>CAWUFW010000761.1:2441840-3662760 GCA_963921515.1 Calotriton arnoldi
GAAGACTCCATAATGCTGGCTATAAGGGGCTGGAATAAGCGGGCTATGGTGGGCCCATCATTAGACTGAATGAGCTACACCTCCTCCGCAGCAGAGAAGAACTATGTAATTTAATATACGGATGCTTGGGTTGGAGGCAAGGCCAATGCTCATGATGGCTACCTGGCGAAGAGAGGGATCGCCCTGGAACTTAACTTCATGCACATCACTCTCTCTGTGAACTAGCTTGGATAGACCCTGAGAAGGTGATGAGCTCATGCTGTAACTGCTGACCCCACTGACCTGGGCCCACTGTATAATGGTGCACAGCTATGAGGAAGCCAGCCCTCTTGAGATTAGAGAATGAGGGCAAGATGCTCATGGGAGTCATGGACTTCAACTAGTGGGGGCTTCACGCATGCTCCTGTATTACATATGTGAATGGGGTACCCAATTTATCGACTTTGTGGTGCAGCTGAACTTTGTTTTGATTGTGGACTGTATTGTTGAGCCCTACTGGAGCGATGTTGTGATGGTGAAACCGAAAAGCGACAAATCAGTGATGCGGTCTAGGAACCAGCCAGGATGCTAGTGCACAACTCTGATCAGTCTGACCAGCTACAATATGTAGAGTCAACGTTGGATGAACAGAGGGTAAATTTGCTAAAATACTGCAAGGGGTGCTAAACATGAAAAGTACCCCAGAATCTAAAATATACTCACTGGCAATAGATGTTGAACTTCTGACAGCAGATCATAGAAAATTCATTGAGCGAGTTGAGAATGCTGTAACGACCTAGACGTCACTGCAGCCAATGGTGACAGAGATGCAGACACATCTGAAAGTGATGAAGTAGGAGTTGAGAAAACTTAAGCTCAGAGCGGAGGTAGCTGAGGGGCGCTTAAGGCGATCATCAGAATCCCAGGGTAGTCGGAATGCCCAAGTATGAAGCTCTGCCTCAAAGACTGCCTCATAACAACGGTCAAGAAGGACAAAGTCCCCAAGTTCTTCTAAAATAAAAAGGTGCATCGGGTTCCAAGGCATCCTCCAATGCCAAGAGTGCTGCCAAGATCAATTGTGGCTAGATTATTAAATGACAGAGACCTCATATTGCAACCCTCATGAACCAAAGGCCTGTGGTCCATCAACGTAAGTGCAGTAAACATATACCCAGATTACACCGAGTAAATCTATAATCAGAGGGCATTCTACATAGAGGTCAGGAATCAGCTGTGTCAGATGGACCTCTGCTATGCTCTCATGTACCTGGCTAAATTCAGAGTTATAGCAAACGACAAGGCGATCTTCTGCCTATCGGCACATGAGGCTGGATCATGGCTCTTAGAGAGGGGAATGACGATCGCAAACGACATGCAAAATTCTGATGTAGGATGACAAAGGAAATGTAACAGGAAGAGACATAGCAGATGCGCCCAAGGAAGATCTACTAGATCAGGGCCGGCTGTCGCTCTGGTGGTGCCCAGTTCGACAATCTTTGTTGGCTCCCACCCAACCCCTGGTGACATCCTTCTCCACGGATTCCCTCACTAATACCATTCAATGGTGCCCCTCATCTTTTCTTAGCCCCTCTCACACATCTAAAGAATTGTGCTTATAGCACTACCCATATCAATGTAGGGCGTAACAGTTCTTTACATCACACACAAATTATAAAGTGTGAATGAATGTGTAAATCAATGTATATGAAATGTTATATAAGAAAATAAGGGCTAAAAGGCCTAGGAGTCACATATCACCCATACTGGTAGGCATTCTATCTTCAGAGTGCTTCAACTGGAGAAACAAAGATTTACTAATTTTCATGCAACACCATGCAGCAAAGTTGCTGCGCTGTATTGTGTGAAAAGGAGAGAGGACAACAGCATCTTCTCTACTAAGATATGGCACTGTTGCTCTTTCCCCTAGTCCTGGCTTACCTTAGGTGGTCTTGTGCCAACACACACACACGCCTTTGCACCATAGTGCAAGGGTGTGTATGTGATGTTAAGTATAGGTTTTGTACTGGAAGGGTACCCTTTGGTTTTGAACTGGAAGGCTACCCTTACAGTACACAATTCAATGCTTTGAGAAGGTTTAACACTTTACCAGTTTGTATTTGAGCTGAACAGTTATGCCTGCTTCAAGGAGGTGAAAATTTGTGACACAAATCCCTTCTTACCAATGATAGCAGATAGGGATAAGAAAAAAAAAACATGGGTGGTTGCATGGGAATGTCCATGTACCACCCATGATACGTCTCCTTGACACAAAGTAGCACACATAGAGTATAGTGCAACTTCACATTACTTTAGGGCTACTTTCTAGCATAATCCAGGAATTTGTTGGAAGTAAATCTCAAATCAACACTTTGCACCAGGTTTGTGTCACCTTTGTGATGCAATCCGGTACAAAGTGTTAGTAAATCTGCCCTGCAAACAAAGGATATAAAACATAGCACAGTGGTTGGGGTTATCTATGCTAATAAAAGTGTATTACTACCCAAAGGAATCCTTTAGCAACCTCAGAATGACAAAAGATTGAGAAAAAAAGCAAAAATTTTTAAACCTATGCCTTGCAGTTTGCATGCAGTGCTTTGATGGCAGGTGATTGCTCACTGTGCAATGATAGAAGGATGCTAAATTATCAAATGCAAGTAACAAAATGATCTCTGTGACAAAAGCAGTAACCCACTGAGCTATCTTCTAAAAATACAAACTGTTATATGCTACACATTTTGCTTTGCAGCACGAACATTAACTATCTATGCTACTTTAGCATGAGTCAAAACTATCACTACACAAATCACGGATCTCTCCATCAAGTGCATTAATTACTTAAGTTAGCATGCTGTTGTTATTATCCCCAGAAAAATCCAGCACACACAAAGATTTCTGCAGGCTGCTCTTATCTCTCCTCAGCCTGTTATTCAAATGGCATCCCCTCGACCTTGGCCCACAGTGTTAAGGCACCAGGGCGTGCTGACGTCAGTTCTTAACCCAACTTTCCACACTAAAAGTGGAGAGCGATGAAAGACACTGACCACGTCAAAAGTAGGGCCCTTTAGTGGAGTCCCTATCCCTAGAAATCAGTTCACAGAGCGGGGAGGATGGGTGGGCGGTAACGAATCTACAACTAGAATATGTCTCTACCGGATACATCGTTACCAAAGGTAAGTAACTTGCTCATCTTATAGAAACTTCTAGTTGTAGATTCCTTACCTTAGAATACATACCCCAGCAATACCAACCCCGGAGGAAGGTCTGTGAACCAAGATCACACGAGGAAGTCCTGGAGGACCGAATGGACAAAGTACCCGTCCCTCCAGACTTGGCTGTCCAGCAGTAGTGTCTGGCAAATGTGTGCAGGGATGCCCACGTTGCCGCCTGACAGATTTCCAGGACTGGGACTCCGCTTGCAAATGCAGTGTTTGCTGCTGTTGCTCTAGTAGAGTGAGCACGTAACCCCACAGGAGGTTCCTTCTTTGCCAGTGCATAGCAGAATTTAGTGCAGAGGACAACCCATCGAGAGATGGTCCTTTTCTGCACTGCTCGACACTTCTTGGCACCCACATATCCAATGAAGAGTTGAACGTCCCCTCGGAAGTCTTTGGTACGATCAAGATAGAAAGACAATGCACATTTTGGGTCCAGGCGGTGGAGTCTCTCCTCTTCCTTGGAGGGATGCTGGGGGGGGGGGGTAAAAGATGGGCAGGGTAATGGATTGTCCCACATGAAAGGGCGTGACCACTTTAGGGAGGAACAAAGCTTGGAAGACAGAGTCTGGAGCTCGCTAACTCTGCGAGCAGAGGTGATACTAATGAGGAAAGCAGTCTTAAGCGTTAGAAGCCTGAGAGGGCAATTATGAAGAGGCTCAAAGGGAGCACACATTAGAAAAGTCAAAACCAAATTTAAATTCCATTGGGGCATTATGAAAGGAGACGGAGGAAACAAGTGAGTAAGGCCCTTAAGAAACCTATTGACAATGTGGGAGATTTGAACAAAGAGGGCTGATCTGGAAGTCTCAGAATGGCAGAGATAGCCGAAAGATAACCCTTAAGGGTGCCCAAAGCAGAGCCCTGCAGGGCCAAAGAAAGTATGTACAACAGAACGTTTGAAAGAGGGGCAGAAAGGGGATCAACAGACTTTGCTGTGCACCATGCCACAAATTTGTTCCATCTACAGGCGTGTAACGTTTTAGTGGAGGGACGCTTGGCTGCCAAGATGACATCACAGATTTCGGGTGGAAGGTCGAAAGCTGTCAACTGCCGCCTCTCAATCTCCACGCAAGGAGGTGGAGACTGGACAGGTTCGGGTGAAGAACCGTCCCCAGCTGCTGCGACCGAAGATCCTGCCGAAAGGGCAGTCTGATCGGAGGATCGATGGCCATGCTCAGAATGTCAGAATACCAGACTCTTCGTGCCCAATCCGGAGCCACAAGAATGACTTGAGCCCGGCTGTGCTTGATCTTCTTGAGCACTCTGGGCAGAAGTGGTATAGGCAGAAAGGCGTAGAGGGGGCCAAAGCTCCAATCGCACCGAAAAGCGCTGCCGAGCGAGCGCCCCCTTGGAAACTCCAACGCGCAATACTGCTGCCATTGTGTGCTCCCTTCAGAGGCGAACAGATCTAGCCAAGGCTCTCCCCACTGCTAAAAGAGACCTTGTGCCACCTCCGGATGCAGACGCGATTCATGATCGACCAGGCACCAACGGCTGAGTGTGTCCGCTCTGGCATTCAGAGAACCCGCCAAGTAGTGAACCACCAGGGATATGCCCTGATGTTCCAGCCATGTCCAGGGCAGAGAGCCTCCTGACAAAGGGTCCACGACCCCACCCGCCCTGTTTGTTGCAGTACCACATGGCGGGGTTGTTGTCCGTGAACACCTGTACCACTTTCCCTCTGAGAGAGGGAAGGAATGCCTTCAATGTTACTCTGATCGCCCGGAGCTCCAAAAGGTTGATATGGAGACCGGACTCCGCCGGAGACCAGACGCCTCTGATCTCCGCCTCTCCCAGGTGGCCGTCCCATCCCAGGAGTGATGCATCCTTTACCACCATCAGATCTGGTTGGGGAAGGGTGAGGGATCTGCCTCTGACCTAATCTTGGTTCGTTAGCCACCACTGCAGTTGGTGCGCAGTTCCCCTCTGAGATCTGGACATAGTCGGAAAGATTCCTCTGATGCTGTGCCCACTGGACCTTCAGGTCCCACTGCAGAGCCCGCATATGCCAACTTGCATGATCCACCAGCAGCATGCATGAGGCCATGAGGCCCAGCAGCCTCAGAGTCATTCTCACCGGAATCCAGGATAGAGGCTGAAACATCAGTATCATAACCCAAATATCCCGGACTCGCTGCTCAGGAGGATAGGCCCGAAACTGCATTGTGTCCAGAATCGCTCCGACGAAAGGGAGCACTTGAGAGGGAGACAGGTGTGACTTTGGCATGTTGATAGTGAACCCCAGCGAGTGCAGGAGGTCAGCCGTAGTCTGGAGGTGGGAGACAACAGCCTGGGGCAAGCCTGCCTTCAACAACCAGTCATCGAGATAGGGGGAAGTCTGGTACCCCTGATCTGCGGAGATAAGCTGCGACCACCGCCATCCCTTTCATGAACACCCGAGGGGCACTGGTAAGCCCAAAGGGGAGCAAGGTGAACTGAAAGTGCTCATGGCCCACGGTGAACCGTAAGTAAAGTCTGTGGGCAGGCAGGACAGGGATATGGAAATAAGCATCCTGCAAGTCCAACGCTACCATCTAGTCTTATGGGTCGAGGGCAGAAAGGACCTGGGCCTAAGTGAGTATTTTGAACTTCTTCTTCCGAAGGAAGAAGTTGAGGGGCCGGAGGTCTAGCATAGAACACAGGCCTTTGTCCTTTGTGAGCACCAGAAAGTAGCGGGAATAACTACCACGTCCTACTTCTGGCACAGGGACCCTCTTTATGGCCCCCTTGCCCTAGAGAGCCGTAACTTCCTCGCGGAGAAGCGCCAAATGATCCTCCGACATATGGTCGTAGGAGGGTGGCATGGAGGGAGGGATAGTCTTGAAGGGGAGGGAGTAGCCCTTTCGGACTACCTGCAGAACCCACCTGTCCAACGTGATGGACTGCCAGTGGAGGAGGTGATGACGAATCCTGCCTCTGACTGGCAGATGATGGGCCTGAAACGTCGGACTAGGAGGGTTTGGAGGCAGTGGCAGAGGGGGAAAGGGTGGACTGGCCCGACTGCTGGCTCCCTGACCAACGAGGACACTGTGTCCCAAGTCCGTGGCCATGCAGATGCTGAACAGCTAGCATGACGTAGTGGCTCGACTAGACAGGACGTGGCTGGGTGCCCCTTCCGTAGCCACAAAAGCGACGAAAGGCAGTCTGAGGGGGATGGTTTGGAGCTGTGAACACCAAGGATCTGGCCATAGCCCGAGAGTCCTTTAGGCGCTCAAGCGCTGAGTCTGCCTTCTCGCCGAAAAGGCCATCAAAGGGCATGTCCATCAGAGTAGATTGGATATCGCCTGAAAAGCCAGAAGTCCTCAATCAGGCGTAGCGTCGTAATGCTACCGAAGAGGCAACTGTTCTGCCCAGTGAGTCGGTGGTGTACAGTCTACAACGAACGATGAATTTTGCTGTGTCTCTCCCGTACGCAACTGCCTGGGAGAGAACGGCCTGGGCCTATTCCAGGTACTGATGACAACCAAGCTCTCAGGTGAAGGATGTTGCGTAAGGAATGCTGGGTCGCACGGAGCTGGGTGATGGCGGCTGGCGATTGTCCTGTCCACAGGAGCCCCTGTGCTGGGCCTGGTCCAAGTGCTCAAAAGGACATCAGTGAGGGCTTCATTAAAAGGCAAAAGCGGTTCGGAGGTAGAAGCCGCAGGCTGAAGCACCTCTGTCAGGAGGTTAGTCCTGGCTGCCACAGAAGGGAGCTTGATGCCCAGGACCTCTGCTGCCCTTCTCATCACCATTGCATAGGATACACCCTCCTCCGTAGCCACGGTAGGGGAAGAAAGCAAGCCAGTGTCAGGGGAAGTGTCCAACCCACTAGCCTCACTCAGGTCCATCCGCTAGTCCTTGGGGTCTTCCAGCTGGTCCGTTAAAGGGTCCAGCGGCCCCTCCCAGCCCTCTTCCCCACCTACCGGTACAAAATCAACACTGGGGATGAACATAGGGACTAAAGTCCCCTCTGGTGTCTGAACCAACGTCGATCGACGCCGGTCGTGCTCCGTGTCCGAGTCAGGGCCGAGGATGGGGTTGCCACTGACCGGGGATATGGTTGGGCGCCATAAGCATTGCCGCCAGGATTGACGTCAAGGAAGGTTGAGGTTGGAACGACCTATGTCGGTCCGGATCCGATAATGGATCCACGGGAGCCCTCCGGAGCACCAGCGGAGCCGGACTGCCCAAAGATGAGGTCAAGGCCTTATAAAACTGTTGCAACTGGGCAGGAGTCGCTCCAGCTCCCAGAAAATTGGGGAGGCGCGGAGTTGTCTCGGAAAGAGGCTCCGGAGATGGAGGCCTAGAGCGATGACGCTCTGTGTCCCCCGGAGCGTCGGCCGATGGAGGGGGCGAAGTCAAAGAACGCCTATGCTTCTTCGACTTCCTCTTGTGATTACCTGAAAATCATATAGATTTCAAATGGGATGAGGAGTGCGGGCTCTGCGACCGTTTTCAGGACCTTCCTCTCGACCGAGAATGGAAGCGGCGCTGAGCCGAGCGCCAGGCCTCCAACTGTTTTCGGGATCGCTCCTGCAAAGTTTTCAGATTCATGGCCCGGCACTCAGAGCATGGCTTAGGGCCGTGCTCGAGCTCCAAACACTACAGACACACGAGGAGCAGATCCTGCATGGACATCATTCGATGACAGGATCAGCAGAGCTTGAATCCGGTCCTACGTTGGAAAATCTTGACGCCAACAGGAGTCCAAGACTCAGAAAAAACGTCAACAACATTTAAAAAAAAAGGCTAGCCAAAAATGGGCTAACTGGTAGCTCTCTCTGGATCTGGGCTTAGGCTAGCCTGGAAAAAGAAAGAACGGACGTCAGCGCCACCGGACAGCTTCTATGTAGGTCCCGCGATGTCATTTCCGGCGCGAATGATGCTGACGACAGACGCAGAGCCAACTGACGCCACCTAACGATGCGCAGGAGGTACTGCTAATGAAAAATCACCGGACCCAGACTGACGCCGGGGGGAAATTCTATGGTAAGGAATCTACAACAAGTAGTCTCTATCAGATTTTATAATAATTTACACACCAAGACCAACATGATCAGATACATATAACCGGAGTTATGGATTTTAGATGAAAACATAAATCACAGCAATTCAATACTGCAAAACATTGCATTGTGGTCAATGGGAAAAAGTGTTAGTGACAATCGGTCCCTTGCAGGTGGAGTTGTGTGGAACCATGGAGGGTAAAGGTGATGCGGTCCCTGAACCAAGCCACGACAGTCAGTTCAATTTTACCTGGCCCGTAGAGCCAGGGTGCAGAGTTGTCCTCGCTGTCCCTGGTGCTAAATAGGAACCGCGGGAGAGCTGATGTTACTGGTTACACGGTGCTGCAGGGGAACAGGGTGCAAAATACCAACAACGGGGCCACTGCTGACGTTGGACGAAAGTTGTAGGGAGTTCCCTCCAGATGCAGCATCGAAGGGGTCAGTTCTGGACTGGCGACCAACAAGGCTTGGCAGTGGTAAGCACAGCAGATGGTTACTTCGACGTCTGGAGGACCTGGGAAACATGCTAGCAGCCTGACACTTCGTGGAGGACAGTACTACAGTTCCCACAATGCACTAGACCATTTGGATTTGGGCGTACCCTTGGAGGGCCCGATGGCAAGCGATTCTTCAGATCCGGTGTGTTGTTTTACCTGTAGCTTGCAGGGGACTAGTGCCACTAGTCCAGAGGAGTCTGAGGTTGATTCTGTCTCTCAAGGGGTCGCTCTGTCTGGGGGAACCGAGCTTTAGCTTAGGACGAGTTTCGGTTGTGCAGTTCCAGGGGTGTTGCTACAGGTGCAGAGTATCTCTCTTTTGGTTTGTGCAACTCCTGTTGTCACAGGGTCTCCTCTTTGATGCAAGTTGGTTCAGAACTGAGGTTCTGGTGTCAGGGGTAGCCCTTAAATCCTAGATTTAGGGGTGTTAGCGGTGTGGGTGCAAGTGGCCAATGGACTACTAGCCCCTGCGGCTAATCCGCCCCTGAGGTGACCACATGCAGGGCTGTAGGTCACCTTTTCAACCCAGAACCCACTATTCTACCACTCTTAAAAATGGCAGAAGTCTTCCTTAGCTGTATAGACCAGGTAGCTCACCCTAGAGCAGTGGCTAGCCTTCTGGGGTGTACACCTCCTGAATACCTAATTTTCCCACTTGTCCGGGTGCAAATGTGCCTGGGGGCAGGGCTGTTTCTTCCTTTGGGAGGCAGCCTGGTGGCATATCACAGGTGGTGCAGCCTTGATGGGCTACTTCACTAGCCAGCCGGTCAGGGAGGGAGGTGTGACCTCCTTTCCATCCAGGCCATTGTTTCTGACTCCTGGGAGAGTTCACACCTCCTGGCAGGGGGTCATATTCCTGCCATGGTGGAAGCAAGCTCAGGCTGTCACCTAGAGCACAGGAAAGGCTGGGGCAACCAGGTGCACAACCTCTAAGGTAGCCACCTGCGTGTCTGCCACATCGTCCTCGACATGAGATTCATGTCAGGGGTGAGGAGGCACGTTGTTTGATACCAAACACAACCTCAGGTTTGCTCAGGTGCCAGCCCATGTTATTATATGAACCGTCTATCACTTATATTGTTCTATAATAGTAAAGCCCACTATAGGGACATATAAGCTTGCACTCACATGGCACACCTTTAATATAATGCACCCATCCTCCTGGACTTTAGGAGGCCTTCCTTAGGGGTGACTGACATAAATAAAAAATAGTGCATTGACTTTGCCACACATGGTGAGGGCTAAGTCAAGTTCGAGCAGTTTACACTGCTCCTGCAGTTTGCAATGGCAGGCCTGCTGTCAGTGGTTTACTTGGGTCACTCAGGGTGGCACAAACAGTGCTTCAGGCCCTGGTGACCCATTTAACACCCATGCCCTGGGTACCACTGGTACCATATAGTAGGGACTTACAAGGGGGTTGAAGTCCTTTGCTAGTTGCGGTTACCAATTCTCACCTCTGAGCTTTAGGGAGAGAGCACTGGCCCTGAGGCCTGGGCAGCAGGTTCCAGTGCACTTTCAGAGTCATGACCATCAGCATTGGGGCAAAAGGTGTGTGTGGTGGGGTGACCATACAAAAAGGGCGCTTTCCTACAATACTGAATTAGATAGATCAACTCCCCAATTGCAGGGAAGGACAGATATTAGAGTAACACAAAACCTTCAGAGGTAGGTAAAAATCAAAGCTATGTGGAGGCTTATGCATTCAGATATCAGGTAGCACTTATGTTATCCCATTGTCCACCACCTGCACATCAGACTAGATTTGTTCTTATGTAATGAAGAAGATGGATGACAATATTAGACACAGGATGACAATATTAGACACTGAATACCTAGCCTGCACACTATATGACCATTACCCACTTAAGATGGCAATGTCATGGGGTAGGATGCAAAGATAGACCCCCATCTGGAGGTTGTACACTGAGGAGCGCTTGATCCCCATTTAGAACTCCCTATAATTGATAATATCACACAATACTTTAATCTTTAATGAGAATGAAGGGACTCCAATGGTTAGAACACTGGAATGGAATGCTTTTAAAATGGGAAAGTGTTTACAACGCTGCCATTACATCGCGGTGCTTTTACAACGCAGTCGTTGCAAAGACTACGTTGTTAGTACGCGATACCTTTACATCGCTAGTCATTAGATCGACTTGCTGTAGGGGCGCTCTAAACTAAGGAATAGTATAATTTACTATTCCAACACCTTCCCTACTGTTGTACACGCTGGAGTTGGAATAGTAAATTATACTATTCCTAAGTCCAGCGCACCCCCTACAGCAAGTCGATGACTTGCGATGTAAAGGTATCGCGTTCTAACAACGCGGTCGTTGTAACGACTGCGTTGTAATGGAACGCGATGTAATAGCATGCGTAGTAACATGCTATATTCTTTTAAAATTGTAATGTGCATCAAAACAACATATGGTATGAAACTCATTGTTATGAAAGACATAACTGAGACTGAGCAGTGCATTCGGGAGGCAGAAACAATATTTGTTACTGACCCTGAATCCCTTCTGAGTCTCAGAGACTTGAAAAAAAAGTATGCTGACTTGGTAGGAAGATTGGGGAGGGTGGACTATGTGGAGTATGTGGCCAGTCAGCACGCCTGAAGACTGACGCCTTTAGAGCCCCAATTGTGGCTATTAAAACAGAGCTGGGTGGCATATTTAACCTTTTCCGTCACGGTGGGCGTGTGCGTCGGACGTCCTAGCACCCACTCATGGGGGAAGCGCTGGGGCTCCCCCCGTGGGCCGCCCTTCATGCCGCCCCCCCCCGCTCCCATCTCCACGTCATCTAATGACATCAGCGCGCACCGCGCACCGACGTCATTAGGTGATACCAGACATGCTGGAAGCCATTTGCTTCCAGCGGGTCCATGGAGAAGAGGTTAGTTTCTCCTCGGGGAGGGTGGCGGGCTTTAAAAAAGAGGCATCGGAGGAAAGGAAAGGGGTTTCCTTTCCTCCAATGTCTCTTTTCAGCATTCCTGCTGCACGATCCCACATGGGGCGCGATCGAGCAGCAGGAATGCCCACAAGACCCCAGGGATTTTATTTTTTATTTTTAAATGGCTTGTGTTTTGGGGAGTGGCCCCTTGGGCAAGGGTCGCTCCCTTTGGGAAGCAATTTGTTTGGCCGTTTCTGCCCCCCTTGGGGGGGCAGATCGGCCCAAAAAAATTAATTAATTTACTTGTGTGCCCACTAGGCCACCAGGGATTTTTTGTTTAAAATATGTTTGTGGGGAGCGGCCCCTTAGGCAAGGGTCGTTCCCCTTTGGAGAGCATTTATTTTGGCCGTTTCTGTGCCACTGGGGGGGCAGATCGGCCCAAATAATTTAATATTTTTATTGTGTGCCCACTAGGCCAACAGGGATTTAAAAAAAAAATATGTTTGTGGGGAGCAGCCCCTTAGGCAAGGGTCGCTCCCCCTTGGGTGCAGGTCTGCCTTATATTTTTAGGCCCATCTGCCCCCAAGGGGGGCAGAAGCCATTAGATACCAGGGATTGTTTTTCTGTTGTTGGGGAGTGGCCCCTTGGGCAAGGGTCGCTCCTCTTTATGGGGTGAATATTTTGGCCGTTTTTGCCCCCCCTTGGGGGCTGATCGAAGCCATTAGACACCAGGGATTGTTTTTGTGTTGTTGGGGTGCGGCCCCTTGGGCAAGGGCCGCTCCCCTTTATGGCATTGAATATTTTGGCTGTTTCTGCCCCCCTTGGGGGCAGATCGGCCTTATGTTTTTAGGCCCAGGGGGCAGAAGCCATTAGACACCAGGGATTGTTTTTGTGATTTTGGGGAGCGAACCCTTGGGCAAGGGTCGCTCCCCTTTATGGGGTGATTATTGTGGCAGTTTCTGCCCCCTTCGAGGGCAGATCGGCCATATGTTTTCAGGCCCATCGGTCCCCAAGGGGGGGGGAGGGGCAGAAGCCACTAGACACCAGGGTTTTTTTTAAATGTTGGTGTTGGGGAGTGGCCCCTTGGGCAAGGGTCGCTCCCCTTTTACGGGGGTGAATATTTTGGCTGTTTCTGCCCCCCTTGGGGGCAGATCAACCTTATGCTTTTAGGCCTACCTACCCCCCAGGTTGGCTGGTGGATTGTGTGTGGACTGGCGCATTATTTGCATATGTGATTGTAATGTTTTATTTCTCCTTTTTGTTCTAGTGCAAAGCTTTTGATTCTTGTTTGCGGTTTTGGCAGTGGTTGATCTGCAGTTTTGCGTAGTTGCATTTATTTGGTAAGAAAAACATTTTTTTGTGTTTATTCCAAATTAGTATTATTGTCATGCATGAATGAATTTTTTGTAAGTGGTGTCATAATAGCAGCATATGTAGTTTGTGTTTTGAGCGTGAAATTCTTTGCGATGTGTTTTGCGCTGTGTTATGTGTAATTTTCTTTTCTTTTTCTTTTTAGTGGGATATTGTTGGTCCTTGCTGTGTCTGTGCAGAGTAGGTAGGGTGAGTCTAGCTGCTTCTGGCAAGTGAGTGGTATAGTTTTGGAGTATATAGGTCTTTGTGATAAAGCCACATTTTGTTTATTACTTATTTTACTAAGTTTTTGTTGTTGTTGACAAGTTACCTTTATTAGTAAGGATTATGGCTAGCCGCAGAATTACTGCTCAGCAGGTGGTTGCTATGCTTTTTGAATCTTCCTCTGACCATGATTATGAGACTGACAGTGCGTCCGAGGGAGAGGAGGAAGTGCAAGATTCTGGCAGTGAGTTTTCTGTCCACGAGGAATCATCTAATGATGAAGCTACTCTCTGCGGATGAAAAGCCTGTTTTAGAGGAGGACACTGATGTGTCAAAGGTGCAACAAGAGGCATTTGGATTGCAGCCTGGGGCCGCAAGGCTTCCCATTGGAAGTGCTGGACTCTGGGTTGATCCAAACATGGTGCAGCCGTTGTTGCCTGCCCTTAGTGGTGATACAGGGTGTAGAGTGAATTGTGTATTTTTTTTGCCTGTATAGTTTTTCCAGTTGTTTATGGATGATGGATTTTTAGATGAGATTGTTGAGCAGACTAATGTGTATGCTGAACTGTATTTGAGGGACAACAGTGCCAGACTTAGGCCCCGCTCTAGAGCTACCCGGTGGACTCTCACAAATCCGGATGAGATGAAGAAGTTTTTGGGTTTGACTTTTTTGATGGGCTTGGTCCCTGGATTCATTTTGGTCTTCCAGTCCATTGATGGCAATGGCCATATTTCCTGCAATTATGAGTCGTGATCTGTATTTACTTTTGCTTCGGATGCTGCATTTTGTTGATAATGCTTCAGCGTTGCCATGAGATCACCCTGACTGTGACCGTCTCTTTAAGATTCGGCCTGTTCTTAATCACTTTATAGATCGATTTTCAGAGATCTATAATCCAGGGAAAGAAATAGCTGTTGATGAGTCTTTGGTCCTGTTCAAGGGCGTTTGGTTTTTAGGCAGCACATTCCTAGCAAGAGGGCACGTTATGGAATTAAGATGTATATGTTGTCTGAGAGTAGGACAGGATATGTCTATAATTTCCGGGTGTACACTGGTAGTGATTCCACTATTGACCCCCCTGGTTGTACGTCCACTTTAGGAGTTTCAGATAAAATTGTATGGGAACTTGCTAGAGGACTTTTTAACAAAGGTCATCATTTGTACCTAGATAACTTCTACACTGCTGTGCAATTGTTTAAGGAATAGTTCAAAGTGGACACTCTTGCTTGTGGCACAATCCGCTCCAACCGTAAAGGTTACTCAAAAGAGCTTGTTTGCAAAAAGCTTCAGAGGGGACAGTGCAGTGCCTTGCGTAGTGATGAACTGCTAGCTGTGAAATTTGTGGACAGGAGGGATGTGTACATGCTGACTACCATCCATGATGACAGTACTTCACCTGTGACTGTTTGGGGTCAGGTTGCTGACGTTTGCAAACCTGTGTGCGTTGTAGACTACAATAAGCACATGGGTGGTGTCGATAGAGTAGATCAGAGGTTGGAACCTTACAGTGCTGTTCGTAAGGCTTACATTTGGTATAAGAAGTTGGCCATCCATCTTTTCAATTTAGCAACTTTTAATGCTTTTGTTGTGTTTATGGAGTGTTCTCCAGCGTCAAAGATGACTTTTGTTCAGTTTCAGGAGTCTGTGATAGGCAGCCTTGTTGTAGTGGAACAGGCAAGTGTTCCTAGAGCTGGAGTGGTGGAGGATGTGGCTAGATTGAAGGATCGCCACTTTCCCGATTTAATTTCTCCCACACCCAAAAAAACCAATCTCTGTAAGAGATGTAGAGCATGTTTGCGAAGAGATATGCGGAAGGAGAGTTGTTTGCACTGTGCTGATTGTCCTTATAATCCGGGGCTGTGTGAGCCCACATGGTTCAGATTGTATCACACTCAAAAGAGATTTTGGGAGCAACCTTGAGTCTAATAGTGTACTGCCTGGTCTGCATGGTTTTATATTTGTTGTTCAGTTTCATGGTTGGCATTAGAATGATGTCTTTAGTTACCGCTGTTGTGTTTGTAGTTACAGTTTTGTATCTAGTTCCAATTGGTTTGTGTTTTCTTTCTTGTTAAAAAAATAAAATTGATGACGGTGTGCATGTACTGGGGTTTGGCTGGTGGTGTGCATGGACTGGCGCTTGGATGGCGGTGTGCATGGACTGGCGCTTGGCTGGCAGTGTGGGTGGGCTGGCGCTTGGCTGACAGTGTGGGTGGGCTGGCGCTTGGCTGGCAGTGTGGGAAGACTGGCGTTTGGCTGGTGGTATGCGTGGGCTGGCGCTTGGCTGGCGGTGTGCGTGGGCTGGCACTTGGCTGGTGGTGTGCGTGGGCTGTAGCTTGGCTGGCGGTGTGCTTGGGCTGGTGCTTGGCTGGTGGTGTGGGTGGGCTGGTGCTTGGCTGGTGGTGTGGGTGGACTGGCGTTTGGCTGGGGGGGCGTGGACTGGTGCTTGACTGGTGGTGTGTGTGGGCTGGCATTTGGCTGACGCTGTGTGAGTAGTGACTTGCTGCTGGTCATTACACACTCTGCTAGCCAAACGCCACTGCACACACTATGTCAACCACCAGCCGGTGTGATTGCTGTATCAGTCATGTGGGAGTATGAAAGTGCTGCGCCCTTGAATAGTGCTGTCTGTTGATGTGAATGTTGTAATGTGCTGGGCCCGCAGCTGGCGGTGTGAATGGTCTAGTGTGTCACGTATGAAAGGTTTGTGAATGGCCTGTAAAGAGGTTGGTGCCTTGCCGTGGCTTTACAGCTCATGAGCTGTGAGTCATTGGTTCAGGTTTAACCTTTTAATTATTAACAGTGTATTTCCTTTTTGTGAAATCTCTTGTTAATAAAATATACATTTTGAACCTTACACTCACCCTTGTGCCAAATCCAACCAGTATGTGTGTGTACTTGAGGAACAGATGGATAGGCAGTCATATTTGTCTTATCTGCCTTTCTGTGCTAAAGTGTAGTTTGTCTCTAGGGAAAATTTACCAACTTTGGATATTTTTGTAAACCAAAAGAAAATGGGGAGTACTGGGTGGTGTGCCTCTCATGGATCCCAACAAGTTTTTTTTACTCACAATGCCATGCAAACCTCAAAATGTGACTATAGTCACACATTTTTCTTGCATGACTGTGTCATAATCTTCTGGTATCAGAAAAACCACAATTGTCCTACCACCCAGCTTTCCCCCCAGGTCTTCCAATAAAAAGGGTACCTCACTCGTGTGGGTGGGCCAAGTACCCCTGACAGGCAAGGGCCCAAAATGTATTGTGGAGACATCAAAATTACCTATCACAAAACGACCTGGTTTTGCAAGGGGGTCCCCTGGGTTTTTGGCCCCGGGCTCGGCGGCCATCTAGGGAAACCTACCAAACCCACACATTTCTGAAAACTAGACACCCAGGGGAGTCCAGGGAGGTATGGCTTGCATGGACCCCCCAACGTTTCCCTACCCAGAACCCCCTACAAACCTCAAATTAAGCTGAAAAAATCAATTTTTTCTCAAATTTCTGTGTGGGAAAGTTGTGGGATCAGCGGCCTGACACAAATTTCCTACCACCCAGCATTTCCCCAGGTCTCCCGATAAAAATGGTACCTCACTCGTGTGGGTAGGTCAAGTACCCGCGACAGGCAAGGGCCCAAAACGTATAGTGGAGACATAAAAATTACCTATCACAAAACAACATGCTTTTGCAAGCGGGGGGCACCTGGGCTTTTGACCACGGGCTCGGCGGCCATCGAGGGAAACGTATCAAACCCACACATTTCTGAAAACTAGACACCAGGGGGAGTCCAGGGAGGTATGGCTTGCGTGGACCCCCCAACATTTTCCTACCCAGAATCCCCTGCAAACCTCAAATTTAGCAGAACAAAATCACAACATATTTCTGTGTGGGATCACCGTGCCGGAACAAATCTCCTACCACACAGCGTTCCCCCCTCAGTCTCCCGAGTAAAATGATACCTCACTTGTGTGGGTGTCCAATGCAGAATTGGCTAAAAATGTATTTTTTTAAAAAATGTAGCGCTTAGAATTTGCTGTGCTATACGCTTAATCCCTATGTTTTTGGCTCTTCCTAGTCACAGGCCTTTGCCCCACCCACACAAGTGAGGTATCATTTTACTCGGGAGACTGAGGGGAACGCTGTGTGGTAAGACATTTGTGCCGGCACGGTGATCCCACACAGAAATTTGAGAAACATTTGATATTTTCAGATAAATTTGAGGTTTTTAGGGGATTCTGGGTAGGAACATGTTGGGGGGTCCACGCAAGCCATACCTCCCTGGACTTCCCCCGGTGTCTAGTTTTCAGAAATGTGTGGGTTTGGTAGGTTTCCCTAGATGGCTGCCGAGCCCGGGGCTAAAAACCCAGGTGCCCCCCCTTGCAAAACCAGGTCGTTTTGTGATAGGCAATTTTGATCTCTCCACAATACGTTTTGGGCCCTTGCCTGTCGCAGGTACTTGGCCCACCCACACAAGTGAGGTACCATTGTTATCGGGAGACTTTGGAGATTGCAGGGTGGGTGGAAGTTTGTGGATCCACATGGATTCCAGAACTTTCCATGACAGAAATGTGAGGAAAATGTGTTTTTGTTTTACAAAGTTTGAGATGTGCAAAGGATTCTGGGTAACAGAACCTGGTGAGAGCCACACAAGTCACCCCATCCTGGATTCCCCTGGGTGTCTAGTTTTCAAAAATGTATAGGTTTGCTAGGTTTCCCTAGGTGCCGGTATAGCTAGGGTTCAAAATCCACAGCTAGATACTTTGCAAAAAAAGGGTCAGTTTTCACTGCAAAAATGTAGTGTGTCCACGTTGCGTTTTGGCCCATTTCCTGTTGCAGGCACTAGGCCTACGCACACAAGTGAGGTACCATTTTTAGCGGGAGACTTTGGAGAATGCGAGGTGGGTGGAATGTTGTGGATCCACGCAGATTCCAGAACTTTCCATTACAGAAATGTGAGGAAAATGTGTTTTGTTTAGAAAGTTTGAGGTTTGCAAGGGATTCTGGGTAACAGAACCTGGTGAGAGACACACAAGTCACCCCATCCTGGATTCCCCTGGGTGTCTAGTTTTCAAAAATGTAAAGGTTTGCTAGGTTTCCCTACGTTTCAGCTGAGCTAGGGTTCAAAATCCACAGCTAGGCACTTAGCATAAAAAGGGTCATTATTCACATGTGGTGTGTCCACGTTGCGTTTTGGGCCGTTTCCTGTCGTAGGGACTAGGCCAACCCACACATGTGAGGTACCATTTTTATCGGGAGACTTTGGGGAATGCTGGGCGGGTAGAAGTTTGTGGATCCATGCAGATTCCAGAACTTTCCATCACAGAAATATGAGGAAAATGTGTTTTTTGACAGATTTTGATATTTGCAAGGGATTGTGGGTAACAGGACCTAGTGAGAGCCACACAAGTCACCCCATCCAGGCTTCCCATGGGTGTCTAGTTTTAAAAAATGTATAGGTTTGCTAGGTTTCCCGAGCTGCAGGCAGAGGTAGGGTTAAAAATCCACAGATATGCACATTGCAAAAAAAGGGTCTGTTTTCACTGGAAGAATTTGATGTGTCCACGTTGCGTTTTGGGCTGTTTCCTGTCACGGACACTAGGCCTACTCACACAAGTGAGGTAGCGTTTTTATTGGGAGACTTAGGGGAACACAGAATAGTAGAACAAGTGTTATTACCAATTGACTTTCTTTGCATTTCTGCCTTCCAAATGTAAGACAATTTGTAAAAAAAGAAGTAATTTTGAAAAATTACCTCTAGTTCACATGGGTACCCACAGTTTGGAAGATGTGCAAAAAACCCACTGCTTCTAAACTCTATATTTTTTTCCCATTTCAGCAATATATTGGTTTCCTTGGTACCTATTTTTCACTCTTTATATTTTACCAAATGAATTGCGATATACCCGGTACACAATGAAAAACCATTGCATGACGCAACTCAGTTATTGGCTCTGGGATCCTCGGGTTCTTGGTAAACCTACAAGTCCTATATATCCCCACAACCTGAAGGGTCCAGCGGATGTAACAGTATATTGCTTCCAAAAATCTGTCATACTTAGAAGAAGTTACAGGTGAAAACGGTGGCACAAATGGCTGTTTTTTTCAACTCAATTTCAATATTTTCTATTTTCAACTGTTAGGTTCTATAAAAAAAACCTTGAAGGATCTACACAAATGACTCCTTGCTAAATTCAGAATTCTGTATAGTTTTCAGAAATGTATAGCTTTCTGGGATCCATTATTGGTTTCACACCCATTTCTACCACTAACTGGAAGGAGGTTGAAAGCACAAAAAATAGGCTATGTCCCAGTAAAATGACAAACCTGTATGGAAAATGTTGGTTTTCTGTCAAAATTCTGCCTGTTACTGAAACCTGAGAAGATGGTGATTTCAGCACATAAACACTTTGTTGATGCCATTTGCAGGGAACAAACCAGACGCTTTCTTATGCCAGACGTTTTTCCCATTTAAAAAAAACCAAACAATTTTGCTGTATTTTGGCTATTTTCTGGGTCCCCTCCGGGAAATCCACAAACCCTGGGTACCTTCAGAATCCTCAGTGTGTTGGAAAAAAAGGGCGCAAATTTGACTTTGATACCTTATGTGGACAAAACATTACAGGGGCCTAAGCGCAAACTACCCCAAATAGCCAAAAAAAGGCTTAGCACGGGGGGGGGGGGGGAGAGGCCTAGCAGCGAAGGGGTCAACAAACAGATAAGCAATAATGAGACTTTTGTGGAATATTACAAAAGTTGTATGCTGCCACACAGGATGCGGACATGGCGAGATTGCAGCCTTATTTGAATCCTATTGGCATACCTAGAGTTAATCCCGCACATTACCAGGTATTAGAAGTCCCGATATCAATGAAGGAAATCTGTACCACAATAGAACAAATGGCGAGAAATAATATCGAGAGGATAGATGGACTCCCAGCTGATTTCTACATCACCTACAAAGCTCAAATTGCCTCAAAGCAAATATATGAGAATATATGGTTAATAGGGAGATTGCCTGGATCCATAAGGGTCCTGACCAAGCAGGTGAAGGATTCTCTGGATGCGAGATCCTATTGGACCTCTGTCCTTGCTGAATCTAGATCATAAGATTCTGCAGAAGCTAATAGCCCACAGATTGATGATGGTAGCGGGTGCTGTGAATTATCCAGATCAATCTGGCTTTATTCTGGGCACAAATAGATTGCTCATTGTAAAGAGATTAGTCTGCCTTATAGAGGGGACATCGGGTGAGGGTCAGGTGCAACTGGTCTCTTGATGTAGACAATACCTTTGATACCCTGGGTTGGCCATGTCTTATGTTAGTCCTAAAAAAAATGGGCCTTGCGTATGAGTTCAGGAAATAGGTGCAATTGCTTTATGTGGATCCTCTGGCACAATTATGTATGGGCCAGGTGATTTCTGAACAATTCTGTAGTAATAGAGGTACCAGTCAGGGATGCCCATTATCTCCATCTTCTTTGCAAGGGCCACTGAGTCTCTGGCCTGTTTGTTAAAACAGAAAGGCTTAGATTAGAGAAAAAGGATGGCTGACGGGTGACACATTATTTCCCCATACACAGTTGATGTGCTCATTTATTTAAGAAAGACTCAAGATAATCTAAATTCAGTAATAAAATTACTGTATGACTTTGGTGTCATCTCTGGTCTAAAAATAAATTGGGCTAAGTGTTGATTGTTCCCACTTAGATATCTTACAGGGTTCGAGAGTAGAGTGGTACCGCTTTCTAGACAGGAATGTTAATTTCATATTTTCAAGTACTTGGAAGTGAACATTTATTCAACTGATGAAGAGGTAACCTGCGGAAGGTATTTCCGTGACACAGCAATCCACCACATTCTGGGCTACTCTCCCAGTTTCACCACTGAGGAGAGTGGCTGTAGCCAAGATGTTGGTCTTGCCCAGGTTGCTGTTCTTTTTTGTAGCTCTGCCGATTAAATTAAGGGGTTCTTTGGTGAGGTGAGTGTGATCCTCTCCAGTCTGATATGGGGAACATGTATGAAAATAGTGGTGCTTCATATAATGCAACAACCCTACATTATGGAGGTCTCTGGGCTCTGAACTATAAATTACACTATGCAACGACTCGACTGCGGTAGCAAATTAAATAGATGAGCATCACTCCCAGTGCAGAGAGGGAAGCAGTTCTGCATGAGCTACACAGGGTCACACTCATACATTGATTGACGAGATCTGTAAAAGTAAGTCACAAATTGAATGAAGTGTGAGAGGTCTCCAAATTTTGTTAGCATAAATATGTGCAGCTAACACATAAATATGTGTAACTAATATGTCTAAACACCTCAGAAATGCTAATATGAGCGCTAGCAGGATCCAAAAGTATATTTGCTGCACATGATAAGGAACCATAGGTAGAGGCTGGTCTAACAACACTGGTGGATACATTTGAGCATGGTATTCTATGCATGTGTGATGACACGAGGGAAACATATGGTATAAGACATGGCAGTTCTTGACATATAATGTACTGACTGGTGAGCACAGTGAGACCTGTCTGGGGCCAGGATAAAAATGAACCTCAAAAGTCAGAAGTAATGCAGCTTCTGTTAACGCAAGATTGTGATAGAAAAGCAGTTATGGTGTTGTATAATGCGCTTCTGTCACAATGTTCATGTGTTTTCCCAGAGCCCAGGGCCAGATGGGAGGAATGTACTAGCAGCCCATGATAGATAAACAATGAGTACAAGACTTGGAATATGTAAAAGGGTGTCCAGGTGAAAAACAATGATTTGGAATGCTACCCGAGCAGCTGCCAGTGGTTAAACTATTTGAAAGCATTCCTTCCATCACTTTTTGTGTGATCGATGTAATGCCCTAAGTGGCCAAGGGTATTCTCAGACTTGAGTCCTCCTCTGACTGTGCTTATCTCACTGTTGAGGCCTAACATAGCCAAAACGAGTCTGGGGATGCTTGTGTTCCCTCCTGGATGGGGCCTCGCCTGGAAGTTCAGGATCAACTGCTCTCTTGAGGAGCAGGATCAGTACTAATTTAAATAAGGTGTGCCTTAGTCTCGAGTAGCAAAGTGGGCCAAAAACGATGGGTTGGATAGCCACCCTAAGCCACTGCCAGTGGTTAGACTATTTACTTCCATTCTTCACATTAACTTTTGTGATAGATGTCTAGGAACCCCGGACTGAAATATCCTCAGTTCAACTACCTTCACCAAACATATCTTTCTCCAAAATGTATAGGCTTAATGTTTGAAAGCAGTGGCGACTGGTAAGTTTAGGATGGAGGAGGGCAGACGGGACACACAAGCACATGCACACATACACATACAAACTCACCGCCATGCATTCACACACGCGCACACACACAAACACATCCATTCACAACACTCATTACCAAACATTCATACATACACACACGCATGCACGCACCAAACATTAATTTAAAAAAGAACACACACACTTACCTGCAGCTCTGTCTCAGAGGTCCCAGGAGGCTTGGGACTGCTGCCTTCCCTCATTGGCTGACCTAAGGTCAGACAATGAGGGAAGGCCGTAGTCCCAACGTCATCACAGAGTGGGATGGTGTCAGTGAGACTGCTGACCCCACCCCAATCTGTGATGAAGTGTCAATGATTGACACTCGACCTTGGGCGCTTCAGGGCTTAAAACTGAAGCGCCCAGGTGCAAGACAATCAGTGACACTACCCCTCTTCACTGAGGGGAGGGCCTCAGGGACTTTTGCTGAGCTGAGGAGGTCACACTCACAGGAGCTGTGACTTCCTCAGGCCAGCAAAGTTCAGCTCAGGCAGCCAGGAGCCTGCGCATTTAGCACATGTCTGGCTCCTGGCTGCCTGACCTGAAAATGAACAGTGTCTGTCAGGCTGACCTTTGCTCAGCCTGACAGACACTGTTCATGAGGGGCA
The DNA here is from genome assembly GCA_963921515.1 of Calotriton arnoldi. Lineage (NCBI taxonomy): Eukaryota > Metazoa > Chordata > Amphibia > Caudata > Salamandridae > Calotriton > Calotriton arnoldi. Next base: position 2,464,896 of record CAWUFW010000761.1, read on the forward strand.
AAAGGTGGGGTGGCGTGGCCCCTCAGCCCCAATGGACCAGCCGCAGCTGTTGAAAGGTACTTCATCGGAATGTCCCATATGCACACAAACAAAAGCAGACTTTTATGATATGGTATGGTCTTGTCCAATAATAGCACAGTTCTGTGTGCTGTTGGTGGTTGAAGTATCAGATCTGACAGGGATGGTAAGTAACCCTGAGCCCCTGAAATGCCTTTTGAGCATAATGCCCAGAACAAAGAAAAGTATGTAACCATATTCATAAACCTAGCATTTATTCTGGTGAAGAGACGAATTGCAATAGCATGGAAATCACCTTCAGCACCGGTTATACACACCAGGCTTGTGGATCTGAGGAAACGGGCCATTGCGGAAGCAGGCGAGTTAGCTAGGTTACACAAGCTGAGGAGAAATGCTGTGCCAAGCATGATGTGGGACACATATCTTATGGAATTACAGGCTAAGTCTGATGCAAGACCCCCTTGAGTACAGCATATATTAATTGTGGGATGTGTTTGGGCTGTGCCCGTCCTGGAAGATATTGACCCTGGGTGTCACTGCAACTCCAACGAGGCCTGATATACCGAATGCACTGTATATCTACGCTGTGTCTTGGGGAGGATCATACCGCATGCTGACATGATACATAATACTTAAAAATAGAATGTCTATTCTGTAGGCCGGTGTGTTGTGTAATCCTATTGGATATTGGTCAGTAAAGTTCTGTACAGGAAACAAAACGATTGTTGTTGATATTGTGTGACACTATCTTATTGTTAAGATGTTACATTTTTATGTCTTTGCTACTGTGTATCTTCCATGTGTTTAGGGAAATAAAATGCCAATAAAGAGAAAAAAGAGGCATATTTATTAAACATCATAAATGGCAGTGAATTTACAGGTAAACAGTTGCAGGGTAGGTTTCATCACTGCTGTTGCTACTTTTATTAGGTGGTTTTCCAAACATAAATAGTGTTGGGACAAAGGGTGCTCTGTAATGTGTGTGATGGCTAGATATCCACTGTGGACAACTTCGATTTTATATATTCAAGAGTACCTATTTCATAAAACCTTGTATTACAAAACCTTTACAGTTTATCACCATTTATGAAATACATAGATTACTAATGGTTCAGGCCTAGAAACCAACATCTACAAAAATGTGGGTATAAAGGCCTCTACCATGCGTACATCTAGCAACAGGGTTAACTCTGCTGATGAGCTCTGTAGGCAGCTGATAAATAAGCAATGTAGCCGTACAAAATATCAGTAATGATTGCTTTTCATCAATCCCATCGCGATCATCTGCCAACCAGTATTTGCTCATTGATAATTACCTGCAGCCTCGTCAATGGTCAGCATCATTGTCATCAATGTACCTGTAGATTGCAAAATAGAAGCAAAACACATGTGTCTCCAGGAGAAGCATGGATAAGTGGGAAGTGGTCAAGGCTACTGTCAGAGATTGTTAATGGTGATAATTGTTACTACACCTGGTTGCTCATCAGAGAGAGATCTACATCTATACTCTGCAGCTAACAACTGAATAAAAAAGTAGACAACTGACCATTGGCTGAACAGAAGTTTCGCCCATGTCAAAAGTCAAACAAAAGGCACCGGCATTCCTGGAACTATTTCATCCACGTGGAGATATTTAAAAGTATATTATTGCCTTAAGGTGGAACTGTGTGCATAGGGTTACAAATAACACGAGTCCTTGTCATTACTGATCTCTGCTCCTTTCTGAAGAACTTTGACAACTGTGATCTAATCAGCCACTGCTGGGGCACGTATTCATTAACTTATCTAAGCATCACTAAAAACCAAACCAATAACAGGCCATTCACATGTTCCTGTACATCATGGATGCCCATGAGTTACCCAAACTAAATAGCTTTAAAATACATTTACCATTCCTAAAAGCACTAATTACCTTCCCAGCCACCAACATCTTCAAGAGTAGCACATGCCATTGCCCACATCACCTAGAGCAAATCCCTTGGAGTCACTCTTTGCTGGAAATTAACATCAAAGCTCAAACCTAATGAGCTTTCAACTTCTCTCACTACCACCTTTGTCTATTCCGAAGAAACCTCCTCTTCAACGCCCACAGTTCCACATGTGTTTGGGGTGAAACTAACTACTATCATCTCTTGGCTTAACTCCACCAACTCCTTGTACCTCAACTTATCGAAAACACCGACTCCCACACCAGCAAGAAGTGCAAAATACAACCATAGGAGTGGGTACTGTGTAACCAAGGCTACCTATCTCTGTCTCAGCACAATGCACTTAATTTCAGTTGATGTCCTGGTGCCAGTCTGAGTACTCTGTCTTTCCTTAAATCACATTCATATAACCTCCTCTTCTATCTCCCCCAAAATGCTTTAGCAACAGAACAAACTTCTACAAGCCTGAACTCTTCCTGCACTCATTCTTCACAAAAAACCTGCGGAATGCCTTAAAAGGATGCCGCAGCTCAGTAGGGTGGAAGCTTTACAGTCCAAAGGCTTCTATTATGAAACACACTGCCATCTGACAACCTACCTCCATTTTGCTGAATTTATTATGGGCCTACTGTTTGAGTCAGAACCAAGAACCTTAGTGAATTAATAGAGCTGCACTACAGTAGACTCTGTCTATAGAGATAGGATGTGGCGCAGCGGCCAGAGCTGCCACCTCGAGAGCTGGGGATCGGGTTCGAGTCTCGGCATTGGCGCAACATCCTATGATTCTGGGCAAATCACTTAATGCCCCCCGTGCTCATGGACAGTGCCTGGATGCCCTCATGGATGATAAGCTGCACTATATAAATCTACAAACTTATTGAGTCACTGATTCCTCATAGGGCGGCCCTAACATGGCAACAGATGACAGAGATGAGCCGTAAAGATTCTAATTTTCAAGGACAATGCAGGCCAGTGTGTCCTTCTACCTCACAGGAGAAGTCACCACCTATTAAGATGGAAGCGTGAGCCAGCAAGAGGCTCCTTAGAGAAAGTGACAGCCGGCTTCATATACTTGAGCCTTATTCCCGGCACTATGTGAATTTTTTTCTAAAGACAGATGAAAACGTTGAAAGGAGGGAACCAGTCTAATACCAGAATCCACAGGTTTAATAACTCCTGTCCAACTACCTGGAATCTGTAAACTATGAATGATTAAAAAAATTAATTGCATACAGTCAGCAGGGCTTTAGGCAGTGCTGCCACACTGGGCGCTGACCTGGGAGTGGGGCGCTGACCTTGGGGGGGAGGGGGGGCGCTGTGTTTAGTAATAACTTTCATTTTAAAACACCTGTTGTAGAGTTCCTTGTGCATCGGGCTTTCAGGCAACAATAAAAATGTCAAGATAACTCTTGCTGCTGCTAGAAAGAGAGATCAGAGTTTTGTCTAGGGGCAGTTTTGACTTGCCATACAGTAGCGCAGAAGGTTAATATGCCTGCTGCAAAGAATGCTTCCCGTGCAGATCACAGATCTGTATTTTATGTGGCTAGCTGAGTGGATTACTGCTTTTGTCACAGAGATCGTTTTGTTACCGCAGTTCATAAGATACAACCCTAATATAGAACTTTGACTGTTACGGACTGTCATCAAAGAGCTGCAGCAAACTGCATAATATAGGTTAGGACGTGATTTGTTTCCTCAGTCGTTCATTATCTATTCCTAATGATGATAAAAGGGTTCGTTTGGGCAGATAGGCATTCCTATTAGTAACGCCAGCCTTTACCAGCGCTTTAAAACAAATTAAATGTATGGGAGAGAGGCTATGGAGAGATGAGGGGCACTTCTGCCCGGTGGTAGTGAGGTAATCCGAGGAAGAGGTCATGAGGGTGGGCGCCAAAAATGATTGTCGCACCTGACGCCACCAGTGCTAAAGCCGGCCCTGCACTGCATTCACATTCTGAAAATGTTTAGCCTTGCATCGCTCTCTTTAAAGGTGATGCACTGTACATGGTTGCATATTTGTAGAAGTGATTGGCACCATAATTATCACGAATTACCCTGGCGCAGTGGGCGAGGTAGCGCTTCTAGTTCAAAAGGGCTCATATTTAATGTTTGCAAAAATGACAAGGATGGGGCAATCTCACAGGGCCTAAGTACGGATAATAAGTATGTGAATCCATTTGACACCTGATGGCATTCTTTTCACAGACAAAAAGGCTTTGAGTCTGCCGGGTCTGAACAACATCCCTGTGGTAATATACTGCACACAGCACTTTAGGCAACACAAAGAACACGCTGATCAATGAGGCGACCCTGACTACTTAAAACAAGCATTGGCATAGCCAATAGGTCTCGCCTTTGGGACCTTATAAGTGATTAGTTATCCAGCACAGTATCCTTGGTGCAACAACATCAAGTGTTGCATGGCTAAACACTTATAAGGTCCCAAAGGCGAGACCTATTGGCTATGCCAATGCTTGTTTTAGGGGTGGGCGGCAAACTCCCTTCCGCCAGCGGAGTTTTGCCAACTCCACGCTCTGCTGGGAGCACGGAGTTCAGCAAAAACTCAGATTCCACCACGTGGCAGAGTTTGCCCCCTGCTGCCCACCCCTACGTTCTAAATTCTGAAGTTTGCAGCACCCCAGCCCTCCTCCCCTTGACCGCGGGCCCGCTGGAATCTGAGAACCTGCCCCAGAAGGTGCCTGGCTGTGGCCGTGTGAGTAGGTGCTCGTCCTGCTGCTGCCTCTGATCTCCGCCGGCTAAAAAAAACAGAACTTGGGCCACACGCTGCCCTCCACTCTCTTGTTAGGCGTGGGCCAGTTCAGCTCGTCATCATCATCTGACCACGTGTGGAGCCTGCTGATTGGCCAGGTCTACTATGACCCTGCTGAGCAAAGATTAACCGTTGTGGCCGGTGTCGGTTGAAGCGAAATGGCTGCGAATTCCGGAGCCGAGGCTGAGACGACGTCTGAGCAGATGGATGAAGGTGATGCCAGGCTGCCAAGTGCTAATGGTCCAGCAGCCTGAGGACGGTACGCAGCTCTCAGTGGTGTGCTTGGTTCTGGTGTCGCCGCAGCCCCTGAAGGGTCGGCAACACGTGGTGCTGAAGTCTGTAGATGGCTGCTGCCTCCTCAGCTGGACAACCGAGAGGAGGCGAGTGCCGCCGAGCCTGCCCCATGGACACGCTGCTGCTGCCCCCAATCTACGTGTCCGACATTCAACTGTCCCAGATCTATCAAAACTGCAAGGTAGGTGGTACACAGTGAGCAGTAGTGCGCGTGGAGAATGCATGCACGTTTGTGGTGTGCAGACCAGGCCAGACTTTCCCTTTGTGATGATGCCTTTACAGAGAAGCCAGGAATTAGTTTGAATGGGAGAGCAGAGTATCCTGACTGAGGTCATATTTAATGTGTCATTTGTTTTTTCATTTCATGGTTATGTGCTTGTATAGGAACTGTTTGAATGCCAGGGGAACCTAAGGCGGCTTGCGAGCCGTCGCACGCCAGCACTGTAGGGCGGAGCGGGACTTCGCGGAATTTCACTGAGTTTTAATGCAACGCCATGGGATTCCGCATAGTGCAACTCTGCGAACCCCCCCGTTTTTTTTCATACGCATAAAGAGGCAAGGTTTATACTCATATGTATTTTTTGGAGAGGCTGATGGAATGGAGGTGCACAGAAAACTGAAATGCTGAGCCAACTAGTACTAAATTACACCCTCCTGGAGGACATGCATATAATGCTGAAATGCTGAGCTAACCATCACCAACTAAAACATGCTTCGCTTTCCTGGAAGATGTAGATATAGCAATGGAATGCTGACCGCACAATCCACAACTAAAAAAAAGCCCATCCTTCCTGCAAGACGAGCATAAGAAGCTGAAATGTTGAGTCCATTTTCACCATTTAAACACCAACCAATATTGAACATCACTGTCGACATGATTGCAGTTGAGCTCAGTCGACACTTGATGCAAAATGTGGTTTAACATACGGCGTCAATATTTTACTTTTTCATGGGTTACCATTTACATACTAATCGATTTATGTGCACATGTGCTACCATACTTTCAAATGAAAGCTGTGCATTCTCTATTTAAATGTATAAAACTCAAAACACGTCTTCAAAATGAGAAATCCATCAAAATAGTTGTTTAAGAGCCATGCCACCTGTACTGTGATTTAAACCAGAATAGACAACACAGCGAAATCAAATTTGGAGAAGACCATTGCATCTGCAAGTTTCATATAAATATTTTTGTACTTTCCCCATGGTAAACTTCTATGACAACCCTGATGTTACAAATTAATTGGGGAAGTGCGGGGGGGCCAAGCTTGTGAAAAATACAAATACCCCCCTATGCTGAACTTCCAATGGATCACGTTATTTGGCTACTGAACTGCACCATCGTATTTCAGTTAGTCCAAAAGGTATGAAAACATGGACTGTCTGGATTTTTTAAGTCGAATGTTTGACACTTAACCTTTTGAGCAGCGAACCAAACAAAAGCCACTCACTGAATGTTAGATCAAAGGCCAACATAATTCTGTTTTATTCTATTCTACTGTGGTGACAGATAACTCAGAATCTTCTGTTACCAACACCTTTGTATGTGGAAGCGGGTGGAGTTGGGATATGTTATTAACCTCCACCTGTGTTTCCATAGGTGCAGTCTATCTACATGGGTGGAATGTACGACTACGGCTGCCAAATAGAGTAAAATCAATCAAGTTACATCTTCCACCCAAAAATAAGAATACCAAGCCCAATTCAAGAAAGCTACACTGTTCTGGTGGACAATCACTTCTGTCAGCAGGTTACATACATGTGCTAACATTGACTGGTTGATGCCCGATAATTAATCGTAGTCCATGGTTAGAAGTAAGAAAGATGTGGTAAAACACCACAAAGTTGACATAAAAGTACCTTCTTTGTATTCACTCAAAATTGTCATCCTATGATTTAAAGCTCCTTAGGTTTGTCGTCTTGAACCAAAACAATATTATTCATTTTGAATAGACAATACACAGGAACACAACCACACATCCATCCACTGCAAAGAGACTGCATAAAAGCTGCAGGGAGTTGCTCAGATAATACACAAACATGCTGGGAAGGGCTAAAACCAACACAATCAGGCTTGGCAACTCGTAAATGTCTACTTTAGATTGACAGAAGTTTGCCAGAGATTTCCAAACATAAATACGTAGGAATTGTTACAATAGACGGTATTGGAGACTGTATGGGCTAGACAACATAAAGGATACCCAAGCGCGATCCAGAACAATTAACAATACATGGGACGTAAAAGAAGGTTAAAAATTACAAAAGGTCATTAAAAACTGCAGTAATAAATATTGAAGTAATCACAATAATGTTATTTACATAATGGGTATACTTAACACCAAAATCATAACAAAAGCACGTGCATCAAAGTTTTTGACAAATGGAAGCAGGGGCTCATACCAATTTAGAGTCAATTTAGGTTATTAATATAATTTCACAAGCGCACTCACCAACGCCCCATACATCAGAATCATACAAATGCATGCATTTTTCACGCAAAGGCATTCTTACCCAATTCAGATTGTCACTCCAAGGAATATACATGCCATCGTCACTAAAAAGATCAGTTTTCCCAAAAATATATTAAAAATGTCGTGCAAAACTTTTCCATGTGCACTATATTCCTTCCTTTCTTGAGCAAAGTGAAGTGACAAATAATGTCTTAGCATAGTTTCATTTTTTTGGAGGGGGTGCTTGTGGGAGGAGTAAAAGTGTGACGCACGCAGTTGTATGGAATTTTACTAAAATGGTGACACTTGCACGACCATCTTCCGACTCTCCACCTTTAAACAGTCTAAAACTGCGACCGCCCAGCAGCTTTTCAAATAAACAGAAATACTAATTTCATTTTCCGAATGAAAGAATTTTAAGACGGCTCTATGATAAAGACGCGACATAAACCAGATTCCTGACATTACGAAAATGTGAACCGGTCGATGAATTGTTTGATAAATTTAAGAGAACAAAAACCAGGCACACGCGTTCTCACAGGAACAAAAGATATGGCATGATTTCGGGGCTGGAAAAAAAGCCTTCAAGTACGATCGCTTTTTGTTTTATATATAACTTTAGATATGTCCCCTTGTGAATGCATTCTTAGAGGTAATGCTGAATTCGAGAAGGTATGGTCTAACCAATATTATCGACAAGTTAATGCATTAAATGGCCAATGAGTTGACAGCAGTTTGCACCGCTCGAGAATTGAAATTTACAACAACAACAAAAACAAGTGCGCGCGCCTCGGAACTGCCGCGGGTTTAAAAGTAGGAGGCACACAAAGCGTTTCCCTTGCGGGAGCGAGCAAACATATGTTGCCAAAGCTCGCTCCCGCAAGGGAATCGCCAGACGTGCACGCGTTGCCATTGAAGGCAATGCAACGCGTGCACGTTTTTGGCCGCAAAGCTGTGCCGATGGCTAAAGGTCTTTTTCCTATGCAGCGCATGCGCGCTGCGTAGGCGAGACCTAAAAATAAAAGGATCTTGTGGATAGTCCCATTTTTCAAGCAGGGTCAGATTCTTGAAATAGTCCGATCTTCAGCCAAACTTAGTAAACAGTGAAAACGGACACTAGCCACATCTCAAACAGATGTTAGCCCTCCAGCATTGTTACAAGTTAAGGGCTAAATTCCCAAGCCTGTACAAACAAGAGTTTGTAAAAGGAGTAGAATTACCAGTAGTGTGATAGTTAACACACCTTCACAGTTTTCTCCTCTCCTGACGCGTTTTGGTAGATCAAACCTGGGGAAATGTATTGGATAAAAGGCCTGGAAAAAGGCAAAACGTGAAATTGTATGAGTAAAAACCGATGCCTAATCATGTTGATGTTTAATACTCGGAAAATAGAGTTATTTATCGCACACAGTAAATATCTCACCTTGGGGTATTGGTATTTAACATGTGTGGTAAATCCTCACCCTGCTCCAGCCAATTTGTTAAGAAGCCCTTAGAGTGATGATGTCAGAATGCTATTAATTACCTTATGTGCTCCTGCCAGTGGGCGAGCCTTCAGCCCTCAAAAACAGAATACCTTGTGGATTTTATTTATATTTGGATTATTATACATCATCAGAAAGGGTCTTGTTCGCGCTATATAAAACTCTAAATAAACTCCATCAATTCTTTGATTTTTAGATTTGGATTTTTAATTTAGCGCACTTAGTGAAAGTTTTCTGTTTATAAACTGATTATTGGACGTTTCTACTTTTTTTCCGATTTGTTCACACTGCAAACGTTTTCATTAACTTTACAATAAACTATAAACAAATAAACATAATTGGAGCAGGAAATATTTCAGAAAGAGGAGAGTGAAGACAGTAAACTTAGCTTTACAGTCACCAACTTCTTTTCTTAGGTCCCACTGTCTTTAAAAAATTCCAAGTTTTAAAGAACCCTCAAACAACAATATAGCTAATTTGCTGATGAATGAATAAATGAATGAATGAATGAATTTATACAGCACACAGCAACTCGAGAGTATCCCGGCACTAATGTGCGTACCAAGGGGGTGATGACATCAGAGGCTGAAGAGATATGCTTTCAGCTGTTTTCGGGAAATGTTCTCACTTGACATATTTCTGAGAAAAACAGGAAGGTGGTTCCAGATCGAGGTCACGCGCAGTGAAAAGGACGCGCCCCCTTGCATTTTTATTTAAAGCAGGAAACTGCAATCCGTTGAGCCTTTCCTGAGTGGAACGTCCTGACGGGGAAGTACAGATGGATTCTCTTTTTCACATATTGAGGGCCTATTCCGTGCAAGGCACAGTGGACAATAAGTAGGACTTTAAAGGTAATTCTTTAATTGATTGGCAACCAATGTAACTGTTTTAGATATGAAGATGTGGAAGTGCATTTAGAGAGGTTGAACAAGAGGTTCTGCACTACTTGCAAACGTTGAATCAGAAAAGCTGGGAGTCCTTAATAAGGAGCTTTGGTGTAATCCAATCTAGATAGGATGGATGCATGTATGACAATTTTCTGGGCTTCCCAAGGAAAAAGAGGCAGGAATTTCTTTAAAGCCTTCATTATCCAAAGAACACTTTTACCACAGTAGAAATATGGCCCTTACAGGAAAGCCGAACATCAATTAAAACACCAAGATTTCTACCAGATCCCGTGGAGGGTGGGGGGTGACCATCTCCAGGCCAGCAACCCGACCAACCAGGGGATGGATGGGACCCAAAAAGAAGGATTTCTGTCTTGTCTGTGCTGCATTGTAAGTGAACTACTTTCAACCAGCTGATGATTGTCCTCATACAGGTTGAAAAAGATGACCTCGCTTAGTGAATCTGAAGCTCCCTCGTAGGAAAACAGAAGTAGTGTAACATAGGCGTAGGAAATCATCTTAATGCCGTATGACTCCACCAAAGACCAGCGGGGCCATGTACACGTTAAACAGTGTAGGGCTTAATGTTGTCCCTTGAGGTACTCTGTACTTGAGGGTTTTTGCACTGGAAAAGTATGGTTTCATCCATACCAACTGTTCTCTGTCAGCCATAAAGGAGCTAAGCCATTTAAAGACTTCTCCACCCAGTCCAATGTCTGCTAGACGTTGCCGTGAGATCTAATGGTATTAAGGCAGCGTTCTGACCCTGATCTGCTGTCAGCTTAATGGAATCTGTTATTTCTAACAGGGCAGTCTCAGTACTATGATGTACACCAAAGCCGGACTGCGAAGGGTGAAGAAGATTGTTGGTTTCAATAAACTCTGACATATTGGTTGACAATAGATTCGAAAATTTTAGAGTATGCCGAAAGGAGGCAAATCGGTCTAAAATTTGAGCGGACTGCACTATCAGCAGTAGGCCTTTTCAAGAGCGGAATAACACTGGCCTTTTTCCATATTTCAGGGACAGTACCCGACTACAGGGTGGAGCAGAAGAGCTTGACGGAAGTTGGACAAATACTCTCACGGATCTGTCTCAGAATATGGGGAAGGCAAGGGTCTAATGATAAGCCCGATTTACATCTCATAAAACATGCTATTAACAGCTCCTTTTCCAGAGGTAAAAATTTTAGAAACATATTTATTGGGAAGGGAGCGATAGTCAAGGAGAATGCCTCTCCAGACACATCCGTAGTTGGGGATGCTAGATTAGACTGTATTTTGACAATTTTTTCTTCATAAAAATCACTTAACCTTTGGCATAAGGTTGGAATAGCTTTGAGAGTCGGAGATTGTTCTTTATCGTCCATAAAATAAAGAAACAATTTTAAAAATCTTCGGTGAACTACTATTAGCATCACTTATCTTCTGAGTATAGAAGACACTGTGTGCCGCTTTGATATTGTTGTGATATTTTCTTAAGGCTAGTTTATATGCTGTTTTATCTATGTCCCGATACTGTTGCCTCCTGATTCTTTCTAATCTTTGGAATCCTTTCTTTCAGTGGAGAGTTCAGGAGAAAACCAAGAAGCAAATGGCATACACCCCTGTCCCCCTTTAGCTTTAACCAGGGCTACAGTGGCCGTAGACAGCCATTGGTTCAATGTTATAGCATCCTTATTGGTTTCTCCTGAAAATGCAGGTCTGAAGAGTTCTAGTATCTCCTGAAGATCAAAAATCGTCGCTTTGTCCCAAGCTCTAACAAGAGAAGTGCTACTCGAAAGTTACTTCTTCAGCCGTCTGGGAAGAAGCTAGGCAAATGGCATTAGGAAATGATCTGACCAGGTAACCTCCACCGGAATGTCTGTCACAATAGAAGTGGTGGATAGAATCACGTCATTCGTATGCCCCACCTTATGGGTAGGTCCCAAAGTGAACAGTGATAGATTAAGAGAGGTCACTATCTCTAAGAAGGATCTTGCCATTGCATCCTCAACGATATCCACATGGAGACTAAGATCTCCAAGGACCATGACGTTAGTAAAAAATTACTACATTGGGAGCTATAGCCTGGTCAAATTAATTAACAAATTCCCCAGGGTATCCAGGGGACGGTATATTAGAACTCCAGCAAAGGACAAACTGGCGGAAGAAGATACTCAAAAGCCTAACGATTCTGCCCCGAGTAAATTCTCTAGTGATGGAAATGAAGATCTACAAAACACTCAATCTGAAAACTTTATGTAGCAAATCTTGCCTAATATTGTCTCATTCCTGGCAATTCAGGTAACGCCCCCTTGCTGTGGTATAATGGTAACTCGAATGGCCCATCTTCTATCCTTTGAAATAAATCCTTCTGTGGAAAACACTGACTACTGTTTTGGAGGATAGAGATTTTGCAATTCTCAAAAGTGACGTAAAAAACAAAAAATGCTTGGCAAATATTCACTGAGATATAGCTTGCTATATAACCCCTTTTTGATGCCACTGTCAGAGCCTACTAACAGTGGTATTTTAAATAAACTCTTTTTATTTCTAATGCAAAATAAAAGGGTATCCAAATGTTCGACAGTAGTTGATTGTTGAAAATCGAAAAAAGAAAAATATTCTACTGATCAATTGAAAAATCTTAAAGTGTAACCCCCTTTTGAAAAAAAACTAACAGCTGAAACATGTCTGACAGAACTTTTAGACATGCTATATCTGAATTGCAGCCAGTGGTAAGATACTGTGGCTATGTTGAAATCACGCTGTTCCGCCATGTTTTCGCACAAGTGTTCATTAATAGGAATAATTTAAAAAGTAGCAGCAAATGCAGTTGTTTTGCAGAGCACCTGTACACTCTAGTTGGAGGACAGTCTGACCTGACGCTTCTTGGGATAGTCATAGCACCCCCTGACTATCAGGAAAGAGTATGAAGGTTTCCATGAGGGTGGGTGTAGTACTTGTCTGAAATCAACCTCGCGGGTGACCCTACTTCCCTTCTCAGAATTCAATTGAAGAGTTCCATAGGGCTGAACTTGACAGCAAGACAATTCACATAATGCTTGCATTTCTTCCATGAAATGTTTGACATAGCTCTAAGAAGGAGTAATAGCTCCCAGGCAGGGGTCATAATATGACCATATCCCCATTCTTGTTCCCCTCGATATCCCATCTAGAGGTGTTCAAGATATATATCATTTCCTTAGTGGTTTATTATGTTTTCTGTAGTCTTTATTTTATGTTAAAAAAAACAAAAAAACATTGTTTTTCATCAAATAGAAACAATTACTGATACATTTAGAAACAATCTCTTTTCTCAAAATTACGAAATACTTTGTTACAAAGGTGACTTACATTTTTCTTAGTATACTGGTAATTTAATTCAACTGCTTGCATCCACCCCGTGTGCCTTCCAATGTGCATGTTTTGTCCTATTTTTCAACCTTAACCTATGGACCTAATCTGGGCTTCTGAAGGTTTCTTATGGTGAGTGATCTAACACTTTATCTATGTTTGTTAATGTAGTCTGCTAAGGACCATGCAGATGGTGTTATAGCGCACTATCTACAGTATGCTGCACTCTTTTTTGATTTTCATTTTTTCTGTCAAGATGTCTTTTATAATGAATTATAGTCACTCCGACTACTCACTAATCTGATGGCTCTTGTTCTGTAGTTTCGCCTTTAAAGAACACCATCACCATGTCCCATGCTTGTGTGATATCAGGTTGCTTCATCCCCATTTTTGTTTCCATATGCAATAATGTGCTCTTGCATTCTGTCCACCTCAATACTTCCTGTCTCTGTTTGGATAATTTGGGACCACTATTGGGTTTCAGCAAACAAACGTTTTCTGTTTTATTCATGAGGTGGCTTAGCCATGTGTATTTTCTATAATGGCATACAGGAATACCCAGCTTTGATAAGGCAGACCACAAGGCAGTTCAGGTTCTCCTCCATTCTGAATGTGCAATCACTTGAAAAACCTCTGTACATTCGATATTATAGAAGGAGCCTCTTTCTCTGCTGACCTCTGCAACTCAACCCAGGCAAACTTTCATACTGCCCCTGATAATGCACCTCACCTTCCATGGTAAAGTACTATTATGAGTGGATGCAATGAAGCTCATGAAAGCAGGATGCTACAGCCACGCAGCAATATGTAGATGTTGACTACTCAGGTAGGTAATAACACCCCTCACATACAAAAAGGAGAACCCTCTTGATGGTGGCAGCAGTGTTTAACACTGTGAACCTATTAGAAATGGGGGTCTCTAGTTGGCAGAGGTTTGCACCATGTCCAAGTAGAGACACCCATTTCTAACAATGGTGGTCAGCGGTGAGGACAGAACTTGTGTTTGTACTTTACATACAGTGATTGATGTACACTACTTCATAGCGCAGACCATTACACAACCATATACTGTTTTTGATGTTTTTGTCTTCTTGACAACTCTTAATCTACAAATCATGTCTCAGTCTGCTAAGCCAGCAGTCGGAGTTGCAGAGATTCTGTTTGAGATAGAGAGGTTGGAGTCTTGTACGGTGCCTGAACTTAAACAGATCTACAAGGAGCTCCAATGCCCTGTTAGAAGTTCCGATAGGAAGAGGAGGCTTAGTGGAGAGGATGTGGCCTAACGGCTAGAGCGGCTGACCTAGAATCTGAGGAACTGGGTTCAAGTCTTGGCAACAACGCGCAACATCCTGTGATTCTGGGCAAATCACTTACTCTCCCCGTGCCTACCAAAAAGGAATTCGTCCATCTGTAACGCAGCCGGTGCTCATGTAAAGCGCTCTGATACCTGATACCTTCAGTCGAGTTTCCGCTATATAAATCTCTGGTGAAAAAAAGAGGAGATGCAAAGGCGCTGAGGGCCTGAAGGGCAGCAAGAGAAGCTGGTTGGCACACTGAGGCTGAGAATGAGGATGTGGAGGTGGAGGTACAGAGCCAACATGAGGATTTTGTGGATCCAGATCTGCCTGGAGGGGCTGCCCTTCAGCGCTGGCAGCAGTGTGTCCTCTAGGAGTCTGTCCCCAGAGGAGCTGGAGGACAGATGGGAAGCTAGAAAGTACCGGCTGGAAAGGCTGAAACTGGAGCTTGAAAGGGAGCTCCAGTTGAAACTAGCTAAACTCAAGAGGGAGGGAGGAAACGATGCCTTGGCCATAGAGAAAGATACGTTGGCCATGCAGGAGAAAAAGATGATTCTAGTTCAGAAGCTGAGCTTAAAGGGGTTGAACTTGAAGACCAAGTCCAGCAAAGATGGTGGCAGCATTCATACTCGTAATCTGAGAAAGTAGTGCACTGGCCAAAGCATGTAGGGAAAGAGTATACCAAAGGGGATGATAGCCAGAGATGGTTTCAGGGTTATATGGCAGCACTTCACATGAATGGGGTCCCTGAGAGAAACTGGGGGGCAGGCATATGGAATCACTTCACAGTGGAGGGGAGGGATACATTGCTGGCTATAGGGAATGCACATGCACTCACCTACCCAGAGATGAAGGCAGCCCTTCTTACTCGGTATGGTCTTACCACTGAGAAGTACAGGGATCAGTTTAGATAGAGTAAGTAGCTTGATTCCGAGACATGGCTTGGGTGTGTGGATTTGTTTTGCAGATCACTGGATGGTTGGATGAAGGGCAGTGAGGTAACAGATTACCAGGGGCTGTACAATTTGATTGCATGGGAGCACTTTTCTGATCTGTGTTTTCCAGAGCAGCGTCAGCACTTGATGGACAGCAAGCTGATTGACCCAAGAAAGCTTGTTCAGGAGGCGGACCGCTCAGTGAGTACCAAGGTCCACAGGAAGGTATATGGGGGAGACTCCGCCAAAGGTGGGCAGGGTCCCCAGCAGCAGAAGAGAGGGGATAAGGGTAAACAGAAGGAGTTCTCTAAAGGGCCCCAATCTAGTTCCCAGGGTTAAGATTCCTGCCCCTCAGGAGATAGGAAACCATGGGTCTCTTCAGGGAAACCTGCAGAGAGGGGGTCCCGGAAATGTTTTGCATGTGATCAAGAGAGTCACATGAGAGGGTACTCCAACTTTCCCAAGCGGGCACAGCCCCCACTGGTGGGCAGACACTTGGGTTAGCCAGTGTATTGCTTGGGGAGGAGTAGGTCCCAGGTGGGTGTGGGGAACCAGCTGAGATGACCCTTGTCTCACTAGGGGGCAGTGAGATGGCCCAGAGAACCTTTATGCATGATAACACAAAGAAATACAGGTAGTGGGTGACCATTAATGGAAAGAGGTTAGAAGATCTGAGAGACACAGGAGCCAGTGTGACTACTGTCAGGTGTCATGTGGTATCTGAAGAGCAAGTAGTGTCTAATGTATTTCACCAAGTTGTGGCAGTGAACAACAGTGAACACCTTTGTAAGGTAGCTCAGGTTCCCTTTGAATGGGAGGGGTTGTCAGGTCCTTTGAAGGTAGCTGTGAGCCCATCCATGCCTGTGGATTGTCTGCTAGGTAACGACCTGGAACACACCACCTGGAGGGATGTGGAACACAAGACACACTTGGCGATGTTGGAGTTGCCTGGGCGGGTGTGCCTGACCACCCGGTCCATGGCAGCCCAGGGTAATCAAGAGAACCTGGAGCCTGAAACAGTGGCCCAGATGTCTGCCAAGAAGAGGAGGGGCAAGGGTTGTGGGAAACCCTCTCCTCAAATTCCCATGGTCTGGGAGGAGTCTGAGGGGGATGCCCCAGAATCTACAGGGGGAGAAGTGGCCAAACTGGGGAACCTGCCTGAGCTGACCGATTAGCAGCAAGAAGGGGGTCCCACCAGGGAGTAGCTCTGCACTGCGCAGAAAGAATGCCCTACTGTTGTGGGCCTTAGGCAGCAGACAGAGGACCAGGCAGCTAGCAAGGAGCCCAAGTCGCACCTGATCTATTGGGAACATGATCTCCTATGTAGTGAGCCTAGGGTTGCTGAACCTGGGGCAGCCCATGTGCTGGTGGTACCCCATTGCTCCAGGGCCTTCCTACGGGGTCTGCCTCATGATGTGCCACTGGCAGGACATTTGGGGCAGGGCAAGACCTTTGACAGGCTTGTCACCCACTTTTAATGGTCCCAATTTAAAAAGCATTCTCATGCCTTCTGTAGGTCCTGTCAGACTTGCCAAGCAATTGGCAAAAGTGGGGGGATATGTAATGCTCCCCTGCAACCGTTCCATGTCATGAGCACCCCTTTTGAGCGGGTGGGCATTGACATTGTGGAGCCGCTGAATCCGAAGACAGCCATGGGCAACAGGTTCATCCTGGTCTTGGTGGACGTTCAACTCGGTACCCAGAAGCTATCCCTCTGAGGACAGTGACAGCATCTGTCGCGGCTCGGGCACTGATGGGGATCTTAACACGTGTGATTTCCCCAAGAAGGTGGTATCTGACCAGGGTACCAACTTCATGTTGCTGTACATGAAAGCCATGTGGAGGAGTGTGGAGTGAACTACAAATTCACCACCCCTTACCACCCCCAGAGTAATGGGTTGGTTGAGAGATTCAACCACACCCTGAAAGGAATGATTGGGGGTCTGTTAGAACACATGAAGCATAAGTGGGACGTCCTCTTGCCCTGCCTTCTCTTCACCTACAGGGTGCTACCAAAGAAGGGGGTTGGCTTCAGCCCATTTGAGCTTTTGTACAGGCACCCTGTGAGAGGAACTCAGTTTGGTCAAGGAGGGCTGGGAGCAAGTTCATAGGAAGCCACCCCAAGATGTATTTAGTTACATGCTGGCCTACTGCAGACAGTCCACTTCAGGAAACTCGCTCAGGCGAACCTGGAACCAAGCCAGGAGGATAGGAAATGTTGGTATGACCAGAATACCACTCTGGTTGAGTTTCAACCTTATCAGAAGGAGTGGGTGATGGAGCCAGTAGAACCCCATGCTCTACAAGACAAGTGGTTTGACTCATAGGAGGTGAAGGAGTGCAAGAGTGATGTCACCTACTTGGTGGACTTGCAGACTCCTAGATACCCTTTGAGGGTCCTGCACATGAACCGCCTCAAGCCCCACTTTGAAAGGCGTGAGTTGAACCATGCTCTTGGCTACTGAGTATTGGGTGGAAGAGGAGAGTGAACCTCTCCCTGACCTCCTGTATGCCAAGGAGAGCATGGTTCAGTGGAAGGCATGGTCCTCTCCCCTACACTGACCCTGGAACAGCAGAGTGACTGTCGCCAGTTGCTGGGGCAGTTTGCCACTGTGTTCTCACTCACCCCAGGATTCACTCATGGGTGCACTCTCTATATTGACACTGGGGACAGTCCACCTGTGAAGCACAAGATTTACAGGTTGACTGACAGAGTGAAGATTAGCATCAATTTATTTATTTAAGAGTTTTGTATAGTGCTGGCCAGACCAGAAGGTATCAGAGTGCTTTACAACATTAGCAGCGGAGAGGTTACATAGTATGGCAGTAGTATAAGCATTGATTCGTGACGAATCGAAAGTATCGGCGCACTTTACAAAAATTAGTAGCATAGAAATCACACAATATAACAATGGTATATACATTGACTCGTGACGACGCCCGTTCGGGGAGGGGGGGAGAAGTCCAGGGAATGAGACGGGGGTGGGCGAGGTAGGAGACTTAGATTTAAAGTGGCGGTGTGTCGTAGTGGTCAAAATTCTGAACTTGGGCGACAGCTATCCATTTGGGAGAGATCGGTTGAGGAAGAAGTCTTTGAGCTGCCTTTTGAATTTTAAGAAGGAGGGGGTAGTCCTGATAGGGACTGGGATGGAGTTCCATATTTTGGGCGCATTTCCTGAGAAGGATCGAGATAGGGTTTTTTGTTTGCGAGTTTTCGGAGGAATGAGGAGTAGAGTGTTCGTACTCCTAAGGGTCCTTGTCTGGCCGGCCTTCTTGAGTTTGGAAGCCAGGTAAGCATGTTTTCCAGTGTGCAGGGCTTTGTGCGTGAGACAGGCAGTTCTGAAATTGGCACGCATTTCGATTGGGAGCCATTTTAGTTCTCTGAGAGCCGGGGAGATGTGTTCGTATTTCTTGACTCCGGTGACCATTCTGGCTGCCGCATTCAGAGTTGATCTGAGGGGAGCAAGGTGAGACTTTGCTGTTCCTGTGAGTGTTGCGTTCCCGTAGTCTAGTCTGGACAGCACTAGGGATTGAGTGACTTGTTTGAGGTCGTTGGGAGGGATGAAGGGTTTTATTTTATTGAGAAGTTTTAGGTTTAGGAAGGCGCTCTTTGCGGTGATCTTGATGTGTTTCGTCATGTCTAATTTTGGGTCCAGAGTGATTCCCAGCGACTTTACGGAATCGGCCAGGGTGAGATTGCAGTTGAGAGCATCAATGGCTTCTAGCCATTCTGTAATTTGGGGGTTCTGCTCCTTGTTGGAAATGAGGAGGATTTCTGTTTTGTCTTGCTTGAGTTTCAGGTGATTGAGGGATAGCCAGCATTTCTTAGAGTGTCGTTTAGTCTCTGAATGTCATCGATGGAGGAGG
This sequence comes from Calotriton arnoldi, assembly GCA_963921515.1. Classification (NCBI taxonomy): domain Eukaryota; kingdom Metazoa; phylum Chordata; class Amphibia; order Caudata; family Salamandridae; genus Calotriton; species Calotriton arnoldi. Next base: position 2,484,163 of record CAWUFW010000761.1, read on the forward strand.
TTTCTAGATAGATCTGTGTATCGTCCGCATAGAGGTGGAAGGGGATGTTGTTTTTTTTTAGTAGGGTGATGAGGGGTTCCATGTATATGTTGAATAGTTGTGGGGAGAGAACTGATCCTTGGGGGACACCCCTGCTGATGGGGATTAGGTCAGACGTGTGGTTTTTGATTTTTATTCGTTGGGTGCGGTTCTGCAGGAAGGAGGTGAACCACTGTAAGACCACATCTTCTGCTCCGACTCTTTCTTGGAGTACCTTAGTGAGTAGTTTGTGGTCAACCGTGTCGAAGGCTGCCGATAGGTCCAGGAGTATGAGTAGACAGCATCGATCCGTATCGAGTGATTTGTGTACATCATCTATCACATTCAGTATCGCTGTCTCTGTGCTGCACCCTTTTCTGAAACCCGATTGGTGGGGGTCAAGGAGGTTGGTGTAGTCCAAGTGTTGAGTAAGTTGATGGAGGACACATCTTTCCAGGATTTTAGCAAGGAATGGGAGATTGGAGACGGGTCTGAAGTTATTAAGATAGCTTGTGTCAGAGCCTGGTTTTTTGAGTAATGGCGTGACTTGTCCGATTTTGAGACAATCAGGCATGATTCCGGTTCTCAGGGAGCTGTTAATAATCTTGGTCCAGAGCGGGGCTAGGGTGAGTTTGAGCTCTTTGGCCAGTTGGGCAGGGATGGGGTCCGCAAAGTGTGATGAGGGTTTGGAACTGGAAATCATTTTGATGATCTCTGATTCGAAGATGGGGTTGAAGGATTTCCAGCTATTTGGGTGGTGCTTGGGTGTGATATCTTCTGTCCTCGGGCGCGAGCTTGTGTTGGGGGGCTGTGGTGACCGTCCAGGGAGAGCTCAATGTTGGTGATTTTGTCATTAAAAAAGTTGGCAAAGTTATCACAGAGGTCTTTGGAGGGTTGCATTGAGGATGAGGGGGGCTTGGAAGTTTGTTGCCTGATGAGATTGAAGAGTTCTTTGGGCCTATTTTTAGCATTGTCTAGAGCGTCACAGAAGAAGGAAGTTTTTTCTTTCTTGATGTGTTTTTTATATTTCCTGCGTTCTGATTTGAGTCGATCAAGGAGTATTGTGGACAGGTTGTTCTGTCAGAGTCTTTCTGTAGTTCTTAATTGCCTTCTTTCGGAGTTTAGGTCTGTGTTGAACCAAGATCTAGATGGAATGTTCCTGGCTCTTTTTTGTTTCATGGGAGCTATTTGGTCCAGAATGGAAGTCATTGTTGTGTTGTAATGTGAGGTGAGTTCTGTTGTGGAGAGGTCGCTTGTGTGGGAGGGAAGGAGTGAACTAGCCCTTTCTTCCAGGTCAGCAAGTGAAATCTGTCTTAGATTTCTTGCCCAGTGGGGGGCAAGCGTGGGGATGTTTGGTTGATGTGAATATAATGATAAGGTGGTCTGACCAGTCGACAGGCATGATGCGGTCAATGGAGACTGCGTCTACTTGTGCAATGATGGCATCTAGTATTGAGCCTCTGTTATGGGTTTGTTCTGTGCAATGTTGGGTAAGGTTGTTGTTGAGTAACAGTTCGGTCAGGGATTGGATCAATGAGTTGTTTTCCTCCTCCCAGTGCAGATTGAGGTCACCTAGTATAATGTTGTTGGAATCTCGGAGTGAGCAGTGAGTTATCAAGTCGGACAGGTGTTCTCCGAATGAGGTGGTGTTGCCTGGCAGGTGGTAAAGGAGATGACAGAATAGTGGTTTGTTGTCCCCGGTCTTAAAGGTGACTGTTAAGTATTCACACGTGTTGTATTTGAAGGAGTCGGTTTCCATTACGGAGATGTTGCTCTGTGTATGATAGCGATACCCACTCCTCGCTGTTTTTTCCTGGTTGAAAACACAGGTGAGATGGGGAGTATTTTCAGGCTGGAGGGTGGATTCTCTCTCTAGTTTTACTCTCGGGAGATTACCCTTATTGATTTTGCTGGATTCCAGTGAGTGACTGTTAGAGTGGGCCTGGAGTCACCATATTAGGTACAGGCATGGCGTCTTCCTCTAGGGGGCAGGCATCGTATGTTCTGTGGACCATGTCGCCCGTTTCTGAGGCTGCCCCCCGTTATAGCGGGACAGTGGTGAATTGATCCCGGGGAGAGGTGTGGCTCTTCTGGAGGGCTTTCCGGTGAAGGCTGTTAGTGCGGGACTTGCGCCGCCATCTTAGGGACAGGCAAGGCGACTGCAGTGAAAGTTTAGCATGATCCGGTGAGTAAACCCTTAATTTCGTTTCTTGGGTACTCACCGGTGTAGTTATCCGGACTGGAGGAGTGTGCCAGGTGGACGTCTTAGACGGGAGGGGGCTCCTCGCTCCCTCGGATGATTCTGCTCGATATCCTCTCTTGAGCCGCCATCTTAGGTCCAGGCATGGCGTCTTCCTCTAGGGGACAGGCATCGTGGGCCACGTCGCCCGTTTCTGAAGCTGCCCCCTGTCTCCCGTTGCAGCGGGACACTGGAGGAGAGTGCCAGCGGACGTCTTAGATGAGAGGGGGCTCCTCAATCCCTCGGATGCCTGCGCTCGGTGTCCTCTTTTGGTATGGAGTTGGTCCCGTGGCTGCAGTATGGAGTTGGTCCCGTGGCTGCCGGTGTCGGTTGTAGCAAGGGGCTTTAAACGTGCATCAATACCGGTCCAAGCATGGCTATCCCGGGTCGTCCGTTGTGGAACCCTCGGCCGATCGCTCGCCTCTGGGGCATCAGTTATGGCATTGGAGGCAGCAAGTCGTAGAATCGACGGTCCCGGCAGGGTCAACAGCGCAATTCCGGTCACCTTCTTGGCGGTTGTGATCAGGTGAGCCACTGTTGTCGTAGGGGTCACGGGTGGGAGGGGGGCATAGGGATTTTCACAGAGTCGTGATCCCGTACCCCTGGAGCTCTTCTTCAGACCTCTACCCCAGCGGCCATCTTGCCTTTACTCTTTACCAAGGAGGAGGTGTCCAAGATGTTAGCTTTAGGGGTGATTTAGCCCTCCAGCAATCCTTGGTCCAACTCAGTGGTCTTGGTTCCCAAAGCTGCTGCACCCGCTGCCACCTGGAACTGCGGTTCTGTGTGAACTACCATGGGCTCAATGCTGTCACTAAGACTGACGCACACCCCATCCCCCGAGCTGATGAGTTCATTGATCGGCTGGGAGCTGCCAAATTCCTCAGTACGTTTCAGACAACATTTGGGTACTGGAAGATTGCCTTGACTGAATGGGCACAGGAGAGGTCTGCGTTCTCAACGCCAGAAGGGCACTATCAGTTCCAGGTCATGCCTTTTGGGTTGAAGAATGCCTCAGCCACCTTTCAGAGGTTGGTCAACCAAGTACTGGCCGGACTGGAGAATTTCAGTGGCGCCTACCTGGATGGCATTGCAGTGTTCAGCTCCAGTTGGGAGGACCACTTTCACCACCTCTGGGAAGTGTTGAAGGCCCTGCAGAAGGCAGGCCTAACTATTAAGGTCTGTAAGTGCCAAATTGGGCAGGGGTCTGTGATGTACTAGGGACACCAGGTAGGAAGCGGCCAGGTGGCACTCCTACACCCCAAGATTGACTCTATTTTTGCTTGGCACCCCCAAGACTCAGACAGAGGTGAGAGCCTTCTTAGGCCTCACTGGGTACTACCAAAGGTTTGTCAAGGGGTATGGCACCATTGCTGCTCCCTTGACTGAGCTGACTTCAAGGAAGCAGCCATGTCAGGTAATCTGGACTGAGGCATGTCAGGCCACTTTTGCTGCCCTGAAGGTGGCCATGTGCACGGGGCCCGTGCTCAAGGCTCCTGACTTCTTCAAGGAGTTTGTGGTGCAGACTGATGCCTCAGAGCAAGGTGTGGGAGCTGTGCTTTCACAGCTGAACGAAGAGGGACTAGACCAACCTGTACCTTTCATTAGTAGGAGGCTACTTCCCCAGGAACAGAGGTGGAGTGCAATTGAAAGGGAAGCTTTTGCTGTGGTCTTGGCGCTGAGGAAGCTAAGACCCTACTTGTTTGGGACTCACTTCTGGGTTCAGACGACGGTCCCTTCAGATGGTTAATGCAGATGACTGGGGAGAACCCAAAACTGTTGAAGTGGTCCATCTCCCAACAGGAAATGGAATTTACGGTAGAATACCGCCCTGGCACAGAGCACACCAATGCTGATAGTCTGTCCAGGTTCTTCTGCCTTAGTGAAGAGAACTCCCATGAGGTTGGGAAGATTTCCCCGCTTTCAGCCGGGGGGGACACGTGTTTGATCTGGCATCGTTGGTGTGTTTTATCCTGTTTTCTTTTTGACCTCCTGTTTTTTACTGTGTGCTGCATTTCGTTGCTGGTTTTAGAACTCTGGGCACTTTGCCACTACTGATCAGTGCTAAAGTGCAAGTGCTCCCTGTGTAAATTGTGATTGTGATTAGTTATCCATGATTGGCATATTTGATTTACTGGAAATACCCTAGTAAAGTGCACTGTGTGTACCCAAGGCCTGTAATTGAAATGCTACTAGTGGGCCTGCAGCACTTATTGTGCCCCCCACACAAGTAGTCCTACAACCAGGTCTCAGACCTGCCACTGAAGTGTCTATGTGGATAGTTTTAGACTGTCTTCTCGACCTGGTAAGTGCACCCACTTGCCAGGCCCAAACCTTCCCTTTTGCTACATGTAAGGCACCCCTAAGGTAGGCCCAAGGTAGCCCCATGGGCAGGGTGCAGTGTATTTAAAAGGTAGGACAAGTACTGGTGTGTTTTACATGCCCTGATAGTGAAATATTGCTAATTTCGTTTTTCACTATTACAAGGACTATCTCTCCCATAGGTTATTATTGGAGCTGACTTGTAACCTCTTACAAGTGTAACTTCCAATTGGGAAGAGATATAGATTTGGAGTTTGGGGTCCCTGAACTCAGAATTTAAAAATACATATTTTAGAGAAGTTGGTCTTTAAATTGTATGTTTGAAAATGCCACTTTTAGAACGTGGGCATTTTCTTGTGTGAGGGAGGGTGGCAGTTGGGTTGTTTGTGTATTCACTCTAGACAGTCACACAAAGGGAGATGAGGTGTGCCCTGCATATCCTGATGGCCCATCACCATGCTGATGGGTCTTTCTGAGCTAGAGTGGTGGGAGGAGTTGTCGCTGACACCTGAATAGGGCTGTGCCTGTCCTCACGCAAAGCTGTCTCCACCCCCCTGTAGTGTGTCTGGAGCCAGGTCAGGGGAAGGCAGGGTCTTGTGCACCACAAAGACTTTTCTTTGAAGTTTGCCCATTTCAAAGACAGAAACTGGTATACGTACTGGAGCTGTGACACCATAACTTCAGAAAACTTCTGGGCGAAGAGGAGATTCTGACAAGGAGAAGAGTTGGAGAAGATGTAAGAGGGGAACTGCCACTCTGCTTGTTACTGTGGTGTGCTGGCCTGCTGCTTCCTGCCTCTGCCTTGGACAGTGAAAGTACTGGACTTTGCTTTCTGTGTCCTGCTTCCAAGGCTCTCCAAGGGATTGTGTGTGCTTGCCTCCTGTTAAGAAGTCTCAGGGCTATCAAAGACTTCCCCTGCAGGCCATGAACTCCTCTGCTGGGAATTCTGTCCTGCCAAGTGTTGCCAATTCTAGTTCTGGGCCCTTGGAGGTGGCTTTGCTGCAAAGAGAGAAGAAAATCCATGCATCGAATCTCAGCGGCTGTTTTTAGGACTCAGCACTGCTGTGCGGCCAAAGAATCGACGCTGCGCCTGCCGTCTGGCTGAAGGATCACCGCAGCCCAAGTTCCGAGCACTGTGTCACCGATGTCCATGGCTGCCACTCCAACCTCGACGCAGACCCTGTTGAGCGGCTGAAGAATCGATGCAGTGCCTGCTCCCTTGCATCAACCCAGCACATCTGAATTTTCCACACATCATACTTCGCCGATGTCTCTTCATCGACGTAGCCCCGCTGTACAGACCTCCCTTTGCAGTAAGGAATCAACGCAACACTTCCCTTGTAGTGCAGAAGGAACTGACACCTCTGTTCCCTTGGGACTAAGGAATCGATGCATCGCTTTTGGCTTCCAGTGCTTCAACTCCCCTGTACCTGTTTTTTGTCCCCGATTTTGACGCATCACAGGTACTTTGTGATCAAACAAACGCATCCATAGAGTTCTATGAACTGAACTTGCGTAACCTTTTAAAATTGATATCTTTGCTTATGTATGTTGGATTTCAGTTGTTTTGGTCTTGTTTTACTTAGATAAAGATTGGTTAATTTTCTAAACTGGTGTGGACTCAGTTTGTAGTGTTTTAAATGTATTACTGTGTGTGTATGTACAAATGCTTTACACATTGTCTCTGAGATAAGCCTGACTGCTCATGCAAAGCTACCCAGGGGGTGAGCAGGGGTTATCTTAGCTGTGTAACCCCCTTACCCTGACAAGGATAAGCGTTCCTATATGGACAGGGTGCAAACATCTGCCAACTGCAGACCCCTATTTCTAACATAAACCATTAGTCCTTCCTCTCTATGCTTTCTTCTTGCATGGTTGTAAGCCAAATTCTCTTAAAGTGGCTGTCTCCCACCTCTCCAATGGACAGAAACTCATATAAATGTAGACTACCTCATCTCACCTCTTCCCATTACTTGTGTTGTAGCCCAAGGGGGCAGTCTCTCATTGGCTGTCATTAGCATCTGCATCGAGCCTCTCTCAATCTTACTTTATAGTATAGTCAATCAAAGACACCAAGTGACTGAAATCCTTTGTGGCTCTCATTCAGTTCTGGAAGTCTGCATACCTAAAAATGGAGATTACCCATTTACATTTCATTGGTGACTCCATGATACGAAAGTCCCAGGCAGCTTTCATCCAAGAACAATGATGACTTCTCCCATTTGGTCATCACTGCACCCAATCCCTTGGACTTTTGATGGACTCATAACAGCGCATGATAAAAACTCTTTAATGAAATATCCAATTATGCCTCGCATCAGTTCTCACTTTTCCACAGAATAAACCTTGATAACTAGTTTCTAACTTAAAAGCTATAGTACAAACCTTTATTAATCCTCACATTGAAGGATAAAATAAGTTACACTTTGTCCAGGTTGACACCTCTTCTGAAAGCACCTGCCCACCTGATCAGAAGAGAGAAGGAATTTGCTCACCCTGACCTTGTGAGTGCTTGTAATTGAAATAACATTTATGTAAAAACAAATAGATCTAACCGATAGCCTCAAACTCCTCCCCTTGAACCACGAACAAGGAACAATCAAGGAACCTGCCTATTGACCAACTGAATGGCTTAATGGGCCAAGAATGAGAGCATTGACAAAATGAGAACCTTCCACCTTAAAGAGGACTCTAGTGGAAAAGACAAAAGACATCATAGGCTTTCACTGCTACACAACACTGACCCCGGAGGTTGAGCCATTTACTCAGACATCTAGCACTTCAAAAATCAAGAGCAGCGGTTTAATATACTTAATGTAGAATGTACAAGTGCACAAAATATAATTATGCTACTGCTAAAAACAAGGACTTAATTTGTGCAAGCGGGACTCTTTCAATGATACAGCCACATGTTTGCTGCTTGTGTGATGTGGAATGGAACTAAGCGCATTTTCTCCAACTACTGTGAAAGAAAGACTATTTCCCCACAAAAATGGGGATAAATGATAGTGATGGGGAATGAAAATTATGAAATGCCTATATGTTATTGTTGTATCTTGTTAGTTTGTACTATGCCTTTAAGCATAGTACTGCAATGTGTTCTGGAATGTTAATATGCGAACGACTGAAAGGATTCTGCTTGGAGCTGTTGGTGGAGCTGTTCCCCTGCTCCGCTGTTGATGTAGCCATTAAAGTAGTAATTTATCATCAAGCGACTCCAGTCAATTACTACAAATTACTGGCGACGATTAAGCTGGCTACATCAGGAACCCACGCAGCTGTGTCCACTTTAAGGCCGTTTCTGAATCAAGAAGGGAACATTTACAAGGTACTTTATTACACCTTCTCGCGCTGACCGAGCTCAGCTGTTCCTTATGCTTGTGAAGTTTTTTTTTCTCTCGAGTGAGAGGGGGAAGTTTTTTTTTAACCATTTTCCCTGCCTTAACTGCCCCTCGCGCTGCTCATCTCGCGCTTGTCCACTCACCGCCTCACGTCACTGCCTGCAGTTATTTAAGTGCTTCAAACACATTTTAACAAATAAACCCCATTCAATTAATTAAAAAGAGAGCAAACTTGTTTTATAATTTTATTGCTACATAAACAGTAGTACAAGGTGACATCACCTGAGCTATAGATGCAGTTACACACTGGTAAATTTGATAAAAATTCTTTTTACATTTCTATTATGCAAACATAAAAAAACTAATTCAGTCCCTATTTAAAACTAATGTACAAAATTCTGAAATTTATATTGTTTTTGTTGAAATTGTAGTGTTTGTATAAAAGCAAAAAGCCCTCAAATCATTTCCTTCTATATTTTGCACTGGTGCAACTACCACTGGCTCTATTCTGTATTAACAAAATTGAGCATATGATGTTTTTTTTAGCTTAAGTAGAGTGTCTGTGACACAGCCCTGAACTGAGCAGAAATGTGGCTAGCAAAGGTATCAAAGCAAAATAATTTTCTTTGAATTAAATCATCTGTCTACTTACAAGATTATCTTGCTCTCCAAGTATTGGTAGTCACCGGCCTGGCACTTGAAGCATTAAATCCTAGGCCAAGACGCTTTCCACCAGAATATCGAGGGAAAAATGTCGTGGGGCAAAAATATCGAGGCCTAAGTATCAAGATCCAAAATATTGTGAGGCAAGTATTAATAGCTAAGCACAGGTTTACTAGACTTAACTTCACAAATAAGTACCTTTACAATATATATATATATTCAGAGTATTTGCAGTTAAGAATAGTAAATCAGTACTTTCCTAAATAAGGTTACGTCCATGATATTTTTCTTCTCTATTTTTTGGCTCCATGGTATTTTTTCCTGGATAATTTGACATACATTCATCAAGATGCCACATGCAGAAATGATCAGTAATTAAGGACATGCTGTGTTGGTGACTGGCACTGCGTAAACTCAAAACACTTCCGTGATGTGAGCAAAGATAGAGGTCGCTCTACCTCACGGCCTTACATCCCTTATTCCAAAGCCACTTGTCAAGGGTCTCATAAAAAGGCAACCAGCTTTGCTAGTATTCACGAGGAAAGAGGTTTTGTGACCCCACTGATATTTTACATTTTACGATCCAACTGATTAGTACATCAATCGCATCGCAAAATGCTGGGCAGGACGCGAAACATCGGTGCGCAACTGTCACCTTCCGTTTGCGACCAGCCTAATGAGGTTGGAAATCAGAATAGCCTATACAAAATTATTCTCTAACATACACATGGTGTCCTATAAATCGATCACCAAAATATCGTCCCATTGGGTATAGATTATCAATTATTAACTCCAATGGGGAGATATTTTTGTAGACGATGTTCGGGACACAGGGGCAGATTTACAAGCCCCTAGCGACACTTTTGCGCTGCTGTTGCGTCACTTTTTGTGACGCAGCAGCGGCGTAAACAACGCGCCATGTTTCGGCCAATTTACAACATGACGCATCTAGGGAGATGCGTCACCTTGTAAAGTCCTGTGCCGCATTATACCTGCGTCAGGTATAACGTATGCAGGGTGGGCGATCCCACGCAACAAGCCATGTAGAACTGACGCAGTGAAATTTGCATTTCACTGCGTCACTCTACGCCTTTACTGCGTCAAAATCCCTACGCCTGCACGTACCAGGCGTAAGGAATGATGCAAGGCTTTTTAAATGGGACTCCCCTATAAGTTGTGGCGCATTGCTGGAGTTGTGTCACTTTCATGAGCAACTCCAGCAATGCGTCACTTTTGCGCCAACATATGTGTCAGAATTTCTGACGCATCAGTCAATCCTTGCGCCATGGTGAGCCGTATTGTAAATATGGCGCATCCATGGTGGCGCAAGGGTTTCGTATGGAGGTACATGGATTGTAAATCTGCCCCACAGTATTTATGTCAGACCATATTCTGACCACAATATTTCGGTACCATACCCAGTGGCGGCAGGTAGGGAATGGGGGTAGTGGGGCGGAAGGTTTGAAAAATAAAAAAAAAACAATTACCTCTTCTGCTGTCTCTCTTCGTCGTCTCTCTGCTTCTCTTCCTGACACTGAGTCTAGAAGAAGCAGTAAGCACACAGGCTCCCCTAAGTAAATCACAATGCTGCAATGCAGCATTGTGATTGGTGTGAGTGCCGTGGTTCGGCGCTCAGACGGGGACAGGGAGCCTGTGCATGTTCTCCACCCAGGCTGTGTTTTACAGACTTGTGGAGAACTTGCAAAGTGCGCATGACTGTTTGGCTGGCCCAAGACGGCCGGCTAAACCATCATGCGCACTTAAGTGCATGAACCACTCCTCCGCCCTATGCCACCCGCTCCGCCCTATAATGTTGTTATTATCATTTTATTTTTCCCTTTTCCACTGCTTTGAGAGCAGTGGGGCAATGCTCCGCCGCCTTCGCAGAGGAGCCGCCCCTGACCATACCGCCCAGTGATACATCAGGCCTGAAGTACAGATTCTGCAAAGAAGTTTACCTTTATAAAATTGAACATGTTACAGTTACAATTGAATATATTCATTGTTAAGCTTTCACAACTCTCACCCCACGTAAACTACTTCGTACTGACCACATCCCAGGGGACAAGACAAGCTGCGATTGCTGAACATCTTTGAGACGTCTGTTTCGGGCTGATAAAGAGGCATTTAAAGTGACAGTTGCTGAGTTTCTGTGAACATGTTTATATCCACACCTTTTGCTTGTCCTTTTTATGTGTCTTGAAAACCTCCGAAAAGGGACCACAGGAAGCAGGGATTAAGATGAACTTTGAAAAAGCTTCTTTTCTGATCATAAGGAAAGGTCAACTTTTTCCACAACGGCAAATCTGCTACGAGGAATTAATAACCTTACCTTTTGAATTTCTTTGGCTTTAATGATATTTTTGCTTTTTTGTTGTAACATATTTTCAATCATTTGAAGGCCACTGTTGATCTCCTCCACTTTTTGTTTCATTATATGGTGAGGTGAGCTCTTCATGGCTTCGTCTTTGATCTGTTTCAAGAAATAAAGTGCTGATATCACCGAACTGAACAGCTGCACTAAAAATGAATAAGCTTATGGCTGTTTACTTGATCAGAATTAAACAGAGTTTTTAATGTTCATTGCTAGCCGTTAATATTACAAATAAGTCCTAGAAAGAAAGTCTCCATAAAATACATCACTTACTCCCACTAACAGGTTTAAAGATTAAAAATACTAGTTTTATTTTCAGCTAAAAGCACACCGAACCCATTTCACTTCTTCTGCCAAATATATATTAATATAAACCGAGACAGAGAAAGTGCTAGCAACAGTATCCACCAATGTTATATTTATTCATTTGCCAGTAGAGAGGATCACTGGAATTATGCAGCAGGGGATGACCAAGTTATGCGGCAAGGAGGACCAAATTATGTGGCAAGTACAGGCAACGTATGCGGCATAATGCGGCACATGAGTGGATTATTTCGTTATTTTTGCGTATGGTAACACTCACCTCTTTAGCAAGAGTTTGATAACCAAATATTTACAATAACTGAAAGACGACCAGTTAATGTTTGTGAAGGGCCTTCCAATGCTCTGAAACACGTCGCCATTTTTTAAGCAACTTTTGATCCATTTGAGCTAATAAATTCTTTTTTTTTGCAGCAAACCTATAATTTTGCTAAAAAAGCTGACGCATTCCATAATTCCAGGATCCCTGCCTATATTGCACTGATTAATCTAGTTGCTTTTGGTGGTACTGCATTGACGGCAATTGGATAACATTGATGTATGGATGACAGCAAATTGTGGTTACAGTTGTCTGACATGGCATTTTACAGCAAATTACAGCGTTGGTATCTTTAAATTCGACTTTGCAAAGCAATTTTTGCATAGAGGTTACACAGGTTCAGCATTACAAGGTAACAGAAATTGGGATCTAGTATCATGAAAATGCAACACGAAATGCATGGTGATCATGTAGTTTAAGTGTGATGGTGCTTGTATGGCGGCCACAGGCCCAGAGCCCCTTATTTTAAGTGTAGGGCAAACGACAACTATGAAATGGTGTGCATTCAGTTTTGTCTAGAACTGCAGAAGGCTGAAGGCATTGTAAATTTTCAGGAACATGCCATTCCTGAGGGAGGGTATGACTGAAGAGAAGGGCCTTTTCTACTTTCACATTTTGCTACATTCAGAAAAGAAGCATGAATTGATAACAAGGTGTGGGAAAGATGATCAGGGTTGAACCTGGCCTGAGGCAGGAGTGGTTCATGCAGTTGCATGTGATGCGGTGTATTTTGAATGTGATTAGGGCTTGCTATTGAATCCCATAAATTATCGTGAAGAGAAGATACTGGTTGGTATTTCTTTAGGTTCAGGATCAGTTGCACTGCTCAATTCTGGAGTTTTCAGTGGTTCGTGAATTGGCAATCCAACATTCAGTGGAAAAATAGTGGAGGGATTTCTTCAGATTCATGGCGTGGTATTCAGATGGATAAAGGGCATAATGTTCTTAAGGAGTTTTATTTGGAATAATGAGAACTTGACCGCTGTGCTCACCTAAAAGTTGGGGCATAGGTCAGCTTCACACATCACTCCCACTTTTTGGGTGAGTGGCAAAGCGACCTATTTTGCCAGAAAGGTGAGAAGGTGTCTATTTTCTTGTACAGGTGGGGGAAACAAGGGTTTCTCTTCCAATTGACATAGTTTGAAGGTTTTTTTCCCCATCCATGTCACTGGACACAGCCGGTAACTTGCCCTTTTGTCCCTTGACTCATAGGTATAAGAAAGGTTTTTTATCGTATGAGGGGAAGAGCATGTGGTGCAAATAAAGGTCATCCAAGAGAGGTTTCTGCAAATGTTGAAACACAGGAGTGGCAGGGACATGAGCAAATGCTAAGTGGAGGAAGCACATGCTGTGGGACTCCACAAGGCAATCTCTCTGGGGTAGAGGTCTCCAAGTTGAACATTCTGAGGAAGATTGAACAGGAAACACTATAAATAAGGGCATTATTTTTATAGTTGGGCAAATGCAGGACCTCCAGCAATATAAGGCGGATGACCCATCCGTCCTTTTTAGGGTGCATAGAGGCCCCATAGACTCTAAATAGGGCAGACAGGACATCCGCCACTTTTTGCTGGATGTCCCACATCTACCAAACTCTAAATTACATCCTAAATTTGCTAGCTGTATTTTGCTGTTTACTGCTGCTTATTGCCCGCGGCTGTCACCAGCCACCTTGCACAAAGACTGTTGTACAGCAAAAAAAGAGACTATAGAGTTTAGCTATGGACCATCATCCATAGATCCACAAGGGGGAATCGAGACGAGGAATCTTAAGAATGTTGACTTACATTTCTCCCTTCCTGCCTGAAGCTCTACAACCACTGTTAGATGTGGAGGTGCAATGCCCCATAAAATGAGCTGAGGACTTGAATTAGAAGTCTAAATAAGTGGTCCAGTAAACATGCATGGATGCTAATTCAACTATCATACATATATATGGCATACATTTAAGAGACAGTGGCAAATCAAGCAATTCATCCACAAAGTCAAAGAGTGCAGTGTCCATGCCATGTTCATACAGCAACCTAACAAACGTTTTGCAGGAAGCCAAATATGAAAGCAAATGTATATGACAGAATCTTTCCTTAAAGTTGTCATCAAGAAAGGCTACATGAAAATATAGATGATGCCTAAAACTTAGGAATATGACAGACTATGACGTCCTTGACTATTTCTTAATCTTTTTTCTTGGATGAAGTTGTAAACATTTTGCAAAAAAAGGAAGTGGATGTTGTCTCTTTAAGCATTTATTGTGGGCCTAAAATTGGGCTGTCGACAACTTCTCTAGTCCTGGTTGGAGTCTAGGGAGTTTGTGTGTTGAACTGGAATTCTGAAGTTCAGATTTATCAAAGCATTTCAACAAGGACAGTGGTTGTGCTGCTAATTGATTGTATTTGGAGATGATTTTCCATTCAGTTGGCTGACTGTGGGACAGTACCTTATAGAAACAGCTGAGTGAGGGAAGTTGTTTTTAATATTTGGTGAACAAACTGTTTCAGGGCTTTAGGAAGAGTTTTTGTTTGTATCCAGTGGCTGGTAAATACTGTCATTTGTATGATTATGGTGCTGGTTGGCTACAATACTTGCTTCATTTTTTCTATTACTGTTTTACTGGTTCTAGAGGGCAGAAGGTAAAGTTTCCTACATTTCTATATTCCAGGGATAGTTCCATGGTTGGAGTCTAGGGACTATTAAAGTATCTCAGAAAGTGGTCAGCTGAACAAAATGCCAAAACGTAGTACACAAAAAACACAGTTAAGGTTGTAAAAAAGTAATAGCAACTCACTGTCATAAACAATGTGATCACCTAAAACCAGACAAACAGGTAAAATAATGAATGATCAGTCCTAAAATAAATGTTTTTGAAACATTTGATGGAGTTCTCAGATCTTAATCTTTCCCTAAAATATTATTCTAGTGTGTCCATCTTCAATAGAATCGATAGTCAGAACATCACGTGGCCAACTATTTACACACACACACACACACACACACACACACGCGCACACACGCACACGCGCACACACGCACACACGGACACACGCACACACACACATATATATATATATATACATACATACATGTACTACAAAGGACGCAGCACTCCAGAGTTGAGTTTAAAGAATTTATTCATAGCAACACTCCACCAACGCGATTCAACCCTCCCACGGCTTTGATCACGGTTAGTGAGTCCTTTCTCTCTTGAACTCTATATACCCATTTAGCCTTCATGTGGCATTATGGGAATTATAGTGCAATTCAAATTGAAAACTTTATTAACACTATTTACAAAAAAGGATTTCCACTATTGTCATTTTATTTTCATAATGGAATTCGCGCTTCACTTCAATATAATTCGATAAAGTATCGTGCAGCATTACAATTATATCGCGAGTCATTTGATTAAGTGATGCTATAACACCTTCTGGTTATAATACCCTTATATTTTTTCTGTATAGTACATATTTTGGAGATGATATTTCACAATGCATTTTTATCAGGGTATAGTACCCGATTCAAATATTGCAGACAATTAATTGCCACAGTTTTCTTTCTCTATCCAAGTTCTCGTACTGAATGTACAAAAAGTTCCTATTTCAGTTATCACAATTATGTTCTCTGTCAAAGATTTTATTCTAGATGTACAAAACGTTCCTCATTATTATTGATCCCCCTTGGTGTCTTCGTCCTAAGTCTGATGATGTAACAGGTTTCCATTTGGCGTAGTTTTCTTATCCTGCCTCCTCCACGCTCATCGGGTGTTATTGCATGGATGCCGTAATAACTCATCACCTTCCAATCTCCATTCTGACATTGTGCCATATGTTTCGCGGTGGCGTACGTCATGTCCCTGTTTTTTATTGCTCAGATATGTTCTAAGAAGCGTTTTTTGAGCATGCAAATCGTACTTCAAATGTACTTTAATCCGCAATTACATTCAATAATATAAATCACATATTGAGTGGTACAGGTGATCCTTTGATTGATATTTATGTTGTTCCCATTAGGTTCCGTAATGGTTCCCATGTTTCTTCCGATTTTGCATGCTTTGCATGAATTACATTTTTTGAAACATTTCTGTTGCTCAGTCAGCCAGTTTGTTTGCTGAAGTTCCTGAAAGTGGCGTTTGACCAATAGATCTTTTAAGGATTTGGTTTTCTTGAATGTTACCACTGGTTTTGACCCCAATAGTTGTCCTATATCTGGGTCGCCTGCAATTAGGTACCAGTACTTCTTTATTTTTTTGATGATCTTTTCACTTTCCTTACTATAAGTTGTCACAAATCTTGGTACTTCTTGTTTATCTGTTTGTTTCATTTTGTTTTTCGGAATCAAGGTTTCCTCTCTGGGTTTTTTATCAATTCTTTTTTTGCATTTGTTTAGCATGGTCTCTCTATATCCTCTTACTTTGAGTCTATCCATGGTTTCCTTAATTTTTTCTTCTGCATCTTGAGTTTTGGAGCAGTTCTGTTTCATCCGCATATACTCCCCATAGTGGATGCTCTCTATTAATGGTTTGGGGTGCAAACTTGTCCCATGTAGGATGCTGTTTGTGGCTGTCTCTTATCTGAAGAGTGTAGAATGTATTTGGTCATCTTCGATGTAAATTAAGGTGTCTAGGAAGGCTATCTCTTTTTACTTGAGGTGCAAGTAATAGACAAACCAATTTGATTCCCATTTAGTTGGTGATAGTATTCTTCAAATTCTTGTTCCGTGCCATTCCATATTAGAAAGAGGTCATCAATATAGCGGACCCACAAAATTATCTTTTCCAAATCATACTGATTGTCCGCACTCCATGCTATTGTTTTCTCCCACCATCCCATTGTGATGTTTGCATAATTCGGAGAAAAGGAAATGCCCATGGCAGTCCCAACTGTTGTTTAAAAAGTTCTTTATTAAAAAAGAAGATGTTGTTGGTTAGACAAATTTCAATCATTGCAAGTAACATTTGCATATGTTTCAATTCAGTTACTTTTCTCTGTTTAAGGAAGTAATTGCACGCTTCTAAACCAACTTCATGTCATATAGACGTGTATAAAGACATATAGTTATTAATAAGTATTGGCTGCTCCAACTGATGCCTCTTAATATCCTGAGGAAATCTCCTGTATCTCTGATGTAGGAACTCATACTTTGGGCTATTGGTGCAAGAAACATGTCGACGTATACTGATACATTTTCGTAGAGTGAATCACATGAGGAGACAATGGGTCTCCCGGGTGGATGGTGAAGAGTTTTATGTATCTTTGGTAGGAAGTATATTGTAGGAGTTACCGGGAAATCCTTTGTTAAAAATTTCAATTCATCATCGCTGATAAGGTTTTCGCTATGCCATTTATTTAATTTTTCATTCAGATCCATTATCATCTTGTTGATTGGATTTGTTTGAATCTTGCAGTAGTTGGTGGTGTCATCTAGCTGCCTATAGGCTTCCTTCATATCATCCTTTGTATCCATCAATACAATATTGCCTCCCTTATCAGCGGGTTTGATTATGATTTCTTTATTTTCCATCAATTTTTTTAATCGATTCCCGTTCCTTATTGCTCAAGTTTTCTCTTTGTTTTTGATTTCTTGCATTTGGTATCTTATCCAGTTCTTCAATTATCGCCTCAGAAAATTGATCAAATTTATTTCCTGGGAATAGGACAGGGCAGTGTTTTGATTTTCTTTTTAATCCACTTTCCACTCTTTTATCAGTTTCAATGTCTAGATGTTTCAACACTTGTTCCTCTGTCATCTCATCATCACTTAAATTATATAGGAGATCAAACATACTTTTTAGATCTGGTATTTGGTTGATGCTGATCACTGATTCACTTCCATCTACTTGAGTTATTTCCTCTATTTGTTCTTTATTTTTATTGTTATTGGCGTGTATCTTGGCTAGTTTAAGCTTGCGTACGTATTTGTATAGGTCAATCCTGACTTGTGTATAGTTACAATGACTCTCAGGGCAGAACGATAGACCTTTATTTAGTAACGCCATTTCGTCTTTTGTTAATGTGTGTTTTGAGAGGTTCACGATTAAGTTTGTATTGTCTACTTTCGGTTGCGCAGCGGATATTGTTTTCTTAAAAATATAAATAAAACAGACAAGATATTAATAGTGTCTGTCTCAAGGAACCCTCACTGATTAACATTTATTTTGGGGATTTGATATAGCACAGACCTAACTTCAAGGAGAAGCTTTCTAGTGAACATTTTTTAATGTTGCAAGCACACGTCTACTATGAGGTGTTTCACATAGAATAATAATACAAGTGTGTGGTTCGGTTGAGACCAGGCTACAAAAATAGGATGTAATAGGGAGAGCGAAGGGAAAATTTCATTGGACAGAACTAGACAACATACTGTTGAGCTTATTACATTACACATATATACGATTCACAGCACAGTTATTTGCTGTTAAACACAGTTGTTTGGTATAGTGCTTCTGGCAGTACCATTAGGCCACATCTCATTGAACATTTGAGCTTGCTAACTTTCATTGATCAGTGATCTTGGATTATGTTGCCATACTGTACCTTTCGAGTATTTATGACAGGACTGGACTCAACTCATCCAGCCACCCACTAGTAAAAGTCCATTTAGGTTTTCATGATACCAGGAATGAATTGTGTGAGGTCAATTGAGGTATACAACACGTTTTGTCAGTAGAATTTATTTTTTACTGCCCATTCCAAAAACCCAAAGGGATTTTAGTGTTCAGTGGTCGACGCTTGCCCTTTTTATCATCTTCTACTAAAGATGCTTATCTGAATATTGGCATAAGTTACACACATTTGTAAATATTATCATAAAAAAACAATTAGGAAAACAATGTGTAGCCACAACATAAAGACGTGTAAAAGTACAAAATACAAACCAAAGCACAAAATAGTGCTCTTTTTACCTCATTCTCCAGATCTTGCATGTATTTTCGACATTCCTCCGTTTGGGCTACAATCTCAGCAGGTACATCTACAGAGGTCTTTGAGTACTTGGTTCGCTGTTGTTCCATCAGTCTTTCAATGTTTACCCTCTCTCCACCGATTTCCGTTTGAAGCTCCTAGAAACACAGAGAGAGGTTGAATGCCCATACAGGAACAAAAGGGGCTTGGGCACTTAAAAAAAGTTCAATTAGATATACAAATATGTATATGCCCAACCACACGTATACTTTTCAAGAGTACATTTGTATAGATCAAAAGTTCCTGGATATCCAAATACACCAACTAAACCAGGTGCTGCATTGTTAAGCTTCTTGACTGGTGTCAATGTATCTTTCAAGCAGCAAGGCCTAATTACATGTTACTGTATTACATACAGTACGGAAACCAGACAATATTATACAAAGACCTAGGATTGGATCTATAATTGTGTAATTTGAAGGCGCCACGAAAGCTGCCATTATGGTTATCCCTTGGTTGTGGCAAAAACAGGTTTTCAGCGAATGCTAAAAGCATGCATACATTTCCTAGCTTTGCAGCATTAATGCAATAGAAGTGAAAAGCCCTTTACAAGATGCAGGAGTATCCGCTTTCATGTAACTGTATCGAGCAGCAAAGTCCGGTTCCTTTCAAGCCATTCAGTTTGAAGAATGCAGCTTTTGGGTGATAAAAGAAACCCGACAAACAGGTTTTGGAATGTGATAATGAAACAAAGTTTCAAGTCTTTCTTATGCTCCAAACAACTATTGACAAATCAAACAGGTCTGGCTTTCGCAAGCTGATGCAATGGTTGTTTTATATTTTTTAATTGCAAGCAAATGCGACAACATTTTAATTAAAAAAAACATTCACTGATGCATCTGTTTTCTAGTGATGTTTCTAAACAACAAGCCTTTCAGTTGAGTATAGATTTTAATTAATATTGTTATTTTTATTATTGATGAGGAACAGAATAAATCACCATCTAACCGAGCACTCAAATCGCAGGCAGCTACGTTTGAAAAGGAGTGCAGGCAAAATAAATAACTGGTATTTGAGTTACTATAAGAAATAAATAAAATTAAAAAGCGTGTTCTGAACCAGCTTTGCAACTAAAGAGAAATTGACTAGTTTTAGGTGGATGTGATTAATGTGCACTGGATTTGTGCATACACTCAAAGTGCAGGGATCCAATCTGTAAAGTGGGCGGACCAATTACCCCTACTATATGCTGTGGTGGGCAGAAGCAAACCGTGTATAATAATTTAACAGATCAATGGTTGAAGCCACTGAGCAAAAGGCCCGCTATATGTGTGTGTGTGTGTGGGGGGGGGGTTGTCTGTGTCTGTGTGTGTGTGTAGGTATGTGCATGTAGGTATGTGCGTGTAGGTGTGTGTGTGTGTAGGTATGTGCATGTAGGTATGTGCGTGTAGGTGTGTGTGGGAATATGTGTGTGTGTGTGTGTGTGTATGTGTGTGTAGGTGTAGCAAGAAGCTAATGCGGTTGCAAAAGCCAGATCTAAAAACTCATTCTGTGAGGATGTCATCATACATTCACCAGCAATGCTGCTAGTTTTCCTGCTTCTCATTTTGGTTGAGGGCAAGGGGGTTAATAACTCTTGAGTTACCATCAAGGAGGCTAAATTGCTGCTTGATGCATATGTGGATACCTTTGTACACGTGCAATTTACCCAATCTAAATACTGTTTTTTTTTTTTTAAGTAAGTATGACTTTTGTAATTTTAGTAGCTGGCTGTTTGTAGCTGATTTCAACTACTATTTAGGAAAAAAGATTCTAAATGTCACTAAAGATTGTTTAAAAATAGAGCTATCCATCATTGAGGTCAAAGTCACCTTTCATGTCACTTCCACTACTCATATGATTTTGTTAAAATTACACCACTGGGTGCAATGTCTATTCAGATTAAAGGTTAGACTGGAGTATACAATATTCTATTGTACCTGTCATGCTTTTGTTATCAGTTTAAATCTGAAAGATTTTTAAAGGTCTTTCAGGTTTTCTTCACGGTTACTTCTGACAAAAGCATCTTGACAGTCCAGCAAAGGCAAATTCCTGAAATATGTTAGAATCAAAATGCAAACTATTTGATGATTAAGGCAGGATTTCAGATGTCCCTCTCATATTTATTCATTAATGAATTCATAGGAACAGGTGTAAACTATTACTTCGCTATATATTATTAAAGACTTGCAGTCCTTAAAATATTAGTTTAAAACAAGACAGTGTAGTAATTGCTTCTTAAATTTTCATTTTATTGTTTAAGATTAACCCTCTATTAGGCATTATCTATCTCACATCATGATATCTGCACGATACCAATGAGACTCAAATTGTCTTTTTTGATAGCTAAACATCTTTGACGGAAGTGTACCTATGGATGACAAAGTCATGATTAAAGTGACACTGGCACAAGATTTTGTTTTTATTATTTAGGTCGATTCTTTGAATTCAGTGAAGCTGACTGCTACAAATTTGGATCCCCACCATAACATTTATGCGTGTGTGATTTAGGGAAGTTAAGGCCTCCTTTTGGATCACAACCTTTGTTCCTATTAAATCCAGTATGCTTTGCTCCCTACCCTGTGTTTTCCACACTTAGGGGCCGATTACAATGGCGGAAGGACCGTCACCGCCAGCCCGGCGTTGGCGGTCCTTCCCACATCGGACCGTGATTTTCCCACCGCCAGATTACGATGGCGGTGGGATCCAGACCACGACCGCGGCGGATGCAAAGACCGTCCGCCACGGAACCGCCACAGGCAATCATTCCGATTGCCTGGCGGAGCGGTCTGCATCCGTAAAATGGTGGCGGTGCCTAGCAGGCACCGTCCTCCAAATTAGGATGCAGTCTCCAGCCAGCCTTTCCGTGGCGGGTAAACCGCCATTGAAAGGCTGGTGGAGATTGGTTTCGGGGGCCCGTTGCGGGCCCCCAATGTGTTGGGGGGATGTATGTGCACTGTGGGGGTGCCCATGGTACCCCCTACATTTCACTGCACTGAGTGGCAAACACCGTGTGGTGCCTGCCACGTAGTGCAGTGTAACGCACCACATGCATTTTTCAACCCCGCGGCGGTGCAGCGGTCAACAGCACCCGCCGCAATGTTAAAGGTGCAGGATGCGACCACCACGGTGGCAGTCGCATCCTGATTTGGTGTGTGGAACCGTCGCAGGTATTGCGGACGGTCCCGGTCGCCACCACCATGGTGGACGGACTTCAGTCCGTCCACCATCGTAATCGGCCCCTTAGTTCCCAAAATCTTTTTCTGAACATACCAGAGGCCTTGGATTGGCTACCAGGGCAAAATGACCCAGGACTACAGGCCCCCAACACTATCAATCACCTTTGATAAGGTTTTAAAGCCTTATTTTCTGCTGCACTACACATTCTGTCCTTATTGGACCCCCAATATAGTCGCCTTTAATCCAAGAACCCTGGCTCACTTCCTTCACTTTCTCCTAACCATGCATCTCCCACAGTAATTTGCGGGACCATTGGACCCACCCTTCTAATTGGCCAATGAGTGAGTATGACCTACAAGCACATGGCTGCCACCTTACAGGACTCCACTGAAAATGCTTAACATTCTAATTTTCTCGCTCCCTCACATTTTCTGACCTTGTGTCTGCCCCTCTAGACTGTCCTCCTGGGGTTTCTGCATCCCTTGCTTCCTCCCTCCATTTGTCTCACACCCAAACCTCCCCAGAATCTGCTGCAGGTCTGCTAGAGGCTTCTCAGTTGCTGGCCTTGTCGCATGGTCCAAATGTCCACCTTCACAAGCAGGACAGTCAACAAATCCTTGCTTGGACATCAGAGAAAAGGGCCAATGAGCCCATAACAAACACTTTTTGGGCCTAGAAGTAAATAAACCTGTGTATCCAACCCCATCCCACCAACCATTCCCCCTTAAGAATCTGCCACCTGTCCACTACACTTGGAGAAAGCCAATATGACCAGGAGGGTGACAGATCAGGAGCACAGATGACTTTAACATGATCACCGACAACATTACCTATTAAAACTGACACTTCAGACTTAACCGCAACACACCTCAGCATACCACACCATTCACTATCATGGTGCACCATAACACCTTACACCACAGTATAAGACATCCTACACAACAATATAGCCAGCACCATTAAAGCTAAACCATGTTGCACATAACCACATTTCACCACCCAACATTTTTTATTCAAAAGTCCATCTTTGTAGACCACACCATTGTTTGCCAGGCCTCAGTACTGTAGCATATTGTTTCACTCACTATCACATGACTCCACCAACAAACACATTATACTGTGCCAATCACTAAACCACATCACATCACACCTTACATCACATCACACTACAGCACACTGTACCAATCACTTCGAAAATATACCACATCACACCTTATCACATTGCAGCACACCACTGAATCACATCACACAATATGATCAGGATTTCATGACATACCACACCATATCTCAACATAATTACAACTCACTTTACAACACTAGACACACCAGACTAATCCATATAAACAGTTAATATTTCCCCTACCACCCCATTACCCAATTTCTGGGCTACACTGATCAGAAAAATCCTTGAGAAGATACGTCATCCTGGTTACAAGACTTGTGGATTGCCAGACGTTGCTGGAACAATAACAATCAGGATTTAGGATTAAATATGGAACCGAGGCTGTGCTTGTGGCCCTATTCAATCATGCATTAACAGATGCTGATGAGAGTGATATATGACTAATTGTTTTGTTGGACTTCTCTTTGGCACTTAACATAGTGGACTTCAACCTGTTACTCTAGGTGCATCAAGCTGCCCTCATGGTGTATGGATGGGTACCTTTGTCTCATGAGATATTTAGGATTTATACATAGTTTCTTAGGGCTCACACTACATCCTTATACTACATTTTAATACCTCTGCTCTCTGTCACCAAAGACAGAGGAAAGCATACCCATTCCTATGCAGGAGACATGCAGATTGTTATGTGTGTCTAAGGCTCAGGAGACAACTTTGGTGGCCTAAAAGAAGTTTTGGAGCAGCCTGCCTCCAGCATGAAGAAACGCGCTTTGACGCTGAATGGGGAAAATCTGAGGTGCTTCTGCTGGGCCCTAAAAAGGAGCTATTGGTCAGCTAAGGGCTACCATACACTCCAGAGCTTTTTGGCCTTCTAAATCTCTTTGTAAAGTCTAACAACCACCTTGAAGTAACATGGAAATCTAACCTTATCTTTTCAGGCCTTTCAGTGGAAACACTCTGCTAGCCATTTTTTGTTTCAGACGTATGAAGAAGATGCTAACCTATTTTGATAAGATTTGGCTTAGCTACCAACTCAAAGATAAAGAATGTCAACCCTCTCCTGGGTGGATTCCTAAAAGGCCCCATAAACAGAGATAACAATAAACTAATGGACTAGAATAATAGCCTAGTGTTGAGCCTTAGGAAATACAACAGTATTACTGAAAGGCTGAACCCCATTCACTGTTTACCAATGTATAAATGTGTGAAATTTAAATTGGTATGCCTAGTTTTCGAATGCCTGAAGGGACTAGCTCCTTGTTACCTATAAGAAAAAAAATAGTTCCGATTGCTATTGTGAGACAGCGAACATGTCTATTTAAAAAAAGAGAGATCAAAGATTTGGAGTGTTAGAACCTCATATGTGGAATTCACTTCAAATCAAGTTCCTAATTTGCTGAGTTTTAGAAAGGATGGTTGAATATGATTTGTGAGTTATTTTTTTATACATTTTAGCTATTTAAATGCACTAGCACCAAAAGACAATTACACTTTTCAGTATGCCCTTAATAAATAAAATAGATAAATATATGATATTTCACACTACCCAACAACACTTCATCCCATCCATCACCATATGTTACATATTATTTATCAGCCATGGTAACACATCAAGAAGTTAAAACATCACCTTCCTTGAAACTGGACCCTGAGGTAGTCTTAAATTATGATAGAAATGCACTATGCCCATCCTGAGGTACAAGGGGGGTTCCACTGAGTCAGAGTAGTGCCCTTCTCCTCGGAATGATGGAATTGCCAAAGAAGCTGGGACTCTAGAATAAAGGCAATAAGTTGGAAGGCATCTGAAGTTTCTATTACAAGTCGCCAGTTTTTTGACTGGGTCTGGGCACTAGGTGTCCCTCTTTCTAGTTCTCAGATATTGCTGAACCTAAGGCCTGGTAGAATGCTAACTGTAGCCTTAGAAAGATTCAAGAATAGAGGTCTTGCAGCCCAATCTTGTTGTGGTGAGTGAGAGAGAGAGAGAGAGAGATAGAGAGAGAGAGAGAGAGAGATAGAGAGAGAGAGACAGAGAGAGAGAGAGAGAGAGAGAGAGAGATACTCCACTCCATCCATTCACTGGCAGTTTTCTTTTGCCTTTAGTGTTGGTGAGGAACTGATATGGATAAAGCAGGGACTAGAAAAACCCGGGTGACCAGATTAATAGGAATAGAGATGGAGCGCCTTACCAAATCTTACTCATTTGTATGTTCATTGTTGAGGTGGGGAGGGGACCAGTTTCTGGAAGGGTAATATCCAGGTTGAGGCACTAGAGGTTATGGTTACTTTGGGGGGGACCCTTAACCTGGGCCATCATACACGCTTACATAAGCGAAGGTCATTCCTGTTAGCTAGACTGTGCCATCTTCTGTTTCAGCTATTGAGACTATGTGATCCTCATTTCACTTAGGAGCCTCAGGGACAACAAGAGTCTATATTTTCAGGATGAACTGCTGAGAGACTAAGAAAAACTAAACGAGAGAGAGAGAGAGAGAGAGAGACTGTGAGCAAAAAAGAAAGGGAGAGACAAAGTGAGTGAGCCATTTTTTGGTCTGAAAAGCTGAAAATGAGAACCAGAAATGTATCCACATTGTAAGGAAGAATATGTTAGACATTTTTCCAAACTATATACAATTTTGGCTACACCATATATGCAGAGCCCCACTGTCTGCATGGAAGTCATTGCCACTTACACTGCATCTAAGGCATAAGGAGCTCCTATACCACCTAGGGGGTACAGGTCTCACAGTAGTTTTGCACACTTTATGAAGGGTGTGATCAGCCTCTGTATTTCCTCAGATTTCTGCTTCCAGAACCCATGCAAACCTAGTGCCTGTGGTCAATCAACTTTGATCCATGGGTTGTGTGTGTAGCACTAGCAATGTGAGCATGAGCCAGCCAGAGTGTCTACAAAGTAGCTGCTCCAACCTCCCATTACCACCATCACAGTAGGATGTGATAGAGCACCAGACATTGGCCCATGCAGAGGGCATCAGGTGCATTGGAGCCAGACCTTAGGTCAGATCATTCTTCCATACTGTGTACCCACCACAGCCAAAAAGGATTTGGGTAGTTTCCTACTACTGCAGCTCGTCATTGGAAAGCGGGATGGAATATATTTAATCAGTAGACCCAATTTCCTGTACATCAAAGTGCGCCACAACTCCACTGTTGGAAAATGGCCCTCTCAGAAGGGTCACCCCAAACCTTTTGCCTTCTTCATCTTTTTATGACCTGGGTTTTGTAGGCTTTAGGGCTCTGAGCACTTTACCACTGCTAACCAGCGCTAAAGTGCATGTGCTCTCTCCTCTAAATATGGTAACATTGGTAGATTTAATTTACTTATACGTCTCTAGTAAAGTGCACTACCTGTTCCCATGGCCTATAAATTAAATGCTACTTGTGGGCCTGCAGACTGGTTGTGCCATCCACACAAGTAGCCCTTTAAACATGACTCAGGCCTGCCATTGCAGAACCTGTGTGTGTAGTTTTACTGCCATGTTGACTTTGCATTTAAAACCCCTTGCCAAGACTTAACCTCCCCTTTTATTACACATAAATCACCCCTTGTTATGAGCCCCAATGTACCCCAATATAGGCCTAGGTAGTTGCACGGCCTTTTACCTACATTTGTCCTACCTAGCTCTACATAAAGGTTCAGGCGCTGACCTTTTACCTAGTTTTGTGCTGAATAAATGTTGTGTGGTTTTCTTCGAAAGCTAGCCTAATTTATTATGCATGAGGATTCTTAGTATCATATTGTAAACCCCTGCCCAGGACATGCACAGCAGGATTACCATCTTCTGTATAATAACTCTGTACAAAAGTCACCGCTATTGTCATCCTTGAACGACAGACCCACAACAGTACCATTACACATCGAGGTAGAAACCCTGAGGGTACTTTCCGGGTACAAAAAAACCACATCTTCACTGGGCAACCAGAGGAGAAGCTTCCATGCACGGAGAAGTGTGGCTCAATGGTTAGAGCGGCAGACCCTGATGCAGAGATCTGGCCCGGGACCAGGGTTCAATTCCCGCCTCGGCGGGTCTTGGGCTCAATTTCCTCGGACCTGATAATTCTCGCCTCAGTGCCTATTCTAATCATGGGTCCCACTCTGCAACTCTGGGCAATAGCTTGCTTAATCTCCACAACGGCCCCAACAGCGCTGGGATGCCTGGCTTCACCCTGGGGGTGCCCAGGAGTGGACATTTCACAGGGAAAAGCCAGGAAGGGTTCCACAGCGGTATGCGTACAGCGCCTGGACACCCCTTTGGGGGTATGGGTGCGCTTTACAAGTACAAATTTCATTTCATGCTGACACGAGATGCAGAAGTCCCTGCACGCAGAAACTCCAGCACGCAGTGGTCTGACATCCCTTGCGGGGTGTCTGACTAGAGACCAAGACGGGGTCCTTCGTTCTCTCCCATCAGGTAATGGGGTTGACTCTTTCCTAGGGGATTCTTGGCTTTACACGTCTAGATGGAATGCATAAAGTCAAGCTGTCACCCATCCCAGATGTGTATCGGAGACAGACTGCAGGCACACAGAGCTTTAATAGCAGAGAAATACCAACTTTCTAAAAGTTATATTTCTAGAATAGTAATGTTAAATCCAACTTTACCAGTAAAGAGTATTTATCATTGCCATTCCAATTATATAAAACATGACAGGGCTACTCGTTCTCAATCAGGAATTACAGCTTAAAAGTGTAATAAGGAATTTCCAATGTTAACCTAGTCACAGACAAAGGAAGGTTAGGTGTGTCTGAGTGCCCATCTGCATCCTGATGGCTCATTCTGGGTAGGATGGGAGGGAGGAGCTGACACTGACACCTGAATAGGCAGTGTCCTGTCACCCCCCTGTAGTGAGTCTGCAGCCAGGGCTAGGAAGAAAGGACCTCTGTGCACTTCAAAGACCCTTCTTTGAAGTCACACTCACTTCAAAGGCACAACTGAGTATAATTACTTGAGTCTCTGACCCAACCAAATCAGGCACTTCTGGACCTGTAAAGAAACTCTGTCAGGAAGAAGGACGGCTGTGTTGCTACAAGGACTGTCACTCTGCTGGACTGTTGCTCTGGAAGAACTGCTTTTCTCTATGCTGCCCTGCTGTGTGCTTACCTCTGACCCTGCTGTGGAAGGTCTGGACTCTGCTTGAACCCAGCGTGATCTCCAAGGGTTTGCTGGCTTGCCTCCTGTTTCTGAGATTTAGGGATATCAAAGTCTCACCCCCTGCTCCTGTGCCTGGTCCATTGGAAGTCGACCCAGGTGCTTGCTCTAGTCAAACTGAGGCATCTCCTGCCTGTGTGTAGCAGAACCGAAGCATCTTCGTTGTTGCGGGAGCAGAATCGGTGCATTGCACTCAATCCAGCACATTGCCTTAAAGAACAAATGCATAAGAACCAACGCATCGCCACCGCTGCAGTGTGGGAAGATCGACGCAATCCCTCGAATGCATGGAGAAACCCGGTGCATTGTCTATGAAACCAATGTCTCTCGGCTCGGCACATCTTCTTTGGAACCGTGCATCGCCACTACTGCGTGAAGAAAAATGATACATCACCTCGACTGTGAGATTGACACGGACGTATCGCTCGGCTGCATCCTGCATCTCTCTGTTGAGACTAGGATCAAGGTACTTTGTTCAGCGGGCATTGCGTGGCTCCTGTGTCCAGCCCCGCGCTCCCTCATGGTCGGCCTGAACTCTTGACTTTGCATGATCAGAAATCCTCCATAGGCGCTTATTGCTTCTAAGTGCTAGTTTTACATCCAATGTTTAAAAATTCATATCTCGTCTCCTACTTATTGGATTTTTGTTGTTTTGGTCTTGTTTTATTTATAAAATCATAAGCTATTGTTCTAACCTGATGCGGAGTCTTTTTGTGCTGTTTTCACTTTGTTACTGTTTGAAGGTTACAGAGACAGAATATCGATTAAAAAATATCGAGTTGCAAATATTGTGGGTCAGAAATATCAACATACAGATTTTCGTGGTTTAGAATATCGATTTTAGGTAAGTAATATCGATGTTAAAAATATTGAAGTGTTTAAATCGTTGCAAAAATATAGTTGTTAAAAATATAGTTTGTTTATTAATGTTTTGCATTTTAATATATATTTTATATGTATGTTTGATATGTTTTTTGTTTAAGAATTGTTTGTATTTTTAATATATGTGTTACATTTTTAGTAGTTATTAATATTTTTTTATTTCAATTTTGCGCTTTTAGTTCCGTAGCGGGGTGTGGGTTTATAGAGGAATAGGGTGGAAAGTAATTTAATTATATTAAATGTATTGATTATTTTTTATTGATTAATATTTGTTTAATTGAGATGTTATAGTGTTAAATGGGTAAATTAATTTAATATTTATTAATTAATAATTGTTGTTAATTAATTTAAATTAATGAATTGGTTAATAATTATGGTAATTGTGTAATTAATTTAAGGTGAGAGTTGTGTATATAGGTGTTAAGGGTGGGTAGTAATTTATTTTTAATTGATGAATTAATAATTGGCTGTTAATTAATTTTAATTACTTAATTGGTAATTAATTATGGTAATTGTGTAATTAATTTTAGGAGTGTTGTGGTGTTTATAGGTGTTAAGGGTGGGAAGTAATTTGTATTTAATTAATTATATATAGTTATTAATTAATGTTCATTATTTGATATGTATTTTGGGTAATTGTTTAATTTTTTGTCTGTTGTTTTTACTTTTAAAGGGGTAAAGGGTGAGTATTAAATACATTTTAATTATTTTATTATTTGTTAATAATAGTTTTTAATTTATAAATAAGTTTTAATTGTGTTTTATTATTTTAGAGTTTATTTTAGGTGTGTGTTGTGGATATCATAGTGTTAAAGTGTGTGTAGTCAATGTTTATTAGTTTTTTAATTAATAATATTATTTAAATTGATTATTAATTATGTTAATTTTGGAGAAAAAAATGTAAAGAATGTTGAAGTGTTTTTTTATTGGTGTGGTGATATAGGGTAGGAAATACATTTATGTATTAATTAATTTATTTATTTGTAAATATTTTCTAGTTTAAAAGAATTTTATTTTATAAATGTATTTATTATTTTATATTATATATTATTTGTAGGTTTTTTATATGTAATTAATATTATAATATTTTACATTTTAATATATTTAATACATTTGATTTTTCATTTCTAAATATTGTTTATTTATTTTTTGACTTTTTATCATTTTTAATGTTTTTTATTTTTGTTTTAACTGTTTGAGTGTGAATAGTCATTTTTGTCTCTTCGCTATCCAACACTTTCCCTACTGTTGCACTCACTGGAGTGGGAATAGTAATTTTTACCCCTCCACTATCCAACACTTTCCCTACTGTTGCACTGATTGGAGTGGGAATAGTAATTTTTACCCCTCCGCTATACAACACTTTCTCTACTGTTGCACTCACTGGAGTTAGAATAGTAAATGTAATTATTTTTCTATCCAATACTTTCCCTACTGTTGCACTAACTGTATTGGGAAATTTAAGTTGAAATATTAATGTTTTAAATTATTATAGATTTTTTTTATATTTTAAATTATTAATATATATATATATTATTTTTATATAATTTTAAAGTTTTAAAATAAATTAAAGATAATAGTTTATTAATTATTTTAAAGTAAATATATATATATGTATAAATTATGTTTGTGTTTATTTTATTTTTGAATTAAGTTTATATATTTTGTTAAAATGTATATTAAGTTTCATTTATTTTGTTAAAATTAATATTAATATTTAATATATTTAATATATATTATTTTATATATATATTTAAATCAATATGTTTTACATCTATATTTTTTACATCGATATTTTTGATTCAATATTTTTGTACTTACCTGTGTAGGTATGGGAGTCGATATTTTTCTATTCTATATTTTTTTCAATATTTTTAACATCAATGTTTTTGTCATTGATATTCTATCAGTGAACCTGTTTGAAGTATTGCACAAATACTTTACACATTGCCTCTTAAGTTAAGCCTGATTGCTCTGTGCCAAGCTACCAGAGAGTTAGCGCAGGTTAATTTATGGTGTGTATCTGACTTACCCTGACTAGGATTGTAGTTTCTGCTTGGACAGGGTGCATACCTCTGCCAACCAGAAACCCAAATTCTAACATCCCCCTACTGAAAAGAAGGAAATCTTACACATCTCATGCCCAGGTCTAAAAATAACACCGAAAGGGTGCAAGTACATTTTTCTACATGAGCATACACTTTTCATGAGGTACCCGATTTCATGTTTTTGTTACGCTTTACCAACTGCATAACTCTTGCTTGTTTGCGACCTAGTTTGACTGCAAAATAATTGTAGAAACTGTTGAACTATTTGTGTGGTGCAGCGTATGCAGCTTCACTAGCAGCATTCACAGTGCAACTTGGTTGGACATGCAGATATCCCATGAGCAGAAGGGGCTGTCAAAATAAACTACATTGCAAACATCGCAATTTTCACACAGATACCCTCTCTTATGTAATACATACAAACCCTATAATTCTCACGAAAATAATACATATCACAGAAGGAACAACATTCACAATTTTGCCTGCCCTTATTTACACTGACCAGCACTTCCAAAGTCCCTGTCTCAGATTGTCTCTAACATCTTACTACAGGCTGACCTGGGAACATGAAGAAACAAATAATGCCACCAACAAAGCAGTCTTTTTGTGCCACTTCATTGGGAGAAGACCCAGCACCAACTCCAGCAAATGAAAATCCAAAAATGAGTGCTGTATCTGACTTGAGAGACTTGGTGAGCACGTAAGAGACTTGGGATCCACTGTGCATTGCAGGTAGTCAGGGTCCCACCTTCTTGGGAATCAATTCTCTCAGCCCTCGAACATGCTCTCCTCATCAACAGTATATTTAGAGAGAGTTCGCTTCAATCCACCCACCTCTCCCTAAGCCTATCCTTGACTGCGAGGGACAATACAACTTCCATGAAATACTTGACAGGTGAGAGAGGTAGAAATGCCTGAGATTGAAGCAGTGCTCAGACGAGGGGAGAGAACTATGGCTTAGTAAATCTGGCATTGACCCAAAGGAAACTGCTGGCCAGGCATTTGATGAAGCGAATTTGTGCTGAATATCACCCAAGTTGAGAGGTAAGTCAGGAGAAGGAGGAAGGTGAAGGAGATGCTGCAAAGTCTGCAATTTCTGCAATTTCATGTTGGTCCAAGTAGAGGTAGAGCACGTCACAGGTTGCTATATGAAGGAATGTGTTGACCATATGCTGCTGGTTGATTGCTATGTGATCTTGCAGGAATGTTGGTCTATTGGAGTACAAATTCCAAGTCCAAGTCCTGATTCCCAGGAGTCTCTGTGAGGCCTTCCCCATAAATGTGCAGTTCCCTGGTTATATTTTTAAAAGTGGCACTCTGAACCACCCATGGCCAACTCATCCATCCTGATTTTTATTCTGTTGCTCTACCTTTACTCATTTACTGAGACTGGGTCCCTGTTTTCTCCAGTTGCGCTGTCCAGCGAGTATAAGCACCACATTTGTTGTTTGACCAAAACCTATAATCCTCTTATCCCGACTCAGATAGGTTAAGTTTGAGATTTGCTGTGATTAAAAAAGCACTTTATCTGGTTCTTGCCTCAGTAGATTATAGAAAACAAAAAAATACACATGCATCAGTGTGCCATGCTATTTCTTTCTTTCCCAGAAATTACCTTGGATGTTTTATCTTTCGCTGTTCACTCAGGGGAATTACTTTCCTGCAGAGTTGGTCTATCAATTCGAACTACTGGGCAAAGGCCTATAAGACTTGGAGGAAGGAGTAGGAAGAGACTGCCAAGATACCGGCTGCTCTCTCAATGCAGTCTGGCCATTAGAAGAGCAGCAGAGGATACAGACCCACACTGGGCTTGCAAACGTAACTGGCTTCCATTTCTAATGTTGCCTTCTCAGTGTGTGTGTGTGTGTGGGAGTGTGTGTGTGTGTTTGTGTGTGTGTGGGTGTGTGTGTGTTTGTGTGTGTGTGTGTGAGAGAGAGAGAGAGAGAGAGAGAGAAGGAGAGGCATAAAGCTGCAATTTCTTCTTGGCTAAGAGTGAGCAATAGGTTAGCACTGAGGGCTGACGTCCTGAGCCCAGACTTGCAGATTCTGCCTCCTTTGGTTAGCTAGTCAGTCAGTAGGAGGAAGCAGTATCTGGGTGAAATAGAGTGCAAGGTCCATTGATGCCTGTACACATTCCTGCCCTCCTCAATTGCTGTCAGCCTCCTATGTCCTCTCATGTTCAGGTCCTCCATGTAATTTGGCCTGTTCAGAGCTCCGGAGGGGGACAGAGAGCAGCAGCCAGCAGCTCCCCCATTATTAGGCCGTTTTTAGACCTACAACCAAATAGCTAATCGCAACAGAGCCTGCAGTTTATCTCCTCCTACATTCAAGGCCATCCTCATATAAAAATAGTTCATCATTGTCAAAGTATGGGTGTTCATAGTGACAATCTGGCATTGCATGCATAGTAGGGGTCCATCTTTGCTAAATACGATTGTGGCTTTCACAGACATAATAGGAGCCCATCTATAACATAATGTGAGCATTTATGGCCTCATCTGGCTATTCCAGGCATAACAGGGTACACATCTATGACATACTGGGAACATTATATGCCATGTTTGGCTGTCACAGAAGTAACAGGGGCCCATCTATGACAATATGGACATTCATGGTGACATTCTGGCTGTTACAGGCATAATATGGGCTGATCTAAAACATATTGTGGGAATTTATGTTGACATTCCTGCTATCCCTCACTTGACAGGGATCTATCTGGAATATATTATCTGCATTTAGGGAAACATTCTGGCTGCCTCAACTGCAGAAGTACACACCAATAATGCTGGAGATACAGGAAGGATCTCCCCTTGAATATAGAGTATTGAGGCCCTAATTACCAGACATGACATATCCCTTATATATAGAACTTTGATAAACAGTGCCCAAAACTGAGCTACACAGCCACACTATAAGATCAAGATTGGGTGGATTTGTGTGATAACCATATGAGATAGCGATTTGGTCAGATTTCCAATTGGTCCAATTGAACCGATTGCAATACACCTTTTACACCAGGTAGTGCCTGAAGAAACTTGGTTTGGCAGATGTTGATGAATGCCTCTGCGGTTGTAATCAAGTGGGAAAACTTATACACACATCATGAGAATACCCCAAAATACAGGTGTTCTGGAACAATGTTAAAGGACAGACTACATGTGCATTAGATGAAGAGGTGAAACTAGAAGCACATGGGTAAATTAAAAAATCTAAAGCTGCCATGATATAAACATCTGTTTTGTAATATCACACTACTAATGGCAAGAAGAGACATAATTAAACACGGTGCAGACTGTGCCAATAGTAGGAGAATGTAGATCTCTTATGGATTGGTGTATGCTGCAGAGAAAGTAATACTTGAAGCACAAGAATGCCCCAAGAAATTGAGAAAATTTGGGGGATGGAAGGAAATGAGAGGGCTGAATTCAGAGGGCCTGGCAATAAGGCAGTGACTGGTCCTGGGTCACATTAAGGTGGGGAAAAAAAAGATGTGAACTATGTTCCTAGATAATGAAAATTCATATAGCATACAATCTGTCACTGTGAAATGATGCACTGTATCATAATGTGATCATACAAAGTACTGTAAGAAATGTATTAATGATATGATGCCTTGGTGAATATATGAAATCTCATTGTACTTGTACCGCATATAAAGTTAATAATGATTTAAAAAAATTAAAAGAGGGCTCTACGAATTTTGCCATTAAACTAATCCCTTCATAGCTATTCCATTGAAATTGGAGAACCAGATTTTACCTTTCTGGACAAAAAAATATACAAGGATTATGATAATGGATCATCAGAATGGATATTCCACATCAAAGTCACAGACAAAAATAACACTATAAATGTGAGTTCAGGCCAGAATCCACCAAGAGAAGCCATCTGTTCAGCCAATTTTTAAGACAAAGGAAGACTAACTATGTAAAAACCACCTAGAAATACCATAAAGTTCACGTGAAATGTACAATACATTTTTTGATAGTGACTATAGTGAATAAAGCAAAAAGCAAAATGCAAGTGTTCACACAAATGGGAGCCTTAAGTACTCCTATTAAATGTCAGAATAGAAATATTATGCAATATACCTACATAGGACAATATTATAAGGATCGTTATAAATGCTGGAAAATAATTGAAGACAATGAGTGTTAGCCGTGATTAGCAAACAGTAAATTCTGTTTCCAATAATGAATATGAGATAAATTGATCCGAGGCAACTAGGAATTCCCAAATAACAAATGTTTTATTGGTAAAGAATAGATTGGAACCTTGCCTTGGTTGCAGTGCAGTTGCTGCAGCAGTGCTACTAAGGTTAATATATTGCTCATCCACAATCAAGATAAAATAATATGTTGAGATACAAAGCAGATTTTGTAACTGAGAAAGGACTTTATACACTACAGTGCTTATGTAGAAAGATGTAATAGTTCAGACAACACAAAAATAGGAGTTAGACCAATAAACCACAAATTTAGGGTCCGATTCCGATCTCGGCCGGTAGGGCTCCGAATCGGATTCGGCATAACCGGATCCGATTCGGAGCCCTATTTCCCGACCGATTCGTACGCGCGTCCGGACGAGCACGATGCGTGCGCTCGCGAAATCTCCGACCGACTCGTTAGCAGGACCCGACCGCTCCGACCGACTCGCACGGGGACGACTCGCACCGCGCAATGGAGACGTTCCCCGGCCGGGTAAGTACGATGCGCACCTCGACCGCTCCGACCGACTCGCGCAGTCCGGCTCCAAGGAGCTGTCGGAGCCGCACTTTGGGGGTCCGTGTCGGACCCCCCTGGAAGCGTAGGCGTGCGAGTCGCACACAGGGGGGACCCATGGGTCCCCCCTACACGTGCATGTACGGCGCGACCCGCATCGACGCGAACACGCTGTAGGGGGCGCCCGTGTTCGGGTCGTGCCCATTGAGTCAATGGGAGCCCGTGTACGCGTCGTACGGCTGGCTCCCATTGACTTCAATGGGAGTCCGACCGAATCGAGTCCGATAGCATACGTGCGCATCGTACTCGTTCGGTCGGGCTGCTAGGGTCCGATTCGGTCGGAAATCTCTCCGGGTCCGGCTCGGTCGGGGAGATTTCCAGCCCGAATCGGAATCGGCCCCAAAGTATCAGAACAAATATATGAAGTCTAACAGTGTGTGTTATTTTCACCACTATAATCACAATTTATCCCAACTCAAGTTTCAGGTATGTGCACTTATGCAGACGTAAAATGAAAACTACAATAAAGAGAAACATTGTGGATTTCCAAGACAATGTAAACCTAAAAGGGTTAAATGAATGGCAGAACTTTATACAAGATCTCTGTAAAACGGTCAACATAATCAATGTATAAAAAACATTGACAAATGAGCAAACGTTAGAAAATTGAAATGATATAATTGTTTATATATGGAACCAAAGTGAACGCAGATGCTGCAAAGTGACATTTTTGCAGAACTTTCAATGCAGTAAGATAGTTTGAGGTGAAATATAGATATTGGCTGCAATATTATAAAGTTTGTTATAAACATGAGAATGGCAACAGTAATAATTTTTTGTTTGATTTATTGTGCAGCATAACCTTAAACTCTGAAGGAAGGAATAGTTAAGTCCCGCAATGCAAGGAACACTGTTAATGAATGTGAGTTAAAGACATGAAACAAAATTCAGATGGAAAAAAAATCTATAACAATTTATACGAAGTCAAATAATAAATTAATGAAGAAACACGTTTTCATGGAAGGAGGGACAGGCGATGCATCAAAAAAGCAAAAATAAATAAATAATTTGCTGCATGATAGTGCAGCAATATCTTCTATTTTGTGACATTCTAGCGACCACAGGCCGAATAAGGCCCATCAAGGACATTCTGTAGGCCTTCCCGACAAAATTGTGGCAATTGTGGTCCTTACACACTGGTGTCTATCCTTGACTAATTGTGGCAATTCTTGACATTATCCGGACCATCCCTTGCACAACAGTGCTGAAATCCCTGTCACATGGCGACCATACCTGATATATTATGATAATGAATTGGCACGAAGAGCAGCACATGTTCTTGTGAGACAGTTGCTTTGGTGAGAGCATGGTGAACATGACACACTGATGATTGGAGACAAAATATCTATTTGCTAACAATTAAAATCATGGAATTATAAGCTTTCATTTGGGGGAACCAGCATGTATATGCACAGCTAATTGTTTTATTTCATTGTAAAATGGCTGTAATTTCAGAAACTGGCAAGCAGAACTTTCATGCTAAATAATTGAATTTTTGAAATATATTTCAGGGATATTCCATGCTGAGTTCAGGAGGCTTGCTGTTGCTAGTGGCCTCTTAGTAACAGAGGCCATCTACTGTAATGTCTGTTACTTTATGAGGTGGTTGGAGGCATTTCATAATCTGAATAGATGAAGTGATCTATGAAATTATTACTATTACTGTCTGAGGCTTGAGCATCTGAGACTGATGTAACATGTGTGTTGCCTGAACCTATAAACTTCAAGTAATTTAGCAGTATCAGTTCTATATGAGGCTATAAGATTGGTCTAACTCAGTTGACTGCAGTCTGTCATTGTAAGATCTGCACACTGTTGAATTTCTCCTGCTTCTTTCAAGTAGATCCTCTGTCACAACACAAGGCTGAGAATGTACTTGGATGACGCATGATGGGCACATAATATGAAAAAAGATGCAGTATATATTTTGAAAAATGAGTCGATGAGTTTTTTCGTCTCCCTTGCTGTCTCAGACAACAGAAATTAGGAGTCCTAATTTACTATTGTAACTCGGGACCAAGAATATTCAGAGAAAGTGTCAGACATCGGCATTGATTGCATGCACTTTACGGGCTGGTTAAGACACCCCCCGAACTGTGGTATTGTTCGTATGACTACATCTCCCATAATGCCCTGAGATACGCGTCAGTGGGCCTTTAACCGGACACTATATAAGCCCCACCCAAACCGCATTCAGGTGCTTGTCAATCCGGATCAGCCCTGTGAACCATCGAGACGCTAAGGAGGAACGTAGCAGTCTACAGACGAACTCTTAAGCACCGGGACCTTTACAAGCCGCGTTGGTGCGCGGCCCGTGGTACCTAGAAAAGCGCCGGAGTGCGCGCTCTGAATCTGGGGTAAGTCAACCGCGACATTTCCTGATTAAGTAGAAGCTCTGCTTCTTTACAAGTTTGTGCCAGACTTCGGCATCTTTATGTAAAATAACTCCAGCGCTGGTGTGCGCGTTAGAGCCGTTGGAAAGGCTATCGCGGCATTACATACGTTAATGGTTTAGTTTTCCTTGCCAAAAAACCCGACAAGAACAAGAAGAGCAGTTTTGAGCTCCAACTTTCTTTTCCATTTTCCCTGATGATTTTTGACCTGAATCTCCTTGCGCTTGGAGCCGTTGAAAGGCTCGGAGAGCGACGTTCTCTTTATCCTGT
This sequence comes from Calotriton arnoldi, assembly GCA_963921515.1. NCBI lineage: Eukaryota > Metazoa > Chordata > Amphibia > Caudata > Salamandridae > Calotriton > Calotriton arnoldi. The sequence continues at coordinate 2,522,537 of CAWUFW010000761.1, forward strand.
GACTGTAGCAAAACATTCCTAGTAAGAGTGCGCTTGGAGCCGTTGAAAGGCTCGGAGAGCGACGCTAGTCTAGAGGGGAGTGGCGGTCACCAGCCAGGACGTGGTAATGAGTAAAAAAGATACTTACCTGTAAGTGTTAGAACTGGTAGATACCAATCAGACCTATACTTCTCTGCTAGATTCCTAGTTGTCCATTACAGTATGTTTATCTTTTGTTTTCAGAGCACACGAGTCAGGCAGCTGGAGTGAAGCTCCCAACTCTGAGCCTGTTCTCCCGAGGGTGTTTACAGCCACAGTGCTACCTGTTTCTTCTTCTCCTTATTTACTTTTACCTTTTTTCCCCCGAGGTGGTGTTACTTGTTGAGCGGTTTTGTGGCTCGCAGGGAATTCCATTTGTGGGGATAGGGTTACTAGCATCATTCATCGCTCCTGCTGTATCCGGCATATAAGGTTAGTGGTTAACCTGTCTGTGTTCTGACAGATTGACAAGCCCACGGATACCTACAGCCTGAGCGATGGATACGAACACTATTCTTACCACAGTGTTAGAAACCTTAACTGTTTTGAGGATGGAGGTGGAGGCCTTTAGAGGTGAGAGTCTAGAACTCAAAACCGAGATGGGCACCATGAGGCGGGAAGTAGCGGGCCTCTCTCGCCAGGCCCCTGCTGGGGCCAAGGGGGTTCCTATATCAAAGATTGGACTCTACCACCCCCATCTTCGTCACAAGACCCTGTATCAAAATGGGGAGCCCAGGCAGTAAAAGGGGGACAACCAGACACCGGGTTCTTCTCTCATCCGTCTGTTGCCACACCTTCTCAGACAGGCCCTTCCTCCATACAAGTCATACAACCCTTACAGATACCCCTTGCCCCTCCTGAACGATTCTTTGGAGATCCAAAGAAATTTGGGGTCTTTTTGGGTCAGTGCAAATTGCATTTCCTATGTAAACCTACTGTGTTCTCTAATGACCAAGCCAAGACGGCTTTTGTAATGTCGTACTTGGGAGGCAACGCTGCTAGCTGGTCTTTTCCTCTGATAGAAAGAGACGACCCCGTTCTATACAATTTTTCGGACTTCTGTGGGGCCATGCGCAGGTTGTTTGATCGAAAGGCTCATCAATTATCGCTGGACAAAGAGCTTCTTTCCCTTAAACAAGGTACACAGGACCTGCTTAGCTATATAACCGCCTTTAACAGACTAGTTGTGGAAACGGAATGGCCACTGGAGAAAAGAACCTCTTTGTTCTACCAAGGGTTAAGAGGTGAGCTTAAGGACGTATTGGCCCAAGTAGTACAGATGCCCGCTACCTGTGACGAATTAATTGACTTAACCGTACAGTTGGACCATAGACTTCAGGAAAGGAAAGGAGACAAACAACGTGCTGACACCCGGTTTCTTCCCTTTCGCCCAAAACCTGTACTGGATGAACGGCCGACCCCGATGGAAGGGTCCGAACCCATGCAAATCGGCGGAACAAGAGGGCCCCTTAGTCTGGCCGAAAGAGAGAAAAGAAGGAGGCAAAAACTATGTCTGTATTGCGGAAAACCAGGCCACTTTATCAGAGAATGCAAGGCCCGAACACAGACGGTGGTTAAGGGAAACGCAGGAACCAAGAGCCAATATGTAGTAGAACGTACCTTGGAGAATCAGGGAAACTGACATGCCCGAACAAGAATGAGACCCCTTGTTTGAGGCCTAGTGAGAAAGAGGTCTTTCCTGCAGTGGCCAACACCATACAAACCTCAGTAGCCCATATGAACGTCTGCGTTTTGTTGGACTTGCCCATTGGGTCATCAATTGTGGTTCATGCACTGTTGGATTCGGGGGCTACAGGCAATTTCATAGATCAACGGTATGCCCAAGAACTTAGTATTCCGTGTGATCGAAAAGAGACACCTGAGAAGGTAAAAGCGGTGGATGGCACAGCCCTGACGTCAGGCCCGGTACGTTTTCACACACGACCTATACGGATGCAAATTGGAGCCAGACATGTGGAGTATATACAGTTTGATTTAATCGATGCCCCCCATTTTAAGCTCATACTGGGGATGCCCTGGCTAACGCTTCATGACCCCTTGGTTCAATGGGCAGCTCGTACCGTCACAATGAATTCTGCCTTTTGCCGAGAACACTGCTCAAAAGACACTGCTAAAATAGTTCAAATGGAAACCAGTCCAGCGGGTCAGCTTGCTAGTGCTTGTAAAGAACAGTTTGTGTGTTGTGCCACTACCTTACCAGAAGAGTACGAAAGATTCCATGCCATCTTTGATAAACAAGAAGCTGGAAGATTACCCCCACATAGAGACTATGATTGTGTAATAGAACTAGAGGCAGGAGCCAGTATACCCTGTAGTAGGATATACGCTTTGACGGAGGCTGAAACTACTTACCTGAAGCAGTACCTAGACGAAATGTTATCATCCGGGTTCATACGTCCTTCTTCGTCTCCAGCCTCCTCCCCGATCTTTTTCATACCAAAGAAGGAGGGTGGCTTAAGGGCTTGCATCGATTATAGGGCGATCAATAGCGTTACCATTAAGAACAGGTATCCTCTACCATTAATCCCCGTGCTGTTGGATCAGTTAAAAACAGCGAAAATATTCACCAAACTAGACCTTCGGGGAGCCTACCACCTGGTGAGAGTGAGAAGAGGAGACGAGTGGAAGACCGCCTTCAGGACAAAGTTTGGGTTATATGAGTACCGGGTTATGCCCTTCGGTCTCTGCAACGCCCCCGCCGCATTCCAATTCTTCATGGATGAAGTGTTGAGAGGTCTCCTGGATGTATCGTGCATCGTTTATATAGACGATATACTGGTTTACTCAACTTCCAAGGAGGAGCATGTTGGTCACGTTACTGCAGTGTTGGAACGTTTGCAAAAATATGCACTCTACGCCAAGCTGGAAAAAGCTTGTTCCATACCTCTGAGGTGGAGTTCTTGGGCTACATCATAGGGCCTGGTGGACTATGTATGGACGACAAGAAAACACAGGCTATCATCCGATGGGAATCTCCTTCCAGTGTAAAAGCCTTGCAGAGCTTTTTAGGCTTCGCAAACTTTTACCGGCGCTTTATCAGAGGGTTCTCTAATATAATTCAACCCCTAACACATCTACTGCGGAAGGGAGCATCATTCCTCTGGACTGAGCCTGCTGAAGCAGCCTTTCAAACATTAAAAAGTTGCTTTACGAAAGCCCCTGTCTTGCGCCATCCCGATGCGAGTCGTCCTTTCGTGGTGGAAACAGATGCGTCCTACTACGCGATAGGGGGCGTTCTTTCCCAAAGACATCCTGAGACAGGTCAGCTGCATCCCGTTGCCTTCTTCTCCAAGAAATTATCCTCCTGTGAGGTTAATTATAGCATTACGGACAAAGAGCTCTTGGCTATAAAGAGGGCGTGTGAGGAATGGAGGCATCATCTGTTGGGGGCTAGACACACTGTCGAGATATACACCGATCATAGGAATCTATTGTTCCTGAAAACTGCCAGAGCCTTGACTCCCAGACAACTTCGATGGACTTTATTCTTCTCTGATTACGACTTTGTAATCAAGTATCGACCAGGGCCGCAAAACGGGAAAGCAGACGCTCTGTCACGACCATGTCTCCCCCTCGACACTTGCCAAGTACCAGCTGAGGAAACCCCTGTTATATTGCAGAACGCCTCCTTTCCGGTGGATCAACAAGTGTCGGCCACGACGCATGCCTTTATCGAGGAAGTAAGAAAACAAACTACCGGGACAGAAGAGCTAGCGTGGGTAGCTGAAGACCCTCAACACCGTTCATCTCGGCATCGCCTACTGTATCATGACAAAAGGCTGTATCTACCAACAGCGCCGTTACAGCAACAGGCCTTGCGATGGGTTCATGATTCCACTCTGGGGGGCCATTTAGGAACGTTCAAGACCACACAAGCAATGAACAGACACTTCTGGTGGGCGTCCTTACGAGCTGACACCGCAGCGTACGTATCGGAATGTGCCGTTTGTGTTCAAGGAAAGGCTCAACACAAAAAACCAAGTGGACTGCTTCACCCCATCCCTATTCCTCCGGCACCTTGGCACACGCGGTCTATGGACTTCATAGTAGACATGCCTCCTAGTTTAGGAAATAACACCATTTTAGTTCTTATAGACCATTTGACCAAGATGGGTCACTTCATCGCCATGAAGACATTGCCCACAGCCGTGGTATTGGCTCAAACGTTTCTGCAGCATGTGGTACGTTTACATGGGATCCCAGCGATTATCATTACCGACAGAGGAACGCAATTCACGTCAAGATTTTGGAAGGCGCTGTGTGACATAATGAAGGTGGAAGCCTGTCTGTCTACTAGTTATCATCCACAGACAGACGGCAAAACGGAGAGGCTGAACCAAACCTTGGAGCAATATCTCAGGTGCTTCACGTTACTTCACGAGGAAGAATGGAGCACGCTTCTGTGGATGGCTGAGTTTGCGTATAATAACGCTGAGCACTCCTCTCTAGGTTGTTCCCCCTTCTTTTGTTTGACTGGTTACCATCCAAACATGTTACCCTTTGAGTGGCCCGTACACACTAACCACCCTACCATCCAAGAACACCATGCACATTTAAGGGCAGTGTTGAGGTCGGCCAAGACACAGTTAGCTACCGCCCAACTGCGTGACAAACTTTACGCAGATAAAAAGCGATCCCCAGGGCCTTCCTACAAGATAGGTGACAAAGTATGGCTGGACACAAAACACCTGAGAATAAAAGGGAACACACGTCTGAAACCTAAGTTCGTGGGCCCCTATCCTATTGTGGGCATAGTGAATCCTGTGGCGATGAAACTGTTACTTCCCTCCTCCTGGCACATTCACCCTGTGTTCCATGTGTCACTGTTAAGACCCTGCAACCCTCACACTAGATTGATCCCAAAACCACAGCCCCTAGATGTAGATGGTCAAGAGGAGTATGAGGTAAGGGAGGTGCTCGATTCCAAATGCATAAGGGGTAAGGTGCATTATCTCATTGATTGGAAGGGTTATGGTCCCGAGGATCGATCGTGGGAACCGGTGTCTAATCTTCATTGCCCTGGCCTGTTAAGACGCTTTCATGCCAGGTATCCCACCAAACCTGGTGAACCGTCGAGACGCCGGCCGTTGAGAGGGGGTTCTGTCAGACATCGGCATTGATTGCATGCACTTTACGGGCTGGTTAAGACACCCCCGAACTGTGGTATTGTTCGTATGACTACATCTCCCATAATGCCCTGAGATACGCGTCAGTGGGCCTTTAACCGGACACTATATAAGCCCCACCCAAACCGCATTCAGGTGCTTGTCAATCCGGATCAGCCCTGTGAACCATCGAGACGCTAAGGAGGAACGTAGCAGTCTACAGACGAACTCTTAAGCACCGGGACCTTTACAAGCCGCGTTGGTGCGCGGCCCGTGGTACCTAGAAAAGCGCCGGAGTGCGCGCTCTGAATCTGGGGTAAGTCAACCGCGACATTTCCTGATTAAGTAGAAGCTCTGCTTCTTTACAAGTTTGTGCCAGACTTCGGCATCTTTATGTAAAATAACTCCAGCGCTGGTGTGCGCGTTAGAGCCGTTGGAAAGGCTATCGCGGCATTACATACGTTAATGGTTTAGTTTTCCTTGCCAAAAAACCCGACAAGAACAAGAAGAGCAGTTTTGAGCTCCAACTTTCTTTTCCATTTTCCCTGATGATTTTTGACCTGAATCTCCTTGCGCTTGGAGCCGTTGAAAGGCTCGGAGAGCGACGTTCTCTTTATCCTGTGACTGTAGCAAAACATTCCTAGTAAGAGTGCGCTTGGAGCCGTTGAAAGGCTCGGAGAGCGACGCTAGTCTAGAGGGAGTGGCGGTCACCAGCCAGGACGTGGTAATGAGTAAAAAGATACTTACCTGTAAGTGTTAGAACTGGTAGATACCAATCAGACCTATACTTCTCTGCTAGATTCCTAGTTGTCCATTACAGTATGTTTATCTTTTGTTTTCAGAGCACACGAGTCAGGCAGCTGGAGTGAAGCTCCCAACTCTGAGCCTGTTCTCCCGAGGGTGTTTACAGCCACAGTGCTACCTGTTTCTTCTTCTCCTTATTTACTTTTACCTTTTTTCCCCCCGAGGTGGTGTTACTTGTTGAGCGGTTTTGTGGCTCGCAGGGAATTCCATTTGTGGGGATAGGGTTACTAGCATCATTCATCGCTCCTGCTGTATCCGGCATATAAGGTTAGTGGTTAACCTGTCTGTGTTCTGACAGAAAGTATAATTTTCCACAAAATAGATCAGGGGTCTTATCTACAATTTAAGTCCATTCATAGAATATTTTTCGCGAAAACGCAAAAAATAGGAATACCAAAAAATGACAGGCCATGTCACATTGTGCCACAATTTTTTGCCTGTAAACTTTAAACCTCCCCTCCTCAGAAGGAGCTAATGTTCTTACGTTTGCCTGGCACACTACAAAAGTAAGTCATTAGTGACCCTCCCCAACCTCTGGAGTTTTAGCCAATGTATGTGAAAAACTGTGCTGTAAAATGAATGATTTGGACATTAAATTTAAAAAAATGTATAGGTTGAGAACCCCATTTAATCCCCATGATTGAAGTCTGGCTTGTTCACATCGCTCAAGCAATTTAGGGCGGGTATATATGCCAGTCCACAGTCATAGTTCCTCTGCAGCCACTGCATTCCAAGTATGTTTTTTGGATAACTATGAGGTGTCTGAAGAGTAAGCTACACAAATTCGAATTCTCATTTCTAATGTCTAATGTGAGCCTCAAGGCTACAGAGGACAATATGATGATACCCGTGGTCTTCTTGTTTTTTTTGTTCAGTTACACATATTGCCATCTTCTTTGATTAATAACTTCTCTATGTTTAGCTTCACATTGTACCAAGGAAAAACACTCAAGGACAGATTTACTAATTGTTCACGCAACTCAGGGCCACAAGCAAAGTTGCCGAGCTGCGTTGTATGAAAGCGAGACATCAGAAATGTGCCATTTCAACTAAGATATGGCACATTTCTGCTGCCTCCTAGCGCTGTCACATTGGGTGCTGCCTGGCATATACGCAGGCACCCTTGCACAATGGTGCAAGAGTGCCTGTAATGCAGGACTGTTTTATGTAGGAAGGCACACCTTCCTGCACAAAAACAATCCTTAACAGCTTTTTCCTCTTTCATCGTGTGCTGGAAAATGCAACAAACGTGAAAAGAGGAAATAACAAGGAGAAATAAAAATATTTCATCTCACTGGGGAAGGTATAGTATGTTGATGCATTCCCAGGTGTACGAGTCTTTGTAAATCAGGAATGCGCCAAAATCCATGGATGGATGAATGGAAACGCCAATGCTCCACCCATGCAATGCCTTCCCAATGCAGGGTATCCCCTTGTGTTACTTTGTATTTACTAAACCACGCAAAGTGGCGTTGCATGGCTTAGTAAATAACAAAAATATTTTTACATTGGGGCTGTGCCACAAAAGTGAAGCAACCCTGATGCAAAATCTTAGTAAATCTGCCCCTCAGTCTGAAGGTTAACTCCATCCATTCATCATACTTTCATTGAAGAACTTATGACGTAAGATACCTTTAGTTGAATTTTCAGCTTTGTAATGTTCACTTTTGTATTTAACCAGGATATTGCACAGTTGGTACCCCAAGTATAGATGGCAATTAACTAAGGGCCTGATGTAGATTAACCCGTCAGCCAAGATTTAAATCAGGCCCTAAGTCATTTTTTAATTATGACGAAATTCAGGGCTTTCACAAGGCAGCTACTAAGTTATTTTGGTCTGGTCACCCAGGGAGTGCCTATGGAGGCCAGCAGGAGATGGCCACACTTTCTGGTGGCTGTGGGAGTGACACTTATTGAAAGTTCTCATGAAGAATGACTTGCCACTACATGGTACAATTTTCACAGCTGTTCAAGAATATTAAAAATAGGCATTCTGGCTCAACAGAAAAATGAAGAATTTAGGATTTCAGACTGTTTCAGTTACAGAATCATGGCATAATGCACATTACCTCTTACAACTAGGAAAGGCCCAGGGGTAAAAAGCAAAACGCGTTTTAAAAATAGTTATTTAATTTGCCATACCTCTAACTTTGCAGCTTTTTCTTGAGTGCTGCTTGATTTCAAGCCTTGTAAGGACGAGGCAGCGCCAAGTAACGAGCTCCGGATGGTGCTGATTTCTCCTGTAATCTTCTCTCTCTCTTGCACCTCCAGCTCGACGGCCTGTTTACTCTTGTTGGCTTTTTGAGCGAGACTAAAGAAACACAAGAGCTTCAATATCTCATCACAGGACGGGCAGCACTCACAACATGCATCCTTAACAGAAAGGAAAACTGGCCCGCGAGGTCTGGGCGAAGGTAGTCTGAATATTCACAATGCTAATACTAATAATAGTGGCAGCAGTAGTAATGCCAATCACACTAGTAGTAGTAGTAATAATAATAACAACAACAACAATCGCAGTAGTAAAATATAAATCATAGTAATAGCAGTATAATATTAACTTATGCTCTACAGCTTATATAGTTATTTTATATTGTTCTGCATATAATAATAATGATAATAATAATAATATTATTATTAATAATAATAATCGCAGTAGTAAAATATAATTGATAGGAATAGCAGTATAATAACTTATTTTCAATAGTTTCTATAGTTATTATAAGTAGTGCTGCGTATAATAATAATAATAATAATAATATTAATAATAATCCCAGTAGTAAAATATCATTCATAATAGTAGTAGCAATAATAATAACTTGTTTTACAAAGTATTACATGTAATAATATTAATAGTAGTAGTGGTAAAATATTATTTTTAGTAGTAGCAGTCATAATAATAACTTGTTCTATATACTGCTCGATATAATAATATAGCATTATAGCCCGCCGTAGCAGGCTATACCACCTATTAAAGGCCCGCTCCAGCGTTAAAGGCCCGAGCCGAAGGTGAGGGCCTCTAGCTAAGGAGCAGGACTTTAATAGCCCGTATAGCCCAGCTACGAAGGGCTATAAGGCTATTAGAACATTCTGCCACTAGAGGGCAGAATGTTCTAACAAATAAAACAAAGGCTTCAGGGAGCGCGAGGGGATTGAAATCCCCTCAGGCTCCCTGAAGCCTTTGTTCACAGCCGCAGCTGTGAACAAAGAAACATTGGAATGTTGGAGCTCCGGGCTTATACCAGCCATTATAAGCCCGGAGCTACTCCATTGTTTTCAATGGAGCTCCCAACATTCTAATGTTCTAATAATGCTATAAATAATACAAACAACAATAATAATAACAATAATAACAAGGACAGCAGTCTTAGTAGCAAAATTAGTAATAATAATAATAACTTGTCTTCATATAGTGCTCCATACCTCACTTTGTTTTTTCTAGACATTGTTAATAGTAGGTGTTAATTTAACAGTATTCAATTCACCAGCCTCAGAAGGGTGAAGGGCTGAGTAGGCCTAGCCCTATATCGCACTTGTGACCTGCAGATCACTACATATGTGTGCAGAGAGCATTAAACTACCTGAGTCATGAAAGGTCGGACTGGGACAAAAAAATTGGCCAGGGCACCAAAATAAAGTGTCCCCATTAGCGAGCCAGATATCTAAAAAATGGCCCACATTTGTAAATCAGGCCACTTTTGAACTTGCAAGGACACTCTATATGGGCATTTTGCAAGGTATCAGAGACTACATGCACTCGTGTTTGCAGGTAATGCTTGTGGTAATATCCAGGAAATAAACAGTAAAAACCGGCCCATCTGACCACAAAACAGGCCCACAAACCGCTACAAAATTGGCCCACACACTGACCTGTCAGACCGGCTCATTGGACACTACCTGATTGTCCTATAGGCCCCTCTGGCCCTGGAGTCATCCTGGGCAAAAAGTGGAAGAAAGGCGAATACCTGACCACGTCCAGAAGCAATATAGCATATTCAGAAAAACAGCCCAAAGGAAACTAGAATGGCAAACTCCTGGGAACACAGGAGTGGATAGTCCTGAAGCATGGGTTACCAGCCTTCTATCGTTCCTCTTCCCCTATAACTCATGTCAAACACTCCACTACACTGTATCCTCCTGCTCCTAACCGCTTACAGCTCCATAGGTCTTCCTGCTAGCTGGGTGGCCTGTAGGTGCATATAAGTAAATAAATCAATAGTGTTTATGATAGGAAAGCAAAACACCCATTGATGAGGAGCGACAGGGGACACAAATGGCTGGACTGGGGGGGCGGATGCTGCAATCACTTGGTGAGATACAATGCATTTGAATACTAACCAATAGTATACCACTCAGCTAGACATCTTCTACACCCGTGACTTGAAGACCACAACCCTTGGTTGGACAAAGAGACATCAATATGACTGATCAAAGGGATGAAGGAATTCACAGTGCATTTACCCTTCTTTTGTGACTTTACAAACTCGAGAGGAAAAAGATGAACCACGGCTTTTCAACATCTATTTTGTCCTTTTTTTAAATCTTGAGAACAGAAGTTCTGCTAGGACTGTGGTCACTTGGCATTTATTGCACAAAAGCACCACGAGTACAGTGCAACCGAATTAAGGGCATCATTACGATGGCGGGCGGACAAAGTCCGCCTGCCACCGCAACGGCCAAAGGGACCGCCCACTATAGGTGCGGCGGTCCCGCACCTGCAATTATGATGCCACCGCCACCGTGGCGGTGGCATCCCCTATTCCCAGCATTGTGGCGGGCGGTGCTCACAGCACCGCCCGCCACAATGCTGGGAATGCACGTTGTGCATTGACATGCACAAGGTGACAGGCACCGCGCGGTGCCTGCCACTTTGTCCGTGCCAATGCAGGGGGGTACCATAGGTACCCCCCATGTGCACCCTCCACCACCCCAACATCCTGGGGGCCCGCTACGGGCCCCCAACAGAGAAGACCACATGCCTTTCCATGGCGGCAACGCCGCAATGGAAGGGCTGCTTTCCGCCATCATCATAATATGGATGGCGGTGTCTTGCAGACACCGCCACCATATTATGCATGTTTTCCGCCCGAGTCGACCGGCAAAAAAGCGGCGGACGGTCTTTCTGTCCGCCGCGGACCCCCCAGCCATCATAATATGGCGGGGGGGTCTTTCTGGTGTGGATGGCGGGCGGTTCGCCCCTGCCGAGCCGTTGGTGGCTACCGCCGGCCCAGCGGGGGCGAACCGCCCGCCATCCTAATGGGCCCCTACGTTTGGAGGTCCAAAAGAGGAGTCAGGTGAGTTAGTGAGGTGTTTAAATGATACATATTGAACGGAGATTTGCATAAGGTATTTGGTAATAGGCCTTATTCCACTTAATACTATAGTAATTTATACATTATCTGCAATAGTTACAACTGTGCCATTTTTAACACCACTGATGACACATAATGGCATTTTCTATCCGTACAAGCTTAAGAAGATAGCAGGTTACAAGTGTGTGGGGGTTTTAGTGCTTAGAATCAATATAGCTCCCTAATACAGCCAAGTTGACCCACAACTCAATAATACATGTTAATACATATTATTCACTTTACTTTTTCTTCCCATTGCCCACTAAATGCAATATTATGTTGCACTGCATGACAGATGCAATCCTTACTAGTGAACATCTAATTTATTCTTGTTGACTGTCTTCCACCTCGCTCGCATTACCACCCTCTCGTGTAAGATAACTATGAACCAACTACGGAATCATTCAATTATATATTGAAAATGAGAGGAGCCTACTGGACAGCTCTGTATGATCCACAGTTATCACTGATCACTTTTATTACATTCTGTCTCTATATAGTTGCTTCATAAGAAGATAAAGGGAAATCAAAAACATTTATGTTGCACAGCTAACACGGGTAAGACCCGCAGGTGACCCTACACTGGACATCTGTACTACACTGGACATGGCAATTTTTTTTTAGGACCATGTTATGCACAACTTACCTGTTACACTTGACTTGCAGTGAGCGTATCTCCTGAGCTATGGAAGCTGTTTCCGTTTCAGCTGGAGGAAGTATGGTCTTCACGCGATGAAGCAGTAAACTCAACAGACACCGCTGTCTGTCTACGTTTTTCTCATAGCGATTGATGCACCGCAGCGACTCCAAGAGCTCCTCTTGGGCAGCGTTCCTCTTGGCTCTTTCTGGCAGCTCATCTTGAAATTGGTCTAGGAGGATTGTTTCCCTTTCGATCTAGGAAAAAGAATATAAAAAAATAAACATTAAGGCAATTTCCTGTTTAGATAAGCGGCGCCAGTGAGAGACACCGGTGCGCTGCGCACCATATGCCAGGAGGCACAGCGAACAGTGGCTGGTGGAAATCTGCCTAGAACTGCTCTGCAGAGTGGAGCAGCACCATCCTGCCCTTTTGAGTTGAATTCTAAAAAAGGCTAAAAAAATCTTAGGCGTCAAAAATAAAACTCAACAAATCCCTCTGGGCAGGTCACTAACGTTTTTATAAGTGTTAAATTCCAATTATGACATCACAAGAAAAGCAGATGAATGTATCGGAAAATCAAACGTAAGATGAGCAGTTATGAAACATTCACACATCTACTGTGTCTTTGCAGCTGAAGGCTTAAAAGTATTTGGCAGACAGTGTTTACATCATGACCATGGTAACACTGGCACTCATTTTCCTACAAAACGAGGAGCCAAATGCCCAAAAAACACATAAAACGATTAAGCTAAAAAGATCCAGGGAACTTTCACACAACGCGTTTGTTGGGCATTGAGTGGGCCACAATACGAAATCTCAGTAACATCCAGTCATTTTATTTTTTTCAGAGCAACTTTTCTCTCTTTATCCCACCACAGTGAAAATTAACACCTGACAGCTGACATCCTTCTTCCTACTTGGTATTCTCTGACACACTTCAACTGAAAGTGAGGCACGTGTTTCTTATGTGGAACACACTGGCCAATGCACATACAGAACATATCAAACTAAAGTGCCTTCATTTTATTAAAGGTTTGTCAGAGAAAGATAGTGGCTGGCAATTGCCAACTTTCAGATGTTAAAATTGGAATAAAGTGCCAGACGTTATATAGGCTTCATTATGCTCAGTGTGGGAGCTAAATACTAAGTAGTCTCTCTTCAGATGGAAAACATCAAGACCCCAAAAAATATCAGATTGAGGTACAGTTTTGGATGGAATTAAGGTCCCATGGTGATTCCATCCTCAGCAGGAAAGATCAGCAGGACCAGGGGGTTTTAACCCTGGTCCCTCAGGGAGTGCCACTTTTAGCTCATGAGTCTCATACATGTGTGATGTCTCTGCTGCACCTCTATTGCTAAATCTAAACAATGAACAGCTGCAATGAACAGCTGGTTGAGCCTCCAGTGTCTGAGTCCAAGATGGGAGCAGTAAACATAAGGGTATTGTATCATGCCTCAATTTGAACATTAGTTCAAGGGTCCATTACTGAATTAAACAAAAAAACTTTCATCTGGGGCTTAAACTTCACAAATTAACAAAATATCAGAAAAATTTACCTATTAAAAAACACAAGTGAAAACACCTTATTACAATATATTAGAATGAGGTTTCAGCTCCAGAATGAGATGATTGGCAGTATCCAAAAAGACAAAAACTAATTGCAATTCAAAGAAGTACGTCTAAACAATAACAAACAATAATTCTCAGGGACCTTGTTTCCAGAGCTGGATCACATACGTTTGGTCAATTATTGTTATGGCGTTCGATGGGAAGGGAATGTTCCCTGCATGGTGTACAGTCATGTTCCTTGCATGCCTGAACTCCATACCTGTGATCGTGTTTTTTATTTTTTTATTTTGGCCATGCCACACACTTACCCCGTGTGCACATTGACCTAGGTCTAGTCTCATGACAATGCTATGTTCTTGACCTAGACCTGAACTGGGAGGGGTGTACCAAACACACCCTCATAGTGACAGAGGCCTATCGTCCCTGTCACAGGTTTCATGTGTGGAGCGAGGTGGTGACAGCATAGAGTGGACATTTTAATGACAATGAATGCAATGCAGTGATAATGAATGTGTGCCTACTGGGACTTTCATCTAAAGTTCAGCTGCTCGTGATGAACTCAGAAGCCTAACCGTGACATCTTGTGCAATGTGTGTGGTATGTGCATGTATGCTGGAAGCAGTAGTATGCATAGCAGTGTGTTGTGTGTGTGCATGTGAGCTTGAAGCAGTAGCGTGCCATGTAGAAATTTTGAAAGCCCACAGCCTAGACCAGAGAAAAGGATGGGAAAGAGGTTGGTTTTCTCCAGACGGTAAATATGTGTTGCTGCCATGTCCAAGGTGGGAGGGAGAACCCCAGACACTATGGTGAGAAAAGAGGAACCAGGCTTTCCTTAGAAGTGCCAGAACCCTTCCTGATACATGGGCCTGGAAAAGACTTTGACTGCAGGGGCTATTTGGTGGACGGCAGAGGAGACAGGATTAGGCTGGCAGTATCTGTTGATAGCGAAAGGTATCCTTTGAAGGTGCACTGATACTTGCCTCTCTTCCTGATCTCTGTGAAGGGGGGTCATAAAACTGGATGCAGTCTGCTCTCACCTAGTTGTACGTTTGTGGTGGGTACTCTACCTGGAGACTGTCCTGCTGGGCCTAGCATCCTTGTAGATAAAAGCCAGACCTGGAAAGTGGCCAGCCAGGACAAATGAAAGGGAAACCACCCCAAACCGGAGGTGCGCCCACCAATTTACCTAACTGACCCTCAGCCTGCTATGAGGGGATGGCGGGGACCAAGTACCAGAAGGGGAAACTCACTAGAACCAGGTGACGGTCTAATCAATGAAGGCCATGATAGCACCAGGCCCCGCGCCCGGGAACTTGGTATTGGTGCCTAAATGGATGTGTAGTGACATTCTATGTTTTTTGTGTGATAAAAAGTACTTGCCTTTTTATACAAAGAGAAGCATTGGGCTGGACAAAGATTTAATTACACTGCTGGGTTGCGTTGTATTGATTTGTGAGCCTGAGTAACCCCTACACTAACCTACCTCAAAAGCCTGTCACTGCTCACCTACACTGCCACTGAAAGT
This sequence comes from Calotriton arnoldi, assembly GCA_963921515.1. NCBI lineage: Eukaryota > Metazoa > Chordata > Amphibia > Caudata > Salamandridae > Calotriton > Calotriton arnoldi. The sequence goes on from CAWUFW010000761.1 coordinate 2,537,571, forward strand.
TATGTGCTGTAAGTGGTCAATTTACATACACAGTAGGGCCAGCCCCGGGACAGGAGAGGTGACAGTCCTCAACCCCAAACGTTTGTGACCCTTTAGCCCTGCCTGCCCCATTTACCTGGCTACACATGTGGATCAAGTGTCACACATCTAGCAAACATGCCCAGTCAAGTATCACATTTTGCCTAACCCTTCTCCCACATCTAATACATTTGGTTGTCCTGTTTAGTAATTGCATCAGCGCTGATATGATTCAAAGAGAAAACTCACCAGCAAAGGACATATCTCTGACCTCAAATGGAAGGCTGAACATTTATCGACTAGAACATGGATCTCAAGTAGGTCTGTGTTAGAACTAGGGTTTCTGGCTGGCAGAAGTATACACCCTGTCCAATCAGGAACCAGCACTCTAGTCAGGGTAAGCTACATACACACTAAAAGATAGCCCGTGCTCACTCTCTGGTAGCTTGGCACAGAGCAGTCAGGCTTATCTAAAGAGGCAACGTGTAAAGTATCTGTGCAACACACACACACACAGTAACACAATGAAAACACAACAACAATACTCCACACAGGGTTGGAAAAAGAGATGATAATTTTAAGGACAAAATAAGAACAAAACGACAACAATCCAATAAGTTGAAAGGGAGTTATGCCTTTTTAAAGATTAAATCAAAGTCTAGTGGTTAGAGTCAAATTTCTCTTTTGGGTTACTTGAGGTCGCATTGGACCAGGTAAATCCAAAGGTCAGGCAGACCATGGTGTTGGGCTGGCTGGCTACCGGACTCATGCAGGTCCATCTGAAAAAGTACCTTGGATGGAGCAAGCGTCGATGTCCAAGATTCGATGTATCAGTTCCGATCTGCGTAGACTATGAATGCTTGGTCGATGAACCCCTTCATTATGCAGGCACTGTGTTGTCATCAAGCTACCTGTCATCATTGAGCTGTGCAGTCTGTCGAAGCAATGTAGTCAATCAGCTCCTGCATAGGCATAGAAGGGCAATGCATTGGTTCCGATCAGCGCAAAGTCATTACTGCATCGATATCGATGGTTCTGTACAGCAGAAGTCACCTTTCAAGGGCCCAATACTGGATTGGCACCACTTGGCAGGGCAGGACTCCCAGATGGCAGAGTCCAGGTGCTGTTGCAGGGTTGAAGGAAGTATTTGATGGCCCTGAGGCTACAGAACAGAGGGCAAGCCAGCAATCCCTTGGAGTTACTCTGGGTTCAAGTGAGATGGGTCCAGTCCTTGTCCCCAGCAGGGCAGAGATTGGGAGGCAGCAGGGCAGCACAGCCAAGCAGAAAAGCAATTCTTCCAGAGCAGCAGTCAAGCGGAGTGGCAATCCTTGTAGCACAGCAGTCTTGACTCCTGGCAGAGTTCTTCACAGGTCCAGTAGTGTATTGTCTTAGTAGGGTCAGAGGCCCAGTACGTATACCCAGTTGTGCATTTGGAGTGAGGGTGACTTTGAAGTGCACAGGTCCCCCTTTCTTCCCAGCCCTGGCTCCAGACTATCAGTAGGGGGTAATCAGCCCTTTGTGTGGGGAGCAGGACACTGCCTATTCAGGTGTAAATGTGAGCCCCCCCAATCTTCCTGTCCAGGAAGAGCTATCAGAATGCAGATGAGTTCTCTGTCCCACCCACCCTTTCTGTATTTGTGGCCGTCTAGAGGGAATGCACAAAATATAGCTGTTACCAACCCCAGACGTGTATTGGAGACAGGCTGCAAGGTGCACAGAGCAGTAAGAGCAGAGAAATGTCCTAAGTCTAAATGTTGCATTTCTAAAATAGTAATGTTAAATCTAACTTTACCAGTAAAGAGGAGTTTTCTTTTAAACTTTTTTTTATTAGTGCATGAATACAATATTACAATTTAGCGCTTCAAATTTCATTCTTTTGACAAAAAAGGAAAAAAGAGAAATATGCATACATTAGATCAGCAAATGCAATTACACAAAATAATTTAAAAAAAACCATGATAATCATATTAAATCAACAGTTATGCCTCATGCACTATTTTGTTTGTATAGACTTTATAACACCCCGCCCACCCCACCCTCTCCGGGGTTTGGCACAAAACTACATATAGTTAAAGTCGGAAAGAGTCGAGAAAATCCGGCCCGAAAAGTTATCTCTCAAGCCATCTTGTCAAAGGTTCCCAGATCTTTAAGCCTTTCGAGCGGGATCGTGTCCCTCTTTTTTCGTAGATTGCTTTTTCAAAGTTATAGTTCGCCACTAGTCGTGTTAGCCATTGATGATAGCCTGGTGGGGATGGATCTAACCAGGCCAAGGCTAGGCAGAGCCGGTATATCCCCATACCTATGAAAACCAGTTGCTCTCCCGGTTTCCCTCGAATCTCCTTATCCACCCCAAGGCAAATCAGGGAAGGAGAAAGATAGATATCCCTCCCTAGCACTTCTTTAATAAAGTTTGCAATCTCTATTTTCAAGTTGCTTAATGCGCCACAAGAAGCAAACATGTGATTAAGATCTGCCTGGGGCAGAGAGCATCGGGGGCAAAGAGTCCCTCTCCCTGTCCCCCATTTTGCAATCTTTTTCGGGGTATAATAAAGAGAAAAGCAGGATTTATAATACTGGGCTTGAAGCAGCGCCGGAATTAACAAACTTTGTGCTAACTCGATTGAATGGAGAAATAGATCTTCAGTGATATCAATTTCCTCTTCCCATTTCTTAGCCCGCGTTGCCAAGTCGTCCGGCATTAATGAGTTGAGTGAGTTATACACGGTTCCAATGGTTAGGTGTTTCTTTCTCAAGTTATCTATAATGGGATTGTTAATAAATCCTGATGGGCCGCCACATTTTTTCCTTAAAAAGTTGCGTACTTGCAAGTACTTATAAAAATCTCTCCAATCCAGTTCATATCTTTCTTTGAGATTTTCAAATGAAACTATCTCAGATAAAGAGTAGAAATCACCAAGTTTTCTCAAGCCTTTATTTTGCCATTTTTTAAATGTTGAATCTTTAAAAATTTCTGGCAGGTAAGGATTATTATGGGTTGGAGTGTAATAATTCAAACGACCCAGTCCTAGCATTTTACGAGACGATTTCATGATCTTAAACCCAGCTATTAATGTCTTAAAGCGGACTTTTTTATAGTGGGAATCATTCAGAAATCTCCATATCCATCCCCAAGCATCTCTGCCCATTATAAGTTCTATAGGAGTAGGTATATCACTCAACTGGTTATCTGTTGGCTTATCGGAAAGGAGAGTAAGGTTATACAGAAGAGTAGTAGCCCAATAGTAAAGTTTTATATTTGGGAGGGCGAGCCCACCCCTGTCCTTAGGTAAAGAAAGATATTTATAGGCTCTTCGGGGTTTTTCATAAGCCCATATAAATCGGGAGAACAAGTCTTCAATCCTTTTCAAACAGATAGCACAAAATTCTAACGGGATAGCTCTTATAAGATATAAAAATTTAGGAAAGAAGAGCATTTTAATTAAGTTGCATCTACCAATTATTGAAAGGTGCAAATTATGTAGTCGAGTTAATTCGGGTTTGATTTTATTAATCAAGGGGTTAATATTGCAGTCCACTATCCCTTCGACGCTGGCCATAATATCCACTCCAAGATATGTAGCCTTTTCAACCTGTCGAATATCATCACTCATGCTAACATTCTTACAAATGATCTGGGTTTTGGACCTATTAAGGGAGTATCCTGATAAGAGTCCGAATCTCTCCGCCTCCGATTCGACCTCAACCATAGATATTCCAGGATTTTCTGTTACCAGAGCAATATCATCGGCATAAGCCAAAACTTTCGTTTCCCAGCCCTGAGAAATAATGGGGCTAATTTTTTGGTTAGCTTCCAGATATCGTAAAAAGGGGTCTATCTACAATGCAAACAAGAGTGGTGAGCTCAGGCATCCCTGACGGGTTCCTCTAGTTATTTTAAACGTATCAGTTAGTATGCCATTTAAAAATAGTTTAGCAGTGGGCTGAAAATATAGCATCTTAAATGCCTGTATAAGTCCCTGGCCAATCCCGACCCTTGACAGGGACTCCCACAAAAAGGGCCAGGAAACCCTGTCAAAGGCCTTCTCGGCGTCAAGTAGAATAAGTGCTATTGGATCTCTAGAAATATGGGCGGCGTCAAGCAGTGAGATAGTTCTCCTAATATGATCTACGGTACCATGTCCAGGGATGAATCCATGTTGCCGAGGTGATATTACTTTATGTATTACCCCCGCTAATCGAGCCGCTAATATTTTTGAATATATTTTGCTATCCGCGTTTATCAGAGTTATAGGACGGTAGGAGGCAGGTTCAAGGGCAGATTTGTGCTTTTTCAAAAAAATAATGATTTTAGCTAGCGTCCATGATTCAGGTGGTCTCCCCCCCATAAATACATGTATGAATAGCTGGAGCATAATCTCTTTTAATTCCATAGAGAATTTTTTATAAAATTCTGCTGGGATATTATCTAGCCCAGTGGCTTTGCCATTGGGAAGGCTGTTTATGCAAAGAAGGGCGTCTATCCATTGAGGGGGTTCGTCAAGTAAAACCTGGTCGTCTTGAGTTAATTGAGACGCTGGGATTGAGTTAAGATATGTAGTAATATCATTTAAATGTGCCGTGCTAGTTTCTTGATATAGAGCTTGATAGTGGATAAGAAACTCTTTACGAATACCCTCGGGGTCTGAGATTATTTCTTGTGTGGAGTCTTTAATTGCTGTGATGATGTTCCTTGTACTTTTTTGTCTTGCCCTAATCGTGAGGTGATGCCCGACCTGCTCGCTGCATTCATATGCTTCCTTCCTCCAGATTGATAATCTATCTGCCGCTTTTTTGGCAATTTGCTCCATAACAGATGATTTTGCAGACATTATTCTGGCAAGTGCGTCCGCTGGCTCATTACCATCCCTAAGAGCTAAAATTAAGTTTTCTTCTGCGGCAACTAATCGGGTTTGCAATTTATCCATAAGTTGACGTTTTTTCCTATTTAGGGAAAGCGAGAAGCTCAGTGTCTCTCCTCTTATTGATGCTTTTAGCGCGTCCCAAACCACTTTGATCCCTGTGCTGTCTAAATTATCCTTAATAAATTGTGGGATCCAGTGCCTCATGTGTTTACAATATTCCTCATTTAAAAGCAGGGATCGTTCAAAGGTCCAGCTGGCCAATTTTCTGTTAACCCATGTTACCCCTTTTATTTCCACGACTAAAGGGTTATGATCTGACACTATACGTGGGGTCTTTTCTATTGAACATAAATGAAGAATTGAGTGAGATGCAAAAATAAAATCTAATCTCACCAATTTGTTATGTGGAAAGGAATAAAAGGTATAGCCGGAATCAGTGGGGTGTTGTGAATGCCAAATGTCAGTGAGTCCTTGTTCATAGCATAAAGTCCTCAGGGCTTTAAAAACCTTCGGTTTCCGGCCACTGTAGGGCCAATTTTTATCTAAGGCTATGTTCATATTGGCAGGCAAATTAATATTGAAATCGCCACAGATGATTAAAGGTAGCGGCCACTTAGCCAATTCATTATTCATAGCTTCAAAAATTGCGGGGTCATCTGCGGTACTGCCATATAAAGTACATACCGTGAGTAGATCTCCATTTTCCCTGCGACACTCAGTGATAACCCACCTCCCATATTGGTCAGCTAGTGTTCGTGTAAATTGAATTGAGTGTTTCGCGGATAGTACTGCCACCCCCCGTACCCTAGCATATTGAGTTGTGGCCCCTACCACTGTATAGCCAAGCGAGTCTAAAAGGTGAATCTGAGTTCTTTCAATATGCGTTTCCTGCAAGCATAAAATATCAGCTTTAACCCCTTCCGTGCTCATGACGAGCTCAGCTCGTCATGCTGCGCGGTAGCGCTGTGCGCATGACGAGCTGAGCTCGTCACGACCCCACCCGCGATCGGAATGTCCAGCACACGAGCGGAATTCCGATCGCGGTCAAGGGGTTAAGTAGCCGAAGAGCAGCTGCAGTATTACGTCGTTTCTTGGGATCATTAAGGCCACAAACATTAATTGTTGCTATGCGTAGTTTACTCATGAAAAAAGAAAAATACCACCAAAACCAATGACTATAGATCAGATAGAGAAGACCAGTTCGAGTCGTCCCCCACGGTACCAACCCCTTCCCCCACCCTACCCCAGTCCCAAAGGAACCCCCCCCCCCACCCACCACCAACCATTGAGGCTACCTGGTTCTGCAAGAACCAGGATGAGGACATCTGAGCAAACAGAATCCCGAGTCCACCCCCCCGGTCCATCCCCTGCCCCAAACTGTCCACTATATCTGTGTCTACTCGTTTTATATTATCCCCAATTTGAAGTATTGAGTCTAAACATTAAGCCTTGATTCCATAGTTATTTAGACCTTGGTTCTGTCTCTTCTTGACTCTGTGATCTCATGCAGATAGGCTTGAGCCTGAACTTCAGAGATAAAGCTGCGCATGACCCCATTGAAGATAATTTTTAGGCGTGCAGGATTCTGTAGATATACAGTAGCCCCGATTTGTTGAAAAGGTGCAAATAGTTGCCTCAGCCTCCATCTTCGCTCCACCGTGGCGTGGGCGAAGTCAGGTCTGCTGAAAAAGGTAACGCCATTAAATTCCTTCTTACTTGTAGGTCTTGCTAAATCAAATAGTGCCTGGCGTAGGAGAAAGTTACCAAAATAAACTAAAATTACACGGGGTATTGAACTTGAGATGGAGGCCACTTAGAGGGTATCAAAGGAAATCGGTGAGCGCGCTGTATTTCCTTATCCCAGTCCCAGGATTGCAGCTCAGGAAATGCTCCTTTGAAAAGCGAGATTATATAGGCCCTAGGGTCACTCCCTTCCACTCTTTCCGGGACCCCAAGGATGCGAAGATTGTTGCGTCGCAGTCTGTTCTCCTGTTCCTCGATCTTCACCATTAGATCTTTAACTATGCCATCATGCGCATCTCCCTGTGCTTTTAGTGAAGAAACATCTTTCTCTAGATTCTCAGTGCGCACTTCGACAGACGTCATTCTGTCAGCGATTTCGGTGCAAGTTCGGCCCACTTTCCTAATTGCGCCTTGCAATTTCTGTGTGGCTTGTCGATTTTTTCGGTTATCCATCTTGACCTCTTCTTGGAAGCCCTTGATTGAGTGTAACACCTCAGCAAGGGTAGGTTCTTCCTTACTTCTGGGGTTTCCACTCCCCAAATCGCCCATTGCTGAGAGATTGCCACCTGAGCGTACAGTACAATCTGATGGAGTCGCAAATTGAGAGGATGAATAATCCCATCTAAGATCGACGTTGCTTCCTTGATCCGTGGTCTCCCCACTTTTGTGTCCACTTTGTCTTATTTTTTTCCCTTTTTCTTTTCTAGCTTCTTTTTTTTGCGCTGCTATTTGCCATGGGATCTCTGAATCCGTACTGCTTCCCCAATCATGCTTCCCTCCGTTATCGTCCCCATCGCTGGATGTAGATATACCAGTCTCGTAGAGCTCAGATTCATCTGTGGCTGGATAGAGGTTTTCCATGATATCCGGAGTTTCAGGGTTTCCAAGGTTTTCGAGCTGATTATTTATTGTGCCAGATTCCATCCCAGAAACTCTTGAGTCCGGGGCAGGGAGAGCGGTTAAGGAAGCATTCTTTGGTTGCGTATTCCCGGCTTTTGCTCCTGCATTTACGGAGGGTGCAGGGGAATTTAAAACCGGTATTACTGGGGTCACAGGGATCACTGGGATCACAGGTGAAGAAGCAGCGAGATCTTGAAGCGCCCCCCGTCTGCCAGGGGTACCACTGAAGCGATTAATACAGGCTGGTCTTCGGGTGCACCCCCCTCTGCTGACTCATTTTGTATTCTTCCCAGCTCTAATGGACTGAACATATTGGAAATTAGGAGTTGAGAATTGTGAATTTGGGGAGTATCCGAAAGCTTAGTGTTTTTAGCTTGTGGCTTTTTACTTTGCTTAGCTCCTCGCTCTGCCTTGCCTTCAAAGTTCACTTGCTCAGCTTGCTCTTTATTTTTCAGCCCCCGTGTTTCCGGGCGTCTCTGTGAACTTTCTGGCCGAGTTATCTGTGCTGTTTTAGTTATTGCGTTGGCTAATGGCTGGTTATTTTTAACTTTTAAGCTTTTTCCACCTCGCCCCGTCATCCTTACTTTCTTTTCTTCCGTATCACAGGAGTCCAGGAAACAAAGTATCCTCCGTTGGGACCTGCAGCTGTAATTACCTCCTTTCTCCGCGTCTAGCGAGGCCGTCAGGAAGTCATAGAGAGCCGATAGCGTTGCTGCGAGGCGGCACGACGTTGAGAGCCGCCGCAGGACAGCGTGAGATGAGGATGCTGGAGCCGCGCGGCTCCCTGTTCGTAAGGCTGCTGTCAGACACGTTGCACCTCGGCGTCCGTTCCGATCACGGCGCTGCGCCGAAATCAGTACGGCGGCTATGCAGTTCTGTGGATCCATACAATGGAGTATCAATCAGGTAATCTTCGGCTTCCTTTGGGTGCAATTACCATGACATGGCAGAGTTCTGAATCCGTTTAGGGGACAGACCGGCGGAGCTGTGCCGGGTTGCTGCTAGTCAGGCACCATCTTGCCTCCAAAAGAGGAGTTTTCATTACCATTCAAAGTTATGAAAATGATGCAGCTACTCCTTTCTAATCAGGAATTACAGCTTAAAAATGCTTTAAGGAATTCCCAAATGCTAGCATATGAGAGGAGTAGGATTCACAGTATTGAAAAATGTATTTGGGTCCTACCTTATACTTACACAGCACCCTGCCCTTAAGGCTACCTAGGGCCTACCGTAGGGGTGACATGTGTGTAATAAAAGGGGAGTTTAAGGCTTGGCAAGTAGGTTTAAATGCCAAGTCGAAGTAGCAGTAAACTGCCCACACAGGCAATGCAATGGCATGCCTGAGACAGGTTTGAAAGGCTAATGGTGTGGGAGGCACAGTCAGTGCTGCAGGCTCACTACTAGCATTTAGGTTACAGGCCCTGGGTATATGGTATACCACTGTGCAGGCGATTTATAAGGATACTAAGTGTGACAATTGGGTATACACCAATGTCACCATGTTTAGGGGAGAAGCACATGCACTTTAGCACTGGTCAGCAGTGGTACAGTGCTCAGAGTCCTAAGGCCAACAAAAAGATACAGCAAAAATATGGTTTTAGACCCATGTTCAGTTTCCTACACCAAGAAAGTCTCACGTTCACAGGCACCTGAAGTTATAGATATCTCAAGTACAGCAGTATTATGTGATATATCATACAGCATTTATGGGAACTATTTTATATTAGCTGTCTAACTCAAGGAATTACCACACGTCCCTACATCACCATTATTTCTATACAACACTGGTTTGTTAGCAGTATATGGACAATCTTGTACAAAAACAGCAGATAAGTAACTTCTCTCTGCCAGGTATCTACTTTATCTGTATGTAGTGTGTGCCACTTCCAGGGCCTACCAAATGTCACTTAGCATTTACCACCTAATATTGTGTCTGCTAAAACATACACATTAGACCAACAATCGCATTCACTTTTGTCTGTTCAGTGTTATTATCTAAGTATCATTTTTCAATTAACGACAACACTAAAATCAAATTTCTAATAAACATTAGCGAAAGTTGTCATTCAAGAGCATTGGCCACTTGCAACATGGTGGGAGTGATTATACAACAAGCATGCATAAAGCAAGAAAATATGAAATCATAATACAGAATAGAAACAATTTGTGTAGACATATCCAGGAAACTGTTGTTTGAAAATTAAAGACAAATGAGGCAGACCTCCCCTTGGTATGAATTGCAGGTGCTACATACAAGTGTCCTTCCCCTCATACTTGGTACTGAGTAAAAGCCCATCCGGAAATAACAGGGGCTTCTCTAATTTGGTAAAAGCTCAAGATGACATTCATTCCAAACTTCTTACTTACGACATAGATCAATGGTCCTCTAACAACCCAAAGCACACACCACTGTGCGCTAATGGTCCCAGTGGTCACCCCTTTTTCACCATGTTCTTGAAGGCACACAACTCACAATTCATTGAGGATGCCAGTAATAAGTTGATCACAGACCCAAAATGAAACTGGGTGGTTTGGTCATGCCATACCCTCCAAGTTTTTCTGCCAAGACCAAATTGTTTCAAAGGCTCAGTTACAAAATATAGAGGACTTTCCCAGAAATAAAAGATTTGGAATCTAGCAAAACCCATAAATCAAAGAAAATGAGCATTCCACTATTTAGATTTCACCAAGCTATTGTTAAAGTCGAATCAAAAATACAGTAAATTACACTTTAGCCTTGACTGTATGGAATTGATCCATCCCATTACGACTGGCTCGGTATTCCCTCAGCAGGTATTTCCAAATGCGGCAATACTAAACCAGATTTTACTGGCCCGTAATTCCGTCTGGTAAAACAACATGAGGCTTTGGCTACACCATCAGTGATGCCCTGACCCCTGCTCCAACCCGGATTTTCACTCTGGGAAGGCAGGAGCATTCAGTGCTCCCCCTAGCAAAAAACGAATCTTCTCTTTCCCTCCTCTACCTCCGATATCCTCCTCCTTCCACCTCTGCCCCACACAGAAGCCCCAACACACATTTACCTCTTTCTCAGAGAAGGATATATATATATATCTATATCTATATATGTATATATATATCTCCAAAGTTTGCCCTGCATTCAAGACGCACTCCGCAACAGGTGATTAACAAATTATTTATTCAAAACGAAGATGGCATTTGCACTCCAAATATTCAGTCCTCCTGCTGACGCGTTTCGGAGCATTCACGCTACTTCTTCATAGGCAAACATGAATACACAGGAAATACTGGCTCCCACAATGTCCTGCGTGCTCCTTAATTTATAGGCCTTCGGTGTGCCTTCCTAATGGATTTCATTCAAATGCACGCTGGGATTTGTGGTCCAATTTTCAGCCACGGTTTACCCTCCAGTGGGTTCTGTGTAATTTCAGGATAATCAAAAGGACATCTAGTACACAAGCCCTCCAGTGGGCCTCGAAGTGCGAATCCCACCTTCTCATTATTTACTCTGCTGTGCCGTCATATGGTTCCGATTGGTTTCGAATCCTGCGGCCCCGCGTAGTTCTCCGGGTGGTGCGATCTTACACGGCCGGACCTGCCGTGAATTTTATCTCCAAAGTTTGCCCTGCATTCAAGATGCACTCCGCAACAGGTGATTAACAAATCATTTATTCAAAACGAAGATGGCATTTGCACTCCAAATATTCAGTCCTCCTGCCTGACGCGTTGCGGAGCATTCATGCTCCTTCTTCATAGGCAAACATGAATACACAGGAAATACTGGCTCCCACAATGTCCTGCGTGCTCCTTAATTTATATATATATGTGTGTGTGTGTGTGTTAAACCCCTCAGAAAAGGGAATACCATGCAGAATATGGTATGGTAAGTTCATGTCTGCATAGTTATTCGCCATTCCTAGGAATTTAAATTGTAATTGCATGGTACTGGTGGAGGTTCCCACAGGATAATGGTAACTACGTGTGGGGCGTTTCGCTTTACTAGTACAGAGCAACTCATAATGAGGTCCTTTGTGTTTCCTTATGATTGGACAAAGCGTTCTAAGACATCAAACAAGATCGAATTGAGTAGAAGGGAATCACACTTAAAAAATTATCACACCTTTGCAGTGATGCATGAAAACAGGAAATTTTGTCACCAAAGCAAAAATAAGCATTAGGGGGCAGATCTACGTGCGCAGCAAGCCCTTTGGCTGCGCCATGCTGCGGCACTTCCGAAGCACAGGGATGCGACATATTTACAAGAATATGTTGCATCTCTGTGCTGGCGTACAAACTGCAGCCATGCGCTGGCACAGGCACCCTTGCAACAATCACTACAGGCATTTCCTTCTTTCAATGCGTGCTGTAGAATGCAGCAGGCATTGAAAGAGGAAAAAACAAGGAGAAATGAAAACATTTCTTCTCATTGCGCCTCGCTACGCCACCTCTAGGGTGGCGTAGCATTCAGACGCATCTCCAGATTTACGATTTCTCGTAAATCTGGAGATGTGTCTTGTTCCATGGGTGTTGCTGTGGGAACACCCACAGCAACACCATGGAACGCCCTTCAACGCAAAGTGCTGCGTGTGAAGGGGCCGTATTTACAAGGAGAGGAAAAGTCACGCAGGGTGGCTTTTCCTGTCCTTGTAAATATGGAGGAGCCCCCTGCGCCACCAGTACGTCACGAAAAGTGACGTACTGGTGGCGCAGGGGGCTTGTAAATCTACCCCTAAAAACGTAAGTACTATTTTGTTGATTTTATTGACCGATTAAAATATGATAAGTTACAGTGCACAAACAAGGATACGTAACATGTATGTGACACATGCATCCCTGTTCTACATGAATCACATCAATAGGATATTGAAAGTGAAACATACATAAAACAAGTCCAACCATAGAAGGAGCCAACTATGGTAGGCAACAGTGTTCTGTTGACAAATAGCACTCGCTTTTTATATTCACTTTTCTCTAAGGCATATGTGGCTTTTATGGCATTGAAGTCATTCAACAGTGGTCAACCCCTCTCATATATATAATCTATTTGATCATAACGCCGCTTGTCTCTACAACATTTTGCTTGGAAGATGAAGTACATGCGGGTGGCATCAGTGTTGGGTGTGGCTTAAAGATAGTCAACACAGACGCTTAGGAGGCCTGAGGGAAGATTGTGGGAGAAAACATTAAAGCCAACATACATTGGATCTCACAGATATAAGACCTCACGTTCATGTGGTGTTAAAGCTAGTGGGGCAGCTGTTAAAAAGGTCTTGGGATTCTAGGTTTAATTGGTTGAGACAAACCTCACTTTGGGCCCGATTTCGATGTTTGGCGGAAAGCCATCTGACATCTAGTCGGAGGCTTTCTGTCTGACATCAAAGGCTTCCCGCCGGCCGTCGTATTTCAATACTGGCAGTCGGAGGGAAACGCGCGGGGGAATTCTGCTCCGCTTCCGACGGGCTCACAGAGCCTGTCGGAGCGTTAGAAGGACTCATAATCCTATAATGACAGCGGATCTAGCCTTGGCTCCTCCGCCGGGATGATGATGTTGTGGTCCGCCCGCCATGAAAAGTCAGGCGGAAAGAGACTTTGGGGACCCCTAGCAGGGTCCCCCTGGCCTTCCGCTATGGGGCCTGGGGGCACCTATTGTGCCCCCTAAACATCTCTGCACTGTGTGGAAGGCACCGCATGGTGCCTGCCACACAGTGCAGGTATGTTTAAAAACATCCATTTTACAATTGTAGCTTGTGATGCAGGCCTTTTCTGCCCACTGTACAAGCTGCAATTGAAAAATGGATGTTTCCAACCGCCCATAGGGCAGTCGCATCCAAATTCTGCGGACAGAACCACAGACCTATGGTCGGGTGGTTTCATTCCGCAATGGTCCGACCGACATCGTAATAAGGCCCTTAGTGTTTATTGCTTCATTGTTTAGGAAGAAGAAAGACAATGGGCCTAACTTGCAGCTGAGTGATGGTGAAAAATCTCTGAATTCTAAAGGAATTTCTATATCTGGAAGACAATCCATCTGCACATTTGAGTCATCATTTCCTCTTTTTTGTTGGTGGGAATTCCATCAGTGGAGTGTCCTTCTTATTTACAATTTACCCCAAATATTAGAGGATTTTACATCTAATCTATGTCTTTGAGACATTTATACTGAAGACTCTCTAATGAAAAGCAGGTAATGAGTCTTGCATTCAGATTGCGAGCGGATAGGTATGTGGAAGTGTCAGCCTATCTCCCAATCTCTTATCAATTATTTTTTTCAGAATTTTAAACCTATAACTATGATGCCAGGACCCAATTCACCATATCTAGAGGTTAAGGTAGTGTATGAAAAAATACTCATTGGGAAGAACTTTTACTTTCCAGAGGTTGCGCAGGAGTCATGAACCCAAATCTCTTCATGAAATTCTAATGCCTCTTTACTCAATCAATCAGGATGTATAAAGAGTGGCTAATCACCCGATACCTCTTTATATGTTGCCATCGGAAGGAGGTACCAAAGAAAGATACAGTCATTTTCGCAGCTTATACCCAGTACATCACTAATGGTGAGGATACCTGAGCACTTCTGGTTGGCCAAATTGTCTTTGTTAAGCCCTAAACCCCTACTTGTGCGAAACTGAGTTGAGATCCCTTCAAACCTAGAGGAATTTTCTAGATATGCAATACATAAACGTAAAAGTTGCAACACAAACTATGAGCATTTAATATTCATCTTCCAAAAATAATTTTTTCTTCTATTTGGCTTTTAATACAATCTGGAATTGTACCTTTTCCGTGCTACTGAACAATCTCGATAGATCAAATAATCAATCCAAACGTAACACATTCCCAATCATTTGTGTCACTCACCTGTTCACTAACAGCCTTCCACTCTTGTTTCAGTTCTTCGCATCTTATTTCCCATTCATTTGTTGCCTCAAATAGAAGGCGCCATTTATTCAAGTGGATGGTAAGAGGTTTTAGAGCAAGTGCTTTGTCATGTTCTGTACAAATAGCACAGAGTTCTCTAGCACTTTGTCGTAGTTTCATTAGATCTTCTTCAACAGAATGCATATTTCTAACCATCACCTTCAAAGAAAAAGAAACATGCACACTATGAGGCCCATAGTCAACATTTCTAAGCACAGGTGATCCAGTACTATGTATTACCCATGCTTTGAGACAAGTTAAACATACATATATGATTCAGAAAGGTGTCAATCATTTTGTACATCAGGGGAATGGTAGCTTGCCCTATACCAATGTTATTAATACTTTTAAACAAAACTATCATTTGGAATGGTATTGGAATTAAGAAGTGTTGGTTGGAAAATTTGTCCTTCATTTTGTGTCAGAATGGCTTCATAATATTGTTTTGTAACAAGTCACAATTTTGCTGTTAGGTCACCATTGTGCTGCATGTTTGTTTCTGGTGCTTATTAATTCAAGGCATGCAGTGGAACTTGTTTCTCTATGCTATGACCCGGTGAGTGTAGAACTTTGAAGAGTAAGCTAGACAAGCAGGTAATTACCCATTTACCTACTGCTATTCTCCATTACTCTGCTTCCTGGTCTTTTTCAATACAGTCCTACAAACATCTCCCCCTACTGTCCATATCCATGTGGATATTGTTAATCTGTAAATAGTGGCAGGGGCAAAACAGTGTCTAATGGAAAGGATGAAAAGGAAAGAAAGACCTTTCCGAGTGTAGGTGACCATGTTAAGCTTTCTTCAGGAACAACAGTGGGGTGTGTTTCTCAACTCTGGATCTAAATTACACAAGGTCGGGAATGTGACGATGGAGAACAAGACTCAGAGTAATGAAGAGTACAGGAAAGTAACTGGGTCATGTCAGCGAATTATCAGCAACTGGTTGTTTCTCTACATAACATAATTAGATATTTTACCATAACAGTTAGGCCAATAAACATAACATTCAATTGAAATATCAATACTTTAAAAAAAAATTATATTACTAAAAAAACACTTGCCTTGCTTCCGTCCCAGTTCTGCAATGCTTCCTTGTAAGATGTTGGAGTATGAGAAATAGCCTCTCTGAGTGCCTTTTCCAAATCAGCTAATTGTTCACCAATTTTCTGCTTACTTTGTTGATAACTATGGTATTTTTCGGGCCAACTGCAAACACAATTTTAGCCAAAATGTTATCAGTCTCAACATTGACCCTTCATACCATGCAATACACTGCTACCATCAGTGCCATAACGTATAGCGTAATAATCAAACATTTCTCTGAGCCTTGTTTACGTCTTGTAGAATCATTGCAGTTACAAAGACTGTGTGCCATTAGTAACTCAATATAAATAGATTCTTTTTCAATATACGGGAAACATGACATACACGCGTATGCTGTGTAACCGTGTATCATATATACCTTTAACACACTTGGGCCCACTAGATCAATACTTGATCCAACAATGAAAATAGGAACACAGTGTAACTCTAACACCATGTATTACTAGTTTATTTATTATCTTGTTGAAGTAATAAAAATGTAAATTAAAATATAAAACTTAACATTAAAGAAAGTTTTCCAGTTCCATTCTCAGTGAAAACTGTTGTGCAGAATAAATTGCAACTTCTGATGCCCAGGTCAAAATGCTTAAATGAGAGTTACTCAGGGAGTTAATTATTTTTTATGGGATGCTACCTGCACTTGCTTTTTTCCCCACTGGAAGAGAAAGAGCGCGTGCTCAAAAAACATTGCACGTCCAAAGTGATGGCATATTGTAAATGTTCACAAAGCACAACTAACTAAACACAGATAGAAGAGGGACTGCACAGCAGATTAGAAATTATTTTTCAACCTAAAAAGTGAAGGTATAAGTTCTTTATTCTGGGGTCTTCATTTGGTCTACAGGGTGCTTAGAGTACAGATTTTAAATTTCTTGCAAGAAAGTTTTTTTCTCCCTAGTACATCCCTAAAAAGTACTCACTCCAAATATTAGACTTGGAGTTTTCTGGGGTCACTAATGTGGATTCTTTGATGCAGACGTTTGTGGGTTGTACTTCGATGCCTCAAGGATGTAGCACCTGTTAATAGTGTGGATGAATCTGGTCTAAAGAGGGTGCCTGTGGCTTTTTCCTTTGCTCAAAGACTTGGAACAAATATGCCACATACCACCAAATCCAACCTAAAAGTTTTAAAGGGGTACTAGTGGTTTTGGACATGGATATTGGCTTTGTCCTGTGTTGGAAATGATAAACAAGCAGACAGAGCTTGCCTCTAATATTACCATTTATTCCTTGAGGCGGCCTGCCTCTGTAGTAGTGTCTGCAATGGTGACCAGGTGACAATTCTGTCTCAAATCTTTTATGTGGAAGTCATCCCTTGGGTTTATGCTTCTCAAACTCAATTCACTAAACAAAATGTTTTTTTCTTAGCCCAGAAGAATCATTAAAACATGAGACAGGATATATCAAACATTTGCTTTCTTTTAAAGCTTAAAACTCTTGCAGTGTCTTGAGTATCTTCCTCCAGAAGGACTCTTTGAGCACAGTCATCTTTCTCCGGAACTAGATTATGCATTAGTAGTAGAGCTTGGTGCAAGGGCCAAGCTCATCAACAAGAGGAAATTTTATTTGTCCACTTCCCTCAGCATTCCTCATTATGGTGTGCTGTTTCTGTCCTCTCGTTAGAGGTTGAGAGAATTGTGAATTGAGAACTTAATCAATGTTTGGAAAACTGAATTTTCAGATGCCTTGAATATAAATGTGGTCTACTAAGGTTACTATGTAGAATGACTGCACACATGGATAGAGTCAGGACTCCTCCTGGTCCATCATCGAAGAATTGGTAGACAAAGTGTGCTTTGTGATTAGGTGTTGAAGTCCTGTTGCAGAAGGGAGCTTGTTGGACCTGATATCCTTGTCGTGGTTTCCTCCCAACTTTTTGCCTTCAGTTCTCGTGTTTTTGCTGACTTTGTTTATGCTGGCCTTAGGACTCTGCACACTTTACCATTGCTAACCAGTGCTAAAGTGCTTATGATCTCTCCTTTAAACATGGTAAACAAGGCTTATGCTAAATTGGCATATTTAATGTACTTGTAAGTCCCTAGTAAAGTGGTGCTACATGTACTTAGGGCCTGTGAATTAAATGCTACTAGTGGGTCTGCAGCACTCATTGTGCCACCCACTTAAGTAACCTTTTTAAACATGTCCCGGGCCTGCCATTGCAGCCTGTGCATGGAGTTTTAAACTGCCATTTCAACCTGGCAAGATAAACGTCTTACCAGGCCCAAACCTTAGTTTTTAATACATATATGTAACCCCTAAGGTAGGCCCTACACAGCCAAGAGTGCAGTGTATTGAAAAAGTTGCACATGTACTGTTAGATTTTACATGTCCTGGTAGTGAAAAATTCCTAAATTTGTTTTTCACTACTGTGAGGCATACCTCTCCCAAAGGATAATATTGGGTTCCCTTATTACATTTAATACGTGGTAACTTGCTATCAGGAGCAGATAGGAATATCGAGTTTGGTGCCTAAAGAATTGCAATTTAAAACCCTCTTTAATGATAACGTTGGATTCTAAGTCACAGTTCTGAACATGCCACTTTAGAAAGTTGGTATTTCTTGTCCTTACAATTTGGTGCCTGCAGCCTGCATCCCGGGTCAGATGACTAAGTGTAGCTGGCTGTTGGTCTTTGTGTATTGCTCCCAGACAGTGAGACAAGGGGAGACTATGTGTTGGCAGGATGGGCCATCTCTGACTTGATAGGGGCCAGAGCGGTCCCGTATCACACTTGCACATCACAAATGTTATGCCTGAGCACACTCACAAAGAGTTTGGCACAAGGCTTTTGTGACCCAAGACAAGCTGGGGCCAGAGCAGGGAGGCAAAAAATTCCAAACACCTCCAGGGGCGGAAGCTCCAGAAACTTATCCTACTTCAAAGTTGGCATCAGGTATAAAAATTGGACACTCAGACCCAACTCTTCAGTACCCCTCTGGACCTGTGGAAGACTCAGAAGTAGGGGTGGGTGGAAATGCCGCTCCTCAGGCAAAGTTTGCCGAGTTTTGCTCACTCTCCGCTTGGAGCATGGCATTTCGGAAAAACTCAGCTAACCGATGTGTGGCGGAGTTTTTTCTTCCTCAAAGCTTGCCAGCAGTAAGTTGGCAAGCATGAGCGGGGAAATCAAGCGCTAGACCACCTCCCAGCAAGATTTCTCAACGCAGGTGTTGGCGGCAGTTCGCTACCACTCATGTTAAGAAAGCTGCTGCTTGCGGTGAGAAAGCTGCGGCTCGAGTAAAAAATGTACTCAAGCAGCACCCTCTGGTGCGCCATGTGGCACAATTCACACAGCGTGGGGCAAGCTCCCGGTGCTACAAATCAGCACGAGCAGCGCAACGTGCCACAACTTGGTTTTTCGTGGAACTCCACGGAGTCTCACAGAGATTTAGGGTAACCCCTACTCAGAAGGACTGCTGTGCTGCTCTGCAAGAAGGACTACTACTCTGTTGCCCTGCTGCCCCTCTGCCTGCATGAGAAGGACTGGACATGCATCCTGAAGCCAGCACCACCAGAGTGACTCCAAGGAATAGTTGGCTGGCCTACTGATCAGAGCCTCAGGAACAGAAAAGGCTCCATCCACCTTGAACCCAGTACTTACACTCTGTCTGCTGTGAATCTGCCCCCCAAGCGGTGCCACCTCAGTGCTGGACCCTTGGAAGTGGGCCTGAAGGTGCTCTGCCAGTCCAACCTGTAGTCCAAGCAGAACCGACACAGCACAACGCATCGCCTGGCAGCCTCACATCGGAAGCACCACAGCATGATGCATCCCCCTATTGCCGGACTCTGCAGCTTCTCTGAAACGCCGCTGAATAATGCATCCTTGATGTATGACCTCGCATTGTAGCCCCTCTGGTTGTCAGAACCACTGCTGCTTGACGCATTCTCACCACAGGACCTCGCAGCCTTCGCTGCACAACATATCCTGGATGAGGGTTCTCGCAACACTCAGCAACACAATTTTAAGGCACTTCGTTCAGCGGGCCTAGTCTAACCTGGTCTGTGTAGCCGTCCTGCACTCCAGGCCGGAACTTGTGACTTTATATTGGTCCGGAGCGACCATATAACCACAGCTGGCACTTTGTGGTTCTAAGCACTGATTTTACTTTATTCTTTAAAATTGCATATCTCCAGTTCTACTGGGTGTATTTTTGTTATTTTGGTCTCAAATAATCTATTAAAATGTACTCTATGTTTCTAAATTGGTGTGGGATTTTTCTTGTGATGTGTCTTCACTTTATTACTGTTTGAATTGCTACATAAATATTTCACACATTGCCTCTAAGTTTAGCCTGCATGCTTTTGTTCCAAGGTACCAGAGGGTTAAGCACAGGTAATTTGGGGTTTGCTTGTGTTTCACCCTGACAAGAATTGTGGTTGCTGAATGAGGAGGGTTTCAACCCCTCAGCCAGTAACTCAATTTCCTACAGGGCTGTTCTTAAACCCTGTGGTGCTTACTACGCTATCACCAAAATCAAGGCTGTGAATAGATAAGATATATCGATTCCATCCAGGAGGGAAACAACTGCAATGGATTATCTGCATGATGTCACTGGTAGAATGCTTTACAAACATATTTCTGAAGAATGCGTACATTAACATACTGATGCAACCTGTCCACCAGACGTTTTTACCAATTGTGGTTTCAGATAGACCTCTCCAAATCAAGACGCTTTCCTTCACCTTGACATCAGGATCAAGGTTTTTCACCAAATTCTTACTAGCAAGATGGCTCAGTGAGATAAGGGCTTCCTCTTGGCACCCAGTGTGGTTTGCAATTCACAAGCTTAAATCCCAGGACGGCCAATGTAAACTTCTATCCTTATATGATTGATAAATGTAGTACT
Source organism: Calotriton arnoldi (assembly GCA_963921515.1). Classification (NCBI taxonomy): domain Eukaryota; kingdom Metazoa; phylum Chordata; class Amphibia; order Caudata; family Salamandridae; genus Calotriton; species Calotriton arnoldi. The sequence continues at coordinate 2,557,945 of CAWUFW010000761.1, forward strand.
TTTCAAATTGCGCAATGGTAGCACCTGTTATTTACAATATTGCAAAATGGCATAAACCCTGGGTTAAGAGCTACATAAAAAAAACTAACGCTGTTGTTATTGTTATTACTGTTATTATTATGTTTTATTAGCTGCCCTTTTTCATACAAGAGGTATTCTACTCCGCCTGTACCTTGGCGACTAGCTAGTCCATGGAGGCTAGATCCATTAGTCCCTGAGCTAAATGCAGCCTTTTTTCTGCTTTTTGTGGCAACACAGGTGGTTACTGCACATCAGGAAGTTTTTCCTTGCCACAATTGGCTAGAATGGCTATCAAGCTTCAATCCCATCTGTAATATCTATTCCTGGCTAGGTCACCTTTCAGGTATTACTGGCCCAAGGACACATGGGCTCATGATAAATGGGCACAGGTAAATGGACTCCTGTTTTTCTTATCCCCAAGCAAGGTTGCATTTGAAGCCCCTGGTTAGACATGATATGGACTTCTGGTATCCAGAATTAGGAATTACAGCTATTCGATCCCCTCTGCCTGCTGGGAGGCTCAATAATTGCTGGTGCCTGAGAACCTCTCTAAAGGATTATGCTTTTACTACAGAAGCCAACCTGATAGCAAGGTTGTGACAATGGTTCCTCCCGTGCAGACAATCTGCAGTCTAAAACCTGGAGGGACCTGGCTGCCAGAGAAGATCCTCTTTGAAAATTCCACGTGAGGTACTCGAAAATAAAACCCTATTAATATAATTGTATATCATAACTGCTACAAGGCAGCTGCTGACTGGACAGGTGGGATGTGTCCTAGGCTTGAAATGAAGTATTTTTCCTTCACAAAAGGCTACATAGTTTTTTCCACAGTAGCCCACTTCGTACCCATCCATGCTTTTACCACCTGTTAGAAATGGGGGTCTCTAGTTGGCAGAGGTAGGTACCTTTGTCCAAATAGGGACCCTTGCTTCTAGTCAGGGTAAGGGGGATAGACTCCTAAAATAACCCCTGCTCACCCCCTTGGTAGCTTGGCACGAGCAGACAGGCTTATCTCAGAGGCATTGTGTAAAGCATTTGTGAACACATACAGTAATACAGTGAAAACACTACAAATGGACACCACACCAGTTTAGAAAAATAAGTAATCTTTATCTAAACCAAAACAAAACCAAACGACAAAAATCCACAATACAGTATTAAAATTAGGTTATACACTCAAATCAAGCAACAAATAACTCCACCTGGAGTTATTACGACGTCGTGACAGATGAAAATCCCAAAGAACGGTGCCGACCGCGAGGTGCGCGGCATCGGGCCCGGAGTCAAGCAGACCCACAAAGAACAGTACCTTGGAATTGATGAAAGCAAAGACGGTGCACGGCGTCGGGGAGGTGATGCTTCGTTGGCGCCTGCAGCGTCGGTTCCTTACGACCCCAGGGGAGGTGATGCCTCTGTTCCTTACTGCAGCGCAGGGGAGGTGAGACGTCGGTTCCTTACTGTGTCGGGGAGGTGACGTCACGGATGGCGGCGAGGCATTGGTTCCTTACGACGGTGCGATGTTGATGAATTCAGGAGTCACCCACGTCGAGGTTCGGCTCCGCATTGATGAAGCACCGGCGTCGGTGCTGCGGTGCGAGTCGGGACGTTGCGTAATGGACGTCACGAGCGGTGTCCTCTGCTCCGGTGCAGGCAGCGGCCTCGCTGAAGGCTTCGGAATTGATGCGGCATGGCGTCAGCAGGCGTCGGGCCTACGGTGCAAGTCAGGGTGGTGCGTTGTGCTCTTCACCAGCGGTGCCCACGGCTTCAGTGCAGGTTACGGCATCGCTCGCCGGTGTCGGTGTTGCAATTTCCTTCTGTGGCAGCTGAAACAGCAGTTCCAGATGCAGAGAGACAGAAGGGATGAAGTCTTTGTGTCCCTGAGACTTCAGAACAGGAGGCAAGCTCAGTTTCAAGCCCTTGGAGATCTTTTCTTCAAGCAGGTGACAAAGCAAACAGAAAAGTCCTTTTTCTCCTTTCCTTGGCAGCAAGCAGCCACTGCAGGCCAACCCATTCCTCCTCAGCTTATCCGGCTCTTCTCCTTGGCAAAGGTTCCTCTTGATTTCCCAGAAGTGATCTAAAGATCTGGGGTCTGGGCCCCAATATTTATTCCACAAAATCCTTTGTTCTCTGAAGGCAGAGAGTGTCTGTACCCAGCCAAAACCAGTTCTGTCTTCACTGGTGCAGCTTCCTGGCAGGAGGTGGAGATAGCATTGTTGAAGGCAGATCAGGCCCATGCAGGTGAAAGGAAATCTCCTCCCCTACTCTAAATGCAGCCCAGGTCTATTCAGCCCAGCCCTGACTCATCAGACTTCTGGAGCCACTGCCCCTCTCCAGCCCCTGTCATCCAAAAGCCAGACATGCAATACACAAACCTAGCAGAGGCACACTGGAGGGTTAGGCAAGAAAATTCCTACTTTCTAAAAGTGGTATTTTCAAACACAGAATGTAAAAATCACCCTCACTAACAGATGCATTTTAACATTCTGAGTTCAGTCATACTAAACTTTATTTTTCTACCATGTTCCCAGGGTCAGTTATGTTTATAAGATATTATAAACAAACTCCCTATCTGTCCTATGGGAACAGATAGCCTTGCAATAGTGAAAAAACGAAATTGGCAGTATTTCACTATCAGGACATGCCACACACATCAGGGCATGTCCTACCTTTCACATACAATGCACCCTGCCCACAGGGGTACCTTGGGCCTACCTTAGGGGTGACTAATATGTAGAAAAGGGAAGGTTTGGGGAATGGCAAGTGTGTGCACTTGCCAAGTCGACATGGCAGTCCCAGACTGCACACAGGCTCTGCAATGGCAGGCCAGAGTTACATTTTACAGGCTGCTTCTGTGGGTGGCACAATCAGTGCTGCAGCCCACTAGCAGCATTTGATTTACAGGCCCTGGGCACACACAGTGCACTATACTAGGGTCTGACAAGTAAATCAAATAGCCAATCATGGAAACACTAATCCATAACACAATTTACAAAAGGGAGCACTTGCACTTTGGCACTGAACAGCAGTGGCAAAGTGCCCAAAGCATCTAGACCAGCAAAAATAGAGTCCAACACACAGCAAAACACAGGAGGCAAAGGCAAAAATGGAAGAGAGACCCACGCCAATGGTGCCAGGTCTAACACGTGTCCCCTCCAGCTGAAATGTGGGGAGAACTACCCACCCTCTTGGGAGTTCTCTTCACTAAGGCGGAAAAATTTGGACAGACCATCAGCATTGGCGTGTTCTGTACCAGGGTGGTGTTCCACCGTAAAGTCCACCCCCTGTAGGGAAATGGACCACCTCAATAGCTTTGGATTCTCACCCCTCATTTGAATCAACCATCTGAGGGGCCTGTGGTCTGTCTGAACCCGGAAGTGAGTCCCAAACAAGTATGGTCTCAGCTTCTTCAGCAAATGCCTCACGCTCAATCGCACTCCACCTCTGTTCCCGTGGAAGTAACCACCTACTAATGAAGACTACAGGTTGGTCTAGGCCTTCCTCATTCAGCTGTGAGAGCACAGCCCCCACACCATGCTCTGAAGCATCTGTCTGCACAATGAACTCTTCTGAGAAGTTGGGTGCCTTAAGCACGGGCGCTGTGCACATGGCAGATTTCAGGGCATAAAAAGCATTCTGGAAGGCGTCAGTCCAATTCACCTTCTTGGGCTGCTTCCTGGAAGTCAGCTCTGTCAAGGGGGCAACAATGGTGCCATACCCCTTGACAAATCTCCTGTAATACCCTGTGAGTCCTAAAAAGGCTCTCACCTCTGTCTGGGTCTTGGGGGGGTTCCCAAGCCAGAATGGTATCAATCTTGGCTTGTAGGGGCGTCACCTGGCCGCTCCCCACCTGGTGTCTCAAGTACACCACTGAACCTTGCCCGATCTGGCACTTGCTTGCCTTGATCGTGAGGCCTGCCCTCTGCAGCGCCTTCAACACTTCCCAGAGGTGGTGCAAATGTTCCTCCCAAGTGGCACTGAACACTGCAATGTCGTTCAGGTAGGCGGCACTGAAATCCTCCAGCCCAACCAACACCCGGTTGACCAACCTCTGAAAGGTGGCAGGGGCATTCTTCATCCCAAAGGGCATCACCCGGAATTGGTAGTGCCCATCTGGTGTGGAGAATGCTGACCTCTCTCTTGTCCCATCAGTTAAGGCGATCTGCCAGTACCCAGACGTTAAGTCAAACGTACTGAGGTACCGGGCAGCCCCCAACCGATCGATGAGCTCATCAGCTCTGGGGATGGGGTGCGCGTCAGTCCTGGTGACTGAACTGGTGTTCTGGCGTGGCACCGGGTGCGGCAGCCTTCGGGACCAAGACCGCTGGGCTGGCCCAAGGGCTGTTTGAGGGCTTAATCACCCCTAGCGCTAACATCTTGGAGTCCGCCTGCTTGATGCAAGCTCTGACCTTGTCAGTCACTCTGTAAATCTTATGTTTTACTGGAGGACTGTTCCCAGTGTCCACATCATGGACGCACCACTGAGTGACACCAGGGGTCAGGGAGAACAGATCAGAAAACTGTCCCAACAGTTGATGGCAGTCACTCTGCTGTTCAGGAGTCAGGGCGGGAGAGAGGTTCACACCGTCCACTGACCCATCTTGCTCCTTTGCAGACAGGAGGTCAGGAAGAGGCTCAGTCTCCTCTTCCATCCCAGCATCTGTTGTTAGGAGCATGCCCACTTCGGACCTCTCCAAGTGGGGCTTCAGGCGGTTCACATGCAGGACCCGCAAAGGGTTCCTTGGAGACTGCAAGTCCACCAAGTAGGTGACATTACTCTTGCGCTCCACCACCTCAAATGGTCCGGTCCACTTATCCTGGAGCGCACAAGGCTCCACTGGGGCCATGATCCAAACTTTTTGTCCAGGCTGAAACTCGATCAGAGTGACATTCTGATCATACCAATGTTTAATTTCCTCCTGGCTGGCTTCCAGATTCGCCTGAGCGAGTTGTCTGAAGCACTTAGTCTGGTTTCTGAAGGCCAGCATGTAGCTATAAACATCCTGGGGAGGTTTACTGGGAGCTTTCTCCCAGCCTTCTTTCACCACACTCAGAGGTCCTCTTACAGGATGGCCGTACAGCAGCTCAAAGGGACTGAACCCTGTTAGAAATGGGATTTCTGGTTGGCTAGGGCTTGCGCCTAAGCCAGGCAGAAACCACCACTCTAGTCAGGGCAAGGGAGTTACACGATGAAGATAACCCCTGCTCAACCCCTTGGTAGCTTGGCACGAGCAGTCAGGCTTATACCAGAGGCAATGTGTAAAGCTTTTGCGAAACACACACACAGCAGCAACACACTATGCACACTACAAAAGAAACTCCACACAAGGTTATATAAAAAATAGCCTTTGTATTATCCAAAACACATTAGAACTATTATCACACATATACACTGTGCCAACTGGCACCAGGTAATAATTTACAGGGGATTATATACATGACAGGGCCAATCGGGCCACTGTCAGAACCATCACAAAGCACAAGTAGTAAAAATACCACAACCAGTAACTACTGGTAGAAATACTGTACTTAGCATTATCACAAGCAACATAAACGCATTATGTCTGCATCACCTTAGGCATAAAACACATCAGGGCATGTCCTACCTTTCACATACAATGCGCCCTGCCCACAGGGGTACCTTGGGCCTATCTTAGGGGTGACTAATATGTAGAAAAGGGAAGGTTTGGGACTGGCATGTGTGTGCACTTGCCAAGTCGACATGGCAGTCCCAGACTGCACACAGGCTCTGCAATGGCAGGCCAGAGTTACATTTTACAGTCTGCTTCTGTGTGTGGCACAATCAGTGCTGCAGCCCACTAGCAGCATTTGATATACAGGCCCTGGGCACACACAGTGCACTATACTAGGGTCTGACAAGTAAATCAAATAGCCAATCATGGAAACACTAATCCATAACACAATTTACAAAAGGGAGCACTTGCACTTTGGCACAGAGCAGCAGTGGCAAAGTGCCCAAACCATCTAGACCAGCAAAAATGGAGTCCAAAACACAGCTAAACACAGGAGGCAAAGGCAAAAATGGAAGGGAGGCCCACGCCAATGGTGCCAGGTCTAACACCACCTTTAACTTTACTGGATACTGTAAATAGACTATTGCACCCAGGAAGTTCGGATGATAAATACATTTGTACAACAGTCTCCCTTGGCAGAATCTACCTCAAAGTCTACGGGACCGATTACGATGTCGTTCGGAAACTCTTCCAACCGAATCGGTTTCAGAATCATTTCTGACCTAATCGGGTTATGCGAGTCCGACCGACCTATTACGATGCTTCCCAACATCATTCAGTCGGACTCGCTTTGACTTCAATGGGAGCCTGTGTTCCGAACGAGAACACAGGCTCCCATTGAAAAAAGGGGTGGTTGGGGAAAACCTTGCACTCTGTGGCGTGCACCCCATGGTGCCTGCCACACTGTGCATGGTTTAACAGGGGGGTCGCTTGGGTACCCCCAGGGGTCCCAACTGGAGATCTCATAATGAAGGGAGGCCTGCTACGGGCCCCCAAAGTCAGATTCTGACAGCCATTTCGTGTCGGCCAGACCGAATCGGAACAACTGTCCGAATCGGTCATCGTAATCGCTCGCTCGGAAACCGTGTCCATAGAGCTGTACGATTCGGCTCCGAAAGACTCGGTTCCGAATCGGATTCTGAGATTCCAAATTCCATTCGGAGCCTTTCCGACTAACATTGTAATCGGCCACTAAGACTCTGTTTTTAACAGTAGCAAAAAAAGATATTCCCATGAAGGAAAGTTAATAAAGCAAATGAAAATGAGTCTTGACTGTGGATGCTGAATAGATGACTTACAAGGATATCAATGTGCTCTATGAATCTTCTTTTCAACATTCCCAGCCTGATGGCAAAGCCTGCTTTAAAAACCTCCACTAAAACCACTAGGATCTTGCCCCTTGGCTCCTTCCCCAAACCCAAAGGGTCTAAAAGTGTTCTTTGTAAATGATTCTGCAAGTATTTATTTTTTAAGTGAGGAATCAATCACCGCTTGAGTGTGAATAAAGGTTTGATTTATCTTCCACCAGACTTAATCTTTACTTACATGTTTAGCCTTTTGTAAGACTTGCGCTTGCTAGATTGCATAGGTGAACCTCAAAATTGATTGGCAGAATGTGAAAGTCATTGCTACTGGCAATTGCTCTCAGCTACACTGCAGTCCTTCATTTGTCTGCCCATAATGCCACTCCAGACAGTGACGAGACATATGCAAATCAAACTTCTTCCTGCTCCAATGGGAATAGTCCAGTCTAAACTGCCAAGCTTCATTCTAGAAAAAACACCCAAGTAGACACACACTATGCTTGGCCTTGTTGTGCCTCATTCATGAGATGCAGTTTGAGTTCTATGTTTTACAGCTTCCAATATGTCCCAAACATCGCTTTTGAGATGTGTAAGCTTGACTGTAACTCTGGTTGCAAACTAGAAACCACAATGAACAACAAGGCGATGGACAATCATCTTGAAGATCCATATCATTTACTTGGGGGTTATAACGGGCCTGTACTGAATGTAGACCAACTGGTCCTAGCGTGGTGCACTCCATCCAGATGGGAAGGTGCTCCCTGTCAGGTGTCTTTATTAAAAGAGTTTAACATCTTCAAGAGGCTGCAGGGGAATTTCTCATCTGTTACAGCATGGGGGGCCCTCTTTGCCTTGCTTCATTCAACCACCACACCCTTTGTTCTTACCACCTCCTTCCTCTCTGAAAATCTGATAACTCGTGCCAAAGTGTATGTTTTGACATTTTCAGCTTGTGAAACTTGGAATATATTTATTATGGTTTGTTGGAATTAGGGGCCTGATGCAACAAAGGGTTTTACCTATTCTGTGTCTAGGGGGAAATATGTTAGCACACTAAGGCCTGGATTTCCGGGAAACGTGTTTGTATGTGTGTGTGTGTGTGTGTGGGCGGGGTCATTCTCAACTTCGGAGTTCCATATGCCTAGGAATTTATTTGTGTTTGTCAAAACTGGGACCACACGATAGTATCATTTTCATTCCCTTAGAGATGCCATTGGGCACTGCTGAAACATTTGTTACACCATCATCCGCTCATTGTCATATGGTTTTGTGCTCAGTCAATGCCTCCAAAAAGCCCCCACAGTGCAACCTCTCACACGTCAGAGGAGTAGCTGGGATTAATTGATTTTAGAATGTATTGGCTCTTCCAATGGCAAATAATATTTCCCAGGGGCCCTCCATTAGTAGCATATCAGGCGCCCCTGAATCCCGCCAACCTGTCCATAGCTCTACCCCTTGGCTTAAGGCTCTCTCCATAAGTTCTTTGCAAGCACCACCATTCTCAGCTTGAGCCTTATCGTGTGCATTGGCAGCTTTTCCATAGGTGCAGTTGCTCCCTGTTTGTTGCTGATATGACGTAGACGCATGAAATGAGGGCTGACTAGCTGATTAATGGTCACTGGCTTATACAATATTAAGGCAGACCAGAGTCCCGTCTCCTTGGGCAATAACATCTGTCAATAACTACACTAAATACTGCGGTAATACAAACTGCTTTGCTCTTCCTCCTCGGAAGTTCAACAGGGAAAACTGTGCTGTTCCTCTAACTACACTTGTTCCTCTAGAGTGCGTTCAGTTCTCCATGGTTTTCCATTCACACCCCTAGGTGGCAGCATCTGCTTCAAGTGCTTGCTTTTGTGGCTGCTGCTTCATCCCAACTCTTCCTATGCCCATAGGACATGCAGTAGCCAGCGACCAACACCTTCATCCAGACAACAGGCACTGTGCTTCAATCACTCATCAAACTCCCGCTGCAGCCACTCCAAGGATTCTGACTGCTGCCCTGGAACTGGGAGGGAATCGGTAAAGACCAATGAAAATAATAGTAATCTGTATAAAAAATAATTGATAGAGCTTCAACTCCTTAAAAATAATCAGTGGGAGCAGTAAAGAAGTATAGCTGCTAGAAAGAACACACCCTCACTAAAAAAGCGAAAGTTGGATCTTTGGAGTACAGAGGCCACCTGGCCATTCTTACTTTCTTAGCTATTTCTACCACGTGGCCTGCACCTCCATGAAGCAACCATCTTCCACCTCAAATACATCCTCTTTCAGCAATCTCTGCAGTGTCCCTTAAAATGTGTCTTAAGTAAATGTGCTTGCAATAAAGAAACCTTCACTAGATGCTTTGTCAAAGGTCAGGTGATGTCACTTCTTGTGACACATCATTAAGGTTACGTGTCACATGGCTTCACTTCCCGTGTTATCACGGTGTCTGTCACATGATGTCGCCTCCTCTGATGTCGTACAACAAATGATGATTCCCAAGATTAATCTTTTAGAGAAAATAAAGTTTATGTGTATTAAAAGTTGCTAACAAAGTGTCTCCACATAGAACAAAGGTACATTTTTTTAAAGAGATATATTTCAGTCTGGGAGGCTCGTGAAATATAGATGTCACACAGAATAGAATAACATAAATGCAACCATATTTAGTAATGTGTAAAATGATTGAACGTTCTCAATGTAAGCAACTAATACATACGCAGGTCCTCACAAAATCTTAAAAGATTTTAGTAAGGCCCTCTGAGACAGCCCGCCTTGAATAACCTCCTTAGAATCAACTTTATCGTCTAACCTGGCTATTTTTAACTAAATTACATACATCATAGGAGCAGTACAAACAGGAGACTAAAAGGGCAGGGTTCCCTGGGGACTCAAAAATGGGAAAAATGAACTTTCTACTTGGTTTTAGAGTTTTATTTTACGCCCTCATTATATAGGAATTTTACTAAACACAAATTGCAACCAAATATGCCCGAGTTTTTGTCCTCCCACTCACCTTGCCTGTTTACACAATTTGATGCACAATGCACTCTGTGATTTTCTTTATTTTCTGAACTGCGCTATACATTTATGTGTTTCTGTATATGTACAGCCTCTCGCAGTGCTACGAAGTGGATGTAAAGTGGAAATGATGGAGCTAAACGAAGCACAAATACCGCAACAAACAAAAAATTCACTAGGGTGTAAAACCCACTTGTCAGGTGGAACAAGGTGCAAGAGGAGTCCCTCGGTTACATGCATTGAATTTGCCTGAGGTAAACACCTTAACCCGCTGCTATGTTTTATTTTTCACACTGCGTCAAACTATGCGCCTATCAACATGAAATGCAACAGATTTAAAAATATGTTTCCATTTTTATTCCTCTAAGAAACAATCATAACATTGCGTGACTCTCAAACAGGCACAAGAATCTATTTTGATCTTGAATTAAAAAAAGATACTTTACGATCTTGAAATACCAGCGTTTCCACAACATACAGAGGACAGCAAGAAATCAAGACATTTTTGCTACAGCAAAACACCCAAATTTAGGAACTTTGGGTGTGGTGGCTTTCCCAGGAATTCTTTTAAGGAAATGGCTTATTCTCTGCCTGTAAATGTAACGCTGCTTAGTTATTGGTACCAATCTCTTTTTCAACAGGCATTTGTATTATTGTGTTTCAATGGATACTCCAATTAGACCATAAGCGGTAACCTAGGCATGTCGCTAATGGCACTGCAATGTTTTTAGGACATTTGACTGCATTTTTTTCAGCTTAGCACTGTATGTAGTGCTTTTTTTGGGAAAAATATATGTTGAGCTGAAATGCATCAGGTTGGCTTTTTTATGGTCAAATAAAGACACTTTCAATACATCATTTGAGTGACAGTGCTTCTTCTATTTTAATGGAAATGTCGGAGCATCCGTCTGTCTGTCTGTCTTATCTATCTATCTATCTATCTATCTATCATCTATCTATCTATCTATCATTTTAATTCCTGCTTTCTCCCTTTGTCTATCATTTTCATTCCTGCTTTCTCCCTTTGTCATTGTTTTTTTATCTTTCTGCTCCACCCTTCTACCCCTTCTTCTGTATTGCCCTCTCATGCTCTGGGTCAGAGGCCAATGATAAAAAAGATATTCCAATCCCTGAAAATGATTACTGGTGCCCACCACATAAAACACCAGTTTAATATTAAGCACCAACTGGAATACAGTTACAACATCAGTATTAAACTCAGGAGAATTCTTTGGCCAATTGGATATCTGGCATTCTGACTGCTAACATTTCAATTCCTTTTTATGTTTTAGGTTTAGGGTCCGACCCTAATTGACATGTATGGTCGACCATTAGCAAATTTTGTGAAAAGCTGCGGTATACGTTTTTATCTTGTGCAAATGACACTAATATCCTTGTCTCCCCATCACTTAAGGAGAATAGCAGATCTGAATAGATGTCTCAAGAAAGTGGTGGCATGGATGAAAAACAACTCACTTAAATTGTATGGGGATAAGACCGAAGTCCTGTTGGTAGGTAACCAACCACATCTTTGGAGTTCACATCTTTGGCTTGGTGTCCTTGGGTCCCCCCCAACTCCAGTTTCTGTAATCAAAAACCTAGGATTCTGGCTTGATGAAACTCTCTAAAAGAATTACCTAATCCCCAAAGTAGCCCCCACCTGCTTTGGTGTTCTGAGATGGCTTTACCCATCTCTGCACAAAAAACAGTAACTCAAGCATTGATTATTTTCAGGCTAGACTACAGTAAGATCCTCTACTTAGGGGCCCCTAAGGCTTCACTCAAAAGGCTGCAGTTAGTTCAATATGCGGCTGCTGGACCATTATTTCACCTGCCTAAATATTAGTCTATCTCCAATCTTGTCCGGGATCTGCATTGGCTTCCAATTGAGAAGCATATCCACTTCAAAGCTATGTGTTACATTCATAAGGCTTTGTCAAATTTAGGTTCACTCTGTCTCAGATCTCTGGTGGTACCCTATTATCACTGTCGACTTTTTCGATCATCCGATAGCAATCTTTTTACAGTTCTCAGAGTGAGGAGAACGCCCCAAGGCGGTAGGTCTTTTTCCTATTTAGGTCCCAAAATGTGGAACACTCTGCCTGCTACTTTGAGATCGTGCCAATCTTTTGTGGACGTCCGAAAGCTTTTAAAGATATGGTTCTTTTGAATTATGCAACTATGCTAAAATTCTGATGGTATACCCATAATTTACACTCCTTGACAAATTAACTGTATTCAAGAAGATAGTTTTCCAAACAATGAATATTAGGTCAAAGGCTGTCAAAAAATGAAAATATTAAAATGTAAATATCCCAATGTGGAAATGTGTCTTAATGACAGATTTAAAAAGGCTATCCTATGCCCAAAGTCACATTAATAAGAATTTAAATCCCCAATGGCTTTTTAAAGAATTAACTTTAATTCCAGCTAAGATTGAGCTAAGATAAATGAAAAAACAGACACCAGTAGGGAAATTCAGTTATTTTATTTCCCAGTACAAAAACTAAGAGCAAACCCTTAAAGGTTTTGCTTTTATTTTGGTGGAATATTTCTGGGTAGCTAGACTAACCTATGTATTAGATGCAAAGGCTGATTTAGAGAACTTCCGGTAGACATTCCATCTGCCGTTATGGCAGATATAGGCTCTCTGACACACTTGTGATACAAATTCTTCTGTGTTTTCAGTTCTCAGTCATGACAGCTGATGTTTCTCCACACTGTGGCTGTCTTTACCAATGGAGGGCCCACTTTAGTAGTGAAAACCCCAGAGAAGAATGTGCCAATGGCAGTGGTAGATGGAGAACTGGCCACCACCAGCTTTTAGTGCCCACATGGAAATGGAAGAACACTGCCAGTACCCACCATTCTAGTGTCCATAAATGCAAGGGGGTGTCAATCATGTTAATGACACTATGCTTACATTTTGTAGAAGGTCTGCTGCACTTTCAATGGTGTTCTTTCATAGACTTAACACTGCAAGACATGGTGATGGACCTTCTATCCTAAATTGGACAACTCCTCTGTTACCAAAACTGTCAGTTTCCACAGCACTTCGCAATATATAACGGTAGGTGTCTCTGTAGGTGGGATATCCACCTTTGAAGGGACTCCAAATAGGGTAGCAAAACCACCAGAATTGTGAACAGTCATTCTGTCTTTAATTGGGAGAATTACCATTACTGACCTCCTCCAAATAAGGCCCCTAGAATTTAAAAATAATACATTTATTCTCTGGAACCAAGCTATTATCTACAGGAACTATCCAACAGAATAGATAAAGCTTCCCTTCTTCATCAAAAAGTAATGTCCTGAAAAGTGGAGCAACCTTTAAGATAGGTTGAAGAACTGTTCCTTCACACCTATATTGGCCAGACAGTCAAGCGACATAGTATGAGAGACCAGGTAGAAGGCCACTGAGGAGGTTGATAAAATCAAAGCCACTTATCCGGCATCTAGCAGCATGCAAATCTATTTTCCAACCAGGAAAGAACAGTTTTGGTTCCGAAAGAAGGACAAAACTCTGACTGGTGAGGGTCAAGGGTATTATCAGACTCCACAAACAAAGAAAGCCGCTGATTGACAATACTTTATGTAACCTTGACTGGGATTGCTAGTTAAAAGATTGGTCTATAATTAGCCATAACTTTAAGATCAGGTGTTCAGGTGTTGAGTTTCTCAGCGAGTGGATTAACAAAATCCCTTTTATAGTCATTATTTACCTCACCAGAAGGTAGAGAAATGTTGCATACTTCACAGAGTGATAGAAGGAGCCAGACTATTTGTCACCTTCAAGGGGCAGGGATCAAAAAGAAATAGAATTCATTTTGTTCAGGATCATGATATCAGTTGCAGGCGTAAATGAGGGGAATATGATTGGTGCAACAGAATTGCTACGGCCGCACAATCTTCAATAGAAGAAGCAATCTATGTGACAGAGGAAACCTGAAAATGCCATTGGTCATGGTTAGAGAAGACCATAATAAACGGTGAAAGAATAATTCTAGTAAAAAGGAACAAAAATGAATGTAAATTGTGTGTTGCCTACCCATCAGAGGATGTTCTCTCAGCAAATTTGGAAAGGTTTGATACCACAAAAATCATATCCAATTTATTTTCCAGACATGCTTTGCTGTGTTGGTGCTTCCAGGACATTCTCATTCAGTTATCCTGTCAACTGACAGCAAAACTTTATATTATTTGACAAAGTGGGACACAGCGTAGTTCCAGTACAGCCTTTTCAAGTGCCCTTCTTTATATTACATTCACATGTTCATTGTTTTGAGTGTAAAACTCTTAAATGTTTTTTTTTTAAATTGGGTTACTGAGGTGACTGGTTGAGGGGGTTGAAACCCTATTCAAGCAGCAACCACAATCTCTGTCACGGTGAAACACAAGCAAACCCCAAATCAACCTGTGCTTAACCCTCTGGTAGCTTGATGCAAAGCAGTCAGGCTTAACTTATAGGCAATGTGCGAAGTATTTATGCAGCACTTCAAACAGTAGTAATGTGAAAACACAACACAAGAAAAAACCCACACTAATTTAGAAAAAAAAGAGTACATTTTAATAAGTTACTTGAGACCAAAACGACAAAAATCCAATAAGTAGAACTGGAGATATTAAATTTCAAAGTTTTAAGAAAAATAAGGCCTAGGAGCACAATGCGCCAACTGTGGTTATCTGGTCGCACTAGATAATGACAAAGACACAAGTTCAGGCCGTCCGAGATGTAGTGAGGTCCGGATACAGGGACTAAGTTAGGCCCACTGAACTAAGTACCCTAAATTCTGGTTGTGGTGCGTTGCAAGAACCCCTGTTGAGGTTGTGTTGTGCACATTGTTTCCGAAGAGCTTCGAGTCAGCGATGCAGAGTCCTACATTCTTCTTGGGAATGCTGTCAACAAGGGGCTTGTGATACAAAGTCCTGCATCGAAGGTGCATTGTGCACTGGCAGTTCTGAAGAAGCTACAGGGCTGCGATGCAGAGTCCTGCATCATCATCGATGATGCCATTGATGAGTGGCTTGTGATCTGAAGACCTGTGTGAGGGATGCGTCGTCGCACAGGGGCAGTTCCAAGGAGACTGCGGGCTGCAATGCAAGTTTCGGTGCCAGGGATGCGTCGCACTGCAGCGGTTCCGAAGCAGCTGTGAAGAGATGCATTGCGCTGTGTCGGTTATGCTCACAGGGCCACAGCTGGGCTGGCAGAGCACCTTCAGGCCCACTTCCAAGGGTCCAGGTCTGGAGTGGCACCTCTTTAGGGTGAGGGAGGGGGGGTAGGAATCACAGCAGACAGAGTCCAGTTGCTGGGTACAAGGTGGTTGGAGTCTGTCCCTGAGGCTCTGATCAGGAGGCCAGCCAACCAGCCCTTGGAGTTACTCTGGTAATCCTGGGTTCAAGATGCAGATCCAATCAATTCACTCAGGCAGCAGGGCAGCAGAAAGTAGGGCAGCAGAGCAACACAGTTGCGGTCCTTCTTGCAGAACAGCACAGCAGTCCTTCTGAGTCTTCCACATGTCCAGATGTGTACTGAAGTTTTGGGTCTGAGGGTCCAATATTTATACCTGGTGCACACTTTGAAGTAGGAGAAGATTCTGGAGATTTCCACTCCCAGAGGTGCTTGGAATTTCCTGCCTCCCTGCCCTGGACCCAGATTGTCTACGGTCACAATAGGCTAGTGTCAAACACCTAGTCATGTGACCCAGGAAACAGGCTGCAGAAACCAAATGGTTAGGACAAGAAAATGCCAACTTTCTATAGGTGGCATTTTACGAATGTAATTTAAAATCCAACTTTATCATTAAAGAAGGTTTTAAATTATAATTCTTTAGACAACAAACTCGACATCCTTACCTGCTCCCAACTGACAGTTATTATTAAATTTAATAAGGTGGCCCAATGTTATCCTATGGAAAAGGTAGGCCTTGCAGTAGTGAAAAAACAAATTTAAGAGTTTTTCTCTACCAGGACATGTAAAAGTTAAAAGTACATGTCCAACTTTTTAAATACACTGCACCCTGTCCTATGGGCTGTTTAGGGCCTACCCTAGGGGTGACTTATATGTATTAAAAATGAAGGTTTAGGCCTGGCAAAAGGTTTACTTTGCCAGTTTGAAATGGCAGTTTACAACTGCACACAAAGTATGCCGTGTCAGGCCTTAACTGGAGGGCTACTTAAGTGTGTGGCACAATCAGTGATGCAGGCCCACAAGTAGCATTTAATTTACAGGCCCTTAACTAGGGATTTATAAGTAAATTAAATGTGCCAATTAGGTGTAAGCCAATATTACAATGTTTTAAGGAGAAAGCACCGGCATTTTAGCACTGGTTAGCAGTAGTAAAATGCACAGAATCCTAAGGCCCACAAAAACGAGATCAGCAAAAATGAAGGAGTAAGGTAAACAGTTGGAGGAGACCACCCTAAGGTGACTGCTCTAGTACAGGCTTGCAGATGACCCTGCAGAAAAGTCCTACAGTTTTCATGCCAGATCTTTCTTAGAAATCAAATCAACATATTAAAAAAGAAAAATCAACACTTTAAATTCCATTTTTCATTAGGGACATCAGTTCAAAGTTTGGCACAACTGATAGACGTCATATCGAATTCTCCAGTATCTTCCATTAAGGCCTTCACAAGCTCCAAATTGCTAAGAACAAGGTCACTCATTTCATTCCTGTAGAGCAGCAGTGATTAGAACCTATCCAACTGCAACTTCCACAACAGCTGACCATACCCCTAAGGCTGTCCTTTTGGAACACATTGTGATAGAAGCATTTTATGGGACGTCTTTGAACTCTTAAAACTAATCCTTATGGTACTCCTTGGCTCTGTCTATTCACCTTGAGAATAACATCACAGAGTTAAAAAAATGCTTGAAGACCAAATTCTTTCTTCAACTTTGTGGTCTTCCCTCAGCATACTATTTCCGCATAACTTTTCTTTATATTACATTCACTTTCTTCCTTCTAGGTTTCCTGGTTCATGAGAACTGTGAGGTTTCCTTCTTCATTGCCCCACTGCTACATTAAATCAATACATTCAATACAATGAACTAAATATAGAGTTTCTGTTAGAAATAGGGGTCTCTAGTTGGCAGGTTGTTACCCAGTCCAGGTAGGGACCTTTCTTCCTAGTCAGGATAAGGGAGTTACACTTGCTCACCCCCTTGGTGGCGTGGCACGAGCAGGCAGGCTTATCTCAGAGGCAGTGTGTAAAGCATTTGCACATAACCAACAGTGATACAGTGAAAACACTACAAAAGGATGCCATACCAGTTTTAGAAAAATATCCAATATTTTATCTGTGCAAAACAAGACCAAAAACGATAAAAATCCACCATACAGTTCTCAGAAATATTAATAAACAAAAATAGACTTAAAATACAGTACCTTGAAGTCGATAGCTCCACCAGGGGCTATCACTGCGTCGTGAACATCAAATCCAAATAGTTCTGGCTGACCGCGGCATCGCAGGCTAGCTATGGTGTTGGAAAGGCCCGCAAAACTGTATCTTTTAGACATGCAGGGTGTCTGCGACCTCTCGTTGAGCTCCGAAGAGCTGGCGTTGGCAGGCGTCAGTTCCGGAGGTCGATGCAGGAGTCGTCAGGCCCTTGAAGTCACACATGTTGCACATCGAACTCCTCACAGTTGAAGTCGAGAGTGCCGGTGTCGGCAGGCGTTGGAGCTGCGG
This sequence comes from Calotriton arnoldi, assembly GCA_963921515.1. Taxonomy (NCBI): domain Eukaryota; kingdom Metazoa; phylum Chordata; class Amphibia; order Caudata; family Salamandridae; genus Calotriton; species Calotriton arnoldi. The sequence continues at coordinate 2,575,496 of CAWUFW010000761.1, forward strand.
TGCGGCGTACGGTGCCCTCAGGTCGCGGTGCAGGCAGCGGCTCGGTGATGGTTGTCCAGCGGTGTCGGCGAGACCAGGGCTGCAGTGGGAAGTGATGCGGGGCTCGCCGCGGTGCTGGCAGGTCACGGTGCAAGTAGCGACGTCATCGGTGCGGAGGCGTTGTTGTTGGCTGACGAATTGGAGTCGATGGCGCCGGTGTCTGTAGGCCAAGGCTGCGGTGCGTGATGAGGGCGGTGTGCCGTGTAACATACGAGCGGTGCCCTCGAACCACAGTGCAAGCAGCGGCATTGAGGTTGGCATGGAGCGGCATCCTCGGGGATACCAGGGGGGCAGAGTGAAGTGAGGCGGTGCAAAGTGCGTTGCCCACAGGTCGTGGTGCAAGCAGCGGCTCGGTGGTGGCATCAGGCATTGTCGTCGGTGAGACCAGGGTTGCGGTGCGAAGTGCGGTGGTGCCATCTGCGGTGCCTTCAGGACACGGAGCCAGCAGCGCCATCGTTGATGGTGTCAGGTTGCTCTTTTTTCTGTTGCAGCACAAAACACACAGTTCCCAGTGCTGGTAGCAGATGAACTTGAAGTCTTTGCTGTTCCTGAGACTTCTTGAACAGGTGGCAAGCTCTCCTTCAAGTCCTTGAAGAAACTCAAACAAAGAAGTTGCAGAAAGTTCAGTCTAGTCCTTTCTCTGCCCAAGACAGAAGCAGCCACTGCAGGCCAACACAGCAAAGCACACAGCAAAATGGCAGTTCCTCCTCACAGCTTCTCCAGCTCTTCTTCTTGGCAGGTTTCTGAGTCCAAAACAGTTCTGAAGTCCTGTGGTCTGGGCCCCAATATTTATACCACATTTCCCATTGTTCTCTTGTGACAGAGAGTCTCTGAGTTTAGTCCAAACCAGTTCTGTCCTCTCTAGCCCAGCTTCCTGGCAGGAGGTGGAGACGCCATTGTGTAAGGCAGACCAGGTCTATTCAGGTGCAAGGAAATCTCCTCCCACTACTCCAAATGCAGCCCAGGTCTATTCAGCCCAGCCCTGACTCATCCAGGAAGGCAGGACACGCCTCAACCTCCCCAGTGGCTGTCTACAGTGAATGCACATCCCCAGCCCCTATCACTGCAAAGCCAGACAGTCAATCCACAACCCACCAGAGGCACACAGGATGGTTAAGCAAGAAAATGCCTTCTTTCCAAAAGTGGTATTTTCAAACACATAATTTAAAAACCATCTTTACTAAAAGATGTGTGATTAGATTCTGAGTTCAGACTCCAGTTCTCTATCTTGTCCCATCGGGAAGTTATACTTGTAAGATGTTACAAAGTATCTCCCATTCTATCCTATGGGACAGATAGCCTTTCAATAATGAAAAATGAAATACACTGTATTTCACTATCAGGACATGTCTCACACACATCAGTACATGTCCTACATTTCACCTACACTGCACCCTGCCCATGGGGGTAACTTGGGCCTACCTGAGGGGTGCCTTACATGTAAGAAAAGGGAAGGTTTGGAGCCTGGCAAGTGGGTGCACTTGCTATGTTGACATGGCAGTCACAACTGTGCGCAGACACTGCAGTGACAGGTCTGAGAAACCTTTCAAGGGCTGCTTGTGTGGGTGGCACAAGCAGTGCTGCAGGCCCACTAGCAGCATTTGATTTACAGGTCCTGGGCACACACAGTGCACTATACTAGGGACTTAGCAGTAAATCAAATAAGCCAAATAGGGAAACACCAATCCATAAACATAATTTACCATAGGAGCACTTGCACTTTAACACTGATCAGCAGTGAGAAAGTGCGCAGAGACACTAAACCAGCAAAAACAGAGTCAAAACCAGGAGGTCAGAAAGGAAAAAGACAGGGGAAACACGCCAAAAGATGCCAAGTCTAACAGTTTCGGCCACATGCTGCACTCACGAGTTAGAAATTTATAAGCTGCCCATCTGGTTGGAGTCAACCAATCTGAAGGATGGAGAACTCCAACTGAATCAAAAGGTGAAAAGGCCAGTTTTAAGAATAAACAGCATATATAACAAGAAAGTGTAATGAAAACAAAACAGGACACATTCTCCTGATTTGCTGAACCTCTAAGATCCAATGCTGGGCCAGTGTTTTACTCCTGGGCTCTATAATAAAAGGTACTGTAAGATCCAATCCTTGAGTAAAACCGCATTTGTGAAGGGATCAGAATTATAAATTGTATGGCAAACAGCACACCACTGCAATTTGCCCATATACATTTGGTCAGGAGAAATCTGCCAAAATGTGTTGAGTCTTAAAGCCTGTTAAATTCAGAAACATGCTTCATTTGGTGTGCAACATGCTAATTCTGCATGCAAGGCACCATTTTCAGTGGGAAACTGAGAGTAAGAGGTATTTATTGTACTAGATATGTCTCCCTGTGGTTCAGTATTTCCTGGTAATGGCAAATATCTCACCTCCATCCGGGGCCCTATTAATCGGGCCGGAGTGTGCATGGACAGTTTAGAGCCCAGGTAGATTCCAATGACAAAGACCTTATTGCAAACAGCATTATGGGACAGTTATCAGAATCTCATAATGCAGAAAACCCATTCCTAAAAACAATAATCTACATTACTCTGTAGTTCAACCTTCACCAACTGCCCTCTTAGCTTGTTATTGAAACTAGGTGATGACACCACTGGAGCCAAATCCCATCCAAATTTAGATATATGTTTTACGAGTGTAGTCTTCAAACTGGACCAAGATCTCCCTTAAAACTAAGAGTGCATCCAGACACTCTGACTGAAGTCACTGAAAAAGAAATCTCACCTGCGTTTGACGCTTTGTTGCAGCCACGATTGAATTCTATCCACTTTGTCCCGCTTGATGTGGTCAAACTCATGACGCATCAAGAAAAACCAGGATGTGCACCACCAGACACTGCCTTATCATGAGCCAAACTAACAATATACTTTTTCACTTGCACTTAGAAGAACGCGCTAGCACAGGCAGTGCATGATGGCACCCTGAGCTCTGTGTTTTTTACGTTTTTTTATCTGCTTTTAACATTTGAGTGTTATATTGCTTTTAAAGTGAAGCGCTACTCACCTGCTCTTATTCTTGACCGGTCCTGCCTCTTCTCCCCCGTGCGCTCGCACTTGGTCTAGCGACCCTGAGGGTGTCAGCTGCTGCACAGCAGGGCTGATTGGCGGAGAGGAGCCAGGGGTCACGGGGGCATATAACGCACGCTGAGCGGACGCGCAGTCATAGAAGAACGCGCTAGCACAGGCAGTGCATGATGGTACCCTGAGCTCTGTGTTTTTTACGTTTTTTATCTGCTTTTAACATTTGAGTGTTATATTGCTTTTAAAGTGAAGCGCTACTCACCTGCTCTTATTCTTGACCGGTCCTGCCTCTTCTCCCCCGTGCGCTCGCACTTGGTCTAGCGACCCTGAGGGTGTCAGCTGCTGCACAGCAGGGCTGATTGGCGGGGAGGAGCCAGGGGTCACGGGGGCATATAACGCACGCTGGAGCCCAAACGGGTCCAGAACCCCTGGCCATTTATTGGCCTATACTAGTAATGAACTTAGATCACTCAATCATAGACTGTGCCCCTTGAAACCCGAAACAGCAAGTGTACTTAGGAGAGAAGGACTCCTTATCCCACAGAGGGGAGAGATACCTAGTCCCAATCAGGCTAACACTTCGGGCCACTCAAGCTCTAGCGGCACTGATACCCTGAAACTTTCGGTCCTGAATACACGATCACTACAGAAACATGCTACCGAGATCCTTACGTTCCTACAAGATGAGGCACCAGACATCCTAGCCTTGACTGAAACCTGGCTAGACGATGATTCTGGCCCCACCTTACAGGCTGCACTTCCCGACAGCTATGACGTCTTCTGGCATAATAGGCCAGCGGGAAAAAGGGGAGGTGGGGTGGCGGTCCTGTTTAAAAGACATCTGACCATTGAAAAGGTGTCTGGAGATACCCTAGAAGGGGCAGATACCCTCACTTTCAAGGTCTGTAACCATTCATCTAGCATAACTATCACCATTGTATACCGCCCACCCAAATGCCCCCCGCACTTCATAGACCTTATGACCGAATGTGTCGCTAATCTTCGTTCACGTTTTCAACAACTCCTGGTGGTAGGAGATTTTAACTACTACTGGGACCTACAACCCAGAGAGGCACAGGCCCGTCAGTTGGAGGAGACGTTCACTAATCTTGGCCTCACTCAATTAGTAACAACCCCCACGCATGAGCTTGGACATACCCTTGACCTGGTATTGTCCACCACCTCGCTCACGACACTAAAAGATATCATCCCATGTGCGTGGTCTGATCACTATTGTATTAACCTGATCCTTCCCCTTACTAAGCACAATGCCCGACCCCCTTCGGACTGGAAACATGTCCGTAGCTGGTCAAAAATTGAGGCCCCAATATTAGTAAGCGCCCTTCGAGATTGCCCTCGTAAAAAGCCAGAAACAGTGGATATTGATGGCTGGTCTGAAGCTATCTCCAGCCGGCTTCTCTCTGCCATCAATAAAATAGCCCCTGAAAGGAAAATAAAAACTGGTAATATAGGCAATGGCGCTCCATGGTTTACGGAAGAGCTCAGAGCACTGAAACGTTTGCTTCGCCACCACGAACGACAGTGGCGCAAACACTATGAGCCTCTGGCCCTTGTAGAGTATAGAGCCAAAATTGCTTCCTATAAAAAGGCGCTCCTCCGTAGGAAGGCGGATTATTATGAAAATAGGATCCTAGTAGCAACTAATAAACAGAAAGAAACGTTTAAAATTCTGAAAGAACTCAGCCAAAAACAATCACTGACGTCTCCATCTAATCAAGAACAATGCAATGAATTTTTATTATATTTCTCTAACAAAATTCGGGATATCCTGATTGAGATTGATAATTCCCCATTTAAGCAACCTCCTGCTGTAGAGATGATCCCACAGGGAAAGCAAGCAGAAATGCTCTCTTCATTCCAAAACCTTGACACAAACTCTCCGACGCATTGCTACAAAAATTAAATCTGGCTCACCCGCCGACCCCTGTCCCCCTAGGATTTTTAATTTAGCTCTCCCTGAAATTGAGGAAGAAATCCTCCCTTTGTTGAACCTCTCCCTGGAGACTGGGAAGGTTCCGAGTTACTTTAAAGAAGCCAGGATTATCCCCCTGCTTAAAAAGATTGGCGCGGACCCATCCAATAAGAAAAATTTTAGACCTATCTCCCAACTTCCATTTCTTGCTAAAATTTTAGAGCAACATGTCCTGCAAAACCTAGTTAAGTTCACGAAGGATTACAACCTTCTGGAGGACAGGCAGGCTGGTTTCTGAGCTCACCATAGCACAGAATTGGTGATGTTATCAGTGTTTGATGACCTTAGGAGGACCACCGATAATAAAAAGCCTTGTGTCCTAGTCCTCCTTGACCTGTCGGCAGCATTCGACACGGTCAACCACGCACTACTCTTAGAAAGATTAAGAACTATGGGGATCGGGGGTGCTGTTTTACAGTGGATCACCTCATTCTTGACGAACCGCTCCCAAAGAATTCAGATGGGTGACTGGGTCTCAGAGAGGGGGCTCGTTCCCTGTGGAGTCCCACAGGGGTCGGCCCTATCACCCCTCCTATTTAACATATATCTTAGACCATTAATTACTGCCCTCTCGGCTATGGAGTGTCAAGTCTTCAATTATGCGGATGATACTCAAATCATTCTGCAAATTGAAAAGACCCCCAAGCATACTCCCGGGCGAAAGATGTTTTACGTTTCACGGTCAACTGGATGACTGCCAATTCCCTAAAGATCAACCCAGACAAAACTGAGGTTCTGGCTTTGACCGATGCTGACAACCCTTGGAATTCCCTCTACTGGCCCCAGGAACTGGGTGATGCTCCGGCCCCAGTCCCAGTGGTAAAAAGTTTGGGAATCAAAGTGGATGCTAAGCTTTCATTGGCTAACCAGGTTTCCACTGTGTTCGGAACCTGTTTGGGCCTACTCAGGCTACTTTCCCCTATCCTCTCCTTCTCGACCATGAGAACAGTCGTGTCTGCCATGATCCTGTCTCGCCTCGACTACGGCAACTCGCTTTACATTGGACTGCCAGATTCTTTAGTAGGCAAATTGCAGATAGTCATGAATGACGCGGCAAGGCTAATCTTTAAAGTACTTAGGCATACGCGTGCATCCCCCCTCTTGCAAAGTCTTCATTGGCTGGCCAAATTCAAGGGCCTCTGTATTGTTCACAAGGCTTTGTATGGACAGGCACCCATCTATATTAAACAACCCCTTGAGAAATATGCCCCATGTCGCTCGCTAAGGTCATCCACGATGGGCCTCTTAGTTTGCCCACGCTTCAACTATGTTACCAAAGGGGGCCGAGCCTTCTCCATTCTTTTACCCACCCTTTGGAACAAGTTGCCTAGCCAGCTCCGTGCAGAAAGCCACCTTCTTCCTTTCAGGAAAAAACTGAAAACCATTCTCTTCACTGAAGCCTGGGCCTAACTGTTTTCCACTTGCTCTGGACTGACGCCACTCTTCTGCAGCGCTTAGAGACCTTTTGGTATTAAGCGCTCTATAAATCCAAATTAACATAACATAACATAACTTCACAATTACAGTCTGTTTTTCGTTACATAATACAAGGTATGACACTCTGAGGTCTCTGGAGTGTGGCAGGATCAATGGTCTGAGTGAATAAATGGAAGCAGTAGACAAGACAATGCAGTGTGCAGGGAAATGTGCACGCTAAAGAGGGGCATGGGCAGGCAGCCAGGCGGTAGAATGGGGTTGCACAGAAAAGGGGAGCAGGTTTGGCTGTACTTGCCCATGCCCTATGTAACTATGGCATCCAGTAAACATGACTACAACAAAATGTCCTCAAACCTAGATCTACGGTAATGGAACTGATTGTGAAACCTGTAAAGGACTTTGTCAATAAAATATGAATGCCTAAAACCTGACAGGTAGACACCTAATAGGGACATTATTACAATGTTTCCCTCAAAGTGAATAGTAAAACAACGTTAATTCATTATGGCCCAAATAAAGGTACAATTAATACACTGGTTTATAACAGGGTTTTTCCTGAAGATGCATCTACACCCTTTTTAAAGACGAGGGACCTAACACTTTGGCACTCATTACGAGTTGCAATGTACTAGTGTAGTGCAAACTCTACACCAGTATTTACTGGTACAGCATGGTAACAACCTGCTGATACCATGGAATTGTGACTAACTTAGACGACCCCATTTTACCAGATGTAAAACACGAAATTCCCAATTCCATTGGGTTTAACACTCTCATTTACCACCTGCTCTAGGTAGCATGGGTAAGGGAGAGACGGGGAAGAAGTGTCCCGTCATGCAACCTTGTCAGAAAAGGAGGTTGTGCAGGGCAAAGGGACGATGCCTGGCTGTTGTTGCAGTCGAAGACTGAGGCGATTTTACCAGCCCCGTTGCATCGCTCTTGCACCACACAACATTGTGCAAGAGTGACTCAACTAAAAAATAAGATTTATGAAGCCACGCAAGGCCACAAATCGCCACATTGCCTTACTCAGTGCCAGGGAGGGTGTTACATGGGCGTTGCGTGGGTCTTCCCATGCAACTCCCATGGTTTTTTACGCATTCCCAGATTTACCAGAACTGGTAAACTTGGGAATGAGCCAAAAAGTTACGCCTTTCCAGCGGAGGCATAACAACTAGAAATATCTTTGTTTCTCCTCGTTACTTCCTCTTTCTATGTGTGCTGCATTCTGCTGCACACATAGAAAGGGGAGTTTGCCTCTCAGGATTGTTTTTGTGCAGGAAGATGTCCTCTCTTGCACAATAACAATCCTACATGCAACACAGGCACCCTTGCACCATGGTGCCAGGGTGTCTGCGTTGACGCCAGGCAGCCAAAACAGAACCAGTGCAGGGACAAAGACAGGAATGCGTCATATTCTTTTAAATAGGGTGCATTCCTGCCCCTTCCCTGTGATCCAGCGTAGCGCAACAAGGTGATATGGTGCGCTGTGCGGGAAACATAATTTATTACTCGGTCTGAACCACGCAATCCCTTTACCACATACGCATTACAGCGCAAATGCCTTTACCACGCATGCCCTTACCACGCATGCCTTTACCACAAATATGCCTTTACCACACATGCATTTACAACGAGTTAGAATATATAATTGCGTTGTAAAGGCAATGGTGATAAAAGAATATGCGTGGTAAAGGCATGCGTGGTAAAGGCATTAACATGGTAATGCATGCGTGGTAAAGGCATGCGTAGTTATGTCATACATCCGCACTGCCCCACATTCTCATAAATATGCCCCCGGTGTTCCCGGGAGCGAAAAGATCAGGCTATTCAGTGAGACGGAGCAGAATTCGATTCCATACAAGAATGCCGCTTCGCCCAGCTCCTAATGACGGTTTGTATGTTCTGGCCAGAACTCTGGTGCTCATAATACAAACAACACCTGCTTATCGTCCTATATTGGTCCGTGTTGGATTTAAGAATGAATAAATGGCACAAGCTTTAGAAAAAAGGTGGCAAACTTTGAGTAAGTAACTTGCAGATTTAAAGTGCTTCTGAAGTAATAATGTTTTTCACTTGTACCCAAAAGCCAGGACCTTTAGTTTTAAAACACTTCCATATTTTTTAGTGGATGGATGACACTATTAAAAATTCTCAAATACAATTATAGAGTAACATACTCGACAGATGCTGCTCCACGTATGACACATATTAGCATACCTGCCCAGGTCAGCTCTCTTTTGGGCGAACTCTTCTGCCAGCAGTGAGCGCCTTGATGTAAGCGCGCTTAAAACATGCTGAAGTTGCTGTCTGGCCTTTGGGTGACACATGGGTTCCAAGCCATGGGTCAAGGCTTGTATCTCAGTGACAGTCGACTCAAATTCTGTGTTCCACTGCATCATTTTGGAGCAGAGGGGGGACCCTTGTTCCAATTCATCAAGGGTCACTTTTCGCTGCAGTATGTGTGACTCGAACTCAGCAAGGAGCGCGGCAGCTCTTTGAACAGCTTCTTCGTGTTTCTTGACATTGTTTAAGGATTCCTGGGTGACATTCAAGAAAAATGTCAAAGAAAATTACGGTTTAGAGAGATTGCCATGGAAAAGCATTTTTCATATATTTTGCATTACATCTTCATTCCACCCATCGCCCGAGGATTTTCCCAAATTCTTGGTAAACATATGAAAAACCTGTGTGTTGTTAGGCTTTAACCAACATCAGAAAACGCTGTGTAAAATAATTACATGAATTATTTTGTTCACTTTTGTCAAACGTTCCACACACCTCCTAATGCATTCTTCCCATGAGATATAGTGACTTAAGCAAAAAGGATCATTGGTTTATGTTCATGGTGCTCCTGTTTGAGTCATTCCTCAGAACAGGGAGGTACTTCACTATTACCGTTCGAAAAATATTGATAACATGATATTATTATTTACTTTCCCACCCCTTACACATGCCCAATTTGCAGTAACGGTAATGTTACCTTAATGCAAAACAGGTTAAATATATGTAACTTCCCTCTGCACACAGCAGTTAGCCTTTCATTTTCAGTTCACAAAATATATTGAAGCCTGTAGCTTAGAGGAGTAGGTCAGTGCTCACTATGGAGAGCTGAGAGTAACCTGCACAAAGGCTCTAATCTCAGAGGGGCAACTGGATTGCACCCTGCTTCATTAGGCTGTGCTGTCTCCTGGAGACCTATTCTTTCTAATATATTATACACTCTTAGAGGAGGCTCTGGTCAGCCCCATGTTCATGATAGGATGGCTTTGTTTTCTATCTTACTTCCCTGCTCCTGATTCAATGGTTTTCCTCCCTATTCTTGTTATATTTGTGTTTGTCCCACCCAGGAGCATTTTGGTCTCACAGTGATTTGATTGGATGATGTATTCTTAAGCTGCTCATGTCAGATTTTGCAATACACATCACCTTCTCTTTAATAATCCCCTCCTACCAATACCATAGCCAACAAACTCTTGCACCACAAGCCCCCTGGAACTTTATGCACCACCTGCTGTGCTACTGTAGGACTCTCAACTTAAAACTGTATTTTAACAGTGGGGGGCATGGCAAAGCCGCCAACCGTAATGGGCGCGTAGGCTTGGAGCTCCGCCGTAACACCTCGGCATCCAACCGCCCGAGCGGCGTGCCCCGCAGCAACGAGACAGGCGATGGTGAGGGGGAAGCGGTAAGAGGTGGCCAGCAACCAGCGCGACCACGGAGGAGCCCGCAGATCATGCCAGTACTGATGCGGTAGGCCCGTGAGAGATGGGGCCTACCGCCATGTGTGAAGCCGGGGGCTCGATTTGAGTAGAGCCGGCAGGCGCTCCAGACAGGCCGGGTGGAGCCCAACGTGGGGTCGGCATGCCGCGACTGAAGTGGCTGGGCAGCAGAGAGGTAAGTGGTGGGGGCACTCAGTACATCAGCCACAAATTCAGCAAGCCCCACAGATGCTCTCCTGGAGGCCCCGTGGTGACAGGGGCCATGGGTGAACCTGGGGGCCGGTTATCGGGCCGGGAGCTGTGGGGCCATACCAGAGCCCCCTCGCTGCCACACCTCATGCACTCCTGGATGGGCACCCATATGCCACTGGCTGCCACCCCCCCAGCCACCTATCCTGATACTGAAGCAAGGGCACGGACTGCGACATTAGCACACTTTCAGACTGGGACACATTCAATAGATGGCGCAGATACAGACCGAGCTCCTGTGACTCTAGGGGCGTAGTCGGAGTCCGGATTTTGGCGCACCGCACATCCACCATCGCAGTGTTGTTGGCAATAATTACTTCATACAACTACACAGTTTGTCGCCCAGGCTTGGGGCATGGTCTGGAGGGACCCCGAACAAAGAAAGCTCACCTTCAAGACACAGGCCGTGGTGTGGAAACACAGCAAGTCGGCATGGCGGAGGGAGGCGTAACACAAACGGCTGCAGTGGCTGGGTCCAATACCATGTTGATGGAACTCCGGGCGGGCTCAAAGGCCCTGGACACCCGCTTTGATGGCCTAGATAAGAGGCTGGACACCATGGGCATTAGGCTTGACCAGCAGGAAGGGCGCTTAACAATGACATAGGGCAGGATCTCCGACCTGGAGGACGGAATCGCCCAAACCACCAAGAAGCTTGAGCGTATGGAGAAAGTACTCAAGTCCATCGCCATTTAGAAGGAAGATTTGGAGGCGCGGGGGTGGCGCAACAACATAAGGGTAGTGGGTATACCCGAGTCCACTAACACAGGGCGGCTGGACAGGTTCATGGAGTCGCTGTTAACCAACCTTTTTGGACAGGAGTCCTTTACTTCTACCTTCGTTGTGGAACGCGCACCGCACCCTTGGACCGCGCCCCAACCCAGGCTGCCCCCCAAGACCAATCATAGCCCGCCTGCTCAATTTTAAGGATCGGGACACAGCACTGAGGATGGCGCGAGAAAAGGGCGCCCTTGAGTGGCAGGGGTCATCCATATCCCTATATCCAGACTTCACCGCAATGGTGCAGGAAGCCAGGCGGAAGTATACGGGGTGAAAGCGAGCCTTCGTAAGCTAGGACTGCGCTACGGGATGCTATACCCTGCCCATTTGGAGGTGGACATGGATGGACGTTCACGTGTGTTTGACTCTCCACATTATGCCCAGGAATTCTGTCAGGCCTACTCCAGATCGGGGCGGCACTGGGGAACACCCTCTCCGCAACACTCCCAGAATATCCCTGACACTGGTGCAAGCGCGGATCTCTTCACAGCCAGTTAAAATGAACATGACATCGCCAGGAACAGAGACAGTCCTGTGCCCCATTGCATACATTAATGCCCGCTGCAGTATCTCCTCACTTCCATGTTAATGTTGTGGCGGTTGCCGCCCGAGGTGGACTATACTACACCCAAACAGGCGCTATGGCGCCAACAGAACCGGGGTAACGGCGTGGTATTGCCACCCCTCTAGTGCAGATGCACTTACTATTTTTGACACAGTATTGTAGATGCTTTTTTTCATGTATGCTTGAATTTCATAGTTGAGGGCTGGGTTGCTCCCCGGAAGTTTGGTGCGGGGGATGGGAGGAGGGAGGGGGGTTATGGGGCTTTAAGCAAGTTTTTGCAACGTGGTTCCTTTGTATTATCCTCTTGCAGTGCAGCAGTGACTACACAAGTACAGGCAATTCCTGTAACACTGTTCTAGATTATGGTTAACAGGGTACAACCAGAAGCAAACGTCGCAATGATGTCCTGGAATGTAAGGGGCCTCAATAACGCACGTAAGTGTAAGCAAGTATCCAATTACCTGCAACGGCACCAGGTGGACGTTGCCTTCTTGCAGGAGATGCATCTGGCGCCCACGGCCCAGTCAACTCTGGCCACCAATCGGGGAGCACATAGATATTTTGCAGGCTACAGTTCCTATGCCACAGGGGTTGCAATACTAATCCATAGGCGGGTACCCTTTAGTGAGGTTGCGGTGTATAGAGATGTAGGTGGGCGTTTTTTACTTGTCAAGGGATGCCTATTAGAGCATTCAGTATTGCTTCTCAATGTCTATGCACCATATATTGATGATCCCGACTTTTTCAAATCCATTCATGCACAAATTGAACACATGGGGGCGGACCAGATTTGCTTTGGTGGGGACCTCAATCTACTCCTCGACCCAGCAAGAGACAGCACTGCCACCAACTACAGATACCAAGCCTAGAGCCAGGCGCTCACTGTCAGACATTAGTGAGGCATACAGGTTAGTGGACGCATGGAGATACCACTGCCCCAGTCAAGACGCGTACACACACTACTCCGCCCCGTGTAACACATGGACCCAGTTAGATCACTGGCTCCTCACCGCAGGGGCGGCGCTGTGGGTCAGCGCCATCAGTCATCTCCCCCGCACACTATCAGACCACTCCCCCGTCCTGATGCAGCTGAGAATCCTGCGTGCAGGGGGTGTTGAAAGACCGTGGAGATTCCCTGACATGGCCTTGAGAGACGCAGTATTTGAGACAGAACTCCGTGATGCGATGTTGGAGTACTTTACACTTAATGTTGGCACTGTAAGCTCGAAGGCCACCCTATGGGAGGTGTTTAAGGCGTACACTAGGGGATTGTGCATCTCCAAGAGCGCTGGAGTACTTAGAGACCTACGCCGCACGCTAGCACAACTAGAAGCACAGTTGGCGGAAATTGATAGGAGCGACGCCTCCCTCTTACAACCCCCCAGTTTACAACGCCGGGCATCTCTTATGGCAGAGTTTCGGGAGGCGGCAGAGTGGGAGGCACACTACTTGGGCAAATATGCAGTGGCAAGGCGCTAGGGGATGGGGAACGGCTGGGTAGAACCCTTGCTAGATTGATGCAACAAACCCGCAAGCCGACTTATATAGCCGAATTACATGGGCAGGAGGGCACGCGGATATCCGGCAACGTAGGCGTCCTCGAGGAGGTCCTCAACTATTATGTTAATTTATACACATCCAGAGCGGCGGGGGATCCAATGGTATACAGTGATTATTTGGATGAGATCTTTCTGACCTGGCTAGATAAGGCACATCAGGAATTCCTGGCCGAACCTTTTACCGAAGACGAGGTAATTGAAGCCATTGATGCACTGGATGGCTCCAGGGCCCCGGGGCTCGATGGGTTCACGGGATGCTTCTATAAGAAGTTCAAAGCGGTCCTTGCCCTTTCCCTAATAGACATGTATCAGGAGGGGGTAGAGTCGGGAGTGCTTCCCCCCACGCTGAGGGAGGCGGTTATAATACTTCTTCCTGAACCCGGGAATGACCCACTGAAATGCGGCTCATATAGACCGCTTTCGCTTTTAAATTTTGACAATAAGATTCTAGCCAGGATATTGGCAACACGGCTCGCCCTGATCGTTGATCAAATGATCTCACCCGCACAGTCGGGATTTATTCCCCATAAGTCAACTGCCCTTAACCTCTGTACATTATTCGCTACACTGCACAGAATATCACCCTCAGTCCCGGCGGCGGCCGTTCGGCTCGATGCGGAAAAGGCATTTGACTTCCTTGAGTAGGCCTTCTTGTACGCCACACTGGGTCACCTTGGGGTGCCGGAGCAGTTCTTAGCGGTTGTCAAGTTACTATACTCAACACCTACGGCGCGTATCCGCCTCAAAGGCACCTTAACCTCTGCATTTCGCCTCTCACGGGGGACGCGGCAGGGGTGCCCACTCTCCCACCTGTTGTTTGTCCTGGCATTAGATCCCCTAGTGCGGCAACTGCAGGAGGGGCACAGCCACCAGGGCCTGCAGTTTAACACTGGTCCCCTACTCCTCACCCTGTACGCGGACGACATCATACTCTATGTGCGGCACCCGGACGACAACCTTGCACCGCTTCTCCGTGAAATAACCAGGCACGGCACCATGTCAGGCCTTTGCATTAACTGGGAAAAGTCAGAGGTCTTTCCGCTGACCGCTGCGCCTTGTGGCGGTACGGCGGAGTATCCACTGGTGTGGTGCGAGGACTCAGTTAAATACCTAGGTATTCACATACATAGAGATGCGGATCGCATCCTGCAAGCTCAATTACGGCCCGGTGGTGGAGAGGCTGGGACGCAACATAGAGCGCTGGTTGACACTGCCCCTGACAATGACGAGGAGGATTGCCATTGTTAAGATGGTGGTCCTCCCGCAATTTTTGTACTTATTTCAAAATATTCCCATTGTGCTGTACAACAGTTTTTTTTCCACTCTTCGGACACTTCTGATTCGGCTGGTGTGGGGAGGTAATCAACCACAGGTTAGCTGGGACACCCTAATGTTGCCGTACGAGAGAGGAGGGTTCGGGGTGCCAAACGTCCGCATTAACTACTTGGTAGCTCAGGCAAGCTTTGCCCGGCACTGGTATCACGCAGATGCCAGGATTCCATACTTTAGGCCGGAGGCCGATCTGGCACTCCCAGCGTCCCTTAATACACTATTACCTGTTGGGTTTCCGCGAGTCCCACAAGATATCCAGACACTCTCCACAACGAGCTGGGCCTGGCACAGATTACTCAAAACAACTGGTTCCCGCCTCCTTTACTCAGCTGCACTACCACTAGCAGGTAATGGCTGGATCCCCATTCTGCAGGAGATGTTGGTAAAACGGACATTGGCAAAATTTCACTTTGAAACGTTCGGAGACCTGTTCCTTAGTGGCCATATCTTCTCGTGCACGGAAGGCCCCCGTTTCCGTGAGGCCACAGTAATGGATCATTTCGTACTGCAGAGGCTGCAGAGGGCTTTGAGGGCCAGCGTTTTTAGTTACCCACTTGAACCTCCCGAATTCCCCCTGCTGACATGCATCATCAAAGACACAAGTGGGATTCACCTCATGTCCAGACTATACAGGGCTGCTGTGTCTATGCTACCCAAAAGACACACAATTGATGGACGGAATGCAGAGCAAATCAAAACATTCACCCCCAGTCAAGAGATCTGGGTTAAATCCATCATTCTTTTGCTCACCATGCCACCCCAGTTTAGACCTGACAATATGCAAATCAGTCTTGACCCTGTGCCTCATGGAAACAGTCCAGCCCGAACTGCCAAGCCAGGTCCTCCCTGGACCGGAAACAAGCATCCTAGGACCGGTTTCGGGGTTTCACCCCTCTTCAGCCAGGATAGCTTGATTCCAGTGGGACACTGAGCCCAGTACCCACGTCTGGGCATAACTGGCGCACTTAGGGCGAGAAAGCAAAAGACACACAATTGATGGACGGAATGCAGAGCAAATCAAAACATTCACTCCCAGTCAAGAGAACTGGGTTAAATCCATCATTCTTTTGCTCACCATGCCACCCCAGTTTAGACCTGACCATATGCAAATCAGTCTTGACCCTGTGCCTCATGGGAATGCTACCCAGCCGGGACGCTGGGGTGCGGGCGGCATGGGAGCGAGACCTGGGCCATCCCATCTCCGACTCACAGTGGAGTCGCTACTGCATGCAAATACGTAGAGTTTCCCCTAATCACCGGCACAAGCTGCTGCATTTTAAATTCCTTAGGAGGGCCTACATGACGCCAAACACACTACACCGTATTGACCCATCCCGTCCACACTCCTGCCCTAGATGCTGCTCCCCAGAAGCAGACTTTGCACACATTACATGGACATGTGATAAAATAGCAAGATATTGGAGGGTAATCTTTGGGGGAATCTCCCGTATGATAGAGATGGAGCTTGCACCCACAACATTGCTGGCACTTATGGGGTACACACATGACCTCCCCAAATCCAGGCGTCGGTATGTCGCCATTGCGCTCCTCATTGCCAAAAGAGAAGTAACCCTTAATTGGGGCAGCAAACACGTGCCCATGTTGAAGACATGGCTATGCAGCATGGCCTATTGCAACACGAACAGCGACACATATGCGTAAATACAGCCGCCCGCTGCTCGGCCCCTTGACATATGGCAGCCATTCCATGCTTATTTACTTACCACACAGAATGCTGGCGGCACTTTGCCACCACAGCAGCACACCCCTATGGGTACTGGGACAAACAGGGGAACACCCGGGTCCACTGGACAGACGCCAACACCATAGTGTTTGTACACATGTGACTTCCTCCACCTTGTCAATCAGGATTGTTGTAATACATGATAGCCTTGTAGACCTCTGCCTATTTATTTCTTTTGACCTGAAATTAACACTGTATCGTGCTCAAACTTCAAGCTGCACTGTATTTCTGTTGAAACTTTTATTGTGAAAATCAATAAAAACAAACAACTAAAAAAAACGGTATTTTAACCATTCCATGATGGTCACAAGGGTGTGCATCTTGGAATGGCATTTTCCATATTTTAACAATGCCTCTTCAAACATTGCCAACGTGGATGCTGATCTATTTAAGAAGAAAGAAAGACTGACTGCTCCCAGCCATAATTCAGCCACTGAATTGCATGTCACACACGTCTGCATCAAAGACACTTAATTGACAAGTTATATATCGAATCACAGTAGGAGGCGCTTTATACATAGTCCCTATTTTGACTTCAGACATCACAAATTGGATTGTCTATTGGCATTTTTAATAATGGTGTTAGCATCACTGAACTCATTTAACCCACCCTGCTCACTTCCCAGAATAGGGGACTGATTTGTCTCGGCCTGGAACTGAAGGTGCAACCTGCGGGATACATCGGTATCTGCAGCGGGTGCATTATTTATCTGAAAGTGTTTACTGCAGAGTTTAATGTGCTGTTGTATAGCAATAACATACACAAATTTACCAAAACTCTCCTTTCCTTTTGATAAGCCATTCTGGTCTATCCATCATTCTCCCTGTTCTCTTGCTTCCAGTATGTGACTTCTTCTCTTTAAACATTCTCACTGACCCATGTTTTCATCAGATCTGTCTCTCATGCTTTCCCTGTATATTCAGGCTTGAAAAATATTTCAATCTTGAAAGAATCTCTGCTTACCAATATTTCAGAAGGGACTTTGTGCACCTATGTTCGTCTCACCATTCAACCATGCTCAATGAAGATCATAAATTAGAGATGTACTTTGTAAAAAACTGGGGTTTTGATTGAGGGGGGTGAAAACCCTTCCTAAGGAACAACCACAAACCCTGTCAGGGTGAACCACAAAAGTCAAAAAATTAACCTGTGCTTTACCCACTGGTAGCTTTGCACCAAAGCAGTCAGGCTTAACTTAGAGGCACTGTGTGTTAAGTATTTATGCTGACCACAAACAGTAATAAAATGAAAACACAACACAAGAGCTATCCCACAACAAATTAGGGAAATAGAGTAAAATTTGTTAAATACAATGAGAACAAAATGACAAAAATCCAATAAGCAGAACCGAAGCTATGCAATTTTAAAGGTTTAAGTAGAAATAGTGCCAAAAAAGCAGGACGCGGTAACTGTGGGTATCGGGTCGCTCTAGACTGGGACAAATTCTCAAGTTCTGGCCGACCGCAATCGAGTGCGAGCTAGATACAGGGACCAGGTTAGTCTTGCTGAAAAAGTTACTTTCTCGAAGTACGGCACACAGAGTTCAAAACTCAAACATCAAGGCAGTCCTCGGAAAGCAACAGGGCAGTCCCCTAAAGAACAAGGCATGCCTCCAGCATCAGGGCAGTCCTCTGGGGAACAAGGCAGTCCTCAAGCAGAAGGGCAGTTCTCTGATAGCATCAGAGCAGTCCTCTGAAGAACAAGGCAGTCCTTAAGCATCAGGGCAGTCCTCTGGGGAACAAGGCAGTCCTTACACAGGTCCAGGGATGTACTGATGAGTGGCTCAGTTGTTACAATATTTAGACCTAGTGCCACTCTTTGAAGTGGTGGAAACCTCTAGTTCTGGAATCCTGGAAGAAGCACAGACACAGACGACGAAGAAGACTTGCAGAACAGTGAGACCCGGAGCAGCAGGAGACTTCCTTGTTGCAGTCTCGGTTCCAGGCGAAGACCAAATGCCTAGACGGTCGAAGAGTGTTGTGGTTTCAGGCTTGAGTCTTGTCCCACGACGAATCTAAGGACCCACCCACAGGAAAGCCCTTAAGTACCCTAGGGAAAGGGTTGGAAGGACTCAGGGGTCCCTCCCAGAGGAGAGGCTGGACAGAGGGGAGGATACTCCCATGTCCTTTGTCCAGTTTTGCACCAGAGCAGGAGCCAAGAGCTCCCTGAACTGACTCAAACTGGAGTATGCAAGGAGGGCACCAAATGTGCCCTTCAAAGCAGTCTGGTGGCACTGGCAAGTACCCCCACCCCAGCCCAATACACTAAGTCCTGTCTGGGAGGTGGTCACACCTCCCTGTGACAGGAAACCTATTGTTCTCCTTCCCCTGCTCAAACATGGCTCTGCAGCAGGAGGGCAGAATCGTGTCTGTGGTTGGCAGCAGCACTAGCTGGCTGTCAGACACTAAAAGGCTGTTACCGGTAGTACAGGGGGGCACCCAAGGGAGCCCCCCAGTTTATGGGATCATACTTCCAACACTGGAATTGGTGTTGGGGTGTAATTCCAACATGGTTGATACCAAACATGACCGGGTCCGGTGCAGCCACTATATAGTTAGACATCTTGTAATTACTGATGTCCACTATATGTATTAAAATGGCTGACCGCACTTACAAAGCCTGGAGAACCAACTCTGGGGTTTGCAGGGGTGTCCTGCTCATGCAGGTGCACCCTCACACTTATAACCAAGCACCCTGCCCTCAGGACTGAAGAGCCTACCATAGGAGTTACTTATAGGTTTTAAGTGCAATGACCCCAGATATAAGGAAACATATCTGCTGTGAGGGGTGCAAGCACCAACTCACACAGGCTGCAATGGCAGGTCTGTAGTCACAGATTAAGTGGACTCCCATAGGTGGCACAATACATGCTGCAGCCCATATGAGACCCCTTGAATACCTATGCCCTGGGTACCTTAGTACCATATACTAGGGACATAGAAGGGTACACCAGTAGCCAACTGAGAATGTATAGAAGTACTTACCATGGTCAATTTAGGGAGAAAGCACAGTGACTGCGGTCCTGATTAGCAGGATCCCAGTCAGACTAGTCAAAAACATACTGACACCAGGCAAAAAGTGGGGGAAACCATGAAAGCAGATCCTCCTTTCCTACACTATAAAAAACATATTTCCTGAAAATTCTGTTCACTTAGTTCCCCATAGATGATACCATGGTGACTTTCCAGTCCTGTAGGAGAAATCCCAATAAAAAATGTCTATACTGGATACAGGAGCATTGGAAACCACTAACTTGGCTGTTTTCTCTCTGAGCCTCATTGCAAAGAATCTTCGTGTGGCACAGTTTATATAACAATGATAGTGGGCACTGGTAAATCCCATGAAATTCCATCCTCTGGTGAGAGTAGTACAAGAGTGTGAGCAGGAAGTAACATTCAAGCAAAGTCATGTAAGAGCTGTCCTCCATTTGTGAGCTGTACTACAGTTTCTTGAGTTAGTGGGGCCTTCTCTCTTGACTGTCACAGTGGGGTTTTAGATAATATTGGCCAATGGATTTTGGGCTCTGTCTGGAGTTGTATACCATTTAGAACTGAATGCCCCTTTCTGCAGGTAGAGTTTTGTTTCTTTGTTGAGAAACCAACTATACCCACAATGCAACTTTCAGTAGTGCAACAGGTGTTGGCGTTCTGCTCTCTGTTTCAAAGACAATATTGTTGGTCTTCCAGACAGTGACACGTACTGGGGAAAAAAAAATTCCTGATTTTAGGGTATTTGATTATCTGTTCCCACTCATCTAGTTGGTTTTGGCTACCATAATGAGGCCACATTTGGGAGTGTCAACACTGATACGGGTATACCAGTGGATTCATACAAATATTGGAAAAAGAGGGGCAAGGGGGCTACACCATTCACAATCACATAATGTATGCAGCTGACATAAAACTATGTCCAAAAAAGTGATGAAAGGTCAGCCACTAGTAATCACTTGGCCCACATCCTAATCCATTGTTATTTGCACAGCATTCCACCTCAGTTTGCACACAGCTATATGCAAATCAGTCTTGGCCCTGCTCCAATGGAAACAGTAAAGCCCGACTGCCAAGCCAGGTCGGTCCTCCCCGAACCATAACACAAACAACCCAGGACTGGCTTCACCCTAGTTAGGACTCATCAGCCAGGTATAGCTAGGTTCCAGTGACACAGTGTGCACGGGACTCACATCTGGGCATACCCGCCTCACTTCAGGTGACACACTAATGTATACAAGAAAGTGATTGGTGGTATGCTTGAATTAATCTCAGCCACTGGTAATTACTCGGGTCACATCCCAACCCATCGTTATGTTGCATACCAATCACCTCAACATGGACCCAGCTATATGCAAATCAGTGTTGATCCTACACCAATGGAAATAGTCCAGCCCAAACTGCCAAGTCATCCAGCACTTTTTCCGTATACTTTAGTGTGTCGCTTTAAGTGGGACGGGTATGCCCAGACGTGGGTCCTGTGCACATTGTCACAGGAACCAAGCTAGACCTGGCTGATGAGCTCTAACTAGGGAGAAAATGGTCCTGGGTTGCTTGAGTTCCGGTTCAGGAGGACCTCGTCTGGCAGTTTGGGCTGGACTGTTCCATTGGAGCAGGGTCAAAACTGACCTGCATATGGCTGGTCCAAACTGGTGTGCATGGTGTGCAAAATAACGAGTTGCATGTGGCCCGAGTAATTACCAGTGGCTGAGATTAATTCAAGTATTCCATCCATCACTTTTTGTAGACATAAAAAAAGGCACTGCACCTAACCGAGATCTATCTGTAAGATATGAGTGAATCAAATCCAGGGATCAATCACAGGCAAATTCCACTGACATTTCATAAAATCAGTGAACAGGTACCACTGTTATAGACCAACGTTCTGTCATCTGGCACCAACATTATTGGTTGGCTCCTTTCCCCTGCTTGGAAGAAAATCGACACAGTAATGGTTTATAGCTTTTCTTTAGCTACTTTATCCATCCAGCACAGTTGCTGGAAAAATGTCTTAATAGGAAAGAGACTTAGAAAGCAAGCATTTTCAGACAGCACTGATTCATGGCTTGGCATGGAGTCAGTACTGGGATTCTAATGCTAGATTCGAGCTCTAAGTATAAACAAGATCATTATTAAGGCAAATATGCCCAAACCATTCACAAAACTCTCACACATATCTTGATTTGAACAATACAACATGCACAGCCGGCCCATCTCTTAGCAGGCATTAAGGAAGTGCACACTTTAACATAAAGGGAAGAGAACCAAATGTGTTCCAAAAACCATAGCCAATTTGAATCAGCAAATTGTAGGTGTTATTCTGGGTTTTAATACAATTTTCTTAAAATTTTAATACACTCTTTTTCTGATAGAAACTGTTTGATTGAAGCATGTTGATCCTCAATATACCCTTCTCATAAAGTAGGCAAGTATGATTCAGTACGGGAAATTCATAATCAAAGTTTATGTTTAGTTTATTAATGATGTGGTGGTTTTAGTACTATGTCACATGATTCCAGAATATTTAGGTCAATATGCTAAACGAAGTGGTCTTTCACCAGACTGTGACATATGACAAAAATTACTTTACAACTTGGTTTTGAATCACATTTTTTCTATTAAGAGTGTTCCACAAAAATACCTACTTATGACTTTCTGCTAGATTTCACGCCAGCTGATGCAGACAGTGGCAATGTCATTCAGGGGTACCGACTTTGGAAGATTTTCTTCTAAATTGAAATTAATTTGCAACCTCAGAATGAAGTTGGTGGTAGATGTGCTGAGGAAACATGTCACCAAAAGGGATTTAGAACTGGTGGCATGAAGAAGCCACCAGTATGCTCACAATGTTGTATGTGTAAGCAGGTAAATGAATTGAAAATGTGATGTTCTACATTTGGGTTTACACTGTATAGTACCTACAAGAGGTGGCTTTCTTTGTCCCTGATTACAAGTGTCCTTGACAATGGTGTGCTATTTATCCTAATATTTAAAAATATTTAAAAACAATATCGAGAAATGTTGAATTTAACGGGTGCTACAGATTGCAACTATTACCAGTTTCGGACCTTCAAAATGGGGCATAAAATGCGCATTTTGATGGTTCCAGCTGCAATATTGGGGAGAGGATGTAGCCTGACGGCTAGAGCGGTCGCCATCGAAGCTGGGAAACCGGGTTCGAGTCTCGGCAGGGACGTTCAACATCCTGTGATTCTGGGAAAGTCACTTAATCTCCCCGTGCCTACCAAAATGAATGTGTCCATCTGTAATGCAACTGGTGCTCATGTAAAGTGCTCTGATACCTTCGGGTCAAGTTTGCGCTATATAAAACTCCGAAAAATATATATATATATTTGCATGTCCTGGCATTAACCTGATATATATATTGTCAGATTTGACCTGATAATATGTTCGTGGGCAAAATCGTGAGAGTTCAAACTTTACTGCACCACTCATAATTCTGTCCCTGACACAGATAGGGGTTTGCTCTGCGGTCTTACATTTTCCACAAGGTGGGGTTAGTATTTTGCTCCATCTATTAAAATAGGTGGCAAGAAAACAGTGCAAAAAATCGGTACATGCTGGCACAGCTTTGCTGCTCATCTCTAAGGGATCAGCTTCTACACTACAGTGGTGATGTACTGAAGTTCTTTTACAGGATTGAAAATAATATAGAGTATTTGTTGCTTATTTACTCTGCAAAAGGCCTTGGTACCCACTTGGGCGGGCCAGGTACAGGCAAACAGTGCTAAATAACTGAAATAATGAAAATCTCAAACATACATTTTGTATTTTCCCTGCCCTTCTCTGTTTGAAAGAGAAGTGTACTTAAGGTTAGGTATAACTGGGCTACTAAAAAACAATAAGTACATTCGGGGAGAGGATGTGGCTAATGGCCAGAGCTGCTGACTTTGGAATTGGGGGACCAGGTTCGGGTCTCGGCATCGGCTCAACATCCTGTGATTTGGGGCAAATCACTTAATCTCCCTTGTGCCTATCAAAAATTTAATGTGTCATTGTGTAATGTAATTGGTGCTCATGTAAAGCGCTCCAATACCTTTGGGTCGAGTTTGTGCTATATAAAAACTACGACAGAAAACATGTACCTCAAGTGCACTGACTGACTAGCCGCAATTGGATTTTAATTTTTAATCCCATCAGTGAAACTACAAAGGTAGGTGGCTGCGGCTGCGTCACACCCGCGTCTCGAGAAATGTGGGCCATTCAATTTTTCTTGAAATGTCTAACAGAAAATGGTGCTCCTGCGACTGTCCGTTCTCCCAGTCCAACCTACGTCCCTGTCTATAATTGTGTGACGCAGATGTTTTGAGAAACATTCTGAATAGCACTTGAGATGGTACACTGAGTCCCTTTAAAGATTTGTAACCAATAGCTCGGACTGAGAATGACGACCAGGTGAATAGAGATGAAAATTCCAGACAGGCTCAGAGTACTTACCATGTGTAATGAAATCCCGCCATCCAGCTGGATTTTGAGAGCATCCACTTCATTTAGTTTTTCTGCGTGGATTTCTTCCCCTGCACCACTCACATCTTTGATCCCGCACAGTTCCTTCTGAACTCTTTCAAGGAGAGCTTCGCATTTTGCTTTTTCATCTTGAATGTGGTTGATTTCGAAATCCATTAAGAATGGCTGGTGCAGCTCTGTCTGAATCTGCTTGAAAGTGTTTAGAGTACATTCTAGTCTTCTCTGAAAGTCCTGGTTGCCCCCAAGTTTCCGTTGCAGGTCCGCCATCATGCCGGTGAGGAGCTCATGTAGTCTCCCCAGGTCCTCTTGCTGTTTCTTCATCTGCTGCAACTCTGACACTTTCATCTCTGCGCCCAAAGCTTCAGAGGATTTCAGCTGGTTTTCTGCTTCTTGAATTAGCAGCATCAGTTTTTTTACCTTTTGGTACAAATTCTGAACGGCGGTTAAGTCAAAGCTCTGAAGAGCGATGTCAGCTTCATCCTTTAGGGCTGTGGCTGTACTCTTGATTTCACTAGAGAAGGAGTCATACCGGTTGCTTTCTTCAGAGATCCTATCAAGGCGCTGAAGGTGCATCTCAGTTTCACCTCTGATTTGTTCATACAAAGCAGGGATTTCAAGGAGATGAGGGCTGTCCCATTCTAGGCCGCTGCATGCCAGTGCCTCCTTGTCCTCCAGTATCTGTAAGAATGTAGAGTGTGCAGATAAAATTTTATGTTTACAACCTATCAACTTGTTTTTTACGTCCTTACTTGTTCCTGATTTTTCGATAGTGCTCGACACTAATAAATTATTCTGTAGTTCCCTCAGATCCAGAAGCAATGAATTAGCTCGGTTTGTTAAATCCACATAGGTCTTTATTTTGTTATTTGCCTCACGGATTTGATTTTTTGTCACTCTGTACGCCCTACTTATCCTGCTCTTCAGAATGTATAACTGGTCAATAAGAAACAATTGTTCCGACACATTCAGTTCATTCTGTAACTCATTCCTTTCGTTCAGGAGTGACAAAATCAGATTCTGTCCTTCATGCAATGCCTTTTCTTTGTCCTGTAGCTCTTTAAGTTGCTGGTCCAATTCCGACCGGGTTAGGGTTTGGTTTACATCTGGAACGGTGTCTACCTCACAAAACTTGAGACAGTCTTTAACTTTTTTTATTTCCGCAAAGAGCTCTTCTCTTTTTCCTAAGGTGGCTTCTAACTGCTGCAGTTGATCACTTGAGATAGTTGTAAGAGCCTGGTGTAGAACCCCCAGTTCCTTTATAAAGGCACTTATGTCTTCTTCTTGATTCAACTCAGGGCTAAGGTGTTCCAGCTCATCCGCTAGTGACTGCGCACTGGACAGCCTATCCAGGATATCTCTGTGCAGGGAAGTACAGCTTCTGATTTGAACCCTGACATCATCTGGAAATAGTGCAATATTTTGGTCGAAAATACATTTGCTTTTGGTATCCTTAGCCCATAAGATTGCTTTTTTCAATGAAAGTATGACTTTGTTTTTTCCTAAATGTGGGCTAGCGCTAAGTTCACCCTGGGCCAATGCTTGTTGCTCCAACACTTGCAGCTGATGGTCTAAATTGTTTACATCTTTTTCTAGAGTTTCTCTTTCTATTTGCCCCAACATTCTTTTAATCTGCAGCTCAGCTTTGTCCTTAATTTGAGAAAATTCATATCTAATGATCTGCAGCTGTAGAGGGGAAAGTGTGGATACTTTCGACTTCTCTCCTGGGCTGTCACGTTCTTCTAGTAGACCCTCCTGTGTCTGTAGCTCTTTCTTAAAGTCCTTAATTTTCTTACTGAGATTGTTGAATTCTTCCATTTCCACTGCAAGGTGAAGCTGTTTCTTTTGCATGATCTGTTCCACTTGTTCCCACCACTGCTCAATCTGCGTTACTTGACTTTCCATTAGTTCCTTCTCCAGACCAATCACATCTTTGGAAGCGATCTCTTGATTCCTTCTCAGCGTACTCAAAATGTGTTTTTCACTCTGAAGGCTATTTAAGAAATTGTGTATTCTATCCAGGTACGTGGTGTAGCTTTCATTAGGTCCCCTGAAAATAAAACAATAAAAAAGTTTGACTTAATTTTTTTTAAATTCGCATTCAAATAGCCAGGTCAATGTTAAATCATACACTAGCAAGCCTGCATATCTATGGATCCCACTGCAATAATTCTATATCACACCTTGTACAGAGAGGTGATAAAACAGAGGTGTGTCCAAAATATAGCGGAATATCACAATTATCAATGTGCACCACAACTTTAAAAATAATATATTTTTCAAGACAAATGACTTGCATTTTAACGTTGTCCTTTTCCACACTCAGTCTTGCCAGTAAAGATTTTGCAGCGCCAAGGGTCGCGTGGTAACGAGTCAGCGCGTCTATCTGGCTCTGTTTCTCGTGTTTAATGCTTCGCAGGTCTTGCAGGAGCCGGTCCCAGTGGGCCTCAGTGCGCGCTCTCTCTGCCAGGCCTTCAGTCTCGGTGGCGCTCTCAGGGAAGACCTCTTTCTCCACAGATAAAACTTGGTGTTTCTTTCGCTGTAACTCACCGTAAAGCTCCTGCAGACACAATAAAACAGGAGAGGATTTATCAGCTGTTGTCCTGGGAGTGTTTTCCTTCAGGCGTCGTAAATCTTGACTCAAAGACAACACCACACAGGGGCACCGTCAACCCAGTTAAAAGTGCGGGAAGAGAGTTAGTGCACTGTGATGTGTGAAAACGGCCAAGTACACCTCGTCACACTTTCCTCTTGCAGCACACGTGAACACACACGAGTACACACACAAGAACAAAACAGGAAGTCAATTGTTAAGTTATATATATTGCACCATTAACTAGGGCATGAGAAACAGTAACTTTTTAAAGGCGTGCAGACTTCCTATCTTGCTAGGACATAGCTCTACACCCACCCCCCTTGCCCAGGGGTATAATTATCAGGGAATGATGAACTACACACTGATGAATAAAAAGATAGAGTTAACAAGCTAGGTTCTTCTTTACTAAAGAAAGATATGAAAGAAAGAATGGAAGGACAAAAGGAACGAAAGAAAGGAGAGAACGAAAGAAAGGAGAGAACGAAAGAAGGAAAGAACAATAATAAAAGAATGCTCAAAAAGATGGATGATAGAAAAAAGGCTAGAAAGGAAGCAGGAAAAAAAGAAGAAAAGAAAAAGAGGTAGAAAGAGTTAAAAGGAAAGAAAGAAACAGAGAAAGAAAGAAAAGGAGAAAAAAGAAAGTGAGATGGATGTTCATAGTGCAACTCCCAAAATGAATCCCATCAAAGGGCTGTGTGCAGGATGAGCGAGTGCCTTCATTAAGTACAAGCACACAAGCATGTTTGTCACAAGAGCAGCAGAGGCTTTTTGACCCAAAACAGAAAGCCCGACTTGTTCTTTCCTAAGGCAGCTAAAGAGCTGCTTCCAGGGGCGGTTCCTCCATTAGGGCGGAGGAGCGTTGCCCCACTGCTTTCTCGCAGTGCAAGAAGCAGAAACATAAAATGGTAAAACTACCATTTTATGTTTCTGCTTCTCGCACTGCGAGAAAGCAGAAGGGTTTGGTTGGGGGCGGGCAGGTCTGGTCTAGGGCAGGGGAGGAGTGGCTTGCCCACTGCTGAGGGCGCTGTCTGTTTGGTCGGCCCTCTGGGGCTGACCAAACCAGTCATGCGCACTCTGTCTTTTCTCCATGTAGGCTTCGTGCAGTCTACATGGAGAAAATGGCCTCCCCATAGGCGCCTGGCTCGTCGGAGTCATGACCAATCATAACGCTAACATTGCAGCGTTGTGATTGGCTCAGGGGAGGGGAGGGAGGCTGCCTGCTTCCTGTTCCTGCTTGAGGCAGGAGAGCAGGAAAACGAGGGACCCGGCGAAAGGTAGGTTTTTAAAATGTATTAACCCCCCGCACTACCCTCCCGTGCAACCCTCCCCCACCCCCTCACCCGCGATTAATGCCGGCTGTGACTGGCTGCTTCTTGTATCAGAAGTCTAGGACTGGCCCCATAAACGTTTTGGCCAACTAACCCCAGACAAACCAGAACTTCTGATACCACCACTGTGCCATTGTGTAGTTAGACCATTGAATTAAAGGATTTTGCTACTGCTGACCCTTGCCACCCGAGGTAAACCTCAATGGGTGTGCCAGGATATAGGGCCAGCTCTGGCGGTGGCAGTTTACTCACATTTGAGCCTAGATGAGCTGACTTGGTGCCCTTACCCCCCATGTCCGTGGAATCATCAATGCACCAGATGTCCAAACTAAAAGGTTGGACTGCACTTTGCTAAGATAGGTGGCCTTCTTCTAGACACTACGCCTAGCCCCTGTGTGCTAAATACTGCGCTGGTTGTATCTGCATCACTTACTATATGATTATTTTCTTACCTCGACATTTTGTAGTGAAATGTCTAATTCAGGTGTTTGGTTTTTCACTTGCTGGACTCTGTGCTCAGCTTCCTCTAGAGCTTCAGAGGAAAGTTTGTTTTTCATCACTAAATGTATATCCAAATTCTGTAAACAAAAAATACAAAACATTTAAATAAAGAATTTTAAGTGTGATTAAGGCTGTGACTATAATCTAAAAATAGTGTGATTCAATCAGGTTTCTGGGATATCCATAAAAATGCATACAAGATCATTTACTGTTATGGAAAGCCAGCTGAGAGTATTTGCCATTTTTGATACATTCCGAAATCCTTGCCGAATTTTAATGTCTGGTGTGTTCGCACACCCAGTCCTAACTATGACGTCATTGAAAAGGCTTGCATGTTAGTGTTGCAAAGTCATCCTGTGCCCTGGGCACCCTCAACGTTTTGCTGACTGGTACTGGGGTAACTGACTCTGACTGTCCATGGGCTCTGCCTAACCAGGCCCAGGGCCAGGGCTATGCTGAAAAGACACTTACAATACAGTGAAAACACCTACATACACTAGGGTACACAATGGGTTAGGGTACCCCTATGACTGGCATGACCTCCCCTATAAGACCCTAGGACATAATAGGGCAGGGGGATTAAAACTGCCTTTAAGATCAAAGCATATAATAGAGCATGGCAGTTTAAAAGCCAGCAGCTTTTCCGCACTTGCATGTGTGCACTGCTGAGGCCTGAGGTCAGTTTAAAAGCAGCTCTGTGTTGCAGGACTGCTTTTAAAATGTAATTTGTGCCCAAACTCAACTTTGGAATTTGGGGCACTTAAATTGATAAGCTACAATGTTTGGGCATATTAGGTACCCCCCCCCCCCTTTAGGGTCTCCCCTAGGTGTCCCAGGGGTGGGAGATCAGGTATTTATAAGGAGGACCCTTATAAAATGAGTTTTTCATGCCCTGAGTTTAGTGAAATTGCACATTTCACTCCAAACATTGTAGTAAAGTGCGTCCCAAAATCGACTTTGTGCTAGGAGCACTGTGGAGTGAGGAGCTGTAATTTTTATACATTTTCAGGACCCCTAAAGTCCTAGGTGTTCCAGGGGTGGGAGGTCCTGTAGATATAGGCAAGGTCCTTATAAAAGATGTTTTATAAGCCCTGATGTTGGAGAAATTGCCCAGTTCATTTTCCCCATTGCAGATCCCCAGCCACATAGGTTAACATGGCAAGAAGTTATTAAATAATAACTAACGTCAAGGAGGTGATAAAAATATCATTCAAGGACTTCCTAGAATGATATTGATGAATCCAACAATATGGTATTGTTGAATTTATTCTAATATGTACAGACAATAAGTTATAAGGCTTTCTTGTCTGTAAGCCAAAATTCAGCCCTCTAGAGCTCTGATCTGATTGGCCAGGGTTTTATTGGATTAACCAGGCTGCTTTGATAAGGTGATAAATAGCCCAGGGGTTCACAGAGCCATACTGAATTCTACTACATAGGAATGCTATGGCAGGGGGAGGGGTCGTAAAACATCTTCTTCAAAGAGAGGAGGGGACAGACTGTGTAAGTCAGGTCCAATTACAGCCCTACCCTCTGAACCCTGCCAGATGGCAGGCTTAAGGCAGGAAGTTCCAGATGGAAAGGGCAGGGAGCGTATGTAGATGAGCCATCCTGTAGGCTATTTCAGTTAGCTCTTCTCTCTCTGCTGGAAAATCAGCCATGATGAATTTTGGAGAAATGGTGCTCTCTGGGAAAAGATAGTGCCACACTTTGGAGGATGTGGTCATACCCTGGGTGGTGCCCTGCACCTCATTGGACAAGAGTGCCCTCCTGCTTGATCCAGGGGACTTGGAATAAGTATATGAGAGGGGCAGAGCCTCTTAGATCTGCTGCTTGAAACTTAAGGAAGAAGAAGGGTCCATGCTGGACGTTTGATTTGCACCAACCAGGCCCTGCACTCTGAAGACTGCACCTGCTGCACAATCTGGAACTACCGCCCTGTGGCCCTAACTGGCTTCAAAAGGACTAAAGAGTGGACTCCCTGCAAGCTACAGGTTAACAGAGCTCACCTGGAACATCACCACCAAGAATCCTCAGCCTGGATTACTACCAGTGGATTTGTAAGTGTTTTGTCCAAATCGATTGTGGGAACTGAAGTCCCAAAACTTTCAAGAACTGTCTTGGAGCTTCCAGACTCTTGGAGCAAGTTTTGGACATGTTGAGACCCTTTGGCGAACTTCAAGAAGAAGTTCCAGTAGTTTGGAGAACTTTGGAGCAACTTTGAGAAAAAAAAGTCCATAAGTGGACCGACTCGACCTGACCAGCCAAGCCAGGGATCTTCAACCGTGAGCCGGCCTCCAGTCCAGGTTCGTCCCTGTTAGACCTGGCATTTTTTGTTGTGTTTCCCCTGTCTTTTTCCTTTCTGACCTCCCGGTTTTGACTCTATTTTTGCTGGTTTAGTGTCTCTGCGCACTTTCTCACTGCTGTTCAGTGTTAAAGTGCAAGTGCTCCTATTGTAAATTATGTTATGAATTGGTGTTTACATGACTGGCATGTTTGATTTACTGATAAGTCCCTAGTAAAGTGCACTGAGAGTGCCAAGGCCTGTAAATCAAATGCTACTAGGGGGCCTGCAGCACTGATTGTGCCACCCACAAGAGTAGACCTGTAAAAGTATCTCAGACCTGCCACTGCAGTGTCTACGCGCAGTTTGAACTGCCATGTCGACCTGGCAGGTGCACCCATTTGCCAGGCCCTTTCCTTCCCTTTTATTCCATGTACGTCACCCCTAAGGTAGGCCCAAAGTACCCCTTTGGTCAGGGTGCAGTGTATGTGAAAGGTAGGACATGTACTGGTGTGTGTGTAACATGTCCTGATAGTGAAATATAGTGTAATTTGTTTTTCACTAGTGAAAGGCAATCTGTCCCATAGGATAGAATGGGGAATACTTTGTAACATCTTACAAGTATAACTTCCCATGAGGACAAGGTAGAAAATGGAGTTTAGTATGCCTGAAATCAGAATATAAAAATGCACCTTTTAGTAAAGATGATTTTTATATTGTGTGTTTGACAATACCACTTTTAGAAAGTGGCTATTTTCTTTCTTAGCCATCCTGTGTGCCTCTGCTGGGTTGTGGATTGACTGTCTGGCTTTGGAGTGACAGGGGCTGGGGATGTGCATTCTTTTCAGACAGCCACTGGGGGGGTCGAGGTGTGTCCTACCTTTCCCGGATGAGTCAGGGCTGGGCGGAATAGACCTGGGCTGCAATTAGTGTGGTGGGAGGAGATTTCCTTGCACCTGAATGGGCCTGGTCTGCCTTGGACAATGCTGTCTCCACCTCCTGCCAGGAAGCTGGGCCAGAGAGGACAGAACTGGTTTGGACTGAGCACAGACACTCTCTGCCACAAGAGAACAAAGGGAAATGTGGTATAAATATTGGGGCCCAGACCCCAGGATTTTAGAAGTCTTTTGGACCAAGAAACCTGCCAAGAAGAAGAGCGGGAGAAGCTGTGAGGAGAAACTACCACTTTGCTGTTGTGTGCTTTGCAGTGTTGGCCTGCAGTGGCTGCTTCTGTCTTGGGCAGAGAAAGGACTGGACTGAACTTTCTGCAACTTAATTGTTTGAGTTTCTCCAAGGGCTTGAAGTAGAGCTTGCCCACTGTTCAAGAAGTCTCAGGAACAGCAAAGACTTCAAGTTCATCAGCTATCAGCACTAAGAACTGTGTGTATTGTGCTGCAACAGAAGAAAAAGCAACCTGATGCCGTCAACGACGCCGCTGCCGGCTCCGTGTCCTGAAGGCAGCGCAGATGGCACCACTGCACTTTGCACCGCAACACTGGTTTCACAGATGCCGCCGTTCGATGCCGCCACCAAGCCGCTGCTTGCACCGCGTCCTGGGGGGACCGCACTTTGCACCGACTTGCTTCACAACGCCGCCCTGGTATCCCCAACGGCGCCGCTCCACGCCAACATCGACGCTACTGCTTGCACCGTGGTTCAAGGTCCCCGCTCGTAAGTTACACGACACACCGTCCTCATCCCACACCGCAGCCTTAGCCTACCGACGCCGTGGCCATCGACTCCAGTTCGTCAGCTGACGACAGCACTTCAGCAACCAAGCCACCGCTGCTTGCACCGTGACCAACTAGCACCACGACTAGCACCACATCACTTCACAGCGCAGCCCTGGTCTGACCGACACCGCTAGACAACCGCCACCGAGCCGCTGCCTGCACAGCGACCTGAGGGCACCGTGTGCCGCACCGCTGCACTCCGCACCGCAGCACCCGATGCCCGCCGTTGCCGGCACTCCTGACTTCAACCGCGAGGAGTTTGATCTGCAACAAGTGTGACTTCAAGGGCCCGATGACTCCTGCACCGATCTCCGGAACCGACGCCTGCTGACGCCGGCTCTTCGGAGCTCAACAAGACGCACTACATTTTCAAAGGTACTGTTTTGTGGGTCTTCCTGACACCGACACCGGCACGCGACGCCGCAGTCGGCTTGAACTGTTTGGATTTGTTGTTCGCGATGCCGTGATAGCCCTGGATGGAGCTATCGACTTCAAGGAACTGTAATTTAAGTTTATTTTTGCGTATTGATATTTCTAAGAACTGTAGGGTGGATTTTTATCATTTTTGGTCTTTATTGCACATATAAAATATTGGCTATTTTTCTAAAACTGATGTGGTGTCCTTTTGTAGTGTTTTCACTGTATTACTGTTGGTTATGTGCAAATGCTTTCATCACTGCCTCTGAGATAAGCCTGACTGCTCGTGCCAAGCTACCAAGGGGGTGAGCAGGGGTTATTTCAGTA
This sequence comes from Calotriton arnoldi, assembly GCA_963921515.1. Lineage (NCBI taxonomy): Eukaryota > Metazoa > Chordata > Amphibia > Caudata > Salamandridae > Calotriton > Calotriton arnoldi. The sequence continues at coordinate 2,608,614 of CAWUFW010000761.1, forward strand.
GTGTAGCCCCCTTATCCTGACTAGGAAGAAGGGTCCCTACTTGGCAGGGTACCAACCTGCCAATCAGAGACCCCCATTTCTAACAGTCCCGCTGAAAAGCTCCGGACTTCCAGAGTTTGACTGGGAGTCGGCTTAAACCGAAGCAGGCGAGCCCTCACCGAATCCGGCCTGGTAAAAAGCATCGAGGGACCCCGCAAGAAAAAGCTCCGTAAAAGTTACTAAGTCAGCACATAGAAAAGGTGGCCTGGATCTCTGGTTAGTCCCGCTGGAAAGCTCCGGAGGTCGGACTTCCAGACGTTTGACCGGGAGCTTGTCGCAAGGCAAGCCGGTGTACCCTCACCGGATCCAGACTGGGTGAGAGCTTCAAGGGACCCCGGGAAGAAAAGCTCCGGAAAAGTTTTTAAGTCAGTAGGTTAAAACTTTGACTGAGACCTACTGTGAGGGGCAACCGCGCAGGGCTCCATCATGGTCGGCCTGAAACTTTGACTTTGTCCATGTCTAGCGTGACCAGATGTCCCAATAGGTGCTATAGGTCTCTAAGGGCTATATAGTGCTAAATCTTTAAAAATTCAAATCTCCAGTTCCCTACATTGGATGTTTTTCGCTTTGGTGTCATCTTAAAGATAAAACTATTTCCTAGTTTTATAAATTGGTGTTGGATTTTTATTGTGTCTTGTGTCTTAATTAGTTACTGAATTGGTGTTTTTAATTTCTTTACATACCGGTCTTTGAAGTTAAGCCTGCCTGCTCGCAGCCATGCTACCAAGGTTTGAGCATGGGAATAATTTTCTAAGACCTATTCTGAGTCCTATATTGTGTTAGTCATCTTTTTGCCAGTGGTAGATACATATTACCCACTTTCCAACAGTTTTTAATTTCAATTTAAAGTCTTTTGTGCTTATCGTAAAGCTGGAAATTGACTGCAACATTGACATAAGTATTCCCATAATTCTGTGATGCATAGCTGGTGTATGTGAATGACACTCAGTTTGCTTAGCTATCTTTGCATCAAGAGTAGGACAAATATATGAGAAACTATCAGCATGTAGGGTATGACACCTTGTCCATTAAACAAGCCACAAAATGATTGATTGGCGGGAGGCTCACAGCTAAATATTGGTTAAAAGATTTTAAGCTAAGCAGAAGAGGCATGAACTCTATCTGGGGTGCCTGAAGAAGTACTGTTTTAAAAGTATCAAATAGAGCTAAGCGCTGTTGCTGAATTTATTTTCTTTATCTGTTGAGCCATTAGCTCAATAAAATCCACAATAACATGTACAGCCAGCATCAGATTCCCAGCTACCAGCAGGAAAGCTATTAGGAGAGAATATTGTGAATGAAAATGATGCCTTAATAGTTTTGTATACATGGACAACTCCCACAGACACAAGAGTCTTTGGAAGCAAAAGTAGATGTGGGGGTTATATCATCATTTTTATAAAGAGTGTTTTCATGCACCTGGGTGTGGATGTACTGGGGAGCTTAAGGAAGGTACTCAGTTCCACGACTTGAGAAAATGGAACAGACTGTCCTGCCTTACAAAAAAGTTGTATATCCACTGATTGCACTATATAATTATGGCAATATTTATCTCCAAATTTCTCCCATCCTAAATCTATTAAAAGCAGCGTGTCTTCCAGAACTGAATGTGGAGCAATGTAGGCAAAGACAGATATCCCAGTATTACAGCAAATTGTCAAAAAAGATCTATCACAAGTTTTATGGAGCAATATTCTGTGTTAATTTGTAGTACAACTTACAAGCCTGATATGTTTTTCCTCATATAATAAGTTCATGGTCTGCATAAAATTTGTATTTACAGAGTTAGATAACCGTGAGGATTTCTCTAAATCCTCAATCTGAAGAATCATGGGTAAGTGCAAACTAGAATACCATAAAAGGGCTAACAATCAGTTAAGGACATTCAACACAAAGATCGAATTAGGGCTGCTTACAATAACCCATGTTTCCTTCTCTTTAGCAGCAAAGACAAGGATTTCGTTTGAGCAACATAATTCACAGATGTAAGAAACACACTATTTAACAATTTGACAAAGCTAAAGCATTACAAATCAAGAGGGCATTACCACACATAATAATTGTGTTGTCCTATAATAAATTAAGTAAGACTTTGAATGATAAAAATGTGGGACAGAAAGTCTATAAGATAGAAATACATTGAAAAAGTGTTATATGCCAGTTCTTTAATTTATACTTCTACAGAATGTCATAACACGTCTTAGACCAATCTCTGTAGTCCATTCAGGTCAATATACAAAATACTTTAGTTGCCTAACAATGAAGACTTTGCTTTACTGGATGGCTCCGGACCAGGACGTGGCTGCGGGTCTAGAAGGAAAGGACAGGACATAGTCTGTGTATATGTGGGGTAGAGACACATGTGGATGGAGGCCACTCTTGCTTATTTATTAAGGTGCTTTATAGAATATTGGTTTGCAGTAACTGTAAATTCTGAGTGTAATAGTCTTTGCTGGAGCCTCAAGTTAAAGGATACCTGTATTAGGAGTAGGCCAGAATAGAAATGGAAGTTCATTGGATGGTGGATAGTGAGGCATTATTAGTATCTTACTTGTGGGTGCCTTGTACAATTCATGCTGGTTGGGAGTGGTTCAGATCTGGTTTGGTAGGTGACAAAGAGCCCCATTAAATTGTTATGTCTTCAGAGATATCTGAAGGTAGGTTGGTTCCTCAGGTGCGAAAGAAAAGAATTTGAGAGTTATTGCCACCATACTGTTAATATTTCACCCTTGTGCTTCTTTTCATTGAATATGCTTGGAAAGCCACTCTTACATTTCCTGACCTGAATTTGCAAATAAGGATGCTTCAGCTGGTATTGTAGGGTTTTTCTCTTAGACACTTTAAAGACAGTACACATTATTCTGAATGTATTTACCCACTCCAATAGGGAGCGATTGGAGCTCTTTCAAGGTCAGGGTAACTGACATTGAAGGGCTCAAATAGAATCTTGCAGCTTGATTCTCTATGCTCTGAAGCTTCAGACTCTTTCTCTATGTTCATCAGCATAGGTTCAATTGCAATTATCTATCCGAGGCATGACCATGGCCATTGGAATTTAATGAGGTGACTTACCAATGTGAGCAGGAATACCATTCTTAGAATTATGACTTGATAATTGGTATTTCTTATGATGTGATATGATAAATGAACGAAAGCACTGTATCAAATCAGACAAAGAATGTGGTTTTCTGTTTTGCTGAGGTGATCAATTCCTGTTCTTGAGGCCACATGAAAGAAAGAACTCTCTGAATGGATCACAGATTACTAGCATCTACTTTAATGGGATCTTCAGGTGCAGAGTACACTATGTCGTCCAAAGGTATGGATTTAAAAAATAAGTAAAGGTCCTCTAATGTAACCATGAATGCATTATGGTAAGATACTATAATGGGGATTCACCCGATGAGCTGTGGCTCTCTTAAATGTGCTCTCTTTTTCCTCCCTGAAAATTATTCAATATAAAGAATTTTCACAATAAAACAGTTTGACTTCAGCATTATCTTTAATATGAAGAGATTCACTGAGGTAGAACAAACAGATTCTCTTGGGAGATTTATCTGGTTGTGACGTGGTGGGATACTACTGGAGGTCTCACTCACTGGTGCTCTGATTCTCACCACAATTATTTTGCATATTTTGCACGAAAATGAATATTTATTGGAATTTTTAATCTGGATGGAATATTTTCCCTTGAAACTGTGTGATAACCAGGGCAGGGAAGAAACTCTAGTTTGCCAAACCAGCCAGCAGCCGGATTGAAAGAGAGAGCCTGCCAAGTTGCTAAATATCACAAACAAAAAGTTTGGTGGCTGAGGCCCACAATACAAGAGTTGCCTCTAAGCAAAGAGTCATTTATTAATACGATTATCCTGAAGAATTAATGTGTTTGTGCTTGGACTCAGCAACTAGGGGTCCTCATGGGCTGGACGAATGGTTCACACCCAGAGGCATTATGATTTTGCTATTATATAACTCCGCCCCAGACAATACTTTGAAGCAAGGCAATCAAGTGGGCTTTTTGCATAGCATGTCCATTCATTTCCCTTAGTGGGGTGTCTAAAGCTCAGTCCTTAGACGTCTGAAGAAAGTGCAGCCTTTTCTGCGTATTCGATCATTGCTGGTCTGGAAAATGCACTAATGTTTCCTTCATCCCACTAACGAAAGTGCCAGGAAATATTCAGCAGAAGGATTGACTCAGCTCTTACGCAGCAATAGACTGTCCCAAAGGAAAGTCTGAGTAGATTATGTTCTTCTTTCTGACTTCTTTTTTAGGGAAGTGGGCATAATGTACTTGTGTGATTCATCACCACTAGAGGAAACAATAAGGAATAAACTTTTCCCTCGATTTGAGGAACTGATTAATCAAATAAAAGACTTAGGGCCTAAATACGAGTTTGGCGGTCCAGGGGACCGCCAAACTTGCGGTGGAGGTGCGGTCCGACTGCCGTATTACGAGTACGGCAGTCAGACCTCCAGAGAACTGCTGCAACCACCAGGGATCCCCGATCCCTGGCGGTGGTGCGGCTATCTTGAGGGCGCAATATACTTGGTGGTGCCACTGCGGCACTGCCAAGCATATTACGAGTTTCCTCACCGCCGGCTGTCTCATGGCGGTTCTCACGCCATGAAACTGCTGGCGGTGAGGAAACAAAAGGGGCCCTACAGGGCCCTCTCTTGCCCCTATGGATGGGTCGGCATGCAGGGGGGCACATGTTGTGCCCCCCTGTCCCTGCACGGCATGGACTGCACAGTCCATGCAGTGCAGGAACGTGCATTGGCGGTCCTGCAGCGGTGCAGTACTAAGGCTCACATATGAGCCTTTGTACTGCACCGCAGCGGGACCACAACACCGCACACCAGACCACGAAATTACTCATAATCTGGCGGGCAGGCAGCGGTCCTGTTTGGCAGTCTGTGGAGCGGGGCGGTGGCGTTGTGGTCTGCTCCTACACCACCAAACCCATAATAGGGACCTTAAACTCCAGGGGGAGTCCAACTTTATAACTTCCAGCTCAATTGTTTAATAATAGACCTAGCTTTCCAGCTCAATTACATGTTAGACATTAGAACGAAGAAACTATGGAGTATGCAGCAGGAGCACAGATGGACGTGCAATTTCTCCTTGTTTCTTACCCTAGTAATTACCAGTGCAAAAACAGATGGAGGGTTAATTAGAACGAGAGAGCTATGTCTATATGTCTAATGCAACAAACCAAAAGTCATAAACACAAGAAACATTAAGCATATTGATAAAATAATGATAATAATATTTGTGTAATAGCTGAGACCACTTTATCATGATAAGTACTCCATGAAATAATTGAGGGCACTATCATCCTGTGAGGTTCAGGAGCTGATGGAATGTCTAGAATATCCAAGTAATTATGTACCTAGACACAAGAAGCAAGTTACAGATAGTTGTAAGCCATTTTAAGACTTCTAAGAGTAAAACTATTTGACTTGTTAAAAACAGGAAAACAAGGTAGAATTTTAACCTCAATGTTAACTTCAAAACAGTGACTGCAGCTATTTAGACCAAGGCAGACTATGTAGTCTAGACTTATTTCACAAGGATTTTCTCTCAGGATCAAGTAAGAAAATTGTTGGAGTATCCCAGAAGTATACCAGCGGCCTTATACCACATTCCCACATATTTACACAGAAGCAATTCTAGTGATGTCTCGGGTATCTTCATCAAGCACTTGAGCAAGCCTTTGCTAATACCATTTGCAACCTTTTATGAATCTTGCCAGCTCAATCTTTTGACGCGCTCCTCCTCCACATCCAAATATTTAAAGACCCTGATTGATCATATCACGTTAAAGGATGGAATTCTGAAGGAATAGTAACTAGCTCCCAAATGCAAGCCCAGACATTTGTGGTGATTGGCAAAAGAGGCATGACAATGCATTGGCCAGGTCTACAGATGCGTCCTTTTGTATGATGCTCAGGATGTGGAACAGTATGCATGAGATCTGAACAAAGAGACACTATAGAAAAGGAGATTTGATATCCCTCACAGATCACTGCAATAATCTTAGGTGCAATATACGCCAACCATATTTTAAAGATGTTTGGTCAGTAGGTGTGAGGTAACTGAAATTTCAGGGGTAAATAATGGAAAAAAGATATTGGTTGAAAATAAACACCTTTAGATATCTTAAAACTACTCCACTATGGGCCTTCCTTTCTTTTTTATTGGGGCATCTGTATTTTATCATGTGCATTTATTTTATATAGCTCACATGAGCTAGTGAAATCAAGCTTCAAAGCTCATACATAAATGAAAACATGGCATTAAATATAGATTTGGAAACACTGCGACATAGCAGGTCAATTACGTGACGTCAATCACAGTTTTAATCACCATTTCCTCATAAAGGTCAAATCCATGTCAGGTTTTATGACTATCTAATTAGCATACTGTAATGCTAAACTGTATTCATTTACATAATCTATGATTATTATAAAACTCTGTCACGGATCCTGCCACGTTGGCTATCCCTGTATTGGAGTCATGCATGCACTTTGAATTGTAGATAAAGGAATGCAAATATGATTTCATAAACAATACTTTCGTTTTACTTTCTTTTTTTCAAATACATTCAAGGCTACATTTTCACATAATTTTTTCGCTTTTTCACGTGTGCCCAATTCTTGAATTTCTTTGCCAGGGCGTTTTGTCAGTAATTTGCTGTACACGAAACCTTCACTCAAAATCTCTTTCTGCTAACGGTAAAACAATGGCGAGTGAAAAGGTCAAAGTGTAGTTTCCTTTCAACATGAATTTACATTATACTATTAAAGAACAGTTATGCAATTAAAAGCACGCCAAACACTATATACTTTTGATTATATTTTAACTTGCAGTAGCAAGAATTCTTATATTTGTGCAAAACGGTATAGTGTTCCTTCTCACACTTGTCACAAAACGATACAGAGCGAAACATCCTTGTAGAATTTAAAAAGTAGACAACATCTTTTAAAACTATCAGTTTGCTGGCGTTTTGGGAAAAGCATTCTGTATAACCACTGGAGAATATTTACATGAATATATTTGCATTTTCATTAAGCAATAAAAGGTGTTTGCGATGTTTATGTGGGCTTGCCCCTAAAGACATATAGTACTGAGTTGGGATTCGGTTGCAAAAGTTGTTTATACCAAAATGGATTCCCCGCTGGCTACCTCTCAGGTTACCTTGCTCCTGCTGATTTTGTATTTTGAGACTACACATATCAACCAGAAATATTTTGGAATACAGCTGCTAATGTTCATGTCACACAGCTCTAGTCTCATTCTGTCAGGGCTATGAATAGTTTGTGAAAAATTCGGAATCTTTAATAAGTCAGTTTTTAAGTAAAATATTCAACAACCGCCTGGCATTGATGTGTCTGACTTGCACGTCGCTTTTTCAGAATTAAAGATGTGTTGTAAGAAGTTTGCACTAGGATCCTCACCAGTCCTTTACAAGATCAAGGCCAAACAAGCTTAGCTTTAGTAGATGACATGCATGCAGTGACACATGTATGTGCACACTCATATGTATATCACATATAGTTGCACATAATCAGCCCCAGCAATGCACTTAGAGATACACAAGCACACACAAACAAACACCGCACCGATCAGCAGACATATTGGCGCACAGCCTAACACACCTACGAGTATCCATGCATACACATCCATAGAAAGAGGTAACAGGTACAAAAACAAGCAGATATTAAGACACCCAAGTACCCAGATCAAAAGGCATGCAGGTACCTTTGTAAACAAACGGAGATAATTCTTCAAACAGACCAACAGACACATTTACGCAGGCCAACAACCATCCAGAAACCAATGCACATAGGCCAACAGACTTACAAACATTCATTAATATGAAAACACAGATGGGCACACACACCCACACACACACACACACACACACACACGCACACACGCGCACACACGCACACACGCACACACGCACACACACACGCACACACACACACGCACACACGCAAACACGCACACACACACACACAATGCATTTATGTACAAAGGTGTACATGCAGCAAGGTACAAAGATGTACATATAAACATGCCTTCAAAATCCCATTCAGTAACTACCAGCACATAAACAGACACATATAAACAAGAGAGAAATGGCTAATGGACACTTCATCCCAGAGTGCTTGATTTTTGCTTGAGAAACTGAGGCCTCATCAGTCTGGAAATTGCATTTGAGGTGGGAAAGTGGCAGTGTGTCGACACCCATTGAATCCTTGGTCGCTCCTGGGTGAAAGCACTTCAGGTGGGTGATGGGAAACCTGCACTTCATATCCCCCTCTATTTGCCACACAATTTATATTTACTTGATAATACACAGTACATAGAATCCCAGTCCATTCATATATATAGGTGGAACCACATCTCCGCATCCTTGTGACTACCCTAACCTTGCCCCAATTTAAGAAAGTGCTTTAGAGGTGCAGCACATGTCCACACTCACTCTTTGCCTTTGACCATCTACAGCACTATTCTGCCTATATATGAACTATATAGATGCATGTAACTGCAACTAACCACTGCATTTCTCTGTTTTTCTAGTGCCAACATAGGCTACATAGAGGGTTTCTAAACAGCTTGATGTACGCTGAACAACATTTATACAATCCTGAACCTCCCTTTTACTAATCATTGTTAAAGGACTATTCAGTAGTACTAAGGATCGAAAGCGACTACGACCCCATTGTCTTGTGGTTAAAAAGAGCCTCGTCTGGAAAAAAGGGGAATGAGATAGCTTAATTGCTGTATGTATGCAAGTAATAAAAAATGGGTTCCTTCGAACTTGACACTGCTATCCCTGTCTTTTTCCTACCTCCTTGGAGTCCCTTAAATGTATCAATGAGTTTCAAGACACTTTGGGGTATATGTACAAAACCCTATCGCCATCACAACGTTACTTTTAGTGACGTTGTGATGGTGATAGGGGCCTCGTCTTATTTACAAGGCAGCGTTAGACCACTTAACGTAGCTTAACGCTGCCTTGTAAATAAGGCCCCCTATAACGCTATGCTTAGCGTGAAAGGGGTAGGCAGTGGGTGTTGCAGTGGGCATTCCACCACAACACCCATTGTTTTTGACGCTGCCCCCTATTTTCAAGGGCAGCGTAAATAGGAGGCAGCGCCAAAATTAAGACCAGGGAAAACCTGGTCTTAAGTTGGCGAAACGAGGAGAAATGCTTTATTTCTCCTCATTTTTGCTTTTTCAATGTGTACTGCCTTGTGCAGCACACATGAAAAAAGCAGAACGCTTTGGATTGTTTATGTGTAGGAAGGTGACCCTTCCTGCACATAAACAATCCTTTAAAGAAATGACATTTTGTAATCTTCCACATGTGCTGCATTAAGCAGCACACATAGAAGTTACAAAGAGGCATTTAAAGATTGCTTATGTGCAGGAAGGGGGACCTTCCTGTACATAAACAATCTTCCTCTGAATGCAGACACCCTTGCACTATGGTACAAGGGTGCCTGTGTTGGCGCTACACTGCTAAGTGTAGTGCCAGCGCAGGGGGAAACACAAGACTGCACCATATCCTTGTAAATATGGTGCAGCCTTGTGTTTCTGAAGTGGTGGAGTGAGTCGTTAAGCCATGTCGGCTAACTCCTCACTCCGCCACTTCCTTGTACATATGCCCCTTTATTTTCATTCTTCTGGGAGAGGTATCCGCATGCCAAGTTTGGTTGCATTTCACTCCAGAATGAATCATTGACATCACACCGATTTCAGTGTTAAAAAAAGTAGCACTCTTATTTAAGGTGAAAGTAGCTGATAGAGATATAGGTGAAAAGGACATGCTGGCTTGGGGATACCTCTTTCTGGGGTTCAACGTCCATTCATTTATTTCAGGGGAGACTTTAGTGTCTAATTTTTAAGCATGGGATACCTTCAGACATCTTTAAGGCTAAAACTTCACTTTGGGTCCCCTTCTTGACCAATGTCCTAAATGTAGCCTTAGTGACTGTCCCACCCAAAGGTTGGTCCCATGCCATTATTGTCCCAATATTTGAAAAGGGCTTGAATGGCGACCTGCAATGCTGCCACCCCATATCTTTGATAAGTTCTACTGCCAAGGTTATGGGATGTATTTTGCTGGATTGTCTCCAAACTTGGTCCGATGAACATAATGTGCTTTCAGAGGTTCAATACGGCTTACACCCGAGTCTTGGCACTGTGGAGCAGTCTCTCAATTTATACCTGTTTATAAGTAAATATGCAGTGACTAGGAAGGGTAAGTTGTACTTGGCCTTTATGGACCTGAGTACTGCTTTCGACCCTGTCAATAGGTCCACACTCCGGAGCATGTTGACTAACATGGGGGTCGACCACTACATTGTCAATTTCCTCAGAGAGCTTCACAATGAGGTCACTGCTAGTGTGAGATTCGGTCCGGGTGGACAGACTAATTCAGCCTTTAACCTTGCAAGAGGTGTATGCCAGGGCTGTGTTTTGGCCCTATTTCTATTCTCACTGTATATAAATGGCTTGGAAGAGAATCTGTTGGAACTTAGGGCTGACTGCCCCCGCATAGGTGACCCCAGCGTTCCTACGTTAATTTATGCCGAGGATACGGTCCTAAAGGCTAGGACAGCAATCAGCTCACAACGCTTGATGGATCGTTTTTTGCCAGTTTATGACCAGTTTAGATCTGAGGGTCAATCAGGTCAAGACGCAAGTTATGATCTTTGGTGCAAAGAAAAAGGACAGCACTGCCTTTGTAGTTAATAGCTCCAAGGTTAGCACTGTGCCTTCATTCTTATACTTAGGTATTCCCTTTGACACCCACTTAGCTTGGGGCCCCTGAAAGATCAGTAGAGCCGCTGTTTCTCTTAAGCTGTTGACGCTCTCCTCATCTTTGCCTGTAGATTAGGCCACTAGCCTATTAAGGAACTTGTGCCCAATTATAAAGCCAAATGTTGTGCCATTGCCTCTTATGGGGCCGAGTTATGGGGCATTACTGATCAGCGGAGTCTAGAAGCAATTGAGAATGGTTTTTATTAAAAGGTTACTATCTGTCCCCAGAAGCACCAGCTCTTTTATCTCTCACTCCGAGGTTGGAATTGGGTATATAAATGATTTTATAAGGTTGCAACGACTCTTCCTGTTGCTCAGAATTTGGTCCAGGAGTCAGACCTCTTTCAACAGAGCCATGCTCGCTGACTGTTTGAAACTGGACCGGGGCTTAACCATCCCCTGGATAAGGCATATCCGTGACTCCTTCCTTAGTCTGGGACGTGAAGACCTGGTCTACAGAAAGTGGGGAAAAACATTGATTAATTCTTGGCCATTATGGTTGTGATGCTAAATTATTGTAACAGAAAGTACAGGGATTGCACCATATCAGCATCTTTGACAACCTACATGGATACAGGTCTTTATAGAGATGACTCCATGGGCAACTCCAACATAAAGTGTTTGACTACATTGGAAAGCAGTTTTTTAAAGTCATTATTGTCCCTCCAGCAAACAATCTTGCTTACTTATCATGACAAGCTGGACATTCACATCATCTCTTGCTGTGCTTCCTAAAACCACTACTTTATTAGATACTTTTGCAGTTTTCAGAGACACCATAAGCGACCTTCTTTCCAGAGAGGGGTTGCTGTCCCTTACTCGACTCAAACTAATAAAATCCTTTTGATTTAGACTTGTTCTCCTAGATATATATCTTACCCGGACACACTATAGAGGATGTCTCTTTGCTAAGCTCAAGTACTATAACTGGGTCCAGAATAACAACCTAAATATAATTTTGGTATCTAACATGGGTATATGCGATCTTCCAAATATAAGTGTCAGGGGTTGAGAACCATACCTCGAAGTTACGTGCTTGCCACCACACATGATATATGTCTGTTACATTTTGACTGACACTTTAACCAGAAGCGACCAGTAATTCTTACAGTCTGCTATGCCTCATTTTTCAGGATGAAATGCTATACTGGGAGATAAAGTAAGGTACTGTGTTTTTGCTCCACAATTTACCACCAATCATTAAAAGAAGACCACTGAATTCCAAGGGATTTAGGAAAGGGAATAAGGGTGTTTTTTTAAATAAGTACTACCTGGTCTAAAAGGGAGTCACTGAAATAAATTGCTTCCTGCTGAAGAATGCCTGCGGGCTAAAACAGAGTTGGATAATTCAGGCAATTTTCCTTTTCAGCTTGGACTCTTGCCCAACCATATGGAGCGCTTGCCCCTAAGACACTTACCGAGCAATGTCAATGTCATGCAGTGTCAAACAGACTGCCATGGGGGTTACAAGGGGTCTGGCCATGACCTTACACAGGGGTCACCTAAGTCACAAGAGAACCCCTGAGGTTGAGGGTTTTCTAGAAAAGGGGAGCTAGTTTCTTTGCCAGAAGAAGAGGAATTTCAGGTGAGACTCCCTGAAGACATCCTGAGGCCAGACACAGGCAAAAACTAAGCAATGATATCATGCAACAGCACATAATGACCGAAACAAGTAACTTCCCTCTACTTCTCTGTCATTCACAAAGTAAGGGAAAAGATGGCTCTCTGTTGGAACACCAGGTAGTGAGAAGAGATCTGCAATAATACCTACCACGACCTGCGTTATAAATGGGACACACTGTCACTGTTTGCGCAATGGTGCACCTTTTTAAAAGGTGCCCATGGGGCAGACCGGGATAACTGTGCCCACCTGCATAGGAATGTTTAGGGGCGGGTCTATGGGACTGCTCTCAGGGGGGCACACATTTTTGTGGCGCACTCTCATTAAGCGTCCTAAAGGCATGTGTGCCTCTGTCCCTGCATCCTTATAGGGATCAGGCACAGGTGCAGAGGCAAAGTGATTTCGTCATTTGCACGGGGCCACGCCCCCAAGCAAATGAGGGGCATCCTCTATAATAACACTCCACCAGACCTATCAGTATTACAGAAGAGGGTGCATGAGCATATGCGGCTCCTTCTATAATACATAGTTTCCCGGGAGCACACATGATGGGCTCACAGGTCCGTTTGCCCCGAGGGCACTATTCGTGATACGGCCCCAGCTGGTTACAATATTTGCATATCTAAGTACTGAAAGGTACTGTCTCCATCATCCTTCAACGTGTGGTGGGAGTCCATGTGGATGTCACAGGTGTTTGTATACATCAAGGCTTTGATGACAATATCTATACATTCAAGTTTCTTTTTAGATGGATGTCCTTTTCCTTGAATGCAGCCGTGCTGGACAGAGCTGATGTCCTCTTCCCTCCTCAAACATAACCCCTCTAAACTGAATTCTTACTTTTCTCTCCTCCATTCTTGTTTTCATCCTTCAAGGAATGGCACTGTCTTTGTGCTTACAAGTCTCCCTCCCTCCCTCTATCTGCCAAATCTCTAGGCATTAGCCTGGGCCTTTTTCTTAATGTTACAGCTCTTACTGACAAAAACCTTAAAACCTGATTCCTGTAACTACAACTTATTTGTAAAAAACAAAATTTTCATTGCACCCTCTAGCCTCTGGCTCTGACAATAATTATCGCTATAATGGACTGTGAAAAATCCCTTCTGATAGGCATTGCTGAGTTATGTGCTTTCCATGCTAAAAGTCAATCTCCTCCTATCTGCTTGCCTCATATCGATTCAGAAAATATGTGACCAAACCTTCGAAACCACTAATGAGTTTCAATGGCTCCCTAGTAAGAAATTGGGGAGAGGATGTAGCCTAACGGTTAGGGCGGTCGATCTCTAACCTGGGGAACCAGGTTCGAGTCTCGGCAATGACGCTCAACATCCTGTGATTCTGGGCAAATCACTTAATCTCCCCACGCCTAACAAAAATGAATGTGTCCTTGTGTAAGCAACTAGTGCTCATGTAAAGCTCTCTGATACCCAATACCTTTGGGTCAAGTTCGTGCTATATAAAACTCTGAAAAAAAAATAAAGAAATACATTATTTTACCATTAGCCAGCCTCGCATTTCAAGCCCTCAAACATCAAAAGATATGAAATTCAATTTGCCAAACTATATACCATGAGTTTTTGCTTTTTAACCCCTTGGATTCAGGGCTTTGCTTGGGTCTGAGGCCTGCTCAACAGACAACATACTCCCAAATTCTCATTTTGAAATGGCTTACCTAGCCCATGCAGTGCAACCCCTTTTTTTATTTTTTTTATTTTACTTTATTTATGAACTTTTCACACCAAAACTGAGCGGTCATACACAGAATCCTTTGAGACAATATCCATTGACTTATTTCCATTATATACATTAGAGTCCTGAACACATTGCACAGTTAAATATACTTTACACTTTCGTGGCTATTGTCAAAGGTCGGTATGCCGCTGGGTCCTGAACATCCCCACCCAGCTTTAGGATCATGCAAATCTCGCCCTCACGCATCGTAGGGGGCAATATTTCACTGTCAAAGGACTCATTAAAGGTCTGCAACAATGGCTGAACCAGCTTTGCTGAGTATTCCTGGTAATACTCGATGGGCAGCCAGTCGCCCCCCGGGGCCTTGGCCCTAGGGATGTCTGCTATTGCCTCCACTAACTCCTCCTCAGTAATCTGCGCACCCAGCTCCGCCCTAACTTCTTCAGATAGCTGCCTCAGCTGGAGACTCTACAAAAAAGGGATATAAAGGTCAGCACTGACCAAGGGGTCAGCCCCATACACTTTCTGCAGGTGTTGCTGTAACAACTCCAGCATATCTGCCCGAGTATAGACCAGCTCACCCGACTGGCTGCGGAGGCTAGTAATCAGCGGGGGGCATGTCCCTTACGCAATATCCATGCCAGTAAACGACCAGATTTGTCTCCCTCCGCATGCAGCCATTGGCGATACTTCGTAAGCGTATACTTGTCCAGCCTATCCCATGTATCAGCAACCTGCTCACGCAGTGCACGCTCTCGCTCCTGGGTATCATCTTGCCCCTGCGGTCTTGACTGGAGCTCAGCCAGCGATTCCTCCCTATCCCGCAGCTCGGACTGCAATTGTTTCCGAACGCCATATGTCAATCCCATTGCCGCCCCCCTGACTACCGCCTTCATCGCGTCCCACTCATTGGCTCTATTACTTGCAGTGCCCCAATTAAGGGACATGTACTTTGTCAGCGCGTTCGAGATTGCCTCTCTCCTAACCTGGTCCTCCAGGATATCGTCAGGTAACCAACAGCTACGGGGGCCCTACTCCCCTGCCGCCCACCATACCGGGCAGCACACTGGTGCATGATCGCACAGAAAACATGCCAAACGAGTAATCTCCGCTGCCATAAACGTCGGGTACTCCGTCACCAGCACCCTGTCTAACCGACTATGTGTATTATGGGTGGGTGTAAAACAGGTAAATATTTTCTGAGTTGGGTGGTGTTCTCCCAAACATCCCGGAGGCCCAGGTCACTCATCAGCCTCTGCAACTGCTTGGTCATACGCCGCTTGGTGCCCCTTCTGGGTGGACATCTGTCCAGCTCAGCGTCCAGCACACAGTTAAAGTCTCCTAACCATAGCAGAAGGATGTCCAAGTCTGCAATGATCAAATCCTGCAGGGCCACAAAAACATTTGGCTCATCAATATTGGGGGCATAAGTAATTAGTATGCTAACTTCTCTACCATCCAGCTTGCCCCTTAATAACACATAGCGACCTTCTACATCCGCTTTGGTATAATGTAGCGTAAAAGGGGCACCGGGTGCCACCCAAATCAGCGCCCCCCCTAGCATAAGTAGAGTACGACGAGTGAAACACCTGACCCCTCCCCTTTTTCACCAAAAGTACAGCCCAAGCATCATCCAGATGAGTCTCTTGCAGGCATGCAAACGTTATGTTATGTCGCTTAAGGAATGAGAGGACTCTATGCCGTTTAGTGCAGGTGCCCAATCTCCTAGCGTTCCAACTAAGAAACTTTACTGCGCGCGCCATAGTCATTCATTTGTACATCACTCTCCTGCAATGACACGCCCTTCTTCGTAACACAACATACGCTCACACAACAACAACTAATCAAACAACGCCCCCCCCACGGACAATACTCGACTAACATCACAGACGATTCTGCCCACCCGCCGCTCATCCCAGGACGTACACAGCATCCCACTAAGCCCAACAGGAGCAACAAAAAAGTCTCGTCCCCAGTCCGCCCACCCTCCACTGATCTAGAAGCCTGCTGCCATTTTGGAGTACATACCCTACATATACACATAAGCCGGGAAATGTCCCACCCCAAGTCCATTCAAGCAGGCAAGTATCTCAGTTATCCCCCCCACACCCAGGCCACCTGCCATCCCCCACAGCAACAGACAACACCATACAGCGTTACCGCACTTCTATGAAGTAGTCCTGGGGCAAGGAGCAACGTTGGGGCCCTGTATTCAATGTTTAATCACTTTCTCCCCCATCAAAGTCTGGGGCACAGTGTCCATTGAAGTGTCTGATCCTGTGCATCAGGATCAGCGGAAGCAGCTCCCAGCAAGTCAATATCCACAGTACCCTCCATGAGGGGATTTGAATGCAGCATTCCATCATCGCCCACTGTTATCCTCCGCTGTGATATCTCCGGAGCACTCTGCGACTCTGCTCGATTCTGCTGCCGCCAGCGGGCCCTGTCCGGATGTGTCCCCCATCGTCGCTTCTGGCCCCTCGCTTCTCCAGGCAGCAGCCCATCACCACGGATCTACAGCCACTCACAGACATCCTCCGGGGAATCAAAAAATTGCGCTTTAACCCCTAGATCACCTTCAGCTTGGCAGGATACAGGAGCATATATTGCATGTTCAGTTCCCGCAGCCTGAGCTTCACTCCTAAGAAGGATTTTCGAAGCTCCTGAACTTGCTTAGTGTAATCCGGGTAGATAGCCACTTTATTATTTTCATACTGGAGGTTCTGGTGTTCCCTTGCCGCCCTCAGGATGCAGTCTCTATCCCGATAGTTGAGAATTTTAGCTATGATAGCTCGAGGCTGCGCCCTCGGAGGAGGGGGAGGGACGAGGGCCCTATGCGCTCTTTCTATCATGAACACGTCCGACAGTCCCTTGGGGCACAGTTGGGTGCGAATCCAGCGCTGCTCAGCTGCTCCTTGTTCCACTCTCTCCGGTATGCCCAGCACTCGGATATTACTGCGCCTCGCCTTCCCCTCCGCCTCTTCGGCACGACTCTCCAAGGCCTTCGTGGCCACGGTCATCTGCGCCACTTGCTGCTTTAGGGTGACCACCTCACCTTTCAATTCTGCTATATCCACCTCAGCGCTCGTGACTTTGTCAGCCACCTTACGGAGATCCGCGCGTAGTAGGTTCACATCCATAGAGACAGTATCTATTCTGTCCTCAAATGCCTTCCTAGAGCCCTGGATGGCTGCCAAGAGTTCCGCCCTGGTGGGCTCAGGGCTCTCCCCCCCCCCCTGAGTCCCTCTACGCCCCTCCAGTCTGCCTGTTCAGCCACTGGGGGTAGGTGCCTAGGGGTAGTATACTGTGTGATGGTGTTAGGTCCAATCGGCTTCTGGGCTTTCTCTATGCCCACTGCGAACTCCGTCGCATGCTCGCGGCGCGCTCCCTGGTGCAATCTGCGTGCCAAAAGGTCCTCCCTAGCGAGAGGCCACTATTGAGCCAGGCCAGTAGATGTATCAATGCATAGGGACCCACCCGATGCACAAAAATACCCAATGCAGCAGGGTGGCAAACACTGCTCCTCCGTCCCACAGCAGCAGGCAAGAGCTGGAGCCAACCCTGCCCCAGAAGGCCCACACGTATAGCGACCCCAGATCAGCAGGACTGCAACAAGGGATCCTCACTTCACACAGTCAGCGTGCCAGGGGCAAGGCCATGCAGTCGACAAACAGTTCAGCCCCAGGGCCGCTCCCAGTTATGTCCGCATCGTTGGGCCCTCAGGGGCCTCCAGCCAAGTCCATGCAGTCCCCACACGCTCACCAGGGGCACCGCAGCAGGACCAATGTGCCATGGTGCAGGACCACAGCCCCCACAGTTCAATGATGCTCAGGACGATAGTCACAGGGGGCGGTAAATAGTGACCACCCCGTGCACACACCACTTCCGGAGCCCACGGCCCCCGCACAAGTCCTGCAGCCTAGGGGGGGCACCAAGCGCAGATGCGACCCACCGACACCCCGACCAGGCCCGCAGCAGACCGCTCCACTTCCCAGGCCCCGGCCGGGGGAGCCGCGCCTGCCTCAGGCCAACTCACCAATATCTGCTGGGTGTTCAGGCCTCCACACACTGCCTCGCCGCCATTCAGTCCTGGACGCCGATAGCTGAAGGTGTGTCCCAGGAGCACTCCTCACACCCGGCCGGGGGTCCGCAGCAGGCCGTCCCACCAGCAGGTGTCTTCGGCAGATCACGCGCTCCACAGCAGGATCGCCACCCTCCACGACCAGGTATCCGACAGCAAACAGCAGCAGCCGGCCACCCGATGGCAGCCCAGTGATCAAGGGTGCAGGGAGGGGGCACCACAAGTCAATTCTCCACTCCACCGAAGGCAGGAGAGCCTCAGTGAAGTTCCGGTCCCAGCAGGGCGTTGCCCGTAGGCCCGATTGGCACTACGCACTTTCGCGCTACCCGTGAAACGGGATCGCAGCTCGCCCCAAGTCGATCCCACGGACTCGGGGGATCCTCAGCGGTCTTTCCTGCTCAGAATGTCGGGTTTCCAGCGGGGCAACCAGGATAATTTTAGGATGTTCGGACGGACGGAGAGCTGGAGAGGCTCACGTCCTGTCGGCCATGTTGCTTGGCCACGCCAGTGCAGCCCCTGTTAACTTGGGATTGTCTTGGCACTGAACAGGTCACTTGGCTGTCACACAAAAGCTTTCACAAGCAATCGTAATACCACTTCTAAACTGCAAACCGGTTAATCAACAAAGGCACAAAACATGCTTGACAGATTGTCACAAATATTACTTTTTAAATTTGGCTTGAATGTGGAGTTGTCTGCAAGATGTATTGTTACCAGGTTGTTACCAGGTGTTACAAAATGCATAGAGTGGGCTATGGTCCCACTCGGAGGAATATTACCCTTTTATCTCATACTATTGGCTATTTTGGTAACTTAGGGGCCGATTCCGATCTCGGCCGGTAGCGCACCGAATCGGATTCGGCTTAACCGGATCCGATTCGGAGCCCTCTTTTCCGACCGATTCGAACGCGCGTCCGGCCGAGCGAGTACGATGCGAGCGCACGCGAAATCGCCGACCGACTCGTTCACGGGTCCGAACCACACCGACTGACTCGCTCGGACTCGACTCGCACTGCACGATGGAGACGTTCCACGGCCGGGCAAGTACGATGCGTGCCTTGAGCAGTCCGACCGACCCGCACCGTCCGGCTCGAAACAGCTTTCGGAGCCGGACTTTGGGGGTCCGTGTCGGACCCCCCTGTACGCGTAGCCACGCGAGTCGCACACAGGGGGGACCCATGGGTCCCCCCTACCTGTGCGTGTGAACCTGTAGGGGGCGCCCTCATTCGCCTCGCACCCATTCAGTCAATGGGAGCCCGCGTACGCGTTGTACGACCGGCTCCCATTGACTTCAATGGGAGTCCGACCGAATCGAGTCCGATAGCATGCGTGCGCATCGTACTCGTTCGGTCGGACTGCCAGAGTCCGATTCGGTCGGAAATCTCTCCGGGTCCGGCTCGGTCGGAGAGTTTTCCGGCCCGAATCGGAATCGGCCCCATATTGTCTTCTATTTGTGCTGCAATTTGAAATGAATGAAGAGGTATTTTAGATCTGAAAAGTACACTCCGTCATCATACTGTTTGTCACATTCAATTCTTTATCTGTATTGTATACAGAAAACAATTAATTCTGCTACTTTTTCCTTAGCATTGGAAAAGCCAAAGGGGCAGGCTTTAATGTGTGAAACAACACCTCTGCAAGCCTGTGTGCTGTCACATAAAAACTAGGCTTATTGGCTTTGCTAGTGCTTGTTGAAGAAAGCCAATGTAATTTGGTTTTACAAAGGACTATTTAAAATAGTACTTTAAGCAATAACTATTAAATGTTAGATTAAAACAATTACTATTAAATGTTCGATTGTGATTTAAAAGGCAGATGCCTAGATCTTGCTTATACCAACAAGTCCTTGACAAAACATGAAATAACTTTCAGCGAAATAGCTACCTTGCGTTTGGTTGACTGTTTCTGTAAAAAGATTTCATCTCTTGAAGAGTGAAGTACACCCCTATCTTCTCTGCCTTCCATCAAAGGCCTAATACTCTCAAGTACTTCTCGCAATTTCTGTTGATAGCATATCCAGCTCTGTCGCAATTCATCAGAAATAATGTCCTCTTCACCGGGTTGCTTGTCTGAGATCAGAAGCATTTCCCTTTTTTCATCAAGAGGACTCTGTGCAATGCACTCCTCCACCAAAGTGTCTTCTAGTTCCTAAGAGAAGGAGAAAACAAATAGTAAAGTCTACAGAACAGAGGTCCTGAAAGTTGCTGGCACCAATGGCAAATTCAATTCTTTACTTGTTTAGT
Organism: Calotriton arnoldi; assembly: GCA_963921515.1. Taxonomy (NCBI): domain Eukaryota; kingdom Metazoa; phylum Chordata; class Amphibia; order Caudata; family Salamandridae; genus Calotriton; species Calotriton arnoldi. The sequence goes on from CAWUFW010000761.1 coordinate 2,629,130, forward strand.
AATTGTTATCCATCAATGAAGACTAGCAAAGCTCTTTTGCAAATCAGTCTCAAATTTTGAGGGGCGAAATGTTTCTGATCCATGATATGGTAAGTTCAACTATACAATTAAGTCTGCCCAAGTGTTCATGCAATTACTTTGATAATAGCAACATTAGTTAGATTGTTGAAAGCAGGGCAGAGTCCAAAGAATCCAGTCTATACCTCCTGCTAGATGATTGCTCCAATCTCCATAAGACCACAGGACATTCCAAGCTCTGTATTTAGAATGCTGTCATATTGTATTATTGACCATGGAGCCAGTCATTTATACTAGTTACTGGCCTTTCATTCTTTATATGCATTTATCAGTGACCCATGTCCATAGCCAAGCGAGGGCCAATAACAAATATTATTGACCAGCTCTGTGGTCAGTAATGCTACATTGTATCATGATAAACATGGGGATGAGTTTTGGGATTGAGTTGTCCTACAGTGGTGGGGGCAACAATTAAAGAATAATTAGGTCTTTCTTTTGAAAGGGGCCTGGAATGCAAGGAACAGTATGTGTTCCACCATTAACCATGGTTTTAGTCAACACTCCCTTTTGATATAATTATGCTTGTAAAAATATATGTTAGTAAGATGGAAAAACTGCTAGAATGAAAGGCCTCGTACTTCGCCACATGAATGACCTGAACAGCATGTAAATAACTTCTTGAACGTTGCCATTAGATTTGTAAAGCCCTCAAGTAACCAGAAGTGGGATGTCCACAGACCGACGAGAAGCAAGGGGCTGACAGAGGCCTAAATATGGATATTTCTACTGCTCACCAAGGGAGCAGGGGGCCTTTTCCCTTCCTTGTAAGCGGGAACGTGGCTCCCTTGCTATGCCACTGCCCGGAGCAGTGTGGCAACACCTTCATTCACATCAGTTATTTATGGAGTAGGAAAGTTCACACAGACCTCAAGCCAATCCACTCTTTCTCCATTCGCAACTGAAGGGGACATCATAGCCCCGATTCATCATTTTGAATTTCACAAAGATAGTCTACACAGGCACTCTGCATCCACCATGCATCCACCATGCATCCACCATGGGGTGCTCCCACACAGTACCAACAAGTTTTTCTGACAATGTTTGTCATTTAGCTTGCAGACTACTACTACTATACTACTACTACTGTTGGTGTTATTTATATAGAACATTAATTCCACAGGCAGGGTCTCAAGTGGAAAGCAAAAAAACAGGTTAGATATTTCGCTCAGACTCCTTCAAAGAAAAAGTGAAAACCATTCACACACTCATTAAACACTAGTTAACCCCAGCTACCAGACTGGTTGCAAAACATTCTACAATGCCTTGAATAAGGAAAGGAATTAATTTTCCTCCTCCACGTATGCATTAACTGACCCTGCTATGCTGCTTACATTATGATTCCATAAATGGTACTTTGAATACATTATTATCACTCTCTGAGACCATTTCCATTTCTAGATGTGCCTCACCTGAAAGTGAATCAATGAATTGCAATTGAGCATTAGAAGCTGACACTTTATGAAAGCAGACATACACATTTTATACCAGAGTCTTTAATTACCTCAAATGATGAAACAGGGGTAGCTGGCGAACGTTCTTCCTGTTTGTCAGTTAATGTGGAGTCTGGAGTTGGTCCTACACTCTTTGGAACTTCGAGGAGTTTCCCTGCATTTTCTGTGAGCGCCTGAGGCTGGATTGGACTTGACATGGATGAGCGCATCTCCTTTTGGGAATTAGAAAATGTGAAACTTTAATTAGAATACTGTACAAGGACCATGCTTGTATTCCAGAGAGAGGGTAACTAGCATGGAGTCTACCAGCATAGACCTCCTTGGATTTTGGTGCTGCTGTCAGGCCTACCTGTGGTGTACGAAGCTAGAGGAGAGATAAGTTAGGAGACGCAACAGAATTCCAAGTCACATACCTCATCTAGTGCTACCATTATTGGGCTTGACCATGTGACATGCTTTATCTGGGAAGTGTCATCCAAAAGGCCCTGAAACTGGTTACAACCAAGCGGTAGGAAGATGGGGTAATTCACAAAGCACTGCAGAGTGAAGTGCCTCAAGCCACCAGGGAGGTCAGAGACAAACAGACCCATTCAGTGCTGCCAATGCCGGGTATCACCATGGGACATGTTAGAGTGTGTAGTGTAATCCCAGAGGGTGCCAAAAGCAATGGATTCAGAGGTAGGCAGGCAATGTCATTCAAAAGGTGCCAAATGCAGCTGCAAGTTGGGAGGAGGGATGCAGGTAATCACTATGGTGCTGAGAGCCAAAGACTCCCGTACAGTGCTGCCCATGTCAGGCCTGCAGCCATAATCTTTTAGGGGCAGGCAGTCACACAAAAAGCATCCAGGATCATGCACAATATGGGCAAAACCATAGTCAAAAGATTTGCTCGTCTCAGCCAATAAAATCCTAGAAGAGAGTAGGTAGGAAAGAACCAGTTACATTGGTCTTTTGGCATGAAGAAGTGCCCTACATTTCCTTAGAACCTTTTAAATGCTGTTCTCTTTCTTGTGATCACTTGAGACACTTGGAACTTACTTCTGTACTCCAAGTACTTCAGTAAAAATATTTTTGTTTTCATACTAAGCAAAAGTTCAGCTTATTTACCCGGTCACCACTATATAAAAAAAAGATTCCATGGTTTTTCTATGACATCTTAGTAGAAGGTTGCATAGCCTTCACTATGTGAGTATTTTCCGTCATGGCTTAGAACTGACATGGACAATAAGTGTAGCTGGAGTGCTCCCCCTTCCCTTTCAGCAAGACCTATTCCTAAAATGGCTTCTAGATGCAACTGTACACAGCTCTTGCTAACCAAGATCCATTCTAACACAAAATGTAACACCCTTCTCTGTCCCTTGGTAAATGTCTTGTCTATAACTGTGAAGGTGACATAACCCTACGGTAACACAGCACTTGGGAACAGAACATGGACGTCAATGCACCAAAATGTTAAGGATAGCAGTTGTGACATCTCACTCTCTTTGACCTTAAGGACAGGAAGTGGCATCATATGATCCTTGACCCTGATTTCTCAAAGGAAGTGCTGTCACATGACCTTAACCCTGCTAACATCACAATAAATTATGTCACTACAACGCAACACAGACAAATGTCTGTTTTAGATTTCATCTATGTTAGGGTACTGAAATGATATGCCAGCGGACCATTACTTGTTTTTCTTTGTGTTACAGGAACAAATGTATGTTTGTCTAAAGAGAATATAGTCCAACAAAAAACAGAACAGCACTAGGAACCTAAATGGTTTATACCATAAACTTTCATGATTTAATAGCTCCTCTAGTGTATAAAGGAACAATAAATATATTGATAAATCATAAGAGGACAAAATGCTGAAATAAACAGTACTTAGGTTCGAATTAATTAATACAGAACATTTAATTGATACAGAACATTTATTGAATATGAAGTATGTTATTGGTTTAAATTATTACTTGCTTATTATTAATACATTTTTATTTATTATCTTTTGCAAGGCACTATCACTTGTGCAAAGCCCAGAGGTGAGGATTTTATTTAAACACATTTTGCATGTATTTGAAATAATAAAACATGGCAAGTACTTGTTTAAAAATGTGTTTATTTTTTTAGCTCTTTTTTATATTGAAAAAGAAGGGCGTGCATTGCACTGCTGAATTTATTCTTTAAAAACCTAAAGCATAATGTTCAGAACCCAGTGGGAGCTACAGAAAGTAACCAGTTCTCATGAAGACAGTTTATCTTCTGTTCTTGTAGTGGAAGCTGGTGATCTTTGAAGGTGGTGGGAAGTAATACTTCAAACACCAGGGTGACCGAAGTCACAAGGGGCAGAGAGAACACCTTGAGGGGGTACAACCTCCCGTTTTACAACACCTGAAACACAACAAGTACTCCCTTAGAAAAACATACAAATAAAAAACTATTAGCAAGATGGAAGTCTGGAGAAGCCCGAGATGAAAGCTATACTACCAATCTAAGGATGGTAGGAAAGGAAGCACGTCCTTTTGGTTTTATTTACCCTCACACACCCTAGTGGTGTCATGCTTCATCATCGGGTCACCCCGTCGCCTAAAAGGAAGGGTGGGCTCAACCAATATTTCAGGGAGCTCTTAAAATATATAAAGACCAGGGGAATAAAGATAAAAAACTCAGTGAAGTCCCAGTTTCCCTTTATTCTTGGCCCTCTACTGCGTTATTAAAATATATTTACCAAACAAGGATCTTCAGGAGTGTTATGGTCCTAAGACCCTTGTGCCGACATGTTTCAGTCACCAAACGCCCCGATGGGTGCAGGACTTTCTTCAGGGTATCGGTAAAAGTAACCCCTGGAATAAAGTAACGGGAAAAGACCCTATACTAATTTTATATAAGGGCAGATAGCTGCTCCTTATGGGTTGAACTGAACGAGCTATTTACTCGGTTAATAATTCCATCTGAAAATAGATAAAAACAGAAGAACCACATATAGTGCATGATTCTGCGTGGTACATCATTTGTATTTTACAATCAGTGTCCTTCACCCCTTGTGTCACGCTGTGATGAGGAAATGAAGAAACAATGCAGCACTCATACCTATTAAGGAAGTGCTCAATAGACCAGTAAAACTAACACTGTACTATTGTGACTAGATATATATCTCTAGTGTAGTGGCAGAACAAACTGCATTCTGTCATGTTCCCGGAGCTCGTGTACATAGTAACAAGACATCTCTGTTTATCACAAAATGGTCAGACACTCATTCGCTAAACACCTACAACTCTAATCAGAGCGGTTTGCTAGTACAATGAACATTAGAAACAACAGATAACCAACTTACCCCAATGTGGGGATTGAAATGCGTCTCCTAGGACCACGCTTACGGGGTAGTCCTGTAGTCACACTCTAAATGGTGTGCGGTCCGGTAGGAGGATGCGTGCATGTAAAACAGGATAAACAATGGGGGAGGGAACGGGAGGAAGGGAGGAAGGGAGAAATGAAGAGGATGAAGAGGAAGAAGTCCAGTAAGTAACTTCAAAAATGGGTATCCCCGTTGCAGGGAATGTCCGCTCATACCTTATAGTGCTGTATGCAGAGTAAAGTACTCACGCCTCCAAGAATCCTGCCCCACTGATAACCTATTCGGTGGTGGTCCTAACGGCTTTCAGCTCGAGTTGTACTCAGAACGCCGATTCTTAAAGGAAACCCGCATCATCACGTGAATCGCGTTGCCCCGCCTACTTCCTGGTTAGGACTTCCTTCGTTCATAGAACGGGGAATGCTGGGAAGTGTAGTTTTGATACTACCCTTACACCAAAAATTTGTGCCACCTAGATAGTGCACTGGGGTCAGATGCTAAAAGACCGATTCCTGTCTTGTGAGTGCGAAGAGTCATGTTGGTTAGATTCTGATGATACATTAGTAAGATAAAACATCTATTAGTAAGTAATCATTTGAAAAATGAACGCAAGTATATCATCATATTTAAAAAGGGGGGGGGATTGGTTTTGTTTACTTCCTACGAATGAGTTGATTCCATGGAATCGACTCGTTCAACCCGATGATATGGGTTTTAAGTCGATACACCCATCTCTGTTCGCGTTCAAGTAAGATCTGTGAAAGGTCTCCACTGCCCCCCTTTTTAAATATGATGATATACTTGCGTTCATTTTTCAAATGATTACTTACTAATAGATGTTTTATCTTACTAATGTATCATCAGAATCTAACCAACATGACTCTTCGCACTCACAAGACAGCAATCGGTCTTTTTAGCATCTGACCCCAGTGCACTATCTAGGTGGCACAAATTTTTGGTGTAAGGGTAGTATCAAAACTACACTTCCCAGCATTCCCCCGTTCTATGAACGAAGGAAGTCCTAACCAGGAAGTAGGCGGGGCAACGCGATTCACGTGATGATGCGGGTTTCCTTTTAAGAATCGGCGTTCTGAGTACAACACGAGCTGAAAGCCGTTAGGACCACCACCGAATAGGTTATCAGTGGGGCAGGATTCTTGGAGGCGTGAGTACTTTACTCTGCATACAGCACTATAAGGTATGAGCGGACATTCCCCTGCAACGGGGATACCCATTTTTGAAGTTACTTACTGGACTTCTTCCCTCTTCATCCTCTTCATTTCTCCCTTTCCTCCCTTCCTCCCGTTCCCTCCCCATTGTTTATCCTGTTTTACATGCACGCATCCTCCTACCGGACCGCACACCATTTAGAGTGTGACTACAGGACTACCCCGTAAGCGTGGTCCTAGGAGACGCATTTCAATCCCCACATTGGGGTAAGTTGGTTATCTGTTGTTTCTAATGTTCATTGTACTAGCAAACCGCTCTGATTAGAGTTGTAGGTGTTTAGCGAATGAGTGTCTGACCATTTTGTGATAAACAGAGATGTCTTGTTACTATGTACACGAGCTCCGGGAACATGACAGAATGCAGTTTGTTCTGCCACTACACTAGAGATATATATCTAGTCACAATAGTACAGTGTTAGTTTTACTGGTCTATTGAGCACTTCCTTAATAGGTATGAGTGCTGCATTGTTTCTTCATTTCCTCATCACAGCGTGACACAAGGGGTGAAGGACACTGATTGTAAAATACAAATGATGTACCACGCAGAATCATGCACTATATGTGGTTCTTCTGTTTTTATCTATTTTCAGATGGAATTATTAACCGAGTAAATAGCTCGTTCAGTTCAACCCATAAGGAGCAGCTATCTGCCCTTATATAAAATTAGTATAGGGTCTTTTCCCGTTACTTTATTCCAGGGGTTACTTTTACCGATACCCTGAAGAAAGTCCTGCACCCATCGGGCGTTTGGTGACTGAAACATGTCGGCACAAGGGTCTTAGGACCATAACACTCCTGAAGATCCTTGTTTGGTAAATATATTTTAATAACGCAGTAGAGGTCCAAGAATAAAGGGAAACTGGGACTTCACTGAGTTTTTTATCTTTATTCCCCTGGTCTTTATATATTTTAAGAGCTCCCTGAAATATTGGTCGAGCCCACCCTGCCTTTTAGGCGACGGGGTGACCCGATGATGAAGCATGACACCACTAGGGTGTGTGAGGGTAAATAAAACCAAAAGGACGTGCTTCCTTTCCTACCATCCTTAGATTGGTAGTATAGCTTTCATCTCGGGCTTCTCCAGACTTCCATCTTGCTAATAGTTTTTTATTTGTATGTTTTTCTAAGGGAGTACTTGTTGTGTTTCAGGGAAGTAATACTTGCCCTGAATTGTAGTGAGTGAAGCAAGTGTGCCCCGCCTCTTCTAGAGAAAAATTTCGGTGTTCTTCCTGAGAAAATATTGAAAAAATGGGCTCCAATAGGGCATTTCAAAGCCCAAGTTTTACATACATTTTCTCAAAAGCCTTAAAATCTAAAAGAGGACTCATTAAGTTCTTTCATGATGTGCCAAGCCAATGAAACATGACACTCCCCAGAAGTTGACCTCATTCTTTTCAAAATGTGCTAGAGTAGCCCACATATGTAAAACATCACCTCCCTTGCGCCAGGGCCAGCATTTTGTCTTGGGTGCCCCCATATGCCAAGGTTGATCCCACCTAGGCCAAAAGTTATATACCACATAACAGTGCCAGAATTTTGCTATGACTGCTGTCCATTACCATTGTCAGGTCTTGTATTTTGTTGTCATTGCCTTCCCTCCACACAAATTGGTAGTCCTCCAATGGGCCAGTGCCACCATTCTGCTACTGGTGCCCTATACTGTTTCCCTAAGCCAAGAATAATCTCCTGTATGCCAGCACCAGCATTTTGCCATGGCTGAGCCATATACCAAGTATTACCTCTAGTATATCAGCACCAAGATTTACCTCTAGTAGGTCAGTGTCAATTATTTTTTAACTTCTTTATTTCTGATTTTGAAAACAGTTAACTCTAAGTGTCATGTAGATAATTCTTTGTATGACCTTGGACACCTAGCCATTCCTCCTTGCGTTGACATAATTTTGCAGCATCTAAACATAGTTTCCATGTTTCCTGTGACTTTTGACAGGACCAGCTCGCACCCCTTCCCTCCCTCTTTGGTCCCCTCCCTCCAAACATTCCTTGTTATGTGTACCTTCTTACCAATGGCAAATTTTACCTCTAGTATGCCAGTGCCAGTATTTTATGATAATTGTTTTCAATCTGCCAGTGGCAGCATTTTGCCATGGGTGCCTAGAATTATTGGAACATTTTAACCAAAAATTCTTGGGATATGGAAAGTAATGAAAGAGGAGGATGCGAGGAGATGACAAAATGTTCAAAGGTATCTTCAAAAAGAGAACTTTTTACCTTACCAAAAAAATAACTAATTTTTGTTTATTTCTTGGGGAAACGTGATGAAACTGAAAATTTTGAAATAACAGTTCTCATCTCCAGTGGTGCCTGCTATGAAATATGGACAGGGGTTGTTAATTTGGTGTTGCAGACAGGAAAGAAGGCAAGTCAAATTAATCATATATTCTAGAATGATGATTGATAAGGCTAAGCAAAGGATGTTTAGGTGACTAAAGGGTTGGAAAGTGATCTCAATTATCAAACTTGTAACTTGTTTAATCCCAGGATTTCTCTCTACTTTAATAGCCTACATAGAAATGTGGGGTTGCAATTTCAGTTAAAATAATTGTAGAAAGGTGAAGTTTTAATCAATCAACCTGGAAGTTCCTTTATGGAATGTATTTGTGCAGGGAGAAATTACCCTTGCTAATGTTCTCCATGAACCTTCTCCTACTCCTGACTTTGTTATGTCCTAATTGTAAAACATTATGGAACTCTCAGGTACTTGCCTGGCCATCTCTGAAATAGTACGGACAACATGCATACAAATCTTGGGAAACTTGGGAAAGGCCATGTGTGTTAAATCACAATTGCTAACACTGGAAAAAATTTAACGTCCTATTCTGATCTTAAAATAAGAGAGACCTGCACTCTTTATAAAATTATACAGGGCAAGAACAAAAGTAGAATCAGTTAAAACACTGACCTGTTACGCATATAGTTCTTGGGTCCAGGAATCACAATTGTGTGGAAACTGGTTGCTTTGGTTAAGGGGCAAGGTTCTACTGACAGAATCCAATAATGAAGGTTGGCCTAATAGGTTAGCAAATATAATCTGAAAACTGTGATTCATTGAAAATAATTGTTAATAATCCATTTCCTTGTGAACGGCTCCGTCTCCCGACCGTTCACCCTGCACAGGGGGAAGAGGCAGGGTTGCCCACTCTCCCCGTACTATTCACTATGGCTCTGGAGCCACTTGCGGCATGGGTCCGAGCGGATCCAGTGACCTCGAGAATCAAGAGGGGCGGGTTGTGGGAAGAAAAGATCACCTTATACGCCGACAATGTTCTCCTCTATGCGACCAGACCCCGCTTCACAATCAGCAGACTCCTACAAATTATTCACCTATTCGGGGGATATTCGGGTTATCGAATTAATTGGGACAAATCCCTCCTATTTATGCTCTTGGGCGGTCCAGCGCCCGCTCCCCCTGCAGGGATCAAACTTCAGGTGCATGACCACTTTAAATACCTGGGCATTGTGGTAACCAGAACTGAGACAGAATTCATGGCTCGGAATCTATCACCCCAACTAGACCGCCTGAAAAGGGACGTGGCACACTGGAGGGTGTTGCCCATCTCTCTGATGGGGCGAGCCGTCCTGTTTAAAATGCTATCCCTGCCCCGACTGCTCTATATACTCCAAAACACCCCGTATAAGATACCAGACATTTTTTTTAAAGAGGTCGACAGTGAACTACGGAAGTTACTGTGGGACGGGAAGGGTGCAAGAATAGAGCTAGTCAAATTACAACATGAGGGGGAAAGTATCCTTGAGTATAGCCCATTGGAGGATCGTCTTCTATTGGACCCCATCCCCGAAAAGGCACTATCCTTAACATATAAAAAGATTGTTAATAATTCACCCGACCCCTTAGGGACACTGAGAGAGGCCTGGGAGTCTGACATTGGGTTACTAGAGGATGATGATTGGGTGGAAGCCGTGCAGAGCCCAAGGGAAGTCGCAATTCGGGCACGATTTAGGCTAATACAGTTGCGGATCCTCCACAGGTCCTACTCCACTAGCACACTTATGCATAAACTGGGACGCATACCCACAGATACATGTATTCGGGGCTGCGGCAGTACAGGTACCTTTTTTCATATCCTCTGGGAATGCCCTCTTGTGTATTGTTACTGGATGAAGGTAATACGGGTTATGTCAGATGTCCTGGGTCAAGAAATCCCCACAGATGCCAGATGGCACATACTGTGTGTAACAGGGGAGCAAGTATGGCCGCAATACCAAAAACTCTGGCTAATGGTGGCGGCGATGGTGCCCGGGCATGGGGGGCGGCTCTGCCACCGAGCGTGGATCAGTGGAAAGCTGACTTGGATTGGTGCTGTATAGCGGAAAAAGTCGTATATGAGAGATGGGGCTGCCCCAAGAAGTGGGAGAAGGTGTGGCATCATTGGGCAGCTCATAGGGGTTTGTAGTGTAATGGGCAGGGAGGGGTGGGTGGGGGGGCGGTACGACCTCCAGGTGGCGCAGGAACTTTAGTAACAGCCTGCACTGTACTGTCAGTTCGGGGATCTAGCAAATAGATTGCTCATGAAGAAGTACTGTATTATACAATGTTTTTGCCATCCATGCTCTTGATTACTGTACTGCACACTGCACTTTGTTTAATATGTTCAATAAAAAGACTTGTTAAAAAAAAAAAATCCATTTCCTGCAACCAAGTGTGTTACCTTGAAGGGTTCTGAGATCTATGGGGAAATAGGAAGTGCTGCTCTAACCTTGGGTGAAGATAAGCCAAAACCCCATGCCATTACTTAGAACTTATAGTCTTCTTCTAACATGATTGCCACATTTGGGGCCAGTTTTGGTGTGACTTCCTAGGGCTGTATTGATGATAGACAGTTCCCTGCATTTGTAGAGGGGATAGAGAACACCTCAATGCACAGGATTTTTATTTTCCCTTAAATAAATAATGACAAAAGTGTGCTCTCCGACTAATACTGACTTCAGGCTTTCTCCCACCTACAGAGTCAGGAAATCCATGCACAGAAAATATTAAATAAATTACAATATGACATAACATCTCTCAAAATTCCAATGCTACTTGCTTTTCATTGACAGACAAATTTACACATGGCATACAGAACAAATCTTTTTTCTGGATAAAATTGGTCCGACGCCACACTTTATTTACATTTCTTGAAAAGAAAAGAATACAAACCATTAGCTCTTTGGTCAGAGATTCATATTTATCTCTGATGGTTTTGCTTCTTGTTTCAGCTTTGCAGGAAATTTTTAGACTTCGAATATGAGACAGCTTGGAATTAAGGAGATCCATAGAAACTTGCAATTCTTCATAAAGGGGCTAAAGAAAATAAAACAACATGGTTATTCACCAACTTCACAGATTAATCATCAAAAAGTACCCCCTGCTACATGTATCCTATGTCAGAAAGACTAAACTAAGTAGAAGGTATTGAAGGAGAAGCCTAGATCATGTAGCAGTTGAGTTTGTTCCTGTCATGCCCTAGCATGCTGTGTGCCCTTGCAACAACAAGAGTCAGGTCATATAAAAACAGTTCTTCATTTATTGCAAAATTGACCACTTTAGAGCAAAAGAGGAACACTTTTTGTTATGTTACCAAGTGCTGAGGTACAATCGTATTGATTGAAGAGATTATGGATACTGAGTATTAAGTGCACTTTACTGAACATGAGGTAGTTTACATTCAGTCATAGAAATAGCACGAGTACAAACTGTCTTCTATGTTAGCAAAGAGAACAGCCATTATCTGGTAATTGTGGCAGTCTTCAACCACCCAGGTGGAAAACCGGTTTGACCCAATGTTTCATTTTTGTTTCATCTTCTTATAACATTATAGTACACAATATTCTGCATTTTCACAGCTTTTGCATTAGTATCAGGTCTGTCTATATTACAGTCTCAATTTGGAATCATTACTTTATAACTATTTAGCATTATTATTTTTGTGTAAACAGGGCAGAGTTTGACCATGTTTGTTTCAAGCCAGGACAGAGTTGGCAGGCCCAAGGATGTAGCAGTACATCATTATTCCAATGTCAGATATGGAAAGTTAAATGCCCTATTACTTACAGGTAATCTTCATTACTCCTGGTCCCGTTGTCCCCATCTCATTCATTACAATATGAGATATATATATCTTGCGGACAGAAAAAAGAACAAAAGGAACGCTGGAGTCCCTCTCCCCTCACCAGGAGTACATAAGACGTACTTACCCAGCATTCCTTCTGAACTACCAAGCCCCAATATGAAGGCCAGCCGTCCGGAAGGAAGGGAGGGGAGTAATGAATGGGATGAGGACACCGGGACCAGGAGTAATGAAGATTACGGTAAATAATAGGGCAATACCCCAGGGCCCTCTATTCCTCGTCCCATTCATTACAATATGAGATACCCAAGTCAAGCACCCGGCATTCATAACAACAGAAAACACAATGGACACAACCGCCACAGCAGCAGCTAAAGTGATTTATTGCAACAGGAAAAAAGGTAATGAGGAGCTAACAGCCTGCTACACCCCCAATCCACAATTAGCATGCTCACACAGCAAATTCCGAAGCCGGTAATGCCTTACAAAGGTGTTAGAGGAGGCCCAAGTAGCAGCCCTGCAAATGTCAGACAGGGCAACCCCCCTCAATTCAGCCCAGGAAGCCGCCATCCCTGAGTAGAGTGACCTTGCACTAACACAGGAGGAGGAGAACCCGAAAGAGAATAAGCCATCTCAATCACCTGCTTAATCCATCGACTAGTGGGCAAGGAAGAAGCTTTCTCACCCCGTGACGACGCCCCAAAAGAAACAAACAAGGGATTGGACTTTCAAAACGCCAGAGTGCGCTCCAAATAGATGAGAAAGGCCCTCTTGACATCCAACAAGGACCACTGAAGGTCTTCCTCAGATGAACTCTCAGCCACCAAGGCAGGCAAAACAACCTCCTGAAAGCAATGGATTTGGGAAGCCACCTTGGGCACAAAGGACAAATCCAACCGTAAAACAACCCCATCCTCAGAGAAGTACAGGAAAGGTTCCCGCTCCATCAGAGCCCCCAACTCACCAAGGCACCTGGCCGAAGTGATGACCACCAAAACACAACCTTCAAAGTGACAAACTCAATGTCGACCAGCTCCAAAGGCTCAAAAGGAGCTGCGATCACACCTTCAGGACCAAAGTCAAATCTCACAAAGGGAACAGAGGTTTCAGCAAAGGGCGAGACAAAGAAAACCCCTTCAGCAAACGGGACACCAAATCATCCACGTCAGACAGATCACCCCATGGGGACATAAATGCCTTAATCGCAGCCCACTGGGCCTGTAAGGTAGGCACAGACAACTTTTTCTCAAACCGTCCCAAAGAAACTGCAACACAGAAGTCAGGGAACATTCCAGCGGGGACAAGAGGAGAGCCTCACACCACCGTTAGAAATTCCCCCCAGTGCCGCCCATAGGATTTGAGAGTAGAAGGCCTATGGGACTGCCGAATGGCCAACGCTAAATGCCGGGGGAGCCCCTTGTGCTGCAATCCCCTCCTCTCAACTTCCACACTGACAGCTGCAGCCTTGGGAGAGGCAAAAAAGGAGCTGACCTCAGGGGAGAGGGGAAGCATGGGAACACCCAGGGACCCTGAACAGCAGAAGCTTCAGAGTGGAGAACCAAGACCTCTGAGGCCAAAAGGGAACCACCACCACCACCTCCCTGGATTCCACCACCAGACATGCAAGGAAACTGGTAATCAGAGTCAGAGGTGGAAAGGCATAAAACAGGCGGGTTGGCCAAGGAAGTGTCAAAGCATCCACGCCCCAAACCCCCTCCTGATGTGAGTGAGCACAAAACCGGGGCAGCTAAGTATTTTGCCGGGACGCAAAGAGGTCCAGGAAAGGGACCCCAAACCTCCTGCACACTTGCCAAAAGACCACCCATCCACAGTGGTCGTACACTGAAACTGGTGCAGCAGTGACCGAGCCGAAGTGCCCGGGGCCGCCTCCTCCGGGAAGCCCATATTAGACTTGACATTTCTCAACAGCTCTAATAACATGTCTCTGTTCACATATTTCCCTTTGTGCTCCTCCGCACCCAGACCCTCCTCCTGTGAATCAGAGGCATGTGAAAGTGGCAGCGGGACCAAGTCCTTGGGCTTCCCACTGCACATCTCCAGCAAGGTCTCCCTGATCAGAAGCTTCAGTCTGGCATCATCACCTTCCCTCTTATGTTTAGAGCTTGGCGGGAAAAGAGAAGAAGGAGAGGAAACAGAGGTAGAACAGGAAGGCTCCTCATTATGTCTTTGCTTCCCAGGATGTTTCCTCATGATAAAGAATAGTGCTGCCCTCCACAAGTCACGCTTGCCCCAGAAGAACAGCAACAACTGACCCACAACAGCAAGGGGTCACAACACCACTACTTTGCAGGTACTCACCCCTGGCTGGCATAATTAGGCGTCAGGAATCCACTCCCATGATCCCACGCTGAAGCCGACTCACACTCACACTGGCCCGTATGCCTCCTAGCATGCCTGCAGCGTCCCAACCGGAAGGCAGGCAGAACAACCCGGAAGTGCCCATCACCACGCGCTCCCGGGCCTGCCCCCGTTGCAGTATCAACCCACATTTCCACTGCATGCCTCCCATCCTTCCAGCATAACGGGAGACATGCACCATTGAGCCCCCACCTGCAGCCTCAACGCGTCTTCCTCCTGGCCCAGCTCACAGGAAGACACGCGCCTGAAACCCAGAACGGCAATGTGGCTACGGCTCCCCGGCCGCAAAGGGCCGCCCATACATCAGCGTGCCTCCCGGCAATCCCGGCAGACCAGGAGACACCACCAAACACGGCAGCGGAGAGCCCAGCAGTCCAACAGGCAATCCAAGAAGCACATGGACGAACGCCACCCCTGCCCAGCAGGAGCAGGACCCACCACATCCTCATCCCATTCTGTCGGCAGACAGAACAAAGAACAGAAGAATGCTGGGTAAGGGGAAACAGTCGGAACAACGCGGGCAGAGCCACGCGTGTTCCGACTACGTAAGCCCTACCACGAATGCCTTAACCACGCATATGCCTTAACCAGGCATATGCATGGTGAAGGCAATGCGTGGTCTAGCTGCTGCCTGCAGCTCGGCGAAGCAGAAAGACGCCTGGAAGAGAGGACGCGGTGAGGTAAGTGGGGCTGGGGCCGGGTATGGTGGGGGTAGTTTTTATGGGTTGCGGGGGTTATTTTCAGGGCTGGGGGGTCGATGTCATTTTCAGGGCTGGGGGGTCAGGGAACATTTTCAGGGCTGGGGGGTCAGACCATCTTCAGGGCTGGGGAGGTGTGTTTGGGCCGTTTTCAGGGCTGGGGAGGGGGTCGGGTCATTTTCAGGGCTGGGGGTTGGGTAGTTTTCAGAGCTGGGGGGTGAGGGGTAGTTTTCAGGGCTGGGGGAGGGTCGAGGTTGTTTTCAGGGTTGTGGGAGGAACGGGTAGTTTTCAAGGCTGGGGGAGGGTCGGGGTAGTTTTTTTTAATTAGGGGTTAGGGTATTAGGCTTAAGGGCAGTGAAAGGGGATGGGGTAGTTTTAGGGACAGCGTGGGGAGAGTGGGAGGGGGTTGGGGAACAGGGTTTTAGGCCTCAGGGGAGGGGAATGGGTAGGTGGGTAGTTTTTAGGGCTTAGGGGAGGGTGGGGTAGTTTTTATAGGGCTGGAGGGGTGGGTAGTTTTTTAAAATAGGGGTTAGGATTTTAGGCCTAAGGGCAGTGGAAGGGGTTGGAGTAATTTTAGGGACAGAGCATGGGGTTTGAGGGGTCGGGGTAGTGTATATTAAGGTCTAGGGACAGTGTGGGTGGGTGAGAGGGGGTCGGCGTATTTGTACCACAGGGCAGGTAGGGGTTTTGTAGCTTGTGGAGGGGAGGTTGCAACCTTAGCCTCGTATACCTCTTTACCATTCATGCCTTTACCATGAAATTGCGTGGTAAAAGCATGTGTGGTAAAGAAATGCGTGGTTAAGACGCATTCGTAGATCGGGCTGCGTGGTAGAGGCACGCATGGTTTAGCCATGCGTGCCTCTATCATACAACCCTGGGTAAGTATGTCTTATGTACTTCCGGTGGGAGGGGGGTAGGGAATCCAGCATTCCTTTTGTTCTTTTTTCTGTCCGCAAGATATATATAAATATATATCATATTGTAATGAATGGGACGAGGCCTGGATGGACCTGGGGGCAATGTACAGCTTCTCAGGCTCCATACAACGAGCTTGATGTAGAGTTGGGTAGTAACGGAAAATCCACCATTTTGTGATTAAACTGTTATAGCCAGAAGAGGGCTCTAATGTGGAATTTCCACATAAACATACAAAGGGCAAAGCCCAGTGATTCTCCTTCCAATTTATCACAAATCAAATCAAAGAAAGTTCAAAAGTCACTTAGGGCCCGATTACAATGCGGTTCGGAAATCATTCCGACCGAATCAGTTTGGGAATGGTTTCCGACCAACTCGGATTGGGATGCTTCCAGATACAATTCGGTTGGACTCCCATTGACTTCAATGGGAGCCTTTGTTCCGAACGAATGCATAGGCTCCCATTGAAGAAAGGGGTGGCTGGGGAAAAGCGGGCACCCCCTGATGCCTGCAACACTGTGCATCGCTGGTATGGGGGGACCCATGGGTACCCCCATGGCCCGATTGAGAAGGCTCCAGGTGCAGGGGGGCCCGCTACAGGCCCCCAAAGTCTGATTCCTACTGCTGATTCGAGTCGGACGGCACGATTCTGAAAGGCTGTCCGAATCCAGCATCGTAATCGGTCGTTCAGAAACGTGGCCCATAGAGATGTACAAGTCTGCTCCGTACGGCTTGGTCATTCTGAATGCCGTCGGGTTCAGATTAGGATATTCCTAACGCCTAACTCGCATAGTAATCGGTCGGTCGGAAACCTTTCCGATTCAGTCGGAAAGACAAGTTCCCGATCCGATTCGGACGGACCAAATGGCGTTAGGCGGCCTTCCAAACCGCATCGTAATCTGCCCCTTAGTTGTGACTAGGGATAGTGGTAATGACTGGAGGAACCTGGAGGAACCTGAAATTACTGGGAGAAGGAGCTGGTACAAGCTCTGCTTGCTGGCAAGAGAGCTGGGAGAAAGAACTGAGAATCATTGTCCAAACGAGCTCTGACCACACACTGTTGTGTCTGCTGCACAACCGTGTGCAGCACAACCATGACAATGATAAGCATTTCAGAAGCAAATTTGGACTGTGCATACAGAGTTTGTTAAAGTGCCACATATATGATAAGCGTGGCCGTGGAAAGCTTACAGTGCAGGCAAAATGGCAGGTATTTCTTTTTCTTGATTTATTTAATCCATGTAATTATTATTTTATTAATAAAATGCACTACCAAACAGAAGAGCAATACAATAAGAACGCATATGATAAAAGATTTTCACAATGAACTGAGGGCATATATGTTAACCATTTTTTTGAGAATGTTCCAAAGACAAAGGGATGGTAAATTACATATGACATGAGGTCAGAAGGTAGAGCAAAAGAAAATTGAGAAAGGAAAGAAGAAGGAAGCTGCAACGGGTTGTACATCCACACAGTGCCAGTTTGTAGCATTTTATCAAGCAGATTAATGAATAACATTGATGGAGCGCGATTGTGCTCTTTCAATTGTAGGGGTGCATTATATTCACAAGTAGTCTGCACCTACATTTATTCCGTTGTCGTGTTAACAATTGGTCATTAGGGTGTGTACTGTAATAACCTGTGAAAATGAGATGTTAGAACCATTATGAGCCATGTAAAAAAATAACATGGCAGATGTGTTTTGAATAATGTAGCCTTTCTGTAATTGTTTAACTTAGTTGCTCATTTCTAATGTAATGCATAGAGATAAACGTGCACTAGATTAAAGTTGTACACGGCTGTGGCAACTCGAATATAAATGTGTAAAGGTTATAGGCTGGTTCTAATGATTTGCGCATTCAAATGTGCTCATGTAATGTGATGACTTAGAAATGCTTGAGGAAACCCGTTAATTTATATGTATCCTCGTAGGCCCTATGTGCTTCATTCTTATGTTGGCTGATTTCTGTAGGCCTGAAATGTATTCTTCCTGACGGCTCTCGTAGTGGGGTAAGGAGATGAATTTCATGTGTATGTTGGATTTGTTCCATTCTCACGTTTCTGTTGCAGGTGGAGAAAGTCGTCTTTGTTAGTTAGAATAACGTCTTTTGTTTTAGGAGTTAGGTTCAGGGAGGAGAAGATACTTTTATGCAAAAATGCTCATAATTGGGAGCCAGTGTTCTTTCTCACTGAAGGAGGCCTGGGAATCAAGGTCATCGTGCCAGGAGCTGGGAGTATCGAAACTAAATGGAAATTCCCCTATGAGAAGTTCCCGCAGGATGAGGTGATCGAGATGCAAGCAGCGGGCGTGGTTTATGTTTTGCATTTTGAATTTGGGATAGTGCCCCGGGGGTAGAGTCTGGAGAAGAGGTGAGGAGATCGAAGGAGAAGAAGGAGCTTTGGCTACTTGACCCAAACAACGTGAGTGTACTTCTTAGGAAGTCTTCATGAGCTGACACCTTTTCCTGATCTTGCCTGGAGAATGTTAAGTAGGGATGTCACGGTAGTGATAGTGTAGGGATAGACTAATGCTTTTCATTTATTTTCCCAAATGAAGACAGATCTTGATGTAGGGGCAATCACTGCCTGTGTTCTGGTTCTGGAACTTGTCATTCTTTTTATGATCCAGCGTCTTCGTCTCGCCTGTAGATTCGGATTTTTATTAGTTCCAATGTACTTCTACAACCTCGTCTTGAGGTGCCTGTATGTCCAGTTATTTTTCGCTTTGTAATAAACCCACTAACTTGGAATTCAGAGTCTGTGATTCTTTAGAGCCATGGTCCTTTCAAGTTGTTAAGTTTGCTGTAATTAGTTATTTCTCCCCTCCACACTTCTCAGCAGGCAACAAAGATTCATTGACCAAGGGTTCCAGAGTAAACTTGTAGAGAGGAATCCGGCCCTATCAACATTCAAAGAAGAGGCTGGCAAAGAAGAGAAAGACAGTGCTCACCCAGCTAAAGGTAACAGTGTAGATGGTGACCTACCAAATGGGTTGTAGCAGATAAATGTTGATTATCCATAAGGCTCCTCTGAATTGCGAAGAGTTTGAGACTATCACTGGATGTTTCAGCCTGCTAGACAAATGATCTCTTGACAATGTTTGGTCCTGTAACTCTTCACGTTATTTGCAAATGCTGGTAAGGGTGGGATGGAGTGGCATTTCGAAGGGGCTGGAGCATGAAGCTTGTGGCTAACAGGACAGAGAATCTTTAGGAGCATATCAGCCGTGATGTCAGCAGCCATCTTGGAATGTTTTTTTAAAATTAGAAAACCCATTCCAAAATGTGCCATTGGATGTGTATGTATGTGCCTTCAGCAATGTCCATACATGCAATTAAAGAAAACAAATTGGCAATGCCTATAGCTCAGCATTATCAATGCTTTACCAATGCTTATTCAGAAAGCAAGTGGATGGGCTCGACCTCGAAGCAGCACCGCACATGGGTCATAGACTGGTGTTCCCATGTCTGAAGTTACTGTGTCTGGTATTTCTTAGCCAATACTACTGGGGGTGGTGACATTGAGCAAGTTGGAATGTAGCGGAGTGATATCCTTGGTACTTATTTGTAAATAAAAATAAGTGCCAGGGCCCTAGGTATTTCATAGGAGACCACTTCAGCTTGCACCACTCACAGTCCAAGACATCGCTGCTAAAAGCCAAGGCCATTGTTACCTATTAGCCATTACACTTTGGACAATTCAACCTGACCCAAAGCAGTGACAATTTTTTTGTATATATTGAGTTATTACACACAGTTGCTGATATGCTCTGCTACAAACATAGACAGACAATGTCATCATGTGGTGGTGGACTGTCAGAAATAAGTGCACCGGCAAACACTGGCACAGATTGAGCACTGTTGCATCACCTTCAAGGACCATCAATCTGGGTAACTTTAACGGAGACTTTTAATGAGACACATATATTGGGGCAATCATTTAAAATTTCCAAAAATAAAAACATAATCGAATCGTATGCACTTTTTTCATCTGCACCTGATTCCGAAATCTCAAAATACATCTCATTTATAAGTGTAAACCTTGTTTAGTTGCCACTTGCAAGAAAAAAAATACTTTTTGTTTTTACTAATTCTTTTGCAAAATATTTTAATCAGTCATCAAGCATTTTACGAAAATGTTAAAAAAGAAAGCTAGGGCATCTGGTAGCCATTATTGTAATTGTTATGCTAGCGTGGAAAATGAAGCAATATTTGCTGGAAAAAGTATTGCAAATAGAATGTCATTCCAGTTGTCAGACAAAATGCTAACACCTTAAAAAGGGCTAGGACGTGGGTTCAAAACCTTTAGCACTAGCATATCGATTGTTAACATTATTTATTTTTTTGTTAAAAAATATAATGAGCAAAATCAATGAGTAATGGGGAATGTTTATATTATCACAAAGCATTTGGGATATACCACAGTGAGCAAAACATCTGGGATCTTTTTTTATTTCTGATGTAGAAAAACTGATGTTCCGTCCATCAATTGGAACGGTATAGTCGAATTGTGGGGGTGCGAATGTAGACCCAGTTTCTCATAGAATAAAGGTACATCAGCAATTCAGAAAAAAAAGTTTGCAAGTCACTATGACTGTCCACTTTGAGTTAGATGGTTAAGAACTGGCAAGAGCAAACCCAGAACATTCTCCACAAAACCACAGCAACGCCTTCAGAACTTGAAAATTTTTATTATTTCACTTTTTTAGTTACATAATGAAGAGCAATATAATTACCTCAATTTCAGTCAAAACTCTGACTTTTTCATCTGGTTCGCTGAAATAAGTTTTGCTTTCCTTCATCTTTTTCTTAAGCGCCTTTAATAAATCAACAATGTGGTGGTGTTCTGTCTTATAGTTCTTCACATAGGCCAACGCAGATTCAAGCTCCCTGTAAAGATAGAGCACATTAAGAAATTGCCATGAGTTTGGACAAACTTAACTGACAGGAAAAACAGTTGATCAATTCTAATGTCTTATCTCCTTATCTTTGTGACTTCACGACGCCGGGATCCAAAGAGAAGGCCCTGGACTGGACCACATCCTTCCTCTCCGGCAGAACACAAAGCGTCCGCCTCGCCCCCTTCCGATCCAAAGCCACCAAGATCATCTGCGGCGTACCCCAAGGCTCCTCCCTCAGCCCAACGCTGTTCAACATCTACATGGCACCCCTCGCCCACGTCGCCCGACAGCACAACCTCAACATCATCTCCTACGCCGACGACACCCAGCTGATCCTCTCCCTCACCAAAGACCCTCACACCGCCAAAGCCCACCTCCACGAAGGAATGAAGGCCGTCGCCGAATGGATGAGTACCAGCCGCCTGAAGCTGAACTCGGACAAGACGGAGGTCCTCATCCTTGGTTCCAACCCTTCAGCATGGGACGACTCCTGGTGGCCAACATCACTGGGAACAGCCCCGACACCCACCGACCACGCACGCAACCTAGGGGTCATCCTCGACCCCACCCTCTCCATGACTAAGCAGGTCAACGCCGTTTCCTCATCCTGCTTCAACACCCTCCGAATGCTCCGCAGGATCTTCAAGTGGATCCCCACCGAAACAAGAAAAACAGTCACCCAGGCCCTCGTCACCAGCAGGCTGGACTACAGAAACGCCCTCTACGCAGGAACGACGGCTAAGCTCCTGAGACGGCTGCAACGCATCCAGAACGCCTCTGCACGTCTTATCCTCGACATCCCCCGACGCAGCCACATCACACCCCACCTGAGAGACCTGCACTGGCTCCCTGTCAACAAGAGGATAACCTTCAAGCTCCTCACCCACGCACACAAAGCACTCCACAACTCCGGACCAGCCTACCTCAACAGACGACTCAGCTTCTACACCCCCACCCGCCAGCTCCGCTCCACCAGCCTCGCCCTCGCCACAGTCCCCCGCATCCGGAAAACGACCGCCGGCGGCAGATCCTTCTCCCACCTCGCCGCCAAGACCTGGAACACCCTCCCCACCAACCTTCGGCAGACCCAAGACCTACTGGCCTTCAGAAGACTCCTCAAGACCTGGCTCTTCGATCAGTAGCAGCACCTCCCCCCTCTTCCCCCAGCGCCTTGAGACCCTCGCGGGTATGTAGTGCGCTTTATAAGTGACATGATTGATTGATTGATTGATTGTCCCAGTACCTACTTCATGGGGGAGTGTTCAACTCATAGGAAAGGTACTCCCCTCCCTACCTACCTGAATAAACGGAAACAGAGCACACCCTTGGATCCTTCACTAACCTGGCAGCGCACATAAAATGGCCCTCTACCTATAAACCCGCCTATTCTTGTCTGTCTCACCAGAACGGTAGCCCTGACACCGGCTAGCCCAGAGTAGCCTAAATTAGAAATGCCCAGTTTGCAGATGAATGCGAGGCCTTCTCTATTTCTTGTTGGTCCCTGGGCAGCTGTGGGTCTTGGGCTCCTGTGGTGTCAAAATGCAGGGTTCACCTCAAGGGTGGAGGAGATGCAGCATGGCCACTTTTTGACACAATTTAACTGTTCAGTATCTTCTCATGCTCCCAGCATAGATTTAGCCTTGCAGGACTGGTGATATTAGTGCTCCATCAGGTCCCAAGTACTTAAACCATAGGGTTCCAAGGTCCCCCAAAAGCAGTATTTAATTTATTAAGATAAATATGTGCAGGTGTCCAAAGCTTTTCTTAAGCTGGTGCTGCCAAATGTTGTGGATGCAGAATGTCAAGTTGGTCTAGATTTGATTACAATCATGCCTCAATATTTCACCAACTCTCGCTTCATGTCTTTTTAGCTCACAAGGTTCTTTTCATCCCTATTTCTTCTTTGTCACTCATTTCCTAGCTTTCTCTTCCTCCTTCTTTCTCTCTTTTCTGCCTTTCTTTCTCTTACTCTGGGTGAAAGTCTGATGATCAAAATTAAGTCCCTGTCGCAAAAATCAGGACTGTGTTACACCATCAGATGAGTAATGTTGCTCTAGGTTGCAGTGGTTCTGGAGCAGGAGACCCAAATTTAGCGTAGAGGTGATAATTTAGATTATTGTGGCTTTTGTAGTTGTCAGACAATGTCAGCTGAAAGTACATGGCACCCAAGTGGGGAGTCCCAGTCCCACATAATGGTGGCCCGATGCAGACAGGTTGTGGCCACTGTTGCCTGATTGGCCTTTTTTCGTCTAAGGTGTGGCGTGCACATAAAGTCTTCAGCTGCGTTCAGAGCAAGCCTTCATAGATGGAGCAGCTCTTCTAACTCAGATTTCCATGACTTGTTAGAAGCACAACTGAGTCCTTGGTGCAGTCTCTAATCTGAAGGATGAACCGTTGGCTGGTAAGAATTTAAATAAAAACCTTCCTCCCACATTTTCTTTCTCCATTTGTTCTGAGTGGATTTCGGAATGTGTCAACTCCACATATGGCCTTTTACCTTGTTGCAGTTCCTGTATGGGAGGAGAAACCTCCGATTGGGATGTGGGTTCTCACAGACTTGTTCTTACTCCGAGTGATTAAGACCAAAAGAACACCAGCCAAGAGCTATTTTCTCTTCGTCCTTCAGTTCTCTGCATAACAGAATTATCAGAGGTTGCCTGTAGAGGATTGAAATTATGGTAGAGGATAATGTGCGTGTGGCACCCTTCCCCCCCTAGGTGGACTACAACTGATGGTGGAGGGAGCCCCATCCTGTGTGGGTTGGAGGTGAAACTGTGGAGCATCACAGTAGGAGCCTGAAATAACGAGCCTGCCCAGTTGTCTCCCTTACTAATGCACAGGGATCCTTTGAGCTACATTTCCAAGAATTTAGGTAAGTATTTCTTTGCCATATTATTCAAGGAGGGGAAATATGGAAATGACTTTCCTATTTTACACTCTTGATACAAATAAGGCAGCTGAGTTATTTGTAGGATTTAGGGTGCAGGCCTAAGGGGGAGGTTCCATCTTGATCTAGGAGTTTGGTTAGTGGATGGAAATTAAAATCAAGAGGCCCTTGAGGGGTCATTTGTAGTTGCTCGCTGAAGCTGACAAGTTTGAGGGAACCGGCCATCTTAGGGTCTCAACAGGGACATGTGTTCTAAGTACAGTGCCTCGACCTTTCCATTGGTAGAGGTTAAAGCAGCGTCATATCCTCTCTTTCGGGGTGACTACACCTCAATAAAGTTAGGTCAGAGATGAGGGAAGGAGATTCGCAGGAATGAAAGTCATCGCTAAATCATTTCAGCATTTCATTCACACAATATGGAGCTCAGTCCCAACGAGAGAAAGTGTACCTATTTTCCAGTTGGCAGGTGGTGTTTGGCCTGCTGCTTTTCTCTAGCAATTAGCCAAAACTGGTGTCTTTCTGCAAGGGTCCGACCTCTGCATAAACGCAATGAATGGAACTCAATGTTAATCTACAGTAAAGCGTGGCAATGGGACTTCAACTCGGTTAAGCAGGCCACTAAAACCCGAAGAAAAATAAAGTTGTCTTTATTTTTCTGTTTGGCTCTAGAATAAGTCACCTTTTCCATCTCACCAGCCGCCTCTGTTTTCATGAGCTAGAACCTTGGCAGACAAGTTCCTAGCTCCTTGTCAGTTTTTAAAACAAACGTCAGGGTTGGGCACAGTATTTTCCAACCATGAAGCATACTCCCTCCGCCAGCAGAGTCTGTTTTATTATTTAATGTTCATTTAGCACTGAATGTTTTGCAAGGCTTCGTACTTCTATTGACTTTTACAGGTAGGGAGTGGTTTCTTGAGTCTTTTTTTAAGTAAGTAAGTTTGTTTATTGTATAGTTAATAAAAACCGTAACAATTTACATAAAACGACATCCTTCCATCACAATTTTAAAACAATTACCGTTTTGCGTAATAAACTCATCATAAAACGTATAAAAGACAACTTACAGATCAGTGTATACACATTTCAACATATAAAAGAACCTATAAAGTGCATATGTAGAACTAGACATTATCTGCTTCAGTCTATTATTTACTTCCTTTTTTGGCCAGATGGATACATCCGTCAGGCTCCTGGGTCTCTGGTACTAACCTGTTGACTTGCTGATTAAGCAAACAGCATTCCTCTGAGGGTATCCCGCCAATTTTTGTGTTTGTTTAAGTTTGTAAGGGCAGGTGTGAGCCCCATAACACCCCTCTTGTCTCCCCTTTGTGATAGTATAGCCTCTACCTAAAGGCATCTCTGCTCTTCTAACCCCACAAAAGATTAATACGATATGGAGAGACTCCGCAGAGGCATGGAGGTTAATGAATCAGAAAGACCAGAGCAAAAAATACACTTTTACATGGTTTTGATGATTCAGAACATGTTACTTTTTCCCCCCGAACAGTCTCTCAAATGCCCAGAAAACCTCAGCTTTGATTCTGTTCTTTAAGATGTTACTGTTAAGTCTAATGTAGAAAAGTGCCTTGTTCCACAAAAACCATCAATACGAGGTGCCCGCAAAAAGTGCTGGTAACCGGAGGGTTAAACTTGACAACTGCATCTCTAGCTCAGAACCTGTTTCTCGGGTTATGGTGGAAATTTTAGGCCATATTTATGAACGAGTTTGCGTCTCTCTTGCACCACGCGACGTGGTGCCAGAGCGACGCACACCTTGGGGCATATGTAGAAGGAAATGGTGAAGGGGGCGGCAGATTTTGCAGCGCCATTTCCAAAACGCAGGGATGGGCTGTATTTACAAAAATAGGGCACACCCCTGTGTTTTCCCTAGCACTGGTGCCAAATATAGCTGCCTAGCGCCAACACAGACACCTTTGCGCCATAGTGCAAGGGTGCCTGCATTGTAGGGATGATTGTTTATGTGCAGGAAGGTGTCCTTTCCTGCACATAAACAAGCAATAATGTCAATTTGCTACTTCTGTGTGCTGCATTCTGCTGCACACATAGAAGTAGAAAATCGCCATTATTTAATGATTGTTTTCGTGCATGAAGGACACCTTCATGCACAAAAACAATAATTAATGGCTTTTTGCTCTTTCTATGTGTGCTGCAGAATGCAGCACACATAGAAAAAGCATAAACGAGGAGAAATCTAAGTATTTCTCCTCGTTGCGCCAATCTAACGCCTGTTTTTGCATGGCGCTAGTTTTTGGCGCTGACTAACATTTACAGATCCTTGTAAATCTGGGGCAGCGTTAAAAAGCAATGGGTGTTGCGGTGTAACACCCACAGCAACAGCCATTGCACGCCCCTTTCAGGCAGATACCTGTTGAAAGGGTACCATATTTACATAGCGGCGTTAAGCCACAAAAAGTGGCTTAACACCACTTTGTAAAGATGGAGCAGGACATTGCGCCACCGGAATGTAGGTAAAAGTGATGTTCCGGTGGTGCAATCCACTTTTACATATGTCCCTTTAAGTCATATTTTTTAAGCCATGCAAAGCCACTTTGCGTGGCTATGAGTGGCTCTGAAAATATGGAGTAAAGCAACACAGCGCAAATCCCTGTGTTGCATTACTCTGCATTGGGTAGGCATTCCATGGTCATTCCGTGGGTGTTCCCATGCAACTCCCATAGTTTTTGACGCATTCCCAGATTTACAAGACCTTCTAACCCTGTGAATGTGCCAAAAAGATATGCCTCCCCTGGGGAGGCGTAACAAGGAGAAATATCTTTATTTCTCCTTGTTTTTTCCTCTTTCTATGTGTGATGCAGTCTGCAGCACACATAGAAAGAGGAACAAGCCTCTCAGGATTGTTTTTGTGCAGGAAGATGCTCCTTCCTGCACAAAAACAATCCTGCCTACAACGCAGGCACCCTTGCACCATGTTGCAAGGGTGCCTGCGTTGGCGCTAGGCTGTCAAAACTGCGACAGCGCAAGGAAGAATGAGAGGAATGCGCCGTATTGGATAAATACTGTGCATTCTTGCCCTTTCTCCGTGATGCAGGGGAGCATAGCAAAGTGAGTTGCTGCGCTGCACCACCAAACTCATAAATATGGCCCTTGGTGTTTTTGAAGCTATCAAACACGTCAGTGGGTGGTGCCTTTTGGACAAATATTCCCTGACCTCCATATTCTTTGTCACGCTTCCTACTGGGAAAGAACCCTGATTGGATAATCATTGGGGATTGAAGCATGTATCAGTGTTAGAGTCTGATTCCCCTTTGACTAGTACTTTTCCAAGGGCTGTATTACAGAAAGTGCCCCGGGGGGCAACAGTCTTTTGCATCCATTTATTGAACTTTGGTATCAGAAAAAGTGGACACAGGCATTTGGTCATCCCCTTCCATAATATGGATTGTGCCGGGGCACATCCCTATTAGGCAACCCCAAGGGAGTGCTGCCTCATTTGGAAGGGGGCATGGCCCAGGGTAAAGCAGTAGACACCTTTGTCCTTGTGCCCACATCGTATTGGAGAATTGGGTGCAGGGACTTCCTTGAAGCCCTGTGCCTGTCAGCCCCAACCACTGCACTGGGTGCTCTATGGACAGCTAGATATTTATTTTAGATCAGCTGAGGGTGCCTGAATTAATAACAACCAACCAAACCATTTATTATGGAGGCGTAAGAGCACTGGGCTTGTACCAAAAGCTCAAACATCACAAACGAGAAGAAGCACAGGATCTTTTGTGGGACAATTTATGAAGGTAAAGCACAAGATTAGCTTCTAAATGAATATAGTCTCGTGAACACCATAACATAAAAATAAGAGCCATTTCAATGTCCTTACACAACTTAAATCTAAAAATGCTTTTCTTTGCAGAGACAGCTCACTGCTGCTTGTTGGCGGGATAAAATCCAGTTCCTTTCATTGGGTCTTCAAAGACGACACCATTGAACTACTTTTACAATTTTTCATCTTTTCCTGTACATTGCTTTATTATAAGCACTCTTTTGCCCCTATAGCCCTTTTCATTTTAACACTTCCTTTATTATAAGTTAAATTGTGCTATTTTAATCTCTTTTAATTTTGTAATAGTCTTTAATGAAATAGATGTTTTCACAGTTTCCTTGTCTTACTAATAAAAATCTTTATCTCTTAACTGAGGTTGAACGTTTTAGAACTTACTCTCACACCCATCATCTTCTGTAGGGGCAAAGCTACCTGAGTAAAAGTTCTGTGGGAGTTTCAGTTTAGAGTCAATGTATGCTATTAAACAGTAGGTCAGTTAATTCCTTAATGTGCCTCATAGGAGAAGGTATTTAAGTAGATGAGTGATGCCACTTACCAGTGTACACAAACAAAGATATAGTGACACATAAAGGGATTTCGTAACTATAAGGCAATGGGTTCTGCCCATCAAATCCGCACAGATTTTTTGCTTTTTGATCACCTGGTTTTAGACCTTATTAGTGTGGGTGAGCCTCATAACCAGTGACTCACCCACAGTAAACTCACCATAAATGGATTGTGCATTTACCACCAGTGTCCGCCTTTTATGATAAGGCCGCTGCGACGCAGCAAGGGTAAGGGGCACTTGGCTGGTTACATGTGAACACGTATGCAAACGTGTGTGTGTGCACTTGTGAGAGCTGCGCGCGAGACTCCTGTTGTGCGCTGCCCGGTAACTGTGCACAGGTAGCGCAGAGGGAACTCTACAGGATTGGATTTTGACCAGGGATAGACCTCATAATGTTAGTGTACAAGCATAGCGAAAGTCGGTTTTGTTTACTGTCTTGTCTGCAGTGACACCCCATTATGCGCATATGGGGAAGACTGCCTTAGAGTGCAGCTTTGCTTCCCTTTGACCTACAGAGACCAGTGACATATCGAACTGGGGTGGAATCTGTATGCCAGACCCAAATATGAGGGTTCCTATCTGTGTAGCTTCTGGGTCATCCAGGATTGTCATACTTTACCGGCTCAGTTGAGGATCAGAACCCAGGCTTTTGTCAATCTGCTGTGCCAAGTTAATTACATTTCTCTCAACAGTAGAAACAAAGACCTCTCCACACAAAGGGAGCAATTAACAGTGCTTCACTCAGCTCCTGAGGAGAAGAGGGGTGAGAATGGGGCATCTGCATCAATCAGTCAGTTGTCACACTGCACCAGGGATGGGCCAGCTCAAGACCACTGAACAAATGAGGGAGCTCAGACCTCTGGAGCCAACACAGGAGGGGGCTCTCTTTGAAGATAAGATTTGGTGGGAAATGCCCTGGCAGTGATTTCAGTGAGGGGCAGAGCTGAGGCCCCCAGAGAAGATGTGACTAGTGACTCCTGGGTGATGCTATGTTTTGCCCCAGCAGGCTGGTTGTAACTGGCGGAGAGATGATGTGACACCCGAGGATAGGACAGAGGTGCCTCACTTCTGGAACCTTCCACCCCCACTTAAAAGTTCTTGCACAAGGTGGAGAGCTCTCTCTTGGTTTTGATTTTCTGCTGGACACAGGGACTAGAGGCGGCAGCCATGGACAACTGGAAGGAGGAACCCCCTGATATCCATCTGGACTAAGGCCTCTGACTACAGTTGCCCCCAGGACCAGTGGGGCTCTCCCCAGGACCAAGGAAGCTGGTCTCCTACACCCCATGATGATTAGCTGGGGAAAGACTGGACTTTTGTTCGAAGGAGGAGAGAGGCTCCAGAGAAGGAAAAGGAGAAAGGCTGGCGCAGGGAACCAATGGAACCAGCTCCCTACAAAGTGTGCCTTTTTAGAGGTCAGGAAACCTAAGGAAAGTGTTCCAAGTAGCAAGGGCTTGCCACCAGGAGCAAAATGAGCACAAGAACAAGTAAAATGGCCCAATGGGGTTGAGATATCTGCAGGAGAAGGATTTGAACTTTGACCCCCTCCCCCAATGAGGTTGGAGCACGTGGAGCTCTGCTGCTGGAGCTATTCATGCCAGGACCCGGGGTATGCCAAGGAGTAAGTCTAATTTTAAAGGCCTGGGAGAGGGCGTGAATGGGGCCCCCTCCCTAGAGCTCCAAAGGCCTGGGGATCCCAACCTCCAGGCCGGATTTTCATTACGGGGTCCGGAATCCCCAACTCCGGGCCTCGGTGTCCAGCACTGCATGGGGGAGCACTGTTGAACTCCCCCGAAGGAAGGAGGAGGGTCCCGGATCTCTTACTCTGGACCCGGCCATGAAGAAGAGGACAGGGGTGCCGCCGCACTCCCCCATCTGTGGTAGGCCGCCTCGCTCCCCGTTGTCATCCAGTGCCTGCCCACAAGAGAGGACAGGGTGAGACAAGCGCTGCCAGCTTCCAGGGGCATCAAAGGAAATGCTGCCCGCATAGGGAGCCGGCGAGTGCAGCTAGAGGGTGAACTGCCTAGGCTGTCCTCCATCGCTGTCAGCACGTGGTGTGCCTGCGTGGGACCGGGTCCCCCCAACTAAACAAGCATTTGTAATGCAATAGGTCTCGCATTTTCAAAACTTTGACCTATTGGTATTGTAAATGACAATGCCTTTTATTATTGCAGGTTTTTTAAACAAATAAATAAAAGGCATTGTCATTTACAATGCCAATAGCTCAAAATCTCGCAAATGCGAGACCTATTGCATTGCAAATGCTTGTTTTTTTTACTTACCTTTTGCTGGCAACTCAGAGGCTCCATGGCACCAGCAGAGCAGGAATCCGGAGCTGGACATTGGAACCAGAAAGTCATGATTCCTAACAGGGAGCCAGACAGAGCAGCAAGCACGGGTTTCATTGGAAGACCCACCTCAAGCCCTCTCCTAGCTTCTTAATTGGATCAGAAGCAGCCCTATCAGGAGATGGGGCAGTGCTGGGGATCCTGCCCCTGCTGATCTGTCTGGCTCCTCGGTCGCCTCAGAGATGTCCTGATGTGCGCCCTGGCAGCCCCATTTTAGCAGATATGCTGTGCTGTCTGAGGCATGCACAGGATGTCTGCAGGATGTCAGCTAAATAAAAAGGATTGTGCCTGTGTTTGGGGACATATTTGAACTATGCCGCTCACATGCACAATCCAGGCATCCGACCAACTACAGAGTGCTGTGTTTTTAAACAATACTCAGCTCAGTCCCCCCTCCTCCTCCTCCTGTCACCAGGAGCCTGGTTGAGAGGCCGCAAGGGCTGGGCCTGCGCACTCCAGAGGTCATGGAAACGCCAAAGTCGTGTTTCCATGAACACTGCTAAATTCACTTATTACAACTGTGATCATTCAAATTAGCAGTGACTCCGTGGGCTGACAGGTGGCAGGGCTGTGCCACAGAGCCCCTAGTGTTAGTAAAGGTGCACAGCTGCTGCCGACCGTCTACTCTCTGTCTGTGCCTAATGTCGGGGAAGCTTGCAACGACTGCTGCTGCACATGCTGTGCCTGTGCTGGGTGTTAGTAAAACTTGGTGGAAACTTTTTCACTACAGAGAAAAGAGCAAAAAGTTCTTTGGCACAGCCATTTATACAGATAGGCGCTAGAAAGATCTCTATCTAGATTAAACTCATTTTTTTTTTTAAATTAACATTCACAAACCACTTCTAAAGGAAACAGTCAGCAACCCTTTTCTAATCAGATACCGCGAAACACTACAAACAACACACACAACCAAATAAAGACTTCTCAGAATAATCAAGTGCCACGGTGCCAAACTAAAGGCAGAGAGCGCTTGCAAAAGCCCATAGGATAAAAGATCCAAAACGACTGCCATTGCCAATGTTTTTTCATTGTTTGTTGTCATTACTGCTGGGAAACTATTCACCGCATTCACCATCATTTCTGTGAAGGACATTTCGTTAATGATACACTCGATCTTCGTCCAACAGTGGTGTTTATGGCCCTCTGTTCTGGAATAAACAAAAAACTGATGTATGCTCACTTCCGGCGCTTGGGTTTCCCCGGCTCATTTACACGTCTCCATTAACCCCCTCCTGCCCCCCCAGACTATGCACCTTTTAAATCATTGAAATAATCAACATAATATTATTTAGGCCACCAATAAGGTGGGAAAGAACGACAGAAACACCAAAGGGGGCGTCGCTGGGAGGGCTAGTATAACTTGGTGCAACTCTAGGCACTTCCACAATCGTAGCTGTGGCGCTTAACCATGGCGCGCAGGCAGATGGAAGCAATGACACTTGGCAGCCAATTGAACGAATGGCAGAAAAGACTACTATTATCTGCCAAAGATAACAAGTGCTTGTCAAATTGGAAGCACGAATTTGAGCGAACATATCCTAGTTTCGTAGTGGGTAACGTGTCCACTAAAGACCAGGATTGCAGGCGATGTAATCACCAGTAAAAACCAGCTGTGGTGCAACCTAAAGCGCGGCGCCCGTGTTGTGAAAATAAAGCGGAGATGTGAAGTAGAGTTGGGCGAGCCATGCAGCTGCCATTTTCGCTTAGTTTCCTGGTCAAGCGGTGGCGTTGCTACTGTAAATAAAAAAAAAATGCAAAGTGGACGTTATGGGTGATTAAAGCACGGCGCCCGTGTTGGTAATATGAAAGCGTGCGCCGTGCCCACTGCTTTCAAAACCGGCTGAAGCAGCGCACGTCGTACCTGCAGTAAAAGAAACTCATTAAAGAAAATAGTGCTTCCAGACTAACTTAACACAAACCGTGTAACAGCCAAAGTAAAGGGGCCAGTCACCATGGGAGGTTACAAATGAAGACGAGACGGTACTAAGGCGGGACTAACACGCCTGTTGATGAATCAGAAGCCAGTATTTATGAAGGACAATGACACAAGCGAATGAAAAATATGGGCGGAGAGTGGGCGGGGGTCCAAGTGCATACTCTACTACAACAAGTCTCGCAGAGCAGCGCATGCACGCTGACTCTAGGCTCGACCTAAAAAGGGACACAGAACAAAAAGGACACTCTGCATGGTGCGAGGCTGCGCAGCGCAACAGTAACAAGTGGCTGGAGGTGCTCATCAAAAATTCAAGAGCTCCGCGAAGGAGTGCCCCATAATGCCTTGTATGGCTGTCTTTGCAGAATAAAAAGCAAAATGTGGTGGCCCAGGATGACAGGGCCATCACCAATGAGGAACAGAGAGTGAGGGTCAGCTGCAGGAGCAGTGCAGCCTCCCCCAAAGGATTGAAAGAAAATACTGACCCTGAGTTTACAGAGTCCTAAAAAGAAGGACCAACCTAGATCTTCCTCAAGATTTCAAGCACTCCCTTGGCTGGAACATGTGCTTTACACCTGGGAGTGTGGTGCTCTCTGGGGGCTAAGGTTATGGCTGCAGTTATTGTGGTCTGAAGGTGTTCAAAACAGTACAGGTTGTATAATGTTCTCTAAGAGCTAAGTCACATTGCTTGTTTTTAAGATCATGTTTTTAATGGTTGAAGGTATGTAAAAAGCAAACAGACGTGAAGTTCATTTGTAAATGCTTTATTGCCACAATAATGTTGACAGTGATTACTGATCAAAGAGCATATACTTTGTTAACATTAATAAGTGCATTCACACATGGTTATTATTGATTATTGCATGTACTCCTAAAATGATGGTTTTTGACGTGGTTTTTGATCTTGATCTCTTTAAGAGGTAAGAGGTGATTACAGGATGTCATCAGCCTTATATATATTTCTAAATTAATGCATAGTATTGAGTAGTGTGTGTGTAATAAATGCACTTTTTTCCTTTTTCAAATAAAAAAGCACAGACTGGACAATTATTTGAGGGTTATTACTGCGTGCCAGCGAATGACGATTACTAGCCCATACTACCTAACTTGAATAGGCCTTGGACTGCTCTGCTCTGCTATCCTGAGAGAGCCAAGCACTACAATGGGGTTTTGTTTCCCAATGGAGGGCAAATGTGAACCCATTATTTGTGCAGGCCACACAACTAATGGCCTGTTTCCTCACAGTAACAAAATGCTTTAAGGGTACAGTTAAAAAAGGTGAAATATCTGAGATTCTCAGGATGACATAGCTACAGAACTGCAATTACTAGAATGCAATGCAGAATTTGTGCTAATATGTTAGCAGTATGCTCCCTCTCTGCACCATAATGGTTAAAGCTGCTCCAGCAGTGACTGATAAAGCTGATGTGCTATGGGACACCTGCATGCTTTGGGGTGCTACTAGACCCGATGAAATACGTGCAGAGTTTAAACACTGAGGGGCAGATTTACAAGCCCCTTGCGACACCTTTGCGCCGCCGTTGCGTCACTTCTGTGACGCAGCGACGGCGTAAACCATGCGCCACGTTGCGACTTATTTACAACGTGACGCATCTAGGGAGATGCGTCACGTTGTAAAGCCCTGCGCCACATTAAACCTGCGTCAGGTTTAATGTATGCGGGGTGGGCGTTCCCTCGGAAAAAGCCTCGTAAAAGAGACGCAGTGAAATCTACAAGATTTTACTGAGTCACTTTTCAGAGGCCGCTGCGACAAATCCTTACGCCTGCTTCAAGCAGGCGTAAGGAGTGGCGCAGCACGTTAGGTATGGGCGGCCCCTAAGCATTGCTGGAGTTGCGTCGCGCTTGTGACACGACTCCAGCAATGCGCCGCCCTTACGCCATTAGATGCGACACGCATCTGCCTATCACTGCGCCACGGTGCGCCGCATTGTAAATGCGACGCATCCGTGGTGGCGAAGGGGGGGAATTGCGTGTTGCATCTATTCTGGCGTATCCCTGCTGATTTGCAGGGATGCGCCAGTCCTTGTAAATCTGCCCCTGACTTTTTAAACACATGTCCAGGAGTACACAGAAACACCATGGCTGGCTGTACCAACTAATGGTGAACACTTCTTCATTTGCAAGTTACTGAAAAAAACACGGACGGCAATTACCAGAATGCAATGGGAAACTTGTGCTGCTGTGCTAGCAGAGTGCTCTTTCCGCCCAGTATAGTTATATGTTTCTCTATAGGACATGAATTGGAGAGTAACCCACAAGTCTGTGAGTTTTCCATTGAGTACATGGAATGGGTTTGCTTGGCTGCTGCTGTCGACCACCAAACTTGAAATGTCATTCCAATTTCCACCAATACTACTTTTTCGCAATGTCATTCTCAAGAACACGGGTATGGCAACTATGAGATCTGAGAAATACTTTCACTTCCTTGGCTAGCTCTCCAGAACAAGGACTTCCTTTTACTTTTTAGAGCAGCCTCTGAACTATGATGTACCATCACCTATGCTGCCCTACTCCTGTTGACCATATACATGTATGTGTGCAAGCACATGTATCAAGAGGCTCGATATGCAAGCAAGAAACGCACTGGAATCCCACGTTAGCCCAAGTTCACACACAAACATTTGAAACAAGGGAGTGCCGTCCCATTATAATAAACGGCCATGGTCGGACTGGCCTACAGGGTAATCAGGCATTACCCGATGGGTTGGTCTCACAGGTCAGAGTTTGGGCCGTTTCTTTTTTGGCTGTTTGTTGGTTTGGTTTATGGTCTGAGCCGTTTCTTACTGTTGATTTCCCCAATTTTCCCCAATGTTAAAACAAGCATTTCATGAAACAAGCTCAAGTCCATGCAGTCTTCCATATCTTGCAAAACACTCATACAGTGTGTCATGAAAACTGCGCTGATTTGCAAACATATAGGGGCTTATTTACAAGGCCATTGCGCCACTTTTGCGTCATTTTTAACATGGGAAAAGTGACGCAAAAGTGGCGCAAGGGGCTTGTAAGTCTGCCCCATAGCATTTTTTTTAGCTATTTAATTCACTAATGGGAACCACTTTTCTTCGGGAGCCTATTCCCTTTGTCTGCCACAGCCCGACCCTGTACAGCAATGGTTAGAGGCAGTGTACGCTTTCCCCTCAAGATACCTGCTTTGCAGCACGTCAAACGAGTTTAAGGAAAGTAAGACATCCTCGTTTTATTTTCATCGAGCTTTTCTCCCCCCTCCTTTTGCTCTGATTCCAATGCAACTGCCTTGCTGCCATCTGGTGGCTTTAACAGCGTATGATCTTATTAAACAGCGGTTTTGATAAAATGTTTAGTATCATTTAAAGAGTACCTGATTTACAAACTATACAAAAGTGAATAAAAGCGTCATATAAATAAAATAAAACGTTGAATTAAAAAATACAACTCCAGAGCCAGGCTAGACAGCTGAAAGAAACTGATTTTCAAGAAAGGTTATATAGCCTATGCAATGCTTCAAAGATAACAGTGGAAGTTGCCTGCGCAGATTTGTATCAAAAGCTGGGTTCGAAGGGCTAGTAAGTGCAAATCCCTTTTAGCAAGCATTGGAATACAACTGTTCAACCAGAAAGACTTTAGACCTGCTTCCTGACACCATTTCTCTAACTTCTCACAATAGTGCCTCTTTTACTGTTTTATTCATAAAATGTGGATGTAAATATGATTGCTTGCACATATTATCTTAAATTAACAATGTGACGATTTAACCTGCCTGCGTATATCTATAATATGACCACGTACACATGATAACTTAACAACCTGAATATGCATCCTCTTGTCTATACCCAACCGCTCCCTGCACACAGCTTTAGAACAAAGTAAACTGTCTTGGGAGGCCCACATATTAATTAAAGTTTATCATCATCTTGTTCAAATTAAATCAAATAATGCACAGCAAACACATTTGTAGATTTTATTGAACATTAACAGATGATACACTGCAGCCGGCACAGGTGTGGCATGAGCCTTTTTGTTCAAGGCCATTTTCCTTGTCAATTTCAATAAGTGTTCCCGCCCAAATTGACTGACTAGATAGAGGGAGGAATCCTGAGGCTTCTCCCAACTGGGAGCCTTAGTTTGAGCAGCCATCCTAACTGAAATGTAGTATCTCCGACCCCACAAACTGATAATGAACACGATGATGAACTTTCAAGAGAACGTTTACTTTTAGCAACTACTATACGAATGGGGCTGGCGGTTTCCTGTATCAGTTCAGTGGAATAAACGTTCTCCATCATAACCCCAGAACTGTCAGTTTTAGATCACTTAATATTTCAACTTATGTCTGCACGTCAAAGCATCTTTGTGGGCAATCTTTCCTAGTCTGAAACATTATAAATTACACAGACTGAGAGTGTTACACCCCCTTAAAATGTCTACAGCTGCTGCAGTGTATCTGTCTTCACCAACTCAAGGAGCTTGTTGGCAGCTGGCTGGTCTATGCGGATCCTGACGCTGAATACTTAAGAAATAGGATTCCTGGTGCGACACAGATATGTTTTGCCTACTTTGGCTCTTTTCACTTCATCACAAGACGAGCTACACCCAAAGCTGTTTTTGGTTCAGAGGGAAAGCAATGATCCTGAAAGGGAAGCCGGTACCCAACGATTGTACACTCATTTATATTGCAAAGGAGGGATTGAGGAGGTTTAGAGACCTGCAAGGGTTGGCTACCCTACTTAATATATCAAACACATAAAAGAACTCTTGGATCTATGTGCATTATTAGCCTAGCTAGAAACTTAACCACCAAGGAGTGTTCCTTTTATAAGACGGTTTCCCTCACCCACCGTAGGTGGCATGCTTCATCATTGGGGAACCTCCTCGTATTTTGATGCCTAGTCACAATACGGGCTACAGTCCCCTCACTGAGAGGGAGGAGCTCAGGGATGTTTTTGTGCTAAGAGAGGTGTATACTAAATACCCAATTGTGGAACTAGGGATGGTGAGGGCAGCAGAGCAAGTGAAGAATGTGATTAAAACTAACTACAGAGTTCGCAAAAAACTTTATTAGGGCGACCCCGGGCTAGGATTAAAAAAAGCGTGGCGCTGCCGTAATGGTTAAACCCAAAGCAGGTTGAATCATTGCTGCAGTGCCACGCTGTTTTTAATCCTAGCTCAAGGTTGCCCTAATAAAGTTTTTTTGGCTAGGGGTGGTGAGGGCAGCGGAGCAAGTGAAGAATGTGATTAAAACTAACTACACGGTTCGCAAAAAAACTTTATTAGGATGATTGAAGGACTACCAGCAAGATCTCCATGTCCATGTCCCACAGGGTATGTGTATAGCGACCCAGTAAACAAACAGCATTTACTGACCGCAATGATATATTGGTGGAGGAAATCATATGCTTGCCAAAAGGCTCAATTCTCTTGGTTCTCTATCTGGAGGACTGTTTGGGTATAAGTTGGTATTCACCTTACTGACTGAGGTCTGTAAAACCGGGATCTCTGGAGTAGGATGAAGGGTAAGAAAATTCAGGATTGATAGGAGCCAGTCTGTGAGGTTTGGCTACCTGCCTTTTCACAGGTGGGCAGGAAAAGTGCTTTGCCCAGTTGACCTTCAAGGTATCAGTGAGGGCCTCATTAAACAGGTGAACGGGCTCTGAAGTAGCTTTCCTAGGGTGTAAAATCTCTGTCAGGACATTTGATATGGCCTTGAATGAAGGTAGCTGAAAATCCAGTTCCTTGGTGTGCTCTGGACCACCACTGCAAATAAGGCACTTTCTTTTATTGGTGGCCCAAGTCAGGAGTTAAGCCCTGACTCAGGACACATATCACACACACTGTCATCTTTCAATTCCATGTAGAAGGTATCATCTATG
The DNA here is from genome assembly GCA_963921515.1 of Calotriton arnoldi. Taxonomy (NCBI): domain Eukaryota; kingdom Metazoa; phylum Chordata; class Amphibia; order Caudata; family Salamandridae; genus Calotriton; species Calotriton arnoldi. The sequence continues at coordinate 2,667,605 of CAWUFW010000761.1, forward strand.
CAGTGAGGGGGGAGAAAGCCATCCTGTTCACCACTATCATCATCCAAAACCTGGGGTGTTCTTTATCTAGCATAGCGTCAGAGTAAGCACCAAAAAGAGAATGGAGCATCACTGGTGTGTACGACGTGGCAGAGGCATTGGGTCACAATCAGGATGCATGATGATTGGTTGCGCTTGTGTGATTTTATAGTGTGAAATTAGTTGATATCGAGCTTAAGTCGAATCAGTGTCCGACATTAGTATCAGTGCCAAATCCCTTTCCTGTGCTAGTGGCGTCGGTATCGGCATCAATGTGGAAAGGATGGGCGTGGGTCTTGAAGCCGGAGTGGAACTCTGTAAAGGCATTGGTATGGGGCCTATACCATGTCCGAGGGGGTCAGACGGCACTTTGGATGGATCTCCTGTGTTAACCTAATTGGAGGCCTCTGCAGATCATTGGGGCTTAAAGCTGCACCAGAGGGAACCGAAGGTAGACCAAAGAATTTGTAGCATGGCCTCCTTGAGGGCTTCAATCTGCTATGGTGTCACTGATTACTTGGAAAACACCGGCAACCAGGATCAGTTGAGAAATCTGTTTTGCCACTGCTATATGACTAACATTGTAACTCCCTTGCACCTTCTCCCTAGGTTCAGAGTGATTAAATGGGGTCATCTCCCCGCTTTGTTTTTTTATGTTTGCACTTGGAGTTCAATTTCGACTTGCTTGAGGATTTCAAGCACGAAGTTGACCTCTTGCAGGAACGACCTCCTGACAGTACTGAGTCCTCACCTGCACCTTATGCGAAAGCCAAAACTACTTCTTGCTTTTGCAGGTGTTTTATCAGGCTTTGAAGGCCTTCCTGATGTACAGGTTCTCTTTGACAACATTGCCATATGGTATTGCAACAAGCATTGTGGACTGGGGCTCTGCGTCCTGTGCCATGACACTCTGAGACTCAGGGGTTGGATGAAGTGCCAGGAAATTTTCTTGATTGCAAAGCACCTGGAAGGGGCACTGAATACCAGAGCGGACGAGCTCAGCAGGCGGTGTCTGGCAGATTACAAGTGGCGTCTATATACCCAGGTGGTGTATCTTCTAAATGTCTGGAGTACCCTTTATAGATCTTTTTGCCACCATTGGAACGTGCAATGTTTAAAGTTTTGCACATTAGATTTTCAGCAAGAACACCTGTTAGAAAATGCATTCCAGCTGGAACACACACAGCTTCGACTCCCCATCCATGACCCCCTGCAGATGCACGTGGGCCAATTTATTGCACAACTTTAAATCATAGCCCAAGCCCAGGTACCACAAACACACCTCGTAGAGGTCAGTGACTGACATCTGCTTTTTGCAGCCGCAGAATGGTTTGAAACTGATCTTTTTGAGTGGGGACATCATTCCATAGCACACTGGAAATCATTTTTGGAGTCAATGGAAAACCACAAGATTGGGAGCAGGGCTCTGGATCTTTGCTGGAAGGCATGGAAAGAAAATAAGTGACGTCAGAGCACAGGGGTGGCATTCCACTCTGTCACGTTGTATGGAGCCAATGTGGAGCATCACGGTGACACCTAGCAGTGTGCAGGAGCACTACTGAAGAAAAGTATTCTAAGGTGAATAATCTGCAGTTAGAATTATCCATCAGACACTGGATATGAAACATGGACACTGAGACAGAGGTAAAAGGGAATTATAGCAGAAAGACTTGACGACACCCTCACCCCAACTAATTGTCCCACTCACAGATGCCAGGAACAACTGAAAGTCCAGGTCCTCTAGACGGGTGCCCAACAACATGCTACTGAAGCACAGACATACACTGTTAACACAAATACTACTGTGTAAATAGCACATTATGAAAACAGTGTAACAATATAATAAGCTGGTGTTGGCACCACCACTGGGAACAAGGCCTTGTCTTGCTCCAATAACAGGGATCGGAAATACCTGTAGGGCCGATTGGACTTCTGTTGAATACTGATGGACGTACCATTACCATCCTCTCCTGGATCAGGGAGTAAGTGACTAAGATTAAATAGAACTACATTGACTCAGCAGTGCTTAGAACATGGTCAACAATTATTTCAGGGCATGCTGAAGCTATCTTTAGGGACACATTTCATTTGTTTTATCCACTACAAAATACCATTTATAAATGTCATTGCCCCTCCCCATTATTAAAATGCTTTCAAGAAGAATGCTGACTGATTGAGCCTGAAACCTCCACTTACCTCTTGTATGAATCACAATCTGCAAGCAGCTTCAGCACTTGCTGCCTGGCCCCATCCAACTCTCTTTCTCCTTCCCCAGTCTTAGTTCGCCTATCAAATGCATCCAGTTTCTTTTGCCCCTCCAGGATATCAGAATGCAAAACCTGGAGGAATTACACAATAAATGTTCTTAATGTCATGGCAAACACCATAATGCTATGTTTTCTAAATGTAGAAAAGATTGTTGAGAAGTCGTAATTATCATTACTCATATATTTAATTTCCGCATTGTTGCAAAATGGGACTCTTTTCTCGTTTTTTTCTTTGTTGCTGCAGTTTGCCATTGAAATGGCCCAGTAACAGGTTTTTATTGTCATATATTAAGGACCCTTCTTCAGCTCAGGCCTAAGGTACTCATTGCCTTTGAACCTATCATTGTCCAACTTGATCAAGTTCTCTAAGTGGGATCCCTTCAACAAAAGTTTCTTCTGGAAAGCACAAAAATCTATTTATTGCTTACTCTACCACCTTTGCTGATTCAACAGTCCAATGCACCCAGTGCAAGGTAAGGTTTTGCTTTTGTTTGCCTTCCTTATTTTGAATTGACCAAGATATTCCTGAACATAATCATAGCATCAATAAGTGTACAGGAGAAGATATTGGGCCAGGTGTGCAAATATCTGGTTGAAAAATATTAGTCACAAATTGCAACAAAGTATTTTTGCAACCAACAAAGATTTCTAAGAACCGACCTATGTACTAATAGGGAGGTACTTAAAAATCCTAGTGAGTCACAATCTGACCTACCTCATGAATGTTAATGAGCCAGGTTACAAATTGGGACTCTCTATGATTGAAGGCCATCACAGGGATGGTGGCCTTCTGGAGCCAGCAGACCACAATGTCTCTGATTGCCTTTCAATAGATCAAACGTTTTCTTAATATAGCTTGTTTTCCTTACAGGAAAAGGGACATGTTTGAAAAATGTACCTTGTTTGTTTGTTTAAGAGCTGGCAGTGGTCCTGTAGACTACTGCTTTTTCTTATTATTTTTACTTTCAAAAAGGGGAAGGGTCAGATTTCGGTCACAAACATTGATACATTAGAAGAGATGCCTATTGATAAGGTATTTAGAAGGGATGCTGACAACACATCCCTTCCGCATACTGTATTGGTATCTATTTGCAATCCCATTTTAGGATGCAAACAAAGTTTTAAGACTCCTAAAAGGGATTAGTACATAAGAAAAAACATTTGTACATTTGAAAACGTTAAAATGCTTAGAACATTTAGCTCTTTATCCTCTCAACTCTTATCAGCAGTGTGGCAGTCACTGAAAAAACTCCCAATTATTTTTCCATTTTATGTTTCAATAATGCTACTAACTGTTATTTAGGGCTTTTGCTTCACTTTTGTGCAGAATTGAATTATATCTTCAAATTTCACTGGACATTAGAAGATCCTGATACCTTTTTTTAACTGTTTTACACAAGCCCATACTTGTCACGCTATAGTTACCTCAGTACAGTTCAAATATTGCTAATGTGTGCAATTGGGAAAATAATTTGTCTGAAAAAAAGTGGTATCCTTCACCAAATAAATTCTTTTTTACATTAACATAAATCTTAAATTGTAGTTGATAAAGCTGTGTTTATGAGTACTTGTTTCTGGAGGGACTCCCTTCTGCAAATCGTACATATCATTTGAGTCTTCCGCCCAGTTCTATGATCAGTTGATCAGTTATTTGGACACGACTAGAAATAGAATTGGAAAGCTGTTTATCAACAGTTATATAACACACGTGCTATTCTAAAGAAAATAATTCTATACACAAACCATCCAAGATATTGCAGTCTTTAGTAGCAAATGTTTTAGGAGGAAAGGATAATGTTACTTACCCAGTAAGCATCTGTTCTTGGCATGTAGAGCTGTAGATTCACATGCTGTGCATAGCCCGCCATCTACTGTTGGGTCCGGATGTTTGCACTTTGTTTTTCTTCGAAGAAGTCTTTTCCATTCACGAGGTGGGTGACTCCTCCTTTTGGTGATAGTGCGCATGGGCATCGACTCCATTGTTAGATTGTTTTCCCACAGAGAGTGAGAATGGAGTAATAGTAAAGAATAGAGATGTCCATGCGTATGTATGTAAATTAATAGAGAACTACAGCAGCCACAGGTATCCGGGGAGGCGGGTGGGCGCATGTGAATCTACAGCTCTACATGCCAAGAACAGATGCTTACTGGGTAAGTAACATTATCCGTTCGAGGCATGTGAGCTGTAGATCACATGCTGTGCATAGACTATATAGCAATATCCTCCCCAAGCGGTGGCTAACCTGCAGCTGTTGGAGTTGTCTGAAATAGTGTTTTAAGTACTGCTTGACCCACATTGGCTTGTTGTCTCGCTAACACATCTACACAATAGTGCTTAGTGAATGTGTGCGGTGTAGACCATGTTGCAGCTTTGCAAATGTCAACTATGGGAATGTTTCCCAAGAAAGCCATAGTGGCCCCTAGCTTACGAGTGAAATGTGCCCTAGGGGGTACAGTTAGAGTTCTCTTTGCCTTCTCATAGCAAGTTTGAATACACTTAACAATCCACCTTGCAATACCTGATTTGGAGATGAATTGTCCTTGTGTGGTGGCACAAAAGCAACAAAAAGTTGTTTTGTTTTACGAAAAGAGTTTGTTCTTTCAATGTAGTACAAAAGTGCTCTTCTGACATCTAAGGTGTGTAGAGCCGGTCTGCAACTGAATAGGGTTGAGGAAAGAATATAGGTAATTCTACCGACTGATTTATGTGAAATGTAGATACTACCTTAGGTAAAAATTTGGGGTTGGTACGGAGAACCACTTTGTCTCTGTGTTGTTGGAAAAAGGGTTCTTGTATGGTTAATGCCTGTAGTTCACTCACTCTCCTTAATGAAGTGATTGCAATGAGGAAAGCGGTTTTCCAAGAGAGGAACTGTGGTTCGCATTTGTGCATGGGCTCAAAAGGTGGGCCCATTAATCTTGTGAGGACTATGTTAAGATTCCACACAGGAGCAGGTGGGAGTCTTGGTGGAATGACTCTTTTTAATCCTTCCATGAAAGCTTTGATTACAGGTACTCTAAACAACGACAAATGCTGCCTATTTTGTAGATATGCAGCTATTGCCGCCAGGTGTAGTCTAGTGGAGGTGTAAGCCAATGCTGACTGTTGCAAGTGTAACAGATAGCAGATGATGTTTTGTATGGAAGCATCAAGAGGATTGATATGATTGTTACACAATAAATAACAAATCGCTTCCACTTAGCTGCATAACAGGCTCTTGTGGTAGGCCTTCTAGCCTCCCTAATGATAGCCATACATTCTGGTGGAAGGTTCAAGTAACCAAACTCTAAGACTTCAGGAGCCAGATCGCAAGGTTCAGCTGTTTGGGATCTGGGAGTCTCATTTCTCCATGGCTCTGTGTGAGGAGACTGGAGGTTAAATGCAGCTTTTGATGCAGGACCAGAGACAGCTCCCACAGGGTGTGAACCAAGGTTGACGTGCCCATGTGGGAGCTACCAGAATTAGTGTGAGAGATGTTTGCCTGTGCTTCTGAACCACTAATGGAATGAGTGGGAGAGGCGGAAAAGCGTAGGCAAATATCCCTGACCAGTTCATCCATAGTGCATTGCCCTTGGATTGCAGGTGTGGGTACCTGGAGACGAAGCTTTGGCATTTTGCGTTTTGGTGTGTGGCGAACAGGTCTATGTGAGGGACTCCCCAACTTTGAAAGTATGAGGGTGAAGTTCCCATTCATGTAGTTGCTGCCCCTGCCTGCTGAGGAGATCTGCAATTTGGTTGTTCACTCCTGGGAGGTGTTCCGCTAGGAGATAAAGTTTGTGGTGAATGGTCCACTTCCAGATGTCTTGGGCTAAGTGGGACAGTTGGAGAGAGTGTGTTCCCCCCTGTTTTTGTATGTAATATATAGCTGTCATGTTGTCTGTATGAACCAAGACAGCTTTGCCTTCCAAGTGAGTCTGAAACGCCTTGAGAGCTAGAAAGATTGCAAGCAACTCTAAATGATTGATGTGGAGCAACTTCTGCTGTTGGCTCCACAGGCCTTGCACTGTGTGTTGTTGGAGATGAGCTCCCCAGCCAGTGAGGGACGCATCCGCTGTCAGTGCTATCTGTGGAACCGGGTCTATGAAAGGCCGTCCTTTTGACAAATTTTGTGTGTTCCACCACTGCAGAGAGCGATGAGTACGGCTGCTTACCAACACTAGATCGGTTAATAGACACTGTGACTGGTTCCACTGACTGGCTAAGCATTCTTGAAGTGGACGCATGTGCAGCCTGGCATGGGGGACGATTATGATGCAAAATGCCATCATTCCCAGCAGTTGCATATAAACCCGAGCTGGAAGCCAAGGATTGGGTTGAAACTGGAGAACTAAAGCCTGAATATTGCGAATCCTGGCTGTGCTGGGAAACGCCAGAGCTTTTTGAGTATCTAGCGTGGCTCCTAGGTAGTCCTGAGTATTGGCTGGTTGAAGATGTGATTTTATCACATTGATTGTGAACCCTAGTTGATGTAGTACCTGAATTGTTCTGAAAGTGTGCTGAAGACATTGCTGGTACATACTGGCTTTGATGAGCCAGTCGTCCAAGTATGGGAAGACATGGATGCTCTGTCTTCTCAGGTGAGCAGTTACTACCGCCAGACACTTTGTGAGGACTCTGGGGGCAGTGGTGACTCCGAACGGAAGTACCTTGAACTGGAAGTGTTGACCCGCTACCACAAACCTGAGGAATTTGCGATGAGTGGGGTGGATTGGAATATGAAAATAGGCGTCTTTTGAATCTAGAGTAGACAGAAAGTCGCCTTTCTGCAGAAGAGGTAGTACTTGTTGAAGTGTTACCATGTGGAAATGATCTGACTGAATGTAAAGATTGAATTCTCTGAGATCTAATATTGGTCTGAGAGAACCATCTTTTCTGGGTATTAGGAAGTAAAAAGAGTACACGCCCGACCCGTGATGTTGTGGTGGTTCGGGCTCTATAGCCCCTTTTTGAAGGAGAGACTGCACCTCTTGGTTGAGGAGGTGTAGGTGATCTGGATAAAGTTTGTGTGACTTTGGTGGAATGTTTGGAGGAGTGTTAATGAACTCCAGGCAGTAACCAGAACGGATAATTTGTAGTACCCAATTGACTGCCAGATTGGTAGAAAATCTGAAAGTCTTCCCCCGACAGGTGTTAAGTGGACGGGGGGAAGTGTAGGCAAGTCACTGTTTTCTATTGGAGGGGGAGGTGCATGTGTTTGAACCCCTACCCCTGCCTTTGCCGTTGTTACCTTTGTAACCCCGTCTGAAGTAACCCCTAGAGGGAGAGGGTTGGTTATTGCCCTTGTAGGTGGAGGTGGTCTCCGAGGAGGTATTTTTGGAACCTCCGCGGTAGAAAGAGCGCGGAAAGGAACCACGGCTTTGTGTTGACTGAAGGGCTCCCATGGATTTGGCCACTTCAGTGTCTGTCTTCATCTTTTCTAGTGAAGACTCTACCACTGGGCCAAATAGGTGGTCCTTATCAAAGGGTGTATTTAATATGGAGGCTTGAACTTCGGGTATGAACCCAGATATGCGGAGCCAGGCGTGTCTCCTTAAAAAAACACTGGTGTTTACAGCTCTAGCAGTAGTGTCTGCAGCATCTAGGGAGCATCTGTTTGCGTTGTTATAAATAAGTTGTCCTTCATGCTCCAGGTCTTGTGCTTTCGATCTATGTTCCTGGGGCAAAAATTGGATTAATTGCTCCATCTCGTCCCAGTGCGCATGGTCATATCGTGCTAGCAACACCTGGGTGTTAGAGATACGCCAGAAGTTTGCTGCCTGAGAGGCTACCCTTTTCCCTGAAGCATCAATAAGTTTGGATTCTTTATCCGGGGGTGGAGCATCTCCTGTAGTTTGGGAGTTGGCTCTTTTCCTTGCATTGGACACAACCATGGAGTCTAATGGTAATTGTCCCCTTATATATATTGGGTCAGATTGTGTTGGCTTGTATTTCTTATCTACCCTGGGGGTAAAAATACGAGCACTGACAGGGTCGTTGAAGATGTCATCTACATGCCTGATTATCCCTTTGAGCATGGGTAGTGTGTGTGATGACTTTTGCGTGCTACTAAGGGTTTCAAAGAGGAAATCCTCTTCTAGGGATTCTTTATGTAGCTGCACCCATGGTAGTTGGCAGCTCTACCAAGTAATTCAATGTAGCCTACACTGTCATCCGGTGGAGAGGGCTTGTTAGGGTACAAGTCGGGATCATTGCCTGTGGGCAAATTAGTGTTGTAGTCGTCCCATGGGTCTTGTAGTGGCTGATCATCATCCCCATCCTCATTGCCATCCCCATCATCCTGGTTGTCAGGTGTATGTGGTGGTGAATGCTCAGGTGAAATTGGTTGAGAATGAGGGGTAGGAGGTGATGGAAGAGGAAAAGGAGGAGGGGAAGGGTTAGTTCCAACAGTTCTCTTCTTCAAAGGAATGTGATATTCCTCTTCTGTATCAGTCCTTCTTTTTAAAGTCACTTTAGTGGTGATGTGTCCAGTCTGTGGGTGAATATACAACACTTTCTGTTTCGAATCCGGTTTGTCGATCGGAATGTCGAAACTGTGCTTTTTTGTTGATTTCGGCACATCTGACTGTTTCGGTGGCGAAAGTTTCGGTGCCGGAGTCTTAGGCGTTGGTGTCTTCGGATCCAAAGTGTGCTTCGGTGCCGAATGGTGTGGGTCGGAGCCTGACTTGTGTTTCGACCCCGAAGGTCTGGGCTCGGAGCTCGATTTGGGTTGAGTCTTTTCGTAGCCGGAAGGCTTTTTAGTAGGCTTAGGTGCCGAGCCTGAAGGCGGGGCGTTGGAAGGCGTGGTCTCAGTGCCGACCGGGGCCCGGGGCGCGGGTTGGACCGGAGCCTTCTTTTTATGTGGAGTTGGATCTTGGGACGAGGGGGGATCTGTACTCATAGTACGTTGTCCATGTGGGATGTCTCCCTCTTGTTCAGAGTCGAGCTCTGAGATGGGGATCGGCTCCTGCTCCTCCTCGGTTCCCATGGCCTCCCCGGCCTCTTCGTCCGATTGTTGCCCGAAGACGTCCGGAATGGAGCTTGTGTGCTGGCTCTGCATGTCGCGACGTCGAGCCCGACGGTTGCAAAGTGTTTTCTTGGAGCGGAAAGCCTGGCATGCGTCGCAGTCCTGTTCACTGTGTTCGGGAGACAAACACAGGTTACACACTTCGTGTGAGTCGGTGCGCGGGTATTTCGCGTGACACCGAGGGCAGAATTTGAAGGGAGTTCGTTCCATCGACTGCGGGTCGGCCCAACGCGGGTAGGCCCGACGGCCTTCTATGAGCTTTCCAATCGAAAGATAGTTTTAATAAGTAAATACGATACACGATAGAAAGGGAGACGCGATCGGAAACAATACCATTGAAGGTGAGTGCCTTGCGCACCGAGGGAAACCGAAGGAATGGTGTCGAACCGGAGCGCAGTAACTCACGTCCGAACCCGATGGCGGAAAAAAACAATCTAACAATGGAGTTGATGCCCATGCGCACTATCACCAAAAGGACGAGTCACCTATCTCGTGACTGGAAAAGACTTCTTAGAAGAAAAACAAAGTGCAAACATCCGGACCCAACACTAGATGGCGGGCTATGCACAGCATGTGATCTACAGCTCACATGCCTCGAACATATCTTTTTCTTGGCACAGAATGTAATTTATACAGCATTATTTTAGCACTTTAATTTACCCTAACCCTCTGCAAATGCACACATAGGGATCCAATGTGGCACCATTTCATGTGGACACTAAGTACCCAATCTGGGCTTTATGTTAACAATTATCTACTTCATTTGACTTGACTGAAGAGTCCCAAGACATCTACATAATGCATTGGTTCGGCACTAGAGGTCCAGGACTGGAAGTATAGGGCCCTGTCACTAACAGCCATGTGGCAATCCAAACTCGATCCCCTTTGAAACACGTATACCTTTAGTTCACCTCCCCAAATATACCTCATCCTTGGTGTCCAGCCTCACACCACCTCCCTTAAACCTCTTGCCAGGAATCCTTCCACACCACACATTTATACTTTGTTGTCAGCACACTTCATGAAATTCATAAAACCTTGCTCCAGCCACTAACACGGGCGCTTGACATCTTGCCCATCGTGACTAAGCACGCACACACACAAACACACACAAACACCCCCCCCCACACACACACACAGTGTTTTAACCACAATCAGACATACATATACTGCCTTCTTTCCCACAGGTAATCCTTATAATAGGCGCCATGCACCTTCAATGAAACAAAGCCACTTACCTATAATCCTGCCGTTATCACTGACACATGCCTACTTTTCATCCTGCCCTATTTCCTCTTTCACACATTTGCCCTCCCCTAGAATACTGTCTTTCAGCACACTCACTTAATACCCCGTCCTATAGCACACTTGCTTGCTATCCTGCCCCTCCTGCCATAACACACACACTTGGTACCCTCTTCATCTCCAACCCTTAGACAAACACAAACCTCATGAGCAGTAGGCCATACATTCTAATTAGCATGTGTTTGTAGATTGCCAAGCCCCATCAAACTAGGAGAAGCACTCTATTTAAAAGTTCAAAGAGACAACAGTAGAAAAAACAAATTAAACTAGAAACGAATTTCTTCTCCAAGTCATGAGACTGCACATATATTATGTACGAAGGCAACTTCAGCATCGTTGAAGTGTGACTTGCTCAGGAGGTCTTTTGACTAAACTGGGCTCTTACAAAAATCTCAAATTTAGCTTTCAACATTTATCAAAATAAACATGGTGCATAATTCAGTGTTATATTATATTGTACCACCTCTAGATGATGGATTTTTTTAACGAGATCCTCTTCATCAGACTGTGTTTCGCGATACATCTCCAGCTCTTCTGCCAATCGCAGAAGCCATTTCAGTGGACTGCTTGTATCCTCTGATGAACCTTCTGTCACTGCCACAATCTGGATGTTTTTCACATCCGACATCTTCAAAGGCTGCATTAAAATGAGACAATACAAATTGTTAAACACCATCTATATTGCTTCTTAACTGAATACACATTTTTAACTGAATACATGTCAATTTCCTGCTTCAGCTATAGGATTAAGCAAAGTATTCATCAAGTTATACATATGAGCTATTTCTGTTGTTTATCATTTTTTAGGCGGAGCCTGGGCAGCGCATGCGCTGCTCTGCGAGGCATGCTGTATTCAGGTATGGACTTGAAGCTCCGCCCATTTTCTACCCATCTTTTCAATTGGCTCCTGTTACTGTCCTTTCTAAATTGTTGCTTTTGATTCATGAATAGGCTTAGTAGTCCTGCCTTTTCTGCATTTGCAACCTCCCATGAGGACTGGACTTTTTACTTGTGTTATTACAGGGTCTGCTTTATCTAGAGTCTGTGAGCTCTATTTTCTTTAAAGATTTTCCCCTATTCCACCCACGATGTGCTTTCCTAGAACGCAGCACGCCGCCTGCTTTTATATTTTTTTTAGTAATGGCGGCCGGTCCGCTTTAACTATAGCAGCCACGCTTCTTTATTTATTTTATTTGCCAGAACCCTTTTTTTTTTAATGAAAGCACCGCATACCGTGCTTTCACTTTAATGGTGGCCATGCCCCTTTTCTTTAGATGCTGCTCGTCGTAATCAGTTTACAGCGATGCGCGTCTCAAGAAAGGGGCGCGGCCGCCATTAAAGTGAAGGCACGGCATGGGGCGCTTTTAAAAAAACCAAAAAACATTTGTTTGTGAAGTTCCTTTATACCTTTAGTGATTTTTCAAGATACATTTTTTAGCGATTAATTAAGCATGACAGGTATGCCCAGATGTGAGTCTCGTGGGCACTGGGCCACAGGCTTCAAGCTATACCTCAATGCTGAGGCCCAAGTAGGCTGAAACCACTCTGGGCTTTCTTGTTTTCCCTTCTGGTGACACCTGGCATGGCAGTCTGGGCTGGACTATTCTTAATGGAGCAGAACCAAGACAGAGTTGCATACTGCTGGTCTCCATCTAGAGTGGTATAGTGGGTGAAAAACTATGGCCTAGAAAATGGCCCAAATGATCACTAGTGGCTGAGATAAATTCAAACATTCTTTCCATCACTATACTTTTTTATCTCACTCACCAGGAGCTTCTGAAGTAAAATAATGTAGACTCTTCTCAGATGGAGCTGTATCTTTTGAAATCTATTAAATATTGGAGGTTTGACTTGCATGTCTTTTATCCCGCTGCAAATGTGATGTATTGATCTGCATTAACTTTGCACTTTAAATTCTGATTTGGTGATTGAGTATACGAACAAGTCAGAGTCCGAGCTAGGCTCTCAGAATGAGGTAGAATTGCTTGTCAGTAACAAACTAATGTAAGTCCAGAAAGCAAATGCAGCATATTACAGAGAGCTACAGGAACTAAGCAGTCTGTTTTCTTAGCTTACCATGTACACTCTTATATAAAGTCCTTAAATTTGTAGGTCAGCCTACTGAATGTATCCAATGCAATTACACAGTTCATGGTGTAAAATATTACATTCTCCATGCTGAGCAAATATTTCTTTGAATCCAAACACCTGTGTGCCCTTTTCAGACCTGCTTTACACCTGGATTGACGACTGTAAATAATGGAATGTACACAGGTTTCTATTCAATAACAACTAAACATCATGACTATTTGAGACTGAAATGATACACCAAAGGGCGCTGCACAGGCCCCTGTACATCAGTGAGACCACACACCTCAGGAGCATACCTTTAGGCCCATGGTCTTTGTGCATTTTTCTGTAAACAATTTATAATGACATATTTGGAGTCCTTCGCCACATATAACAAGGGAGGATTTACTCATTTTCCATTACGCCTCTGGCAAAAAACAGAATATTGTCTTTGTTCTGCTCTATTAAAACCTTGGCCAATTGTGGAGAAATATAGTTATTTAAATCCACAAATACAGCAAGATATAATAACAACTGTGTGGGTACACACTTCTGAGAGTGAAATCCGTCAGTAGCTGACACCAAGGAGTCTCAGGCACATTAGATTCCTTGCTAGTCTGCAGCTTAACCAACATGGAAAATAAGAACCACACGCCATAACGCAGAAAATAGGCCATTGATGAAAAATCGCTTGTCTTCTTTCTGCACAACAAAGATGAACTTCTCATCCAAAATTTGACATATTAAAGGTATATGCTCCAAGGAATATGTAGTCCAAAAAGAAATAGCGCAGGCTACAAATTAACATCCTTCGTCATTTCCTCCAGCAATACACTTTTATTGGTACAGAAACCAAATATTTTCAGATGAATGATTACCATTAGTATTTGGTCCAATAAACCTGGCATTGGTATTGTCCTCCTTGGAGTTTGGGGTCTGTCGGATGTTTCCATATAAGTTGCGTTTAGGTACACTTGAATGTCACTGAAGGAGTGAGGCAGACACCAGTAACTTGGCGCTAGGTCTGTCAGTATGTTTCCAAAAGCAGGAAAAATGGAAGTTAAGCTTGTGCAGAAAAACTGCTGGTGACTGATGGTAGAAGCCACATGAGTAAAAGTTCACACATTTAATTAAGTGAAGAAATCAGTCTCTATAAAGTGTGTGTTGAAGTTCAGGCTATGTTTTATAGGGTATCTCCTAGAGGGTTATTCCAAAGACTTTCCATCTCTTTGACGAAAATACTATCAATGGATATTTGATTAACATATATGTAGACTTATACCCTCACCCTTTCACTTCACTGTGCGATACCACTTTGCTTCTGAGCTTGGTTTGGACAAGTAGGTAATTATAGTTAGCATCAAGTTTCCATACGAAAAGCATTTTTTGTTTTTCTAATACCTTGTCGCAGTTTGACGAATCTTCACAAAATATTTAAAACTAGTTTGCCAGTCACTTCAGCTGCTGTCTGGTAAGTTTCTGGGTAATCCATCAAGTGGGGACTGAGAAAAAGGGGGGGTCCCAAAACGTGTTTTCCCTATGCAGTTTCCTACAGGGATTTTAGACATGACTGAAGCCCAAACTGTTGAACGAAATTACACCAAATTTGGCAGAAAGCTAGCTCTTAGTCCAGAAAGAGCCCTTTTTGTAATTTGGAGCAAATCTTTTCAGTAGTTTTGGTTATATTAAGGAAAATATATTTATAGATATCTAGGGACGCGGATCTACCGTGGAGGTTCTGGGGATCCTCATGCCAACAGCAATGCCGTGATTGGCTGGCCACAACCGGAGAGGAAAGATGCAGCAGCCATTTTGTGCACCAGGACGGGGTTACCAGGGAGAAAAAAAATGTAAAAGTGATAGAACGAGTCACGGTAGAGGTGCCGTGACCACATGAAACTGATAGAGGGGTCTGGGAGAGACCCCTCATGGGCAAGAAAATATCCCGAAATGTTTTTCTTTAGCGTGAGGGTCCGTTGATCCACATGGCTCCTCGAGGATTCGAGTGGATTTGGGATCCAGACCTCAATTAAAAAAACACATACACCCACACATCTACTCACACACTCATTCACCCACTTACACTCCCACACAACCACTCACACACCCATACAGCCACTCACACACCCACTCACAGATGCACAAAACCACTCACATGCACACTCACATTCACACAACCACTTACACAACCACTCACGCCCATACAGCCACTCACGCACCCACTCACAGACCCAGAAAACCACTCAAACACCCACTCACAGACAGCACTAAGACACTGACTCACACACCCACTCATACACTCATTCATCCACTTGCACACCCACCCAACCACTCACACACTAATACAACCACTCACACACCCACAAAACCACTCCCACACCTACTTACACAGCCACTTACACAGCCACTCACACACCCACTCACATATCCATGTAGTCATTAACACCCCCCCACAGTCACTCACGCACCCACACACAGGCAGTGATACATATAGGAATTGCAATTGCATACGTTTGTATAAAATGTGTTGCTGTTTTAGTACTGAATGTGTGCAATATAATTGGCAGACCCCTTATTTGTCCAAGAATTTGCGACGGATCCACGGATCCATAAAATGAATTTAAAAAATACAAAGACTTGGTGCATTGCATTTATAGAAAGATTACATAAGATACCTTACCTTACTTTTTTAATTTTTGTTTTAAAATATATAATAAGAATGAATGTTTGAATAAAATGTTTTAATGAACTTGTGAACATGTATATTAGTAAATCAAGCTTATGGGTCAAATCATAGTACAATTTATATTAAAATACTGTGAAATTCACTAAAAAAACAAAAGTTACAGGGGCATTATAGTTAGCACATAGCATCAAAAACGTAGAAATTCACTGAAAAAAAACAAAGGTTACAGGGACGTTATAGTTAGGTTCAGATTTTATACACACAAAACCATAGATATTCAGCAGTTATACTTACAGTTATCTCAAGTAACTATAACTCATGCCCTAAGGTAACTATAACTCTCGCCCTCGCCATGCACTGCTAATTACCCCACATATTACATCACTCATCACATCTTCAATGACATCATTGATATCACTGCAACATTTGCTGTAAAATTATTGATGAAAAATCTGTGCATGGCAGGGGCGCGAGTTACAGTTACCTTAGGGTACGAGTTATAGTTACTTGAGATAACTCTAACTATAACTGCTGAGTTTCTGTGGTTTTGTGTGTCTGCGTTGAGGGAATGATTGTTTATGTGCAGGAAGTTGTCCCTTCATGCACATAAACAATATTAAACAGTGATTTGTAACTTCTATGTGTGCTGCTTTGTGCCTGCACATAAACAATCATGCATAGCGTTTTGCTGTTTCTATGTGTGCTGCACATTGCAGCACACATAGAAACTGCAAAAACAAAGAGAAATAAAGCATTTCTCCTCGTTTCGCCAGGTTAAGACCAGGTTTTTTTGGTCTTAATTTTGGCGCTGACCCCTATTTACACCACCCTTGTAAATAGGGGGCAGCATCAAAATGTGTTGTGGTGGAATGCCCACTGCAACACCCATTGCCCACCCCTTTCACGCTAAGTGTAGATTGAAAGGGGGCCTTATTTACGAGGCAGCGTTAAGTCACGTTAAGTGGCTTAACGCCGCCTTGTAAATAAGGTGAAGCCCCATCGCTGCAGGAACGTCATTAAAAGTGACGTTCCTGTGGCAATAGGGGCTTGTAAATATGCCCCTATATTCCCTAGTTTGCCTAGCCTGAAAACTGTTTTCAATAGAGACTGAAAATTGCAGTTCAATCCATTTAAAATCAATTGAGTGGGTTTTACATATAGGCACTGTGAGTTATGCCAATAAATATGAATTCATCTCTGTCAGAGCCCGTCTGATAAACATTAAAAACGTTGGATACAGTCACATGCGGAGCTCAACGCAAAAAGCCATCCGACAGCGCACATTATCAGTTAAGTGGCTTTTAAAACTAAAGAGCAAAAATAATCACACCCAACTAATCCCTGGCATCAACAGGAGCAATTTTCTTAGAGAGGTTTGGCCTGCATGTATATATTCCCTCTCCAGGCATCTTTATGAATTCACAGATATGTAGATGTTTCATAAGTAAAAGGGAAATGGTATTCAGGAGTTAGGCAACTGTTTTTGTAAAACAAGAGAAAGAGAAATGCATTTTGTGGCAAAGCACATGTTGTATATTCAGACCTTTATGTGCGCATTTCCAGGCCAGCACATAGACAAAGTCTGCGCTCCTGCCATGATTCATTTCACAAAGACCAAGAAGGGAAACAGATGTGCCTCTGAAAATTGTTTACTTACACCAGATTTTACAATAGTGATAAAAATAATTTAATACAAAAATCTTAATAATGAAGTATGTTCCATTTCAAAGTGATGTAAATACGGTGCTACTCCTACTAAATTTTTAATGGTACTCAATTTTTCAATTTCATGAAGATGAACAGCTGAACTGGCTGTATCAGAATTTGAATGCACAAATCCAGAATACAAATATTTCCGCAACAAGGCCAATTAGTTACTCAGCCATCTTGCCTGCTTGGTTTCTTGAATGTGAAATTCACCAAAACCGAACAAAAATTTCCTTCGTGGTAAAACAGCCGTAAAATGCTTCTCACAACTGATATCGTCCTAGAGTAGTCTAGCCTTCTTTCTTGACCCAATCGTACAGATTTGCATGATTTCCAAGAGAGGATGAAAATAGTTCTTTGGTCTAAATGATGTCACTGAGTGGTCAGCTTGTTATATTCCCGGGTTAGGCCCATGTAGCGAAACAGATTATTTCTTACAGTGTCCTCACAAATAAAATTTCCAAGCTGTGACCTTTTGCATACATTTGCACACACGACAATGTTGGATTAGTTTCTCCGAAACTGAACTTGCTTTACATCTAGCTGCGCACAACATTATCACAACTCCCTGAACATCATGTACAAAGTCTCGTTTTTCACTACGTACAAATGTCATCACTATCTTCATCCATGGGGCAACAGGGCTATCAACAAATCCACAACATCACTAATCTATGTGTACATCGCAAGGCTGCTTTCTATTATAAAAGATGAGCATCCTGATAGATTAGTAGAGGAGGTACTTCCGTTGACACCGAGGGTCCTTGCATGCTGAGAAATTATCATGCAGCAACCTGACATCTCGTGAGGGGTGTCCAGTTCGTAACCAAAACGGGGTTCTTCACTCTATCCCATCAGGTAATGGGGTTGGATCGTCCCTTGGGGGGATTCTTGGCTCTACACCTACACACACTCTAGGTACACTTAGAGTATGGTCTGCATAGTAGGACCACACTAGATTACTGCCTTATTTATATGCCTGCATATATACAATTGTTTAGCACCATGGTAGAACTATATCTACTATTTATGCTGTTGGTGCTTGGAATCACGTTTATTTGCTTCTGTCTACTAATCATTGCAGCACACGTATTTTATGCAAGAATAACGTTAGTTCAATAAATATTATTGAAAACGTACCACTGTGTATTCTCTGTATATTTCTCTGCGATTAAGTGAGCACAAGTAACTAAACAAAAGGTACTGTACTGTTTCCACGATTCCTGAGGAATCAGGGTTGTCATGTTCAGTGGTTGCCAGAAACTATTCGCTCCCTGGTAGGTTAGGGGGGCTTAAGGTGGCACTGTGAGCTACCTGGTCTATAGGCCAACATATCCTGCGGGGTGTCTGGAATCAGTCTTGACACCAAGTCCTTAGTTTATGTTGTCCGAACAATGCGCAGGTCCTACGGATTGGTAGGAACTACACGACAACCTTTCTTCCTCAAACTCCTGGCATGGCTGGTTAAAAACGAATAAGAATATTATTATGCATGGGACCCAGAATTTACTGAAGGACTCACTAACTTTAATGAGTATCTTGCTGTAATAAAGGCAGCAGGGGAATGAGGCTACCCACAAAAGCTCTGCTTTGACCTACTGGGCAATTTAGGCAATGTTTAATCCTTACCCTCCTCTTCCTTCAAGTTATTGGGGTTATTGAAACAGTAGTACTACATGTAACCAACCATGTAGGGGAGGACCACAGTCAAGATTATGACCATCACAAAGCCTATGGTCTTTAATACTGGCCCCCTGAGAAAGCCATTGATGCAAAGTCTGTATTTGTCTTCTTCTACTCTATATTTCACTGGCCTGGCCATGCTCTACCACACTGGCTTTCTGCATCATTTGCTATGGTAACAAGCATTTGACGATTCCACCTTGTGTCTCTCTTGCAAACTGTAGGACTTATATAGTTCTTTTGAGTACATCTTTAGTCTCTTCCCACTCTCACACATAAACCTCCTCACTGCTTGGTAAGACATGGCCTTCTGTCATGCTGAGGTAAATAGGCAAGGACAATGTACTGCAGAGCACCTCCAGGATAGTATGGAGATCCTAGTGAAAAATAATGTTAAACTACATTACAATAACTTATAGATGTTAAACAGAGATAGAACAACATTACAAATGTACAAAATCTTGATATTGGTCTAAAAGGTCTTTCAGATTTGCTAAGTGCTGATAGTGTTAATATTCGAGCATACCGTAAATATATTTTTTTGCATTTCTTCCTGCGTACTGACTGGCGTTGCCTCACTTAAAGAACTGTCCTCGCCACTTGTCTCATCCTTGAGTGACGGCGCTTGAATTGGTTTTGTGGACTCATCACATTCCAGTGTTGTGAGTTGAGGTTCATCTTTTAAATCTTTCTCCATAACTAGATGTGCTTCAGTTTCTCCTTCAACTGTTTCTGATTTTTCTGAAGAGGTGTACTGGTCCATGGCGAGGCCAGTCTTCTCTAACGTTTCTCCATTCTCTCTGTAGGACACCTGCAGGTTTTTTCTCCAAAGAGAGAAAACCTTTAGTATAAAATGTTCACTTGCACTAGCTGTCAAAGAGCCACCAAACAACATTAGACTTTGAGCAGAAATAACGCAACATGGTTCTTATTTCTAAAATACTTTTTACAGGTGTAAAACTAGAAGGATCTTGTACTCCTTGAAACACTGATAATGATTTTCTATTATATTTCAAATGAATATACAAACTAGAACAATGAATTACAAGTGTTTGCAATGATGGTCACATAACCCTTACTCAGTACACTATTTAGAGAAGCTAGGAGCCAGAAGGACCACTAAATTCATGTGATTTCCAGAAGAAAGAAAGAACCCGGGTATGAGAGCTACTTTTCTGGAGCAATCTAGGGTCAGACAACATCTAATTAAAGGTAGCAATAGTGTTGGGCCACCTGTTTGGAAACAGTCCCCTGCATTCTTGTCTTGGCCTAGTGTCTGCAGAAACATCTTAAGAACTTGGGGGCCCTGGGCAACATGTATTTTGGGGACCCCTCTTTGGAGCACATTTGGATTTATTGCACATTTTTTGCAAATTCAAGCCCTAATTATGCCAAACAATATTGAATTAAACATTCAGAAATGAGGACCGAAAACTCAAACTCCCTGTTGCCCGTCATTCAATCAGTACCAAAAGAAAGCATGAATGAGCATAGATTAAGCCATTTCTTTTTGCCCCAGATGTATTATTTTTAGGCATGGCACTGTTGCAATTGTCTAAAAACAGAACTCACTTACTTTGAAAGGTGGCCAAATAAAGCCTTTAAGTACTCAAATGTGCACAGGGCAGCACAGCGGGCAGGAGTGGCACTGTACGTGGAAAGACTTTCCACACTCACTTTACCAGTGGGGTCAATGGAATGTGGGGGCCCTGGGCAATTGCCAACTTTGCCCAGGTCTTAAGACGTCTCTGAGTGTCTGGAATAATAATATATGTTAACTCGGAAGTCACATTATACTTCACAATATGGAAAAGATGCTGTCAAAGTGATTATAACTTTCCAAATTTAGAAAGCACAGGTTTCAGTTTAAAACCACACACTGGTGCATTATATTGAGTTTATTTTCTTTCCCATCTGTATAAGCTACTTCCTCTCACCAGTTCTGTGGAAGAGAGTGACTCTACACATGTACTGCAACAAAAACAATTTTGAACCTTGCATTGTCTGGAATTGTGTGTTCTTCTGGAAGCAGTAAAGGGACATGGTGTTCCTCAGTCACCAATGAACTGGGCATGGTTACACTGTTGGTACTGTAATGCTTCCTATCATGGTACTTATACTTGTGATCTACATAACAGTATAATGGTCACCGGAATTTAGAGTAATTTATTTCCCCTACTATGACCCATAATATTGGTATTTGGATCCCTCTCTAAAGAAGTGTTCCACTCTTTGAAAATACCAAACATGTCAAAAGCACCTCCAGATTGGTATAGAGAGCCAAAATATACATATGTTTCCTGAGATATCTGGGGGCATATTTATCATACTTTCACGCAGTGCAAAGCAACAAGCCACCTTGCTGCCCTGCGTTATAGGGAAAGGGCAGGAATGCGCCGTATCTATGTGATATGGTGCATTCCTGTTTTTTCCCTGCACTGGCGGACAATGTGCTGCGCTAGCGCCAAAGCAGGCACCCTTGCACCATGGTGCAAGGGTGTCTGCGTTGTAAGCACGATTGATCCCCTGAGGCATTTTCCTCCTTCTATGTGTGCTGCAGACTATATAGAAAAACATATCATGGTCAACGACCTACCGCAGTGCTCAGTATGCAAACAATCTTGAGGAAGATTGGCATTCTCCCTCTGGCAGGAGAGACACAACAACTTGTGGTCAGTATCACTGAGAAAGAAGTGAGAGAAACTATAAGATCTTTAATGGACTGCATGAGAACTAGTACAGTTCATGTTTATATCTATTGGCCCAAATATTGAAGACTGGTTTTGAGAAAATGCCCCTTTTCGCGGTCACCCCCATTTTTTTGCTGAATTTTATTTCTGGTTTTTAGAATTTGCACACTGGAGCACTGCTGTCCAGTGCTTAGTGTATGTGCTCTGGCCCCTAAAATATGTAGAAATTGGCTAATCCCTGATTTACCTTTCCTATAAAGCCATAGTATATAGTGTGGAAACTACACCCATGGCAAAGAAAGTTAAATGTCACCTGTGGACTGCAGCACTTATTTTGCAATCCACTGGTGTGATAGTGAAACCTTGGATTCAGTCCTATCAGTATAGTCTGACTGCTGTAGTTTATACCTGGGGTCTGAACTGTCAAAATAACACTTTTTAAGAGGGAAAAACTTCCTTTTTAAATATTGATATATCACCCTTATGTAGACTTTGTGGCCCACCAGACCTACAAGGGTGCATGGTATTTAAAAACAATGGAGACATGTAGAAATTAAATGCTACCATGTCCCTACTGCGACAAGGCCCAAGAACTATTTACACTGTGGAAGGCTCTGACTGCTGTATAAGAATACTAGAGTACAGATCAAAACATTGATTCTGCAATCTTGAGCTAGGGACCAGCTAGAAAAACGATTCAATCACTGTTTTTAATATTTATTCAAATCTGATTTAATGGTAAAGTTTGATTTTTAATAAATATTCAAGGAAAGTATCTTTTAGAAAGTTTTCTTTTCCCTACCTGAAGGTCCTGAAGGCTCATTTGCATTAGCTCTCTGGCAGCTGCCCACATAGTACATGACTTTATTGAGGTGTGAAAATTGCTTCTAGAGCAGGGACAATGGCTTGGGTGTAAGGAGGACTTTTCTTCTTCTGGCAGGAAGGCCAGTTAGGATGGATCCAGGAACTACTTTAACTTAGAAAGGGTCCAGCCCAATCACAAGTTATTGTATGGTGAGACCGGGGGATGGCCAACTTTTGTTCCCTAGTCAGACTGGCACCAAAACCAGTGGGAGGGTTGCTACCTCCCAAACTGGTTTTGAGTGAGCACAGAGGAGGGGACTGCTTATTTCCCCGGCCACACCTCTAAGTGAGCACACCGTCCCCGCACAAGGTAGGAAGGGTTTCTCCATCTTGAATTTTAGGAGTAAGGTTCACTATGGGACTGTTTGCAGTAGGTCAAACAGGAACTGCTGCAAAAGTGGTTAGGGTTCCCCTGGGAATCTTTACCCTATTGGTGAGGGAGGAGCCAGGAGTCACCTCCACTCACTAGTTAGTGCCAACTATAACTATGGCTTCCCAAGGCGTCCTCCTCAGACCACTTTCTGAGCCGGTCAAAGAACAGAAGAAAGACTGCAGCTGCTATTGAGATCTGGTAGGAGACCTGAAGGACTGGACCTGATGCTGCCTGTACCCAGGACAAAGAAGTGGACTCCAAGGGTCAGTTGGCTGAACTCCTTTGTGGCTACAGGGACTCAACAAGCTGCAAGAGGCCTTTTTCCTGAAGTGCCTATGTGACCAGTTGCAACTGGACCTGGACTAGACCTGCTTGTAGTGTCTGATGGAGTGAGGTCTCATGCCTATGTCCTCTCCCTGAGGTCCTGGGAACCCTTTGCTGTGTCTAATTGGCCTTCTCTTACAAGCTCTGAAAAGCTGTGGGAAACATTCTGACATTCAGCCGCTATAGGACCAACCATTTGAGCCGATTCAGCCACGGGGCAACTTTGCTGCGCTGAAGAAACAGGTTTTTCCCATCTGGAGTTCTCTGCAGCAGCAAATCCATTTCAGCAGGCACTTGGCAAGAAGGTATCACACCTCCTAGAACTCATCCTCGGATACACCCTGGAGCCTTGTCCCAATGGAGGTTTCTAGGTAACGAAAAAGAAACTAAGTGCAAACATAGAAATCTTTACTGGTCAAAGGGGCCAAAAGTATCTGACCATCGAGAGGACTTTCTCAGCTTTGAGCTTTTCCCACCAATACCAACAGCTTCAGCAGGACCTTTCTCACAGCCTATTTGGCTTCGAGAGGACATCACTGGACACAGTCTGCTGCCTTGCTTTGCTGGAGTACTTTGAGTTCCATTTCAGAGACTGAGTCCTAGGGTAAAATCTTTGACCAGGACTAACCTGCTTGGTGTGTCTGACATGCACTCTATTGCTGTCGGCCTGAAGTTGCATCTAGATCACAGTCACCCACAAACAATGAGTACTGAGTTTGCTTTACTTTTTCTTGGTGCTTTTACTCCTCAATCTTTAAAAATTCATGTTTTCAGTTTCCCTTACTAGATTTGTGTATTTTTTGTGTCATTGTGCTTATTAAACTAACTTTATTTACATAAATTGGAGTGGAATATTTATTTTCTTGTGTTTTTGACTTTTTAGTTGTTCTTGTATTTCAAATGCTTTACATGTTCTCTCTAAGTTAAGACTATATGCTCTGTGACATAGCTAGCAAAGGCTGAGCTCAGATTTAAATTATTGAAACCTTTGCCTGGATCTAAAAAGTTGGTGACTATATGACTTGTGATCTACTACCATCCAATTAGTAATTCTCTTCCGTACACTGCTTTAGGGCTACTGGCCACTAGCCATTCAGGGTGCAAATCCACCTGAGAGATAATGAACTGCCTCTATTGTGATTGTTTGGAAACCCTGAAAAGATCCCATGAAATGCGACTTCTAAGGTATTTTCTCCTTAGCTAGTGTTGACATCAAGATTTATGTAAGGGCTTTGGAGGCCAAATGGAATTATCATCTACCAACACTGAAGTACCTTACCGATAAAGATTTTGTTCATGGTAGTGACACAGGGACTGCCCCACCAGCCAATGCCTTTCAACCTGATCAGATGAAGGGTTCTTCTGCAGGAACTCATTAGAACTGAGCTACCACAAATAAAGTTGGATACCATTGATTTTGTATCAAAATGTGAAGGTTTTAATATAGGTTATGTTGAAATCACATTTATATATCTAATAAAAAGGGAGTCTTAATAGTTGAGCCTAATTGCTGCAATCCTTTTAAACTTATATATAGAAGTTCTGAATCACGTGCTAAGCAATTACCCTAACTGATTTCATTTTAAGGCAAGAAACTGGACTAGAAAATCCACCCTTCATTTGAACAATTTGCTTATCCAAATAGCAAATTGGAACTCAACCATGACAGCATGAGTTGGTAGCCGACCTGGAGTCAACTTACATTACAAAATATATCAAGAGCGGTGGCTACTTGGTAAGGCAACAATTGATCTGCTAATTGATTAAGGATGCTGGCTTAAATAAAGTTAATATTAACTTAGAGTAATTGGGCATATATACCTTAACAAACTGGAAATACCTCAACCATCCCTTTCAGAATACCAGAGAGGTATAAATGATTAGATTGGGCCAATAAGCACATGAAACTAAGCTGTATAAAACGAAGGAGGCCACTCCAACAGACTACTATACTACTATTTCACTAACCTTACCAACCTTCTAGTCAAGCTTTCTGGTTGAGGTTCTATGCTGCATTTCACCAGTGCCATCACACAGTATTAAGCGGGTTTAAAATCCTCACATAGTTCCTGTTTGGAGTGGAGGATGGCAAGGATGCTGTTATCTGTCATTCACAATGACCAAGTAATGAGTGGATTATGGCAGATGAAGAGTTTATTCAGTTTTTAATGAACAATATTTCAATCAGATGTGCCCCATATATCTTCAGTAGTCCCTGGTGCTTGTGCAGTAGTCAAGGAATAGTCTCAATGACAGTCCTACATAAAGAGGGTTTGCCTCAGATTACCATTGATGATTTTAGGGTTATGCGTTCTCAAATACAGTCATAAATGTAGCAGGGGACTGTGCTTAATTCTGGTTTGGCAAAAGCTTGCTTACCTGGCACATTTGCTTGCTACATCTATGTTCAATTACTTTGATGAAGCTCTATTCTTTATTCCTCACAGAAAGCCTAGTATCTGGATGAACACACTATGAGCCTGCCACAAATCGTTCCTGAGGGATACACGTGAAGGGGCTGCATCATATTTACAAAAAGAAGCTGCAACATAAAACAGAGGACACCGTTCCCTCTGTGGGCTCAGATCCTGGTGGTAAAGGGCAGTAAAAACACAAAAAGCTTTGTTTATTTTACTTTCAAAAAGAAAATCCCGCTTCAGGTTTGACGGGTGGCTCTTTCATGTAGACGGAGCCGTGCGTCAAACTTAAAAACTGTCTTGCCGGTCATTTCTAAATTTGGCAGGTGGGGGCATTCGCCAAATTCGAAATCACCCCTTTTTTATTTACTAGACCAGGCAAACCAACGCAAATCGACTATGCAAGGCTTAGTAAATGCCAAAAAGGATTTTGCGTCGGGGTTCCGTCACTGTCTTGGCGCAGCCCCAGCTCACTCCTCTATTCATTTGCCCACCCACTGATTCATTCCCTCACTCAGCAATCACTGATGGAACCCTTTCATTTAAATAAGGCACAACTATTGGCTTTGACATTGCTTGCTTCTCTTTCCTTTCTGAAATGAAGACTTTGGCGAAGAATAAGCATCAAGTCTGTACCCACAAAAATATGATCAATTTGCTATTTTTAATAATAGTGGGATTCCCAGAACAAATGTGTTGCTCTTGCTACAGGTAGATATGTAAACATAATGTAAATGAACACACAGGGCCAGAATCATTCAAGAAAACAAAAAAGAATAAAAGGACCACTTTAAACTGGAGTGGAAAAGGACCACTAGGCCAAGAGTGGCTCTGGGCCAATACAAATTAAAACCTGTATGGTATTTAGAAAGCATATCATATGGAAGCTGGTGCACCAACAATAACTCTTTAGATGATAGGTGCAAATGAACACAATGGAGTAGGATACTTTGACAAGATGTGATATGATGTCAAATTAACTTCCCAGGAATAATCTTGGTGTGCCCAATATCACCCCAGCAAGTGATATTCTCACCATTGTTTACTTACAGTGTTCCCAATTATCTTCAGCTTAGCTAGAGGTTTTTTCCGTTTTCAAATGCCTAGTAGCAAAGAGTACCAATTTTAACAATTCCAGGTACTTTTAAAACCACTTTTCATTTGCTTAGCACAAAGTGTCATACCTCTCATGCATACACATTGGCATTAGCCTCTTTCATGTGCCACTGCAGTTCTCCTGTTAACTTATAGATAGAAAGTCAAAATTCCATACCTAAAAAAATGCAAAGCATCCCATTGTTTCTACAATTACAACATTTGCATTCAGAGAATGTTGGGGAGTAAGCAACATTCATGAAAGATTGAGGAACCCAGTAGTTCGGTGACCTACCAGGCAGTTTCCACAGTCTTACATCTTTCGGGTCTGGGAACTATCAGACCGCAGAGCAATCAATTCTAATTGTAAAAGACACAACCTTGGCACAGGAATTGCAAAGTGCACAGGCATTCTGGGAGACCTTCAGAGAAACAAACTGGCAGTCAGTCTGTTTAAGTTTATTTCTGTGGCTACCTGGCAAAAATTGAGAATTTCAACACAATGACTTCAACAGAAGACGTGTACATATCAGTTTTTAATTCTGCGGATTTGAAGCTCTTCAGAAGCATAACTAGTCTAAACATGGGTTATTTAGGACAGAAGAATTAATAGAAGCAGTGAGTACAGGAACATATCTCGCCCTGTCCATATGCCAAGAAGATGCATGCCATATTTCCACGTTAATTAGGAACAGGTGTAGCTATGCTTCACATTCCCACGTTTCATAGACCTGAAAACAAATTTAGACCATTTTCATTTGAACACAAGTAATGTTTTAAGTCTGGAGTTGGTAGGCCAAGGAGCTAGGTCATGTTTTGGACAGGGTGATGGAAGAGATCCAATCAATCAAAAGTGTGCTGAAATGTAAAGCTTGCCAAGGATTTGTAAGAAATCAGGAACGTTTAGTATTAAAAGATCTGGGCTGACAAAGTGAGGGAGGAGTGGTGGCAATACATGACCGGAGAAAGCAGGAGAGCAATCGTCCTTTTGATTGTTGTAGACTAAACACCACCATACAGTATAAATAATTGAACACCCCTTCTGAAAAGTTAATCATTGAAGACTACAATGTCATAAAGACACTCAACAGCCTGTTCCTGTAATGTCTCTATATTAAGGGGTTCTCTTGCTGCTATGCTAATGGTGATCAAAGTTTTAGGATATTATCATTGGACATTCATTTTCAAATCAACCCTAAACAATTTGTTTGATCTTCTTTCTAAAGCATCAATTCCCATTTCAGAAACAAATGTCACCACTTTTATGATTGTAGTATACGTTGGCATCACATCTGGTGTACAACACCTTTATTCACATCTCCCTGTCTAACTTTTTCCATTTCAACCTTTGTAATTACCTGCATTTCTGGAGAAGTATCCTGTATAAGTAATTCCTTTGAGCCTAAATTCTTATCAAACCTTTCTTCTTTGTGGCTGGCAGATATCTGTAGATTTAAAAAGGTAGCTGTAAGAAATTGGGTTATCGATTGAGGGGGGTAGAAACCCTAGTCAAGCAACAACCACAATCTTTGTCGGAGTGAACCACAAAAGTCACTAAATTAACCTGTGCTTAACACTCTGGCACAAAAGCAGTCAGGTTTAACTTAGAGGCACTATGGAAAGTATTTACGCTGCACAAAAACTGAAATAAAGTGAAAACACAACACAAGAAAAATCCCACTTTTTGGAAGTTGGAAACCTTCAACGGCATGAAACTGCAAGCTGTGGACGAAGAGGGCTCCACAAGGTCAGATACATTTGCCAGGGGGTCCCACTGAACAGGATTTGCAGCTGCAGAGAAGAACACAGCAGGAGCTACTGCAAAGTGAAGCTGAACGGCAATGCACCTTGGGTGGATTGGCTGGCAGGTAGGTCCTGGTCTTCTGTCGGTTCTTCTGCCACTTTCTGGCAAACAGTTTTCCAAGTCACAACTTTTAGAGTTAGGCAGGAGTAGCACCTATAAAGGATCCAGGACTAAGGGGTTAGAACTCATTTCAGCAGAGGGCAGGTACAGGGTTCAAGGTCTCTAGAACCTGATATGTCCCTGTAGCTAACACAGGAGGCCAACCAACTAGCCCTTAAACTCAATCTGGTAGCCCTGGGTTCAAACAGGAATGCAGGCCTCAAGCAGCAGGGCAGTCGTCTGGGGTGCAAGGCAGGCCTCAAACAGCAGAGCAGTCCTCTGGTAGCAGAAGATATCCTCTGAGAAGCAATGCAGGCCTCAAGCAGCAGGGCAGTCCACTGGAGAACACTACAAGACTGAGTTTATCACAGCGGAGACAGCGCAAATATGAAGGCATTAAAAAATCTTTTGAACATTGAAGTTGGACAGATGCATCGATTCATTGGGCAATTAGGAGTGTCTTTCACTTTTGTTTGCTTTTCATGTATTGTTTTGTTTTTATGAACCCTTACACGTATTGTTGTCACAGAAGTATAGTTTATTAGTCGAGCAGTCAACAGGAGCACAACTGAGATAATTGGTCACAGTTATTTAGCACTGTATGTTTTGTTGTTATGTTTGGGGCACGATGAGACTAATACATCGGGTATTTAATTTAGTTCTTGGGAATTTAGCCGTTGGGAGTTAAGCATTAATGAGGAATGTGTTCCGTTATTTTAGTGGGCAGGGAAGTGCACTATGGGAGTTATAGTATTTAGTTTGTGGATTACATTGGTTATGTGGGAGGGGCAGAATCGTCACGTGGGGAGCTAATGAGTATGCCTGTTAAGTATTTAAGTGAATGCGAGTGAAAAGCGTATGGATGGACGTCTTTGGAAGTACGAGGATGTAGTTATTTTGTGGAGTGAAGCCAAAGCAGGTGAGATTGATGCAGGCGGGTGCGTGTTAAGAGAGAGGGGCAGTATGATGCTGTGAGGAAGGCATGTTTGTGACTTGAAGGGGAAAGCATGGGGTTGGTATGCAGGAAGTAGAGTGATAACGATGGGAAGACAGTGGATTTGGAGCGTTTATGTGTTTTTTTCTTTGATGAGGGAATGTTAGCGTGCTGTTAAATAGCGAGGGACAAGACGCAGGAGGGTGAGTGATGATAATGGAGGAGAGTAGGAATGGGGTGGGGGACGTATGGAGTCACAGAGATTAGGGGTTTTGGATTGATTAGATGATAGATGGTAACTAGTGAGTGCAAGCGTGTGGATTAATATTGAGAGATGAGATGAAAGTGTGGGTGAGTCTGAAGGAAGGAGCAAGTCAAAGGAGGAGAGGGTAGTTTGATAGAGAGGGGAGGGGTGGTATTTGAGAAAAGAGTGCTGAGTTATTGTAGTTAGGGGTGTGTATGTTCTAGCGGTATGATTACGTATTTTACAGGGGTAGAGCATGTTTGTTTATGAGTGGTGCAGAGTAGGGTGAAGTATTCAGAATCATGATTTTCACTGATGTGAATGTAGGGAGGATGTTTTAAGGAGATTGGGTTTTTTTGAAAAGCGTTTTTTGACATTTATATGCGCCACATTGGATCAGATGAGTTATACTGTTCATTTTATATGTTTTAGATTCCCCTGATGAAGAGCCCACGGGGCTCGAAATGCATTGGGATATGTTGAGCTTACTTCATATGGAGTTCAATCTGCACATACGGTTGTACAAAGCCTAGATTGGCATACAGCTTGTGTTACGAAATGTCTAATAAAGATCGCAAATTGGATTTGGCTGTCTCCGTTGTGTTGAAGAATACGAAAAAAAGACAGAAATAAGGAGTTTACAAATTATGTTGATTACTAAGATTACAGTGGAATACCAGGATGAACATTATTTACAATTGAGGGAGTTGTTCCCGCTTTCAGCAGTGCGACAGTAAAGGAGCGCAAATGTAGAGCTCTGTTTTCTGTAAAATTTCTAAAGGGGCATTTTCAGAATTGTGACTTAAAATCCAAATTTACCATTAAAGAAGATTTTAAATTACAATTCATTTATGTCCAAACTTGACATTTCTACCTGATTCCAATCAAAGGTTACCATTTATTAAATGTACTAAGGTAACCCAATGTTATTTTATGGGAGAGGTAGGCCTTACAGTAGTGAAAAACAAATTTAGGAGTTTTTCAATACCAGGATATGTAAAACTTGAAAACACTTCCCACTTTTTAAATACAATGCACCCTACCCTACAAGCTATTTAGAGCCTCTCTTAGGGGTGTCTTATATGTAGGAGTAGACGGAATTCCGCTGAGTTACATAAAAACACTGTGACATTTCGCGGATTTCCGCGAGTGTCAGAATTTCAGCACGTTGTGCTGCTCGCGCTGATTTTTTGTGCAGGAAGCTTGTTCTGCACTGTAAAATCAGTGCGAATGGCACCACGTAACGTGCCAGAAGGTGCAGCTTCTTTCTGCCGGTTGAGTAGATTTTCTACTAGAGCAGCAGCTTTCTCAACACGAACACTGGCGACCTGCTGTGACTGCCTATGTTGAGAAATCATGCTGGGACTAGTCCTAGAGCTTGATTTTCTCGCTCGCCAAATGAACGCTGGCGACTTGGGCATGAGAAAACCTCCACCAAGCCGCAGTTCGTGGAGTTTTTCTGGAACTCATCGCTCCAGGTGGAGCGCGGAGTGGGCAAAGCTCCGCGGACTCCGCCAGAGTAGGGGAGTTTTCAGCTCATTCCTACTTAAGTGTATTAAAAAGGAAGTTTAGGCTGTTAGTATTGGAAAAACCAATGCCAATGTTAATAATGATACATGTACATATAGGAACAAGATCACATCCCTATTATCAAATTCACCCATCATGAACTCTCTGTCAACCGTGACACAGAAACATGTGGTCAGGCAGGCTCTGAGACCTAGGCCTAAGGTTACTGATTGACAGGTCACAGGTGGGGTGGCACGTAGATGGCAGACAAATGCACAAACAGGATTCTCAGAGCAATCTCACAGATAGGTGCAGCGTCACCACAATGGTCCAGGGAGATTAGCCCCAATTAAGCACACATGTCCGGAAAGGTACAGGCATTCCCAAAACACCATGAAGTCAGATGCCACACGCAGTTAGGCACTCACAGCCAATCAGGATACAGCACACACAGTGCATGCAGTGATCACACGCCCCTCATGCCTGACATCTGGACACATTATCCACTGGCCCCATTGTGTCCTACAAGATCGAGGTCCACCTGTATTTGTTATCAGGGGCATTATTTATGATTTTAAAGTCAAGGCCCGCATTTTACCTAAAAAGGATCGACGGAAACATTTTATGATACCCAAAGAAATGTATAAAACCTTGCTTAGATCGATTGAACTTTGAGGCAGTCCTCAGATGCGCTTCTGTAACTGTACTCCCATTCGCAGATTTTAATTAAACCATCTGTTCCTGTTTTGCCAAACGCCTCTTGTCTTTTATTTTTTCAAGGTAAATTCATATTCGAGCAACAAGGCCGTGCAAAAGGTTTATTTCGCCAGGTTGAAATGGCAGTTTAAAACTGCACCACAGGTTGCAATGGCAGGCCTGAGACATGTTTTAGTGTGCTACTTGAGTGGGTGACAAAAAATGAGTGCTGAAGACTGATTAGTAGCATTCAATTTACAGGCCCTGAGTACATGTAGTACCACTTTAATAGGGATTTACTAGTAAATTGAATGTCCAATCTGGTGTAGGCCAATTTTACCATGTTTAAGAAAGAGAGCGCAAGCACTTTAACACAGGTTAGCAGAGGTAAAGTGCACTGAGTCCTAATGTCAACGAAAACTGGTATTCAGTTTTAGAATGAACTTGCATGATAAATGAAAAGAAAAAAAAATGGAAAGGGTAAATGAAAAAAAGATTCATATATTATTGCTAAGCACTTGAAGAGGGGCATGATATAGGGTGAATTAGTGTCCTGTGCCACCCAAGTGTGGCTATCTAGCCCAGGAAACGTTTGTGCAGCCCTGGGAAATGGGTGCTCAGATGAAGGTTGAGAACTTCCTGTCTGTGGCGACACATCATCCTTGCTATCTCAATGAATCCATGAGTATTTAATCCAGCCCTTCAATCCTTTCTGAACTGGTCTTCTAGGGAACACTAGAGCAAATAAGGCCTTAAAGCAACTAAGGTATTTGCAGGCTGTTTGATAATAGTGATAACCTCTACTATTTCTGAAACGGAAAAGAATCTCAACAGTTATCAGTCAGGAAGAGGAGATGCATTAGACACTATAGGAAGATGGGTTAGGAAAGATAAATCAATCAAGCCTAAAAATCTCCAAAAATAAATTTTGAAAATTCCTTTTCCTTCCAATAGATTGTTATTGTTTCCTAATCATGGCTAATTTCCCAATCAGCCCAATAACATATTGTAGGAAGATTCAAAGCTCATGTAATTTCTATAGCAGAGGACAGACTTTGCTTCACTCTCCTTCATTACTGAGCAATGATAGAGATGCAGGTTGAAAAGGTAGGAACAGATCAGGTAAAGTTTGATTGTAGCTCCTTGAGTGATGACACAGTACAGTGCCAGTACATCAAACAGATCTTGGTAAGATAATAAAGGGTCAAAAATAATGGCTATATTTGGATTTGATTGTGGCCATTGGCAGAAACTAACTGTACTTTCTAAGTATGATTGGAACAGATAATGATGGTCAGGAGTACACAAGGGTCCTTATTACAGCAGGGATGGTAGCAATAACAACCATTAAAGAGGGAAAAAATGCAACATTAGGTTAAAGCAGTGGTATAATTTCTCAGCATGATAGCTGTGCTTTTGAAATGAAGATGTGTTTCTTCGGGTATATTAATGAATTGGGTGGAGAATACAAAGTGTGATTTGTTTGATTAACTGAGGCACACAGGGCATAACTGAAGGTATGCACAGAGCGAGGCTGAATGCAATTTATTTTAGGAAATTTAATAGTTTCAACCCTATAATCCTGTTATGACATAACCTCAAAATTATGTTACCTTCTAAAAGCCCTTGGCAACTTGGTTTTATGGCTTCTTTATGACTTTATGGCACCTCAGCACCTAGCTTACCACTTGCCAGTGGCCTCCAGTTCCTGCTTGTTCCAGCCTGATCCAGTTCCAGCCTTTTGACCAAGTGACACTGCCACTGCCTGGGTTTTCCCAGCCAGGTTTTTTCCGCTCACCGTTCTTCCCGCCAAAAGAAGCCTGGCCCAAGCCAGGACTACTTAATTGCCAAAAGCAAGCCCGTCTGTGCCCGTCGGCGCCTGGACCACACTCAGCACCAGGAACTCTGGCCCCACGTCCATTCAGTGCAACACCACAACCACAGCCGCCACAGGAGCCAATGAACACCGCCCTTACTCCTCCGCCATCCTCCAAGACCTCAGCAACACACACCGGAAAACACAGTGCTGCCATGCATCCCCCAGCATCACGGTAGGACCTTTCTCCTGCACCCATTGCAACACCTCAGCCGCCGAAACCACCGCTTTTCACCAACGGTCCGACATGCTCCTCAACGTCAGATCCCTCTGGAAACACTGCACCAAAATCTGGGACCTCCTCAACAGCAACACACCCGACCCTCTCTCTCAGACGATACATGGCTGAACTCAGCCTCCAACCTGGACATCGCCGCAGCCATCCCACCATACACCAGGACCAAACCCATAAATCAGGCAGAGAACTCACGAGCATCTACAAAAACACGATTGACTGCAGCACGGATTCGGACACTAACCTCATGGAACACCTCCACTTCAAATTACTAACGGACTACAACTCCACAGGCAAGGAAACCCTTGCCTACCGTACCCTGGGCCCTCGAGTGAAATTCTGCAACCACATCGCAGACTTCATCACTCCCCTTTCCTTTAGATCAACCAACTACATCCGCCTCAAGGAGCTCAATTTCCACCTGGAAGACACCACAGACCCTAACTCCACAGCCCTCCTCGGCAGCCTCAGCAACCTCTGACTCACCCAGCTCGTCCAAGGACCAACCCATACAGCAGGCCACACCCTTGACTCTATTTTCTCCTCCAACAACAGGATCACCACTACCCACACGACCTCGCTCACATGGTCTGACCACTACATTATACATTTAGAGATCTGCCCACTAAGCCACCCCACCAGAAAAATCCAAAGCACGATCAAGACACTTGGGCACAATATCTGAAGAAAACTGAACCAAGACCCTACAGGAATATTCACCCAACCACACCGGGAAACTCGATGTTGACACCAAGCCCTTCAACAAATGTCTTGCTGACTGTGCTAACTGCACCACTCCCACTAGACCTACAAAAACAACAACGACCCAGCTGGTACACGAACGAACTCAGGGAGTCCAAGGACTACTGCAAATAACTTGAGAGAAAATAGAGACTCGTCAAAAACACTATTGCAAGCTCCACATACACAGTTGCCCTCAACCTCTACCACAAACAAGAAGGCACAAAGAAAAAGGCCCTAACTCTCAGACTCGAAGCCAGCTCCAACAACGGCAAATAACTCTTCACAATGTCAAGGAGCTCTCCAATCCCTCACCTGCCAACAACATCATTCCATCCCAAGCACTCTGCAACGACCTCTCAGAACTTCTTCGAACAGATTGCCAAGACCTTCAACATATTCAAACCACAACAAACCGATATGAACTCCCCCGACCAGCCAGATACCTCCTTCATCGCCAAGCAACTGGAAGCCCCTCTCGAATGAAGAAACAACTGGCCTGATGAATACCATCCACTCAGGAGCCCCCTCAGACCTATGCCCTCACTTCCTATACAACATTAGGAAAACCATCATCTCCCCAGCACTCACCGATGTCATCAACACCTCCATAAACACTGCCACATTCCTGTCTTGCAGGAAAAATGTAGAAGAAACCAATATTGGACCCCAACACCCTCAGCAGCTACAGACCTATCTCGCTCCTGCCTTTTACAGCTAAAGTCACTGAGAAAGCCATCAATACCCAATTCGCAGAACACCTAGAACTCCATCAACTCCCAGACAGTTCTCAATCTGGCTTTAGCACCAACAACAGTACAGAGACAACCCTCATTGCAGCCACTGATAACATCAGAAGCATCCTCTAAAAGAAGCAGTTGCATTCATCCTCCTCAATCTCTCCGCAGCTTTCAATAAGGTCTCTCACAATCAATAAGCTTCAGCACTTGGGTATCTGCGGACTGGTCCTCAAGTGGATATCCTCCTTCCTCATGGACAGAATTCAACCAGTTAGACTTCCCCCCTACATCTCAGAACTCAAGAAACTCTTCTGCGGAGTCCCTCAAGGATTGTCGCTCAGCCTAACACTCTTCAATGTGTACATGAAGCCCCTTGCGACATCATCAGAGCCCAAGGCATCAACATAGTATCCTACGCTGATGACACACAGCTCATCCTCTCCCTTACTGACTCAACCAGAACCACCAAAGCAAACTTCACCAACTGCATAAGCAATGTCGCTGCTTGGATGAAAATCAACTGCCTCCAGCTCAACACAGACAAAATCGAAGTCCTAATCTTCGGCAACAATCACTCCCCCTGGGATGCCTCTTGGTAGCCCTCTGATCTTGGCCCCCCACACATCCCTGCAGAGCATGCTCAGAACCTGGGGATCATCCTGGACACCAATCACTCCATGAGCAGATCGATGCCCTCTCCTCATCATGCTTCCACATCCTGTGAATGCTACACAGGATTTTCAAGTGGATCTCACTGAACACCAGACAAATGGTCACCCAGGCTCTTATCACAAGTAGACTTGATTACGGATACGCCCTCTATGTCGGAATACCAGCCCATGTCCTATGTGGACTCCAAAACACCCAGAACGCCGCCGCCAAACTCATCCTGAACATCCAGTGAAATAACCACATCTCTCCACAACAACAATCCAGCTTACCTAAACCATGCCTCAGCTTGTACCAACCCACCAGACACCTTTGATCTGCATTCCAGGCAAGAGCATACCTCCCTCGCATCAAGAAGACCAGAAGCAGAGAACGCTCCTTCTAAAACCTCACAGCCAAGACCTGGGACCACCTCCCGAAACACCTCAGAACCTCTCCCTCCCTCATGGACTTCCGAAGAAATCTCAAGACATAGCTCTTCCAGACAAAACAGGCATGATCTCCTCCTCCCCCCTCAGGCCTGCCCTACTCAGCACCTGGATACCCTCATGGGTGATTAGCCGCGTTCTACAAATCCACATAACATAACATACATAACACTTGCTATAGTTTGATTGTGTACAGTTGGGGAATATTTATCATATATGATTAGGATTGTCATTTTGTATTTATGTTCAAGCGTACCTCAGGCAGTTTGCTGACTGCTTTCTTTTGATCATCACTCACTAGTTCGGAAACGGCTTGTATCTTCTTGCAAAGTGAGATATCTGTCTCTATTTTAGGTTCTTCTGGAAGCAATTTCAGTTTTGCTTTGATGGTATCTTCAGTTCTCTTGTCCACATCTAATTCTTTAACTGCTTTCATATCAGCCATAAAACCTTCTTGAAATGGTGACGCATCTTGTTTAAGTGACTCTTCTGAGGGTGAACTCTTCTCTGATGTTTCCTCTTTCCTGCTGACAGGAATCTGTTGATTTTCCAAAGTGAGATATAATCAATCATACAGTATCCCCTTCATTCTATATTATAAAGTGGCAAGCTACACCATATATAAATGCAATCCCACACAGTACATATGTTTAGTAAAATTACATTATTTATTAAGAGCTTATCTGTGAGCACTCACCATGAATACACCTAATAAATTTAACAATGGAAGCAGACCTATGTTTTAACAGCAGCTTGCTTTTCACAACTTGCTCACCCCACATATCAGAGTCGGACAGCTTAATAGCTAAATAATCAAATTCTTTAACTCTTTCAGGCACACTGCCACCCAGGGTTATCCTACATCATAGCAACATTTTAGTATTAAACACCATACATTTGTTTTTTAGGGCATTTATCTCTAGTCCATGTTTACTTCAAAATAAACCAGATTTCTCAATTAAGATCTGGAGCCCTTTTTGTGTTTTAGAGATCAATAGAGTATCATCAGTAAAAAGCGATACAGGCACTTTAGAGCCTGCTAATGTACGTGAGTAATTCTCACAATGAGACAAAAATTCTATACAGCATTTATGAAAAGAAGGAAGTTTTGGAACTAGAACACAGCTCTGGCGAACTCCTTTTCTAATTTCTATTTTTCCTGAGAGTTCGCCATTGGGGCCACAGCAAATGTGTGCACAATTATTTGAGTATAACCACATAATAATAGCAAGCATGTCAGAAGGAATATTCAAATTGAGAAGAACTTGCAACAGCATATCTCTTGAAACCGTTTAAAACGCTGCTCGTAGATCAACAAAAGCTACATCAAGCTACCTCTACTCTTGTTCACAGACTTCTACCAAATCAGAAAGAATAAAAATCCTGATCTACTGTACTTAATTTCTAAAACCTGCTTAAAATTGACTTAGGATTTGATTTTCTGCCATCCAGGCAATGAGTTTGTCCAGTATCTGCTTACAGAATACCTTTTGTAGATTATAGATTGTCAGTCAGGCTAATTGACCAGTAATTACATGGTTTGTTAAAAAGTTCCTTTTTAAATAGGAACTTTGCACCATTCCACGTGCCACGTATCGGAGCTCCTGCCAGATTTGCATGGGATAGAACATTTATGTACGCACCCATATATCAGGATCAGAGCAAAAAAGATCAACAGGAATGTTATACAGACCTGGGGCCTTCCCTGGGTTCTGTGCTTTAAGTGCCACTGCTTTGTCAGCCATGGAAAGAGTAATAAAACATTCATTACCTGTGGGACACTAGATGCCAAAAATGCTTTGAGTCTTTCATCTTGGCCACTTCTAGAAACTTTTCCATAGTTGTATTTTCCCAGGTGTTTTGGCCAACCTTATAGCTTGCTTGGAGGAAGAACTAGATGCCTTTATTGTGCCTCTTTTGCCAGACTTAATGACATTGACAAGATCCAATTTCAACAAATGAAATACATTACTCGCATTTTAATCAGTACATTGCAATCAGACCACATCACTAAAGAGCTATTGATGCTCTGATGAAAGGAACTCGAGACTCTGCAGCCATCCCTTATTGTGGGTGTAAGCCTTGTCAGCCTTACGGTTGTCTCCCCCCAAATGTTTCGCCTTACTCCTCCATTTTTGCTGGTCTCCTTTTTGTAGGCCTTAGGACTCTAAAGTGCGTGTGCTTTCTCTGTGAAATATGGTAAGACTGGCTAACACCCGATTGGCAAATTTGATTTATTTCTAAGTCCCTAGTAAAGTGGTACTACATGTACCCAGGAACTGAAAATTAAATGCTACTAGTGGGTCTGCAGCACTTACTGTGGCACCCACTTAAGTAGCCCTTTTAAACATGTCTCAGGCCTTCCATTGCAGCCTGTGTGTACAGTTTAAAATGCCATTTCCACCTGGCAAAATCAAACTTTTGCCAGACACTAACCTTCCTTTTTAATACATATCAGTCACCCCTAGGGTAGGCCCTAAACAGCTGTGTAGAGTGCAATGTATTTAAAAAGTTGGCAATGTACTTTTAAATTTTACATGCCCTGCTAGTGAAAACCTGTCACATTTGTGTTTCACTACTGCAAGGGCTACCTCTTCCACAGGATAATATTGAGTTATTTATTACATTTATTATGTGCTAACTTTTAACTGGGAACAAGTAGGAATGTCTAGTTTTGTGTCTAAAGAATTGTAATTTAAAACCGGCTTTAATGGCAAAGTTGCATTTTAAGTCACAATTTTGAAAATGCCACTTTTAGAAAGTTGGCATTTTCTTGTCCCAAATATTTGGTGCCTGCAACCTTTATCCTGGGTCACATGACTAGGTGTAGCTGGTATTTGGTCTTTGTGCATTACTCCCAGACAGTGTGACAAAGGAGACATAGGTGTTGGCAGGATCTTTCCATCTCTGACTTGATGATGGGGAGGAGCTGTTACATACCACATTTGCCCTTCACAAAGGCTATGCCTGAGCACACTCACAAAGGGCTTGACACTAGTCTTATTTGTCCCCAGACAGGCTGGGGCCAGAGCAGGGAGGGAGGAAATTCCAAACACCTCTGGGGATGGAAACCTCTAGAACCTTCGCCTACTTCCAAGCTGGCACCAAGTATAATTATTGGTCCCCTAGACAGACAACTCTTCAGTACATATCTGGACCTGTGTATACTACAGAAGAAGGACTGCTGTGGTCCTATGCTGTCAGAAGGACCGCTACTCTGCTGCCTTGCTACTCTGTGCCCTGCTGCCCCGCTTGCTGAAAAGGAGAACTGGACCCGCACCTTTTATCCCAGGCTGAGGTGTCTCCAAGGGTCAGCTGACAGACCTTCTGTTCTAAGTTACAGGGACATAACAAGCTCCAGAGACCTCCCTGCAGTGCTGCTGTCCAGCTGACCTGCTGCCTGGACCTGCCTGAGCCCTGCTGGCCTCTGCTGGAGCGAGTTCCTGATCTCTAAGATGTGCCCCTTAGGTCCTGGACCCTTGGTGTGGCATCAATTGAGCCCCCTTGCCAAGAAAAGGAGAAATCCTGAAGGTTTGGGCTGTTCATGACAGCAAATGGGCCTGTCCGTGCCCGGATTCTGTCACCCATGCTGCCCACCAATGCGAAGCTCCGATGCACCTTACTCTTCCTGCCACAGTGACCACTAGCCACGCCCTGCAACGCTAGATCTGCACTTCGAGCTACAACGTTGACAGCCCATGGTGATCGAGAATGTGAATTTCCAGCCCCGACCGTCGGTGACGCTCGACAGGATATTAACGCTACAGTGACTACTGTCCACGACACCCGGCCTGCTCTTTGCACTACAATGATGACCATCCGCGACGCTCTTCCTGCACCTCAGGGCCCCTCCACCATGAATGGAACTCTTTGCGCTGGACTTTTGCAGGTAACTCTTTCAGCGGGACTAACTTCCTGGTCCCTGTATCCGCCCCCCCCCACTCCATTGCGATCCGCCTGAACTTGTGACTTTCACCCGGTCTCGCACGAAAACCGCAAGTAGCATTTTGTGATTTTAGGCGCTATCATTTGAAATTGCATAGCTCCAGTTCTACTGAATGGATTATTGTCGTTTTGGTCTCAAATAATTTAATAAGTGTTACTCTATTTTATTAAATTGGTGAGGGATTTTTCATGCGTTGTGTTTTCATTTTATTACTGTTTGAAGTGCTCCATAAATACTTTACAGATTACCTCTAAGTTAAGCCTGACTGCTTTTGTACCAAGCTAATAGAGGGTTAAGCACCTGTTAATTTGGGGTTTCTCATGACTTCACCCTGACAGGAATTGTCATTGCTGCTTAAGAAGGGTTTCACCCCCTTCAACTAGTAAACCAATTTCCTACAGTAGGGTGACTCATCAGGCTTTTATGGGCTCAGGAACAGTACCCATTTTAATGGTTATTGTAATGTCTGAAAGGAAAGTACAACAGAGCATATTGCTTGTCACCTTACATGATGACATCACAGCTGTCTCGTCATATTGGTAGTCTCACTAAATTACTTTGGAGCTGGCAAGTGGGATTAAACTATACTATCCCATAGATCAAGAAACCTATCACACACAAGCATTGCAAAATCAATGTTTGGTAGTTACACCTGTGAAATGAACATCTTGTGTAAAGTTCCTGAAATATCGAAGGTTGTAAAGTAATATATAAAACCCAGCTGAGAATATGCATAATGTCTTTTAGAAGTGTGTCATTCATCTTTACCCAGGGATCTAAAGGAAAATGCATAATTGTTAAATTGGCTGAGGTAAGATTAACATTTTAGACACCCTCTTTGAAGCCCCATCCACATGTGTATGCAAATATTAAGACCTTGAAAGATCAGTCGGTATATGGGGATGATATAACAAGTACACACTATCCCATACTTCAGTCACTACTATGGAAGGAGTTCTAAATCCTATGGTTGAAGCATTTGTTCCCAATGTGCTCATTCATATCAGTAAAATACAAAGAAAACTGAAGAAGCATTGAATATCTAAGTAAAACTATGATTTGTCAGCTTTAACATTGCATTTTAAGATAATTCACTGTTTAATATATTGTCCTGCCAGAGGATTGAAACTGTACACAAAAGCTTTAGGGGAAACAAAGGAGAAAAGACATTCCAGAGACAGGACATTTCATATAAAAAATGAACACTTCAGCACTCCTCTGGGACTTGTGAGAGACTGGAATTGCACACACCTGTGACCAGGCTTGTACAGCCCAGTCATGTGACTCCGCCTTGGGCTTGCTGCTGCCAGGAAGTGCTTATAAGCTACCATTTGCTAAAGTTCCTTGTTTATGAATTGAAGTTTGTTCCTCTGTGTATCGGACCTCTTCTTGTTTGTTTTTCACACCAGTTTCTGCCTTGCTTCAGCCAAAGCCTGTGTCTAGTTCCTGTGCAGCTTGCTATAGATTTTCCAAGCCCTGCTTTGCTTTTGCTTACTCCCTTGTCTGCCTTTTTTCTACACTTTGGTGCAGCCCCAGAGCTGCTCCCTTTCTACTTGTTCCTGGATTGTTCCTTCTCTTCCTGCTATTATTTTCCCTTTCCTTATTCCTTTTGCTTCAACCATAGCTCCTGTATTATCTCCTTAGTCTCCTAGATTTTGCCCCTAATTTATGTTCCCTTTCTCAGTGATTCTTACACAGTCTCAAGTTCCCTTGAAGTTCCAATTTCTTGCTTGTTACAGTTACTAGGGGGCATATGTATGAAGCCCATTTCCCGTTCGCAAACGGGCCGATTCTCAGAATCGGGCCGTTTGCGAACGGGAAAAAGCCTTTTGGGATGTATCATCCCAAAAGGCCCTCACAAATAGGGAATCGCAAAATTTGCGATTCCCTATTTTGCGAATACATTTAAGGAATCGCAAATTGCGATTCCTTAAATGCGATGTAGAATGCACCCAAGTTGTGCGATTTCTCCTTAAGAAATCGCAAATTACCACCAACTTCAAGTTGGTGGTAATTTGCGATTTCTTTGAAAAAATCACTTTTTGGCATTTTTCAAAGTGCCATGTGGCAGGCATACATGCCCTTAGGGCATGTATGTGCGCCACATGTGCACACATGCTCATTTCAGGGGTGCAACAGGGTGTCCTTATGACACCCTTGCACCCTTGAAATTGCATCCGCAATTTGCGAGTACCTAATGGGTACACGCAAATTGCGAATGTCTTCCCATTTATTTCTATGGGCCTCTAGGCCCATAGGAATGAATGGGAAGGTATTACTTAATTGCGATTTGCAATTTGCGAGTCGCAATTAAGGAATGCCAAGGAATCGCAAAATATTTGCGAATTTTTTATTACATCCCGTTTTGCGATTCTCAAATAGCGATTCTCTAAAAATCGCTATTTGAGAATCGCAATAACGGTATTTGATACATATGCCCCTAGGATCCTTGTGCTAACTTGTATGTTCTCCAGTTTTTCCAAGAATACCTTGCTCCGGCTATTTGCTACAGCTCTCAGGTTTCCATTCTAGTGCTTGCTCTGTATTTTCCTCTTGGGCTCTGGTAAGTGTACTATTTGGTTCTCACTTGTGTATAAGTGTATTCCTTTGTACAGGGGTTGGCTCCTGATTTACACGAGGCAATTCCTGACCCATCCTTTGTCTTGTGTTAAATGTAGTCTTAAGCACCTTATCTGTGACAGTGTGCCATTTCTACTTTTCTTAGGAATTGCTACTGCGTCTCCAGCTGGACCCATAAGAGCTTGTCTACTGTATTTAAGTACAATCCTTGTTTGTGCCCTAGGTTCCTGAAACAGAATCATTACTGCTGCATCCTTTCTATGGGGCTTGCAGGGTCACTATCTGTA
Organism: Calotriton arnoldi; assembly: GCA_963921515.1. Taxonomy (NCBI): domain Eukaryota; kingdom Metazoa; phylum Chordata; class Amphibia; order Caudata; family Salamandridae; genus Calotriton; species Calotriton arnoldi. The sequence goes on from CAWUFW010000761.1 coordinate 2,710,896, forward strand.
AGAGTAATCTGCACAGAGGCATTCACATTTCCTGTTGCTGCGGTAAGTTTTGAGTCTTACCTCTGTACGACCCTAGTGGTAACCCAAAGTTTTTATCCATTATTGGTCCATTCCTTGTTTGTTTACGCTAAGGTTGCATGCCTTCTCTATCCTATTCCTGTGCTTTAATCTGTATTTGTTCTTTCTTGGTGTATGTTTTTGTCTGCTCCTCTGCTTCAGTACACTACATCCGTAGGGAGATATTCCTTGACCTTGAGGGTTGCTCCACCCGGAGTTCCTGACATGGAGTCTGTAATGTAGTGAGTGAATATGATGTAATAAAAGGGTTGGTGTACACTAATGCAAGGACTCTCAGGAACATACACTTCAGGGATCTGTTTACTGACATACTGATGCACACCGATTGACCCATTTATGAAATATTCAATCTGAATTAAAAGAATGATCAGTGACCTGTGATATCATTTAAAGATGTGCGATTGAAAGCTGGTATACAGCGTAGTCTGTCTGTGAGGATATCTATCTTTTTATCATTTTTCCCATTGTTTTTTTAGTAATTGGACTCAGGAAGATGCAGTTTTGTCATCTGGGTAGCTGAGGTCAGCCAAAAAAGGCCCTACCAAATGTGCCATTGGCATAAAATTAAGAACATTTTGGTTGTTGAATTTATATTCTGATGTGTTTGTAAGTCAGCTGAAAAGTGCACATAAACAGAGCCAGTTGCTTAACTTTCAAATTCAAATATGAGACTGCAGACTAGCAGCTTTGAACACTCATAGATGGTATAAACCCTGTGCGATGGGTAGTGAAACAGATGTGTTGCCCTCCCCTCCATCCCAGTGGCGTAGGAAGGTGGGGAGGTTGGGGGGGGCAGTCCGCCCTTCACGGCACGAGTTTTGGGTGTGCAGACTCTTACCTGCAGCCGTCACGGAGCGGCGTCCGCTGGAATCGCCAGCCCCCCCTACCCGTCTTACCAGCGGCCGCCACTACCGGGCAGCAAAAGAAGTTACCGCCAGGGGCAGCAAAAGGTCTATCTACGCCACTGCTCCATCCATGGTAGGTCTGGACGTTTAAAGTCAAACTGAAGACCTTCTTGTATAATAGATTTAACACTTTGTAAGTCAGTTGAGACTGTAGCTTCTAAAACTTAGGTCCTGCTGTAAAACACTTAAATCTACTTTGGTACTTACATGCCAATGGAACATCAGTTGCACTATGCCATTATTTTAATTTTCTTAATTTCCCCAAATTAAGGCTTCGGTGAAACTAAGGCAAGCAGGGTTCGAGACCGCTCTCGACCCGCTCTCTGCGTCTGCCCTGGTTCCTTGCCTTGGTGCTTGGTTTTCCTTTCTGCTGAAGTCCACTGCCTTCTTTTCATTTTTTTTCCCCTTCATCTTAACTCTCTTTACCCCTGTGTTTGCTATTTGCCTTCCTTCCCTTTTGTGCCTTCTCTCCTCTTCCGCTCCTCATGGCCCCTCCCACTTGCCTCTTCCTGCCCTTCCCGCCTCCCAGCTGCGCTTCACTCCCACCTCCCCTATTTAATGGCGGCCGCGCCAAAGGCAAGCCCGTCTGCGCCCGTCGGCGACCCGAACGCGACCAGCGCCAGGGACCCTGGATCTCGAACCATCCACCGCTACGACTCAGCCGCCCTCCTCGCACTCAACCCCGGAAGAAAAAACAACTGCCAACAGTCCACGCCGAACACGACCCACGGCCATTTCTCCTGCCGCCACTGCTGCCAGACCTTCACCACGGCCCCGACCGCCAACACCGCCGACGCCCTTAGATGCATTCTCCTCAACGGGCGCTCTGTGCACAGACACGCCGTGGAGATCTGGAACCCCTCTAGAACCTCCTGGACACCCTCTCACCTGACGTCGCCTTCTTTACAGAAACCTGGACAAACGCCTCCTCCGCCCCTGACATCGCCATCGCCATCGCCATCCCAGACGGATACAAGATCCAGAGGAAGGACCGCCCCAACCACCCAGGAGGAGGCCTCGCCATCGCGCACAAAAACTCCCTCCGCCTCTCCACCTCCAGCGACACCTTCCCTGCCGCCGAACACCTGCATTTCCAGGTCCAGACCAGCCCCAACTCCACTCTCCGTGGCACCCTCGCCTACAGAACCCCCGGCCCATGGGCCCTCTTCGCCGACACCATCACCGACCTCATCACACCCCACGCCATCGCCGCAATGGACTACATACTCATCAGAGACCTGCCCTTCCACCTCGACAATCCCAGTGACCCCCAACCCCACCACCCTCCGGGACAACCTCGCCAACATTGGACTGAAACAACTCATCACCACACCGACCCACAAGGCAGGACACACCCTCGACCCCATCTTCGCAGGAGGAAACAGCGTCCACTTCAGTCACACCATGCAACCCCCGTGGACCAACCACCACTGCGTACACTTCCTCCTCGACAAACCCAAGTCCCCCAAACCCACTCCGTGCCCCCCGCAAAGGAACTGGAGCAGAGTCACCGAGGAGCAGCTCAACTCTACCATCAACCACAACACCCCCTCCGCCACAACCGACGCCAACCTCGCGGCCAGGGAATTCCACACATGGATCTCCAACTGCGCAGACAAACTTGCCCCGCTACGCAACTCCGACAGACAGCGCCCCAGGAAATCCACCTGGTTCACCACCGACCTCCAAGAAACCAGATGCACCTGCAGACGCCTGGAAAAGAACTGGAGAAACAGCAAGACACCGGAAAACCACACCACCTACAAGGACGCCATGACGGAATACTACCAACGCATCAGACCCACAAAAAGGACCTTCATCCACAACAAAATCCTCGCCAATTCCAGCAACTCCAAGGAACTCTTCAGCATCATCCAGGAATTCACCAAGCCCCACAGCGAAGCAACAGACATAACCCCCTCCTAGGACCCCTGCGACAAGCTCGGATCCTACTTCCATCTGAAGATCAAAAACCTTTACGATAATTTCAACGACCATACGCCTGACTACCCAGCCATCCCACCCTCGTGCAAAGCCAGCCAGCCCACCATCTCATCCTGGACAGCGATCACCACCAAAGAGACCGCCTTGACCATGAAAAGCATCCACTCAGGGGCCCCTACAGACCCCTGCCACCACACATCTACCACAGAGCCGCCATCGCACAAGAATTACGACGCACCATCAACACCACCTTAGAGACCGGCACCTTCCCCGACGACTGGAAACGCGCAGAAGTCAGGCCCCTGCTCAAGAAGCCCTCAGCAGATCCCACGGACCTCAGGAACTTACGGTCCATCTCGCTCCTCCTCTTCGCGGCGAAAGTCGCTGAAAAGACAGTCAACGCAGAACTGACAAGGTTCATCGAAGACAACGCCATCCTCGACCCTTCCCAATCCGGATTCCGCAGCAACCACAGCACCGAGACCGCCCTACTCGCCGCCACAGACGACATCCGCACCCTCCTCGACCAAGGCCACACCGCAGCCCTGATTCTACTCAACCTTTCAGCAGCCTTCGACACCGTCTCCCACCGCACACTCGCCGCCAGACTACACGACGCCGGCATACGAGGAACCGCCCTCTACTAGATCCGATCGTTCCTCACCGGCAGAAGATAAGGATCAGACTGCCACCCTTCCTTTCCGAACCCACGGAAATCAACTGCGGAGTCCCCCAGGGATCATCACTCAGCCCAACCCTCTTCAACATCTACATGGCCCCCTTCGCCGCCATCGTCTGACAGCACGGTCTCAGCATAGTATCCTATGCCGATGACACCCAGCTCATCCTCTCCCTCTCCAAGGACTCCACCACCACCAGACTCAACTTCAAGGAAGGAATGCAGGACTTTGCCGCCTGGATGAGCAACAGCTGCCTAAAGCTCAACTTGGAGAAGACAGAAGTCCTCATCCTCAGAACCACCCCATCGGCATGGAACAACACATGGTGGCCCACCGCCCTCGGCAGCCCACGACCCCCACGGATCACGCCAGAAACCTCGGCATCGTACTCGACTCCTCCCTCTCCATGAACCGACAGGTCAATGCCGTCGCCTCCAGCTGTTTCAACACCCTCTGCATCCTCCGTAAGACTTTCAAATGGATCCCCCCGAGTCAAGGAAGACAGTCACCCACGCACTCATCACCAGCAGGTTGGACAACTGAAACGCTCTCTACGCCGGCATAAACAAGTCTCTACTCCGCAAGCTCCAGACAATACAGAACACCGCCGCCAGACTCGTCTTCGGTATCCCTCAACATGAGCACATCAGCCAAGACCTACGGAAGCTCCACTGGCTCTCAGTCGAGAAGAGAGTCACCTTCAAGATACTCACCCACGCCTATAAATGCCTACACAACACCGGACCCCAATACCTCAACGGTAGAATCACCCTCCACGTACCCAAAAGAAACCTCCGATCCGCCAACCTCGTCCTCGCCGAGACCCCACGCATCTGCAAAACCAAAGCAGGGGGAAGAGCCTTCTCCAACATCGCTGCCAAGACCTGGAACGAACTCCCGATCAACATCAGACGCGCCCCCTCCCTGAACTCCTTCATGAAGGCTCTCAAGACCTGGCTCTTCGGCTAAACGAATCTGCTGACCCCCCGCCACCCCAGCGCCTTGAGACCCCCACGGGTGAGTAGCGCGCTTCAATTCCCTGATTGATTGATTGATGCCATGAGACTACTTTTGACTATAAATGACAGCCAGCACACTGAGAGCTGACGAATGGTGGCTGTCTGGGGCAAATGTAAAACCCCACATTTCATTCGAATGTAGGGACTGTGATTGCAGATTGAAGATAGACAGGGGGAAAGGGCATGACTCGTGAATCAGACAGTAGGATGGTGGGAGAACATCTATTAAGTCGTGAATTCAGGGAACCAACAGGAGGCAAGGTATGTTTTCTCTTGTGAAAGTGGACAGCAGGCATAAGGTATGGTTGCTAATTTGGGAAGCAGGAGTGGCAGTGGACACCAGGAATGCTCTTGATTTAGAGATGCTTAATAAAATCATTTAACTGGGGAACATGGTAGACAGCAAAACCTAAATATGTGTTGGATTGTGGCTGAACAAACACCACACATTATGAAAAATTAAACAAATCCTTTCGAGTACATCACTAGCAGAAGGTATTTCTGTGTATTATGGCATCAAAATATAGACATGGAGCTACGTGGACCCTTTTAATATACAAATTATTTATGGTTTGGGAGAACTTTTCTACTCTGTGCAATAACAGTAATATCAATCCATGAATATTTGGTTAGAAATGTTCTCTTGAGCATAGATCCCCCTTTCAAAAGTAGCTGTGCTCACCTTGCTTGCTGAAGTACCCTTTTTCTTTGTAGCACTCTTGCGAGAATGTCCACGTTTTGGTTTCCTGTTGGGGTCTCCAACACTTTCATCCAAATCTTCCATTTTAATAGATTCCATGTTGACCGCGGGAATTTCTTGAACTGTTGATGAAGGTTCTTGTTTATCCAATTTCTCTGACTGCAAAATATCCTGTAACGTTTCATCTCTTTGACTGGAAAGTACCTGCAGAATAAAAACAATATATATTCTTTAAGTAATTGCACATTAGATGTTTTCATTGCAATCTTGTTCTAACATAATGAGTCCGATAATTTAATGAGCACACCATGACAACCGGACGACAAACAGTGCACAGCAATGTTAATATAAACTTGAGATGCTTATTATGGGACAAGCCAGTGTTTAAATCAGGATTGTATCCAAGCAGTTACTTGATATCTTCTCCACCATTATTAACAATGGCAAAAGGTCTCTGATCTGGCGTGTCATTCCAATAAAACAAGGAACCGAATTCTAGGCCCCTTGGTGTGGAAAGAAAGGAACTGACATCAGCACATGGAAGTGGTGCCTATATAGGCCTAGCACGTCATTTTCAGAGTGGAACGGCATCAGTGCGGAGCCACATGGCACCACCTGCGGCGCGCAGAGGTACTGCTGAAAAGTTTCTACATCCAGTTTGATGCCTGCGGAATGTTCGAAAGATGAAGAATCTGTGGCGAGATGTCTCAATCAGAAAGAAGGAAACTGAACTGTGATTAGCGAAGAGTTAAAATAGATGCTAAATTTCAACTGTCAAGGTATTCCCTGTGGTCTCTTTTTGCACATTTCAGATCTGAAAACTGCATAGTATTCTTCCCTCTTTTGACCAGTGGGGGTTGCTGCTCTGTAGTTTTCAATTTAGCTGGATCTCTAGTTGATTACCGCAATAAGGTATAGCTGGACATTAATAAAAACTCTTGCTCATCTTCAGATTCTGTAAAATCAGGATTTTGCAAAGCCTCCACCATTTTGCATTCTCAAATTATTTTCTAAATCCTCTGCATAGTGCATTGCTCTGCCTATGGTGAACTCCCCACTCTTCTGTCAAAAAAATGAATCCCCTATGCTCCAACCAGAGCTTTGAGCTCCTCCAACTTCACTCTATTGAGGATTCTGCCCTTCTTCAAATCTACATGCCAAGGTTGTTCTATCTCTGGCATTCGTTTTGGAATAGCCTTCCTCCCTCTCTCTGCAAGAATCTGAAATATTTATCTTTCAGAAGGAAGCATACCTACATGTTTACTCTGTAACTCTCTTTTTGTATCCGTTCTTTAGTGGTACTCTGATTCTTCCTAGTGCCAACACAACTTGGTTGAATGAATACTCAATAAAACGTCTATAACATAACACAACATGCAGTGGTAGATCAGAGACTACTTGAAAGTGGTGGAGAAAGAACACTCAATCAGATAAAAGAATATAAAATATGAGTTCTTTTTTCAACATGTATTTAATGTGTCTTACCAATGCTAAATTTTCCCAATCAGCCCAAGGTTTTATTGCAGAATGGTACACACATAATGCACAATCTATAGATAACATACTTTGCTTGCCTCACTTTCTTTGTTCAACAATTGGGAACATGAGAGCTAAGGAAGTGAGAAAACAGAAGGTAGAGTGTGGATCTAGGTTGAAGGGGTATTTAAACAAGAAATGCATAGAAACTGAACTGATTACGTACCAGAGCAATTGTGCAGTGCTATCCAGCAGTTTGAATTGCATCAACCAGTACATAACTGATATTTGTGCTTACTGACACTAATGTTGTTGTTTCAAACATTTACAGGGTATTTTATTAATGAGTATGGGGGCAATATTTGAATTCCTTACTCATTCCAGAATATAAATGATCCTGGTGAGGGGCACAGCCCCTCTAATCCCATGAATACTCTGACTTTGAAGCTAAAGTAAAATGGTAGGGATGGTTTGATAAACTTTATTACATTTACTTTTAGAAAAATTGTAATTGTTCGAGAAAATATAATCACGTTTTCCTAAATAATTCCCTAAAAACGCTAAACAATTTTTATAACTTTAAAAAGTTTGATTTAAAAAGAAAAAAGTAAATATCTTTAAAATGATTACTTTGAAAAAAAATACTAACTCTTAAAACTCTTAGTTATTTCTATAATTTTGAAACGTTTGGTATCGTTTCTGAAAGGGGGTAAAGTCCATTTTTCTTTCAAAATGAATCAAAGCACTTTTAAAACTGCTAACAGTACTGTGATATTTGTAGGGTCATAATATTCACACCTTCAGACCCTTCTCACCTGGCTTGGACTGATCATTATGGGATCCAATTTAATTGGCGCATTTCTCTGCAGGGCAGGCTCAGGATACATGCTACCTCAAGCTTGACAAGACCTTTCTCTAAGATCTCTCAAAACAGCTTGCTGCTTGCCCTGAAAAACAATACACTGATTCTGTCGGGCTCCATTGCCCCTGACTCTCTTAAGGTGGATAATTGGTTATGCACCACAGTGAAGAATTTGGCACCTGCCACAGCTCGTTTGCCCAGCAACATCAGGGTTACAAGCCCCTGGTTTATTGAGGAGCTCAGACAGGAGAAAAAACTATGCAGAATTACAGTGCGGAGGCTAAAGCACTATATATAGAAGGGCTCTCAAAATTTATGTGACACTGATAAACCATTCAAAGAGAGAATTATATGAATGTAGGATAAAAGCGGCAAGTAACAATTCAAGAGCAGTCTTTCAGATTGTAAAAGATTTCTCGGAGCCAGTTGCAAGCCATAGAAGCGAGGCCCCCTCGGACAAATGGTGCGCAGATTTGGCTTCTTTTTTTCACAAGATTCAGGAGATCCAGAATAGTCTAAAAACAGCTCTACCACTCAATGTTGAGTCTTAATCCACACAATCCCTTAATGCGATTTCCTGTCTGATGACTGAGTTTAATGAAAGTTCTCTTAAAGAGTCCAGAAGGGCTACTTGAATGTTAAATCAGGCTCTCCGGCCGATCCTTGCCCTCCTTTCTCCTGGCTCTGGGAATGGACGTTATGAATCCTACTATGAACGTTCTTTTAAATAAGTTCCTGAATGCAGCTACAGTTCTGTGTCTCTGGAAGCAGGCGAAAATCCTACTACTTTTAAAAAAGCCAAATGCAGACCTTGATATCCCAGGCAACTACAGGCCTAGTTCCCTATTGCCTGTTCCATTCAAGCTGTTGGAAAAGTTTGCAAATTACCAACTCTCTAACCATCTTGAGGTCAATAAATTATTACACCCAAGTTGGTCTGGCTTCAGGCCAAGATTCAGCTCTGAGACTGTCCTCTTGGAGGTCTCTGAACTGATCAAAGGCGCCACCGATGCGGGCAGTCGTGGTACTGCTAGACCTGTCTGCAGCATTCGATATGGTCCCACATGCCAGACTGCAAAACCGATTTCAGGAGATTGGCTTCAGGGACAAGGCTTGGAAGTGGCTGAAATCCTTTCTAGAGGATAGGAAGCAAGAGGTCTGGCTACCTCCTTTCTCCTCGGGCAGCCTAAATGTATTGGTCGGAGTCCCCCAGGGATCAGCTTTAAGCCCCATGCTGTTTAATATTTATATGAGTCCCATCGCTAAATTACTGAAGTCTTTTGGGGCCAAAACAATCTCCTATGCCGATGACACCCAGATCATTTTCACATTTGATAAAGGGGTGCCAGTTGAAAAAGGTGATATAAAACCATGTCTCTCAGCCGTTTTACATTGGATGAGTTTCTTTCAACCGACATGTAATACCAAGAAGACCGAGGTGCTCTGTGTGGGACACAATTTTGACCTCAAGTTAGAAGTGCACTGGACAGAGGGGACACCTTCACCTAATAGGCATGTGGAAACAGTCAATAACCTGGGTGTGAAATGTGATAACAAATTGTCCTTTAATAATCAGATTAATTTTTGGTTGGCAAATGTTTTGGCATACTGCGTATGCTCAAGACATTCCTACACTTTCTGTCAGTCCCAATTCAGATCACAGTGATCTTGGCCCTGGTTATGTCCAGGCTGGACTATGCCGATGCATTATATGGTAGCCTTCCGTAATATCTGTTGAGGAAACTTCAAACTGTGCAAAATTCTGCAGCTAGGCTCGTTCTCAGTTTACCTAGACGGGAGCATATTTTTCCCCATTTGCGGAGTTTGACTTCCTGTGCACAAGTGGATTCTTTTTAAGACCTCTCTCCTTATGCACAGAGTGCTTTACACCTTGAGACCAGATTATTTGTCGTTGAGGATTTCCTTCTACAGTCCGTCGAGAAAGTTGCGGTCCTCCAACATTCTTTTGGCCACGGTCCCGAGGGTACAGCTTGTAAAAGTAGGCAGGCATTCTTACTTTTTTTTGGGGTCAATGGGCTGGAGAAACCTTCCGTTAGAACTCCGGCATATGGAGGATGAAAGAGTGTTCAAGAAAATGCTTAAAACCTGGCTCTTTGTCCAGTAGATAGCTCTCTTGTGACCTTACTGTTACATTAGTGCTGGGACACTCTTTTGAGTAGCTGCGAACTCTATAAATCCTACATAACATAACAATACTAATCCTTTCAAAAGAATTTTATAAAAACACGTTCAATTGTTTTATTTGAAGGAGGAATTATTAATAAAAAGTTGAAAAATTATAGGCATTCTCATATCCCTTCCCGATAAAAAGAAAGTTTTGCTATTTACCATGAACTAAAGAACTAAAAAGTATGCAGTGCAAAGACTGGAGATCACCATGTGTAGGAATGTGGATAAGTAAGATAAGAATCTATCTTTATCTGAAGGGACAGAGATAAGAATCTTTTTTCATTTTTAGAGGGAAATTTGAACTATTATTATTTCGGGAGGTGTCAAGCTGACAGTTTGTGGGAGCATTAATTTTAAATTATTGTTGAGGGGTGCACCACAACACTAAATGAACTCTGCAGTGAGCCAGTAGGTGGAAATCACTATCAAACTAAACTTGTTTTTATCTTATGAGGCAGAGACTGAGTAATGAATTCTTTTTAACTACGAATGGGATGTAGTAGGAAAAGAATTACATCTTCATTAGTGGAGTGCATAAAAATCCCTTGTGTAGGTATTTTTAAAGAAGCAGGTAAAAAAACAGTTTACCATTTGAATGTTTCCACTTTCCCAGAAACAAGTCAATTTTGTGGCCATTTTTAATATGGTGTAAATGGTGTCTAAAGGCATCTGCCTACAATGGCCTTAATATTCCTTAATGTTCTTAATGCAGGAGGATCGAGGCTGATTTGCATATGGCTGGATCTAATCTGAGGTGGCATGATGTGCTACAAAATGATGGATTGGAATGTGGGCATGGGAAATTATCAGTGGCTGAGATTAGTTCAAATATTTCATCCATTTGTTAATGCAGCATTGGGCAATGGCATATTTTCAATTTAGCGGGCAGCACTACTTTAGGGATGCTCTGAATTTTTTGGATGCAGCAACCAAAGAACACCAAGTGTGATTTGAATAGAAAAGGCAGATGACAGGTACAATGCGGATGTATATTGGGTCGAAGATTCCAAGTGTGTTTTGCTTGACAGGATGGGGTGAAAAAGACAACACACCTTTTAGGATTCAAATAGTTATATCCCTATATACTATCAGGCACAGGTATCACCTCTGCGCTATTACCTACCAAAAGCCCTCATCTCATGGGTTATGGAACTCCTAGATGACTTACACTTGCATGACCATGTATAGGTGGGGTCCTTTACTTCATATACTTTGGATCATCTTAATTTGGGAAGCAGTTAATTTACATTAAATGCAAGCATACCTCAGGCTGTTTGTCAAGCACTTTCTCTTCCACATCATCAGCTACTTCAGAAACAGCCTGCATCACCTCCGTTCTAGGTTCCTCAAGGCCAGGTTCAGCTCTGATGGAATATTCAGGACTGCTGTCGGAATCTTCCAGTTTAACTGTCTCCATTTCAGCCTTATTAATTTCTTGAACAGGTGAAGGAGTGGCTTGTTTCGCTGATTCCTCTGAGGGTAAATTCTTCTGTGATGTTTTGTCTTTCATGCTGACAGGAATCTGAAGTTGATCCAAAGTGAGAAATACGTTAGGTAATCATACACTTCCTCTTTCATTCCACATTATTCTGCAGTTTCAGGCTCTCCCTAAAAATGCAACTCAAAATGGCAAATACGTTTTGTGAAATAAATCATTTACTTTTGTTTTATGCAGAAGAGTTTCATTGGACACCCACTCCTGCTGGTACATTAGTGGTATGGTAGCATGCCATGACTGTTTGGGAATATAGTCAGGGGAAATTGTTAGCAGTTGATGAATAATGAAGCACTGAACATCTTAGAGTAAAAGCTCACATTACTTGCATGTTGTTGAATTAAATGAAAAACTCCATGTGCTTAGCAGTGCGAACCGAAAATTGTCCAATATGACAAGAGATGGCAACTCAATTTAGACGCATAAGGAAATAAAGCAAATTGGGCGCTCTATCTATCTATCTATATATATTTACATATATATATCTATTTTTTGATCAGTTGAAAAAACAACTTTACCAGCAGATGAGGTTTTGTCATCTCTTTGGAATTCATCCTCTTCACTTTCTAAGCATGCCAAATCTCACATAAAAACCTATAGCTTATTATACGATTATTCAGAGGAAGTCCAGCCCCTATGCAGACTTTTTACGAGTGTAGCGGCTTAAAGCAACATCAGTGAAAATCCTTAGAGGTTACAACTTTAAGAGTGCACAAGGATGGTCATGTATGGATTAATCCATAGTCACTCCATTGAAACAAGGTGTGACTCAGTACACAAGTGCATACCCTAAGAAGAGTAAATATGGCTCTAAGAATTCCCTTTGAAGTAATCAGTTTAATAACATCAGTTGATATAAAAGGCCAGTTAGTTGGCAATTCGGTATAGAAGTACTGGAAGAAGTAGCATGGAGTGTGAAGAGAACAAACCTTATGGATGGGATACCTCCAAATCCACAAGAATGTTGTTATATATTCTTTGTGATTTTATAAGAAACAAGCCCTTCATTTATACACGTGATTTGCAGACATTTGTGAGGTGTATCCATCCAAAACCCAAGACACAGGTGTAGGTGCTGCTCTGCAAATTGGCAGTGAGAATTGAACTGACCCCTTACTTTGTAACTTAATATTGGGTTAAATGTTTCAGATAAAGGGTTTGAGAGGGTCTAATCATCATGGTCAATCAGAATGTGGACGTTTTTCCTCCTATGCTTTTTTGTGGAAACATACAACATGTAGGGCGAGATGTACGACCATAGCATTTTGAGACTCGCTAATTGCGACAAATTGCGAGTCGCAAATTGTTTGCGACTCACAAAATAGGGTTGGTACATGGGCCACACGTTTTTTGCGGTCGCAAACGGGCCTAAAACCCCTTAGCGACCGCAATAAACGGTCGTACATCTGGCCCGTAATGTATTGTTTTACCAGTAATGTATTTTTACAAAGTGTGTAAATTTGCTTTATTCAATTTCCATTTTGAAAAAAGCTTTACAACTATAAAACATCACAAAACAGACCAGTATTCTTTGAAATACAACACTTTACAAAACTGCACACAGTGCGCCATTGCTGGCAGAATGAGAACACAGTGAAATAGTAATAAGATGAACTGCCAGGAGCCTGGCACTCACATCAGTCTCACACGGTGTGCTTTAGGTCAACAGGCCGACAATTATATGCAGTGGCCATTGGTCTTATGGGCACGTCAGTCAGCTGACCAGTGGGGTGAGGGTTAGCTCACAATGGCCAGGCTAATCAGCTTCTCCTGTCGGCATTTCCATCAAGAGTTCATTTAAAATTAAGACGTGTTTATTAGAAGTATCGTTCAATTTTTTTTGCATCTGTAATCCTGCCCTAAATACACCCTAAAACTCTGTTTTGCTTTGAACTTTACCTCTTGACTAAATCACCTTGTCCAATTATTTCTCTGCCATTTTCTTGAAATGAAGATGTAGCGTGTTTAACTTAGATGAATCCTATGGTGGCAACACCGTCTTTAAAAGTTCTTTTTACAGCCAGACACAAACCTGTAGCTTTGCAATTTCATAAGTATCTTTCCTCACCTTGTTCACTGATGTGTCTTTTTTCTTGATAGCATTTTTGCGTTCGAGTCCACGCTTTGGTTTTCTATTCAGGTCAACAAGTCTCCCATCCAAATCTTCTTGTCTTATTATGTCCATTTCAGCCGTAGGAATTTCTTGAACTGGCAAAGCAGTGTCCTGTTTATGCAATTCCTCTGAATGCAAAATAACTTCTTTCTGGCTGTCGGAAACCTATAGGTTTTAAAAAAGTACTCTTTAAATGATACAGTTCTTTTCTTCATTAAATTTGCAATTCAGTATAAGAATGAATTATCGATAAATGAATAATGGGCAACAAATAACATACAGAAATGTTAACCTCACCAGGAGGTGCATGGCAAGGGACAACCCAGTGTGGTACTGAGAATGGTAACTGCCAGACCCAGTTCGCAGGGCAAACAGGTGCTACCGGGCCTCAGCCAAGGGGGTAGGGGTCGTTTGCCTCTGATGTTCGTGGGTGCATCCTACCATGGCTCCTCAAACTGGGCCAAGTACAACCCCTTCAGCATCTGACTTTCAGTGGCAGCGAATAGAAAGTACTTTAACAAACTTAAAATTGTAATACTACACACTACAATATACAAGTACAAATATCCATTAATGCAGTGCCACTGTATCCACGGTTCAAGGTTCCCTTCCTCCCACCTTCACCTAACTAGTTGTAAGATATAGTATGGCAGGTTCAAACACAGGTGCAGTGCTGGCCCTCTTGTTTGGAGTCTGTACACTTAGTTTACAGTCTTAGTCCCATTCTGAATGCAGCGCAGCCCACTTCGGGCGCACTTCAGGTGAGTGCCAAGTACAGGCCACTTCAGGGTCACAGTGGAGCAGTCCACTCGGGCACACTTCAGGTCAGTGCCAAGTACAGGCCACTTCAGGGTCACAGTGGAGCAGTCCACTCGGACACACTTCGGCAGTGCCACAGTGCAGCTGCTTAAGGCAAGAGTGTCAGTGCTCCAAACGGAAGCACTCTGGTCGCTCTGTCGAGTTGATCTGAGACAAGGGACCCTGAGATCTGGGGTCAGCAGCTTCCGCTCACCCTGTTAGTCAAGAGCTCCAGCAAGTCTGACACTCTCCTTCCCTCTTCTCCTCAGATAGATCCACCTCCAGCCACTTATGGACAGAAGGACAGCTCTTTCTCCATTGGTAAATACTTTTTATTGTAATCTTAATTGGTAAAACAGTAACTCTACTTTGTAATTATTTTGCTTACATTATTGTAGGACTAGTTAATTAGACCCCCTCGAAAGTCCATCACTTTTCCTCCTGTTGCTTACTTTGGAGTGGCAATAGTGAATTTAACCCCTTGAAGTCTATTTTTTTATGTTAATTTTATCGGGCCTGATTCACAGAACTAACTTATGTCAAAAACGTTATGTTAGTATTTTTTGGTATTCACAGAATACACTTACTCATTTTGGTATTCACAGAATGAACTTACTCATTTCGGTATTCACAGAAGATAGTAGTCCTAACTTTAGGACTCCTAAATGCCTTCTGTGAATACCCGAAAGTCTTAAAGTTAGGATTTTTCTCAGTTTAGGAGTAGTAAAGTTAGGACTCAACTTTACTACTCCTAAACTGAGAAAAATCCTAACTTTAAGACTTTCGGGTATTCACAGAAGGCATTTAGGAGTCCTAAAGTTAGGAGTCCTAACTTTACTACTCCTAAACTGAGAAAAATCCTAACTTTCAGTATTCACAGAAGGCATTTAGGAGTCCTAAAGTTAGGACTACTAACTTCTGTGAATACCGAAATGAGTAAGTTCATTCTGTGAATACCAAAATGAGTAAGTGTATTCTGTGAATACCAAAAAATACTAACTTTACGTTTTTGACGTAAGTTAGTTCTGTGAATCAAGCCCTTTGTTTTTAATTTTTTTAAAGATTTATTTTTTGTGATTTAATTTGAAATGTTATTTTTAAAAAAAAATGGTGTATTTTTATAGTAATAAGCTTATTATTTTTTTTATTGAAATAATGTTATTGTATATGTATTTTGAATTGTTTACCATATACTGTTTTTAATTATTGTTAGCTATTGTAAGTATTTTTATTTAATAATAAGAGCTTATTCATAAATTTATTTGTTTGTATATTATATTTAATATGTTGTTAACATTTATTTTAAAGTATATATTTTAAATTTGTAAGTTATTAAATTCAGTGCAATATATTTAATATTATATGCATTTATTCAGTTCATTTTGTAGGTAATATATGTTTTTTAATTGATATACTCTTTAATAGTCACATTTTAATCTACTT
The DNA here is from genome assembly GCA_963921515.1 of Calotriton arnoldi. Lineage (NCBI taxonomy): Eukaryota > Metazoa > Chordata > Amphibia > Caudata > Salamandridae > Calotriton > Calotriton arnoldi. The sequence goes on from CAWUFW010000761.1 coordinate 2,726,599, forward strand.
AACTATTTTGTGACCATATTGTGGTCTTCTATATTTATGGAGTTGATATTTTGGCCTTTACATGCAAAGAATGTAAAGTCAACATTTGTGTCTTAAATGTTTTTGGCAATATTTTTGTTTTGCAATATTTTGTCTCCGATATCTCGACATACAACCATAGATAGCAGTGCAACTCAAAATCAGAAAACAGATACTGTTTAACAGTAACGGGAAATTAATGTTTAGTTACATAGTTAAAGCAGAAGGAAATCTACAATAACAGAAAATTGTCTCACTCAGAAGAGAGTATGTGGGGACAAACTTTTACATAATGACCTGAAAAAGGCACCCACCTGAGAACAACAAATGCTCACAGAAACATGATGTGCATGCCTTATAAACATTCAAGAGGAGACAGATTCTTGCAAAAGGCTATGCAAGAAATTAATCTCATAACTGTTTGAGCAAAAAAAAAGGACCACCATTAATGCTAAAATAAGACAGGGTGTTTTGCTCAATGTAGAATATGTATTAACTATCATCTGACTGAAAAGTGTACAAAAAGCAGCTTCACCCGGAAGAGTTAACTTCTCTCCTGGAAGAGCATTAAATGCTGAGCTTAGCAACGTTCATGAGAGCAGGAAAGGAAAACAGCGAGCCACACATCCCAAAGTAAAATACACCTCAAAAGAAGTATAATTAGAACAAAAATACCCTGTTTGATGACTCCTACTCCAAAACTATGCCTGATCCAGACGTTCTAGCAAAGAACGGAAACCAGAATCCTCATCCAAAATAACCTAAGAGATATTAGAGAAATGAAACTCAGAGAAACCATGTGTTGGCCTCCAACAAAGGCAAGTATGTCTTTGGAAGAGAGGTGACTGACTATACGCTGAGACAACGCCAATCCAGGTATTGCTTTCAAAAAGGAAAGCAGCAAACAGCCAATTAGACAACCTTGAACAAGGAAGATGCTTCTGTTGCTAATGAGGTTCGGCACTCAACATTTCCTTATAAAGTGAGAGACTGCCTTAGGAACCAGAAATCTCAGAGTAAGGTATCATCTCCTGAGAAAGGCAAATATTCAGATTGACAGTCAATCCCTGTACATTAGCTCATGGTGCAAGCAGAGGCATTTTTATGTTAAAATGAAAGTGGTCATAGGATAATAACAAACAAAACACTTCTGTGTTAAGATTCAGCCTCCAGTCAACATTGTTTACCAACGGGTGGAGGCCTGTTGATGATCCTAGCCTTCGACTACATCTTAGTTTATACAATCAAGCCCTCATTATAAGATTATTCTTAATTCTGATGGGGCTGGCAGCAGCAGTTACCAGCCCCATCAGAATTAGATATGAGGTGTTTCCACAGACCTATTTATTTTCACACAGATATTTTGAGAAATGTGGAATTATCTGGGGAATGATCCTTGAAATGAAAGATTCCACTGGTAATTCGTCATTTTTAAGGAGATCCTTAGTGTCCAACGTATAAAGACCTGGAGTTTCCATATCACCAGAGTTACCAATACTCTGGGCCACTCATAATGAGAGCCTAGGGGTTATCATTGTTTAGACACATTTTTTTATGTATGTTCACTGATACATCATGTTTAGCTGGGCATTTTAACATTATTAACTGTTAATTTACAGACATCTGGCATCACCTGGCTAAGTGTGTCCCCTGTCTCCTTTTTGGATTCTTCAGGAGGTTGTACTTCACTGGGATGGTCCAGTTGTTTACCCACATGTTCCTGCAGAATAGTTTCCAGGTCTTTCTGATCCATTTCCTTAAATACTGTAGACATATCTTTGTCTAATTCAACCGAACTTGGAATCTTCTCTTTTATTTCTTCTTTCTTGCTGTCAGACTCCTGTAATTGTTTTCCAATAATGAAGTACATAAATAATTGTATCACACTATTTGTAATTTAATTTATTATACAATATATCAAAGTTGATAAATGAATACAAAGCATGGTCAATACAGTTGAGGGAAAGAACAACATGCTTTCTGATCTATATAAAACAGTATTACTTGGAAAAGCCAAATCTTATTGTGTCCAATTTTTTTACAGCCTGCTTGACATTCCCAGCGATAGTTTCAAATAAATAGCTGGAGAATACAGTTGAGAGAAAGAAAAACATGCTTTCTGATCTATACAAAACAGTATTACTTGGAAAAACCGAATCTTATTGTTTCTAATGTTTTTTACAGCCTGCTTGACATTCCCAGTGATAGTTTCAGATAAATAGCTGGAGAACCTACAGCAAATGGTAAATTGCTGCAATGGGGTACTCTTTGCCACAGATTACTTAGGTGACCCTGGTGAACTCTGGGCAGTTCCCTCAATTCCTACATAGAACCTCTCCTCAAAGTCCACATCCTCTGTGTTGAGGAATAGAATGTCTGACAGCCTTTCATATACGCCTCCCAGCTTCAAGGTTTATGGCCTTTTCAATGGTAGGTTACAACCCAGACCACCAATACCCTCACCTCCCAACTTGTAAAAATATACACAATTTTTGTTAGAAAAGCTACAAAGCTGTCGATAACTCCGAATACAAAATGAAGACCTACATTAAAGAAAGGAAGGTTCTTCCTTATTTATTAAGTCATTTGGATAAGGTCCCGATGTTTAAACATATAGAAATTAATTATGAAACCGTATTTACTAGAGTTACTAAGTATTTCAATGACTTAAATAGAGGATAGATGGCTTGTGAACAAATGGTTTTGCTCCAAATACTTTGGTATTTTTTTTTAGTTCATCATATATATCTGGCACCCTGTAAAAATATTTATTTTAAAAAATATGAATCAATTATGAACACACTTAATACAGGACATGCCAGAATATAGCAGGTAATGTCAGAAGTCTGATTTAAATGAACCGGGGAATGCACATTAGTAGTATATTAAATTAATTTTGGGTAGAAGTTTTCAAAACAACGACAGGTGTATCCACTAAACCTACATAGTTTTATTTATATGTCTAGAAACAACTGTGGAGAAAGTATTGAGCAGCATACATTATAGGGAATTAAGTAGGTCCAACTTTACACATAACCACACCATGGCAATAACTCAGAGTTTCAAGATTTTTAAAAGCACATGTGAGCAAGGTGTTAATTGCTGGGTGACTTAGTATATATGGGATACAGCTCATTAGAGTAGATTATAAAGCACCTGTAAGTCATACAAGAGTTCCAAGACACAATAGAGACCAAGCTGTACTCTGGGTACCTTCGTAAGGTCGAATATCACCAAGGTGACCTGCAAAGCCTTTTTAAGTTGTATGTGTATTCCGTATAATACTTGTCATTTGGGATGGAGCAGGAGAAACAAGGCACCAAGGATATGACGAAGAGGATAAGATTGGGAGGTGGGACAACAGCAAGGGCACTAAATAATGCTTTATAAAAGGAAGGCTTGCTACAAATATGTTGTGTGTTTGCCGTTATCCAGTACCACCACTTATAAGCTTGCTCTCGTGGACCGGCATTGGGCATACTAGGGTTGGCATGTTCTGAAAAAAAAGTGGACACCCACATACTTTAAATGTATGGGTGTTTATGGTTACTCACACATCTTTCCTCAACCCATTCCCTACTTGGAAACAGTAAGTGATTTACTCATTTCAGGGGCACTAGTAAGTCAGTTTCCAGTGAGGGAATGGGCAAAGAACACCACCAACATTGTGGAATTGTATAGGAAGGGGTTTCTAAACATGGAAAGTATGTTCCTCATGGAGAAAAGAGGAAAAAGGAAAAAAGAAAAGGGAAGTTAGAACTTGCTTGAAGATTTTTGCATGAGCAAATAAATATTTGTTCATGAGAAAATGGAATCCACCTTGAGCACAACTCAGAAATAATGCAGCTATCACAACTTCACATGAGTGCTACTGGGAAGTGCCATGGATTCCATGAAAGACTAAAATTCACTCCAAACATAGGAGGAATACTGGGCTAAATTCCAGACTTTTCTGTGAATCAGCCTTCTTGCACATCTCTATTGCCCTTTCTGCTAAATATTTTTATGGGAGTGGCACTAGGGGATGCTCTCTGATAATGTTACCAGTCCTCCTCACCACCCTAACTGTATGTGCAGACATAACGTGCCGCTGCGGAACTTAGATCGTACTGTTACTTATTGTCACAGCAACCCAAATACACAAAATAAAAAGATGGTAGCTGGGAAGAAGTTACATGGACCTAACTCTTACCCATTCTAGGGCACTCCTAAGTTCTCTGTTTCCACCTGCTCTGCTTGCCAGCCCTGTAGAATCTCAGAGCACCCATCTCCAGCAGTGCCACTGTGTCACAGACAGAGCAACACAGACAAGACTTGCAAGCAGCCTGTTGCAGCAGGGAGGGAGAGTAAGCTTATCCATGCTGGTATGGTTACATCACTAGGTACCTTTAACAAGGTGTTACAGGTAGTCATGCCCATTTGTAATAACTTGGATTCTCTGATGTCTAAACGTGCTTGTAACAGGAAACTGATTCACATCAATGTATAGGAATATTACACTGCCCTTTGCATTGGACCCTGACATGCTTTCTTTCACTGATACATAAATATCATTTCCCTTTGGTGAGATGGGAATTGTATTCATTTTCACTGGTACCTCGGATAGTTTGAATGCTATTTTCACATGAACAGTAGTCACTGCTTCAGAAATATCTGGCACCTTCTGGCTAATTAATACATCGGATTTTGCAAAGATATATTACCAGACTTTCCTAGTGCAGTTGTTTATATTTCATCCCTAGTTCCAGAACTGATAAATGAGTATCTTTTTAACTGGACGCACCGAAGTTAACATCTTCTTCGATGTTTATTCTTTCAGACACCTATAGTGTTTCCAAATTCAGAAGTATTTAAGCAAGTGGTGAATACATTTCTTTGTTTTTGAATTTAAATACAGTGCTGGGTAGCGGGTGATAAATGAATGTGCTTCATAGGTCAACCAACTTTGTATGCCAGAGAGTAGTAAGAAAAAATAAATACCCTCACATTGAACAGTATACACTGATTGAAAAGGTGATAAGAGCAAACCCAGCAGTCGTTTGTGGCACTGCTACCTCTAAAGGAATTCTGAATTTCTGAAAATTCCTGTATCCTTCTCTCCATCCTCCTTTGAGTGTTTTGTCCTTCTTTCCTCTCTCCATCTTTCTTTCTGAAGTTTTCCCATCTTTCTTTTCTTCCTTCCGTCTTTGCAACCTTTCTGTACTTTTTTCCATCAATACTTCTGTCTTTTTACATCCACCCATCCTTCCCTCCATGAATCTGTTTTTTATCCATCTATCCTCCCTTCAATCCATCCTTGCATTTTTCTTCTTTTCTTTAGCCACCCAACCTTCCTTCTTATCATGCATCCATACATCCTTCCTTCCCCAACTCAGCTCCCTTATGGCCTCCATCATTTCCCTTTCTTCTTTTCATTCATCGCTCGATTCATCCTTAGTTCCATCCATCTATTTGTGTATGCATGCATTTCTCAATCCATCCTTTTCCCATTACATCCTTCTCTCCATTCATCCCTCCATCCATTCTTCTTTCTAATCATCCATCTCTGCATCCATCCTCTCTCCTTTGTTCTTTACACTACGCCTTCTCCTTCTCCTCATCCTTTTCTCAGTTCCTCTCTCCCATCACCCCTCCATTCCGTCCACTGCAAGAACTCGTGTTTATGAGTTTCTGTACAGATTCATAGGAACCATTCACACCAATGTAAACTTTTCATCTTACACAGGACTTCCCTTTGGCATACAATCCCCACTCAAGCTGCCAAAGTGGGGGGATCATGACGCCCCTTTTTGTATGTCAATTATTATGGTAACCGTGCTGTAGTTGGCTGGGAAGAGGGAGAAGCGGTATATCTCGGAAGACAGAAAGAACCTGCCTGGTAGGTGAGTGGTAGAGCATTGACCTGAGAGGAGTCCTGCCATTGTAGCCCTAGATTTCAGTGAATGCTTTTAAATTAAATGAATATTGGTGCTTAACAATGTATAGTGTACACCCTTCAGCATGATCTACATAGTATGCAACCATAAGTTGATAAATTACTGAGTCGAGGTAGATTAGATGTTGTCATAGAGAGGTCAATTAGCTGGAATCACCCCCTTCAATATGATTTTGATTCCTAAGCAGCAGTCTCCCAAAGATAACTAATGGCTTATTACTGAACAGAGTAAAGGGCATTTTGAAGAAATATCTTTTGTCTCAATAAGCACATGTAATATGAAGCTTGGGACAGGGCAGGAGAGGTAAATCCTTATATTAGGATCATTTTTAGACATTTAATTTGTCATGTTCAACAGTATTCAACGCAAATTCCCTGTTGAGATACACCAGATCCTAGTAGCTAAGAAGCAACATTGTTATTGTGTTAACTCATTTTCACTTGGCTTCACCATTTGTTGAATTACATCTTGTGGCAAACAAGCCAAACAATAACTATGCATTCAGCAGTGCCTGCCATGTGAAAGATACAGATCTGGACATGCACATTTTGCACCAGGCCACAGGAGCTTAAGACCCTTCAGTGGGCTCCCATTCAGTATAAAATCAATAAATATCATTGAGAAATTAAAGACTCTGGGGCTCCTCACCACATTCTGCTGGGTGGGGCATCATTTTGTGTTCCAACAATTCCAGGCCACCTTAACATTCAGGATACATAGTATCTCCCTCCATGTCCATAGTAATTCTGTACCCCTTCTTGGCAGAATTAACTTACATATCTCACCCCCACAGATTTTAAGGAAATTAACCCCACTATACATCTTGCAACTGAGCAGACCTGTGAAGCAATGGATGGGCAATCCGAGAACAATTACCAATTGTCACCAACAAGACTGTGGAATATCAAATGCTTTATGCAAGTTGGAGAAAGGAAGACCCTTTGCAGATACTTCCAACGTACTTTCCATAAAGTTTGTTTATTCAATTTACACATCTGTCAGATTGGGTGTTGATTAGAACTCTATACAAGCTAATACTCCATCTATTACTGTTGCTCATCTGCATTTTCATATGTGATAAACATTTATCTTTTGTTTTTTCTGGCTATTGTGGACCTGCTGTGGCTATTGTGTGCTTAAACAGGACATACAGATAAGTAAATCCACTGTTAAATCTCATGATAAAAAAGAATCCTCCATGCTTTCTGGGTTATCATCAATGAATCTGTTCTGCATGCAGTAAAACAATAATAAAAATGCGGTGCCCTGTCTGTCTTCTATGTTGCTGTAGCATATTGTGGTACATTTTGTAACCGTAGATGAGCTAAAGTCCAGATATTCTAGAGCACATTGCCCCTTTCTGTGGGGAATGTAGCACTGATAGCCATACCTCAAATGCTGTATCTCAAATAAAATATCGAACAATATATTCATGTGGGATAAGGAAAAGAAAAGAATAAGGTATAGTAAATACAAATAATTGAATGAGAAAATGCATACAACAAAAAGGTAAAAAAAATTTAGTTTATATTTATGATTGTACTGTTCCAGACAAGAACAAATCCAACGCCAGCTTGGAAATGCAGGAATTAAACCCCAAGCACAGAGGACGTGTCAAGGGACACAGGGTGTCCTGAGTTACATTATTCGAAGGTAGAAAAAACGCTGCTCAGGAAGAAACTTAAACGATCCCAAGAGAGGTGGGTAGGAAACCGCTGCATCCCCTGAAATACAAGCCGTGCACGGGAACTGAAGCCTGTAACCACACTGATACACACACTAAGACTTTGAGGTTATTGTAAATCATAAATCTAAATGTAGTTATTTAACCTTTTGTTGTGTGTATTCACTCATTCAGTTATTTATATTTATTATACCTTGGCTTACCTTATTTTTTTCTTTTCCTTCTCCCGAGTGACTCTATTGTTTGAAATGTTAATGCTACCCAGGTACTTAGGGTTATAGGGTTGACCCCGGTAATTGTTATGTAGCACAAATAAACAGCATTTGGAACATTTCTGCGGTCCAGTGATTTCTCTTAAAAACCCTTATCATAAATGGATGAGACACTAGGAAAATAAGAAAATGCATCAAACTTCAAACACTACAGTAACAGTATTTAGTTTTTTTTTATTACTAGTTTCTACCTTGCTGAATTGCTCACCACTTTCTCACCCATTGACTACCTCACCACTACACAACATCCCGGGGTGAAACATGTGGGAGCCAGTGCAGGAGCACCGTTTTCCACATGCCATTCCCCAAAATCCAATTATACAGAGTACCACATCCTGTGTTAGCAATACTCCTTGTATCTGTACCGGTTTATAGTCTGATAAATTGGAATTGGGGAACTTAGTGCTATCCGTTCCAAGCATCAAGCAGGGGTCAATCAGGGGTTTGAAGTGCAACTACTCACCCGTGAGGGTCTCAAGGTTTTTGCAGCTCCGGTTCAGTCGAAGAGCCAGGTCTTGAGGGTCTTCCTGAAGATGTGCAGAGTAGGGGCGCGTCTGATGTCGACCAGGAGCTCGTTCCAGGTCTTAGCCGTGTTGTAGGAGAAGGTTCTTCCACCTGTTCTTGCTCTGCGGATGCGCGGGGGTTCGGCGAGGGCGGCGGATCGGAGGTTTCTCTTGGGTACGTGGAAGGAGATTCTTTCGTTGAGATATTGGGGTCTGGTGGTGTGGTGGCATTTGTAGGCATGCGTGAGTATCTTGAAAGTTATTCTCTTCTCAACGGGGAGCCAATGGAGGTTTCACAGGTGTTGGGTGATGTGTTCGTGTCGAGGGATGCCGAGGACAACTCTGGCTGCGGTGTTCTGTATGGTCTGGAGTTTGCGGAGCAGAGACTTGTTGATACCGGCGTAGAGGGCGTTTCCATAGTCCTGTCTGCTGGTTATGAGTGCATGGGTGACGGTCTTTCTTGATTCGGCGGAGATCCATTTGAAGGTCTTATGAAGGATGCGGAGGGTGATGAAACAGGTGGAGACGACGGCGTTGATCTGTCGGGTCATAGAGAAGGAGGAGTCGAGTACGATGCCGAGGTTCCGGGCGTGGTCTGTGGGGGAGGGTGGCTGCCGAGGGTGGTGGGCCACCAGGTGTTGTCCCATGCAGCGGGGTAGGGTCCGAGAATGAGGACCTCTGTCTTCTCCGAGTTGGGCTTCAGGCAGCTGCTGCTCATCCAGGATGCAACATCTTTCATTCCTTCCTGGAAGCTGAGTCTGGTGGTGATGGGGTCCTTGGTGAGGGAGAGGATGAGCTGGGTGTCATCGGCATAGGATACTATGCTGAGTCCATGCTGTCTGACGATGGCGGTGAGGGGGGCCATGTAGATGCTGAAGAGCGTAGGGCTGAGCGATGATTCTTGGGGTACTCCGCAGTTGATCTCTGTGGGTTTGGAGAGGAAGGGTGGAAGTCTGATTCCTTGGGTTCTGCCAGTGAGGAAGGAACGGAGCCAGTCAAGGGCAGTACCCTGTATGCCAGCGTCGTGGAGTCTGGCGGTAAGTGTGCGGTGGGAGACGGTGTCGAAGGCTGAGGAGAGGTCGAGTAGGATCAGGGCCATGGTGTGTCCTTGGTCGAGGAGAGTGAGGATGTTGTCTGTAGCGGTGAGTAGAGCGGTCTCCGTGCTGTGGTTGCTGCGGAATCTGGATTGGGAGGGGTCGAGGATGGAGTTCTCTTCAATGAATTTTGTTAGTTGGACGTTGACGGTCTTCTCTGTGACTTTGGCCGCGAAGGGGAGGAGGGAGATGGGTTGGTAGTTCTTGAGGTCAGTGGGGTCTGCTGAGAGCTTCTTGAGTAAAGGCTTAACTTCTGTGCGTTTCCAATCATCAGGGTTGTGAAGGTGGCATTGATGGTGCGTCGTAGTTCCGGTGCGATGGCGGCGGCGGCTCTGTGGAAGATGTGCGGAGGGCAGGGGTCCGTGGGGGCTCCTGAGGGAATGCCTTTCATGGTTGATGCAGTGTCTTCGGTGGTCACAGGGGTCCAGGAGGAGATGGTAGGCTGGCCGGCGTTGCTGGAGGAGAGAGTGGTTTCGGAGTCAGGTGTCTGTTCATTGAAGTTGTCATAGAGGGACTTGATTTTCAGATGGAAGTAGGAGCCGAGCTTGTTGCAGAGGTCCAGGGAGGGGGTGATGTCCGTGGTTTCGCCGGGGGGTTTGGTGAATTCCTGGATGATGCTGAAGAGTTCCGTTGAGTTGCTGGAGTTGACGAGGATCTTGTTCTGGATGAAGGTACTTTTGGTGGATCTGATGAGTTGGTGGTATTCTGTCATGGCGTTCTTGTAGGTGGTGCGGTCTTCTGGGGATTTGCTGTTTCTCCAGTTCTTCTCGAGACGTCTGCAGGTGCGTCTGGATTCTTGGAGGTCGGTGGTGAACCAGGTGGCCTTTCTGGGGCGCTGTCTGTCGGGGCTACATAGGGGTGTAAGCTCGTCTTGCAGTTGGTGATCCATCTGTGAAGTTCTTTGGCTGAGAGGTTGGCGTCGGTCGGGGTAGAGGTGGAGCCGCGGTTGAGGGTGGAGTTGAGCTGTTCCTCGGTGACCTTGCTCCAGTTACTTCGTGGAGGGTGGGGTGCAGGTTTGGGGACAGCGGGTTCATTGATGTGGAAGTGTATGCAGTGGTGGTCCGACCAGGGGGGTTGTGTGGTGTGGCTGAAGTGGATGTTGTTACCTCCTGCGAAGTTGGGGTCCAGGGTGTGTCCTGCCTTGTGGGTGGGGGTGGTGACAAGTTGTTTCAGTCCGAGGTTGGCGAGGTTGTCGAGGCGGGTGGCGGAGTTGGGGTCGCTGAGGTTGTCAAGGTGGAAGTTGAAGTCTCCGATGAGTATGTAGTCCATGGAGGCGATGGCGTGGGGAAAGATGAGGTCGGCGGTGGTAGTGGTAAACACGGTTCGAGGTCCAGAAGGTCTGTAGGCGAGGGTGCCTCACAGGGTCGTTCTGGGGCTGGTCTGGATCTAAAAATGGAGGTGTTCGGTGGTGGGCGGGCTGTCGCTCGTGCTGGAGGTGGTGAGTCGGAGGGAGCTCTTGTGTGCAATGACTAGTCCCCCTCCTGGGTGGTTGGGGCGGTCCTTCCTCTGGATCTTGTATCCGTCGGAGATGTAGGTGGCGATGTCGGGGACGGAGGTGGAGTTGGTCCAGGTTTCTATGAAGAAGGCGACGTCTGCGAGAGGGTGTCGAGGAGGTCCTGGATCTCTACAGCGTGTCTGCGCAGGGAGCGTACGTTGAGGAGGATGCACCTCAGGGCTTCGGGATGCTGACGTCAGGCGTGGGGGTGCGGAGGGTGGTGATGGTCTGGCGGCAGTGTCAGCAGGAGAACTGGCCGTGGGTGGAGTGCGGCGTAGACAGCTGGCAGTTGTTGTTCCTTCCGGGGTTGAGCGCGAGGAGGGCAGCTGCGTCGTAGTGGTGGGTGGTCTTAGATACAGGAAACCTGGTGCTGGTCGCGGTCGGGTCGCAGAAGGGCACAGACAGGCTTGCCTTTGGCGTCCCTGTGGTAGAAGCCAACCAAAAATATGAATAGAAGACTACTCGGATCCTTAAGGGGATCCTAACCCATGCATGTTCACAGCATAAGCACAGTGGAAGGAACAGCAATAAGAAAGGTCATAAAGGCATAGACAGCATGGGAAGAACGTTACCCATGATAGTAGAACAACTTGCCAAATAACTCTATAAAATAAAGCTACTGTTGCACATATCTAAACTCAAACAGCATGTTTGATACTTGAAAGACATGGAACAACAGGTGAAGTCAGACCTGCACTGAAACAGCAAGAGAGGTCCATCACCTGTGGGAAAGGATAATGAAAGCTCTATGAAGGACAACATACATAACATGTCGTAAAGCGCACGTTCACCGCAAGGGTATCTTGGAGCTGAATTACAGATGTTTAAAGTGACCCAACTGAAAGGTACCCAAGTTATCAACCTCAGAATGAAGAAAGGCTGAGTCGCAGAAATATGAACCTGTGAGCATAAGGTTAAACATGGGCTCCAACAATGGAAGCATAGTCCACCAAGCCACCAGACACGATAATAGCAACTATGGGCATAGAAGCAGACGTATCCCTAGAGAGATAATACAAAGACCACTAGGATATCTCCAAGAAATACCCTGATATAGGCGTAATGAAATAAATAAATAAATAAATAACCACCTATGTCTAGACAAGAGAAAATATAACACGTAGAAATAAAGTAAAGCTGAATAATCAGCCAGATAATGCTGCCATAATAGTATGGAAACCATAAAGGCCATCATACCACATAGGAAAGCAACAGTCATCCAAAAAGTCAGCGTAATGCAAATTGCCTGAGACAACATCAGCAAGCAATAGAGTATAAAGTTGAATAAGATATAAAGCATGAAAAAGAAACCTTGAAGCTTAATGAAACCAAAGGTTAGTAAGTAAACTCACAATATGAATAGAGACTCATCTGCAGATGATGTAGAAAAAATTCCTCATACTGAAACTGGGGAATTTGAAAGGATTCCATAATAAAAGAATCCAAGTGATCTATAAAATAAACATCTATATATCATATATATATATATCTATGGTAGCTTGGATATATATATATATATATATATATATATATATATATATATATATATCCACCACAATCGTTTTCACTGGTTTCCCACAAACGATGCCAGGGCCATAAAAAATGTTTGAGTTAATAATTATGACCTAATTTTGAATTTAAGCATTGCATGTTGACTTCAATGTAATGACTCACGATGTATCTCTGAACAATGAGGTTGACAAAACAAGTCTGTTTTTCTAGCTCCGTAAACGTTCAGACACCTTGAATCTGTCTTCACTGTCTATTACGTAAAGGTGTGTCACATGATATGTTATAAACACTGTGATTTGCATTGCACTCGTACTCGTGAACAAGGAGTTTGTCTCCGAAACGCGTCGAGTGACTTGGCTTAAAATAAAAACACGCTGAAAAAGGATTATCTGTGGCCCTGGCATCGTTTGTGGGAAACCAGTGAAAACGATTGTGGTGGATGTTTGGGGTTCGTGACCCCGCCATGGCCCGCCACTGAAAGCGGCTTGGGTTTCTGCGCGAACATTTGGCTGTGGATCTGATTTAAGAGTAAACCCCTGCCCGCCCTTACATACACCTGAGAAGGATTGAAGCAGCTCTGACCGTGGAAGTTTATCGCAGACACAAGCATCACCATGGATGCGGATTGAACTGCATGTGAAACGCCAAACACGGGTGAGTGAGCGACGTCTCTTCTATAAACACAGGATACTTTGTATCGTGTATTTAAGGGCAAGTGGAATTGGAGGACGTTCGTAAAAGGTTCCGTCCTCCTTTGTTCCCTTCAGCGTGTGCGCGTGCAGACAGCGCAGGAACCAACATCTTTACAAATGGCCTCGTCCAGAAATGAAAAGAGAAGTGAGGCAGCTAGCAGGATGTTTGAGAAACAAACATAAGTATCAAATGAGGAACGAGCAGAGATCCCTGAAACCAGCGACTTCGGCACCACTAAAAAATCATTGTGGAATAAATGATGGAAACTACTGAAAGTAGAACAGAATAAATGGTGGGAAGCGACTAAGCTCCAGAAATACGTCGAGGCTGGCCGCATCCCATGGGGCCTCAGGATTTTTATTACACCTACATTCAATGAGCCTGATCCCGACCTCGTGGAAGAATGGGCTACCAACAGTCACCAATGCTCTACCATCATGCTACAATTACTTGTCAAATACGCAAAAAAAGACTGTGACAGAATCGTGATTGAAATAGAGGAAATCACGACAAAACTCAAACTGGTCTGTGGGAGCAAAGAGTTTGATAACGACATGGCTAAAATGGAGCAGAAATTGGATAAAATAAAGAACGAGATCAAGGAGAAGAAACAAAGGAAATATCTGCGTGATTTAGTGGACTATGAAAAAGGTCAAGTGTTAACATTTGCCAAAAGATATGACCACTTACGCACAAACATTGCAGCCAATGAAACACGACAAAACTCAGGCTCCAACAAATCCAGCACAGGCGAACCATCGACCAGTGACCCCAAGGATGGCAACATTACTGAGACAAGCAGCAATGAAATGGCTAAGAGTCCAGCCATAATGGGACCAAAAGAATTAATTTTAAAGCAATTTTCCATGATGGCCCAAGGCAGGATGGCGACCTAAAACAAACCAGAAGTCGGGGGGCCAAGAGGACGTGGAAGAGGAGGCAGAGGAGACGGAAGATCAAACGCCTCAGCGAGAGAAGAAATCACAAGTCCTGTGGGAACAAGAACAAGGGGACAGAAGAAGCAACCAAAATGAAAGACTTAAAGACTGTAGTGAACCTGTCAAAACGGGAACTTAGTGACACTGAAACAGAGGTATTGTCTTATGGCCTTTCTTTTTGTCCCTCAGCCAATTTTGATTACACCCAGGGTCGGATAGATCTTTTTCAATTCACCAGGAAACTTAGACTAAAAAAATTGTTTGCCACCAAAGTTAATGAACATGTGCCCAACACTAATGAAGCGCCCAGTGAGATACAGATAGGTGACATTGAGTTATTGCATATGCTCCATGATCTGGAGGGAGATCCAGGGATGAACCAAGACCCAAATTTGAACCTTATCAATGAAAATATTAAACTTGATCTCAATCACGACAGTGGCTTTAGGCCCAAATCAATATTTTTACCACACATTGCGAATGAAGCGATAGGTGTCTTCGAGAAAGGGGTGGTCAAAGAGTTAGATAAATTGTCCAAATACAAGAGATATGACAAGAGTAACCTATCTGAGGCCCAGCAGTCAGCAATACAAGCCCTTAAAAATGATGACAACATTGTGATAAAGAAATCGGACAAGGGGGCAATACTGTTGGTATGTCAAAGGACATGTATGTGAATGAGGGCCTCAACCAGTTGAATGATAGCAGTAGGTATGAAAAGAGTACTAAAAGTAAATACGATGCAGCCAACAAAAAATACCAAGATCAATTGGAGGAATGGAGAGAAAGAGGTTTATTAGAACCAGAAGAATTTAATTTTTTAAGATGTAAATATCTGAAATTACCTGCCCTTTACCTCCTCCCTAAGCTCCACAAAAACAAGACAAATCCCCCGGGAAGGCCAATTGTGTCTTCAAGGGGGAGTTGCCTTGAAAACACCTCTAGATATGTGGATTTTTATCTGCAGCCGCTAGTACAAACCCTCCCCTCCTATATGAAATACTCAGGAGCCTTTTTACGACTGATTGAGAATGTGGAATGGCATACGAGCTGTCTGCTTATGAGTTTGGACGTAAACAGCCTATATACCAGTATCCCTCATGAAATGGGCATTAAGGCATTAGAACTAGGTCACTTTCTTTTTTGTTCCACACCGAAATGATTTTAGATATGATTTACACTTGTCTAACACAGAACTTCTTCTTGTTCGACGGACTCATATACCGTCAAACCCTCGGTACCGCGATGGGCACTTGCTTCGCCCCCAGTTTTGCAGGTTTGTACCTGGGCTGGTGGGAGGAGCAAGTTGTCAGCAACCTGGACCAGTATAAAACACATGTTAAAGCCTGGGCACGGTACATAGATGATATTTTCTGTGTCTGGGATGGCAGTGCCGAGGAAGCTATGGAATTTGTCAATACACTGAATGCAAACACTTTGAATCTGACTTTCACAAGTCACGTCAACATGGAAACCATTGAATTCCTCGACCTTATTGTTAAGATCAAGGACAACAAGCTCACGACAGCTCTCTTTAGAAAAGAGACAGCTGGGAACAGCTTGCTACACGCTCACAGTTGCCACCCAGGGAGCCTCATCAGGAGTATCCCCCTGGGTGAGCTTCTGAGAGCCAAGCGTAACTGCAGCACGAAAGATGATTATGATAAAGAGAGCCAAATAATGTGTGAAAGATTCAAAGTTAGAGGATACACTTCTAAATGCATTGAGAAAGCTCGCTTTGAAGTGGACAAAAGAGAAAGGAGTGACTTACTTAAGGAGCAAAACAAAGTTTCCGATGAACCTAGAGCTGTCGAACCAACAAATAATGTTCGGTTCATAACTAGCTACAACAAACTATCAAGGGAGGTCAGAGGGGCCCTTAGTAAATACTGGGAGGTTCTTAAAACTGATAATGACCAGGCTAAGTGTGTAGAAGACTACCCACAAATAACTTATCGCAAGGCAAAGTCCCTAAAAGACACAATCTGTAGAACACTCACCACACCAGATGCAAGAAAGAGCACTATACAAGGGTTCTTTACATGTGGCAGATGCAAGGCCTGCAAGTATAGTGTTAACTGTAAAGAAGTCAAGCTGTCTCCCCATTGTAGACCATTTAAAATCCTGAGACATTACTCATGCAACACGGAATTCGTTGTTTATGCCCTCAGATGCCCTTGTAACAAATACTACATAGGTAGTACCATACATAAGGCCAAGAAACGCATCTTGGAGCATCTGAGGGCAATAAAGAACAACGATAAGCAATACCCAGTTGCAAGACATTTTGCGGCCCACCACAACGGTAACAATACATTACTTTCTTTTTGTGTCTTGGACAATGTCCCTACCAGGGAAAGGGGAGGTGACAGAGTCCAAGAGTTAAGGCGATTAGAATCTAAAATGATTATAAAATACCACACAATGCAACCTGTGGGACACAACTGTGATGAAGCGCTGTCAATACATTTAGGATAGGGATCACAATGCTTGCCTCTATGATTTTAGAATGATTTACACTGCCTAACTGTTGAAACATTGGTTTTTACGAATGTTTTTAATCCTCACTTCCCTTGTGTATAATTGTATAGTGGATGTAAATAGTGATGTATGTGTGGTATGGTTTCTCACCTTTGGTTATTATTATTATAATTATTTTTATTATTTTTCACAGGTCCCTGGTTAGTTTCAAATGGAGAGTGGAATGCAAGACTGATAAAATTAACTGAGTATGCAAATTGGAGATACGAGTGGGCAAGTGAAGACACTGATGACCAATTGTCGAGAGTTGATTTTTACCCACTGGGGTTGGACTGGATTGCCCACTGGGCTTAATATGGCAATAAGATGACCCAGAAATGCACCTGGAATGACATGAATATAGAAGAGGTTTTCTCAGAATAAAGTTGATTTGCCCACTTGGGCTGTACTTTACCGAATCAGTCACCAGCACTAGCAATTAAGTCGGTTTTAAACCGAGCGTGTACGATTACACATGGTGTGGGTCGTATGTTTATATCACACAGAACTCTCGCTAGCACTAATGGTTAGAAAATATGAAGGTGCGGCGCACGATGATGCAGTAGTAATGATTTCCGTGACGGCACATATCAATGACTCTTGGTTAAAAAATGTTTGAGTTAATAATTATGACCTAATTTTGAATTTAAGCATTGCATGTTGACTTCAATGTAATGACTCACGATGTATCTCTGAACAATGAGGTTGACAAAACAAGTCTGTTTTTCTAGCTCCGTAAACGTTCAGACACCTTGAATCTGTCTTCACTGTCTATTACGTAAAGGTGTGTCACATGATATGTTATAAACACTGTGATTTGCATTGCACTCGTAAATAAGGAGTTTGTCTCCAAAACGCGTCGAGTGACTTGGCTTAAAAAAAAAACACGCTGAAAAAGGATTATCTGTGGCCCTGGCATCGTTTGTGGGAAACCAGTGAAAACGATTGTGGTGGATGTTTGGGGTTCGCGACCCCGCCATGGCCCGCCACTGAAAGCGGCTCGGGTTTCTGCGCGAACATTTGGCTGTGGATATATATATATATATATATATATGCGCCATCTAGGGACCACAGTTTGCAAAGTGCGAACCTAACTACAACAACTAGAGTTAGGTAAATGATTAAAAGAGTTGCCCCTAGAAGAGCAACTATCCAGTAAGAAAAGAATAAAAGCCATCTATGAAAAGTAAAAGCTATGAGGCAAATGCCTAGTCTCCTCATGGCCACGTGTAGGAATACCTTCAGAGAGAAGAAAAGGTATATCATTAGAGGGAAATGACCTTCAGACAGAAGAAATCTTAGTAATAACACAAAGCGTTATAACAACTCGAAAAGAGTCAAGAGTATTTATAGGAGAAGGAGTAGAATCGACGGAGAGGCACGCCTCCCTGGAGACCAATAATAGCATGACATAGGAAAAAAAACTATCTTGACAAAGGGACATGTACAAACCAACCATGTCTACAGGAAGGGGTGGAAAAGCCAATCAAATAGCAATGGCTATAAGACAGAACCTGACGAGCAAAATACAAAGGGCCTGATTACGAGTTCCCCCAGCCACTGCACCACCAAACACGTGGTCGGGCTCCCTCCAGATTATGAGTATTTCTTGTGTCAAGCAAGCTTTTTTTTTACATTTCCCACGGCGATGCGCTGAAAATGGGCACCGCAATGGGAACCCCAAAAACAGTTTCTGCATGTCATGGACTATAAGGTCCATGCCGTGCAGGAACTGTGGTGCAAGCACACAGGTGGGCATATATTGTACCCACTGTATGTACCCCAGGGCGCATAGGCACAAGAGGGCCCTGTAGGGCCCCTTTTGTTTCCTCTCTGCCACAGTTTTCATGGAGAAGGCACTGCCATGAAATCGGTGGTGGAGAGGAAACTCATAATATGCTTGTTAGGACCGTGGCAGTCCCGCCAAGCATATTGTGGCCTCCTGACTACTGAAATACCTCCAGCTGCAGCAGGGCAATGGCAGTCCGGCCGCCCTAATTATAATAGGGCAGTCAGAATACTGCCACTGCCGCGCCCCAGACTCATAATAGAGCCCAAAGTGTTTGAAGGCTCACAAGATTATAATCTTGCGGCCAACAATGATCATATATACTGATACACCCATGAAGGTACAAATATCAAAAGCACCTAACAAAGAGTACCAAACTTCACAAATGTATGATACTGTAAGTCAGATAAATAATTCAACACAGAGGCTAGAACTCTGTACCCCCAAATGAGGGTCCATTAGTGCACAAGCTGAGAATCCTAACTCAGTACATAAATATTTAGACATCCTCTCATAGCACACAAAAAGTACTCCACCTAGAGTAAAGAACGTACCATGAAGGTATCAACTCTTGAGCTTGAGCCCTTCTGCAGAGTAAAGCAAACTGCAAGCAGTGGCGTAGCTAGGCTGGTGAATTAATCCTGCATTTGCTGGCCCGCAGATAAGACCGCCCCCGCTACGCCACTGACTACAAGACCTGTACATCAGGTATAAATCAAAAACCAGACACAAATAAACAGCTGAAAAACTGTCTAAGGCAGAGCTGAAGGAGAAAGGCATAACTTGTGCGCCAAGCAGTAATAGTAATCCAGAAAGCCATATATTGTGGAATTTAGTGTAAAGAACACAACTGTACTGTACTACTATAATCACAACTGACCAGAGTAAGAGTCAGGCAAAAACGTGGAAAAAATCGCAAGGTTAGTTAAAGAACCATAAACTCCTGCAGTAAGCAGAAACATCACACTGAGCGCAAGTAGAAGAAAACATACTGCAACCCAGTGATGAAGAAACACTTCCATCTACACAGTAAGAAAGAAAGAAAGCAGAGCCTTCAAAGACATGTCTAGGTGTCTTTATCACACTGTGCAGCTCTAAATCATCACAAGCTGAATCAACATGTACACAAAATAAATGTACACCATCAAACAGCATATCTTTGAGGCTATTCTGAACAGGCTCTGAAAACCCAGATCGATTCAGCCAAGCTTGTCCGCGCAGTGCAAATGACTGAGCCACAGCTCTACCCATAGAATCAGTGGTGTCCATACCACGTGTTATGGGGAATTTGTCTGCCTCTTGGCCATTACACACCAACTGTAGCAGTTAACTTCTGGTTTCCTCTGGGAAAGAGGGAAGCTTACTCTCCACTGAGTCTCATAACGCATGGGAAACCTTCCGAGAATACATTTAGTATTCAAAGACCGTAATGTTGCACAAACCGAAGAGATCAGATTCCTCCCACAACTTTACAGCCTTCTGGACTCTGTGCTTGATGGAACCAGAGGGAGGGCATTTGGGTCCACAAAGGCTGTTGCTATTTGCACAACCAGACCTTTTGTGGAGGGATGTTTTAAGAGACAAGCATGGTCCCCAGGGGTGGGCCGATGCCTATGGTATATAGCCCAGTCTACAGGCATTCCTGTTTTCAGCCTTGCCCAAGCCCCTAACAATATGTTGTGGAGAGACTCATTATAAGAAAGTAAGGACTCCACTCCTGTCTTACCCTGCTGAGAACATCCACCAAAGAGTCTGTGGACAATTCCACTGAGGGGAGCTGGCAATCTAAGACAACATCTGCCCTCCTTAATACCACAGCATAAGAGGAACTCACCTCTGTTGCCATACCAGGTGGAGAAAGCAAATCTGAAGCTGGGGAGGACTGAAGACCACTAGCCTCACCCAGGTCTGTCAGCCAATTTTCCTTCAAGGGAGGCTGGACAGTATTGTCAATTGGGTATTGACACCCTTATTCTCCCCTTCACCTTCCAGACTGCATTCCCATAGGAAGAGCAGAAACAGGCTGTATACGGGCAGATGGAAAGTTGCTTTAAGCGGACGGCTCCATTGGTGCCAGTGAGGTGATGTGTTGATGTGAAGTGGAGTACTTGGTGAGCCGTCGATTTGCGCAGCTTCCCTCATGACCTGACCTGACTCTGATGCCGAAGGCTAAGACCTCGAAGGGCTGTGCACCGGTGCCGTCTCGAATCCGATAAGAGTTTCAGAAGGATGAACTGGCACAGAGGGCGAACCCACCAGCAAGGATCCATTAGGGGCACCCCCCACCTCGTTGGGGCTAGAAAACATGGCAGAGAGGTATTGAGGCCCAAAGACCTTAAGCAGGGAAATGTAATATTCCTGTATTCTCGTTACAGTCACCTCAGTCCCAAGATATTTAGGGAGGAGCGAGGTAGACTCCAAAGAACGCTCTACAACCGAAGGTTAGGAGACAGTGTCAGAAACAAACTTAAGTTTTGACTGTTGGTGATTCAGTGCCTCCCTTGACATCGACGGAGATGGCCCCTCACCAGAACGGCTACTCGACTGGTCACTGCACTTCGACGAGGACTGACGACGACATATGCCTCAGACAGTCGCACCACCAGAGGTTTCATGCAACGTTATCTCAACGCCTTCGGCCAAAGATGCTGACAGGAACCACACTCCTCCGAGTCATGGTGGTCTCCCAGGCACTGCAAACAGATGGTATGAGGACCTGTGACCACATCTGTCTGTCACAAGATCCACAGAATTTCAACCCTGAAGGCATTGCAAAAAGCACACTGTTTCTCACACAAAATGTGGAAATGGGGCACAAAATGGACCCCTAACTTCTCCGAATCCATTTTGTAAGCACAGAAAAAAAGTAACTGGATGTCAGCACGTTGGGGAGGTGGGTAATATGGATTCCGTCTACATCACATCGCATGATGACATAGATAGAGAGTAGAGCGGCGCCCTCTTCCGACGCGTGGACATGCTGTGGAAAAAGTTTCCAGATCCAATCTAGCGTCTGGGGGGAGGATTCTAAAGTAGGTATCTGCGGCTAGATGTCTCTACCAGATGACATATTTTCCTTTCCATGTCAATGATCTAGTTTCTGAGTCACTCTAACTTCCAAGGCCTGTACTGTAGTCCAAACATTTTCAATTTTCTAACCAGAGTCTAGCTAATCCCATCTCCACATATATAAAAAGAACCCAGACAAAAATCTAAAATATCACCTATATTGAGGAGAAGTTTCATGTCAAGCCAATGTGAGACAAAATCAAGTTATAGCATCAACCCAGAGTTCATTGACCATTTAGAGCTACACAGCAAAGTGGTCTTGGAATCCTGGCTGAATCCCAATCATGTATCATTGCAGATTCTTTAGCCCAAGTACTAATGAATAACTCTGTGAGTTCGGTTTTATATTAATATTCAGGCGTACCTTGGATAGTTTGGCTGTTATAATCTCCTGAGTGTCAGTTACTAGTTCAGTGACAACTGTTACCATCTTGCTCACTGAAACATCCTTTTCAGATTCTTCAAGAGTAATACCAGATGTTGCTTCTATGGCTTGCCCAGGTCTCTTGTCTGAATCTCCCTGTACAATGGTTTCAATTTCAACATTGAACGATGCACAAACTGGAGTAGAAGTATCTTGTGTAACTGAATCCTGTGATGTTAATGCCATCTCAGAAGTTTCTTCTTCCTTTCTGATAGACACCTGTAGTTTTAGCAAATTGAAAAGGTGTTACTGAATTATACAGTGCCTTTTTTAGACTTGCATTAGTATTCCATAGCATACAATCTGTTAAATTAATGTGAAAGAACAACAACATGGCTGTATAGTTGTACAAACAACAGGTTACTTTTGCACGAAGTGGAAGGATCTCACTGATCACCAATCATTCTTTCATTCGGCTATAGTATTTGGGAGATGAGGCACACTAGAAGCTATGGAGGAGGGCACAATCTTAGTAAAACCCAATGCTGAAATTTACTCTACTGGCTCCCATGCTGCACCTCTAGGTTTCTTGATCATTAGCAATGCCTGGTGAAGACCTCTAATGTCACTCGAATGGCAAGACAATCTAAATGTTATTAGGCAGGAAATACTATATTATAGGGTATTAGAAGTGTAAGAAATTGCAGTCAACCATCAGACCAATTTCTTACACTTCTGTGAGACCTGGTTAATCTTTAATATACGACTTGTCATCTGTTCTTTCCCCTTTACAGGTTGACAGACTGCGCCCTGGTAGCTAATTGCCATTCCTGATCGATCTCATTCTCTGGTTTTAAATTCACTTTGGGCCCTACTCTTATTTTACTTTTCATCTCCCCATTTACGTTTTTCTGACAGCATTAAAAAGTGATTTGTGTAATCTCTGTCCCGATGATGACCTGACTTAATACAGGTCGAAACGCTGTCGGCACAATCAAGCAAATTTAAGGCCTCTGGCGCTTAACATGCTTCTGTAAAATTATTCTCTCCAGTATTCATGTTTTGTACCATTTTGTAACATAAGACAAGTCTTATGTTTAGGAGTAATTCTGAAGAGGCATAGCTAGGTGAGTGGTGCGCAATTTCTCCAAAAAAGGGGGGCACCAACTTACATGTCTGTAGTTTAGGTGCTGGGACAAGAGGTCCGGGGTGGGGAAAGGCGAATTAATCCTGCATTTGTGGGCCCGCCCGCCCGCAGGTAAGACTGCCCCCTGCTACGCCACTGAGTGCAAGACCTGTAAATCAGGCATAAATCAAAAACCAAACACAAATAAACAGCGGAAAAACTGTCTAAGGCAGAGCTGTTGGAGAAAGACATGACTTGTGCAACAAGCAGTAATAGTAATCCAGAAAGCCATATATTGTGGAATTTAGTGTAAAGAACTCAACAGTACTGCACTACTACAATCGCAACTGACCAGAGTAAGGGTCAGGCAAAAACACGGAAAGAATTGCTAGGTTAGTTAAAGAACCATAAACGCCTGCAGTAAGCAGAAACATCACACTGATCGCAAGTAGAAGAATACATACTGCAACCCAGTGATGAATAAACACTTCCGTCTACACAGTAAGAAAGAAAGAAAGCAGAGCCTTCAAAGACATGTCTAGGTGTCTTTATCACACTGTGCAGCTCTAAATCGCCAAAAGCTGAATCAACATGTACACAAAATAAATGTACACCATCAAATAGCATATCTTTGAGGCTATTCTGAACAGGCTCTGAAAACCCAGATCGATGCAGCAAAGCTTATCTGTGCAGTGCAAATGACTGAGCCACAGCTCTACCCATGGAATCAGTGGTGTCCATACCACGTGTTATGGGAAATTTGTCTGCCTCTTGGCCATTATACACCAACTGTAGCAGTTAACTTCCGGTTTCCTCTGGGAGAGAGGGAAGCTTACTCTCCACTGAGTCTCATAACGCATGGGAAAACCTTCCGAGAATACATTTAGTATTCAAAGACCGTAATGTTGCACAAACCGAAGAGATCAGATTCCTCCCACAACTTTACAGCCATCTGGACTCTGTGCTTGATGGAACCAGAGGGAGGGCATTTGGGTCCGCAGAAGCTGTTGCTACTTGCACAACCAGACCTTTTGTGGAGGGATGTTTTAAGAGACAAGCATGGTCCCCAGGGGTGGGCCGATGCCTATGGTATATAGCCCAGTCTACAGGCATTCCTGTTTTCAGCCTTGCCCAAGCCCCTAACAATATGTTGTGGAGAGACTCATTTTAAGGAAGTAAGGACTCCACTCCTGTCTTACCCTGCTGAGAACATCCGCCAAAGAGTCTGTGGACAATTCCACTGAAGGGAGCTTTCAATCTAAGATAACATCTGCCCTCCTTAATACCACAGCATAAAAGGAACTCACCTCTGTTGCCATACCAGGTGGAGAAAGCAAATCTGAAGCTGGGGAGGACTGAAGACCACTAGCCTCACCCAGGTCTGTCAGCCAATTTTCCTTCAAGGGAGGCTGGACAGTATTGTCAATTGGGTATTGACACCCTTATTCTCCTCTTCACCTGCCAAACTGTGCATTCCCATAGGAAGAGCAGAAACAGGCTGTATAGGGGCAGATGGAAAGTTGCTTTAAGCAGATGGCTCCATCAGTGCCAGTGAGGTGATGTGTCGACGTGAAGTGGAGTACTTGGTGAGCCGTCGATTTGTGCAGCTTTCCTCATGACCAGACCTGACTCTGATGCCGAAGGTTAAGACCTCGAAGGGCTGTGCACCGGTGCCGTCTCGAATCCAATAACAGATTCAGAAGGTCCAACTGGCACCGAGGGCGAACCCACCAGCAAGGATCCATTAGGCGCACCTCCCACCTCGTTGGGGCTAGAAAACATGGCAGAGAGGTATTGAGGCCCTAAGACCTTAAGCAGGGAAATGTAATATTCCTGTATTTGGGTTAGAGTCACCTCAGTCCCAGGATATTTACGGAGGTGCGAGGTAGACTCCAAAGAATGCAAAGTTTTGATTGTTGGTGCTTTAGAGCCTCCCTTGACGTCGATGGAGATGGACCCTCACCCGAACGGCTCCTCGACCGGTCTCTGCATCTTCGACGAGGACTGACGACGACGCATGCCTCAGACAGTCGGGTCACCAGAGGTTTCATGCAACGGTATCTCAACGCCTTCGGCCAAAGATGCTGACAGGAACCACACTCCTCCGAGTCATGGTGGTCTCCCAGGCACTGCAAACAGATGGTATGAGGACCTGTGACCACATCTGTCTGTCACAAGATCCACAGAATTTAAACCCTGAAGGCATTGCAAAAAGCACACTGTTTCTCACACAAAATGTGGAAATGGGGCACAAAATGGACCCCTAACTTCTCCGAATCCATTTTGTAAGCACAGAAAAAAAGGAACTGATGTCAGCACGTTGGGGAGGTGGGTTATATGGATTCCGTCTACATCACATCGCATGTTGACATAGATAGAGAGTAGAGCGGCGCCCTCTTCCGACGCGTGGACGTGCTGTGGAAAAGGTTTCCAGATCCAATCTAGCGTCTGGGGGAGGATTCTAAAGTAGGTATCTGCGGCTAGATGTCTCTACCAGATGACATATTTTCCTTTCCATGTCAATGATTCAGTTTCTGAGTCACTCTAACTTCCAAGGCCTGTACTGTAGCCCAAACATTTTCAATTTTCTAACCAGAGTCTAGCTAATCCCATCTCCACATATATAAAAAGAATCCAGACAAAAATCTAAAATATCACCTATATTGAGGAGAAGTTTCATGTCAAGCCAATGTGAGACAAAATGAATTTATAGCATCAACCCAGAGCTCATTGACCATTTAGAGCTACACAGCAAAGTGGTCTTGGATTCCTGGCTAAATCCCAATCATGTATCATTGCAGATTCTTTAGCCCAAGTACTAATGAATAACTCTGTTTGTGAGTTCGGTTTTATATTAATATTCAGGCGTACCTTGGATAGTTTGGCTGTTATAATCTCCTGAGTGTCAGTTACTAGTTCAGTGACAACTGTTACCATCTTGCTCACTGAAACATCCTTTTCAGATTCTTCAAGAGTAATACCAGATGTTGCTTCTATGGCTTGCCCAGGTCTCTTGTCTGAATCTCCCTGTGCAATGGTTTCAATTTCAACATTGAACGATGCACAAACTGGAGTAGAAGTATCTTGTGTAACTGAATCCTGTGATGTTAATGTCATCTCAGAAGTTTCTTCTTCCTTTCCGATAGACACCTGTAGTTTAGCAAATTGAAAAGGTGTTACTGAATTATACAGTGCCTTTTTTAGACTTGCATTAGTATTCCATAGCATACAATCTGTTAAATTAATGTGAAAGAACAACAACATGGCTGTATAGTTGTACAAACAGGTTACTTTTGCACAAAGTGGAAGGATCTCACTGATCACCAATCATTCTTTCATTCGGCTATAGTATTTGGGAGATGAGGCACACTAGAAGCTATGGAGGAGGGCACAATCTTAGTAAAACCCAATGCTGAAATTTACTCTCATGGCTCCCATGCTGCACCTTTAGAACAAGGTTTCTTGATCATTAGCAATGCCTGGTGAGGACCTCTAATGTCACTCGAGTGGCAAGAAAATCTAAATGTTATTAGGCAGGAAATACTATATTATAGGGTATAAGAAGTGTAAGAAATTGCAGTCAACCATCAGACCAATTTCTTACACTTCTGTGAGACCTGGTTAATCTTTAATATACGACTTGTCATCTGTTCTTTCCCCTTTACAGGTTGACAGACTGCGCCCTGGTAGCTATTTGCCATTCCTGATCGATCTCATTCTCTGGTTTTAAATTCACTTTGGGCCCTACTCTTATTTTACTTTTCATCTCCCATTTACGTTTTTCTGACAGCATTAAAAAGTGATTTGTGTAATCTCTGTCCCGATGATGACCTGACTTAATACAGGTCGAAACGCCGTCGGCACAATCAAGCAAATTTAAGGCCTCTGGCGCTTAACATGCTTCTGTAAAATTATTCTCTCCAGTATTCATGTTTTGTACCATTTTGTAACATAAGACAAGTCTTATGTTTAGGATTAATTCTGAAGAGGCATAGCTAGGTGAGTGGTGCGCAATTTCTCCAAAAAAGGGGGGCACCAACTTACATGTCTGTAGTTTAGGTGCTGGGACAAGAGGTCCGGGGTGGGGAAAGGCGAATTAATCCTGCATTTGTGGGCCCGCGCGCCCGCAGGTAAGACCGCCCCCTGCTACGCCACTGACTGCAAGACCTGTAAATCAGGCATAAATCAAAAACCAAACACAAATAAACAGCGGAAAAACTGTCTAAGAGCTGTTGGAGAAAGACATGACTTGTGCAACAAGCAGTAATAGTAATCCAGAAAGCCATATATTGTGGAATTTAGTGTAAAGAACTCAACTGTACTGCACTACTACAATCGCAACTGACCAGAGTAAGGGTCAGGCAAAAATGCGGAAAGAATTGCAAGGTTAGTTAAAGAACCATAAACGCCTGCAGTAAGCAGAAACATCACACTGATTGCAAGTAGAAGAACACATACTGCAACCCAGTGATGAATAAACACTTCCGTCTACACAGTAAGAAAGAAAGAAAGCAGAGCCTTCAAAGACATGCCTAGGTGTCTTTATCACACTGTGCAGCTCTAAATCGTCACAAGCTGAATCAACATGTACACAAATAAATGTACACCATCAAACAGCATATCTTTGAGGCTATTCTGAACAGGCTCTGAAAACCCAGATCGATGCAGCCAAGCTTGTCCGCGCAGTGCAAATGACTGAGCCACAGCTCTACCCATGGAATCAGTGGTGTCCATGCCACATGTTATGGGGAATTTGGTTGCCTCTTGGCCATTACACATCAACTGTAGCAGTTAACTTCTGGTTTCCTCTGGGAGAGAGGGAAGCTTACTCTCCACTGAGTCTCATAACGCATGGGAAAACCTTCTGAGAATACATTTAGTATTCAAAGACCGTAATGTTGCACAAACCGAAGAGATCAGATTCCTCCCACAACTTTACAGCCATCTGGACTCTGTGCTGTGATGAAACCAGAGGGAGGGCATTTGGGTCCGCAGAAGCTGTTGCTACTTGCACAACCAGACTTTTTGTGGAGGGATGTTTTAAGAGACAAGCATGGTCCCCAGGGGTGGGTCGATGCCTATGGTATATAGCCCAGTCTACAGGCATTCCTGTTTTCAGCCTTGCCCAAGCCCCTAACAATATGTTGTGGAGAGACTCATTATAAGGAAGTAAGGACTCCACTCCTGTCTTACCCTGCTGAGAACATCTGCCAAAGAGTCTGTGGACAATTCCACTGAAGGGAGCTGGCAATCTAAGACAACATCTGCCCTCCTTAATACCACAGCATAAAAGGAACTCACCTCTGTTGCCATACCAGGTGGAGAAAGCAGATCTGAAGCTGGGGAGGACTGAAGACCACTAGCCTCACAAAGGTCTGTCAGCCAATTTTCCTTCAAGGGAGGCTGGACAGTATTGTCAATTGGGTATTGACACCCTTATTCTCCCCTTCACCTGCCAAACTGTGCATTCCCATAGGAAGAGCAGAAACAGGCTGTATAGGGGCAGATGGAAAGTTGCTTTAAGTGGACGGCTCCATCAGTGCCAGTGAGGTGATGTGTCGACGTGAAGTGGAGTACTTGGTAAGCCGTTGATTTGCACAGCTTCCCTCATGACCTGACCTGACTCTAATGCCGAAGGTTAAGACCTTGAAGGGCTGTGCACCGGTGCCGTCTCGAATCCGATAACAGATTCAGAAGGTCCAACTGGCACCGAGGGCGAAGCCACCAGCAAGGATCCATTAGGGGCACCTCCCACCTAGTTGGGGCAAGAAAACATGGCAGAGAGGGATTGAGGCCCAAAGACCTTAAGCAGGGAAATGTAATATTCCTGTATTTGGGTTAGAGTCACCTCAGTCCCAGGATACTTAGGGAGGTGCGACGTGGACTCCAAAGAATGCAAAGTTTTGATTGTTGGTGCTTCAGAGCCTCCCTTGACGTCGCCGGAGATGGACCCTCACCCGAATGGCTCCTCGACCGGTCTCTGCATCTTCGACGAGGACTGACGACGACGCGTGCCTCAGACAGTAGCGTCACCAGAGGTTTCATGCAACGCTATCTCAACGCCTTCGGCCAAAGATGCTGACAGGAACCACACTCCTCCGAGTCATGGTGGTCTCCCAGGCACTGAAAACAGATGGTATGAGGACCTGTGACCACATCTGTCTGTCACAAGATCCACAGGATTTAAACCCTGAAGGCATTGCAAAAAGCACACTGTTTCTCACACAAAATGTGGAAATGGGGCACAAAATGGACCCCTAACCTCTCCGAATCCATTTTGTGAGCACAGACAAAAAGGAACTGATGTCAGCGCGTTGGGGAGGTGGGTTATATGGATTCCGTCTACATCACATCGCATGATGACATAGATACAGAGTAGAGTAGCGCCCTCTTCCGACGCGTGGACGTGCTGTGGAAAAAGTTTCCAGATCCAGTCTAGCGTCTGGGGGGGGATTCTAAAGTAGGTATCTGCGGCTAGATGTCTCTACCAGATGACATATTTTCCTTTCCATGTCAATGATTCAGTTTCTGAGTCACTCTAACTTCCAAGGCCTGTACTGTAGCCCAAACATTTTCAATTTTCTAACCAGAGTCTTGCTAATCCCATCTCCACATATATAAAAAGAACCCAGACAAAAATCTAAAATATCACCTATATTGAGGAGAAGTTTCATGTCAAGCTAATGTGAGACACAATCAATTTATAGCATCAACCCAGAGTTCATTGACCATTTAGAGCTACACAGCAAAGTGGTCTTGGAATACTGGCTGAATCCCAATCATGTATCATTGCAGATTCTTTAGCCCAAGTACTAATGAATAACTGTGTTTGTGAGTTGGGTTTTATATTAATATTCAGGCGTACCTTGGATAGTTTGGCTGTTATAATCTCCTGAGTGTCAGTTACTAGTTCAGTGACAACTGTTACCATCTTGCTCACTGAAACATCCTTTTCAGATTCTTCAAGAGTAATACCAGATGTTGCTTCTATGGCTTGCCCAGGTCTCTTGTCTGAATCTCCCTGTGTAATGGTTTCAATTTCAACATTGAACGATTCACAAACTGGTGTAGAAGTATCTTGTGTAACTGAATCCTGTGGTGGTAAAGTCATCTCAGAAGTTTCTTCTTCCTTCCCGAGAGGCATCTGTAGTTTTAGCAAATTGAAAAGGTGTTACTGAATTATACAGTGCCCTTTTTAGACTTGCATTAGTATTCCATAGCATACAATCGGTTAAATTAATGTGAAAGAACAACAACATGGCTGTATAGTTGTACAAACAACAGGTTACTTTTGCGCTAAGTGGAAGAATCTTACTGATCACCAATCATTCTTTCATTCGGCTATAGTATTTGGGAGATGAGGCACACTAGAAGCTATGGAGGAGGGCACAATCTTAGTAAAACCCAATGCTGAAATTTACTCTACTGGCTCCCATGCTGCACCTTTAGAACTAGGTTTCTTGATCAAAGCAGTGCCTGGTGAGGACCTCTAATGTCACTCGAATGGCAAGAAAATCTAAATGTTCTTAGGCAGGAAATTCTATATTATAGGGTATTAGAAGTGTAAGTAATTGGTCTGATGGTTGACTGGGGTGTGAGACCTGGTTAATCTTTAATATACGACTTGTCATATGTTCTTTCCCCTTTAAAGGCTGACAGACTGCGCCCTGGTAGCTATTTGCCATTCCTAATCGATCTCATTCTCTGGTTTTAAATTCACTTTGGGCCCTACTCTCATTTTACTTTTCCTGTCCCCATATACATTTTTCTGACACCATTAAAAAGTGATTTGTGTAATCTCTGTCCTGATGATGACCTGACATAATACAGGTCGAAACGCCGTGGGCACAATCAAGCAGATTTACGGCCTCTGGCACTTAACATGCTTTTGTAAAATTATTCTCTCCAGTATTCATGTTTTGCACCATTTTGTAACATATGTCAAGTCTTATGTTTAAGATTAATTCTGAAGAGGCATAGCTAGGTTAGTGGTGCACAATTTCTCCAAGAAAGGGGGGCACCA
Source organism: Calotriton arnoldi (assembly GCA_963921515.1). Lineage (NCBI taxonomy): Eukaryota > Metazoa > Chordata > Amphibia > Caudata > Salamandridae > Calotriton > Calotriton arnoldi. The sequence continues at coordinate 2,757,635 of CAWUFW010000761.1, forward strand.
ACTTACATCTCTATAGTTTAGCTGCTGGGACAAGAGGTCCGGGCGGGAAAAGGACCTCAGTGTGAGGCTGGAGGTCATACAGGTCAAAATGCCATCAACACAATCCAGCAAATGTATGGCCTAATTTAATAGTATTCAATTTACCAACCTCAGAAGGATGGATGTCTGAGTCAGCCTTGCCTTAATTCAAACTCCTGATGTGAAGATTACCTAAATTACAGTGACATGGATTTAATCTCGGAGCCATCCTGCAAGGTTTGAATAAATAAAAATAAAAAAGAATCCACCTATTAAGTTTTATCTCCCTCAATGACACTGGCCAATCATATTGTAGCAAGGGGTAACAGTACTGAAGACTCCTGTATGCCATCCTTCACTCTGATCCAGCAAAAACTGTCCCCGTGTAGGCCCATCTGGGAAAAAGTTTATTTTTTATTTTTAAATAAGTCTGTGAGTGGACTAAGTGATATAACTCATGTGGCAGCTTTTCTCTTTGCCTGTGTCTCTCCTCTTATGCCCTGTAACTGCTGTGTGAAAGCAGGCCTGGACCCAGAGGATTCCACACTCTCACCTAAGTGACTTCAGTGGAAAATTAGAAAAACAACTTATTTGCCCTTCTTTACTCCGTGGGCTCCTTGTTCCCACTTGCATCACCCAGCAGTAGACCTAAGCATAGGTGCAACTTCCCATAATACAGATAAGCTGGTATGTCAGTCCCTCTGGTGTAGTCATTCAATCCTGTACCTTCTACCATATCATTCAGTTCAGTCCTTGCAGTAGAGAGATGCCCCACAGTAGGCAGTGTCACTCAGAAGAGAGGAGAGCGAGCAACATTCCCAGGGTTTGACATGGCAGTACCACGCAGCTGCCAATAGCAGCATGCATGGTGCATAGGCAGACTGGGTACAAGGGACCAATGAGGATGCATTCTATTTGAACTAAATACTCTAGGGGTCCTGGTGGAAAGGGTAAAAGAGGGATAACAGTGGGTATGCAGTGGATGTGCATGCAGGGTGCTGAGATACTTTGGAAAGAGGAACGTTTAGTCTAGTTCTGCTTGAAGTCCAAGGGGTCTCCTTATTCCCTATTGGCACAATATATTTACATATTTCATATTTCCCTATATCTCCCCAGAACAGTAAGTGTTGAAGTAGTTAAATTATGAGATCCACTGGGGATTAAATATTTATGCAACATTTCTACCTTGACTTTCAGGTCCAAGAGTCCGTACACATTTTAAGGTAATGGGCTAAAAATTAAAATGTTAACAGAAAACACTCAGAATTCCCAGATGTGAGATTCAACTCAGCTAGGAAGCCATTACATCTACTAAAACAGGATCTGCTTTCCTATCATGTGCTCTACTTGAAGCAATGTTTCCAAGACACTTTAGGCCTGATTACGATGGTGGTAAAACCGCCACCGACAGCCTGTCGGTGGCGGTTTCACCACCATCGTAAGCAGGTTTTATGCCCGCCACATTACAATGCTGGACGTGTCTTTGGCAGTCAGCAAGACCGACCGCCAAGGTTCCGACGGGCTCAAGGAGCCCTTCGGACCGTCGGAGGGGAATCATATCCCTACAATGGTAGCGGTGCGTACCAGGCACCGCCGTAGGGATTATGATGTCCCTTTCCGCCTGCCTTTTTCATGGCAGGTAACCCGCCATGAAAAGGCAGGTGGAAAGGGACTTTGAGGGCCCGTAGCGGGCCCCCCTTCCCCCCAGATATGGGCACCGCATGGTGCCTGCCACGTAATGCAGGGATATGTCTGGTGTCCCCTTTTTGTCTTGCGGCGTTTGCTACAGCTAGAAGCACACGCCGCAACACAAAATATAGGCATTGCGACCGCCGTGGTGGCACTCGCATTGTAATGTCTACTGCGGGACGGTCGACAGCCTGTCGGGCGGTCCCGTTTCGGATACGGTGGCGGGCGGACGTAAGTCCGCCCGCAATCATTATCAGCCCCTTTCTGCTGTACAGTGTTAAAAACTCTGACTGAGACTACGACATTAGAGGCCACATGTATGAGCCTTTTTTGTGTTCGCAAATGGGCCGATTCGGCTACTGAAAAAAGGCATTTCCCTTTGTACAAAACGCAATTTTACGATTCGGTAACCTATTACCGAATCGCAAAATGGCTTTGTGATTCGGTATTAGGAAGGGGCATTCTCTTCATAATAGCGGCTCGCAGAGGCATATATGACTGTTTTGCAGCTGAATATTGGTTGCAAAACAGTTGCATTTCACTGTTATATCCATTTCATGGTAACCCATTCCCCTTTGTGAATGGTGGCGAAAACGTTTTTTAAGAACAGGCACGGACCACTGCCTGCCGTTATAAAATGAAAAGAAAACTTTTCATTTTTTTCTTTTAAACGCGTCCCGTTTTCCCTTAAGGAAAATGGGCTGCATCTGAAAAAAAAACATTGCTTTATTTAAAAAGTAAACACAGCCATGGTGGTCTGCTGTCCCCAGCAGGCCACCATCCCTATGTTGTTGCCCATTCTCAATGGGTCTCAAATTGTGTCCTGCCTCATCAACACATTAGTACATTTCATTTTGCAACTCTGAAATTTTGCGACTCACTAAAAGTCGCAATTTGCGAGTTGCAAAATGAAATGGTCATACAAGTGGCCCTTGCTTCCCATACGTAAAAGGGGCACTGTCACTCAAAACACTCTGAGTATTGATACTATTGTCCGATATGTCATGAGGTGCAGTAGTCCTCACAACTACTGCTGGTATTGTCCCATGAAGCGTAGTAGCCTCTGGGACTGTCCTCAAGGGTATTTCTGCACCTGTTAACAAATGATTGTGCTATCCTATGACATATCCATGTTGTGGTAAGAAATGCTAGTACTTTCCCCTGAAGTGTAGGAGATATGCAGGGAAATGCTAGCACAACCGAAAGAAACACATCAGAACTGATAAAAAATACTGGAACTGTTCCTTAAAGTATACCAGCAAATTTGTACAAATGTTGTGATACCCATGTGAAGTCTCTCAACTATGTCATGAAATACTGGTTCTGCCAAAGAAAAGCAATCACAAGAATTGTAGGAACCTCTAATGCAATAGATGGCATTATCTTTGCAGTATGCCAGCTTGAAAATGCTGGCAATATCAACACATTTAAGACTGCACCTGGCTATATAAAACCTTAAATGGTTTAATAGTTGTGCCTAGACATTTGCTCCTGTACTTTCGTTTTTGACGCTCGGGTTATGTATTTCAGGCTGTCACTGGATATTCGAGGATGTGCCTGTGATTTTGAAATAATCGTATATTTGTTGCTGCACATTTGAGGCTAAGACAGGGTATTTTGAGGCTGTGTCTGGGCACATGAGGTAGTGCCTGGTCCTCTGAATCTGTGATTGGTCTTTTGAGGCTATATCATAGCATACAATGCCATAATTATGCTTCTGGCAACCTTCTTGGGTATATTGACTATGCCTGGGTGTGTGATGCCTGTACCCTTGACATTTCCTGGCTGCATCTCTGGCATATAATGATACCACTCTAAATAATATATCAGTAGCAACTAAATTAAACTTCAGAATGCTTTATTAATATGTTTGTTACTTTACGTATCTGGTAATTATTTTATTTGCTAAATTTTAGAGATATCATATATTGTGATATGAGAGTCAGAGGTCACGTGACAGTTTATTGTGTTATCTTTGGATTCTTGAGTCATACACTGTTATTTTGCATCATGACCGGAGGGTGCCTGCATTGTAGACAGGATAATTTTTGTGCATGAAGGGGTACCTTCCTGCACAAAAACTCTCCAGAGGCCATTCCTCTTTGTATGTGTACCGCAGCATGCAGACTCCTGAATATAGTTTTAAGCCTTCCATGACGAACCACCCTGACCTCCCAAATCCCCACCAGCCCTCTTCTGACACCTTCCGCCTGCTCAGAGCAGTCAGGAAACGTCAGCAGTTTACTGCCTGGAATTGGGGAAAACTCCACGTAAACTGACCTGGTATAGCTGGTCTGTCTGGTTATTCCTCATTCTAGGAAGAAATATGATCATCAAAAAAATCATGTGTTTTTTTAAAAGGAGGTGGGAGCATCAGATATTATATATTTGAATTGAGGACAGATCAGCTGTGAATTAAGAAATAGCGAACACAAGGTGCATTTTTCAAGGCAGGGTAGGAGGAGAGGAGGGAAGGAAATGAGTAACGCTTTGAGTTGTCAGGGAGAGGACATCCAGCATAATAAATAATTAAACTGGTTCCTCTCAGAGCTCCATGGCCTTTCAAATGTACTCAGCAAAATGGCTGTGAAACTCCTGGGTGATTTTCTATACCCAAATTATACACAGTTCATCTTCGCTTGATGAGTTGGAATTGCTCAACATACCTCTGATAGCTTGCTGAGCACAACTTCATGAAAATCAGGCACTTTTTCTGGAACTGCTGGCCCCACCGCACGTGTTGAAATGTCTAGTTCTGTTTTTGGTTCTTCCTGAGAAAACTCATATTTTACTCTGATCATCTCTCCAGGTCTCTTGTCCAAGTCTCCCTGTTTTTTTGTTTCCATCTCAGTCTTAATCGCTTCCTCGACTACTGGCAAAGTATCTTGTTTAACCGAGTCATATAACGGTGTCTGCTTCTCTGTAATTTCTTCCTTATAGCTGGTGGACACCTAAAATGTTTACAAAGGTCAGTAAAAGGTTGCTGTAAAGTGCTAGTTTTCATCCTGTAGTTGGAGGCAAATTTGTATAAATGAAACACAGCATGGCAAATAAAATTGATGACAATAACCACATATTTTTGGATCTGTTCAAGAGGTTCTCAGTGCTTGCTTCAGTGTGAATTGGCTTTAAAATATTGGCGTAATGAGCTTGGATGATGGGCATGCTTGGCAGCAGACACTCAGTTATTGGTAGGAGAAGGATGGCGCATTGACCTGTCGCTTATTCCCACTCTCCTTTTCATGGTAGAAAACATGTGAGCTGACATGTTAGTCAATTAAAAACAAATAATGGGAGGATAATAAGGGCTTCTGCTATTAATTATCTAACACGCCACCCAGAGCTGATGAAAGTCTACTAGCTCCCCCTGCACCATCTTCAAAACCCACTGCGTCAGCTACCAACAATCAGAACTGGCAGCCCTTGCCTAGCTAGCCAACAAGCTCAAAATTGGCAATGGCTTTTCACACACCCGCAGCTAGCACAATATCAGCGTGAAGGTAAAGAAGTGCAATAAAAGACCTTCCCCATTTATGCACTAACAATCTTAAAGAACATCTCCATATCCATCAGGACCAGACAATTCTGCTCCAGTTTAGGAGAGCGCTGATGACCAGCTCTTTAAAGAGCACTATATAACAATGAAATAATGGTCCCTCATCCGCTCTGAAGAATACAGCTTCCCCTGCAATCATACATTGAATGTAGCTTTACCCTGTACCAATCTTTGCTTAGAAGTGTGCACAAGGACATGAAGCATATTCTGAAAATAGGATATGTCAATGTGTGTGAGAGGCACAGGGACAACACAGGTTTAAAACGGTCTATGAAGGTGGAAATATTAGGGGATAAGGGGTGGCAGCTTGAAGGTGAAAATGGTAGAAGGTCAGGACCATGTCTTGGAATTTGGGATAAAGTGAAGCTTCGGTTAAGTCATGAATTAAGGGTGAGGTCAGCACAACATCAAGTCTATTTTGAACTGTTCGGGAAATGACAGCAGATCACCAGGTGAATTTCTTGAAGTAGATGAACATAAATAGGGGCAGCTCACAAGGAATGTTGTCAGGTGTAAGGATGTGGGAGGAAATGGCACACACACTTTGAATTTAGGGCCTATAAATAGGGAAGGCATTAGGTGCCTTTCTCACTGCATAGGCCATAAGGAGAGAGTGCAATCTGGTCTCCTGGAGCCTGATGGCCTTTACTCAGGCCCTAAGATATTTTAATACACTCTCAGAGGACGATGAGGTGTCTAAAGTCTCCAAACTGTGTTGGGAAGAGATTCAAGGTAGTGAAAGAAGGTGGGCAAAGGACATAAGTACTAGATTAATTGCTCTTAGGAACCTCCATTCAGACAGTGGTACAATAACATCCTGGTCCCCCTTCCCAGGCAAGCAGGCATTGAAAGAGTCTGTTGCTTTGGTGTCCGAATCTAATGACCTATTCTACCTGAGCAAGAAACCATCCATCAGTTTTTCAATCTCTACTCTGGGCGAGGACACTGTTTTTCCTTACTTGTTACAGTTACCAGATCCAGGGTTGCAAAATTAAGTATTAAGGGTCAGGGTGGGATGTAATCCAATCTATTCATCCCGCCCATACTGGGCCAGGGTTCAGGATAATAATGGTCTCTGCCCCTGCCCCCTGAATGTGAAATGCTCCTTACTGGATATACTTATGGACTGTGTTTTTTATTTTGCAAATCGAATTAAGTTTTTAAGACCTCTGTTTTTTAAATATATTACTCTCCATAGGACAAAAGCTGTGGAGCTGTTATCAGAAATGCATTATTCTGAGTACTAAAATTGTATGAAGATGTACACTAGAAGGTCAGAGATTGTCTTGCCACTTAAAAGATCCTGATTGATTCAGGGTAGAGTACCTTAAGCGTTACACCAATGATGACTTCTGTGTTGGCACAATTTATATCTTTGTTTATTTAAAAAAATACCTAAATATTTTGTCAAAATGTATCTTTTAGACATTAAGCACCATTTCAGAAGAGTCCGGCCTCACCTCACTTGCCGTAGAAACCTTCATCTTTTTAACACCTTTGCGAGAAAATTCGGGTTTTGGTTTAATATCCTGGTCTTTATGCCCTCCACCGAAATGCTCCTGTTTAATCATTTCCATTTCAACATTAGAGGTTTCGACTTTCAGCAAAGATGTTTCGTGATTAATCAGATCCTCTGGTGGTAAAACTTTTTCAGATGTTTCTTCTTTTTTGCTACGTGATGCCTGTAGTTTTTCAAAATTCAAAAGTAGTTAAATAATCATGCAGTACTTTTTATCATTCCACACAACTATGCAATGGCAGGTTGAAGCTTGTCAATGAATGCATGGCGTGATGCAAAAACTGGATATATCTTCTGATTAGAAGATATATAGCGAAACACTGGCAAAACACTTACTGATCCCATTTCATCCATATCGGACATTCTCGGCCTTTGCAAACAATGACTAATGGTGACTAGCAAATCAAAGTGATAGGTCTCTTCTATCCCCAAATGGCACGAAGGTGACAATGTAGCGTTTGGGGGGGGGAGGGGAGGGAGCGCGGCGGCCACCCACCTGTCTGCCAGGAAATGGACCTTTGCCACCCTGGCGAACTACCGTCTGTTATATTTAGAGATTGAAGCTGGCCCAGCAGTGATGAGGAACGGCTGTCATTGTGGCTCCTCTGTGGTAACTGCAAGTTTGTTTTGCCGCCACTCTTTCAGGCATGTTGCATACCAAAAGTTTTTGTTTTTCAAAAACACACGCCCAAAGCAGAAGTTTGTTATTGAAATGCAAAAAACTAATGACCCCCACACCCTAGGATCTTTCTCTCAGGCTGTGGAGTACCCTGTCCGTCAAACTCTAAAACAGCGCTTTTGGTAAGATCATTCAATAATGACAGTTTACTGCAAGATACTGGAAGGTGGACATAAAAAGAAATCAGTCAACCTAAACAAAGGATAATCCAATGACAAAGCAGGCGGATTCCAGATTTAGTCATTTATCACAGAACAGATAAGAGATCATCCAGTCTCTACAATGACTGACAATTGTCACTTGTTTCCTTAATGACCTTATGTAGTGATGATAGTTTGGAGTTCATGTGACTTCACGTTTTTTTCAAATTGGGGTTTGCAAGGAGGGTGGTAATCCAATAAGTGTGTTGCAATTCGGGGTTTTCATGGACCAACAGAAAACCAGGCATATTTGAATTGAAGGGTAGTAACAGCAGGAGACCTGTTATAATTCCATCAGGAAATCAGTAACAGAGCCCAAACCTCAATGGTGCAGCACTATGTCCCAAACCGAGATGTTAAAGTAACACACATCCCTTGTTCTGCACTGGATGTGGGTGATGGATAATGTTTGAGCATGGGGCCTCACCACTGCTTGCCCTCTCTGTACTGGCCACCTGCTCTTCTAGGACAGGAATTCAAGTTAAGAGGTGATCGGGCATGGTTCAGAGAGGCATACCTGTACTTTTTACACAGGGCAGATCTGAACTGTAGTGACGAACAAGTTACTTACCTTCGGTAACGATATATTTGTAAGAGACATATATAAGTTATGGATTCCTTACCTTAGAATTACCCGCAGGCGTCAGACTGGATCCGGAGAATTTTTCTTCAGCAGTACCCCTGTGCGTCGGTAGGTGGCATCCGCGTTCGTCGTTGGCATCGTGATCGCCGGAATGATGTCACGGTATCTATTTAGACGCAGCACCTGCGCGCTGACGTCAATTCTTTACATGACATTCCACGCCAGAAGCGCAGAGCCATGCAAGACACTGACCACTGGTGCACAAAACTAGGGCCCTTAAAGGGAGTGCCTTACTCTAGAAGTCAGTTCGCAAAACGGGGAGGATGGGTGGGGCGGTAAGGAATCCATAACTAATATATGTCTCTTACAGATATATCGTTACTGAAGGTAAGTAACTTGTTCATCTGAAAGAGACTATTAGTTATGGATTCCTTACCTTAGAATAGATACCCCAGCAATAACAACCCTGGAGGTGGGTCTGCGAACTAAGTTCACACCAGAAAGTCCTGGAGAACTGAACGGCCAAAGAAGCCGTCTCTCCGGACTTGAATATCCAGACAGTAATGTTTAGTGAACATGTGCAGTGATGCCCACGTGGCTGCCTGGCAGATGTCACAGAGGGGGACTCCACGTCCCAAAGCAGTAGTGGCTGCCGTCGCCCTGGTGGAATGGGCACGCAACCCTACTGGAGGCTCCTTTTTCGCCAAGGAATAACAGATTTTAATGCAAAGTACGACCCATCGAGATATGGTTCGTTTTTGCACGGCCCGACCTTTCTTGGCGCCCACATGGCCAACAAAGAGGTGATCATCCACCCGGAATTGTTTTGTGCGATCCAGATAAAACGATAGCGCACATTTTGGATCCAGAGGGTGGAGCCTCTCCTCCTCTTCAGAAGGATGCGGGGGCGGGAAGAAGGTGGGCAAAGTGATGGTCTGTCCTATGTGGAAAGAGGTAACCAGTTTGGGAAGAAACGAAGGTCGAGTTCGAAGGACAACCTTGTCCGGATGAACAGCATGGAGAGGAGGTTTAGAAGAAAGAGCCTGAAGCTCACTCACCCTGCGAGCAGAGGTGATGGCAACCAGAAAAGCAGTCTTTAAGGTCAATAGTCTGAGAGGACAATTATGTAGTGGCTCGAATGGAGCAAACATGAGGTAGGTTAAGACCAGATTCAAGTCCCACCGGGGCATTACGAAAGGAATAGGAGGAAAGAGGTGACTAATGCCCTTAAGAAATCTATTTACAATAGGGGACTTGAAAAGAGAAGGCTGATCAGGAAGGCGAAGAAAGGCCGAAATGGCCGAAAGATAGCCTTTAAGGGTGCCCAGAGCCGAGCCTGGCTGGGCAAAAGAAAGAAGGAAGAGGAGAACCTCTGAAAGAATGGCAGAAAGGGGATCCACAGCCTTTGCTGTGCACCATGCCACAAATGTGTTCCATCTACAGGCGTATACCGTTTTAGTGTAGGGACGCCTGGCTGCCAAGATGACATTACAGACTTCGGGAGGAAGGTCAAAAGCTGTCAACTGTCGCCGCTCAATCTCCACGCAAGGAGGTGGAGGCTGGACAGGTTCGGGTGGAGGACCGTCCCCTCCTGCTGCGACAGAAGATCCTTACGAAGAGGCAGTCTGATTGGAGGATCGATAGCCATGTTCAAGAGCTCGGGATACCAGACTCTTCGTGCCCAATCCGGAGCCACAAGAATGACTTGGACCCGGTCGCGCTTGATCTTCTTCAGCACACTGGACAGAAGTGGTATAGGCGGAAAAGCGTATAGAAGACCGCAATTCCACTTGCGACGAAAAGCGTCGCCGAGTGAGTGCTGCTTTGGAAATTCCAACACGCAGAACTGCTGACATTGCACGTTCTCTTCGGTGGCGAACAGATCTAACCAAGGCACTCCCCACTGCAGAAAGCGACCTTGCACCACTTCCGAGTGAAGACGCCATTTGTGACCCATTATGCACCGGCGGCTGAGTTCGTCCGACCTGGCTTTCAGGGAACCTGCCAGGTGTTGAACCACCAGGGACATGCCCTGATGTTCCAGCCATGTCCAGAGGCGGAAAGCCTCCTGACATAGGGTCCACGATCCCACCCCGCCCTGTTTGTTGCAGTACCACATGGCGGTGGTGTTGTCCGTGAACACCTGCACTACTCTTACTTTGACAGAAGGAAGGAATGTTTTCAGTGCAAGATGGATCGCCCGGAGCTCCAACAGGTTGATGTGGAGCCCGGACTCCGCCGGAGACCAGAGGCCTCTGATCTCGGCCTCTCCCATGTGGCCGCCCCATCCCAGAAGTGACGCATCTGTCACCACTGTGAAGTCTGGTTGGGGAAGGGAGAGGGGTCTACCGTTTACCCAATCCTGGTTCGTGGGCCACCACTGCAATTGCCATGCAGTGCCCTCCGAGATCTAGACCACATCGGAAAGATTCCCCTGATGCTGCTCAGGAGGATAGGCCCGAAACTGCGCTGTATCCAGAACTGCTCCGATGAAGAGGAGCTTATGAGAGGGAATGAGGTGTGACTTCGGCACGTTGATAGTGAACCCCAGCGAGTGCAGGAGCTCCGCCGTAGTCTGGAGGTGGGAAACGACAGCCTGGGGCGAACTCGCCTTCAACAGCCAGTCGTCTAGATAGGGGAAGACTGGAACCTCTGATCTGCGCAGATGAGCTGCGACCACCGCCATCACTTTCGTGAACACCGAGGGGTGCTGGTAAGGGCAAAGGGGAGCACAGTAAACTGAAAATGCTCGTGGCCTACCATGAACCGTAGGTAACGCCTGTGGGCTGGCAGGACGGGGATGTGGAAATAAGCATCCTGCAAGTCCAACGCTACCATCCAGTCTCCAGGATCAAGGGCAGACAGGACCTGAGCTAATGTCGACATTTTGAACTTCTCCTTCCGGAGGAAGTGGTTGACATCCCTGAGATCCAAGATAGGACGCAGGCCTTTGGCCTTCTTGGGCACCAGGAAGTAGTGGGAGTAACAACCACGACCTACTTCTGGGACAGGAACTCGCTTGATAGCTACCTTGGCCAAGAGAGCCATAACTTCCTGACGGAGAAGGGCCAAGTGATCCTCCAACATGCGATGGAGTGTTGGTGGCATGGAGGAAGGGGTAGTCTTGAAGGGGAGGGAGTAGCTCCTTCGGACTATCTGCAAAACCCACCTGTCCGACGTAATGTTGTGCCAGTGGGGGAGGTGATGGCGGATCCTGCCGCCCACTGGCAACTGGTGGCCCTGAAATGTCAGACTAGGAAGGTTTAAAGGCTGCTGCAGAGGTGGCACTGGTAGACTGGCCTACCCGCTGGCCCTTAGACCCACGGCGTTGAGTCCCACGTCCCCGGCCGCGCAGAGGCTGGGAGGCTTGCGCTGGCCTGTGGCACTGGGCGGAATGTGGTGGGGCACCCCTTCCGTAACCATGAAAGGGGCGAAAGGCAGACTGCACAGGACGAGAGGTGGCAGCGAGGCCCAAGGATCTGGCCGTAGCTCTAGAATCCTTCGAGCGCATGGTCCGCCTTATCGCCAAACAGACGACAACCATCAAAGGGCATGTCCAAAAGAGTCGATTGGACATCCCCAGAAAAGCCAGTGGATCTCAGCCAGGTGTAGTGTCTTAGGGCTACTGACGTAGAAATCGTTCTACCCAGCGAGTCGACTGTGTCATGCCCACAGATGATGGTGAACTTCGCTGCGTCTCTACCCTCTGCAACCGCACGGGAGAGTGTGACCCGGGCCGCCTCCGGGCACTGTGGCAGCACTTGCGTGACCGTGTCCCACACAGAGTGGGTGTAGCGGCCCAAGAGACATGCAGTGTTCACCGACCACAGTCCTAAGCTGGCGGAAGAAAACATCTTCTTCCCAAGATGATCCAGCTTCTTGGATTCCCTATCTGGGGGAGCAGTAGAGAACGTGCCTTTGGAGTTTGAGGCTTGGACCACCAAGCTCTCAGGGGTAGGGTTTTGGGAGAGGAAAATGGGGTTGCCCGGGGCCGGGCGGTGGCGTCGGGCAATCATCCTATCCACAGGAGCCCCTGTGCTGGGCTTGGACTAAGTGCCCAGAAGGATGTCGGTGAGGGCCTCATTATACGGCAGCAGGGGCTCCGAGGAGGCCGCTGCCGGTTGAAGCACCTCAGTCAGGAGGTTAGTCCTGACTGCAACCGTAGGAAGCTCGAGACCCAAGGCCTCAGCCACCCTACGCATCACCACAGCGTAAGAGTCTCCCTCCTCCGTGGCCACGGTAGGGGGAGAAAACATACCAAGGTCTGGGGAGGTATCCAGACCACTGGCATTCCCTATCTCCTCTCTCCAGTCCGGCTCTTCTAGCTGGTCTGCCAGAGGGTCTACAGATCCCTCCCAGTCCTCCTCATCCTCCCCTGGCTGCCACTCAGGGCGAAAAGGAACGCCAGGATAGATCAGTGGTACAAAAGTACCGGTCGGCGCAGGTACTGGCGTTGGTCAACGAAGGTCCGGCTCTGTGTTCGGCACAAGGGGAGGCCGGGGTCGATGCCGGCCGGGGACCCAACCGGTGGAGGCGTTGTGAGTGGAATCGGTGCCAGGGGAGGTGTCGTGAGGTCAACCGGCGCCGATCCAGATCCAGGCCTGAATCCTTGGGGGCACAGCGGCATCGGGGCCGGAGCCGCCAGCATCGAAGGCCAAGAGCCCCCCAGCCAAGTCCGCTGGGCCCGAAGGCACGCCGGCTGAGTCGGGCTGCCCAAAAATGGAGTGGAGGGTCTCTTAAAAGGCACGAAGTTGGGCAAGGGACGCTCCGGCTCCCGGGAAGGGAGGGACGCTCGGAGTCGTCCCAGCAGGCTCCGCGGGCAGAGCCAAAGGACGATGACCTTCCGCGTCCCGCATTGCATCGGCCGATGGGCGGGGCGAAGGGGAAGAGCGACAGTGCTTCTTTGCCTTCTTCTTGGGTTCCGACTTACCCGAAGACGAAGATTTCGATGAGGAGTGATGGTGGTGACTCCGCGACCAGTCCCGCGACCTCCCTCTCGACCGGGACCTCGAACGGCGCGGAGCTGACTGACGGGCCTCCAGAAACTTTTGGGACCACTCCCGCAAAGACTTCGGGTTCATGGCCCGACAGTCGGAGCACGACTTCGGGTCATGGTCGCACTCCAGGAACCAAAGGCACATGAGGTGCGGATCCGTGACTGACATCAGCTTGTGACAAGTGTCACAAGGCTTGAAGCCGGTCCGCCGATGTGACATCCCTGTGTGCACCAGGAGTCGAACGACTCGAAAAAGATGTCGACAAAAAGTAAAAAATCACTAGTCATAAAATGACTAAGGATACTGCTCTCTCCGGGTCTGCACTGGCTGGCGCGGAAAAAGAAAGTACTGATGTCAGCGCACAGGGGCGGCATCTAAGTAGATACCGCAACGTCATTCCAGCGATCACGACGCCAACGACGAACGCAGAGTCGACCAACACCACCTACCGACGCGCAGGGGTACTGCTGAAGAAAAATTCTACAGATCCAGTCTGATGCCTAGGGGAAATTCTAAGGTAAGGAATCCATAACTAATAGTCTCTTTCAGATGTATGAATATGCTGCTGTACCTTACTATTTAAGCTCAAGTGGGTAAACATCAAGCAATGGAAGGCATCTGTGGATGTGTCAATACCATACAGTCAGGACACTAGCATTGCAAAAACCTTGGATCTGGCAGGAGACAGAGGTCTGAAAGGGGCACAGACTTTTGTGGTGAGAAAGCATCAAGAGCACAATATGTGCCAAGGAAATCTGATATACAAGGAGGAGCAAAATAGAAAGTAAACTGGCCATCAATCTACCAAAGCATCATCACTCAGTCATTCACATAGCTAGACATTTCAACTTACATTCAGTAAAATTTCCATTGGCCAAATCAAGCATGCCAGCTGTGAAATTAGTAATCATTTGGTTGACCTTATTTCCAATGGGTAGCATTGGGTTGAGTAGACTGCCTTGTGACCAAATACTTGATCTCATGCTCACAGGGTTGTTATTGCTTTGGCAAATTAGCAATTTTATCTCCTTTCTAACTGAAATATTTACATTTTTTATGGTTTGATGTAACAACAGATGTGCAGTTTTGCTGAAAAGTATCAGTTGTAATTGGCACAGTAAGCAAAAAGGAAGCAAGTGACTTAAACTCAGTGTGTTTCTTCCATAGATGATCAGATTGATGGATAATTGCATGCGAAGCACTAGTAAGAAAACAGTCTGATGCACTCACCCGCCCAAAACAGAAACCAACCAAGGGAGTGTGATGTCTAATGGATATTCAGTCCTGATGAATGATGAAGATTTGAAAGTAATCGTAAATATGAAGTTTGGAATATGTCTCAAACATGTTGACAGCTTCAGAGGGGAAAGACATGGTGTTCTCTTTTTACCTTGTGAGAAGTAAACCAACGTATTTAATTCAACATCTTTATATCTTCACTTCTCTCACATGAGCGTTTCCTTTCATTTTTGCAAATAAGATTTATTTGGTTCTTAGCAATAAAAGGCCAGTAGTCCATATCTACTGAACAGATATCTGGCAACACTACCAGTTATATATGAAGACAAGGCTGTATTTAAATATTCAGCCAAGGCAGATTTTAAAAGATTCCCTTAGGAAAGTGCAGTCATTTGGTGTGTCCATGAACACACATATACCATGTGATACACAGTGCTAAAAAAGTGTATTAAATTATGCCACCATAACGAAGCCAATGGACTGCATTGTCTGTGGAACTAGAGCCTAAATGAAACTTGATCCTGGAGAGGCCCAGATGGTGACATGGCGAGTCCTGGATGGAAAAGGGACGGCCTATTTCTGATGTCTGTCTCAACAATAGCCATCCTAAAAGTGTTATAACAAACGCCATTGGAATTGGGTCACTTTTGAGTAAGCATTCCGTATTCAGTACACTCATGATAACATCACTGCATTTGGTTATGTGTATTACATTCTGTTTTACCAATAATATATAGACTATTTTGGCAATATTGTCTCCAATCAAAGAAGAGGAATCATTTTATTTTCAGGGTACATAATTAGCTTAGTTCAGAGTTGCATTGATCTCTAATAGCTGTTAGACTCGCACTAGTAGAAAAATGAGGACAGTTGCGACTTATTCTGATTCACGTTTTTGTTTTGGTGATCTCCAATGGGTGTTGTATGTATTTGTCTGAGAGAAAACCAAAAGTTATCTGTCCTTGTGACCTCTGTTGTACTGGTTCATGAATCTCATTCATACATTTAAACACAGATGGGTGAACAATGGTTCCAGTTAAAAACAGTGTTCACTTTTGCCTGTAGGAAAGCTTATCAATTCTGGTAAATTTTGAAAATCCCACCATGGAATTTAGAAAGGTTAAAAGTCTTAGGGCCTGATTTATAGTTTGGCGGCGAGGGTACTCTGTTGCAACGGACATTCAACTCTGATGGCCCAACAGAGTAAGTGCCATTGGAGGTTTGGCCGTTTATCTGACCACCCAATTTAGAGTGGGCAGACAAATGCCCAGTTTTTACTGCCCATCACTACAAGGTAAGACCTGGTGGTAAGGGACAGTAAAATGTGTAAAATGACCCCCACACCATGGGAGAAAACTCCCATGGTAAGGGGGGTCATTGTGGGATTTTAATTTAGAAAATAAAGACATTTAAAGTTTTCAGCACGGCTCCATCATGTTGATGGAGTCGTCTTTCAAACTTGCATTGCATTTACAGGAACTACAGTGACAGTGATTCCAATAAATAGAAGAGATGCTCACTGGGCAGGAGGATAGCTCACAATTTGGCAGTCAGGTACACCCTCAGGGTGACAGAGTACTTTACTCCGTAACCCTGATGGAGTAAATACCTGTCTGTCAAACTTTAAATGAGAACCTTAGTTCTTTGGTTCACCTTGGACAATCTCATCACATCTCTGATAAACCAAATGGTGATAATTTCTTTCCAAAAAAAAATAAAAATTCTTTCCTTCACATTCAGAAGCAAGGGAGGATTATTCCTGTTATTCCAGAAGAGAAGTAAGCTGTAGCTGTGGGTGCAGTCATCAGTTCTCACTTACAATACATCCTATGCAGTGGGCTTTTGAAGCCTGGGAAGAGGGTACAAATGAACGCAGGTTGGCAGGTTACTGATATTTATGTACATTTGACCATATAATCAAGGATATGGCTCCAGTGGCTACTGGTCCTAGAAATGACCATGTTTAATAAAGTTTACATGGGGAAATACCCAAACATATATGTGAGAATGTCCAGCTCCATGTTACCAGGTTGGAGCTTTACTCCAGGGTGGGTAGACTTCTAGAAATTCCTAACCCAAAATGTGTCATGTGTGACAATAGAAGATTCACAGTTTGGGGGACTAGATTTTGGAATTAGCTTTATGATTTTACAACAGCCTCGTTTCCTTCACACAATATTTACATGATTTACATTTACATTTCAGACTTAGTGTCCCATTAGTCATAATGTTAGACCAGCAACTGAGGGGGGGGTGTATTTCATAAAGGTACATGTATGCACCGCCTCGTCCACTGACTCCCTCACATTATTGATTGGCTCGCCTGGCATTTTTTGATGAAAACAAACATTATGTTGAAAAAAAAAAACAGTGGAGGTATCTAGCTGCATGCATTAAAATTGTCTCGGAGAGAACGCTTACTAATATTCCCTGTTTTCAGCTCTGGGGGGGATATTTGTACATTCAACATGGGGAAGATGAGAGCACACCAGGCTTTTGACAGGCCAAATTATGTTTGATTTGAATTAATTTCAGTGCAACAGGGCAGTGCTAGAAAACATGGCCTTAGGTAGCCTATGAAATGAAGAAAGTTTCAAAGTGTGTTTGGGTGACAGAGGAGAGTGGGAAGGCCACATGATATCCTTTGTAGCCTCATGGGCAGGACACCATGTATTATTGAAAATACGCTAACTCTGACCCCGTACCATACGTAATTAGGTAATGTTTTTATCACTAGTAAGACCTAGCAAAATGTTTATGGAAATCCTAGGTGACTTTCCAAACCATCATAACTCACAGTTCAGAATTCTTTAGCCCAGATAAAGAAATTATGACTATTGAGCTAGAGTCAGCATTAACATTTACACATACCTCTGACTGTTTGACAGACTGATCCCCTTCATCGTTAGACATTGTTTCAGAGACAACTGGCACCACCTCATTCAATAGAGTCTCCTCCATTTTAGGTTCTTTGAGTGAAACCTCAGGCTCTGATTTGGTGGGTTGCCCACCTCTTTTGTCCAAATATCCCTGTTCTGTTTCTTCCATTTTAGTCTTTATTAATTCCTGAACTGTTGAAGAAGTATCTTGATCCAAAAGTAGATTATTTTCTGTAATGTCTTCTTTGTTGCTGGCAGACACTGACATCTGTAGTATTCCAAAGTTTAGAAATACTTAGGTGACCATACAGTACTTTGTTTCTTCTATTCCAGTACACAGTGGCACACTGGACTTTGTAAATGAAAGCAAAACAACATGACAACTGCTTGTGAAAGGCAAATGCTCATTCACTTCAGTGGTTCTCAGTAAGAACTCATGCCTAACTTTACACAAACGTGCAAGCCACACTGCCACACTGTGATTAAGGGAAACCACCCTGAAGATACTCAAAGATGTTGGTAGAGTGATTATAGTGCACTCACCAAATCCTTAACACCCAATACCCAGCTTCCTGCCATCATATGTCAGTTATTGGAGCTGACGTGATAATTTTATTAAACCAAGATGGTTTAATTAGCAGGGGGTGATGAGGGTGCTTCACTTGTGATTTTTTTAAAACTGAACTTTGCTTAATAAGAAACAAATAAAAAGATAAATTTGATAAAAAGTGGATGTAAAAACTCAGGTGAAAATAAACTGAAATATCCTGTCAGTGCTTGCTTTCTTTTCAAAATCCACATCCCCCATTAAACAACATAGCCTATTTCAGGGCATTTTGTTGATCATCAACTATCTGTGGCTTAGATTAACCATCCCTTTACACTGATAAAAGGTCAGGGCTGAGGTGGCAGCCCACTAGATAGATATATAATGCCATGCCTGTTAAATCCTAGTCACATTAGACTGCAGGGTCCTCTCAACCTTCACCCTCAATGTCCGGTCCTACCCTATATCTTAACATCCAGACTCCAGGGAAATTTACAGATGCAAGTGGTGCAGGCCCCGGTCTTGCTTCATCAATCAATCAATCAATCAGGGAATTGTAAGCGCGCTACTCACCCGTGAGGGTCTCAAGGCGCTGAAGGGGGGGGTTCCGCAGATCTGTTTAGCCGAAGAGCCAGGTCTTGAGGGTCTTCCTGAAGGTGTTCAGGGAGGGCGCACGTCTGATGTCTGCCGGTAGCTCGTTCCAGGTCTTGGCTGCAATGTGAGAGAAGGATCTTCCGCCTGCTCTGGCTCTGTGGATGCGCGGGGTTCTGGCCAGTGCGAGGTTGGAAGATCGGAGGTTTCTTTTGGGTACGTGGAAGTTGATTCTGTCGTTGAGGTATTTGGGTCCGTTGTTGTGTAGGCATTTGTAGGCGTGAGTGAGGATTTTGAAAGTGACTCTTTTCTCCACGGGGAGCCAGTGGAGACTTCATAGGTGTTGTCTGATGTGTTCGTGTCGGGGGATGCCGAGGACGAGTCTGGCGGCGGTGTTCTGTATTGTTTGGAGTTTGCGGAGTAGGGACTTGTTGATGCCGGCGTAGAGTGCATTTCCATAGTCCAGTCTGCTGGTGATGAGTGCGTGGGTGACTGTCTTCCTTGACTCAGGGGGGATCCACTTGAAGGTCTTGCGGAGGATGCGGAGGGTGTTGAAGCAGCTGGAGGTGACGGCGTTGACCTGTCGGTTCATGGTGAGTGATGAGTCGAGTACGATGCCGAGGTTCTTGGCATGGTCTGAGGGGGTAGGTGGGCTTCCAAGGGCGGTCAGCCACCAGGTGCTGTCCCATGCAGAAGGGGTGGTACAGAGGACGAGGACTTCTGTCTTCTCGGCATTGAGCTTCAGGCAGCTGTTGGTCATCCAGACTGCGATGTCTTGCATTCCTTTCTGGAAGTTGAGTTTGGCAGTGGTAAGGGCCTTTGGTGAGGGAGAGGATGAGCTGGGTGTCGTCGGCGTAGGATATGATGTTGAGGCCGTGTTGCCGGACAATGGCTGCGAGGGGGGCCATGTAGATGTTGAAGCGGGTGGGGCTCAGTGATGAACCCTGTGGGACTCCGCAGGTGATTTTCATGGGGTCGGAGAGGAAGGGTGGGAGTCTGATCCTTTGGCTTCTTCCGGTGAGGAATGATCGGATCCAGTCCAGGGCTGTTCCTTGTATGCCTGCGTCGTGTAGTCTGGCGACTGGTGTGCGGTGGGAGACGGTGTTGAAGGCCGCTGATAGGGCGAGTAGGATGAGGGCTGCGGAGTGGCCTTGGTCCAGGAGGGTGTGGATGTCGTCTGTGGCGGCGAGGAGGGCGGTCTCTGTGCTGTGGTTGCTTCGGAATCCGGATTGGGTCGAGGACAGCGTTCTCTTCAATGAATCGTGTCAGTTTCCTGTTGACTGTTTTCTCTGCAACTTTGGCTGCTAAGGAGAGGAGCGAAATGGGCCGATAGTTCTTGAGGTCGGTGGGGTCAGCTGTGGGCTTCTTGAGCAGGGGTCTGACTTCCGCGTGCTTCCAGTCGTCTGGGAAGGTGCCTGTTTTGAAGGTGGTGTTGATGGTGCGTTGTAGTTTGGGTGCGATGGCGGCCGCAGCTCTGTGGTAGATGTGAGGGGGGCAGGTGTCGGTGGGGGCCTCCGAGTGGATGCTTTTCATGGTCGAGGCGGTGTCTTCGGCCGTGATCGGTGTCCAGTTGGAGATGGTGGGCTGGCTGGTGTTTCTGGGGGGCCGTCTGTGGCACCTGGTGGATGGTCGATGAAGTTGTCATAGAAGTTTTTGATCTTGAGGTGGAAATAGGTTCCAAGCTTGTCGCAGAGGTCTTGGGATGGTGTGATGTCTGTGGCTTCGCTGCGTGGGTTAGTGAATTCCTGAATGACACTGAAAAGATCCTTGGAGTTGGTGGAGTTGGCCAGGATTTTGTTGTGGATGAAGTTCCTCTTGGTTGCTCTGATCTGGTTATGGTAGTCCGTCAAGGCATCCTTGTAGGTGGTGTGGTTTTCGGTTGTCTTGGTGTTTCTCCAGGCGTCTGCAGGTGCGTCTGGCTTCTTGGAGAGCGGTGGCGAACCAGGCGGCTTTCCTGGGGCATTGTCTGTCGGGGTTGGGTAGCGGGGCGAGCTCGTCTGCGCCGTTGAAGATCCAGGTGTGGAGTTCTCTGGCTGCGTTGTTTGCGTCATTTGCGTCAGGTTCCCAGGTGTGGTTGTCTCGGGTGAGGGTGGAGTTAAGTTGCTCGTCGGTAACCTTGCTCCAGTTCCTTCGAGGTGGGCCTGGGGCTGGTTTGGGTGCCTTGGGTTTGTTGATGGCGAAGTGTACGCAGTGGTGGTTGGTCCATGGCAGCTGCGTTGTGTGGCTGAATTGGACGCTGTTTCCTGCCGCAAAGATGGGGTCGAGGGTGTGTCCTGCTCTGTGGGTCGGTGTGTTGACGAGTTGTTTAAGTCCGATGCTGGCGAGGTTGTCACGAAGGATAGTGGAGTTGGGGTCGCTGGGGTTGTCGAGGTGGAAGTTCAGGTCTCCAATGAGTATGTAGTTTGCTGAGGCAATGGCGTGGGGTGCGATGAAGTCGGTGATGGTGGTGGCGAAGGGTGTTCGGGGGCCGGGGGGTCTGTAGATGAGGGTTCCTCGGAGTGTGGCTTTGGGGGTGGTCTGGATTAGGAAGTGCAGGTGTTCGGCGGAGGGGAAGGTTTCGCTGGAGGTGGTGAGGCGGAGGGTGCTCTTGTGGGGCGATGGCGAGGCCCCCTCCTGGGTGGTTGGGGCGGTCTTTCCTCTGGATCTTGTATCCGTCTGGGATGGCGGTGCTGATGTCGGGGGCAGAGGATGCGTTGGTCCAGGTCTCTGTGAAGAAGGCAATGTCGGGCGAGAGAGAGTCGAGTAGGTTCCAGATTTCCATGGCGTGTTTGTGTACGGAGCGTACGTTGAGGAGGATGCATTTTAGGGTGTCCCCGGTGCTGGCGTCGGTGGTGTTGGAGGCCGGGGTGGCGGTGAGGGTCTGGCGGCAGTGGAGGCAGGAGAACTGGTCGTGGGTCGTGTTCGGCGAGGCCTGTTGGCATTCTCTAAGTCTTCCAGGGTTGAGTGCGAGGAGGGTGGTGGTGTCGTAGCGATGGGTAGTGGGAGGTCCAGAGTTCCTGGCGCTAGCCGCGGTCGGGTTGCGGACGGGCGCAGACGAGCTTGCCTTTAGCGTGCAGGCGGCGCGACCACTGCGCGCGTCTACTGCGCAACCGCGCAGCGGCCGCCATTAAGTAGGGGAGGTGGGAGGGAGGAGAGGCTGGGAGGCAGGAGTGGGGGAATTCCGGGGGAAAATTCCGGGGGGGAGGGGCCGCAGGGGCAGCAGCGGCGAAAGGAACAGGCAGGCACGAGAAAATAAAAACAGTGGTGGAATTAGAGCAAGACAGAGATGGGCATAATAACAGTGGCACAACAGGGAAAACTTAAGAAAAAAACGGCTGAGAAAGGTTACGGTGGTTGCAGGCAGTCTGGTCCCAGTTGGAGCGGGCAGCAGGAGCGGGCAGCAGCCTCGAACCTCCCAAGGAGGAGGTCGGGGTCTGGAGGCAAGAGACGGCACAGCGGAGCTGCGGGGAGAGAGTGGACCTAGAACGAGGGTCGGAGGTCCAATGCCCACCTCTTCTTTCTCTACTAGCCACAGGCTCTCTTCAATGGCAGACAGGGACTACTCTCTCAGACTTTCAGCCATCTGCAGGGCGACTATGAGTATGGGAAATTGTGGCTATGGAGCCTCACAGGCGCTGGTGATTAATGCTCTTGCACAGTGGCAAATGGAGAAGGCAGTAATAGGTCCCAACTAGCCATACACTGAAAATAGGCAAGAACCTGCAGAGTACACTGAAACTCAATCTACAGTGGGTTCTCCTCCTCGACCTAAGATAGTACACTCATGAATAAGGCAATGAGTGGTGTCAATACCTAAAGAATTGCTCCATGCTGCACATCATGAAGATTCACCTGTCCCGGTGGATTCTCAAGAAGAATTTATTTGCAATTCATTTTTTACCTAAACATGAGTGCTACTACCTACAACCATCAGGTTCCTGGTGTTTAATACCAAAAGTGCTGTCATTAGGAGACTAGGGATATGGTTTATGAAAGGCATCCACAGGCAAATGAGGCATGCTCCCCTGCACAAATGCTCTTACAGTTGCGGCAAACTACTAGTTATAAATTATAATGTCAGCAAATTGATTGTGTTTTTAAATTAGAGTTCTGGTGTAAGAGACTCACATCCTATATAATGCTGGGAAAATTGTGCTGTTAGCTAAGTGCTTACCACTGGCAAAATGTAGTGTGTGAATTGAATCCAGCAAGGCAGACTCAGTCTTCCATTATTTAATAGGTCAGCAGATTAAATTGATGAATTAGGTAATAATAACATCTGTTACTTACAGTACTAAGAAAATGGCAAAGTGTGGTACTTAGCACTATATAAGACACAAAATAGTATTATGTTTTGAAAGGGGAAGTTTGGGGGTGGCAGCAGATCACTTGTATTATACACTTGGTGCCCAATTCACAAAGGTAAACTAGGCTTTGGTCTATGTTTACTACTGTTGGGTGTTATCAAAGGTAAAGTTACGAGTAGTAACTTTACGAGAATGGAGGCTTTGGCACTTGGAGCAGAGACTCCGCCCCGTAAAGTTACTACTCATAACTTTACTTTTGGGAATACCCAAACGTAGTAAACCTAGACTAAAGTCTAGTTTACCTTTGTGACTTGGGCACCCAGTGTATAATACAAGAACTTTCTTAATTGGGCCCAGGAGAATGTATCATTTTACAACACATATTTCAGACATAGGATCATCCAATAATATTAGGACCTTACAAAGACACTGTGGTTGAGTTGAGGCATGTTCGTTCATATACTGAGAGTGATTGTTGTTTTATCGCATTAGTGTAAGGTTTCATTTTCAAGCATAACATAAAGCATATAGTAAACACAGGTTCTGAAATCATCTCTTGGCCATCAGTCACTGTTCCAGAAGCTGCTGGTTTTGCTTGCTCTTACCTTGATCAATGATGTAGTCTTCTTCTTTTTAGTTCCTTTGTTAGAAAGTCCAGGTTTTGGTTTCTTATGCTGTTCTGCAAGGCTCCCATCCAAATCTGCCAGTTCAGTTGCTTCGATTTCGACCTTAGTACTTTCATGGCTTAGCAAAGATTTATCTTCCTTAATTGCCTCCTCTGAGGTTGAAATCTCCTCAGACCTTTCTTCTTTATTACTCACAGGCACCTATATAGGTAAAAATTAATAAACAGTTAAATAATTGTACAGCGCTTTCTTCTCTTTATAATACTATACATATACATGTTGAAGTTGAGAAACTAATGCAAAACAACATGGAAAAAAGACTTGTTAAAAAGACACATCTTTTCAAGATGGTCTCAGAGATCACACACCCTTGGGCTAGTCATCATGGTAATCATGATGTGATTGGCTGGGAAAAGAGTTTGTGTGAGGGCAGATGTAAAGCTATTAGTAGGTGAATGGCGGAGTACAAATCTGACACTTATGGATTACATGAATTGCTGGCAAAAATAGAGAATGCCCAATACATAATTGTGGGAGTCCTGAAGGAAATAGTATATGTTTCCTTTGAAATGCACTTTAGATATGCATGCAAACTAAGCCGGACAGCTCTGTTAACAAAATGGTAAAGGCATTGGGGCAAATTATTTTTAGCTATATTTGCAGTGGAGTAGGTGGGAGGGACTTACAAAGTGGAATGACTGTCTGAGGCCATACCACAGTTGAGACATGGAGGCATGGAGTTCATCTGAGAATACACCATTGTAGATGATTCTGGATGTGGCAGTGAATACATTCAGTGGCCAGGTTCCTGCATATTTATGCTGTAAATACTTAAGCTAATGGGTGAAATTTATAACTCGCCATATTTTACCATGCTTTAAAGAGCCTCAACTTGACAAGTCATTGAGGAAGGTTAAATGTTAAACATATTATGGGGTTATATCGATAAGGATAACAGCATTATGGATCCAACATCACTTCGCCCAAGTGTTGCAGAGATTGTACAAACTCAATCATTAGAGAGAGAGAAAGCAGAGACAGAAAATGAGAGGGAGAGAGAAACACAGACAGTGAGTGGGATAGAGTTTGAAAGAGAGATTGTGTTCGAAAGCGTGTGAGAGAGAGAGAAGAGAGAGCAAACATTTTTGAGGCAACCATCAATGTGTGCTACTAGACCACCACTCTATAGATCTTCCGCTGGTCAGTAGCAAGAAAACTCAAACTGGATATATTGCAGAAAAAAGGAGAGCATGATATAAATAATGAAACTCTACTTAGATTAGGAGAACATAATATTAATTAGTAGGGCCACACTTCATCAACTAGCTTTGCTACAAAGGAGTCAATCCTACCGGGGAATGTATCCACTTTTTTTGACTGTATAAGCAGCTGAGAACATGGACGATAGTCCCCAAACCAAATAGAGACTGTCAATTATATAGCTAGATGCCCTCAGCTGTGCTCTTGTATCAATAGATCAGATTATATTTCTTGTGCAAGAAGGCTGAATTCATATAATCCTTACTTATTAAGAAAAACAAAGGTTGTTTTCTGGAGAAGATTTCTCAATCAAGATCAACAAATACTTGACAACAAATAGTGTGAGTGCTTACATTTAATCAGATATAATACAGTGTGCTCATATAAACATTTGGGGGCTGGAACATCTTTGGATCTTCCTACCTAGTACGATGGCATGTGAAGATGCTTGTCACATTGTTTTCTCCAGCTTTGTGACCCCAACAGACTACAGGCTCAATAGCTGTCATATCCATATGGGAAAGCCTAATGAAATAAGCGGCTATAAAGTTATCAGTTAAAACGATGCACTTTTGAGGACTTAGGGCCAGATATACCAAGGGGTTTTGTGATCGGATACCCTGCAATACGTAGATCAATTTGCAGGCACTTTTTGTGACCTGTATGTTAGTACATCTGGCCACAATTCTTTAAAAATTATTTAAAAAAAATAAAATAACCAAATTACCCAAGAAAAGTTGTGTAGGCAATAAAATAGGACTGAAATAGGAGAATGGGGACAGCCAGGCAGCAAAGGATTCTTCAAGGCTTAGAAGCAGCTTTCTTGTGCCCAACAAGTACAGTGCAGTTCGAACTTATGTTAGTAAGTGATGGGGAACTCATGAATTGGATGACCTATTACTGATATATTCTTGGACATATGCTTTTCAGTAACACCAGAAGTGATTAATTTATCTAAGGGGTTTTGTACAGCCTCATCACAGGCATTTACTTCTCCAAATAGTGACTGATGCAACCTGATGCAAACTGCTTATGCTACATAAGCAGTTTGCATCAGGTTGCATCAGTCTCTATTGTGAGAGGGAGTTCCCTCATATGCATGGGGGTGTGGCTCCATTGAAGGAATCACTTTGCCTCTGTGCCCACCCGGCATTAGAGACGCAGGTGCAGAGGCAAACATGCCCTTAGGTGGCACATTGACAGTGTACCACAAAAATGTGGCACACTGTTAGTATGCTCCCTGAGGGTAGCCCACTGGAGGTGGCATAAGGGATCCCATGGACCACCCAGGTATCCCTCTGCAGGCAGGTGCAGTCACTTACAGCACCTGCCTACAGATGTCTGTATCCTCTTAAAAGTGCAGGCAGCTGCTGTGTGCACAGAGAAACATGGAGCAGCTTGTAAGCAGCTGCTCCGTATTTCAATGAATGCGCTGCCACCAGCGCCCTCTGTTATCTGTCAGGGAAACAATTTAACACAGAAATTCTTTGCAATTGTCAGATAGATGCTTTACTTTTTTCCTGGGAACACTCCCAGAGATATCGTACATAGAAAGGGTCAGTGCCAGGCCCCAATGCAAATGGGGAACACTCCATTGTGACTGCACTGGCACCATTTTGCAAGAAAATATTCCATGTTATAAAAAGAACCAAAGAAGCATCTGCTATTGAAGTGGACACAAATGTCTGCTGAACTGAGATGGGGCAGGTCTTGCAGCATGATGATAGATTGCCTTGATTGCTCGAGTGAGGCCCCATTCTGGGAGGCTCTTGAAGGAAGGAGACCACAAGAGAGCTCAATTTCAGGTGGCACTGGGTGCTTTAGAGGGCAGTGTACCCAGTGACCGACCCTGGGAGTTATGAGAATCTATGTAGGTCTCTTAACTAAGAGGCTGCACCCCTACTTTGCTCAAGGAACTGCAGTGAGAGCTGTGGTAGTATAGAAAAACCACATACATAAATACATACACACATACATACATGGAACACAGAGGACCAGCAAGAGAAGATTGAGTCATGCAGCTTACCAGAGCTGGGAAGAGGTTTCCTGGCCTGGACTGCGGGTGACAATGAGAAAAGCTAGTGCAGGAGTTGCTTTGAAGGACTGTGAATGCTCTGTAATTTTGTACTTTCCATTCCAAACACACACACAGTGAAAATGGACTGGTATGAAGTATGAAGTAACAAGAATATGAAATGAGCAACGAGTCAATAGTGCCCTTCCAGTCATGTCTGTTGAAGGGCCAAGTGCTGAGATTCTGAGAACTGCTAGTGGGAAGAGCACTCATCATCCCACAGAAGGCAGGTGAACAAAGGGCCCTCAGAGACAAGTGAGATATCTTTGCACTAAATGATTGATGGCCTAAGAATGAGCGTGATGCTCCCTTGACAAATGGTGACCAAATTGAAAATGGGAGGAGTGAAGGCAAAAGCAGAGTCAAAGAGGTGTGCATTCTGCAGCACACATAAAAAGAGGAAACGCCTCTTGGGATTGTTTTTGTGCAGGAAGGTGTCCCTTTCTACACAAAAACAATCCTGCATGCAACGCAGACACCTTTGCACCATGATTGGCACTAGGCAGCAAATTGGTTGTCAGCGCAGAGGAAAAGGACAGGAATGTACTGTATTTCATAAATACGGTGCATTCCTGCCCTTTCACATTGGCGTAGGGCAGCGCAGCAAGAAGATTTGCGGCGCTGCCATACGCCAATATCCCATAAATGAGGCCCCAAGTGATAAGGCTTTCCACATGGGGGTCATACAGAAACAGAAGCACTATTAGTGGAAGTGGCAAAAACGAAAAAGAGGGATTTTGTACCTAGTGTGGTGAACAAAAGCCCGGTCTCTGCCTGGCAGATGGATGAAACCACATGCTCCTGGGTTTAAGCAGAGCCACAGTGCTAAGAAGAAAAAAGATGCAGGAAATTAAAAAAGAGCTTCTTGGAAATGCCTTGGAAGATTCCCAGCAAAATTGGTGGTGAAACACAAGTGAAGAGTTTATAACTTTGAGTATCCAGAAGTAGGCAAAAACCTTCGTCAAACCCACAGGGATTTTGCTAGGTATTTTCCCATTGTTTTTTTCTTATATCTCCTCTGAAAAGTTGCCTGTTAGTCTCCCTTCTTCTGTCCCGGTCCCAACCCCAATACGGTTTGCAGTGTGATACCTTCAGTGTTAATCTCACTATTTAGGGCCTGATCCACTGTGGGTGCATACTCGTTTGTGTCTGAAATAGGATTACAATAGATGGCCTCATCACAGGCATTTACTTCTCCAAATAGTGACTGATGCAACCTGATGCAAACTGCTTATGTAGCGCCAGTTCGATCGTGAGAGGGAGTTCCCTCATATGCATGGGGGTGTGGCTCCATTGAAGGAATCACATTGCCTCTGTGCCCACCCGGCATTAGAGACGCAGGTGCAGAGGCAAACATGCCCTTAGGAGGCACACTGACAGTGTACCACAAAAATGTGGCACACTGTTAGTATGCTCCCTGAGGGTAGCCCACTGGAGGTGGCATAAGGGATCCCATGGACCACCCAGGTATTCCTCTGCAGGCAGGTGCAGTCACTCACAGCACCTGCCTACAGATGCCTGTATCCTCTTAAAAGTGTAGGCAGCTGCTGTGTGCACAGAGAAACATGGAGCGGCTTGTAAGCAGCCGCTCTGTATTTCAATGAATGCGCAGCCACCAGTGCAGCACAAGTTCACGGCTTCCCTGGGGGCAGTGCTTTGTTCATAACAGGGCAGACTATCCTGGTTTGTGCCGGAAGGAAAACCTTTTCAAATCTGTGCCGCGGCGCAAACAGAGAAATTACACCCCATGTATAATACTTGTCCTGGCATCTATCAACTATGGGAGGCAATATACTTTTCAGAATTCAATTATAAGGCAGTGGTCCGGATATTGTCATCATGCCATGAAAATACTACCTCCTGTAGGCATTCAACAAGGTGATATTAGAACATTTAAGCGCTTGAAATATCCTGATTGTTTAAAGTTGGGCGGTACAAGATCTAGTTTAATAATAGCAACCAGCTGTTGACTCATTCCCATTACTGTGAATACCTGGGACTCATTAACCATTTCCGAAGAAGTTGCTGGTCTCACCTTGGTCAATGAAGTTCCCATCTTCTTTTTAGAACTTTTGTGACTAAGCCCACGCTTCGGTTTCAGGTCCTGGTCTTCAAGTGGCTCTTCCAACTTTTCCTGGTGAGAGGTTTCCATTTCAGCTGTTCTCAATTTCTGGTCCAGCAGAACAGCATCTAGTTTAATTGAAACTTCTGAGGCTAAAAGTGTTTCAGCCCTTTCTTCATCCTTGCTGACAGACAACTGAAATTTTGAAAAATCCTTGGATTAAATAAACAAATATAGAGCACTCTTTGTTTTAGTTAATAGATGGAAGTGAAGCAACATGACATGACAACAGGAAAACAACAATATTTTTGAATTTGTAATTGATTCCCAATTATTACTCTCCGTTATGTGCTAGGGAAGAATTGTCATTCCTGCACTCAGATGAAATGCTTTCAGAAAGTAAACAGTGGAGTGAACAGATAACTCCACTCTTGCAGCAAAAGCTGCCATGAAATTCCTTTGAAAAGTGAGAAATATGGAACTGCATTACTTCATGTATGACTTCTAAAATACGGTTACTCAGGAAGTAAAGGCAACTTCCATGGTATCAGAAGAAAAACAATCCACTGTTGTAGTATGTGGAACTATTTCCATGTGGTTGTTTTGTTCTTGAGCAGTCCCAATTTCCAAACAAACCAAAGGACTTAACTCCACTTTTGTAGCAACAGATGTAATGAAATTCTTTCAAAATGTGAGAAATAAGGGACCTGCACTACATACATGTATGGCTTCTGAAATATGCTTATTCAGAAAAACAAGGCACATTTTTTTGCCAGTGGGTGCTTTGCACTTGGGCAGGATCAATCTTTAAAAAAAACCTAAACACTTAGCGCAACCCGATTTATAGGTTATCCAGTGTTTGTAGAGGCAGTCAGGCCTCACTTAACACCTACTCCTACATAAGCATATGTAACGTGAGGGCTCAATGAATGAATGACACCAGGTAGTTGGTAAATTTCTATAAGGGACTGGCAGAGCACCAGGATATCTTGGTGGTGCGGTGGGCATGTGGTTATCTGTTAGAATTTCGAATGGGAAGGTATGAATCCTGGATTATCAGGATACCTGACCTGTTGCAAATTAGAGACAAAAGGATGGGGAAGAGGAAACTAGTTCTGCTTCAGAGCGCTACAAAAGATAGTCATAGGAATGCTCGGAGTCTCACCTTACTTTGATTATGTGCAAGTGAGGTATTGTAAGGAGTATCCTGTTTTGGAGGCGGACATGTTGAGCCTACCTCAGATAATTTTCTAGGAACTTCCGGATGCAGAGGAATGCATGAAGGTAGAAACAAAGTCAGTTGCACATACACACCTGAAAGGAACCCCGTTTTAAGCCGTACTCTCTTGCCACATCTTTTGAGCAAATTGAGCAATGGTCATGAGTAATGTGCTGTGATTGGCCTTAATTGTGATATAAATGGCATGAAAACTATTATGTGACTAGTTTGTTTAATTAACAGACTATATACTAGCAAAATGTGATTTTAAAAAACCCTGTACGCTAAAAATAGAGATAAATCGATCAGTGCACACTCTCCTTCTGCTGTGCGCTTCCCAAGCAGAGCTAACCTCCGAAAAAAAAACAATGGACAAGTTTGACTTTCTGACTCTTTGAGCAGGCGTGTCTCTCTCCCTTGACCTAAGTGAATTCAAGAGTTGAAAGGGCAGAAGGAAAGCAGGTTTATTTTATATTTTGCGATTCAGTGAGGTGTGTCATGATATCAGTTATGTGGATTGGGTACAAAAACAACAGAGTAACTGCTAGGTATTAAATTGTGATGGGTTGTAGGCATCATCTGGACATAAAGATTGTTGTTTATTATTGAGGTCAGCCAGACTCTGTGTATGTTTCACCTTGGTGAGAAGGAACAGGACACAAGATATATTTCTAACTGAACTGAGGGAACAACAACACATACGTCAGGCTTTGATTAGGGATAGAGTGCGGCAGAAACCTTGGCACATTATGAATTTACAATTGGCAGGCCACAATCAGATATGCTACAGTTTGTACTGGAACATAAGCACACTTTGTATTTTATTAGTTAGTGCTTGGGTTAAACTTTATTACAAAACGCGCCTGTTTCTAATGAAAAAACACAGAAACCTACTGGGGAAAACAGAGTAGGAAAACAATCACAGATTTTCATGAAAATCCAGATTCTTAAAGCATGCTATGAATGTAATTTGAGGTTAGTATTGCTTATTTAACCAAGTTAAGCAAGTAACTCCTAAGGTACAACTTTTATTTTAAAAGAATTTAGAAAAAGAGAATGTTTATGAAAGCGTTTTGACTTTTTCTTACAACGTCACACATTTTTAAAACTCCTAAATAACCTTTAGAGCCTTTTAAAAGATATTGTTCTTATTGGCAACTTTTACATAATCATAAATATTCTTTTGAACACATTAGAAACGTTGGCATCATCTGGGAAAATAATATTTGCAACTTTCATCTTGACCCTAAAAGAATCCCAGCTTTGAGTAAAATGCCTACAAATGTATAATTTAGCAACCTTTTATGATAAAAGTTAAAATTACTTTATGAATACTCAAGCTCAAGCACCCCCATCAGCTGCAAAATGTAATTCTAACTGCAACTAACACAAGGTCAACCTTTTAAAATGATCTTACATTTAAAAGCTTTTGTACTTAAATATTTAGGGTTCTCGTGGAACTTCGTGGTGAAAACAATTTGAAAAGAAATATTTTTGCAGATAAATTACAGTAAATAACAAGCTGCAGGAATGCAGTTTTTTCATTTAAATCGCACCTTGTCCAGTGGGGTGAAAATAGTTAAAATGCACTATTTTAGATTCTTGGTGGATCATCTCCCACATATTAAGTGTGTCAGATTACAACACAGCATCACATTGTGAACTAAAAGGAATGCCGTAGTTCTGGTTTTATATTTATTTAGGCTTATTTGGGCTACAGCCTCATGCCAGACTTTCAACTTAAAAATTAAAACAAATCAACAAAAAAGAGCTGTGGACCTCTTCACTGAACTTAAGTAACCTGATTATATACCAGTGGGGCTCCTTGACCCATGTGCTAAGGATCACCTCTGTGTAGTGAACTGGATTTAGTACAAATGTCCAATCGTACCTCAGATAATTGAACAGGCTTTTCTTCAGCATCATTCTCTGTTTCGGGAACAGTGGGTACAATCTTAGCCTCTGAAATATCATTCTCCATTTTAGGGTCCTCATGAGCAAACTCTGGATTTGCTTGGATGGAAACTCCAGATTGTATGTCCAAATCTCCTAATGTAATTGTTTCAATTTCAGCCTTAATCACGTCTTGTGGAGTATCTTTAAAAGATTCATCAGAGGAAAGTTTTTTTTCTGTCATTTCTTCCTTCCTGCTGACTGATACCTGTATGTTTCCAAAGTTCAGATTTTGTCAGGCAATTAAATAATACAATTGTTTAGTGTGTACTACTATTTAGTGGTAACTTGAACTTTGTAAATGATTGCAATACAAAATTCCAAACAACTACATTGGTATTAACTACTTTATCCCCTTTAGTAGTTCTTAAAGCGCCCACTGAAGCTGTGCGAATTGGCATAATAACCATGCTGTCATCTGTGGGGATGAAAGGCATGAACAAAGGTGCGTAAAATGTTATTGGCAGGTGAATTACAGAGCACTGGCTTAACCTGTATCCTGATTTTACCACTGAAGAAGTCTTCTGTATTACGATGATACTCTGTATCATTGAATATGAAGCAATGTCAATTAGCATTTCACTGATAGGGCCCTTGACTATGAGCTGTATAACAAGATGTTGAAACTGAAGTATGGGGCGTAAGGAGGACAAATAAACAGATCAGATGCTACTGGAAAATGAAAAGAAAAAAAAAAGAATAAAATGGGAAAAATATAATAGAAACTGAAATGAACTAACTACCTGCAACAATCTACCTAGGGCCTGATTACGACTTTGGCGGTCCTGGAGTGGGGAGCCACCAGCCACCCCGCTCCAGGACCACCAAAGGCTTCCGCACACCGCCCGCCGGATTATGAGTTAAAATCAGGCGGGCGGTCCTGCGGTGGCTGGCCCACGGCGCTGCCTTTCAAAGGCTCATAGGACAGAGTCTTAGAAAGGCCGCGTTCCAGTACGGCATGGCCTGTAAAGGCCATGCCGTCCGGTAACTGAGGGTGCAAAAAGACAGGGGGCACACCATGTGCCCCCATGAATGCACCCCCCCGTGCACAGGGGCAAAAGAGGGCACTGTTGGACCCACTTTCTTTCATCACCGCCAGCAGTAACATGGAGGAAGAAACTCCATGACACCGCTGGCAGTGAGGAAAGTCGTAATATGCTTGGCGGTGCCTCAGGGCACCACCAAGCATATTGCGGCCATTAGTCCCCTGATATTTGTGGTGGTCTTGTGGCAGTCCGACCTCCACAGTTGTAATACTGCTGGTGGGCCTCGCAGTACGGTTGTTGTAGGACCGCCACCGCGACTACTGCGGTCCTATGGACCGTCGTAGTCGTAATTAGGCCCTTAGTGTTCTGTCCCATGCATGCACAGTCTCTAAATATAAGCCAGTGACATATTTCTGCACACTTCAAAGGTCATATATTAGATGGTAAGGTAGACAGGTGTATCTCAACTCAGCTACTTCAGTGAGCATGCATCACTGCAACTATTGGCATGACATCTCTGAGATTCTGAATAATTAGTTCAGAGGATGTGACAAGACATCAGTAATCTTTTCTATTAGATATGGAGGGAGAAAGGGCACCAAGTGTGTTTTCTAAAGACTAAGTAAGGCAGCAGGACACCACTGTCCTTTTTACGGAAGGACTGTGAATTACACTATATTTCCATACACACTATAAGTGTGTCTGGTGTCTAGCAGCTTGATGCAGGAATAAAGTGTTTTAGGATGGCCCTTTTTGGGGACTCGGATCAGATAGCAACTCTATTCACAGGATTACCCTGCAAAGCAAACACAATGTTAATTTGCAGTTGCACAGTGATCTACTCCCACATAAATTATACAAGTACAGTACAATTTTATGCATCATACATCTACTCACAGGGGCAGGTTTGAGGCTTTCCAAGGTGGTAAGGCCTATCTACTGATCAATCCCAAACTTGTGAGTAAGTGGGAATTCACATAAGTTTTGAAGTTACGTTTCCACTTGGGACACAGACAGAGCTTTATTTCTGTAAATTGCATGAACAAAATCTTTACCTGAAGTGGGAATAAAGAGGAAACACCCAAAGAAATGGCTGGAGTCCAGTTGAAGGGATGCCTGCTTGGGAAAATGTAATTTCCCTATTGAATCTTTTTTTACTAAAATGGACTTGTGTGTTATATACTCACATGTAACTATACGCACTACACACATGCATTTGCTATTAAACGGGTTGTCCAAACAAAATGCAATTACTTATTTAATGCAACATTGGGTTTGAAATGCCAAATGATGCTCTATTGCTCTTCGCTCTGCCAGGCCAGGACATTTTATTTAACATGGCCCAGGTAAGGAAATGAGAACACCAGGTCTATGTGTTGATGTAGGGGAGCAAACACAGTGTCAGAACAACAAAACTGAAATCAATTAAAAGCATGCTAAACGTCTTTTGATATGAAGAGTACATGGATTGACAGGGCACCTGGAAACTTTGAATTATGGCTGACAATTTCTTAGAAGCTTTTTCTTGGCCTTCAATCATCATTTCAGAAAATGTTGGCCTCACCTTTCTTACTGAATCAGCCTTTTTCTTTTTATGACTTTTATGGGAAAGTTCTTTCTTTGGTTTCAACTTGAGATCAATGGTTTCCTTTTCAAAGTCATTCACTTCTTGCTCTGGTAAAGATGTAATTTGCTTAACTGAATCCTCGGAGGTTATTATTTTCTCAGATGTTTCTTCTTTCTTGCTGATAGACACCTATACATTTGACAAATAAAAAAATGAGTTAAATAATCATCCAATACCTTTTTGCATGATACCATACAATGGCAGAATGAAAACAAGGCAAGATGATAAATAGGGTTGGTGAAAAGAACAACATTATTTGAATTTTTAAGAGATTGTCTTTAATTACCCACTACTGTACTAATTGGCTGCGATGAGTGGCATGCCAGGGCTTAGTTACAATGTTTTTAGTGGTAGAACAATGGAGCAGGTACTTAACAGTTAGTGAACCCCATTCTTTTTGCAATACCTCCCATGCATTTCCTTAGGAAGAATGAGTAATGCTGCCTGGCATTGCATAGTGAGTGGCCTGCACTGTTAATGAAATTGTATGAGCTTTAAAACATGATTAGTAAGGAAGTAAAACAAGTTATATAGTATTGGAAGGTATAGCACATAGAAAAACAATCAATCTATGTATAAATACAGTAGTTGAGCTTATGGAATCTTCTGCACAATGTATGTATGTTTCTACAGGAGGCTTACTTATCAAATAAACCCAAGGCAAGGACATGGGCAGGCAAACTTTAAAGACCATTCAGTCTTTGCCATGATAGAGGCCTTGGTTGTCACCAACTTCCCAGTTATCCTGTATCACAGGAGGATGGATATTGGAAGGCGACAGGTATACTTAATACTTTAACTGGTTTGAAGTGAGAACTTCAAGAAGTGGCAGAAAATAGGGATATTTTAAAGTGGGGTTGTGGACAACAAGACACCTGCTGGGCTTGTATGGAGGAGCAGGACTGGGGCAGAGCAAGGCATCAGACCTGTAGCAAATCAGAGAGATGTTTGATGGCAGCCAGATAGTAGGTATATTTTACATTTTGGAAACAGGAAAGAGTCTTGGGGGGGTTTATAAATTGCCAGAAAGGGCAGCAAATAGCAGGTATAATTTATATTACGGTTCAGTATACCAAAGTACAACATACGTTTTCATTGAGAGGACTCTGGGATCAAGGCCCCAGTCCAGCACGCATGGTATTTTTTTCCACCCTTGGACCTCCTGTGCTGGAGGGATCCACGCAGTGGAAAACGGTATATCTTTCCAACACACTGTCCTTTACACAACACTGTAAAAGTTATTTAAGTTTGTGACTTCCTAACACTCTTCCATTTATATATTTTTTTAATAGTTATTGAACAATTTCAATAACACCCAAATCATTTTCAATCATATTAAATAGTCAAATATTTATGAAAACCTTATACATAACTTTAATAATGTATTCACCAACAATTTCATACAAAAAGTGTAATTTGACTACCTTATATGACTGAATGAGTATCGTGTTGTCTAGTTCAATTTACATTTGATACAACTAATAACACTGATTATTTAAAAAATATATATTACATTGAGGTATCTATTTGGCTAAGAGTTGAGTGGTAGCAGGCCATGAAGCATGTTTTCAACATTGAGGGAAGGTAGCAGGACTCCAATTATTTTTTAACAGAGGTGAAATAGCAGCCACAAGGTGTATTTAGTCTTTGAGGAACAGCAGTAGTTGTAGGAAAAGGAAATTTATGAATTATGGTTTTTTGGATTAGGGAGGAAAGGGAGTAAGAAATCACCAATTGTAAGTGGTGATGTCACACATCATTCTGTATTGTAAAGAATAAAGTTCCCTCTTACAAATCAACCATTAGTATATGGTATCATCGTAGAGTACAATAATATCATAGAAGCACTCAAATATATTTACAAACATGTCTTGATTATGTTTTAATTATTTGAGGTCAATATCAACAATGACTTGTATTTTGTTCTATTATGTGCTAATAGTCAAGCATGCCATAACCTTTTCTTTAGGAATTTTCTCTTGATCATCAGACATCTTTTCAGCTGGTTTCAAACTGCTCACTGTAGACACCTTCTTCTTTTTCACAACTTTGCGAGGTAGCCCACTTTTTGGCTTCATTTGCTGATCAAGGCTCCGACTCAAATCTTCCTGTTTACTTGTTTCTAAGTCATTCATAACCATTTCTGCAACTAATGCAGAAGCATCTGTTTTCTCGGATTGGGAAATCTTCTCTAAAGGTTCTTCTTTCTGAACAGCTGGCACCTGCAGATTTAACAGTTTTTAAAAAAAGATTGTGCAAAATCTTTCTTCATTGCAATTCAGTTTTTCATTGACAGAGAAAACTAGATAATTCATTTGAGACAACGTGGAAAAAGGGTTAGCGAAAGCCTGAAGCATAACTGATTACAGCCTGAAGGCTTGAAACATTCTGTCCATGCAGCAAAACTATTGAACTCCCTTCCTCTCAGCATCAGGAACCTTCACAAACATCAGTGGACAAATGTTGCCATAACCTTGAGTTGCTCACAACGGGTACTCATCAGTTAGGTGAATCATTGCAACACATTATCCCTCTGCCTCACCGCCAGTGCAATGTCTTATCAGTGGGTATGTAATAGAATACATTTTGCTCTCAGGAGATGCACTACTCACTTGCTCCAACCATAATTGGAGCTCATCTCTCGCCTCACCCTTCATCCACATATATACACACCCCTACACACATCGTCCTCCACAATGCATTCACTAACAGCCTCCAGATAGTTTACCAACTGCAGACCAGAGGCTGCTCCATTTAAGTGTGCATCCTGCTCACTGCTTTATTATTGAGTGACATCTCTGGCCCTCCTGTATGTCACCTTCAAATACATGAAGCCTACCACTGCTCTAACATACTGCACAACTTCAAATCTTTTCCTGATAGTTTGTTAGGACTTTGTCCCTTCTGTCTTCCTTTATCATTTCTCACTTATGTATTTACTGTGCTTTACTGTTACACAATCTCTGTGATGTGACCAGAACACCTCTCAAAAAATCCAAAAGAAAACTCCACCCTGTGCTCCTCATATGGGTCACAACAGCCAACAACCTTGATATACTTAAATGCAAGCACCTGAATGCCTATTAGTTATTAACGCTTTGGGTCACATTTTGTGGGTGAATGCTGGAACAACTATTTGATCTTTGTCTCCCTCTTCAACCCATAGTACCAGCTTTCTGAGGTATCATGTTAATACATCTTTTCCTATCAATAGATCTTGGCTGCTTCACAATCCTGATCAAACCACCAACTAACGCAATAACTTACTATAGGATAGTTTAGTGTCCCTTGAAAGTCTGCATTGGCAGATAGGATATGTTAGTCTCCCCAACCTCGCTGAGAGCTGAACGGCGATGATTGAAGGCTGCAGGGCAGAGCTCTATTTTGAATGTGCAGATTTTCTGAATGACGGCAAACTATGAACACTTTGAATTTTGAAGTAATGGAATTGTGCTAGGAAACACCAGAGTCTTATCAAACAGCAGGTAAGGAGTGAATTGATACCTCTTCTCCTTGAAGTTAAGACACCACCGTGTGTGGAACATTAGGGCATAAACCATGATGTGAATTAAGTGGAAATGTGTGAGGGAACCCAGATCTTAGGTATGCCTCACATTGGAACAAAAGGTATTAGATAAGTGCGATAGGTGGGCAGCTTTGGATGGATAGCGAGTGATAGAAACATTGGACCTGATTCACTAAGGCAAATTTACACTTTTGTGTAGGCTCATGATTGTTTGCTATTCACAAAGGTATTTTACTAGTAGTATCATTACGACTGTGGAGTTTCTGCACATCAAAAGATAGGACTGTCCTATCTTTTTAAGCATGGAGACTCCGCAATTGTAAAGAAACTACTAGTAAAATACCTTTGTGAATAGCAAACAAGAATAAACATACACAAATGTGTAAGTTTACCTTTGTCAGTCAGGCCCTAAGATTTGAATTCTGTTTCTGGTGGCACTTTAAATTTAGTCTAGGGAGGCAGTGAAGGGCAGCACAGCAGATACTCTTTAGGCTGGAAAAGGAATGCCAGTGAGAATGTTTGTTTTGTTTTGTTTTGGAATACATTCATGGGTGGCAGGAAAGATCCTGGCTGAAATTAATGCATTCTGTTTGACTAAGATTGAAGTGATGCAGAGCATATGCCAATAGAATATCACGCTGCATTCGTTACTACAGGATACTGCAAACCAATACATGAGCAAAGAGTGAAAAATAGCAGAAGATATACAAAACATGAGGCTGGGAGGGGCCCTCAGATATGGATAGATGAGGATGAAGTAGATATTGAAAGCAGGATGAGATAGGAATGGAGTGCAAAAGGATAAAGATTTGCAAGGAACAGACACTGATGGGGAACGGAAAAGAGAAGTGAGTATGTGGAGATGGAAAAGAGGTGAGTAAATAAATAGATTAGGATATATGAGGGGTAGAGATGTGGTATATCAGGTATGTTTAAACTTGTGAAAGCAGTACACGCATGTTTTGAATGGAAATGGTGGATGGAAATGGATGGCACAATAAGGGTTGTTCAGGAGACAATCATTGTATTGTAGCAGAATAAAAGAGTCTACTATCCATATAATAATAAAAAGAAAACTACAGGAATCTCTTTGACCTTTTGAAGACATGCACATAAACAGTCACAAAACTCCTCAATGACTTATCACACCATTATTAAGTACCATTGGTGTACTGTATCACAAAACAAAATACCTGAACAGGTCTACCGGGCATTTTTCCATGAGCATCAATCACTGTTTCAGCTACTGACACCGCTTCCACTGCAAAATCCTTCACTTTGGATTCTTCATGAGCAATTTCAAGTTTTGCTGCTATAGGGAGCACAGGTCTCTGGTCCAATTCTTCCTGTGTAAGTGTTTCGGTAGTAATCTCAATCATTTCCTGAACTTCTGAAGGAGTGTCATATTTAGCCGATTTCTCTGATGGTAAAATCTCAGATTTTTCCTGTTTCTCGCTAACATGGATCTGCAATGTTTCCAAAGTCACAAAGAGTTAGAGAATACTTTCTATATTCTATGCTAGAAGACAATGGCAGATTCAACTAGATAAATGAATGTAAGACAGCGCGTTAAAAGATGTTGACAAACTCATCGCTTTTTTTTCCTATTTACTGAAAGAACTAATGCTGCAGAAAAAAACCTAGAACCGGGCTGTGAGCCTAAACTCACTACCACCATTTTTAGTTCTCGCTAGCGTTGCAGCGCATGCGCTGCTCGCTTTGCGAGGCATGCAGTATATACTATAGCGTAGAAGCTCCGTGTAAGCTACGCCCACTCTCCGCCCATCTTTTGTATTGGCTTAGGTCCTAAATGCAGCCTTCCTATTGGTTTTAGGCTTGTTAGTCGATCCTCCTGACGGCCATGTCGTCATTTGTGTCCTTCCATGGCTACTGGCCCCTTTACTGTCAACACTATTTGGTTCCCGTGCCTCTCTCCTGCCCACTCCCGCAGTCCTTGACTTCTCACGCCCACCACCCCCTCCCCGCACTCCCGTTCGTGCCTTTTTGCCCGCCCGTACTCCCTTTTAAATGCAATAGGACTCGCGTAAATGCGAGTTCTATTGCATTGCAAATACATGTTTTTAAAGTAGTGCCTTACATAGTACGCATGCGCGCCAAAAGTGCAACGTGCTTTGTTTATATTCAGCGCGCTGTGCGCGCTTTCACTTTCGATGCTGCCGGGACACTTGCGATCGCTTGTTTATTCATTAGTTAACAAATAGTCTTTCTATGTCCATGACGCTGTTTCCCATCGCTTGCGTCCAGATACACTGCGCAGAGTTGAAGACGAACTTCGCGGCCGCCGATTTTGGTCACTTAGTATCTGACTGTCTTTCAGCCTATATTGACCCCTCCCCCCTGTGTACCAACCAACCTATGCTTACTCTGCAACACAATTGCTAAAGTCGTAAAGATGTTAACGACGTCTTTAAATGTAGGCTGAATTCTGGGAATTTCTTCAGGGTAAATAATTTTTTTAAAAACACACTAATTGGTCACATTTATAGCATATTTCAAAAGATGGAATATGTTGGGTTCAACACGGAGAGTAGGCGTGTCCCTGCCGCGCTATTTGGGATCTCAATCAAATAACAAGCAGTTAAGGAAAAAAGTGCGCTGTCAGTTGCCTCGAGACAGGCCTGTGCAGGGCTGTTTAAGTACCCTTGTAAAACAACAAACAGACTCTTGCTTACTGACCTCCTTCCCTCGCCAAGCTGGAACCTGTCCCAAAGGTATGCAGAGGAAAGTCTCTCTCGCGCACACACTTTTATCTCCCATGCACTCTTTTTGTCTCTCCTCCCTCTCACACACACTCTATCTCTCTCCTTCCGGTACAGAGCCACTGTCAGTTTCTTTCTCGCTTGAGGTGCAAATTGTGTTTCAGCGTCAAAAGCCTGTCTTTTCTCTCTAGGATGTATGATTCCTCTTTGAGCTACAGGTTATCTTTTAGGAGCAAAGCTCATGTTCTCTCTCAGAGGTGCAAGCCACAGGCTCCCTCTCTTGCCTCTCTGAAATGCTGGCGTCTCTGGGCTGCAGGATACAGGTCTCCCTCACTGAACTGCAGGGCACTTGTTCTCTCTCTAAAGCTCAAAGTTGTCAGGGGTCTTGCTGAGTGTGCGAAGGGGCCATGACTCTCGCCTCTCTTGAGTCATGGATCAGGGCCCCTCTCCACACACAAATCTGCGCTAAATTTGGTACTCACATGGTGTAAGTAGGCAAGGCCTAGCCTACCAATTTTCATGCAGTTCCATAAAGAAGAAAACACGTCAAGAAGAAGGGGTGGGGTTAAAATAAAGGTGTGGTTTCCCATTTTAGCTCCCAGGTGACATTTTGCTTATCACAACAGCAAAAACCACTGAATGGATTTATCCAAAATACGGCACGAATGTAGAACTTTAAGCAGAAAATATGCATTGTATAAAAGTATGCGTTTTATAACTTGGTATAACTATGTTCAGTAGTTTAGAAATATTAGCAGTCAAAAAAGGTGTCAGGTGGGATTAAAAAAATAAACATGTTTTATACAGCTGAAAAGGTTTATGTTGATTTGCTTGGAAATGTTTGCCGATTATGCATGAAACATGGCAGACACTTAGCATACTGTTGGTGTTTTAAAACAGGTATGGATTCTTCGGGGTGGACAAAATGTGGCAGATATTTAGAAGGATGCATTTTCTAAGAGTTTATATTGATCATTTTCTTTTCTATTGACTAATACCTATGCCACTGTTTGCCAAATGTGCATAAAATGTGGCAGGCAGAAAGCAAGTTGTACGCAGTACAGATGTTTCAGGTATTATGCAGATCCAGTGAGGGGCGGTATTAAAGGGAGATAAAACAAATTGCTAACATCTTTGGCACCTTTAAATGAATAAAATCTGCCATACCTCCATAAGACTAACCCATGCAAAACGTCTACCAAATTTCCTGTGAATCTGTTAAAGGATGCCTCAGTTAGTAGCATTTGAATTGAAGGATTTCATGCAGATTTGTCAGAGGATACCAAACTTATTAAGAAAACAAAAATATATTTTTAATATACACTCTGACCTAATCTATCACCAGGGTGTAATACATATTTATGCCATGGCAGCGAAAATAAAGGTGGCACAATAACACATGTTATTTAGAGCAGCTAAACTAGTAAACCCACACTCACACATTCATAACTACAGTGTAGTGCTAAAATTCTAGTTCATTACCACACTAAAGCAAACATATCATTAAAAAAGGAAAATATTACTCACCATGTAACAATCTGTTCGTAGTTTGTAGTGCTGGACACTCACATGTTCCACATACTCCTGCAATTTAGTGAAGGGGCGCAGGTGTTTGCAAGTTGCAATTTCAAAGACGTTTCAAGTCACTAAGGGCCAGATTTATCAAAGGATTGCATTGTCCTTGTGTCACGCAAATCTTAAGTCAGATTCACCAAGCCTTGCAAGGCCACCATGCGTGGCCCTGCGTTGCTTGGAACATTGGAGTAATGCAAGGCAGCGCAAGTCATTGGCTTGCGTTACTCTTTGAAAGGAAGGCATTACATAGGTGGAGAGTGGGTGTTCGCACAAATCCACCCATGTATTTTGGCGCATTCCTACATTTACCAAGACAGGTAAACCTGGAAATGTGTAACAATGCTGTACTGTCTCCTTGTTTTTTCCTCTTTCTAAGTGTTCGGCATTCTGCAGCACACTTAGAAAGAGGAAAACGCCACAAAGGATTAAGTTTGTGCAGGAAAGTGTGTCTTCCTGCACAAAAACAACCCTGCCTGCAACACAGGCACCTTTGCATCCTGGTGCAAGGATCCTGTGTTGGCACTAGGCTGTAATGAGTGCACCAGTGCAGAGAGAGAGCTGAAATGTGCCATATTTTAGAAAATATTTAGTAAATATAATAGTAAATATCTCCAT
This sequence comes from Calotriton arnoldi, assembly GCA_963921515.1. Classification (NCBI taxonomy): domain Eukaryota; kingdom Metazoa; phylum Chordata; class Amphibia; order Caudata; family Salamandridae; genus Calotriton; species Calotriton arnoldi. The sequence continues at coordinate 2,800,661 of CAWUFW010000761.1, forward strand.
TTGACCCAGAGCAGCAAGTTGTCTAGCTGTGTTGCACTGCATCACTAATGATGGATCTGGCCCCAACTCCTTGTGACTCCACCATCAGTCCACAATGCACCAGGAACATAACTCCTCCTCAATTAGTTTTTCCCCAGCCGATGAGTGATGGTGGAGTGTAGTGACATAAGACAGAAAACAAGTACTGTGCATAGTGTACATTTAGAAGTGTAAAACATCATTGATCATAGCTCGCTCCTGGGAAGAAGGGTAGTCACTTATAAATAGACAGCAAAACAAGCCATGGATAGATGATTACACAGTAAGCAACATTTTCCATTTGCAGCATGTGTAGCTGTAGATACACATGTTCAGCATAGACTGTATGTAAAGTAGTTCTTCCTGTAAGCAGTGGCTAATGAGCATATGATGCAGGTGTTTAGAACAACAACTTAAAGGTGATGGATGGTATGCTTGAATTAATCTCAGCCACAGGGCAACCGGTCCATCTGTTCTTGCCCACCATGCCACCTCTGTTTGGACCTCGCCATATGCTAATCAGTCTTGACACTGCTAAAATGGGAACAGTCCTCCCCGAACTGGAACACATGCAACCCAGGGGTGGTTTTGCCCTTATTAGGGCTCCTCAGACAGGTACAATTTGAGTCCAGTGGTGCAATGAGCATGGGACCCATGCCTAGGCACACCCGTCACCCTTAGGGCATTAACAGCAACAACAACAAAGTGATGGATGAATCATGGATCATGGTGAATCATGGCACATCGCTCAGACCTGAATCCCAGTCCATCTGCTGAGATTAAGAACCAGAGCAATTGCAAGTGGGTGAGATGAATTCAAGCATTCCATCCATCACCTTTTTGATGTTTTGAACAAAGCCATCTAAAGTCTGCTGACAGGCCTGATTATCCACACTGTAGTGTTTAGTGAACATGTGTAGTGTTGACCAAGGATCTGCTTAACAAATTTTAGTATGTTACCAAAAAAGGCTATGGTAGCTGCCTTTTTGCAAGCAGAATGTTTCGCAGGCGTCATGTGTAACATAAATTTAGCATTTGCCAAACATATCAGTATACACTAAACTATCTATTTGACCATACCAGCCTTGGAAAGGGGACTTCCTTAGTGGGGCTCAGCAAAAGCGACAAATAGCTGCTTTGTCTTGTGAATGAAGTTAGTTCTCCCAATATCAAACATGCGCGCCCTCTTGAGTGTGCTCTTTCTGCCCCAGTATCTGGCTGTGGGAAGAAGATGGGCAAGACGTGAAAAGAGGAAGCCACCTTGAGCAGGAATTAGTGGAGGTGTCCTCAAAACCACCCCATCTCTAAGTCAACTTAAATGAATGGTTCCTTTATATTTAAGGCTGGCAACTCACTAATTCTCCAAAAGAAATGTCATAGTATCCCGCTACTTTCCAGGACAAGACTTGCATGTCGCCAGAGTGCAGCTGTTGTAAGGGAGGACCCATTAGTCTCTTGAGAACTGCATTGAGATTTCAAGTTGGAGTGGGAGGCGTGCTTACAGGAATCACACTTTTAAGGCCCTACATAAAGGCCTTGATGAGAACTATCTTAAAAAGAGATTAATGTTGCCTGTTATGGTGACCTGCAGAAGTGGGTTGAGAAAAGTTCAGCCAACAATAAATTGTTATCTCAATATAAGAGGGTGACCTCCGCTTGTGATCATTGCCTGTCTCGACACTCTTGCAAGGGTCCCATGTGTACAGCCTTGAACGCAAAGCACTAATGCAATGCATGAAACCATCATCCACAAAGGTTTCATTATCATGAAAGTATGTTCTGTCTGATCAAAAAGGAACAGCTGTTGGAATGCCAATACCTTCGCTTAGTTGGGGGTAGGATTTACCCATGACAGCATTTAGAATAGACCCTAGAAATGGCTTAATCTGCTGTGGCTGGAGCTGGACATTTTCGGGATTGATGATGAAGCCGAACCTGTGCAACAAAAACAAGTCTGAGTGTTTGCTAAGCATTGTTCTGTGCTGCTGCTCGTTATCAGCAAATTATTTAAGTAACAAAAGATGTCAATGGGATTCCTGCATAGGTGCACTGCTACCAGCAATAGATTAGGCCTGGGCGGTAAATTCCGTTCCGCTTGCGGAATTTGGGTAATTTTGCGTTCCGCGGAGAACGCGGAATTACCAAAAATTCCGCGATCCGCGGCTTCGCGGAATTTTTTGCTTGTTCGCGCTTTCAAAATGTGTGTTCGCAAGATATTTCTCCCCGAGCACGCAAACAGCGTTCGCGAACAGGAAAAAAGCATCGCGAACGGGCGGAACAAGCTATTCCGCGTGTTCGCAGAACTTTTGCGTGCTTGCGGAGATTTTTTACCATTTCGCGGAGCTTTGCGTAGCGCGACTTCACAAATTCCGCCCACCCCTACAATAGATATATGGAAAACACCCTGGGGCAGTAGTGACCCGATGGGTAGAACTTTGAATTGGAAGTTTAGGCCACTTACTACAAATCACAGGAAGAGGTGATGTGTTGGATGTGTGGAATGTGGAACTAGGCATTAATGAGTTCAGAGGCTGCCATGTAGTCCCCCATGTGGAGCAACAGGATGGCATCTTGTGGGGTGGTCAAATGAAAGTGCTCTGACAGGATGTATCGGTTCAGGGGCCTAAGATATGGGACAGGCAGCAGAGTCCCATTCTTTTTGCTGAAAAGTACAGGGATTAGGCTCCTTTCACCATGCTGCTAAGGGGGCACCAGCTTGATGGCTCCTTTGCCAAGGACTCGACTTCTTCTTGTAGCAGTAACAGATGTTCTTGTATGAGTACATGACGTGATGTTGTATGTTTAGTGGCAAGGCGTGGAATTCTAGGCAGTACTCCTGTTGAACCACTTAGAGCACCCATCAGTCCAAGGTTATCGGTTGCTATTCTGGATGGAAAAACCCAAATCTTTCCAGGACAGGTGCTCTGTGCTGCTTCGAGGCAGAGGAACCAGTGCAGGGGCTACCTGTAGACTTGCCTGATCTGTTACTATGGTATCCACCCTGCCGAAGGACTCTGATCCTTGTGTATCCTGAAATAACTTCTGCTGGTGATACCCTTGCCACTAAGTGAGAGTAGATAACTTGGAGTCTTCTCTCCTCTATTGTTTCTGGAAGGTGGACCTAGGTGTTGTAGTCTGCAGTGCGTCCATGGATGTGTGCCCTTTTTAATCTTTTCCAGTATTGTATCGATGTGAGAGCCAAACAGATATTTCTCATCAAATGGGACAAATATCAGCTGTTGTTCCACCTCAAGTCTAAAACCGGAGACTCTGAGCCAGGCATGGCCCTTTAACAGGATGCAGGTATTAATATCTCTCAAGGTGGTATCAGCAGATCCCTGCACCCATCTGATGTTTGCATTCAATATGGCCTTTCTTTCAACAACCAGCCCATGACCCCTGTTGCAGTAGCCTTCAGGAATGTGTTTAACTAACTGATCCCTCTCCTGCTAGTGATGATGATCATGCCTGGACAGCAGTCCGAGAAAACGGGCAATTCTGCTCTTTGTGGCCACCCACTTCCCAGCTGCATCAATCTTCTTCCTCTCCTTTGCTGGAGGAGAAGTATCCCTTATCACCTGAGCTGAAGCCCTCTTTTATGCAGCATACATGAACAGTGAGTCAGACAGGACCTATCCCCTGGTATAAACTGGGCAGTATGGGGGCACCTTATACTTCTTCTCAACCAATGGAGTGACAACCCTAACCTTCACAGGGTCTTGTATACACTGATTATAAGCATGCTTCTAAGCATGAGGCGGTATTGGACAGATCTTTCAGTCTTAGAGAGAGTCTCGGCTAAAAGAAAATCCTCCTCCTCCTCTCATATGGAATTTCACATTGTGGTGCTGTCTTGCTCCCTGTTTGCCGCATAGTAGGCAGTAGTATCATCTTGTGGGCAGGCTTAAACAGGATAGAGGTCTAGGTCAGATCATCCTAGGGTTAAACCGAATAATACTCCCAAAGATCATCCTCCTCCCTGAGTGGGACAGGTTTATAATAGTTAGTGTGGTCGGAGAGAGAGGATGGTTGTGGTGACTGTGGAGGTGGATGAGACCAAGGAGGTGGTGATGTGTAAGGGCCGGGACTGGTAGGTTGTGGTGGTCACCTAGTAGACTTGTCCCTAACCTTTTTGGAAGTAGAAACAATCTGAAACTCCTCAGAGATGCGCTGCTCAAAAGTGAGCTTACTTTTCAATGGGATGTGAAGAGTTAAGGTTGGTCCTGAGGAGTGGGCCTGGCCTAGATTTTCCATGTGGAAGGATGGATGAATATTGTCCTCTGCCTGACATCAGGCACCTCAGGGCGCTCTAATGTGATCGGGGCTTCACTTGAGTCTGACATCCGAGACCTGTTGTGGAGCCAATCTAGAGGTAGGTTTCAGCATTGGCTTTGAAATGGATTTTGTCCTAAGGCTGGCTTCTGGAGACTTTGGGGGGTCAACGTGGCGTGGATAGGTCGTGATGCTTGATGGTCCTGGTCGGAGGCTTGCTCGTGGCCAAAGGGCTTCCTGGAGGCCACGAGGTGTCGGCACCTTGAGGCATACCCGAAGGTCAGTGCCTCTTCAGGCTGGTCTCATGGCTTGATGCCTAACTCCCTCAGGAGCAGTGCTTAGCCTCAAGAGTGCTTTCAAGGTTGAACCCCGGGAGGTGGGGGGAGGTTGATCCTCAATTGGATGAGGTGGAATAAATTCCTTGGGAGTAGCCTGGTGGTAGTCTTTTTAATGGGACTAGTTCTTTGGCATAGAGGGAAATCCTCTTCCTTTAAGCCTTGGAGAACAGCTCCTCTGTGCTCTGCTACCCCGGCGGCAGCTGTACAATGGAAATCCCAGGCTCTCTTCCTCAATACCAAAGATATGAACAGGTCCGGTGTTTCAGGCTACACCTGTCTGTGCATTTTTTTGATGTGCACAATGGCAGTTGCATCAGTGCTAGATGGTTTCCTTGCACCTGGACGCTTTATAAACTGAGCAGGTGGCCTCTTTGTGGTCAGGTAATACACTTGATGCTGCTCAGACCAGGGGAATTTTGCATTACATTTAGGGCAAAATTAAAATGGTGTCCTCTCCATAACAATCCTCTGCCTCCCCCCGCCCCCAACTATGATCCTTTGCATGACCTGTTTCCTCATAGGAGCTGCATCACTGCCTGTCATGTCCCCTATACATCGTGGGGAGTGCGTGTTGTTGTTGGTTGTCTGTCTAGCTCTCCCACGAGAGTGTAGTACCGCGTGTCACCACCAGAGCACTTCCGGGTGACACCACTTAAAGCCCCGCGATGCTCGACCCCAGGTACTTCTGATTCAGACGCTAACGTTCTCGGAGCCAGAACCTGTGAATCCATCTCCTTTCCAGTTACCTGTGGTACGAGCCCTTTCTTGCCTCGCTCTCTGCGTAGGCATCTCCGTTGTTTGCTTGCTGCGCGCGTAAGGACACGTCACAGCACTTCTCTCAGCCTCCCGACCCTGTCAGCGCAGGATCGCTGCTACTGACACGGAAGAGACGAGTGCGGGAGCACTTACTCTTCTCCTTGTTGCCCTTCGCGGTGAGCGCTGGAGCGCGTCACTGCCCATTCCTTGCTGGCACCTCAGTGAGCGCTGGAGGCGTCACCACCCATTCCCTGCCGGCACCTCGGTGAGCGCTGGAGCGCGTCACCACACTCCCTTTCCCCATCCACACGGCGAGCGCAGGAGCGCATCGCCACTTGTTCTTTTTCCTCCATATCGCGGTGAGCGCAGGAGCGCGTCACCACACTCCCTTCCACATCCACATGGCGAGCGCAGGAGCGCATCGCCGCTTATCCTCTCCTTCCACATCGCGGTGAGCGCAGGAGCGCGTCATTGTCCATTCCTTTGCCGGCGCCACGGTGAGCGCTGGAGCGCGTCACCCCACTTCCTTTCCTCCTTCGCACAGTGAGCGCAGGAGCGCATCGTCATTTATCCTTTCCCCCTTGTTGTAAGCGCAGGAGCGCATTGCCGCTATTGCCCCATAGTTGCAGCGCAGGAGCGCTTAATACCGTGACTACTGTTCCTGGGATCCTCTACCCCCTTGATACCTTGGTGTGCAGCGCAGGAGCGCTTAATACCATGACTACCGTTCCTGGGATCCTCTACCCCCTTGATACCTTGGTGTTCAGCGCAGGAGCGCTCTCTGTCAGTTCCAAGTCCTTTAGGGTGCAGGCGCACCTACCGGAGATTCATTGGAGAGACACATTATTCCAGGTGACTATTATTGTCCTTTCCTACCATCCCCCTGCTGAGTGTGTGTGTGTGAATGCTGGTTAAGGCAGTAGTAACTGCTTGTTGGTTATATCTCCAGGCTGTCGGTCAGGAAAGGCAACAACTCCACTGGGTGTCATTCATCGCCTCATCACACCATAAGGCACGTCACTTCTTGAGGGTTCCTTCCCCCGGTCTTCACCACGCCCCAGTCTGGTATCATTTAAGGTAGGACAGGTGAGCAGGTGGGAGACGGTGGAGGTTATTCATATCATCCCTGCGAGACTACTCTACAGGCAGAAGGTAAGGCTTGTGGGGTCCGTGACAGAATCAGAAGCCCAAGCCGATTGTCTCGCCCGGGTGACATGAGGAACCCGGACATTACCCTGCAGGACATAGCTGCTATGTTGACCTGCATACAAGCCGAAAACCAGAGTCTACGGCAGGATGTCACTGCCTTACAGGGTCAGTTGGCCTCCGGTCAGACGCCCACGGTTAGGCCCAAGCAGAAAGACGTGTTACAAACACCCACGTTCAATCCCTGGGGGTCCTTGTCCCCTGCACAAGTCCCTATCCCTCCTATACAGGTGATAGCCCCTCATCCAGTCCAGTTAGCAACCCCGGAACGCTTTTATGGGGACAGTTCCAAATACAGCATATTCCTTAACCAGTGCCATCTGCACTTCATGGCTCGTGCTCCACCCTTCCCAGATGATGCATCTAAGGTTGCATTCATCCTGTCATATCTGGGTGGAGACGCAGCACAATGGTCCATAGCATTGGTGGAAAACGATGATCCCATGCTGTATAACTTACCTGTGTTCAAGGAAACCCTGCGTAGAATGTTTGCCCGACACACGCTAGTGCAGGCAGCCGACAACGCACTTCTCAACCTCAATCAAGGTAACACAGACCTGTTACATTACATCACCACGTTCAATAGGTTGGTCATCGAAGCCAAATGGCCTGAGACCAAGATGGTGTCTGTGTTCTACCGAGGGCTACGTGAGGAACTGAAGGACCTTATATCACAAATATCGGATCCCCCAGAAGATATTGGTCCTTTCATTGACCTGACTGTTAAATTGAACTTCAGAATGCAGGAACGTAGAACAGAAAAAACCAAAGGGATTGATTCCAGATATCCAGTATTCCGGGAGACACCCAGATCCGAGGGTACTAGGACACCGGACATCCCGGAGCCCATGCAAATAGGCGGCATACGTGGTCCCCTGTCTAAAGCCGAAAAAGAAAAACGACGTCGCCAAAACCAGTGTTTGTATTGCGGCAAAAGCGGCCATTTCGTTAAGGAGTGCCCTGTGAAGCCGAATAAACCAAAACCAAATAAAACCAGCGCCCTTCCCGTATCTCGAGGTGAGTGGTCGGAAAACGACCTAACTCAGTAGAAGGAAAGGTCTACTGGGTTGCTCATCTAACAAGACCTCTGCCTTTGCCCCACACGAACGCAACCAACATGTGGGTATCACGGTAACTTTACAGTCACAAAAAGGCCAGTCATGGTTCGTGAAAGCTCTCATCGATTCGGGAGCTACAGGGAATTTCATTGACACCCAAGATATGGAAGACCTCGGGATTCCTGTGGTAACCAAGGATAGGCCAGAAACGGTGAAAGCAGTGGATGGCACAGACTTGACCTGTGGACTGATCCGGTACCAGACGGACATCATGACGATGACATGTGGGACTGAACATAAGGAGTCCATCGCCTTTGATGTCATAGACGCACCCCAGTTCAAACTGATATTGGGTCTTCCATGGCTCGTGACCCATAATCCCCACATCGATTGGGTGACCAGACTAATGACCCTTGATTCGCCATATTGTAATCATGCCTGCTACCCAAAGCATGGGGACACCAACACACGAGTTGTGCAAGCCCACACCCTTCCTCTCACAGGGATGGGTGTTATCACACAAGGAGAAGTACCAGAAGCGTACGCCGATTTGGCATCAGTGTTCGATGAACAAAAAGCCAACACGCTTCCTCCCCATCGCAGTTTTGACTGCAGGATAGATCAGGTGCCAGGATCCAAGTTGCCTTGTTGTCGTGTGTATTGCCTTACTGAAAAGGAAAGTACCCATCTGCGCAACTATCTGGACGAATACTTGAAAAACGGATTCATACACCATTCCAAGTCACCCGTTTCTTCAGCGCTCTTCTTCGTGCAAAGAAGGGAGGGGATCTACGAACCTGCATCGATTATAGAGCCATGAATAACATCACTATCAAGAATCGATACCCCTTGCCTTTGATCTCCAACCTATTGGATCAGGTGAAGAACGCTACGATCTATACCAAACTGGATCTACGTGGGGCCTATCATCTGGTAAGAGTCCATAAGGGGGATGAATGGAAGACAGCGTTCCGGACCAGATACGGTCTCTTCGAGTACCAGGTCATGCCCTTTGGGCTCTGTAATGCTCCTGCTGCCTTCCAATACTTCATCGATGAGGTGCTACGAGAATACATCGATCAATATTGTGTGGTATACATCGATGATATCTTGATCTATTCCCCGAGTGTTCCAGACCACATCCAACACGTCCGTAACATCCTCAAGAAGTTACAACAACACGGCCTGTACATCAAGCTGGAAAAAAGCGTATTTCACACTACTGAGGTGGAGTTTCTGGGACACATCTTGACCCCCGCAGGAATCAAAATGGATGCTAGAAAGGTTGATTCCGTGTTGCAATGGCCTTCCCCGGGTTCCCTGAAACAGGTCCAACAATTCCTAGGTTTCGCCAACTACTATCGTCGCTTCATCTTGGGGTTCTCTGACATCATCACTCCCATCACACGATTGTTGCGCAAAGGAACTAAGTTTGCATGGAACCCTGGAGCTGAGAAGACTTTTCTTGATCTGAAAACCAGATTCACCAGTGCACCCATTCTGATACACCCCAATCCGGAACAACCTTTCGTTGTCGAAGCTGATGCCTCACAAAACGCTCTGGGAGGAGTGCTATCTCAGAGAGATACCACATCGGGTCTCTTACATCCCGTAGCCTACTATTCCTGAAAACTACAACCCGCAGAATGGAACTACACAGTTTCCGATTGAGAACTTCTAGCCATTAAAGCAGCCTTCAAGGAATGGCATCATTACCTGAAGGATGCCAGACACCCTGTCACCATCTACATGGACCATAGGAACCTACAATTCCTCCGCTCTGCCAGGGCTCTCACTGCCTGTCAACTGCGATGGACGCTGTTCTTCAATGAATATGACTTCATGATCACATACCGACCTGGTAAAGAGAACGCCAAAGCAGATGCCCTGTCAAGAATAGGGGAGACCTGTGAAGGAGTTGACAAACCAACACCGTCTTCCATCCTACCGGAACGGTGTTTCCAGGGAGTAATCCTTTCCTCCTCCTTCTTGTCCCAGTTGCAAGACGATCTCAAACCAGAGAAACCAGAAGAATGGATCGGAGATCTGACAGGAATCACTACACGTGGTGGGTTCCTCTACAAGGGAGACAACTACTTCCTACCATTGCCGCACCATCAACAACAATCCCTGTATATGTGCCACGACCATGTACTGTCCTTGCACCCTGGATACCATAAACCCTAGATCAATTGCATAGACACTTCTGGTGGCCATCCATGCAGGATGATGTTCGCACCTACATAGCCCGCTGTTCAACCTGCGCGCAAGGAAAAGCTCAACCTCGACCCACTGTGGGTTTGCTACACCCTATCCCTGTACCCCCATACTCGTGGCACACGGTGTCTATGGATTTCGTCGTAGAGTTACCCCGAACCAGGACCGGATGTACCACCATACTCACCATAGTGGATCACCTGACCAAAATGGCGCATTTCGTACCGTTGCAGAAATTGCCATCTGCTGTGGAACTAGCAGTGATCTTCATGACCAACGTAGTCCGTCTGCACGGAATCCCTTCCGTACTGATCACCGACAGAGGCTCTCAGTTCGTATCCCGCTTCTGGGGAGCTGTGTGCGACACTATAGGGACAGAAGTGCGTCTTTCCTCTGCCTACCACCCCCAAACCGACGGTCAGGCGGAGAGAAACAACAAAACCATGGAGCAATACCTTCGTTGCTTACTCATATCGGTCGAGAAGGAGTGGTCAGACGTCCTGTGGATGGTGGAATACGCCTACAATAACAACAAACACGCTTCCATAGGAATGTCGCCTTTTTATTGTCTTCAGGGTCAACATCCACGCACCGCGTCCTGGGAAGAACCACAAACCAGTCCGCTACCCACCATCCAAGCTTATCACACCCTGCTATGTGATCTGTGGCAACAGGCTCGATTTGAGCTGGCCAAAGCCAAAGAAACCTACAAACACCATGCAAACACACAGACAGGCCGAACCGGAGTACAAAACGGGAGACAGGGTATGGGTCTCCATCAAGAATCTCAACATCCATGGCCCCATGAAACTACTGCCACGTTTCGTGGGTCCCTACAGCATAGCCAAGGTCATCAACAAGGTGTCCATGAAACTCTCCTTGCCCTCTCACATGAAAATGCACCCTGTCTTCCACATGTCTCTTCTGAAGCGGGCTCATTCCGATAGCCTGGCCTCCACGCCTCCGCCGCCTGTACTCAGGGATGACCACGAGGAATACGAGGTTCGTGCTGTGCTAGATTCCCGTAGGACCAGAGGGAAGCTCTACAACCTTATAGACTGGAAAGGGTATGGTCCTGAGGAGAGGTCCTGGGAGCCCCTATCCCATGTCCGTCACGCCCCCCAGCTGGTACGTGCTTTCCACGCTCGCCACCCCCTGAAACCATGTCCTGCCACCCCTGTGTAAGGGAGGGGAATCTGTTTTTGTGGGGGGTACTGTCATGTCCCCTATACATCGTGGGGAGTGTGTGTTGTTGTTGGTTGTCTGTCTAGCTCTCCCACGAGAGTGCAGTACCGCGGGTCACCACCAGAGCACTTCAGGGTGACACCACTTAAAGCCCCGCGAGGCTCGACCCCAGGTGCTTCTGATTCAGACGTTAACGTTCTCGGAGCCAGAACCTGTGGATCCATCTCCTTTCCAGTTACCTGTGGTACAAGCCCTTTCTTGCCTCGCTCTCTGCGTAGGCATCTCCGTTGTTTGCTTGCTGCACGCGTAAGGACGCGTCACAGCGCTTCTCTCAGCCTCCCGACCCCGTCAGCGCAGGAGCGCTGCTACTGACACGGAAGAGACGAGTGCGGGAACACTTACTCTTCTCCTTGTTGCCCTTCGCGGTGAGCGCTGGAGCGCGTCACCGCCCATTCCTTGCTGGCACCTCGGTGAGCGCTGGAGGCGTCACCACCCATTCCCTGCCAGCACCTCGGTGAGCGCTGGAGAGCATCACCACACTCCCTTTCCCCATCCACACGGCGAGCGCAGGACCGCATCGCCACTTGTTCTTTTTCCTCCATATCGCGGTGAGCGCAGGAGCGGGTCACCACACTCCCTTCCGCATCCACACGGCGAGCGTAGGAGCGCATCACCGCTTATCCTCTCCTTCCACATCGCGGTGAGCGCAGGAGCGCGTCATCGCCCATTCCTTTGCCGGCACCACGGTGAGCGCTGGAGCGCGTCACCCCACTTCCTTTCCTCCTTCGCACGACGAGCGCAGGAGCACATCGTCATTTATCCTTTCCCCCTTGTGGTAAGTGCAGGAGCGCATTGCCGCTATTGCCCCATAGTTGCAGCGCAGGAGCGCTTAATTCCGTGACTACTGTTCCTGGGATCCTCTACCCCCTTGATACCTTGGTGTGCAGCGCAGGAGCGCTTAATACCGTGACTACCGTTCCTGGGATCCTCTACCCCCTTGATACCTTGGTGTTCAGCGCAGGAGCGCTCTCTGTCAGTTCCAAGTCCTTTAGGGTGCAGGCGCACCTACCGGAGATTCATTGGAGAGACACATTATTCCAGGTGACTATTATTGTCCTTTCCTACCATCCCCCTGCTGAGTGTGTGTGTGTGTGAATGCTGGTTAAGGCAGTAGTAACTGCTTGTTGGTTATATCTCCAGGCTGTCGGTCAGGAAAGGCAATAACTCCACTGGGTGTCATTCATCGCCTCATCACACCATAAGGCACGTCACTTCTTGAGGATTCCTTCCCCCGGTCTTCACCGCGCCCCAGTCTGGTATCATTTAAGGTAGGACAGGGGAGCAGGTGGGAGATGGTGGAGGTTATTCATATCATCCCTGCGAGACTACTCTACAGGCAGAAGGTAAGGCTTGTGGGGTCCATGACACTGCCTCTCAGATTCAAGTCTACATGGTCACTGTCCCTCAAAGTTCTTCATCTTAGTAATCAAAGTCCCAACAGATGGCACCAAGGGTTGCGGAGTAACCCAAGTCAGTTCCAGAGCTGGCAATAGAATCGAAATAGAAAAAACATGGTGGAGCCTTTGTCCTCGTACATTGTGGGCTGAGGGTGGAGCCACAAGTAGTCTTGAAGGAAAACACCTTGCAAAGGTTTGCACCCAACACTAGATGGCAGGAGTATGCAAGGCATGTGTATGCATACACATGCAAGGAACATAGCGTTTCTGCCCTACAGATTGCATGTTATAATAATTGTACACATGGAAACATCTCCCTTACCAGTCACAAGGTTGTGTCAATGCGATTGTCCTTATTGCACAAATGTAACCCCTTGTATCCTAGCATTTATATATATATCTATATCTATATCTATCTCTCGCTCTCTCGCTCTCTCTCTCTCTCTCTCTAGAATATATAGCATTCCAGCAGAGTATCAGAGTTAAATAACCTTCCTACCATTTAAAGGTACTTGGCAAAATAATCACAAAGAATTTGGAATTTGTTGATATGCAATAAATACACTCAGGGAGTTTAGGCTATCTATACATTAATGGTTACCATATTTGGACATATAGCCATTTTCGATTATTTCCCAAGCTGACCTTGAATGTTCTGCTGGCCATTTCTTCTTGAGCATCAGTTGCTGTTCCACAACTAGCTGGCACCACCTCATCCACTGAAAAGTCATTCTCTTTAGGTTCTTGTTGAGCAATTTCCTGTACTACTTTGATGGAAAACTCATATTGGTCATCCATGTCTCCTGGTTTAATTATTTTAGTATCAACTCCAATTATTCCTTGAACCTCCGAAGGGGCTTCTTGTTTAGCTGATTCATCTGAGGGTATACGCTTGTCTGATGTTTCTTCTTTTATGCTGACAGACACCTGCAGTGTTTGCAAAGTCACAAAATATTAGGTAAGAATACAGTAGCTGTCTTTTTGTTTACTACATACAATTGAGATCTCACTTTTTAAAAGAATGTTGCACAAAGCTAAAAACTGTATCGTAAAACATATTATTTATAGGTATCAACAAAGTCAAACAGAATAGTCGACTGTGAGACCAAATTATCTCCTGTCTTTTGTAAAAAGCATCTAGACACATCTGCCTGCAACAGGCATTTGAAATGTAATTAAGGTACCAATAAGAAGCATCAAATCCAAACACTTTATGGAATTTTAACCTGTAGTCTATACATATATAGCATATAAGAAGAGGTTATAGATTATCATTAAGTGTGGGCAGGTGGCATGACCCATGAGAAGCAATGCCTAGAACTGGGTCATTATGCCCCTGCACTCCCTCAATAATGGCAATAAATATCACATTACATTTTGAGAACCTTCATATATGGTTTATCCTATGGGGGTTGGAAGTGCACAAAGAAGGGTTAAACCGCCCGCCAAAGGTCAGGCCTTGTGGCCAACCCCATGCTGGACATGGCAGTAAACAGCAAGGGGTTGGCTGTGTGCAGGGGATAGGTATGGGTCCTGACCAGAGGCCAGGCCCTGAAGCCAATTCCCTGCTGCTCACATCCAAAGGCTGTGTGCAGCAGGGGGTTGGCAGCCCACTGGGAGTTGGTGAAGGCCAGGCCCCGCGGCCAAACACCTCCGCAGTTGGCTGCCTTTTGGGGGTTGGGCACAGGGCCTGGCCAGAGGCCGAAGGCAGTGCACAGTGGGGGCTGGCCACCCTTGGTTTGAGATGTCATCAGTGAAGTAATATGTGATGTCATAAGTTATAGTTAGCTCAGAAAACAATAACTGTAGATTTTCAGTGATTTCTTTTTTTTGATTGTTAAATGTAAATTTTAATTTTATTATTTCAACAGAAGTATTGTAAGCGACCTTGAGTTAGTAGACAGAAACGTCTCAGCATGACAATTTCTATGCAACATAGAAGACTGTGTGCACCAGGTATTAAGCTATCTACATGTTCTTGTTTTGCTTCAGAAGATGAGCTTTCTGTAAAGTTTTCACACAGTATGAAGGCTGCAGGTGATATAATCTTTAGCACCTTCAGACGTTGCTTATTTTTAAGTGAATAGTGTCTTTTTGTGCCAAGTGTTGCATAGAATGTACACTGTTCTTAGTAGATACTTTTTAATAGTCTATTGTATTTCTCATGAGAGTTTCACTGTCTGCAAACAGTGTGGTACAGGGTAAACTCTCTCCATAGAGTGAAAACGGTTTACAGTACTCACTTCTCTACTCCTATCAACTTAATTTCTCAATGTAGGTTTAGTGACTGTCAGGGTTTTGGTACAGATAAAAGCTGTCCGTGGTAGGCCATTTGTTTTGGAACAGACACTTAGTATTTTTAGGAACTTGTCATTCTCAGTTGTATACAGATTGAACACCGTATGCAATGAGGGTTTCCCATATATTTGTGGGTGATTGTTAATGTGAACTACGCTACGTGTTAAGTGTATAGAATAGGGTCAATGTGGCACATAACCCATCCTTTCTACACCTAAAGGAGTTGTTTCTGTGATGATATTAATGATGCCTCATATTCTTCTGAGCTAATTTGTACTTACTTTCAGAGCCCTAATGCTATACCCACGAAACCCGCCTCCCTGAGCCTTGTTAGGCCCTGGGGAGCCCATCAGCCAGGGCCATTCATTTAAATAAAGGGGAGGGGGTCTGTGCGATCCCCATTCCTGAGCTATTATCAGCCCTTGGGATGGGGCCCATCCACTGGGACCCTCATCACTTAGTTTATATGGGGATGGCGGTCGAGCAACCCCCCTCCCCGAGCCTCTAAATGACCTGGGGAGCCAAACCCCAGGTCGAAATTACTTAAAATGGGGAGGGGGCCTCACAGACCCCCCCAGTGAGCCGTTATTCCACAGAGCCTGCATTTCTAAAAGGTGGGTGCTCTAGTAGCCTACCCAGGGCACCCACCATATACTAGTTGGGGGGCTATGGGGGAAGCCCCAAGGCCCCCACAGTCCCAGCCGGCTTCCCGCTTGCAGCAGGACCAGCATTGCTTCAGCCCACAGGGAGCAGCTACTAATGCTGCTCCCGCTGGGCAGGAGCAATATTTTGATCTGTTTTCCTGCCCGTTCAGTGCGGACAGGGAAACAGCCTCGGAGGTGGGCTTCCCGGGGCATAAACTTAATAAATGCGGCTTCCATTTTTTGCCCCTATCGCGTGAGAGTTCTGCAGGATCGCAGTATTTTTTGCGGATTTGCTTTTGTTTTTAGCCCCAGTGAGGGTCTCTCTGGGTCCCCCTTGGGGCCTAGAGGAACAGGGTATCCCTACCCAGCCCCCTTATACTATTTTTCTTTTTTTACTTCAGGACAGGGGACACAGGGGCACATGCATCAAGCTAGGCAATTGCGATTCCTTAATAGCGATTATTAAGGAATCGCTATTAAGGAATCGCAATTGCCTATGCATGTAGGTTTTGCAAAAATATTTGCGATTCCTACACATTCCTTAATTGCGAATCTCAAATTGCGATTCGCAATTAAGGAATGCCTTCCCATTCATTCCTATGAATGGGAAGTGATTTGCAATTTGCGAGTACCAAATAGGTACTCGCAAATTGCGAATGCAATTTGAAGGGTGCTAGGGGGCCTTAAAGGCCACCCTGCTGCACCCCAAAATTTGGCATCTGTGCTCATGTGGCGCACACATATGCCCTAAGGGCATATGTGTACGCCACATGGCACTTTGAAAAATGCACTTTTGTGCATTTTTCAAAGTTTTTGCAAATTACCATCAACTTGCAGTTTATGGTAATTAGCGTTTCCTAAATGCGAAGTCGCATTTAGGAAAGGCTTTGATGCATCCCAAATAGGGAATCGCAATTTGCGTTTCCCTAAAAGCATTCGCAATTTAGGTAATCGCAAAAATTGCGATTACCTATATTGCGAATGGGTTTTGGGATGATGCATCCCAATTGCCTAAATACCGGTCGCAAAGGGGCCAATTCTGCGAATCGGCCCGTTTGCGATCGGTATTTAGGTTGATGCATGTGCCCTAAAGTCCCTGAGTACTGTAATGGCTACCAGCAACTTTTGTCTCATGTTGCTGGTAACAAGTCAGAGCGCTCGCTCCTGTGGGACTCTGATGCCCACAGGAGCGAGATGGCCCAAGGGAAATAAAGCTCCATGGGCCAATCAGAACATACCATTTTTAAAATTGGTGCTCCTGCAAGAGTTTCTCAAGCCTCTCGCAGACCCAAATATATATATATATATATATATATATATATATATATATATATATATATATATATATATATATATATATATATATATATATATCCATTCAAAGTTTTGCCACTGAACGAAGGAGCCCAATCAACAGGTAAGTAAAGCTTCTTTTATTCAAATCAGGGCTGCAAGCACAAGTCGGTGGGATGAAAGCAATTCATTCCAGGAGCCAACGCGTTTCGGGACTCTTCCCTTCTTCACAGGCTTAATGAAAACTGAACCTGCCATGGCGAATGATGCACTTAAATGTTCATGAGTACCACGCCCAAGTGGGCAGGGCCACATCGCGGCGTCTGCCGCCACACAGCATCCTGGTACTTGAAGTGTATCTGTGTAATACTCAGGTGAGCCGCCATGCAGGTAGTCCTTAATTCAACATTATTACCCCAGTGGGTTTGCTGTAATCCTCCTTTGCCTGCGCAAGCACTCTTGATGCCCTGATTGCAGCTCCTGTCCTGATGCGATGTCGGCATATGACGGCATCCAGGTCTGCTAACACGCAGCGGGGCCTCTTCACGGCCTGGCAAACGGACGTACAAAATCCATTCAAAGTTTTTGCCACGAACGAAGGAGCCCAATCAACAGGTAAGTAAAGCTGCAATCAGGGCATCAAGGTGCTTGCGCAGGCAAAGGAGGATTACAGCAAACCCACTGGGGTAATAATGTTGAATTAAGGACTACCTGCATGGCGGCTCACCTGAGTATTACACAGATACACTTCAAGTACCAGGATGCTGTGTGGCGGCAGACGCCGCGATGTGGCCCTGCCCACTTGGGCGTGGTACTCATGAACATTTAAGTGCATCATTCGCCATGGCAGGTTCAGTTTTCATTAAGCCTGTGAAGAAGGAAGAGTCCCGAAACGCGTTGGCTCCTGAATGAATTGCTTTCATCCCACCGACTTGTGCTTGCAGCCCTGATTTGAATAAAAGAAGCTTTACTTACCTGTTGATTGGGCTCCTTCGTTCGTGGCAAAAACTTTGAATGGATTTTGTACGGCCGTTTGCCAGGCCGTGAAGAGGCCCCGCTGCGTGTTAGCAGACCTGGATGCCGTCATATGCCGACATCGCATCAGGACAGGAGCTGCAATCAGGGCATCAAGGTGCTTGCGCAGGCAAAGGAGGATTACAGCAAACCCACTGGGGTAATAATGTTGAATTAAGGACTACCTGCATGGCGGCTCACCTGAGTATTACACAGATACACTTCAAGTACCAGGATGCTGTGTGGCGGCAGACGCCGCGATGTGGCCCTGCCCACTTGGGCGTGGTACTCATGAACATTTAAGTGCATCATTCGCCATGGCAGGTTCAGTTTTCATTAAGCCTGTGAAGAAGGGAAGAGTCCCGAAACGCGTTGGCTCCTGAATGAATTGCTTTCATCCCACCGACTTGTGCTTGCAGCCCTGATTTGAATAAAAGAAGCTTTACTTACCTGTTGATTGGGCTCCTTCGTTCGTGGCAAAAACTTTGAATGGATTTTGTACGGCCGTTTGCCAGGCCGTGAAGAGGCCCCGCTGCGTGTTAGCAGACCTGGATGCCGTCATATGCCGACATCGCATCAGGACAGGAGCTGCAATCAGGGCATCAAGGTGCTTGCGCAGGCAAAGGAGGATTACAGCAAACCCACTGGGGTAATAATGTTGAATTAAGGACTACCTGCATGGCGGCTCACCTGAGTATTACACAGATACACTTCAAGTACCAGGATGCTGTGTGGCGGCAGACGCCGCGATGTGGCCCTGCCCACTTGGGCGTGGTACTCATGAACATTTAAGTGCATCATTCGCCATGGCAGGTTCAGTTTTCATTAAGCCTGTGAAGAAGGGAAGAGTCCCGAAACGCGTTGGCTCCTGAATGAATTGCTTTCATCCCACCGACTTGTGCTTGCAGCCCTGATTTGAATAAAAGAAGCTTTACTTACCTGTTGATTGGGCTCCTTCGTTCGTGGCAAAAACTTTGAATGGATTTTTGTACGGCCGTTTGCCAGGCCGTGAAGGGGCCCCGCTGCGTGTTAGCAGACCTGGATGCCGTCATATGCCGACATCGCATCAGGACAGGAGCTGCAATCAGGGCATCAAGGTGCTTGCGCAGGCAAAGGAGGATTACAGCAAACCCACTGGGGTAATAATGTTGAATTAAGGACTACCTGCATGGCGGCTCACCTGAGTATTACACAGATACACTTCAAGTACCAGGATGCTGTGTGGCGGCAGATGCCGCGATGTGGCCCTGCCCACTTGGGCGTGGTACTCATGAACATTTAAGTGCATCATTCGCCATGGCAGGTTCAGTTTTCATTAAGCCTGTGAAGAAGGGAAGAGTCCCGAAACGCGTTGGCTCCTGAATGAATTGCTTTCATCCCACCGACTTGTGCTTGCAGCCCTGATTTGAATAAAAGAAGCTTTACTTACCTGTTGATTGGGCTCCTTCGTTCGTGGCAAAAACTTTGAATGGCTATATATATATATATATATATTTTTATTATCTACTGGCGGTCGCCAGTAGATAGTTATAGTTAGGACCACGTTTCCATAGGAAAAGCATTTTTTGATGTGCTTATATATATATATATATATATATATATATATATATACTACTGTGTAGTTGTAATTAGGTCTGGGTTGCCATAGGAAATAGATTTTTGGCTTGGTAATAACTTTGGCGCCATTTAAAGAATCGTCAAACAACTTTTACAAAAGTGGTTTATCCACCTCAGCTCCTTTCTGGAAAATTTTGGAGTGATTTGTCAAACAGGGGCTGAGAAAAAGGGGTTCCCAAAACACGTTTTCCCCTTGCAATTTGCAATAGGAAAATTGACCACCACTACAGTCAAAACAGCTGAACAGAATTACACCAAATTTGGAAGAAAGCTAGATCTTTACCCAGAAAGTGTGCTTTCTGTGATTTTGTGTAAATTAGTTCAGTAGTTTTTCAGAAATTAAGGTTCAAAATGTATAGATGTCTAGCGACGCGGTACTACTGAGAGAGACAAATGAAGCATTCTGATTGGCTGGTCACGCAGGACTAGGACCTGTCCGGCGAGATGGAACGCCGTGATTCTCTGGTCGCAAAATGAAGATAAATGTTGCGGCTGCCATTTTTTGACTCTAGAACTCGGTCCCTGTGTCCTGAAATGTAAAATAAAACATCTTGTAAGAGAGCAGGTTAGAGGTACCCTGGCCCTTGTGAACGGGGTCCTTGGAGGATACCGTTGGGTTGAAAGTGCAAAAAACTAATTATTCGAATTGTCACAAACTTGTGGTATTCTTTTTGTACTCAGCTCCTGCCCTTTGAAAAGTCACAAGATTACTACAAAATTACTGCAAGATTACCATGAGACAAAAAAAAAGACAAAAAAATGTGGGTGGGTGTCCTTTAGTGTTGCACACACATGCAGGAGATTGGGGCCAGGGCCTCGCCACAGGCCAGGTCCTGAGCCCAACCTCATGTCGCGCATGAATGATGGCCATGCATGGAGGAGGTTGGTCACCACTGGGGATTGGGCATTCAATCCCATGCTGCACATGGCCACAGGTCGAAGCATGTGTCTGGCAGGGGTTCGGTGTCCAGGGGGAGTTTCGGCGCCCAATCCCCTGCCACACACAGCCATAGGGTGTGTGCTGCAGGGGGTTGGGATAGTTAGATATGGTAATACAATCTTATTTTCAGTTAAAAACCAGTAGAAATTTACTGAAAAAACCAAAGGTTAATGTGACGTGTAGTTAGGCATAGTAAAACCTTACCTAACAGTAAAAAAATTACTAGAAATTCACTGAAAAAAACAAAGGTTAAAGTGATGTTATCGTTAGGTGAAATTGTCTATTAAAATACCATTTCAAACTAAACAAACACTGAAATGCACCAGTAACAGTTAAATGAAGCAACTATAACTTGTGCACTTGCCATGCACTGCTTATGACCTCACATATTACAGTTCTCTTCATATGTTCTATGATATGATTGATAACACCACTGAAGACATCTGAAATGACATAATTAATGACATCACTGTGCATGGCAAGTGCACGAGTTATAGTTACTCTAGTTAACGATATCTGGTGAATTTCATTGTGTTTTTGAGTTTAAAATGGTATTTATTAACAGACATTGTCACCTACCTATAACATCACTTAAAGCTTTGTTTTTCTCAGTGTATATATATATATATATATATATATATGTTTGATGCAAAGGTGGTCAGAAAAGCGGCGCGCTCTTTCTGCTGTTGCGGCATGTAGGGGTACAGACCACACACCCCATATCATGACATGCAATGGAGAAAAAATGCAGCACTCCCAGGAGTTCAAATTGAAGCAATTCTTTATTTGCCACATCGACTTCATTACAGCTTTGTATGAGAGTCCCATTACGCGTTTCGACTTCCGTCTTCATCAGATGGTAATTACTCACAGCTGTTTGCCATGTCGTGCCTTTTGTCTTGTGCAGAGCATTGTGGGATATGTAGTTCTAGCATGTTCATATTATTTCTGCTGAGTGCTATTTTTCAAATCAAGTTTCTCTTCCTTTATTCTTATTTTCATTTCCATAAATGCTCTTCCTAATTCGACATTAAATATGCATTTCCTACAAAGTGCTGACTCCTAGGCCCTTTCTCCTCTTTCAATCCCGGGCTGCATCAGTGCTTAGAAACCAAAGGTCAAAGCCTCACCTTTCGTTTCCGATGAGGCTGTCCTTTTAAAACGAAGTCCTGTCAAGCAGAATTTGAAGTATTAGACACTTTGGTCTTTTCGTCTTCAAGTGCTGACAGTAGCGGCCCGTGGTGGGAGTGCTGCCGGGCGGTGACGCGGGGCGGGGGAGGGGCAGGGTGGGGGGTAGTAAACTCCGGACTACTGATGGAGCAAGGACTCACAAAGAGACTTGCTCGGAAGCAATCCTCTCACAGTATTAATTGGTTTGTACTAAAAACCTTGTAATGTCTATATTAACAATGTGCAACACGAAATATTTTATCTAGAAGATGCTTGCTTATGTGTTTCACTAATAAGTAATTCGCGTCTAATCCAAGATGGCTGCTAAAACGCGGGAAAATCTACTGCGCATGTGTCAACCATGTCACGTGGTATGACGCCTTCCTTTGCTTGGAGGGAATCT
This sequence comes from Calotriton arnoldi, assembly GCA_963921515.1. NCBI lineage: Eukaryota > Metazoa > Chordata > Amphibia > Caudata > Salamandridae > Calotriton > Calotriton arnoldi. The sequence goes on from CAWUFW010000761.1 coordinate 2,822,547, forward strand.
TCTACTTCTGCGCAGTGTGTGCTAATATGGCTGCTTTAATGTTTCACATGCTAAAGCGTTCGCATTATTGCAATTAATAATGTGTTATTTTAAGCTACTAATGCGGGGTAAACATTTATAAGTAAATGGGGTTAGTGTAGAAGTAGGAGGTATACAGTGAAAGCATTTATTTCTGATTTTAATATGTTTCTTCTTTGACCTTTCCTAATAGTTCGTAATATGGGCCTGGGTTGGCTAACTGAAGCTCGAAAGTCATGTGGCCCGCGCATGCCCATTGCATTAACCAAGAAAAGCAATGAAGTCAACTTGGAGAACGTCCAAGGACATGACCCACTGATCACCTTCCCAGTTCAACTAAATGTCCGGCTATATGACACATTTTGTATATATTTTTGTATCAATAATTGGTGTGAAACGTGTGGGAAATAAAGCGAATGTATTAATTGAAGGGGCGGGATTCTAAACAATGAGCTTAAGAAAATTGAACTAAATTTGACATGGTGTGAGGATCAACCCCTTGTCCCTGTCCAATCAGAATTAGTGGCCCCATAATTTTGAAACATTAATGGGAGGTACATGGGCGTAGAAGGGTATAATAGATATAGAATTAGCTAATTAATTAGCACTGCGCGCAGAGCACAGATGAAACAGAGCAGACTGAATCGCTGTCCGAAGAGGTCGTGAAATGGGGGCGGCGGACCGTATTAGAGGGAGACGTGGAAGAACCGAGGAGGAACCAAGTGTCAGAGAGGGGAACGGCGCTGGCGTCGTTGGTAGAGAGGTCATCTATCCTGTCCTGAATCCTGTCCGAAGGTCTTGGTCTTCATTCTGTCTTGGGGACCCTCTTCCCAACTCCTTGGCAAAGGGGTTTGGTTTTCACACCTTTAGGTAACTATAAAATCGTAATCTTTAGTTTGTACTGCTGTCTCTATCTTCTCCTTTCTGAGGGACCATCATTTGTGATTATTAGATGACTATATATATATATATATATAAGAGTGCTTCCTCCTTGAAATTTGATTAAGTATTATGTGCTTTGTATCTCACTCTGTAAAAATATTTAGATAAACATTTTAAAACTTCCTGAGTCAGTGGTTATTTCAGGTGTTTAATGAAATTGTATTTGTATTAAGTCATATTAACCCCAGTTATCAAAGGTCCATTGGTAAGTCATTACTCTTCAATCAGAGGAAGGTAATTGGTAGCAGAGATTTTGATAAAGAGTACAACTGACACCCCAGCAGTGATTACTAGCTAGCGTAAATAAATGGGCCCAGGTGAGTATTTAGTGTGTGAGTGCTTGTTGCTAGTAACCCGCTGGATCAGTTTTCTGACCAGCAGAGGATGGTTATACTTTGTTAACTGGGTAATGCAAATTTTTCTTTTTATGAACTAACGTCCGTTAAAGTTTTGTTTTATGTTGTCTAGAAATCCCCGGGGAAACTTGAATAGCGGATGGTAAGTGGAAACCATACTGCAGTGAGGTTATCTGTCAGGCAGAAGTAGTACTGAAAAGTTAAGTAGGGCTATCAGTACTAGTTAGGGACTTTGTGTGTGCGTGAGTGGCAGTAAAGGAGTACGCTGGTGAAATTTTTATGTTATATCACCTAGAAAGGGTAACATTGAAGGAGTAGCAGGTATTTCTGAAACTTAAGTGAAGAGTAAACGGAAGGGTTTTACTCGTAGTGTATGTTTAGTAAACGGAAGGGTTTTACTAAGTGTGAGAAAAAATCTATCCTTTGATTTTAGAGAAACTGACAAGATAGCGAATGTTTTTATGTTATTGAATTTTAATGAAAAAGTGTTGAGAAATTAAAGTTTTGCGTACGATTTTTGTAAAGGGAGGGTCAGCAGCCGGAGTAAAAGCTGACGTCACAAGCGCCGCGCTGGGATTGGCTGAAACAGCGGGCGTGGAGTGAGCTTGTAAAGGAGGGGTCAGTAGTAAGGAGTAATACTGACGTCACAGGTGCCGCGCTGGGATTGGTCAAAACAGCGAGGGACGGGAGAAGCACAGATTATAAAGGAGGGGTCGTTAGAAGGAGTCAATAGACGTCACAGAAAAAGCCGCGCTAGGATTGGTTCCGAGACAATTGTAAGCTTGAATTTGACTGGTTGTCAGAATAGAAGTCGAAATATTAGTGGACAGTGGAGATTGTTTGTGGAAACGCAATCTGACTTTGACAGGGACTCGTAGGAGATTTTTTTTAGGTTCAATAAATAGATATTTACCAAATATGTACGGAGAAAAGAGAAAATTGTCACTCTTTCAAAAGATTAAACATTATTTTAAGAAAGATAAGCCCATCAAGACTAGGGAAGGAATTCTCATTCCACCAGCCAAAACGCCCACCTCATTTATGATGATGGAGAGGGGTTATCATACCTGTGTATGGTTAGAAAATTGGATAGAATATACAAAAGATGACGGAGTACTAGCTTTCCCAGAATATGGTACATTTAATGGGAGAGTTCTTCAAAATTTGAGAATGAGAATGAATGAATTAGAACCCAGACCTAGATTAATGCAGTACGAAGCCCTAGAAGAATGGGAGACGGAAGCATTTGAGCATGATAGATCCAGGAGTAATAGGGGTTATAGGGGATTTTTCCCTAGATACCCGAATGAAACAAGAGAAAGTCAGATGAAACAATGGAGACGAGCAGTGATTTCTGAGGGTTTGTATCCAGTATTAATGGCTGGTGAGCAATTAGGGAACAAATGTAAAGAGAAAACTAAACACATGACAGGGTTTGGAGAATCCGAAGATGAATTCATGGAAGAAATATTAAAGAACCCCCCACCATACCAGGAAGATCTAGGTGGATGTACTCCAAGTGCACCCGTTTTGGGAACACCATTAGTACCTCAAGTTCTGCACAATCCACCAGTTAAAAGGGTACTTCAGGATAAGGAAAAAGAGGCATTAGATAGAAACAGAGCAGAATCAATACAGAAAATAACACAGTTGAATGCACTTCCTGAATCCCTGACTATACCTGTAACAATTGGTCCCGTAGTTCCCTTATACGGAGACAAAGCAAATTGCCCGAAACCCCTGGTTATGACTACACCTATGAATAACCCTAGAAATGAAGTTGTAATAACTGATGATCATATCAGTGACTGTGAATCTGTGATCTCACTAATGGATTTACCTATTCGAGAATCCGTAAATATCCCCCCCAAAAGGGCAACACCTGGTTGCTCAAAGGATGTAAATATAATAACCTCTTCAGGAACTAAAAGTGCGACAGTAGTGACTCCCGAAGATTTAGAGAGATGGGCACAAGGAATAGACAGACAGAGTTCACCCCCAAAGATTTTGGACATTTATAAACTAAAAGTCGAATTAGAGGAAATGATAGCAGGTAACGTAGGAGTAGATCGTTTAAATACCTACAGTGAAGAGGAACTATTGTTCGTATGTAGGAGTATAACCAGAAATGTAAAAATATTCCATGAAAAATTAACAGATTTGGCCTCAGAAATGGGAATTGAAATAAGGAAGTCAAAAGTGTTGCAGAGACTATATAGAGCAGAATTTACTGACAAAGATTTAGAAAATATGAATACATCTGGTAGAAAATGACAAGTTAAAGAATTAATGACAGTTTTACAAAAATAGGGAGAACTGGATAGATGGAAAACTAGATGGACAAAGAAAAAGGAAGAAGCACGTTCAAATAAAATGACATCTGAGTATTTATTGAAGGAAACAGGAAAGGTAGAACAGATGTGTCCAATGCGAGAGGTTCCGGGAGGAGGCTATGTCCATGTCCCATGGAGTAGACAAGACATATTGTCATTTACAAATGATTTTCCAAAGTTGAGAGAGAAGCAAATTGAATGGTACAAGCAGGTCGAGAGATTTGTGAAGGTTTCAAAGGTTTTGTTAAAGGACCTAGATGGTTTGTTTGACATAGTGGTACCTGACGATTTATGGACAGAGTGTAAAATTAAAATCGACTGGCCTAGTGAAGAGTACCCTAGAGATCCAAAGACAGGTGCTCCATCAGATGATGTGATGAAAAAATATCACCAGGTAATCACTTACTTGAAAGGAAAGATACCACCTAAAGAGAAAGATTGGGTGAAAATAGACAGAACTACCCAAGAAGCAAATGAATCAGTACATGCCTACTATGAACGTTTACTACAGGTGTTCAAACAATATAGTGGTTTTGAAGATATTGGAGACAAAAATATGAGTCAGTTTGTTTATCGATTTGTTTATGGTCTGAAGCCAGAAATTTGTCAGATGATTAAGCAACATATGTTATGTTGGCAGGGAAGGCCTATCGATGAAATTTTAAAATATGCAAAATATTGTGGGGATAATATTGAAGACAGGCATAAGAAACTACAAGAGAAAGTGATGTGGGCACAAGTAAAAATGGCTGAGCGACAGGGAATTAATTTAGATAATCCATCCGAAATTCTGGGAAAGAATCTGGATCGAATGCTGACACAGGAAATGGTGGAAAGGTAAGAGGACGAATGAGTAGAGAAGAGCTAAAAAGAAATTTCCTTGTCATGGATGCGGAAAGTTGGGGCATTGGAAGAACGAATGTAAAAAGATTCAAAATAATAATGGCCCAAATCATAATTTAAATCCACAGACGCAGAATGACTCACAGCAGGGTGTAAGTCATCAGAGTCAGTTGCCACCTGCCCCTATACAGGGTAATGTAAGCAGAGCAAAGCACGGTACAGACGTCGGATTTCAAGGAGGAAGTGGTAAGAATGAATATGTAACTTCACAGTTTCTTTTACAGGATGACTTTAATCCATACGATTATCAATGATGGTGCCTAAGAGAGGGGGAGAAGGAGTGCATACTTGGCGCATCCTTGCCGGTAGATCAGTCAGGTCCATATAGGGAAAATTTGTCTTCATAGGTTAAAGACTGATTATAACAATGTTTTCATTGGTACCAGTGAATGTGAACACAATTTCTTAATTCTTGGAGGTTGGGGACTGAAAGGAGGAACGGATTCAGTTTTTCCTGGAATCTATTATGTGTGTGGGAATAAGGCATACTTTAGGCTTCCTGCACGGTGGTATGGAAGTTGTTGTCTTCCTTTGCTTGGAGGGAATCTTTTGCTTCTGCGCAGTGTGTGCTAATATGGCTGCTTTAATGTTTCACATGCTAAAGCGTTCGCATTATTGCAATTAATAATGTGTTATTTTAAGCTACTAATGCGGGGTAAACATTTATAAGTAAATGGGGTTAGTGTAGAAGTAGGAGGTATACAGTGAAAGCATTTATTTCTGATTTTAATATGTTTCTTCTTTGACCTTTCCTAATAGTTCGTAATATGGGCCTGGGTTGGCTAACTGAAGCTCGAAAGTCATGTGACCCGCGCATGCCCATTGCATTAACCAAGAAAAGCAATGAAGTCAACTTGGAGAACTTTCAAGGACATGACCCGCTGATCAACTTCCCAGTTCAACTAAATGTCCGGCTATATGACACATTTTGTGTATATTTTTGTATCAATAATTGGTGGGAAACGGGTGGGAAATAAAGCGAATGTATTAATTGAAGGGGTGGGATTCTAAACAATGAGCTTAAGAAAATTGAACTAAATTTGACATGGTGTGAGGATCAACCCCCTGTACAATCAGAATTAGTGGCCCCATAATTTTGAAACATTAATGGGAGGTACATGGGCGTAGAAGGGTATAATAGATATAGAATTAGCACAGATGAAACAGAGCAGACTGAATCGCTGTCCGAAGAGGTCGTGAAGTGGGGGCGGCAGACCATATTAGAGGGAGACGCGGAAGAACCGAGGAGGAACCAAGTGTCAGAGAGGGGAACGGCGCTGGCGTCGTTGGTAGAGAGGTCATCTATCCTGTCCTGAATCCTGTCCGAAGGTCTTGGTCTTCATTCTGTCTTGGGGACCCTCTTCCCAACTCCTTGGCCAAGGGGTTTGGTTTCACACCTTTAGGTAACTATAAATTCATAATCTTTAGTTTGTACTGCTGTCTCTATCTTCTCCTTTCTGAGGGACCGTCATTTGTGATTATTAGATGACTATATATATATATGAGTGCTTCCTCCTTGAAATTTGATTAAGTATTATGTGCTTTGTATCTCACTCTGCAAAAATATTTAGATAAACATTTTAAAACTTCCTGAGTCAGTGGTTATTTCAGGTGTTTAATGAAATTGTATTTGTATTAAGTCATATTAACCCCAGTTATCAAAGGTCCATTGGTAACTCATTACTCTTCAATCAGAGGAAGGTAATTGGTAGCAGAGATTTTGATAAAGAGTACAACTGACACCCCAGCAGTGATTACTAGCTAGCGTAAATGAATGGGCCCAGGTGAGTATTTAGTGTGTGAGTGCTTGTTGCTAGTAACCCGCTGGATCAATACGGCCGCACAGAGGTAAGTAAACAAACAAATAAATAAAACAAATTTCGTTACGTGTGCTGCATCGTGGAGGAGCCGCCCCTGCAAGGTCCCTCAGCAGTAAAGTGGACGTCATGCCCCAACCAGTAGTGCACCACATGCTGCGTTTGCAGAGTGGTGGAGAAAGGGGGTGTGGCCTCAGAAGACCTCTTAGCAATCCCGCTGTGTGGGGGTTATTGGAGATAACAGGAGTGGTAGTTGGCTCCCAAGGATGTCCTTGGGGCCAACTACTCCTCCTGTTACCTCCAGTAAGTCCCATACAGCAGTATTGCTAAGACCTGGTAGGAGGACATTGCAGCTTGCCATAGCAAGCTGCAATGTCCCAGGGGAGGGCACCCTGGCGGTCCCAAGGGCCATCTACGGCTCCAGGAATGGGGGGGCGCGTGGAGCTCTCCCATTGTTCCCGGGCTTGAGTAGGGGCCTGCCCCGGGGAGTTGGCGGTCCCCGGGGCCCAGAATGGCCCGGGAGGGGGGCCACGTGGCCCCCCTCCCATCTCTTAGATATAGAGTTTGGCCCCGGGGAGGTGGTGGTCCCTGGGCTTGGGGGGGTCAGTGCGACCACCCCCATATTGAAATGTTAAAGCCCCGGGGAGGTGATGGTCCCCGGGGCAGGGGGGTCCTTGAGGCCCCCATTACATTAGCCCCAGGGAGGTGGGGGTCCCCGGGGCTGCGGGGGGCCGTCAGACCCCCCGCACCTCTTTAATTACATTTGCCCCGGGGAGGTGGTGGACCCCGGGGCGTGGGGGTGCCACATAGGCAACCTTGCATTAACTCATAAACTGCCCTTGGGACCTGGCCCACCCGGCAGCCTTTATTTAATGAAACGCGGGAGACCGCACTTCGTTTTCTTTAAAATGTCGGCGGGAGTCGCGGATCCAGCGTGGGACCCCCTGAACAGTCCTAGGAGGTCAGGGTGTTTCTACCCTGCCCCCTTTTCTTTTTTTTAATCTATTTTCTTGTGTCTCGGTTCACTTTCTGGTTTGAAGTGTTGGCAGCCAATCAGATCTCAGGCACGAGATCAGGAAGGGTCGTGGATCCAACGCGGCCACAGTTGTATATCTGAGGAATCTTTAAATTTCTCAGCAACTGCTGAACGGATTTACACCATTTAACAAAAAGGTCGCTTTCTGGACCAAGCGCTACCTTTTTGCCAAATTTGGTGTACTTCCATTCAGCAGTTTGGGCTAAAGTTGTGTAGAAGAATGTATGCCCTTTATAAACAACTAGCAAGAAACAAAGAAGAACAAAAGAAGGACTGAAAAAAGAAAAAAATCTCATGGAAACTAAACAGGTTGGGCCTGATTCACAAAGGTAAACTTACATGTTTGTGTAAGTTTACACTTTTTCAGTATTCACAAAACTGCAGTTTAATAGGCAAGGACACCAAGACCTCCCCAAACCAGAACGCCAAGAGTTCACCTCCTAGCTCAGCAACAAAGACCGTTCTACCGCATGGAGGCCTTAGAGTCAGCATAAATAATAAGGGGGAAGCCGCCCTTTGGGACGGTGCACATACGACCCACCCAAGGGTAGCAACCATCGGAAAGGAACTAACACCCCAAAGTAACTCCCTCGGCATAACCGGGAAAGAGAACAACCAGGCCAGCAGGCCACCACTAACAATTACACTACAAGACGTCGAAATGAGCAATAAGTCTAATGGAGACAATCGTAGAATACAAACATCTACCCTGGCGGGAACAGACCAAGAAGTCAGTAACAGCAGCAGCACAGAGAAGTACGGACAACAACCAGAACAACTACTATTAACACCAGAGTATGAGTCCCAGGGGAGGCATGATACCTTAAATAGGGGCAACATCATCAAACTGATAGCAACTATCCCAGGGCTAAAATATCTAAATTCAGCCCACCTACTTTCAGTGGAATTCTGCAAGGCAGGATACAATAAGACCACGGAGCAAACTCTTACGACATGGCAAACGGAGGAGATCGTCCAGTCAATTATGACCTTTAAACAACAATTTGACACATGGGGCATAAGGCTTTCGAGACCGGTCAAACCACGGTACCCAGGCCCACTAAGGGAAACATCGGTGGAGAAGGGAAACGTGGGGTATACCCCGGCGACAAAGGAACAAGTTCATTCAGTCCGCCGGAATGCAAGGGGGCACAGCCCACCAATAGTAAGTTGTAGCGTGGACAAATCCGGGGAGGGAGCAAGTACTGAACCCGTCCTGGATCACTGGAGCTGGCTAGCAGGTACGCTGAACAAAGTGAAAGCTAATTGACTCTTACACAAACAGATAACGAACAACAGCCAAGACACCCTTCATCTTATCTCATGGAATATAGCCGGAGCCAAGAAATGGCTAGAAGACGGCTGGCCCCTTCAAAATTGGGCATCATGTGACATAATCGCCTTACAGGAGACTTGGGCACTAGAGGAGCTGCCGCTCGTCGGGTACACACACTTCAGCACACCAGCAGAAAAAGACAGCAGGTATGGATGCCCAAAAGGGGGGCTAGCAGTCTATGTCTCGACTGACATCAACATCAGATCTGAGCAAATAGCTCCTTATGGTCCAAACGTGCAATTAATAACATTGTCTTTTCCAGGCAGAGCTGTACCTGTACTACTAGCCAACATCTACGTACACCCATCTGCGAAAGAGAAGAAAGCTCAGATATATCTGCTAACAACTATAATCAATGCCATACGAAACAGCAACCCCCTCTGGGAAATTATCTTAACAGGTGACTTTAATTCAAATTTAATTTATACATCAGAAGAGGACGAGAACCTAGTAGCAGTTAATGAGTTCTGGAACGTACAACCTCAATACCAGCTTAAGTCAGAGCGTCCCGACCTGTTGTATTCCGCTTTAGGTGTCCGTATATAGGTTTTCCTGATACATGTCCTTATATAGGCACAATTCGCATTGCCCTTATATAGGCATAAGATCCCAATCCTTATTTAGGCATTAGCCATGCTATCCAAATACAGGCATGGTCACCTACATCCGTCCACCCTAACGTCACAACGAGTTCTCAGAAACCAGACCCTTAAGCTCTTGGGAGTTCCCCTAGCACAGGATTATTGATTTCTCCAAGAACTCATTTATTATGCATGAACCGCTATTCCTTAAGGGTTCATTCCTGACGTCTTCCTCTGCCCGACTTTACGTCAATGCTAACATTCCAAGGCATCTACCGGGTATAAATATACCTTCCCTTGCCCAAGCAAGTAGGGGGAGACCTCGACTTTAGAGGAGCCCGTGTCCCGGCCTGACGCACTGACAAGAGACGCTGTCATCCCTGCTCGCAGAGAATCCAGCTTCCAGTGTTCTGACTCCCTTTGCGGGGTGTTAGAGTTCGAGACTCGGAAAGAGATTCCCACCTCTCTCATTCTCAAGGTATGGAGCTGACTAGAACCTAGAGGGACTCTTGGCATACCAGACTTGGCATACCAGACTTGGCATACTATAGCATACCATACTATAGAATACATCACCTACTTCTTACCTTGCACTACACTTAGGTTAGGTACACTGGGGTAGAACTAGTTAGAGAAGCATCTTATGAGTACTCGCATTTTTAGCTTATGTTATTTATGTATATGAATATATGTGTCATAGCTAAAAGATAATGCTAGCGCAGTATTATTTCTTTCTACTGCTTACGCTGTACATAATATATCTCGCATACTGTCTTATGATTGTAACAGCTCATATCTCTTACACGAGAAACAAGACTGTTCAATAAATCCTTTTATTGAAACGCCCGTCTATTCTTTCTGTGTAACTCTGAAGAAACTAAGCATGCACAATTAGCTGAGTGAAACTGTTATCTGTTGTTTCCACGATTCTGAGAGTGTTCCGATTCTAAAAGGAAACAAAGTTGTCATGTTTATGCGGTTGCCAGAAACTACTCCCTTCTTGTTTACAAGGAGTTTCTAGTGGCCTCTGAGTTAGCTGGTACAAAGTAATTAAGTTTAATATACTTGATAGACCTCAGTCCTATGCCAAACCTATAGGGTATATTATTCCAATGCGCAGAGCCTATTAGGGAAATAGGAACTACACTACATGGCGCCCAACATTTGGTAAGGCACTAATTTAACGCTAGATACTGAGTAACTCAGTCGTGCTTTTCTCAGAGACCCCTACTCACTTACTCCATAAGACGTCTGGAGTGGGTAGGGTTAAGTATCCGCCAAAGCTGAATAGGACAAAAATCCTATATATTAGCGGTATGGTTTGTTCAACGTTGAAGGATACAGTGTTCCAAAATATTGTGCACCTTATCTTTGTTTCCTTGAAACTTGTTCTACATTTTTTTCAAAAATGTCCCTGAACGGGGATACTAACACCGAGAACGGTGTAGCTGCGGCTGACCCAGTTGTAACAGCTTTTAATTTTACAGGTTTAAATGAAACCGATGAGGGTGTTATACACATTCCTCCAAACTTAAGGAGAGCCATCACTCTAAAACTTATAAAACACGGCCTAACACCAAGAGGTGGTAGAGCAGTTTTCGTGATAGAGGCACACAAATCCTTTCAGACAGAGGTATTCTATTCATGGATTGTATTCCCAGAATCAAATCCAATAACAAAAGTATTTCACTTCTTTAAAGAAGATGAACCACCAGAGGAATATATTCCTTTCGAGGATATTGAAATTCCACTCACAAACCAGGAGCATAATCTCTGGTTTAAAGGCGCCCTAAAACATCATAAAAACATTACCAGGCTCGGTCCACTAGGTAGACCAGGAGCAACATGGGCGATTTTAGCCGGCTACACACCTCATCCTTACATCGAAGAAATGTCAGACGAAGAATTACTTACTCAACTACAAGAGTTAATAAAAATTTACAGACAATTAGTCCAATATGTCATGCGGACTTTCACAGTCCAGCCACCTATAACAATTACAAATCAAACCCCTCAACATGGGAATACACTAGAAATTACTCCACAGACTTTACACGCAGTCATGGGTAAAATGCCCACAAAACGTGAATAAATTCCATTCTGGATAGCTCAAAAAATTACTCAAATCGAAGCAGTATTTCCAAATACTAGCCCTTATGAGAAACACAGAATCCTAACAATCTGTTTACCAATGGGGATCACATCACAACTGGAAGACTGCACCACTTGGGGCACAGTCTTTGCTGCCATCTATACTAAAACACATGGTGTTCCGTCAATTGCAGTAATACCAGATGTCCTGAAACAAATTCAAAACGAATACGGGGCAGAACCTGCTCTGAATTTAGGTATGAAACTACTGAAAAACTTCGACCAGGTCTCTACAATAATATTATCTAATATTAAAGGGGAGGCAGCATCAGTGGCGATCCGCCAGCGCTTAAGGGAATTTGATGTAACAGAACATCAACATGAACTACCCAGAATAATAGAAAAATCTTATGCAGAATTAGGCAGAGATAGTTTGGGTGGAAAACCTTTGAAGCCAAAACTATCTGAAAGTCCTGAGAAGGACCTTATTAAACAAAGTCCTACATCATCTAAAAAGAAGTGGGAAACTAATAAACAAAATTCAAACGAGACACGTTCTCAATCCCGAGGTAGGTCTCCTCAAAAGGAGCCCTCTGAAAGGAGGTATAACCTCAGGAATAGGGATAATTTAAGAAAACCTGACAGATATCAAGATACTGATACACGTTCCTCTCGTACCTTTCAGATATCGTCACAGACATCAGAAAGAAGAGGACGGTCAGATCACAAAGAAGAACGCGTGAAATCCAAAGACGATAAACACGTTCAGAAAAATAAATCAAAACCTCAATTCACAAAAAAGAAGGTAGCAGGTCTGAAGATCAGACATGCCGAGAATACTGAGAACACAGCTCAAGAACGGAGAATGGACTCAGACAATGCTGGACAGTGCAGCAGAAGTAACAATAGCTCGCCAGAACCTGAGGGAACTTCTGGAGATAGTGGACTTGAATGAGTACATCACAGTAGAGACTGTAGACACCAGGGTTAGTACTCCACAAAAGTTATATGGAATAACACTCCGAATGGAGGGAGACATACCAAGAAAAGTGAAAGCACTCTTTTGGGAGAAACTTTCAAGGGGTTATGATATACTTCTAGCAGAAAAGGGCTGGCCACCAAACTTTGTCAGGGAGTGCCCACATGGCGAGGACATCATTATGCCAGCCTTCTCCAACCATATTCCAATTCACCTAAAATATACTTATGCCAGGAAATGGGCAGTTGCCCAGGCCCCAGCATTATACAAAAATCATGTAGGATGGGATGAGGACTCACCTCACCACAAAATACAGCTAAAAATCAACCTACTGCACAAAGGCAGTACCCAATAAAGCAAGAAGCTAAAAAACAGGTCAGGGAGATCTTAGATCAACTTGACTACCAAGGGGTGATTGAAACATGCACCTCCTCAATGAACAATCCTTTGTTTCCTGTATCCAAACCAGACAATACATATTGTCTAGTTTTGGATTACAGACACTTGAACACTTGTTCCAAAACATTTGCAGTGCAAAATGCACATAGTACAGCATTAATGAATAACATTGTGCGTAAAAAATATAAAACCACATTGGACATTTCAAATGGTTTCTTTTGTCAAAACATAGCACCTGATAGCAGGTACTTAACAGCTTTCTCAATAATGGGGACCCAGCGTCAATTTTGTAGACTTCCACAAGGGTTTAAGAACAGCCCGGGGTTATTCTCAGCAAGAGTAACAGAGTTACTACAAATTTATGATAATGAGGCATTGTCATATGTCGATGACATCTATCTGACAGACGATGACCTGGATAGGCTCTTGAACAGGGTGAGTACCATTATATTGGGCTTCGCCTCTGAAGGCTATAAATTCAACTTTAAAAATCCAGAATTGCCCATATCAATGTCCTTTTCTTAGGATATGAGCTTTCAAGTGAAGGCAAGAGCCTGGCAGCTAACTTTTTAGAAAAGTGCGCGCTGCTCCAACCTCCAAAAACACTGAAAAATTTACAATCCATCTTGGGTTTCCTAAATTTTGGAAGAACTTACATTCTAAATTACGCAGAAAGGGTTAAACCTCTCTACGAATTAATCAAACCTGATTTTTCAACAAAACATTGGTCACAAGAACACACAGAAATCCTGCGTTCACTCCAAGCTAACATGTTAGCAACAAATCACTTACAAACACGCGTAAATAAACGCAATTTAGTGATCCGAATAATTTCGGGTCAATGCGGATTCACCTATTTAACATTTAATGAGGGTGAAAAAGTACCAATAGCATACAAATCACATTTGTATACACAAGCAGAAATGCGCTTCACTTCAATAGAAAAAATACTGACAGCAGTTCAAACCGCTGTAGCAAAAGAAAGAGCTCTAGCTCAAGGGAAACGCATTATTGTCGTAACTCCAGTACCAGCCTTAGAGGCGGTCACAAAAGCGAGCATTCCAAATGCAAAAGCTTTACATCCTAGATGGATACAATGGGTTAATTCTCTTGCTGCAACAGATGCTGAATATGTTTTTGATCCCGATTTAAAAACACAAGCGTTCCTGCAATATGAACATGAATGTCCTCTGCCCACTGAAATTCTGCCTCTCGATCAGTACGTATTTATAATTTATACTGACGGATCAGCAAAACCCGCTACATGGAGTAAGCAAGCTTACAGGGCAGCGTGCGCAATCGTTAAAGGTTGCATGCGCGATGGTAACTTCAGACCAATGGTCACTAAAACTCAATCTCTAGGAGATTGGACAGCTCAGCGAGCTGAACTACAAGCATTCAAACTGGCACTTGAAAATACAGATCGCGAATTCCCCACACTTATAGTGTGCGATTCCTTTTACTGTGTTCAGTCATATAATGAATATATATACAGAATTGGCTTCAAAACGGATTCAAAGATGCAAAAGGTGGCACAATAAAGCATAAAACGCTTTGGGAAAAAGTAGTTCAGTTGAGAAACGAACTACCAAAAGCTCACGTGATACACACGATGAGTCATCAACGTGATGGCGTTCACGTTACAGGGAATTCATTGGCTGATGAAGCCGCAAAGGGGGCTGTTCAGACGGCTTCCGTACCTGCGATCACTCGTTCAAAAACAAGAATAGACAGTGAGATATTGTTGGCTGTCAATGCTTCAAGCAAAGGCAGTGGTGCAGCGTTACCAAAGAAATTTCCACTCAAGTACTCTTATGTAATTGATGCGAACAACGTTCTTTTTGCTCGAATCCCTGGAGTGGGGGATAGGGTAATTCCAAACATGGAACGTAGATTAGGACTGATCCTAGCAGCACATGAAGGGATAGCCTCTGCCCATGCAGGTGTTTCTGCCACAGTATCTTTACTAAAACAAAGATATTGGTGGCCTGGCATTAGGAAACAGACCAAAAACTATGCTTTGGAATGTGAAATATGCCAACAGATGAAAGTCTCCACAGTGAAACGTCCTGCGCAGACACCCCTGTTGATTTCAGACAAACCATTAGCTTGTGTTTACCTGGACCACTGCGGTCCCTTGCAAAGGGACGGTAACTATAAATATATAATGGTCGCAGTGGATTCGTGCTCAAGGTTCCTATGGATATGGCCTCAGCGCTCGGCTGATGCTCTAACTGTTATAAAAGATTTGCGAGTCTTTATCGGCACATACGCAATTGGCACACTACATTCTGACCAGGGCCCTGCGTTTAGCTCTCGGGCTTACAAAGAAGCCATGGCCAGTTTGGGCGTAGCATTGCGGTACTCCTCTCCGTTTCATCCTGAGGGAAATTCTGTTGTGGAAAGGAAAAACCGGGACATAAAGCAGTCTATAACAGCTAGAGTATTAGGTTCGGGTGATGGGTGGGTCAAACATCTTTATGGGGTCCAACGCTCATTAAATAATTTGCCAAGAAGTTCTCTAGGGGGTCACTCCATATGAGGTCCTATTTGGGACAAGAATGTGGCTTCCTGATCTCGAATGTAAAGGCACAGTGGTGGAAAATAAACCCTTTGATATCAAAGATCGTTTGGCTGTTTTACAGGATCTAAATGAACTAAGATCGAAACAAAGCAACGTGTTCCTGAAGCCAACCACCACTGGGGAAAAACTGGCAGTCCCAGCAAGGCCTGTCTGGATCTAGTCAGAGAGAAGATTGCGGACAAGAAGGAATTTGGACCTTCTTACAGACAACCAGTAACTGTCCTAGCCGTCCACGGAACAAGAACAGTACTTCTGCCGCCCCTTGCTGGAAAAAAGGAGAAAAGATTTGTGTCAATCGACCTCATCAAACCACACTATGTGGCCAATACTAAATAGTAGGCCTCGTGGACTCCGACCTAGTAGCAGACGCACTCCTCTCGCTACTATCCAAGAGGTTCAGACTGAAAGACTCATAACCATCGAGAATTCAGCAGTAAGAGATGAAGGACTAAGCAACAATGCTATTGAACTCATCCCTCTTGAAACTCAAGTAACAGTTCGTCCAGATACACCTGTCTACACCAACGTAACACGTGATCAACTGGTTCCAGCGATTTCAACAAATCCTGATGCAATTACAACAATTGACCGAACTGCTTCTGGCTATTTCATTAACTTTGATACGTTTTCTGAGGATTCAAGTGAGCCTGAAACGACGCCAGCCCTAAAAACTTTCAAGCAACAAGTACAAGACTTTTTTCATTTTCTGAAAAAGGCTTATCTGGTTTCACCATGGATTGAACTATGGATTATTTCTGGAATATTTTTCTTTCTGCTTTGGCTAGCTTTGGTTATGACTCTTAGCATGCTTATAAATGGCAGATACATTCGTTTGGACACTGAAAGTAAAAATGTGAACTTACTTTTAAAACCACACAAATCATCCCATCGTGAAGCAAGAGACTTGTCAGCAGTGAACATCACAGCCGTTCCTATACAGGATGGTATAGTTTGGGACAAAACCGATTTCGACATATTCGGCCCGACGGAACTTTTGAAGATTCCACATTTATTTAAAATTTCATTAAGTGACTTTATTACCTCCAGTATCTATTCTGATGATTGGGACTTTGAGACTGTTAATAACATGATGTCTGATCTAGAAAGGTCTGCTGCGTTCTCTAACAATGAATACTTAGAGGGTTCATCAGACTACGAACAGCTTTATTGTTACAACCATTATGATCATCATTTCTTGCATAAATCTGCAACACCTAGAAATGTGTTTATGTTTAACCAATGGGAACATTGTCCTACACCACCAAAGGGTAGTTCAAAAACGTTTGCAAATAAGTTTCCATATTTTTCAGGGTACAATATATCTGATCCAGAAACATTTTACTATAAGAATGTAAACAAAACAGGACAGAAAATTATGTTAACTAATACTAAACAGATTTATTCTGCAGCCTTTATTACCCAACTGTCTAGACAAGGATTTGACTTTTGGAAAGACACAATCAACACAAAATCTGTCTGGGGTTCTAAAGATTGGCAAGTGCAGGGGATAGAAGCTTTGTTTAGAGCCTGCATCATCCCACAGCAAATAGTGTTTTTGAATGACACTGTGCAACAAACGTCTTGCCTTGGTTTAGCCAAGATCAAAGACATGAACACACCTTCTGTACCAACACCTGCAAGTAATAGCACTACACAGGGAGCGGTCACAGTAGACACAATACTACAAAACAACAGATCAGATCCTGATTGGGAAAAATGGTTGCTCTGGCCCACAGACACAAACATCTGTCAAGAAAGATTCCTGAATAGAATACAGGGCTTTACTATCAATAGGCCAGACCCACGTTATGTTCAACGACAACATCCGGGGGTAGTAACAACATACAGTGTAGAAAAATTGTGCCTCGACTGGTTACAAAGATCTACACTTGAGGATGTGAAACAACACTTATCTTTACTTAAAGAAGACGCAGACCTTAGGGATTTCTTGCTAGGACCAAGAAAACCGCGTCAAAAACGTTTCATATATGCCGGCATTTATGCTGCTTATAATGAAATATGGAAGGTTTCACAGGCAGAGGCTGCAGAAAGAATACGTGAGTTTGATCGTATTAACTTAGAGAAATCTCTCACTGTGGTCGACAATGGGTTAACAACTTTGTCATCCAGAATGTATTCACTGGACAACATTGTATCCTCTGCTATTGACATACTGGAACAAGATTTAGCCATGTTACAACAAGGCCAATCTCAGTTACGTTCTATTATGTTATTAGGCTGGACGCTGCAATCCTTGCGTGCAGGCTATGTGCCTTGGCATTTTATCAACACGTCATCTCTGTTTTCAGAATACAATCTCACGGATAAACAGGTCGAACTGGGACAAAGGGGAGCAAAGTATACATTGCTGAGCATTGAAAAACTGGAAAAATTACCATTTACGGTAGCAGAAAAACCAGCTACAGAATGGCTTATCCATGGCAAAATAACTCTGCCTGTCACTACTTTTCATTTTCAGTATTGCCTCAAACAAATGCAAGCAGGCAAATATGAAAGGTTGGGTAAAGAATACATTAAGACATCCTGGGATTTACCTTACGAATACAGATGTTGGAGTGGGGATCGTGAAGTGTTTCTAAGCGGTACACACTGTGAAAATGCACTGAGCGGATCTCTCATATATCAGGACATTTCTTTACACGGGGCTTGTAATGGTTCTGTGGCAAACTTGTCCTGCCACCTGCAGGGTACACCAGCTGCTGTGATTAATCCAACGTTTGGCCAACTTTCTAACGGGAGTTACCTCATGTTGAATGATCAGACTTGCTGTGGCATGTTGCCAGGAATCCCATATCTGGTAACGGTTGGCTCCAGGGTTACTTGTTGTATGCAATTATTGTTCCCCCAAATAGACACAGTCAGGGAGTCGCCTCTATGGCCTTCATTGAATGTTTCTTTTATACGTTTTGATACTTTAAGCAGAATGAAAGCCATGCTTTTACAACAAACCGTGCCTTTGACCTCGGCCAAAGAAATCTATGATTTACAAATTGCAAGGACTTCGGCTGAGATTCAGGCTCTAATTCGTACAAACTGCCCTATACATTTCGTAGAAAAGATGGAACGTATCTTAAACATGTCTGATACGAGCGGGATTGTACATGTATTTAAGACCATCTGTTCAGGACTGTTAACACCTTTTCAGGCAGTCCTCGGAATCATTCCAAACTTCGCACATTCGGTGTTTGGCGGTGTGCCATTAATTCTAGCACTCGTTGCAGGAATCCTGTTTTTATTCCTACTACTACGCTATGGCAAGCCTATCAACCGGCGTCACTCCCAGCAATTTGGAGAAAGCTCTCCTAGAACGGAAGTGCCGTGAGCGCATAGTGCAACTTTTGGGCATACCTCGTCTACGGGAACTTAATACAACATGGTTTCTGTCATTTAGACCAATCTGGCAAGATTTCATCTTACCTGTTCTACGCTGCCTGCTTTGCAGTGAAGAATGCGTGCTAGACATCTGTCTAACACTCCCATCAGTCATGCCAACGGATATCGATACTCTGCTGGACCCGATAACGGCCCATGCTCTGTGTTGTCCCCAGAGGCTACCAATCCTGATGACGCATTCGTTGAGATCTCACAGACGCTTCCTGCTGCTGCTGAGGTACGAGATGGATCAACAGGCACACAGGTAACAACGGACGCGAACATTGCTGCAGCATCCTATGCTGAAGGCGATGCTTCACATCTCTGTGCAGTTAACCTTCTAAACGAGGTGTTCCAACTGTCACCGACATCGGTAGACGATCTTTTGTCTACAGGAATAGATGATTTCATGTTTACACCAGACCCATACACTAACTTTGATTCGGCTCACAGTGTACCGGGGAAGCAATGAATTTGGCCTCCATATTTTCAAAACAGAACAAAACTTGGAACTCTTCCTAAAAATTGATATATATATATTTTTTTAAATACATGGCAATTCAATCTGCTTACAGTAGAACTATTCATATAGAACGGACTTCTTTGAATACTTCCAGGGACACATTGTCACCTTATTTACCACAATTTCATTTAGTACCATGATATGAAATGGCTTTGATTTTTGAATACTTGTCAACCATTTCGTCATATGTATATATTTCTGTTTTATCATTCATGTTGCGTTTATTTCCAATATATGCTTAGAATGAAAAAATGCTTTAAAATGTACAGTACCTATTGCATTACATGTTTAGCAACAGTTTTTTTAAAACTTCTTTTAGTATGCTTTTAGAAATGTTTTTAGCAACATGTGGTACTCAGTTTAATGTTTAGCATTTAATGTTTAAGCATTTAGTATTATCGTTCATTCGAAAGTGGAGTGGGTGTTGTATTCCGCTTTAGGTGTCCGTATATAGGTTTTCCTGATACATGTCCTTATATAGGCACAATTCGCATTGCCCTTATATAGGCATAAGATCCCAGTCCTTATTTAGGCATTAGCCATGCTATCCAAATACAGGCATGGTCACCTACATCCGTCTACCCTAACGTCACAACGAGTTCTTAGAAACCAGACCCTTAAGCTCTTGGGAGTTCCCCTAGCACAGGATTATTGATTTCTCCAAGAACTCATTTATTATGCATGAACCGCTATTCCTTAAGGGTTCATTCCTGACGTCTTCCTCTGCCCGACTTTACGTCAATGCTAACATTCCAAGGCACATACCGGGTATAAATATACCTTCCCTTGCCCAAGCAAGTAGGAGGAGACCTCGACTTTAGAGGAGCCCGTGTCCCGGCCTGACGCACTGACAAGAGACGCTGTCATCCCTGCTCGCAGAGAATCCAGCTTCCAGTGTTCTGACTCCCTTCGCGGGGTGTTAGAGTTCGAGACTCGGAAACAGATTCCCACCTCTCTCATTCTCAAGGTATGGAGCTGACTAGAACCTAGAGGGACTCTTGGCATACCAGACTTGGCATACCAGACTTGGCATACCAGACTTGGCATACTATAGCATACCATACTATAGAATACATCACTTACTTCTTACCTTGCACTACACTTAGGTTAGGTACACTGGGGTAGAATGAGTTAGAGAAGCATCTTATGAGTACTCGCATTTTTAGCTTATGTTATTTATGTATATGAATATATGTGTCATAGCTAAAGGTATTCTACCTTTACTATGCGGTCATTACTTCGTATTACCATTACTACGCATATTTTAGTTCGCAGATGCCATTACTTAGCATGCATTTACTTAGCATGCATTTACTACGCATGTTCCATTACTTAGCATGCACTTACTACGCATAATGGAGTTACTGTGCATTGTAGTATTAATTCTGTTAATGGGTTCAGGGTGCGTTTAGGTTTTGGGGTACAGGGGTATTTTTAGGGGTCAGGGTTGGTTAGGGTTTTGGGGTGTAGGGGTAATTTTAGGGTTCAGGGTGCATTTAGGTTTTGGGGTACTGGGGTATTTTTAGGGGTCAGGGTGGGTTAGGGTTTTGGGGTGCATGGGGTATTTTGAGGGTTCAGGGTGCATTTAAGGTTTTGGGGTGCTGGGGTATTTTTGGGGTTCAGGGTGCGTTTAGGTTTTGGGGTGCTGGGATATTTTTAGGGGTCAGGGTGGGATAGGGTTTTGGGGTGCATGGGGTATTTTGAGGGTTCAAGGTGCATTTAAGGTTTTGGGGTGCTGGGGTATTTTTGGGGTTCAGGGTGCGTTTAGGTTTTGGGGTACAGGGGTAATTTTAGGGTTCAGGGTGCATTTAGGTTTTGGGGTGCTGGCATATTTTTAGGGGTCAGGGTGGGATAGGGTTTTGGGGTGTAGGGGGTATTTTTAGGGTTCAGGGTGCATTTAAGGTTTTGGGGTGCTGGGGTATTTTTGGGGTTCAGGGTGCGTTTAGGTTTTGGGGTGCTGGGATATTTTATGGGGTCAGGGTGAGATAGGGTTTTGGGGTGTAGGGGGTATTTTTAGGGTTCAGGGTGCGTGCCAGGGGATAGGTTACTATTACGATTCCTTTTTTGTTTTAAAGTACCAATAGCACGTTGTAACGGTATGCGTAATAACTACCTGCGAAGTAAAAGCATTTTTAATGTATTTGTATATATTTGCGAAGCAAATGCATGTGCACTAAAATCATGCGTAGTAATGGTATTTGCGAAATAAAAACTTCGAAGTAAATACCTGCGGAGTAACAGTATGCTAAGTAACATCATATATTCATAGCTAAAAGATAATGCTAGCACAGTATTATTTCTTTCTACTGCTTACGCTGTACATAATTTATCTCACATGCTGTCTTATGATTGTAACAGCTCATATCTCTTACACGAGAAACAAGACTGTTCAATAAATCCTTTTATTGAAACGCCCGTCTATTCTTTCTGTGTAACTCTGAAGAAACTAAGCATGCACGATTAGCTGAGTGAAACTGTTATCTGTTGTTTCCACGATTCTGAGAGTGTTCCCAATTCTAAAAGGAAACAAAGTTGTCATGTTTATGCGGTTGCCAGAAACTACTCCCTTCTTGTTTACAAGGAGTTTCTAGTGGCCTCTGAGTTAGCTGGTACAAAGTAATTAAGTTTAATATACTCGATAGGGGCATACTGACCTCAGTCCTATGCCAAACCTATAGGGTATATTATTCCAATGCGCAGAGCCTATTAGGGAAATAGGAACTACACTACAGACCCAGTAGGACAGCAACTGGTAACAACTCTGGAATACTTGGGTATGAGGTTCCTAAATGGTAGAACACCAGAAGACTACCCTCCAATGAATACTCATTATGGAGGGTCCTCGCTATCTAGGCTCGCTACACAGCAGTTTCACTCCCACTACTGTCCTTTCTCAAGCAGTTCTCAATTGAATTTACTACTAAAAGTGACCACTCATACCAGCATATCTATTTCAACTTACAGCCTCCTAAGCATCAGAACAGTATGATAATTGCAGACAGCACGCTCTCAACCGATTTGAAACGACTGAAATGGTCAACAGATAACATTGAAGACCTTCAAGTAAAAGTACAGAGAATTAAAATGGAGAGCGAAACAAGTGAACGTAACCAGATACAAGACTGGGTAAGTTTCACCGACAAATTAACAACTATTATGTCCGTTAAACCCAAACAAGCTGCGGAGTCTAAAAATACCAAGTCAATTTCAACCGAACTGGTTAAACTTAAGCGAGAAATAAGGAAAAATGCAAGGAGATTGAAAAGAACAGTGATGTCACGTCTAGACTGGGATCGAAGACGGAATCTCAAGAAAAAGTATAAAAAGACACTGTGGGAACACAAAAGAAGAAGTGAGGACAACTTTTGGGCCAAATTATTATTTACCGCGAAGAACACCAACTCAAGTGCATTTTGGCGAATAATAAATGGGCTAAAGCGTCCTGCGAATTCAATCACCTCAAGCGTGCAAGAAGCTGAATGGGCCACACTATTAACAAAGAGATTCACAGACACTGAACCATCGAATCACCTAGAAAGGAGGGAGAGGATGCAAGTGTCGATCGAGGAGCGAGAAGAACAATTGATCTGCGACAGGAGTGTCTTACAATATACAAACAGTGCCCTAACTTGCCAACAATCTAAACTGCAAAACACAGAAGAGGCACAATGGAGAGAAGCTTGCGGTGTAGAATCTGCATCTGGAAATTCAGGCTTCAGTGAGGAAGACTTAAGAAGAATACTCCTGAAGGGTCGTGGAAACGGGGCCCCCGGTCCAAACGGCATCCCCCCAATAATCTTCAAATCAGCTCCAGATTTCTGGAGCAGAAGACTGAAAAACCTGTTTGAAGAAGTGGAGAGAGAATGGCAAACTCCGTCAAGCTGGCAAGGATCAGTAATTACTCTGATTTTTAAAGGAGGAGATAGAACGTCTCCAGCAAACTACAGGTTGATAGCACTTTTGGACATGGATGCAAAGTACTATGCCTCACTACTATTGGAAGACCTGATTACCTGGTCCGATAATTCAAAACGGATCCCACTTATCCAAACAGGGTTCAGAAAAGGGTGCGGGACGACAACAAATATCCTATCGCTCTCGCTGATTGCTGACAAATATATTCGAAGGAAACAACAGCTGCACCTCTGTTTTATCGACCTAAAGGCGGCTTTTGACAGCGTGGACCATCATATTCTATGGGGAAAATTGCGCACATGGAACATCCCCGACAAACTACTTAGAGGAATACTGCTCCTATACTCCAATACATGGATGAGAGTAAAACTGGGAGATGGCGCAAGGCTATCAAGAAAAGTTAAAACCACCAAAGGGCTCAAACAAGGATGTGTCCTGGCCCCCCATCTCTTTAATCTTTTCATGGCAGACCTCGCCCCAAAACTTAACAAGATCATATCCCATCCACCTAAATTAGGTACTTTACCACTATCCCATTTATCATACGCGGACGATGTTGTTTTGATGAGCCTAAATAAGATCGGCTTATGAAGATCACTTGTAGGAATGCAGGAATTTATAGCCGACAACAAGCTAGAGATAAACATTACAAAAAGCAAAACAATGCTGATTAGCAGACATCAGACAGCCTAACAGCAATTCCAGCTAGAGGGCAAAAAGTTAGAAGTAGTATCTAACTACAAGTATCTGGGGTTCTACATCGACAACAGGCACAACCACCGGGAGCAAAAGCTTACATGACTCAGAGAACAAACGCCTTATCATTCGTCTTCAGGTCCTTATCAAAAAATCTTAAGGGGCCATCATTTAAACTCTTACTAGCAGTAATAAAAGCCAAAACGCTACCAACACTATCATATGGCAGCACAGCTTTACACGGGAAAGATGCCGACCTGCTAAACAAATCTCAAGTTACAATCTACAAAAGAGTCTTTCAAATTCATCAGGCAGCATCCCCAGCACAGGTTAGACTAGAATTTGGGGTAACCAACGAAATGCTGGGGAGAATGTATGCAACCATCAAGCAATGGTACAGCCTGAAGCAAGATACTGTAGACTCGGAATTGAACAAGGCTCTGTGGGACGAATTAGAGAAAGATGAAAAGTCCCCAAACAATCAATATCTAAAAAAGGCATTATTAGAAACCTGTACAGGTGAGCTTTGGGAAACCAATCTGCCCTACTCAGCCTTTAAGCAAACTATAAATAAATCGGCAAAACTTCACTCATTGCTAGCTGATAAAAATACTTTCAGTACGAGAAAACACGCTTGGATGGTAATGACTAACTACAAGACACTCACCCCAGCGCCATATTTATATATCACGTTCTCGGCCTACAGAAAGCTACAACTAATGGCCTTGCGTCTAGGCAAACTGCCGTCCATTGCGGACCAGCCAACTTGGGTCTACAAAGGGTCGAAAGAATGTAGACTATGTGGGAGCAGCAAAGAGGACCTTGTACACTTAGTCTGCATCTGTCCTAAATTATCACAAGCACGAGCCACTTTATTAAAACACGCCATGAACATTAGAGATATAAGGACGTGCAGATCGGCAATTATAGCCGGCTTGGATCCAACAGACACTTCATTGAACTGCCAACTATTAAAGTTCCTCTCCGTGCATGCGCAAGAATTAAAAAAAGAATCTTGTGCGCTGTTCCCTAACATCAAATAAGACTGACTGGTCAGTGGCAGATCGTGTTTTCTGCACACAAGGGAGATCAATGCAAGATCACTGGGAGGGACATTTTCAATTTTTTATAGCGGACTACGTGTCAATTAATGCCCGGATTTACTAACTGCAAACTACGTACTTTGAAAACGTCTGCACTTTATTAATAATTAAAATCGATTGAACTATGATATTTCTATATAAACTTGAGTGTTAATAACTGTTAACATATTTTTTATGACTTTTAGGAAAACAAAACTTTTATTGTAGTTCTTTGTTTTAGTAATTGTATTGTTATGGTTTTAATTAACTGAAACAATAAAAATTTTTGGACTGTTAGTAAGTTTATGTGTGTGGAGACTCCGCAGCCATCCACACATAAAAAGTTAAGATAGGCCTATCTTTTTATGCGCATTGGTGTAATTTTGCGCATCATTTTGGTAGTTCACTTATCATTTCCCACCAGTCAACTGGTGAAAATGGCACTGCAATTTAGCACAAATACATATTTGTGAGACGCTGGTGCAATGCATGTTATCAAGTCTCTAGGTAAGTTATGAAACGAAGGGAGACAGCTGAGAGACAGAACACAGGGCATATTTTTCAATAGTGACAGGAGCTAAGGACACTAGGATTGTTCATATTTAATGAGGAGGTTATGTGGTTTAAAAACATGGTGTACTTTAAATTTTTATTGAGATGATGATACAACACATGCATCTTCAGTAGCAGCTACGGTAAGATCAAAGGATAATCCTATCCCATCATTTATCACTTGCCCCATGGCAGCAGGGTCATTGACTTATACAGGTCTGCCATAGCCTGTCTTTTCCAAGGGTAGTAAAGTCAGGCAAACTTGGCAGGCAGATGAGATCTAGGCATGACAAGAAAGCAGAAAAGCATGTATCCAAATAAGACTGTTGTGATGGAGGCCTCAGGGCTCTGATTTAATTCTCCCTGTTTGATTGTTTTATTTCCTGTTTGCATTATTTCCTGAGCTTCTGAAGGCTCGTCTTTTGTTACTGATTTCTCTGAGGGAAGAATCCTCTCTAAGTTTTACTCCTTTCTGCTGACAGACACCTGCAGTATTTCCAAAGTCACAAGAGGTAGTTAACTGTACAGTACATGTCTTGATTCAATACAAATATACAAGTAAGTCTGAACTTGTTAAATGAATGTGACACAGTATGCCAAAAAATAGGAGGTGAAAACAGTGTATCTTTATTTATTCAGGAGGGCCCTGCTTAACGGGCTACTGGCCACAAAAGCAGGCTAAATATCTTCTTTTGTTAAACAAAAAAAGCCTATCAGATAGACACATCCACCTCCAGATGCAACTTTGAAATAGAGTTCTGAATTCATCAATAGCTGGCCACTTTAAAGTCCTTTTACCCACGGATGTCTTTCACACTGACCATGCACTTATGAATGACAGGGTTTGTGTAGGGCAAACAGATACTCAAAATTGAGTGTCCTGGTGCCGACAACAAAAGAAACAGGGCGGGAAAGATGGAGGGAAGGACAGATACATTTTCAGTGATTTAAGGAAGGTCGATCCAGTTTCTATGCTTCTGAGATGGATGGTTAGGTTGTTCAAGAGCTTGACAGTGCCTACTAGGACAGAAGTCCCACCACTTCTGGAATTTTTAAAATGGGGGAGAGCTATAAGGTGAGCTTTGCAGGAGCGTAAATTTCTGCTAGGTTGGTACTCTTTGATTCTTTTATTCAGGTACCTGGGGCCAGCATTGTGCAATGCCTGGTGTGCTAGGGTAAGTGTTTTAAATGTGATCCTTTTGCTAACTGGGATCCAGTGTAGTGTGGCGAGAAAGGGTGAAGTGGGGGTGCCTTTTTGCAAGTTGAAAAGAAGGCGTGCTGCAGAGTTTTGAACCACTTGCAGTCACTGGATGAGGTATGCGGGTTGTGCCAGGTACAAGGTATTTGCGTAGTTGAGTTGGGAGAGAATTGTGGCACGAACAACCATTTTGCGGGCCTCCCAGGGGAGAGGGGGAAGGACATTTCTGAGAGCATTGAGGATCAACACACATTTACTAACAAATGAGTGAAACTGGGTCTTTAAAGAAATGTCGTTGTCGAAGATGACTCCCGGGTTTCTCGCTTCTGGGTGGGCTGAGGTGGAGTAGGGCCATCTTTGGGCCAAGCGCCGACCCCACCCAGATTAGGGTTAGACCCTAACAGTATGATTTCTGTTTCTTCCGGACTGCATTGTAGTTGGCTTTCTCTGAGCCAGCCTAAGACTGCTTTCAAGCAGTTTGAGAAGGAATCCTTGTGGGTTTCAGAGTTGCCCTCATCCCAAAAGACCAACTGAGTGTCGTCGGCATAAGAAACTATAGTGATGCCGAATGAGTCTACCAGGGTGGCTAAGAGAGACATATAAACATTAAATAGAGTTGGGCTGAGAGAGGAGCCCTGGGGTACCCCACATTTCAGAGGTTTGGTCTTGGAGAGATGAGGGTTTGTCCAGACAGTTTGTTCTTGCTCAGTGAGAAACGAGGTCAGCCATTGTATGGCCGTTCCATTAACATCACAATTAAATAAGCGTTGTAAGAGGATGTCATGGGGGATGTAGTCAAAAGCCACTGACAGGTCTAACAGAATGAGTGCGGCGTTGTGTCCATGGTTCAGGGACATTTTCAGCGACTCTGAGACTTCCAGCATCACTGTTTCGGTGCGGTGTCATGATCAGAAGCCTGATTGGGAGGGGTACAGAAGATGGTTGGATTCCAAAAATTCTGAAAGTTGTTTATTTACAGGAAGGAGGGATATGGGTCTGAAATTAGATCAGATTTTACCGTCTGCAGAGGGTTTCTTCAGTAACAGGACGACACTAACTTGTTTCCATATCAAGGGGACTTATACATGTTTTGTTGGTCATTAACCTTAGAATACCTTATTAGACTCTTAGAATACTCAAATACTGGCATCAAGAGTTCTGTGAATATCTAAAAGTACGCTATTGCCGGTGAACTCCTTAAACAATTGTGATGCCTGATTGCGTATAGTCCAGGAATCCCTTATATAGACAAATACATCACTTATTTGACAAATTCACAATTTATAAATAAACTTTCAGCTTACCTCAGATACTGTGCCAGGCATTTCCTCTTGGGCATCGGTGAGTCCTGGAGAAACAGCTGACACCACCTCTCTCCCTGAACTTTCCTCTCCAAATTCTTCATCTTGAGAAAACTCAAGCTTTGTTTTGATGAACTTTCCCCACTGAATTGTTTCCTTACCAGTCTTAATCATTTGCTTCACTAATGAAGCAGAATCTCGATTTAATGGTTCTTCTGTGGGCAGATTGTTTTCTCTCATATCCTCCTCCTTGTTGACAGACAACACCTGTAATTTTTACAAAGTTAGAAATAGTTTAGGAACTGTACAGTAACATTGTCCACTCTATATCATTATACAGAGACAACATGAAATTGAGAGATGTATGCCACACAACTTGGCAAATCAGGCTGGTAAATGCACAGTTTAAAAAAAATATGGTTTCTCAGTGAGTGCCCACCCCCACTTGTATGGTAGCCGGCATGGGATCCTTTCTGTGATTGGTAAGATCTGTGGTTCCCAAACTGTGCGCCGCGGCACCCCGGTGCGCCGTTAGAACTTGCCAGGGGCGCCGCGCACGTCTTGGGAACGTGGAAACGGTAGTATGCTCTGAAGATTTAATGTGCGAAGTGTGTAAATTAACACTCTGCAGCCCCGAGAACCAGTGCGTTTATTCAGGAAATGGCACTGCAAAGGTCAGCTTTCTCTCTGAAATTGGTAACACCAGCCTGCGAGGAGAGGCAGACACTTGCCTCCCAATCAAATTAAAACTGCAAAGGCGACCCAGAGCATCTTATCTAAACAGAGGTGTGCTCCAGGCACCTGATATCAATTAAAGACGTGTGTTTGCGTTGTCACGTGATGAACTCTTGGGGTTCCCTATTCTATCTTCCAATAAGGTGTGTTCTAGGAGCCCTGGTTATATGCACTTTGTGGGCCCCCTCTCTCCTACGTCCTCATATAGCCAAAGAGTGCCTGGAGAATGCTCTTAGGTGTTCCCTGTATTCTTGTCTTTTGCAATCATGGAAGGGTTTTTTAGGTTACGCTTGTGACGTCACTTGTACTAAAGTACCTTTGTCAGGTGATTTCCGAGAAGCATATTGTGTTGCTCAGCAGACGGGTTCTTGATAGAGTTATCTATTAACCTACCCATTGAGACACAAAGGTATCTCAGTCACACAAAAGCTGAGTGTGCCTGCTGGTTGGGTATCCACCACTTACCACCCAGTCACACCCCACCAGGTTTTCAGGTAACAGATGGTTTATTGCTGGAGCTCACACCAAGACCTCACTCTGTTTAAGCAAAAAATTAAAATATCTATCCAGCTGGCTGGTGAATGATGCCTGGAAGATAACCCTGCCTATATATGTGCATAATATTTCTTATGATGTGGCATAGCTTCCAATATATGTTTTGATAATGGTGCATACAACACAGCTCCTGCTCTTTGTTAACATAGTCAGTAGTTGGTGCTTGTGCACTTAATGCATTAAGGTGTATAGCAAGCAGTAGCTTAGGGAATAGAGGAGAGGACAGTTCAACACAAACATGAGCCTCTCAGCTCTAGGCAGCCATGCAAATTAAGTGTGCTCAATCCTCACATCTTTTTCTGGTGCTCATGTTAATAACGAGAGAAGGGATTTGTTCTACTCGCTGGAGCATGTTACATTTCTCGGTAGCTGGGGTCTGTTCCGTGTGTGATCGAACTTGCATGGTTCCATATCAAAGGAGAGATGCAACAGTGGCAGCTTCTGTGTGCTTCCTGAAATCTGAATAAAAGCATTGTGTATCGCCCTGTGTACTGGATGAGCCCAGGATCATAAATTGTGTATTACATTGGTGGGGGTGCACAGCCTGGTTAGGTAACAGAACAGTTATAAGAGAATCTCTATTTAACCCCAGGGAGCTGCGGTCACAGAGCAGACAATTCCCTTGCAAATTGTGTGAAATGTTCAAGCAGCACCAAACAATATTAAAGATAAGAACATCATACATTAATTCCCAAGCAACTTTAGAAAAATCAAGAAAAATGAAGAAGCAAAAAGATACAATGGTTAAAAATCGAAAGGAAGAAACAGACACATGGACTTTTAAACATTTAAGGCAGTGGTTCCCAAACTGTGCGCCGCAGCGCCCGGTGCGCCGTTAGAACTTGCCAGGGGCGCCGCGCACGTCTTGGGAACGTGGAAAAGGTAGTATGCTCTGAAGAAGATTTAATGTGCGAAGTGTGTAAATTAACTCTCTGCAGCCCCGAGAACCAGTGCAACATATGTGCGGAACCCTGCTCCCTTCTCCCATTGGTTGAATTCACTCACACCTATGTGAACCCTAGATTCTTGTTCTGATATCACATGCTTGCATACAGTGTGTGTATATGCAACAACTACTTGGTGCATGTTTGTTAGTGTGTGTATGGTGAGAATTTTGTACTGGGACCAGTGAGATCTATGTTGGATGGCATCTTGTTCAACACAGAACAAGATGGAGGGTTGATAAAGCTTTTCCGGACAGTTGGATGTATTGATTGCAGAGACATAGACATTGATGTGAAGGAGAATGGAGACAGGGCACCCTTTTAGAAATTGAATGAAATCCCTGTTAGTAAAGTGATGCTGATAAGTTCTTCTGGAACACTGCTGTTCAGTGGATGGTAGGGGCGAAGGTGGGACTGCAGTTTATGTTGTTCAAGCTGAAGAAGTTTCTAGACGGGGCTTGTCCTTTTGTCTGTCTCTAATCATTGTTACAGGAAGGCTAATAACTGCCAGGTGCACATAACTCACTTCTTTGTGCCAGTGTTTTATACTCCTGCTTGAAGCCAGCATCGTTGCTAACTGCTTCTAGGTACTGAGCCGAGGCTGGGCTTACATCTCCCCCACCCAAATAAAAAAGTAACATAATGGGGAGCCGCGGCCAACAGCCAATGGGTCAAGGGAGCCGTGGGTCAAAAAAGTTTGGGAACCACTGGGTAAGATAAATAGGCATCTGTGAAGGGAGAAACAATACTATTGGTAAATGAATGATCTGATATTTAACCCCCTAGTTTTGACCTGCTGGACGCCCTCTGATATATCATAATGTGCCACTAAAACAAGGTGTATCACTATTTAGTAAAATATAACAATGGTCCTATCATGAGAGACAATACTTGGAGGCAGATCTCTTATTATTTGGATGTACAGTTAGTTATTAAAACTGCAGCCACTGTTCCTTCATCTTAGCCTGTCGGCAAAGATGAAGGAACATTTTCACGCCGACAGATGTTTGTTGCACTAAAAACAACACTGTAACATCATGCTGGACTGTTTAGTAGCCAGCTACATTTCTGTTGGTAAGACAAGTGTCTCTTGAACACCCTGTGCTGAATGCCGAATTTGCTGGGTACAAATGCTGCCTATCCCTGATTCCATCTCATGTCTCTTTCTTCCACCACCTTTCCCTTCTCAGTTCTTTATTTCCCTCTGGCATATCCTTTTCATCTCCATTCATCAACATGTTCTATCTTTCTCTAACTCCTTCGTTTCCCTTTTTCTGGCTTTCTCTCTCTTCCTCCGAGGCAAAGTCTGATGATTAAAAATATTCCTAGTCATCAAAAATGAGTGTTGGTGCCAACCACATGCATCCAAAATAAAACTATACCACCTTTATATAATGAAAGTAAATATGTCTCAGAATTATTTGTCCTTTTAAAAGCACCCATCAAAATAATCAGGAAACTCCTCACTGATCTGAAATATGCTGATCATGTACAACCGGGGTTGATTAACATGGTTTGACATATTTCCATGTTACATTCTTGTTCTTGTTTACTTCAGATGTTCTGCTAAAATGTTCTTTTCAATCATAACTCTAGATATGATCTCATCTTGGATGACCAAGCATCATCTTAAATTGAATCCTAACTAAACTGATTGGCACTAATCTCTCCACAGTCTTTCTCCAACCCATGCCAAAATTGGCTAAAATCCACTAATCTTAGACTGTGCTTGAACTGTTACTGAAACCTCGAAATTGATTGGTGTCATTTTTAACAATAGACATAATCTTCACAAATACATCAACAACATGGCTAGCAATGCTAATTAGTCATTTAGACATATCCATGGGATTAGAACATTTATAGTGGAACAGGTTCTCAAGAAAGTATTCCAAGACATGGTCCTCTCCATATTAGATTATGGAAATTCAATTCTCTCTGGCATTTTAAAAATCCACCTTGTCCTTCTCAAAGCTACACGGCTGTCGGTCTCATTTCAGGGACAAACCACTTTGATCCCATTATTTCTGTACGGTACATCTTGAATAGCTCCATATTGAGGGCGACTTTGCACACAAACGTATTTGCTTAGTACATAAACTCACACATTCTGATCGCTCCACGTACCTGACTAAGAAGTTGAATATATCAGGAGACTATCATCAATTTTGTTGCTCTGACTTTCTTTTACTTGAAACGCCTGTCATCAATAAAATAATACTTACACTAAATCAGTATTTCTCTGGATCATACCCAACTCTATTCCTTCCACTTTTTGTCTGCACAGAATCCTCACTAATTGTATTAAGTATCAAACCAAAACAATTCTTGCTAAATCATTACTTTCTTCCCTTGTCCCTCTAGTATCCTCCACTCTTCTTTGAAGCTTGGAGCTTTCCATTTTTATGCCGAGGAACAAGATCTTTTTTTAATAAGTATTCTCCGTTCTTTGGTTTGAACTAATTTGTGTATTTATATTCAGATCAGCCCTCTAGATAGTTGCAGTCATACCTCGGAATTCTATGCCACTCACATTAATGCCTATGCTGCTTTATGTAAGCACAGTGTTCGATGTAAGCTCTGTGTTGCCTTGCACACGCTATATCAAACGTCTTAATGAATAAGTACAAAAACAAGTAAATCCCAATTTCGGAACCAGATGGTATCACCTGATTCAGTGAAAAATCTTTCTCTTTAGATTCTTCTTGAGAAATCTCATGCTCTGTTGTGATGGAGGTCTCCGGGTTCTGATTTAATTGTCCCTGTTTCACTGTTTCATTTTCAGCTTTCATTATTTCTTGAACTTCTGAAGGAGCGTCTTGTGTAGCTGATTCCTCTGTGGGAAGAATATTCTCTAATTTTTCCTCCCTCTTGCTTACAGACACCTGCAGTATTTCCAAAGTCACAGTTAGTTAACTATACAGTACCTGTCTTGATTCATTACAAATACACAAGAACTTGTTAAATGAATGTAACACAGCATGACAGAAAATAGGAGGTGAAAGCACTGTTATCTTTATTTATTCAGGAGGGTCCTGCTGAATGAACTACTGTTTGCAAAACCAGGCTAATATCTTCTTTTGTTAAAAACTGTCTATCAGATAGACACATCCACCTCCAGATGCATCTTTAAAATAGAATTCAGAATTCAGCAATAGCTGGTCACTTTAAAGACATTTAACCCACGGTACTGAGATGTCTTTTACACTAACCATAAACGTATAAATCTTTTGTTGGTCATTAATTTTAGCATACTCAAATATTGGCATCAAGAGTGCTGTGAATTCCTAAAAGTACACTATTGGCAATGAACTCCTTAAAGATTTGTGACGCCTGATTGCGTAGTCCAGAAAGGTTTATCCCATATATAGTAAGTAAGTAAAAGTTTATTTCGGAAAATTCATTCCAGAAAATTTACACACAATAAAACAATGATTTAAAAGCAATGTTGCGAAATTGTTAAGACCAAATTAGATCACTTTAAGACCTAACATAACATAACTCTCTTTAGAAACAATAAAATCACAAGATGGCTCTCTTTAAAAAGTAATAAAAAGTGGAGCAGGTCCAGTAACCCCACCTAAAAAACAGAATCAGACATGTGCAAAGGAGGCAATCTGTATAAGCAGCTCATTTTGGCCTGAGCTAGAGTTTAAGACCTTTAGCTTTCCTCAATAATCCGGCCAAAAATAAAAACTTGCTTAGAGCAAAGACAATGTGCTGCCCTTCAAGATTGTCATTGCCTCCTGGTATCTCTGAAAGCCATAATGCAAACAAAGTCGGTGTATCCATTTCCCTCTAGGCTTTGGGTATGCTGGGTAGAAAAGAATTACATGGTGTATGGTTTCATTTGCAGCTAGCCAGCACATAGCGCATACAGATGAGTGAACAACGCTCCTGTTCGAATTCCATAGAGCAGTAAATGACCCCAGTTCCAGTGTATCATAGAGAACTTTTAGATATAAGGTTTTTGCTAGTTGCTGGAGCGGGAGGTCAAGAAAGGTTTCATAAAATGGGCGGTCCTTGATAGATAAAAATTGATCTGTCAGCCTACCAAGTGAGGAACTGCGAAAAAGACTAGTGTATATGTACTCCCAGTAGCGTTTTTAGCAGCAACTTATAAGAAACCTCCAACAAGGCAGGATCTAACCAAAAGGATCCAAAGTCCAAATTTTCAAACCATTGGTGGATGTGTTTGAACCAGGGAATAGTCAGGGCTTTGTCGAGGACCAACAATTCCTCGACAGCCATCCGGTATGGCCTCAACTCTTCTGTGCTCCAGAGCCTCACCCAATACAAAAGGGGCCTTAGTCTGGCTACTTCTCCCACTGTTTTTATATTGACATCATAGAACATCGGTATTAAGGGAGTGCTCAATGGGAGATGGAGAGTGAGCGGACAAATTTGTTTTCGCTTATGGTGACAGCATCTAGATTAGAATATCCCCAAAGTTCTGCCCCATACAACGTAGCTGATTGGGCCTTTATTTTGTAGAGGTCAAGAGTTGGGAGTGGGGCTCTCGATGTCGTTTCCTGGAACCTCCTGTATACTGCTGAGGCCTGGGGTTGAGTCACAACCTTTCTTTTCTCTAAGTGCAGACCACGACAATTTACTCTTGAGCATTATGCCCAGGTACTCTAATCTAGATACTCATCCCAGGTTTTCATTTGCCAGAGAGATAGCTTGCTTAAATGCTTTGTGTGGTCTAACGGTCATAAATTTGGTTTTTGAGATGTTGATATCGATGCCCTTAGCTAGACAAAAAGCGTAAAAATTTATCAAGAGCTGCTGGAGGCCCATAGGGTTCTGGGAGATTAAAAGGGTGTCATCGGTGAATAGGAGTGCGAGCACCCTAGCCCCGTCCAGTATAGGTGCATCTATATTCCCTAGGGAGAGAGCTTCCACTTGTTGTTAATATAAAGGAAAAAAAGGGTAGGGGCCAGGACGCATCCTTGCCTCACTCCGCTGGCAATTGGAATTCTGTCCGTTAATTGCCCTTATATAGACTAATGTATCAATTGATAGATTCGCAATTTATAATTAAACTTTCAGCTTACCTCAGATATTGTGCCAGGCATTTCCTCTTGGGCATCAGAGAATACTGGAGAAACAGCTGACATCGCCTCTCTCCCTGAACTATCCTCTCCAAATTCTTCATCATGAGAAAACTCGATTTTTGTTTTGATGAGTTTTCCCCATTGAATTGTTTCCACACCAGTCTTAATAATTTTCTGGACTGATGAAGCAGTATCTCGATTAGCTGATTCTTCTGAGGGCAGATTTTTTTCTGTACTGTCCTCCTCTTTACTGACAGACAACACCTGTAATTTTTATACAGATAGAAATAATTAATGAACTGTACGGTAATGTTTTCCACTCTATACCATTAAACAAGGGCAACATGAACGTAAGAAATGAATACCACACAACTTGACAAATCAGGTTGGTAAATGGCAAATTTGATATTTTGTATATTTTTCTCAGTAAATGCACCACTTTTGTATGGTATCTGGCATGGGATCCTTTCTGTGATTGGTAAGAGAAATAGGCATCTGTGATGGCAGACACAATGTTATTGGTAGATGAATGATGGGGTATTGATCTGATATTTAACCCACTGGCTTTGAACTTCTAGAAGCTCTCTTATTTTTAATATAATGCCATTAGAAGAGGGAGTATCACTATGTAGTGAAATATTCCAAAGATTCTCTCATGGGCTACAATACTTGGAGGCAGGTCTCTTATTAGTCAGATGTAGAAGTTGGTTATTAAATCTGCAGCCACTCACCTCAATGAAAACCCTAATGGAAAAAATGAGGGAACATTTTCTTAGTGATAGATGGTGTTCACTGCTCCAAAAACAACACTGTCTAAAAAGGCATTATTAGAAACCTGTACAGGTGAGCTTTGGGAAACCAATCTGCCCAACTCAGCCTTTAAGCAAACTATAAATAAATCGGCAAAACTTCACTCATTGCTAGTTGATAAAAATACTTTCAGTACGAGAAAACACGCTTGGATGGTAATGACTAACTACAAGACACTCACCCCAGCGCCATATTTATATATCACGTTCTCGGCCTACAGAAAGCTACAACTAATGGCCTTGCGTCTAGGCAAACTGCCGTCCATTGCGAACCAGCCAACTTGGGTCTACAAAGGGTCGAAAGAATGTAGACTATGTGGGAGCAGCAAAGAGGACCTTGTACACTTAGTCTGCATCTGTCCTAAATTATCACAAGCACGAGCCACTTTATTAAAACACGCCATGAACATTAGAGGTATAAGGACGTGCAGATCGGCAATTATAGCCGGCTTGGATCCAATAGACACTTCATTGAACTGCCAACTATTAAAGTTCCTCTCCGTGCATGCGCAAGCATTAAAAAAAGAATCTTGTGCGCTGTTCCCCAACATCAAATAAGACTGACTGGTCAGTGGCAGATCGTGTTTTCCGCACACAAGGGAGATCAATGCAAGATCACTGGGAGGGACATTTTCAATTTTTTATAGCGGACTACGTGTCAATTAATGCCCGGATTTACTAACTGCAAACTACGTACTTTGAAAACGTCTGCACTTTATTAATAATTAAATCGACTGAACTATGATATTTCTATATAAACTTGAGTGTTAATAACTGTTAAACAAAATATTTTTTATGACTTTTAGGAAAACAAAACTTTTATTGTAGTTCTTTGTTTTAGTAATTGTATTGTTATGGTTTTAATTATGGCCCCAACTCCCCCTGGAGCGGTGGACACAGGAACTTGAAAACACTAAACCACACCTTGATCCCAATCCTGTGGCAGCCAACAAAAGCGTCGTGAACTGGATTGAGGGATCTCTGAATACAGTGCTCCCCAAGAAAACTATTCACAAGAAATTGGGACCTAACAAGGCTGCATGGTTTTCCCCACACTACGCAGCCTAAAACAACAATGTAAAAAGCTAGAAAGGATATGGAGAAAAGATTTCTCACCCAGCAAAAAACAAGAATATAGGACAGCCATCGGCTTTTACAAGGCAGAAATAAAGAGAGCCCAGGCCGCCTACTATGAGGAAACGATCACATCTGCAGGGAACTCCTCGAGAGAAACTTTCCTCATAGCTAAAAAGCTACTTCCCAATCCCCCGACAGCACCTGATCCTTCGGGAAACCGCTGCAACGATTTTGGGGAATATTTCTCCACTAAGTACAGAACATTCTCAAGCAACTCCCCCAAAGACATAATGATACAATAACCTATCCCGCAGACCTGAGCCGGTGCCAAAAAGAACATCACTTGGAAACCTACGCTCTGCTGACCCATGAGTCCTTTTTAGCCATTCTTTCCTCAGTCAAATCAGGATCACCACTTGATCCTGCGCCACCCAATATTTTAAAACTGGTGGTACCCACAATTGACCCCACTATTATTGGCCTGATTAACGCCTCCCTCGCGTCAGGAATAGTCCCTTCTGAGTGGAAAAAGCAATGATAAAAGCATTGCTGAAAAAACCGCACTTGGATCCTGCGGACCTAGGCAACTACCGTCCCATCTCGTTGCTCCCAGGAATCAGTAAAATTGCGGAGAAACACGTCAATCATTTACTTTCCACATTCCTTGAGTCTCACAACCTGCTCCACCCCTCACAAACGGGCTTCCGCCCCCGTCAGGGTACAGAGACCACCTTATTAGCGGTTGTGGAAGAATCAAGAAAGATCCTGGACGCAGGAGGCTCCGCTGCCATAATTCTCCTCGACCTGAGCGCAGCCTTTGACACGGTGAACCATCAAACTTTGATTCACCGTCTCAGGAGCATTGGTGTGACCGGCACCGCCTTACTATGGCGCCAATCTTTTTGGATCTTTTTGGAAGATAGACGTGTCCAGGTTTTCGAAGGCGACACCTGCTCAAAACCCTTTCCCCTTCAGTGTGGAGTCCCTCAGGGCTCCTCCCTGAGTCCAACCCTTTTAATGTTTATATGTCTCCACTGGCGGATATTACCTCCCCCTTTGGGATTCATATAATAACATACGCCGACGACACTCAGCTCGTCGTCACACTAAACCAGATCGACAAGACGCCTACTGATCTCCATTCCTGCCTCGAAGAAGTGGCCAAATGGATGAGCCTATCCCATTTAAAACTTAATGGTGACAAAACCGAACTGCTGCTGTTAGGCAACCATTTCAATTTCAAATCAAACACCATGTGGCCATCCTGTATGGGGCCAGCACCGTCTCCAAAAACAGAGATCAAAAGTCTTGGCATCTG
This sequence comes from Calotriton arnoldi, assembly GCA_963921515.1. Classification (NCBI taxonomy): domain Eukaryota; kingdom Metazoa; phylum Chordata; class Amphibia; order Caudata; family Salamandridae; genus Calotriton; species Calotriton arnoldi. The sequence goes on from CAWUFW010000761.1 coordinate 2,861,077, forward strand.
GTTAGACCAAGAACTATCATTTAAAACACAAGCCAGGAAGACGGCAGCATCTTGTTATGGGCTGTTAAAAATGTTACGTAAAGTGCTTCCCCTCCTACCCAGTCAAGCCAAAAAACTGCTGGTCCAAGCTCTAATTCTGTCCCGAATAGATTATGGCAACGCCCTCTACTTAGGCGCCCCAAGCTCCGCTGTTACGAAACTACAGATCGTGCAGAACTTGGCTGCTAGGCTGCTCACTGGGACCCCCAACCGGCGCTCAGCAAGGCCTTCTCTGCGCGCCCTCCATTGGCTCCCGGTACAAGAAAGAATCCATTTTAAAGCCCTGTGTGTGGCTCATAAGTCTCTGAGAGGAACTGGACTGCCAATTACCAAAAATCTGATCCGCCCTTACAAAGCCAATAGAAGATTACGCTCAGATGAGCTTCACCTCGCAGTAATACCCAAGATTAAGAAAGCCAGAAGCGGGGGACGGCTCTTTTCTTACAAAGCCGCTAAACTCTGGAATGCCCTCCCGCTGAACCTCCGTAAAGAACCCAACCACCTCACATTCCGAAAACATCTGAAGACCTGGCTCTTCCCGTAGAGGCGGTCTTCTCCTCTGGTTACTGTCACAGCTCTGGGATGCCTCCGGGTACCCATGCGCTTTATAAAAACCCATTTAATTTCATTTCATTTCATTTCAACTGAAACAATAACATTTTTTGGACTGTTTGGACTGTTAGTAAGTTTATGTGTGTGGAGACTCCGCAGCCATCCACACATAAAAAGTTAAGACAGGCCTATCTTTTTATGCGCATTGGTGTAATTTTGCGCATCATTTTGGTAGTTCACTTGTCATTTCCCACCAGTCAACTGGTGAAAATGGCACTGCCATTTAGCACAAATACATATTTGTGAAACGCTGGTGCAATGCATGTTATCAAGTCTCTAGGTAAGTTATGAAACGGAGGGAGACAGCTGAGAGACAGAACACAGGGCATACTTTTCAATAGTGACAGGAGCTAAGGCCACTAGGATTGTTCATATTTAATGAGGAGGTTATGTGGTTTAAAAAACATGGTGTACTTTACATTTTTATTGCGATAATGATACAACACATGCATCTTCAGTAGCAGCTACGGTAAGATCAAAGGATAATCCTATCCCATCATTTATCACTTGCCCCATGGCAGCAGGGTCATTGACTTATACAGGTCTGCCATAGCCTGTCTTTTCCAAGGGTAGTAAAGTCAGGCAAACTCGGCAGGCAGATGAGATCTAGGCATGACAAGAAAGCAGAAAAGCATGTATCCAAATAAGACTGTTGTGATGGAGGCCTTAGAGCTCTGATTTAATTCTCCCTGTTTGATTGTTTTATTTCCCGTTTGCATTATTTCCTGAGCTTCTGAAGGCTCATCTTTTGTTACTGATTTCTCTGAGGGAAGAATCCTCTCTAAGTTTTACTCCTTTGTGCTGACAGACACCTGCAGTATTTCCAAAGTCACAAGAGGTAGTTAACTGTAAAGTACATGTCTTGATTCAATACAAATATACAAGTAAGTCTGAACTTGTTAAATGAATGTGACACAGTATGCCAAAAAATAGGAGGTGAAAACACTGTATCTTTATTTATTCAGGAGGGCCCTGCTTAACGGGCTACTGGCCACAAAACCAGGCTAAATATCTTCTTTTGTTAAACAAAAAAAGCCTATCAGATAGACACATCCACCTCCAGATGCATCTTTGAAATAGAGTTCTGAATTCATCAATAGCTGGCCACTTTAAAGTCCTTTTACCCACGGATGTCTTTCACACTGACCATACACTTATGAATGACAGGGTTTGTGTAGGGCAAACAGATACTCAAAAGTGAGTGTCCTGGTGCTGACAACAAAAGTAACAGGGCGGGAAAGATGGAGGGAAGGACAGATACATTTTCAGTGATTTAAGGAAGGCCGATCCAGTTTCTATGCTTCTGAGATGGATGGTTAGGTGGTTCCAGAGCTTGACAGTGCTAACTAGGACAGAAGTCCCACCACGTCTGGAATTTTTAAAATGGGGGAGAGCTATAAGGTGAGCTTTGCAGGAGCGTACATTTCTGCTAGGTTGGTACTCTTTGATTCTTTTATTCAGGTACCTGGGGCCAGCATTGTGCAATGCCTGGTGTGCTAGGGTAAGTGTTTTAAATGTGATCCTTTTGCTAACTGGGATCCAGTGTAGTGTGGCGAGAAAGGGTGAAGTGGGGGTGCCTTTTTGCAAGTTGAAAAGAAGGCGTGCTGCAGAGTTTTGAACCACTTGCAATCACTGGATGAGGTATGCGGGTTGTGCCAGGTACAAGGTATTTGCGTAGTTGAGTTGGGAGAGAATTGTGGCACGAACAACCATTTTGCGGGCCTCCCAGGGGAGAAGGGGAAGGAAATTTCTGAGAGCATTGAGGATCAACACACATTTACTAACAAATGAGTGAAACTGGGTCTTTAAAGAAATGTCGTTGTCGAAGATGACTCCCGGGTTTCTCGCTTCCGGGTGGGCTGAGGTGGAGTAGGGCCATCTTTGGGCCAAGCGCCGACCCCACCCAGATTAGGGTTAGACCCTAACAGTATGATTTCTGTTTCTTCCAGACTGCATTGTAGTTGGCTTTTTCTGAGCCAGCCTAAGACTGCTTTCAAGCAGTTTGAGAAGGAATCCTTGTGGGTGACAGAGTTGCCCTCATCCCAAAAGACCAACTGAGTGTCGTCGGCATAAGAAACTATAGTGATGCCGAATGAGTCTACCAGGGTGGCTAAGAGAGACATATAAACATTAAATAGAGTTGGGCTGAGAGAGGAGCCCTGGGGTACCCCACATTTCAGAGGTTTGGTCTTGGAGAGATGAGGGTTTGTCCAGACAGTTTGTTCTTGCTCAGTGAGAAACGAGGTCAGCCATTGTAAGGCCATTCCACTAACATCACAATTAAATAAGCGTTGTAAGAGGATGTCATGGGGGATGTAGTCAAAAGCCACTGACAGGTCTAACAGAATGAGTGCGACGTTGTGTCCATGGTTCAGGGACATTTTCAGCGACTCTGAGACTTCCAGCATCACTGTTTCGGTGCGGTGTCATGATCAGAAGCCTGATTGGGAGGGGTACAGAAGATGGTTAACAATTCTGAAAGTTGTTTATTTACAGGAAGGAGGGATATGCGTCTGAAATTAGATCAGATTTTACCGTCTGCAGAGGGTTTCTTCAGTACCAGGACGACACTAGCTTGTTTCCATATCAAGGGGACTTATACATCTTTTGTTGGTCATTAACCTTAGAATACCTTATTAGACTCTTAGAATACTCAAATACTGGCATCAAGAGATCTGTGAATATCTAAAAGTACGCTATTGCCGGTGAAGTCCTTAAACAATTGTGATGCCTGATTGCGTATAGTCCAGGAATCCCTTATATAGACAAATACATCACTTATTTGACAAATTCACAATTTATAAATAAACTTTCAGCTTACCTCAGATATTGTGCCAGGCATTTCCTCTTGGGCATCAGTGAATCCTGGAGAAACAGCTGACACCACCTCTCTCCCTGAACTTTCCTCTCCACATTCTTCATCTTGAGAAAACTCAAGCTTTGTTTTGATGAACTTTCCCCACTGAATTGTTTCCTTGCCAGTCTTAATCATTTGCTTCACTGTTGAAGCAGAATCTCGATTTAATGGTTCTTCTGTGGGCAGATTGTTTTCTTTCATATCCTCCTCCTTGCTGACAGACAACACCTGTAATTTTTACAAAGTTAGAAATAGTTTAGGAACTGTACAGTAACATTGTCCACTCTATATCATTATACAGAGACAACATGAAATTGAGAGATGTATGCCACACAACATGGCAAATCAGGCTGGTAAATGCAGTTTAAAAAAACATATGTTTTCTCAGTGAGTGCCCGCCCCCACTTGTATGGTAGCCGGCATGGGATCCTTTCTGTGATTGGTAAGATAAATAGGCATCTGTGAAGGGAGAAACAATGCTATTGGTAGATGAATGATCTGATATTTAACCCACTAGTTTTGACCTGCTGGACGCCCTCTGATATATCATAATGTGCCATTAAAACAAGGTGTATCACTATTTAGTAAAATATAACAATGGTCCTATCATGAGAGACAATACTTGGAGGCAGATCTCTTATTATTTGGATGTACAGTTAGTTATTAAAACTGCAGCCACTGTTCCTTCATCTTAGCCTGTCGGCAAAGATGAAGGACCATTTTCTCGCCGACAGATGTTTGTTGCACTAAACACAACACTGTAACATCATGCTGGACTGTTTAGTAGCCAGCTACATTTCTGTTGGTAAGACAAGTGTCTCTTGAACAACCTGTGCTGAATGCCGAGTTTGCTGGGTACGAATGCTGCCTATCTCTGATTCCATCTCATGTCTCTTTCTTCCACCACCTTTCCCTTCTCAGCTCTTTATTTCCCTCTGGCATATCTTTTTCATCTCCATTCATCAAAATGTTCTATCTTTCTCTAACTCCTTCGTTTCCCCTTTTTCTGGCTTTCTCTCTCTTCCTCCGAGGCAAAGTCTGATGATTAAAAATATTCCTAGTCATCAAAAATGAGTGTTGGTGCCAACCACATGCATCCAAAATAAAACTATACCACCTTTATATAATGAAAATAAATATGTCTCAGAATTATTTGTCCTTTTAAAAGCACCCATCAAAATAATCAGGAAACTCCTCACTGATCTGAAATATGCTGATCATGTACAACCAGGGTTGATTAACATGGTTTGACATATTTCCATGTTACATTATTGTTCTTGTTTACTTCAGATGTTCTGCTAAAATGTTCTTTTCAATCATAACTCTAGATATGATATCATCTTGGATGACCAAGCATCATCTTAAATTGAATCCTAACTAAACTGATTGGCACTAATCTCTCCACAGTCTTTCTCCAACCCATGCCAAAATTGGCTAAAATCCACTAATCTTAGACTGTGCTTGAACTGTTACTGAAACCTCAAAATTGATTGGTGTCATTTTTAACAATAGACATAATCTTCACAAATACATCAACAACATGGCTAGCAATGCTAATTAGTCATTTAGACATATCCATGGGATTAGAACATTTATAGTGGAACAGGTTCTCAAGAAAGTATTTCAAGACATGGTCCTCTCCAGATTAGATTATGGAAATTCAGTTCTCTCTGGCATTTTAAAAATCCACCTTGTCCTTCTCAAAGCTACACTGCACACGGCTGTCGGTCTCATTTCAGGGACAAACCACTTTGATCCCATTATTTCTGTTTGGTACATCTTGAATAGCTCCATATTGAGGGCGGCTTTGCACACAAACGTATTTGCTTAGTACATAAACTCACACATTCTGATCGCTCCACGTACCTGACTAAGAAGTTGAATATATCAGGAGACTATCATCAATTTTGTTGCTCTGACTTTCTTTTACTTGAAACGCCTGTCATCAATAAAATAATACTTACACTAAATCAGTACTTCTCTGGATCATACCCAACTCTATTCCTTCCACTTTTCGTCTGCACAGAATCCTCACTAATTGTATTAAGTATCAAACCAAAACAATTCTTGCTAAATCATTACTTTCTTCCCTTGTCCCTCTAGTTTCCTCCACTCTTCTTTGAAGCTTGGAGCTTTCCATTTTTATGCCGAGGAACAAGATCTTTTTTTTATAAGTATTCTCCATTCTTTGGTTTGAACTAATTTGTGTATTTATATTCAGATCAGCCCTCTAGATAGTTGCAGTCATGCCTCGGAATTCTTTGCTACTCACATTAATGCCTATGCTGCTTTATGTAAGCACAGTGTTCGATGTAAGCTCTGTGTTGCCTTCCACACGCTATATCAAACTTCTTAATGAATAAGTACAAAAACAAGTAAATCCCAATTTCGAAACCAGCTGGTATCACCTGATTCAGTGAAAAATCTTTCTCTTTAGATTCTTCTTGAGAAATCTCATGCTCTGTTGTGATGGAGGTCTCTGGGTTCTGATTTAATTGTCCCTGTTTCACTGTTTCATTTTCAGCTTTAATTATTTCTTGATCTTCTGAAGGAGCGTCTTGTGTAGCTGATTCCTCTGTGGGAAGAATATTCTCTAATTTTTCCTCCCTCGTGCTTACAGACACCTGCAGTATTTCCAAAGTCACAGTTAGTTAACTATACAGTACCTGTCTTGATTCAATACAAATACACAAGAACTTGTTAAATGAATGTAACACAGCATGACAGAAAATAGGAGGTGAAAGCACTGTTATCTTTATTTATTCAGGAGGGTCCTGCTGAATGAACTACTGTTTGCAAAACCAGGCTAATATCTTCTTTTGTTAAAAACTGTCTATCAGATAGACACATCCACCTCCAGATGCATCTTTAAAATGGAATTCAGAATTCAGCAATAGCTGGTCACTTTAAAGACCTTTAACCCACGGTACTGAGATGTCTTTTACACTAACCATAAACGTATAAATCTTTTGTTGGTCATTAATTTTAGCATACTCAAATATTGGCATCAAGAGTGCTGTGAATTCCTAAAAGTACACTATTGGCAGTGAACTCCTTAAAGATTTGTGACGCCTGATTGCGTAGTCCAGAAAGGTTTATCCCATATATAGTAAGTAAGTAAAAGTTTATTTCGGAAAATTCATTCCATAAAATTTACACACAATAAAACAATGATTTAAAAGCAATGTTACGAAATTGTTAAGACCAAATGAGATCACTTTAAGACCTAACATAACATAACTCTCTTTAGAAACAATAAAATCACAAGATGGCTCTCTTTAAAAAGTAATAAAAAGTGGAGCAGGTCCAGTAACCCCGCCTAAAAAACAGAATCAGACATGTGCAAAGGAGGCAATCTGTATAAGCAGCTCATTTTGGCCTGAGCTAGAGTTTAAGACCTTTAGCTTTCCTTAATAATCCGGCCAAAAATAAAAACTTGCTTAGAGCAAAGACAATGTGCTGCCCTTCAAGATTGTCATTGCCTCCTGGTATCTCTGAAAGCCATAATGCAAACAAAGTCGGTGTATCCATTTCCCTCTAGGCTTTGGGTATGCTGGGTAGAAAAGAATTACATGGTGTATGGTTTCATTTGCAGCTAGCCAGCACATAGCGCATACAGATGAGTGAACAACGCTCCTGTTCGAATTCCATAGAGCAGTAAATGACCCCAGTTCCAGTGTATCATAGAGAACTTTTAGATATAAGGTTTTTGCTAGTTGCTGGAGCGGGAGGTCAAGAAAGGTTTCATAAAATGGGCGGTCCTTGATAGATAAAAATTGATCTGTCAGCCTACCAAGTGAGGAACTGCGAAAAAGACTAGTGTATATGTACTCCCAGTAGCGTTTTTTAGCAGCAACTTATAAGAAACCTCCAACAAGGCAGGATCTAACCAAAAGGATCCAAAGTCCAAATTTTCAAACCATTGGTGGATGTGTTTGAACCAGGGAATAGTCAGGGCTTTGTCGAGGACCAACAATTCCTCGACAGCCATCCGGTATGGCCTCAACTCTTCTGTGCTCCAGAGCCTCACCCAATACAAAAGGGGCCTTAGTCTGGCTACTTCTCCCACTGTTTTTATATTGACATCATAGAACATCAGTATTAAGGGAGTGCTCAATGGGAGATGGAGAGTGAGCGGACAAATTTGTTTTCGCTTACGGTGACAGCATCTAGATTAGAATATCCCCAAAGTTCTGCCCCATACAACGTAGCTGATTGGGCCTTTATTTTGTAGAGTTCAAGAGTTGGGAGTGGGGCTCTCGATGTCGTTTCCTGGAACCTCCTGTATACTGCTGAGGCCTGGGGTTGAGTCACAACCTTTCTTTTCTCTATGTGTGCAGACCACGACAATTTACTCTTGAGCATTATGCCCAGGTACTCTAATCTAGATACTCATCCCAGGTTTTCATTTGCCAGAGAGATAGCTTGCTTAAATGCTTTGTGTGGTCTAACGGTCATAAATTTGGTTTTTGAGATGTTGATATCGATGCCCTTAGCTAGACAAAAAGCGTAAAAATTTATCAAGAGCTGCTGGAGGCCCATAGGGTTCTGGGAGATTAAAAGGGTGTCATCGGTGAATAGGAGTGCGAGCACCCTAGCCCCGTCCAGTATAGGTGCATCTATATTCCCTAGGGAGAGAGCTTCCACTTGTTGTTAATATAAAGGGAAAAAGGGTAGGGGCCAGGACGCATCCTTGCCTCACTCCGCTGGCAATTGGAATTCTGTCCGTTAATTGCCCTTATATAGACTAATGTATCAATTGATAGATTCGCAATTTATAATTAAACTTTCAGCTTACCTCAGATATTGTGCCAGGCATTTCCTCTTGGGCATCAGAGAATACTGGAGAAACAGCTGACATCGCCTCTCTCCTGAACTATCCTCTCCAAATTCTTCATCATGAGAAAACTCGATTTTTGTTTTGATGAGTTTTCCCCATTGAATTGTTTCCACACCAGTCTTAATAATTTTCTGGACTGATGAAGCAGTATCTCGATTAGCTGATTCTTCTGAGGGCAGATTTTTTTCTGTACTGTCCTCCTCTTTACTGACAGACAACACCTGTAATTTTTATACAGATAGAAATAATTAATGAACTGTACGGTAATGTTTTCCACTCTATACCATTAAACAAGGGCAACATGAACGTAAGAAATGAATACCACACAACTTGACAAATCAGGTTGGTAAATGGCAAATTTGATATTTTGTATATTTTTCTCAGTAAATGCACCACTTTTGTATGGTATCTGGCATGGGATCCTTTCTGTGATTGGTAAGAGAAATAGGCATCTGTGATGGCAGACACAATGTTATTGGTAGATGAATGATGGGGTATTGATCTGATATTTAACCCACTGGCTTTGAACTTCTAGAAGCTCTCTTATTTTTAATATAATGCCATTAGAAGAGGGAGTATCACTATGTAGTGAAATATTCTAAAGATTCTCTCATGGGCTACAATACTTGGAGGCAGGTCTCTTATTAGTCAGATGTAGAAGTTGGTTATTAAATCTGCAGCCACTCACCTCAATGAAAACCCTAATGGAAAAAATGAGGGAACATTTTCTTAGTGATAGATGGTGTTCACTGCTCCAAAAACAACACTGTCTAAAAAAGGCATTATTAGAAACCTGTACAGGTGAGCTTTGGGAAACCAATCTGCCCAACTCAGCCTTTAAGCAAACTATAAATAAATCGGCAAAACTTCACTCATTGCTAGTTGATAAAAATACTTTCAGTACGAGAAAACACGCTTGGATGGTAATGACTAACTACAAGACACTCACCCCAGCGCCATATTTATATATCACGTTCTCGGCCTACAGAAAGCTACAACTAATGGCCTTGCGTCTAGGCAAACTGCCGTCCATTGCGAACCAGCCAACTTGGGTCTACAAAGGGTCGAAAGAATGTAGACTATGTGGGAGCAGCAAAGAGGACCTTGTACACTTAGTCTGCATCTGTCCTAAATTATCACAAGCACGAGCCACTTTATTAAAACACGCCATGAACATTAGAGGTATAAGGACGTGCAGATCGGCAATTATAGCCGGCTTGGATCCAATAGACACTTCATTGAACTGCCAACTATTAAAGTTCCTCTCCGTGCATGCGCAAGCATTAAAAAAAGAATCTTGTGCGCTGTTCCCTAACATCAAATAAGACTGACTGGTCAGTGGCAGATCGTGTTTTCCGCACACAAGGGAGATCAATGCAAGATCACTGGGAGGGACATTTTCAATTTTTTATAGCGGACTACGTGTCAATGAATGCCCGGATTTACTAACTGCAAACTACGTACTTTGAAAACGTCTGCACTTTATTAATAATTAAATCGACTGAACTATGATATTTCTATATAAACTTGAGTGTTAATAACTGTTAAACAAAATATTTTTTATGACTTTTAGGAAAACAAAACTTTTATTGTAGTTCTTTGTTTTAGTAATTGTATTGTTATGGTTTTAATTATGGCCCCAACTCCCCTGGAGCGGTGGACACAGGAACTTGAAAACACTAAACCACACCTTGATCCCAATCCTGTGGCAGCCAACAAAAGCGTCGTGAACTGGATTGAGGGATCTCTGAATACAGTGCTCCCCAAGAAAACTATTCACAAGAAATTGGGACCTAACAAGGCTGCATGGTTTTCCCCACACTACGCAGCCTAAAACAACAATGTAAAAAGCTAGAAAGGATATGGAGAAAAGATTTCTCACCCAGCAAAAAACAAGAATATAGGACAGCCATCGGCTTTTACAAGGCAGAAATAAAGAGAGCCCAGGCCGCCTACTATGAGGAAACGATCACATCTGCAGGGAACTCCTCGAGAGAAACTTTCCTCATAGCTAAAAAGCTACTTCCCAATCCCCGACAGCACCTGATCCTTCGGGAAACCGCTGCAACAATTTTGGGGAATATTTCTCCACTAAGTACAGAACATTCTCAAGCAACTCCCCCAAAGACATAATGATACAATAACCTATCCCGCAGACCTGAGCCGGTGCCAAAAGAACATCACTTGGAAACCTACGCTCTGCTGACCCATGAGTCCTTTTTAGCCATTCTTTCCTCAGTCAAATCAGGATCACCACTTGATCCTGCGCCACCCAATATTTTAAAACTGGTGGTACCCACAATTGACCCCACTATTATTGGCCTGATTAACGCCTCCCTCGCGTCAGGAATAGTCCCTTCTGAGTGGAAAAAGCAATGATAAAAGCATTGCTGAAAAAACCGCACTTGGATCCTGCGGACCTAGGCAACTACCGACCCATCTCGTTGCTCCCAGGAATCAGTAAAATTGCGGAGAAACACGTCAATCATTTACTTTCCACATTCCTTGAGTCTCACAACCTGCTCCACCCCTCACAAACGGGCTTCCGCCCCCGTCAGGGTACAGAGACCACCTTATTAGCGGTTGTGGAAGAATCAAGAAAGATCCTGGACGCAGGAGGCTCCGCTGCCATAATTCTCCTCGACCTGAGCGCAGCCTTTGACACGGTGAACCATCAAACTTTGATTCACCGTCTCAGGAGCATTGGTGTGACCGGCACCGCCTTACTATGGCGCCAATCTTTTTGGATCTTTTTGGAAGATAGACGTGTCCAGGTTTTCGAAGGCGACACCTGCTCAAAACCCTTTCCCCTTCAGTGTGGAGTCCCTCAGGGCTCCTCCCTGAGTCCAACCCTTTTAATGTTTATATGTCTCCACTGGCGGATATTACCTCCCCTTTGGGATTCATATAATAACATACGCCGACGACACTCAGCTCGTCGTCGCACTAAACCAGATCGACAAGACGCCTACTGATCTCCATTCCTGCCTCGAAGAAGTGGCCAAATGGATGAGCCTATCCCATTTAAAACTTAATGGTGACAAAACCGAACTGCTGCTGTTAGGCAACCATTTCAATTTCAAATCAAACACCATGTGGCCATCCTGTATGAGGCTAGCACCGTCTCCAAAAACAGAGATCAAAAGTCTTGCCATCTGGTTAGACCAAGAACTATCATTTAAAACACAAGCCAGGAAGACGGCAGCATCTTGTTATGGGCTGTTAAAAATGTTACGTAAAGTGCTTCCCCTCCTACCCAGTCAAGCCAAAAAACTGCTGGTCCAAGCTCTAATTCTGTCCCGAATAGATTATGGCAACGCCCTCTACTTAGGCGCCCCAAGCTCCGCTGTTACGAAACTACAGATCGTGCAGAACTTGGCTGCTAGGCTGCTCACTGGGACCCCCAACCGGCGCTCAGCAAGGCCTTCTCTGCGCGCCCTCCATTGGCTCCCGGTACAAGAAAGAATCCATTTTAAAGCCCTGTGTGTGGCTCATAAGTCTCTGAGAGGAACTGGACTGCCAATTACCAAAAATCTGATCCGCCCTTACAAAGCCAATAGAAGATTACGCTCAGATGAGCTTCACCTAGCAGTAATACCCAAGATTAAGAAAGCCAGAAGCGGGGGACGGCTCTTTTCTTACAACGCCGCTAAACTCTGGAATGCCCTCCCGCTGAACCTCCGTAAAGAACCCAACCACCTCACATTCCGAAAACATCTGAAGACCTGGCTCTTCCCGTAGAGGCGGTCTTCTCCTCTGGTTACTGTCACAGCTCTGGGATGCCTCCGGGTACCCATGCGCTTTATAAAAACCCATTTAATTTCATTTCATTTCATTTCATTTCAACTGAAACAATAACATTTTTTGGACTGTTTGGACTGTTAGTAAGTTTATGTGTGTGGAGACTCCGCAGCCATCCACACATAAAAAGTTAAGACAGGCCTATCTTTTTATGCGCATTGGTGTAATTTTGCGCATCATTTTGGTAGTTCACTTGTCATTTCCCACCAGTCAACTGGTGAAAATGGCACTGCCATTTAGCACAAATACATATTTGTGAAACGCTGGTGCAATGCATGTTATCAAGTCTCTAGGTAAGTTATGAAACGGAGGGAGACAGCTGAGAGACAGAACACAGGGCATACTTTTCAATAGTGACAGGAGCCAAGGCCACTAGGATTGTTCATATTTAATGAGGAGGTTATGTGGTTTAAAAACATGGTGTACTTTACATTTTTATTGCGATAATGATACAACACATGCATCTTCAGTAGCAGCTACGGTAAGATCAAAGGATAATCCTATCCCATCATTTATCACTTGCCCCATGGCAGCAGGGTCATTGACTTATACAGGTCTGCCATAGCCTGTCTTTTCCAAGGGTAGTAAAGTCAGGCAAACTCGGCAGGCAGATGAGATCTAGGCATGACAAGAAAGCAGAAAAGCATGTATCCAAATAAGACTGTTGTGATGGAGGCCTTAGAGCTCTGATTTAATTCTCCCTGTTTGATTGTTTTATTTCCCGTTTGCATTATTTCCTGAGCTTCTGAAGGCTCATCTTTTGTTACTGATTTCTCTGAGGGAAGAATCCTCTCTAAGTTTTACTCCTTTGTGCTGACAGACACCTGCAGTATTTCCAAAGTCACAAGAGGTAGTTAACTGTAAAGTACATGTCTTGATTCAATACAAATATACAAGTAAGTCTGAACTTGTTAAATGAATGTGACACAGTATGCCAAAAAATAGGAGGTGAAAACACTGTATCTTTATTTATTCAGGAGGGCCCTGCTTAACGGGCTACTGGCCACAAAACCAGGCTAAATATCTTCTTTTGTTAAACAAAAAAAGCCTATCAGATAGACACATCCACCTCCAGATGCATCTTTGAAATAGAGTTCTGAATTCATCAATAGCTGGCCACTTTAAAGTCCTTTTACCCACGGATGTCTTTCACACTGACCATACACTTATGAATGACAGGGTTTGTGTAGGGCAAACAGATACTCAAAAGTGAGTGTCCTGGTGCTGACAACAAAAGTAACAGGGCGGGAAAGATGGAGGGAAGGACAGATACATTTTCAGTGATTTAAGGAAGGCCGATCCAGTTTCTATGCTTCTGAGATGGATGGTTAGGTGGTTCCAGAGCTTGACAGTGCTAACTAGGACAGAAGTCCCACCACGTCTGGAATTTTTAAAATGGGGAGAGCTATAAGGTGAGCTTTGCAGGAGCGTAAATTTCTGCTAGGTTGGTACTCTTTGATTCTTTTATTCAGGTACCTGGGGCCAGCATTGTGCAATGCCTGGTGTGCTAGGGTAAGTGTTTTAAATGTGATCCTTTTGCTAACTGGGATCCAGTGTAGTGTGGCGAGAAAGGGTGAAGTGGGGGTGCCTTTTTGCAAGTTGAAAAGAAGGCGTGCTGCAGAGTTTTGAACCACTTGCAATCATTGGATGAGGTATGCGGGTTGTGCCAGGTACAAGGTATTTGCGTAGTTGAGTTGGGAGAGAATTGTGGCACGAACAACCATTTTGCGGGCCTCCCAGGGGAGAAGGGGAAGGAAATTTCTGAGAGCATTGAGGATCAACACACATTTACTAACAAATGAGTGAAACTGGGTCTTTAAAGAAATGTCGTTGTCGAAGATGACTCCCGGGTTTCTCGCTTCCGGGTGGGCTGAGGTGGAGTAGGGCCATCTTTGGGCCAAGCGTCGACCCCACCCAGATTAGGGTTAGACCCTAACAGTATGATTTCTGTTTCTTCCAGACTGCATTGTAGTTGGCTTTTTCTGAGCCAGCCTAAGACTGCTTTCAAGCAGTTTGAGAAGGAATCCTTGTGGGTGACAGAGTTGCCCTCATCCCAAAAGACCAACTGAGTGTCGTCGGCATAAGAAACTATAGTGATGCCGAATGAGTCTACCAGGGTGGCTAAGAGAGACATATAAACATTAAATAGAGTTGGGCTGAGAGAGGAGCCCTGGGGTACCCCACATTTCAGAGGTTTGGTCTTGGAGAGATGAGGGTTTGTCCAGACAGTTTGTTCTTGCTCAGTGAGAAACGAGGTCAGCCATTGTAAGGCCATTCCACTAACATCACAATTAAATAAGCGTTGTAAGAGGATGTCATGGGGGATGTAGTCAAAAGCCACTGACAGGTCTAACAGAATGAGTGCGACGTTGTGTCCATGGTTCAGGGACATTTTCAGCGACTCTGAGACTTCCAGCATCACTGTTTCGGTGCGGTGTCATGATCAGAAGCCTGATTGGGAGGGGTACAGAAGATGGTTGGATTCCAACAATTCTGAAAGTTGTTTATTTACAGGAAGGAGGGATATGGGTCTGAAATTAGATCAGATTTTACCGTCTGCAGAGGGTTTCTTCAGTACCAGGACGACACTAGCTTGTTTCCATATCAAGGGGACTTATACATCTTTTGTTGGTCATTAACCTTAGAATACCTTATTAGACTCTTAGAATACTCAAATACTGGCATCAAGAGATCTGTGAATATCTAAAAGTACGCTATTGCCGGTGAAGTCCTTAAACAATTGTGATGCCCGATTGCGTATAGTCCAGGAATCCCTTATATAGACAAATACATCACTTATTTGACAAATTCACAATTTATAAATAAACTTTCAGCTTACCTCAGATATTGTGCCAGGCATTTCCTCTTGGGCATCAGTGAATCCTGGAGAAACAGCTGACACCACCTCTCTCCCTGAACTTTCCTCTCCACATTCTTCATCTTGAGAAAACTCAAGCTTTGTTTTGATGAACTTTCCCCACTGAATTGTTTCCTTGCCAGTCTTAATCATTTGCTTCACTGTTGAAGCAGAATCTCGATTTAATGGTTCTTCTGTGGGCAGATTGTTTTCTTTCATATCCTCCTCCTTGCTGACAGACAACACCTGTAATTTTTACAAAGTTAGAAATAGTTTAGGAACTGTACAGTAACATTGTCCACTCTATATCATTATACAGAGACAACATGAAATTGAGAGATGTATGCCACACAACATGGCAAATCAGGCTGGTAAATGCAGAGTTTAAAAAAACATATGTTTTCTCAGTGAGTGCCCGCCCCCACTTGTATGGTAGCCGGCATGGGATCCTTTCTGTGATTGGTAAGATAAATAGGCATCTGTGAAGGGAGAAACAATGCTATTGGTAGATGAATGATCTGATATTTAACCCACTAGTTTTGACCTGCTGGACGCCCTCTGATATATCATAATGTGCCATTAAAACAAGGTGTATCACTATTTAGTAAAATATAACAATGGTCCTATCATGAGAGACAATACTTGGAGGCAGATCTCTTATTATTTGGATGTACAGTTAGTTATTAAAACTGCAGCCACTGTTCCTTCATCTTAGCCTGTCGGCAAAGATGAAGGAACATTTTCTCGCCGACAGATGTTTGTTGCACTAAACACAACACTGTAACATCATGCTGGACTGTTTAGTAGCCAGCTACATTTCTGTTGGTAAGACAAGTGTCTCTTGAACAACCTGTGCTGAATGCCGAGTTTGCTGGGTACGAATGCTGCCTATCCCTGATTCCATCTCATGTCTCTTTCTTCCACCACCTTTCCCTTCTCAGCTCTTTATTTCCCTCTGGCATATCCTTTTCATCTCCATTCATCAAAATGTTCTATCTTTCTCTAACTCCTTCGTTTCCCCTTTTTCTGGCTTTCTCTCTCTTCCTCCGAGGCAAAGTCTGATGATTAAAAATATTCCTAGTCATCAAAAATGAGTGTTGGTGCCAACCACATGCATCCAAAATAAAACTATACCACCTTTATATAATGAAAATAAATATGTCTCAGAATTATTTGTCCTTTTAAAAGCACCCATCAAAATAATCAGGAAACTCCTCACTGATCTGAAATATGCTGATCATGTACAACCAGGGTTGATTAACATGGTTTGACATATTTCCATGTTACATTATTGTTCTTGTTTACTTCAGATGTTCTGCTAAAATGTTCTTTTCAATCATAACTCTAGATATGATATCATCTTGGATGACCAAGCATCATCTTAAATTGAATCCTAACTAAACTGATTGGCACTAATCTCTCCACAGTCTTTCTCCAACCCATGCCAAAATTGGCTAAAATCCACTAATCTTAGACTGTGCTTGAACTGTTACTGAAACCTCAAAATTGATTGGTGTCATTTTTAACAATAGACATAATCTTCACAAATACATCAACAACATGGCTAGCAATGCTAATTAGTCATTTAGACATATCCATGGGATTAGAACATTTATAGTGGAACAGGTTCTCAAGAAAGTATTTCAAGACATGGTCCTCTCCAGATTAGATTATGGAAATTCAATTCTCTCTGGCATTTTAAAAATCCACCTTGTCCTTCTCAAAGCTACACTGCACACGGCTGTCGGTCTCATTTCAGGGACAAACCACTTTGATCCCATTATTTCTGTTTGGTACATCTTGAATAGCTCCATATTGAGGGCGACTTTGCACACAAACGTATTTGCTTAGTACATAAACTCACACATTCTGATCGCTCCACGTACCTGACTAAGAAGTTGAATATATCAGGAGACTATCATCAATTTTGTTGCTCTGACTTTCTTTTACTTGAAACGCCTGTCATCAATAAAATAATACTTACACTAAATCAGTATTTCTCTGGATCATACCCAACTCTATTCCTTCCACTTTTCGTCTGCACAGAATCCTCACTAATTGTATTAAGTATCAAACCAAAACAATTCTTGCTAAATCATTACTTTCTTCCCTTGTCCCTCTAGTTTCCTCCACTCTTCTTTGAAGCTTGGAGCTTTCCATTTTTATGCCGAGGAACAAGATCTTTTTTTTATAAGTATTCTCCATTCTTTGGTTTGAACTAATTTGTGTATTTATATTCAGATCAGCCCTCTAGATAGTTGCAGTCATGCCTCGGAATTCAATGCCACTCACATTAATGCCTATGCTGCTTTATGTAAGCACAGTGTTCGATGTAAGCTCTGTGTTGCCTTCCACACGCTATATCAAACTTCTTAATGAATAAGTACAAAAACAAGTAAATCCCAATTTCAAAACCAGCTGGTATCACCTGATTCAGTGAAAAATCTTTCTCTTTAGATTCTTCTTGAGAAATCTCATGCTCTGTTGTGATGGAGGTCTCTGGGTTCTGATTTAATTGTCCCTGTTTCACTGTTTCATTTTCAGCTTTAATTATTTCTTGATCTTCTGAAGGAGCGTCTTGTGTAGCTGATTCCTCTGTGGGAAGAATATTCTCTAATTTTTCCTCCCTCGTGCTTACAGACACCTGCAGTATTTCCAAAGTCACAGTTAGTTAACTATACAGTACCTGTCTTGATTCAATACAAATACACAAGAACTTGTTAAATGAATGTAACACAGCATGACAGAAAATAGGAGGTGAAAGCACTGTTATCTTTATTTATTCAGGAGGGTCCTGCTGAATGAACTACTGTTTGCAAAACCAGGCTAATATCTTCTTTTGTTAAAAACTGTCTATCAGATAGACACATCCACCTCCAGATGCATCTTTAAAATGGAATTCAGAATTCAGCAATAGCTGGTCACTTTAAAGACCTTTAACCCACGGTACTGAGATGTCTTTTACACTAACCATAAACGTATAAATCTTTTGTTGGTCATTAATTTTAGCATACTCAAATATTGGCATCAAGAGTGCTGTGAATTCCTAAAAGTACACTATTGGCAGTGAACTCCTTAAAGATTTGTGACGCCTGATTGCGTAGTCCAGAAAGGTTTATCCCATATATAGTAAGTAAGTAAAAGTTTATTTCGGAAAATTCATTCCATAAAATTTACACACAATAAAACAATGATTTAAAAGCAATGTTACGAAATTGTTAAGACCAAATGAGATCACTTTAAGACCTAACATAACATAACTCTCTTTAGAAACAATAAAATCACAAGATGGCTCTCTTTAAAAAGTAATAAAAAGTGGAGCAGGTCCAGTAACCCCACCTAAAAAACAGAATCAGACATGTGCAAAGGAGGCAATCTGTATAAGCAGCTCATTTTGGCCTGAGCTAGAGTTTAAGACCTTTAGCTTTCCTTAATAATCCGGCCAAAAATCAAAACTTGCTTAGAGCAAAGACAATGTGCTGCCCTTCAAGATTGTCATTGCCTCCTGGTATCTCTGAAAGCCATAATGCAAACAGAGTCGGTGTATCCATTTCCCTCTAGGCTTTGGGTATGCTGGGTAGAAAAGAATTACATGGTGTATGGTTTCATTTGCAGCTAGCCAGCACATAGCGCATACAGATGAGTGAACAACGCTCCTGTTCGAATTCCATAGAGCAGTAAATGACCCCAGTTCCAGTGTATCATAGCGAACTTTTAGATATAAGGTTTTTGCTAGTTGCTGGAGCGGGAGGTCAAGAAAGGTTTCATAAAATGGGCGGTCCTTGATAGATAAAAATTGATCTGTCAGCCTACCAAGTGAAGAACTGCGAAAAAGACTAGAGTATATGTACTCCCAGTAGCGTTTTTTTAGCAGCAACTTATAAGAAACCTCCAGCAAGGCAGGATCTGACCAAAAGGATCCAAAGTCCAATTTTTCAAACCATTGGTGGATGTGTTTGAACCAGGGAATAGTCAGGGCTTTGTCGAGGACCAACAATTCCTCGACAGCCATCCGGTATGGCCTCAACTCTTCTGTGCTCCAGAGCCTCACCCAATACAAAAGGGGCCTTAGTCTGGCTACTTCTCCCACTGTTTTTATATTGTCATCATAAAACATCGGTATTAAGGGAGTGCTCGATGGGAGATGGAGTAGTGAGCGGACAAATTTGTTTTCGCTTATGGTGACAGCATCTAGATTAGAATATCCCCAAAGTTCTGCCCCATACAACGTGGCTGATTGGGCCTTTATTTTGTAGAGTTCAAGAGCTGGGAGTGGGGCTCCCGATGTTATTTCCTGGAACCTCCTGTATACTGCTGAGGCCTGGGGTTGAGTCACAACCTTTCTTTTCTCTATGTGGGCAGACCACGACAATTTACTCTTGAGCATTATGCCCAGGTACTCGAATCTAGATACTCATCCCAGGTTTTCATTTGCCAGAGAGATAGCTTGCTTAAATGCTTTGTGTGGTCTAACGGTCATAAATTTGGTTTTTGAGATGTTGATATCGATGCCCTTAGCTAGACAAAAAGCGTAAAAATTAATCAATAGCTGCTGGAGGCCGATAGGGTTCTGGGAGATTAAAAGGGTGTCATCGGCGAATAGGAGTGCGAGCACCCTAGCCCCGTCCAGTATAGGTGCATCTATATTCCCTAGGGAGAGAGCTTCCACTTGTTGGTAATATAAAGGGAAAAAAGGGTAGGGGCCAGGACGCATCCTTGCCTCACTCCGCTGGGAATTGGAATTCTGTCCGTTAATTGCCCTTATATAGACTAATGTATCAATTGATAGATTCACAATTTATAATTAAACTTTCAGCTTACCTCAGATATTGTGCCAGGCATTTCCTCTTGGGCATCAGAGAATACTGGAGAAACAGCTGACACCGCCTCTCTCCCTGAACTATCCTCTCCAAATTCTTCATCATGAGAAAATTCGATTTTTGTTTTGATGAGTTTTCCCCATTGAATTGTTTCCACACCAGTCTTAATCATTTTCTGGACTGATGAAGCAGTATCTCGATTAGCTGATTCTTCTGAGGGCAGATTTTTTTCTGTCCTGTCCTCCTCTTTACTAACAGACAACACCTGTAATTTATATACAGATAGAAATAATTAATGAACTGTACGGTAATGTTTTCCACTCTATACCATTAAACAAGGGCAACATGAACGTAAGAAATGAATACCACACAACATGACAAATCAGGTTGGTAAATGGCAAATTTGATTTTTGGTATATTTTTCTCAGTAAATGCACCACTTTTGTATGGTAACTGGCATGGGATCCTTTCTGTAATTGGTAAGAGAAATAGGCATCTGTGATGGCAGACACAATGTTATTGGTAGATAAATGATGGGGTATTGATCTGATATTTAACCCACTGGCTTTGAACTGCTAGAAGCTCTCTTATTTTTAATATAATGCCATTAGAAGAGGGAGTATCATTATGTAGGGAAATATTCCAAAGATTCTCTCATGGGCTACAATACTTGGAGACAGGTCTCTTATTAGTCGGATGTAGAAGTTGGTTATTAAATCTGCAGCCACTCACCTCAATGAATACCCTAATGGAAAAAATGAGGGAACATTTTCTTAGTGATAGATGGTGTTCGCTGCTCCAAAAACAACACTGTAACATCATGCTGGATTTTTCAGCAGCTAACCAATCTTCTCCTCGTAAGGCAAGTTTCTTTTGCCTTCGCTACTTCAATGAGTAAGTGTGGCAAGGAGGATTAAGGGCTGTTGGGAATTGCTGGGTGAAGTGTTAGGATACAATCCATATTTTGAATGGTTGAAGAGGGTAGGACTGTAAGTGTTCTTTAACTGAGCAGTCGTAGTGGTGTTGGGAAAGAAGCTAAGTATTCAGTGGGGTGGGGGACTGGATTGTGGATGCTTAATTTGAGCGGTGGATGCAGGTGTGACCTACCGCACTCATTTTTGAGGAGCAGCACTTATTTTTCCTCAAAAGAATTTTATACAGAGCAAAAGAGAGGAAAATGCTTGAGGATGAAAGAAGGAAGAAACGAAATATGGAAAAATGTGACAAAAGGAGAAAGCAGGGATGAAAAAGAACCTGCAGAATGAGATAAAGAGGCAGAGGGTTTGTTGTGGTGGATTAAAGAGGCATGGGGTGGAATCAAGACTATGCAGACTTGGTGTTTGGCACACTGGCCTTCAATAGTGCCGGCCACTGCCCCCTGAACAAAAGTTTAGGCCCAGCTCTTGCTCTTTTACAAATTAAACAATGTAGTGTACCGCAATAGCTGTTTTAGATAACAGTGTATTTGGCTATTTTTGTATAGGATAAGAAGGAATGGTACCACAATGCTTTTTGTTTTGTTATGAAGGTTTGGATGGTCAGAAAGATTCTTGTTGGACAGGACACATTTCAAATCAGTCTTACATGACACTCAAAATCAGCCAAAAGTGCATCAAGTGACATTCCCTGCTGCACAACTGATGGAATAATATGGCAGGATAAAGTTATGACTGAGAGTGGTGATAATCAAATTTACATGAAAGGGGCACAGATAGTCCTTGGAAAGACACTGAGGTGGGTGAAGAAGCGTAAAATCTCTTAGGCTGAGACCAGGGCGAAATCACACTAAATTGTCATAAAACATGACAGTTGAAGCCCAATCTCTGTTTTGGGTGACAGTGCAGGGAAATTAGCCACAGCACTGGTAGTTGAGAACAAGAGATATCCTTTGGACTGGCACTAAATAAAGTTGTCCCTCCTGTACATAATCAAAACATTGACATCAGAAATTGACATTACTTTTCTACCTCGAATGTGCTACTGGGAATTTTCTCTGCAGTGTCAATCTCTATTTCAGAATTAGTCAGCATCACATTGCTCACTAACAAATCCTTCTTTTCAAGACCTTGAAGAGAAATCTCAGGTTTTTCTGCAACAGAGGGACATGGTCTCTGGTCCAAGCTTCCTTGTTTAATTGTTTCCGTTTCAAACTCAATCTTTCCCTGAAATGGTATAAGGGTGTCTTGTTCAGCCAACGTTTCTGAGGATCGGACCTTCTCTGACGTTTCTTCTTTCTTGCTCACAGCTACCTTATTAAGGCACATTTAAGACACTCTGTTATTGCCATAAAGCGGTATTTAAGTCATAAGTCATAGAGATTTATTGAGAGCACATATCACCCGTGGGTCTCAGAGCGCTAGCGAAAAACTCTGATGGAAGGCAGAAGAGACGACTGACAAAAGGAGGAAGGCGGTCAAAAAAGCAATGTTTTTAGCCTCCTGCGGAACTGCTTATGATCCGTAAGCATGCAGAAATGCAGTGGGAGTACGTTCCAAAAAGCAGGAGCCAAATGAGAAAAGGACCTTCCATAATTTCTAACGGTACGAATCCTAAGGGGGGCGAGGAGGAATTTAGTTCCTGACCTGAGCGTCCTGTTAGGTTGGTACCAGTTGAGTTTTTCGGCAAGGTAGCTTGGCCCGTTTCTATACATAGTCCTATATACCAAACAAATAACCTTGAAGCGGATTCGTTTCCTGATGGGAAGCCAATGAAGAACTCTCAGACTAGGTGCAGACGGGGACCGTGATGGGAGATTGAGCATTTAGAGCAGGTTCAACAAATTACATGACTAGCTTATTCCTAAAATACTGCACATCCAAACAACTTTGTTCCCCCACTGCTTTGCTGGTATATGGCCCAAGATTCTTCAGAAAAAACACAGGGCATGAGCCCTCTCGGTCGTTTATGCCCAAGTTGGAACAACCTCGCATTTGTCCTCTGGGTCGAACCTAACCATCTATTTTTCCTCAAGGCACTCAAAACACATATCTTTTTTGTAATTGTATTATGCTCTTGTTTGATTTGTTTTGCATGGTGCCAGGACATGTTATGGTACTTTCGTGCTTTATAAAACATAAACATAATCCCCAAATCACAAGAGTTAGGCCCAGATTTACAAAAAAAATGCATTTTGCTCTCTTGATACAAAGTGACATGAAAGATGACCTGCACGCTCACCCACCCCTTTCTGCTATCCGACTGTTAATGTAGGTAAGGGGAGCAAAAGAAACTGGGGGGCTCATCTACAAGAAAATGACGCAGCGCTGCAAGCCATTTAGCTGTACCGTGCTGCGTCATTTCCAAAGCACAGGGATGCGTCGTATTAACAACAATATGACGCATCCTTGTGCTTTCCCCTGCGCTGGCGCACTATTAGCTGCCATGCGCCAGCGCAAGCACCTACGCGTCATTTTGCAAGTGTGCCTGCACTGCGAGGATGATTGTTTTTGTGCAGGAAGGTGTCCCTTCCTGCACAAAAACAATCATCCTCGCAGTGCAGGCACAAAAAACAATCATCCTGCATGACTTTTCATAGCCTTGTAAATATGTTTCCCTTTCATGCATAACTCTGCATGAATGGGGCGTTCCATGGGTGTTGCTGTCGTTGTTCCTAAGTAACATCCATGGAACTTGACGCATTCCCAGATTTACAACATTTTGTAAACCTGGGAATGCGTCAGAATCCTACTCCTCCCCAGGGAAAGTGTAAGGAGGCGAAACGAGGATAAATACTTTTATTTCTCCCCTTTATTTCCTCTTTCCTTATTCTGCAGCATGCATAGTAAGAGGAAAATGTCTTTAATTATTGTTTTTGTGCATGTAGGTGTCCCTTCCTGCACAAAAAACAATCATCTCCTCAGCGCAGTCACCCTTGCAAAATGACGCAATGGTGTCAGCGCTAGCGCACCGCTGCTGTTTGTGTGCTGACACATGGGAGAAGGACAGGAATGCGCCGTACCTTGTAAAAAAGGCACATTCCTACCGTTTATTTTGACGCACGGCACCGCAGCTGGAAGGCTTGCTGCACTGCCCTGTGTCAAAATATTGTAAATGAGGACGTAGATTTTTTATTGGTAAGTCAATGTGAATGATGTTTGTGTACAAGTGGTAGACAACGTCTACATGGCTCCACTTGCCCCCATTGTCAGAACCTACGGACTCAACATCGTGTCATATGCAGACGACACCCAGCTCATCCTCTCCCTATCCAATGAGCCCAACACCGCCAGACGCAACTTTCGAGAAGGCATGGAAGCCGTCGCCAAATGGATGAAAAACAGCTGCTTACAACTAAACACCAACAAAACAGAAGTACTCATCATGGGCCCAAACTCCGACGCCTGGAGCGACACCTGGTGGCCCCCCGCCCTCGGAAACCCGCCAACCCCCACAGACCACGCACGCAACCTGGGAATCATCCTGGACTCCGAGCTCAAAATGGACCGCCAGATCAACTCTGTTTCGTCTTCCTGCTTCCACACCCTCCGCCTCCTTCGTAAGACCTTCAAATGGATCCCCCTCGACCACCGAAAGACAGTCACTCACGCCCTGGTCACCAGCAGACTCGACTATGGCAACGCACTCTACGCCGGAATAAACAAAAACCTCATCCGCAAGCTACAGAACATCCAGAACGCCGCCGCAAGATTGGTCCTCAACCTGCCAAAACACTGCCACATCTCCCAGCACCTGCGCACACTCCACTGGCTCCCCGTCGAGGCGAGAATCACCTTTAAGATGCTCACCCACGCACACAAGGCCCTCCACGGCACCGGACCAGCATACCTGAACAGCCGACTCAAATTCCACGCACCCCAAAGGACCCTACGATCAGCCCAGCTCTCCTACGCCGTGGTCCCCCGCACCAGAAAGACCAGATCGGGAGGCCGCTCCTTCTCCTTCCTCGCAGCCAAAGCATGGAACGCCCTTCCGCTCCACCTCAGACAGACAACATCGCTCCCCATCTTCGCAAGAAACCTCAAAACCTGGCTCTTCGACAGACCCCCTCCTTGATGGAATGGAACCTGCACCCCCCCCCACCCCTAGCGCCTTGAGACCCTTACGGGTGAGTAGTCGCGCTTTAACAAACTCCTGATTGATTGATTAGAGGGTGCACATGGCAGTGCAAAATTGACTGACCACAGTACAATCATGAATTGGGAGGTGGGGAAGCAACACTCCAGGGACGTCTTCATTAACTGAAAGTGGTATGCGTTCACTATGGGTTGAATTACAGAAAGTGTCCAGGGGCACAAAGGAAGTTTGTAGGTTAGATCCAAATCACAGAAGCAGCTCCGCACACTTCTGTAGCCCATTTTGTAATACTGATCATACTAGTCACATGGGTGCACCTTTGACTACCAGACGATGTCATCGATATGTGCCCTTATTTGCAAGGATCCATGGCACCATGTAAATGGGTGAAAACCAGTTCCGGGTTGCCAAATAGGCAAAGTAGGCACCGGCCTATCGGCCCCACTCCTTTTAGGGGCCCCGTGACAATGGATCAAAATAATATTGATTTGATCTTGAAAGAAAATTGCAATCAAGCTTTCTTAAATATTGTTTACAAAAGATAGAAAAAATGAATCAACTCAAAGAAATGAAAACTTTACATTAAAGACTCTATAGAGAAAATACTGTATTAATGTAATGTACCCATTAACAACTTAAAGTACGTAAACCAGAGACATCAGATTCACACAACAGTTTGTCTCTTAAAAGCTCATCTTCTGGCAGTTGTCAGAATGCAACAAAAATCTGGCGCATTGGGTATTAGGAGATAATTTGCGAGGCAGAACTCAAAATTTCGACTGCCTAGTGGCCTCCACAGGGTTTAATCCGGCACTGGTAAAAAGCTTTGCCCCTGCACCATGTCTAGTTACCAACAGAGCCAAACAGGTTGTCAGGAGGATTTCCAATCACTGTGCATCACCTAGGAAGTGCCACACATATAGTACACACACCAATGTCCCCTTTGGGAAGAGGATGCAGGGATCACAGAGGTCCCCAGGCATTCCTCCGCAGGTGGATAGATATACAAACTGAAGCCACTTGTGTGTGGGGGGGGGAGCTCCCTGTCAGCTGGTTACCTGCAATGAAAGATAGTGAAGCAGCTTATGAGCATGAATTGCCCATGTGCTGAGGAGAACACATTATTTTGTCTAATCTGACACCCTAAACTGATGATGCGGAAGTCTGTTGCAGATTGGAACTGTGTGCCCGATGGACAAGTAGTTTAATACAGCCCTATGGGCAATTTATATGTAAGCGAGAGGGAGTCAAAACATAAGGTACGCATTTCAACAAGACGTGAGGTTCTTTATATAGAAATTTCAGGGGAAAGATAAGAAACCAGGGCCAGTGTTATGGATACAGTGCACCTTCCAACTCACTTGAGTTTGTACTCCAAGAGCAGGCTCGGACAGTGCACTGTATCACAACAAAAATGCTGTTTTCAGTGGTAGCATGAATCTGCAACTGCATTGGGAACAGCACATTAGTGAAAGGAGGATGAGCTGTTTTTCACTGTGCAGGCAGCAATGTGGACTGTCTTTGAAAGGGAGGCAGAGATTCCCCTGCTGGCAGGTCCAGCGACTCACTGCACCCGCATGGAGGTGGAAGTCTGGGCGGAAGGGTGACCCATAGGACCCCATTTCCTCCCTGTGAGAAATTGGGTTGTTGGTTGGGAGGGTGAAACCCTACTCAAGCAATAGCCACAATTCTCCTCAGGGTGAACCATAAAAAGTCACTAAATTAACCTGTGATTAACTATCTCGTAGCTTAGCACATAAGACATCAGGCTTAACTTAGAGGCATTGTGTAAAGCATTTATGCAGAACAATAACAGTAATAAAATGTAATAAATTATTTGACACCAAAACGACAAAAATCCAATCAGTAGAACTGGAGATATGCCATTTTAAAGTTTTAAGGTAAGTATAGCGCCCTAAAAGCACAATGTGGTTATGTGGTCGTGCGTGAACAGGTGAAAGCCACAACTTCAGGCCGCATGTGATGGAGTGTGGGCCGGACACAGGGACCAGGTTAGTCTCACTGAAAGAGTTACTATGGCAACTTCGCACACCAACCTGACCCTAGCGAACTCATCACCAACCTACCCATCACCAACCAAGACAGCCACCTGACTGAGTGGACAACCCTAACCAGGGACGACACAGTGACAATCATGCAAATGATTTACTCCAGGGCCCAAACACATCCATTCCCCCATCACGTCTACAACCTTGGAACACCACCAACCAGCACCGCCCTCACCCCACATCATCAACACCGTCATCACGTCCGCCATATTCGCGACGACTGGAAACATGCAGAAGTCAATGCCGGCCTCAAGAAACCATCAACCAACCCAAACCAATGCCCTCCTCAAGAAATCATCTGCCGACCCAAACCAACTGAGTGACTTCCAACCCATCTGACCTCTGCTGGAATGAGTTCCTGATCTCCAAGAGATGCCTCCCAGGTCCTGGAACCTTGGTGTGGCATCGGTTGAGCTCTTCCTTAAAGAAAAGGTTAAATCCTGAAGTTGTGGGCTCTTCGGGATCGCAAACAGGTCTGTTCATGCCAAGATCTTGCCATCCGCACCGACTGACAACAAAAAGCTCCACGGAACCCAACTCTTCGCGCTACAGCAACAGCTAACAGCAACCTGTAACACGAGATCTGCACTTTGTGCTACAGCACTGACAGAGTGCATCGATCGCCAATACTAAGCTCCAGCAATGCCCAGCTGGATTTTCACGCTACAGCGAAGACCATCCCGGACGCCTGGCCTGCTCTTTGCACTACAGTGATGAACATACATGATGGTCTCCTTGCACCTCGCAGCCTCCTCCACCACAAACGGAACTCTCCACGCTGGACGTTTGGGTGCAATACTACCTTAAATGTTTGAAATTGCATATTTCTGGTTCTACTGATTGCATTATTCTCATTTTGGTGTCAAATAATGTATTAAACCTTACTCTATTTTTCTAAATTGGTTTGGGATTTTTCCTGTGTTGTGTTTTCTCTTTATTATTGTTTGCGTACTGCATGAATACTTTACACATTGCCTCTAAGTTAGGCCTGACTGCTTTTGTGCCAAGCTACCAGAGGGTAAAGCTCAGGTCAATATAATGACTGTTTATGGTTTACCCTGACAAGAATTGTGGCTGTTACTTGAGAAGGGCTCACACCCTCCTCAAACAAACCAATTTCTCAGAAGGACCAATGCTGATATGTTGATTCCCATATCGCTAGTTCCAAAAAAAGATGACCTGGATTTCAGCCCAGAGTAATTACAAGTGGATGAGATTAATTGAAGCAATCCATCCATTGCTTTCTTGCTTTCCGCAGTGCAACATTCTAAATACACTAAGGTCCACTCAGAACAGGGTCTCATGCTTACTATGGATTAGGACTTAAGATTCGGCCTACTGAGAGGCACAATTAGGCCGAAATTGGTCTATGATTGCTTGTATTTCAGGTCAGAGGGGACCTCACCTGGACGTTGGGGAGGACTATTCTTATTGAAGCAGGACCTATATTGATTTGCAAATGGCTGTTCCCTGACCGTTCCTAAAAAACTAATGATCTGAAATGTGGCCCAGAGTATTTACCAGTGGGTAGAATAAATTCAAGCAATCCATCCAATGCATTTTTATTTTCCTCTATATACAAAATATGGTTTTCCATCAGAGTTCCTTAAACTCATTTCAGACCCCAATTATTTACAATAGTGTTGTAACACATGCACATGTATTTTAGATTATATTTCAACATACCTGAAATGGTCCACTGAGTGCTTTCTCTTTGCGTCAGTCACTGTTTCAGAAACAACTGACATCTCTTCTTTCAATGAAATATATTTCTCTTTAGATTCCCCATGGGAAATCTCATCTCTTGGTGTAAAGGATGGCTCAGGACTCTTGTGTAATTCTTCCTCTTTATTAATTTCAGTAAAAGCCTCAGTCATTTCCTGAAGTGGTGAAGGAGTGTCTTGTTCAGCCGGCTCATCTGGCAAAATAACATTCCCTTGTGTTTCTTCTTTCTTGCTAACAGTCACCTGAAGAGTTTCCCCAGACACAAAAAATTAAAGGAACCATAGGAGGCCTTTCTATATTACAATACAGTGTCAGATTGAACAAATCAATGCAGCACAACATGGTAAGCAAAAGATTTTTTTTTAAAAGCATTGGTTGTATCAATTCATGAAGTTCCCTATTAAGAACCACTGCTCACGAACAACCTAGTCAAATTTGAACAGCAATCTGACTACAAAATGTAGCTAAAACCTTTTTTTTTAAATTTAACTCCAGAAGCTACAGGAAGTAACAACCCACCGTTCAGAACTCATCTACCCAATGTCACCATCTCTAGTAACCTAAAATCATATGTATAACTTCTTTCTCATTCACAAATTTAAGAGACTAATTTGGAGGTGGGTACTAAAAAGACATTTTCCAGAAACTGGTTATAATTCTGTTTGCTCCACCTTATTAGAGGCCAGGGATGCTGGTTTTCGCAACAGTAAAGCCATTGCTAGCTTTGCAGTGAGAATGAACTTCAGCACTCCCCAAACCACTGGTAAAAGTGCTGTTAGGAGGCTCGCTCTTCATAGGGTCGACCTTCCGGTGCTATGCTCACAAGCTTTTACCCCGTTCTGGACCTTCATGGACACCATGGATATCCTGGACAGGAAAAATATAGAAATGTCCACCACATTCTATGACAAATCTCCGAGAGAAATTTTTTTTTTTTCCACAGGACAAACTCTGCTTTGATGGTTTGTCTTCAGGAAACAATAAAGTTTAGACAGGTCTGTCTTGCCAACCTAACATGACAGAGCTCATATTTGGAATCAAAAGAAGGCCTGTTAGTTCCTAGCTCCCAGAGCACGTGGGTAGCAGACACCCTGCTTCCGCCAGACCTGCAGCCAGCAACCTGTCACCTACATATAAAGATCCCTGTTATGTCAGTTGGGACTTTTTGTCAACATTGCTCAATGTCAACCAATCCGCCATGTCATAACTGTATCACAAGCTGGTTAACTTTTTTTGCTTTCAAGGAACCCCCTTCCCCCACCTGCCCAATGCAAGGTTTTGTTTTTGAAAAACAAAAATCAATGCCCCAAATCTACTTTGAGTTTCCTCCAAGTGCATCAAGGATATTTTGGATTTTTTCCTCCCCATGGGTGCGTGCCTTTCATGGTGGTTCATCAGAAGTAAAAAACAGAGCTTCAGCTGCCATGTCCTGAAGAGAGCAGGCCCATTATTCAGCAGTCTAGGGATGACTGGACCTTCGCAAAGAGTATTGCAGCAGTTGAGCAAACTAAGGTTTTCTTAGAGGAAAAAACACTTTCAAATGAATGGGAGGTACTGATGGTAGGGCAAATGGGTATCATCCGAAATTTGGTGGAATCCCTGCCCACCTTTAAATGAGCGTAAATTTGGACTCAAATATCATTAGAGATTTGTTTTCTGTCCATCGTGCCACGAACAAGCCAGAATCCAGCAAGTGTGCTACAAAAATACACATACCAAAGAGTGAAATGAATAAAGCACATGGAAACAAACTGTGATTAAACAGCAAGTCATATTTGATTATTATAACAGCTCTTGATGTATTTTGAATAGTACATTTTGAATTGTACTTTAATGAGTTTGATAGGACAACAACTATGTTTTCAATTGCGGAGATCTGCTCCCAGATTATGCCAGAGTTATTCAATAGGGCCCTCTCACCATCTTGCATTGTTATTTCCCTTAGTTGTACAGTGCAACAATGACATTTCCAAGGACAACCAAAAGATTTTGTGTTGTTGATTATGATGAAGCTTGCTTTTGTACTGTTGGATTGGCGCAAACAACAATGCAAAATAGCTTCACAACATTTTAATCCATGCATTCCCACCATCAGGTCACTTATGAGTTGGTGATGAGGGAGCAGCACCCCAGGTACGTCTTCACATTAAAGAATGGGACTTGAGGACTCCAAGTACAATTTGAATGTTGGAGAGATGTCAAACGGGTGTGGCATGAATATGAATGAGCAGTAAGGGGAATACAAAGCATATCTTAAATAGAAATGTCACTGTAGTTATAAGACCACGTACATTTAGAATGACGCTGAAGTTCCTAGAGAGGGTCACCCAGCAACGTGCATTATTATTTTAACATAAATACTTATTTACTAACATGGGTGTTCCGGGAAGGCAGCGGGATTATGCAAGACTACGTTTTAATTTTGAGGCCTTGCATAGCAGGAAACCTGCAAGCTTTACTACTGGGATGATTGGTGCTGGAAAAGGACTTGGACATCAGGTATGTTGTAAAATGACGACTGAGATATAGATGCTAACTTATTTTTTTGAATGTCAGATTTTTTCTATTCACTCTGATGCATTTTCTGGAATGTTACATGACATCAGCTCTTTTTCCATTGAAAATGGCACTAAATGAATGTAAGTGTTTAGGAAATACCTCTTTATGCAAATCCACAATTTAACAAGCAAGAGAGGTGAATTCTTATCTTTACTTACATATTAAGTATTGGCTAAAATTGTGTGGGTATTATATACACTATGTAGTATGTACTACCATTGTTGCAATACATAATATAGCATCAGTTATGCATACCTCAAATATTGTGCCAGGCCCCTTCTCTTCAGCGTCAACGAGAAGAGGAGAAACACTTGTCACCACCTTGCTTACTGAAGTAGGCGTCTTTCCAGATTCTTCATGAGAAAAGTTGAATTTTGTGCTGAGGAAGTCACCCCTTTGAATGGTGTCCATTCCAAGCCTAATCATTTCCTGAACTGATGATGAAGCAGTCTCTTTAGATTCATCTTTGGGTAGAAGCTCCTCTGATGTTCCTTCATCTTTACTAGTAGACACCTGAGATTTTTTTCAAAGTTAGAATTAAGTAATTTGTTTTAAAGTAATGCTTTCCTTTTTAAACTTTTCACCGCAGTACTCAAAAAATAAAGTTTGCAACACAAATAGGTTCATTCCCTTTTTCAGTAAAACAATGAAATATACAGAGAAATAGACAAAATATTATTGGAGTTGCATATTAGGGAAAATAATGTAATCTTAGAGAGCAATAGACCACTTTAAAATGTTCTGGAATTTTCCATATCTAAAAGATGCTTTCTCCTTCCCAGGCATGCTCAGAATCAAAACAGGCTAAATCAGTAATTCAACCTAGGACTGTTCAGAAGTCATTGATATTACAATGACAACAGAGAAAGACATGCCTCACTTGCCTCATTTGCTTCATGATGTATTTGTGGAGGTGGGAGCTGGGGTTTTGATTCTCTTGACAAAATCCGTACTTTTAATTAGAGAGGTGAGAAGCTATCCAGACACTTTTTATGTTTTGAAATGGGGAGTGTTAGGACACACAATATCCTACAAAGTGAGTGTTCAGACATCAGGACCATTTTTTACCTAGGCTGATTGTAAGGGGGCACCTGGTACAGTAAATTTGGATTAGAGTGTAGAGGTTGGATGCACACAAGGTATGGTTTGGATTGGTATCACGGTATACCATTCATGCTTTGGACAGAAAGAAATGGCATAATAAAAACACAAAGTTGTTTGGTTTTGTGATACATGTTTGGGTTTATCACAAAAAGAGGGACAGGGGCTTGGTAGGTCCAGCATACAGGCCCCAGATAGCTATGACAAAAGCAGAGGTATGCAGTTCCTAAGAGGGGCGGGGAAAAGGAAAAGGGGGGGAAGGGGAGGGGGGTTAGGGGGTTAGGGGGTTGTGGATAGTAGATACCAGGTGGTCCTAAAGTGTGGATTTAAAAATAGCTATAGGACTCCCCAAAAACTATTTTATTCGCTGGGTACCTATGCCATGAGTAAAAACAACCGACTAAAAAAGTACCCTTGACATCACGGTTGGGGCCAAAATAACCCCCCTTCTAGGTGTTCTCTAGAAGGTATACCTCACTTTTCCTCGTTTTTTCCCATGCTTTTACTTTCACACAGGACTACGACAAGAGTCCAAACTGTAGGGGACGTGACCTTTATTACACATACCCATATCGTCCCCTCTAGAGTAGATGAGGATCCCCCGGTCCTGATGAAATGTCAAGATCCAACTGGACAATTTAGGGCATGGAACATGTCGACCATCTTCACCCCACACATATCACTCTGAGCTTAAGCCGGTATAATTTCCCCTCTTCAGCCACAACTTTGTAGTTGGTTGATTTTACTCATAGCATAGGTACCCAGCAAATAAAATTGTTTTTTGGGAGTCCTATAGCTATTTTTAAATCCACACTTGTTGCTTCCCATCTCTACTCACTACACATACGCCCCCATACTGTTTTTCAGCTTCATGTCAGCAACCAGAGAAGACCTTCGACAAATAGCCCCCTTCGGGGCTCGAAAAGCATTGCAGTGCCGGCCCAACGAGGAGCTGCCCGATGATGAAGCATGACACCCTTCGGGGTGTGTGAAGGCTCTTGCTCCTAATTGGAACTATTCCATCTTTTTTCCATTAGGAACACCTGGTATCTACTATCCACAACCCCCTAACTCCCCTCCCCCTCCTTTTCCTTTTCCCCGCCCCTCTTAGGAACTGCATACCTCTTCTTTTGTCATACATGTTTGGGTGACATGAATCATCTTAGCTGACATGTTTGCTTTTGCTTAGATTTTCCTTAAGTGACTGAATATAATAATAGCACATCACATCACATTCTCTATTACAGGCCGGACATCAGCACCTGCAGCAGCAAAAGATGGGCAGGTAGAATAAAAATAGCAGGAAGAAAAATGGTTTGTGATAGCAGGGGAGATGGCTGGGGAGAAAGAGAAACTGTGATCCAGAGGGCAGGAAAGCAGAGAAAGAAAGCAGGTTAAGACATTAGGATCGATCTCCAAGAGACAGAGACATGGAAGGCAAGACATCGACTCGGCAAGAAAAAGAGGTAAGCACTGGGCCAGAACATAGATGTGAGAGGGTATATAAGGGAATGAGGAGGGGAACAAAATATTGTGAATGAGGGTGGCAAGGATGGGGAGCAAGGAGTCACACATGACCGGGAAACTGGTAATGAAAGTGAAGTATACACTACAGTATCCTATTTAAAATGGAATAAGAGGTCAAGTATGGCAGAAGCAAGCAGCAAGGAACAAAATATATTTGAATCAAAACATAGCTTCTGTCTCAGCAAGAACCTATAGAACCAGCAGTAAACCAGGCATGTTTTGGATTGAGCCAGTGATGGACACAGGTGTGTAGTGAAATGCAGGATGGAGACGTAGGACATTACATAAATATATTTTGAAATGAGTGGGAAAACAAGTATGTTTAAATCAGAAGGATTTTTTTCTGTGTTTCTTGGATGGGAGGGGTGGGTCATGGTACAGGAAGGATAGAAGAGAAATAAGCAAAATATGGCATTCCATCATAGCACCTTGACTGCATTCATCAAAATGATCACCGAACTGAATACTTTTAATCTTTATTTCGGCTTGTAAGCCATAAAATCACAGAACTAGTCACTGGCCACAATTATGTACTGTCAACAAGAACTATTTCTCAAATATCAAGAAATATCACTGTTCTGAAGCTTTGATTTTATAGAATAATATTAAGGATTACCTCAAACATTCCACCAGGTATTTTCTCTTTCCCATCAGTCTCTGTTTCAGAAGCAGGAGGTACCATCTCATTTACTGAAAATTCCTTTTCTTTAGGTTCTTCATGCGAAATCCAGGCTGTGATACTAGGCTCAGGCCTCTTGTCCAATTTGCCCTGTTTAATAGTTTCAGCATCAACCTCAATTATTTCCTGAATGGGTGAAGGTGTGTCTTGTTCAGTTGATTCCTCTGACAACAGAACCTTCTCTGGAGTTGCTTCTTTATTGCTGACAGTAACCTGCTGTTTCCACAGACACAAAGACTTAAGAAACTGTACATTCTACACTATTATAACTATTAAACAGTGGCAGAATGAACAAATGACTGCAGCATAACATGGCAAACAAGGACATTGAATAAAGCATTGCTTTTATTAGTTGATGAAGTTCCCATTGAAAGAGCCATGGTCCTTGACACAACTAGATTCTAGTCTTTGAAAGCAAGCCAACTACCACCTTTTAATAGAAAACAGTGACAAACATACACAAACAAATTTCTAATATAATTCACTCACCAACATGAAGCATCAACAGTAAAACTCCCTTTAGTACTTGACCCCCAATGTCCCTATGTTTAGCAAGTCTTGTAATCTACACATACACATTATTTCTTTCTTGGTCATAAATCTAAGGACCTAACTTTAAAGGTGGGCAGTAAAGAGAAAGCTGCCACAAACTGGTTTCTATTCCATTTGCTCCTCTGCTGTATCCCTAGCCTCCTTTGGTTTTTATTTTCTGAGGACAAACCTCATTTTGTGAATTTGCCTTTATAAAATATAATGCCACCAAGGCATGGTGAAGCTGCTCTCAATGTTTTCTGCTGAAGTCGCTGCCACCATTAAGGCAAAAGCTGCATCAGAGAAAAATAAACCTGACACGACGGGAAACACTGAGTGCCTGATTACGAGTTTACGTGTTATTTAACGCAACTGATAAACAATAATACCACAAGGTACATTATTTATCGGATGTAATAAATGCCTGACACCAGTTCAATCAATGCAATGCAACTTCTCGATAATTTATGAGTTGAGGATGAGACAGCAGAACCCTAGGTATGTCTTTCAAATAAGGAATCCGCTTGAGGGCACCAGGTATGATTTGAATTTTGGTGAGATGGTGTCAATTTGAATTTGTAAAGGAGGTCAAGTGGAATGAAAGTAGTATACTTTAAAAAGAGATTTCTGCATGGCTATATAACATTAAGCACACTAGGAAAGTGTTGCAGGTCCTAGAGAGTGTCAGTCACCAATGTGCATTAGGTATATGTTTCAACTTGCATATTCATATCGTAGCTTGGTGGTTCACCGAGGGTGAAGAGGCAGTACACAGGGATATTTTGAAACTCTGGCCTGGCGCAGCAGGGAACCTGGAAGCTTTAGAACTGGTAGGGTGGTGTTTTGAGAAGAACTTGGACATCAGATACTTTGGGAAATGATGATAGGGAGCTGGTATATTATTTTGTCATGTCATATTTTTCCTATCCAACCTGATGTCACAAGTTTTCTCTTTTTTTCATAGAAAATACCGGAAAGTGAATGTAAGTGTTTCGGTAAGACCTATTTAGGCAAATTCCAATTCAATGGGCAGGGGAGGTAAAGTGCTATCATTACATATTAAAGTATTGGCTATACTTGTGCACATAGCATGTACATTGTAGTAAGGACTACCATTCTTTCAATACACTGGCATTTTATAGCATCCACAACATCCTTTACATACCTCAAATACTGTGCCAGACACATTCTCTTCGGCGTCAATAGCTAGTGTTGAAACAGTTGACACCACCTCACTCACTGAAGTAGACTTCTTTCCAGATTCTTTGTGAGTAAAGTCGAGTTTTGTTTTGACAGTCACTCCCCGTTGAATTGTTTCTACACCTGTCTTGATTATTTCCTGAACTGATGAAGAGGGAGTATATTTTTCTGAATCCTCTATGGGTAGAATCTTCTCTGCTGTCTCTTCTTCCTCAATGGCAGACACCTGAAGTTGCTTCAAATTAAGAATTAGTTAAGTAGTTGTAATGTGACACTTTCCTTTTTAAACTTCACAATACACTACAAGACTAATAATGTTGGTAACAAAAATACGTTAATTCCCTTTCTTCTGAAAACAAAGAAGTTGAACTCTTATTAGTTTGATGTAGAAATAGACAAAATACTATTAGGAGTTATATATAAAGGAAAATCATGCCATCTCAAAGAGTAATAACCCACTTTAAATGTGGTGGAACCTTCTGAACCTAATATATGCAGTCTGCTTCCAAGGCAAATCTAGACTGGCTTTGAAATGGAAAAGCAAGGAGTACTAGGACATGCAATATGCTTCAAACTGTAAGGTCAAAAGAGTTTTCAGACAACAGGATCATTTGCAATTGAAGCTGGTGGTGAGGGGGTACCAGGTACAGTAAAATTACATCAGAGTGTAGAGATTAGGAGCAAGCAAAGGTATGTTTTGGACTTGAGGTATAGTAAACCATTCTTGCTTTGGACAAGATAAATGGCATACCACCAAGAAAGCTATTTTGTTCTGTGATGGAGGCTACGGTGGCAAAAACTTCTTGATAGGAATGGGCATCTTGTCCCCTGCTCAGATTTGCACAGGTTACTTTATTTGACTGTAAAGAATCACACTATGTTCTCTGCCACACAACTGACAATGGGGACCTGGCAGGGCCTATTGATAGGCAGAGTGAAATTAGAAGGAAGAAACACAGAGATTGGGGGAGGAAGAAGAACCTAAGACTGTGATGCAGATGGGATGGGAAGGTAAACAGAACCCAGGGAAAGACATGACCCAGGGACTCAGAGACATGGAAGGTAGGGGCACAGATGGGAGAGGGAACAGTGAGTAGCGGGGCAGAAGATGCAGGAAGGGGCAAGGATAGAAACCGGGTGAAGCAAAAGGAGAAGATATGGATGAATGGAGAGCAATGAGTGACACAGGACTGGAAATTGGTAATGAAGGAGAGAGATCTACAGATGTAAGTGTTGACATAGCAAGCGCACCTTCAATTATCAGTAAACCAAGCATATGTTTATTTGAGCAGCAGTAAACATCAGTACAGCAAGCATGCATTCGACTGGTGAGTGGACGGAGGACAGGAGACCAATTTATTATAAAGTGGATGGATATTTTTTTTTTTTACAGTTTTATATAGCGCGAACTTGACCCGAATCGGGTATCAGAGCGCTTTACATAGCACCAGTTGCGTTACATGAGGACACATTCATTTTTTTTGTTAGGCACGGGGAGATTAAGTGATTTGCCCAGAATCACAGGATATCAGGTATGTTTACATTTTTTATGTTTAAATTTTTTATTGACTTTTCGAAATAACTATAAACAAACAACAGTACACCCTGTGAGTATTGCTATGAGCCCCATCATTTAGGCTGGCTCAAGTACAAAAGAAGAGAAATAAATAACCCCCTCCCCCTCCCTCTAAAGGATGAATCCTTATGTTGTGTTCGCTCAGAATCACTCCCGGGCTGGCGACCTCTAACCCGTAGTAGTCTATGACCGTTGGTGTGTCTCTTCTTCTTGTGGTGTTGTGTGTGGTTGGTCAGCTAGGAGCAAGAGCAACAGTCTCAGGTTCCTTGGGCAGGTAAGTTAATTGAACTCCGAGGTCAGCAGTGACAAAAGTATTTCCAGAGATCCTGGAACGAGGCCCCTGGGTTGGAGAGTGAGAGAGAGATCCTCTCCATGCCAAGAATACACCAGAGCCTGTGAAGCCATCCCAGGTAAGTGGGCGAGGTGGTCGTCACCCAGTGAGATAGAATATTTTGGAGGGCTGCCCCTAGCGCTAGTGCAATGTGTTGACCCCTCCGTGATCTAAGTGGAAAGGTAAGAGAATTGGGGAGTCCCAATAGAGTGTAGGCAGGAAAACGGAGTACCTGGGTGTCAAAGTGGACATCGATGTCATCTAGTACCTGCGTCCAGTAACCCAGGATTTGAGGGCATTCCCACAACAGTTGGGTTAGGGTGCTCAGCGAGCCGCACGCTCTCCAACATTGAGGGTTTTGGGTCGGGTTACCTCTATGAAGCCTTGGTGGGGTAAGATACCAATAGGTTGCTATTTTCGTTGCGGTCTCAATGCTCGCCACACTACGTGCCGTGTGGCGAGCTCTGTAATAAATGTCCGACCACTCTTTCTACGAAAGCGACCTTCCCAGCTCCCCCTCCCATCTCAGCTGTCCGGGGGATTTATCTGTCCCGGGGGTTCATCTGAGAAGTCTATAGAGTTCTGTTGTCAAGCGCAAGTCTGTGTGTTTCGTCATTAACCATTTCTCGAATGGCGTAAGGGTCCTCTGTGCCCCTTCCCAGACCTCTGTCTGCATAACCCAATGCTGGATTATGGTGGTAGTGGAAGCGTTCCTTCTCTGGAAGATTCTGTTGTGTACGGAAGTCAGTAAATGATAAGGGCCCCTCCACATCAAAGAAATGTCCTATGGACCGGCAGCCCTCTTTAGTCCATTGAGCCAATGCGTTCGTATCGAGTCCAGGGGTGAATGCAGAATTGTGGACGATAGGTGTGATTGGGGACGGAAACGTCGTGAGGCTACGAGATATGGCCACTCTGTCCCAAGCTGAAAGCGTAGAGTGTGTGACCCTTGATAGGTATAAGTTGTGCGGTCCTACCGCCTTTGTGAGAAAGGGGACTCCCCATAAGGGCTGTCTAGCTAAAGCTCTATCCATGAACAGCAGGTGCTTCTCAGATTCTGGCCTTGACCACTCTACTAGGGGTCTCAACTGCACTGCCCAATAATAGTCCTGCAAATTTGGGATCCCCAATCCCCCTTCGGTTGGGGGTCTATAACATAGCTCTCTATGTAATCTAGGTTGCTGATCGCGCCAGATAAAGCGCTCCAAATCCCGTTGCATAGAGTGCAATACTCCTGAAGGAGGGGCCAGTGGGAAGGGTCTGGAATAGGAATATTATCTTTGGTAGGACTGTCATTTTTATCGCAGCTATGCGACCTAACCAGGATAGTGAATGTGGTCTCCATCTGCGGAGGCAATCCCATATATGTCGTAGTAACGTCGTGTAATTCAATGAGGTGGTGCGTTGTATGCTGGGCGCGAGTTGAAGGCCTAAGTAGGGGATGGCCTCCTGTGCCCATTGAAGGAGATGCGTGCGTTTGAATACCTCTATTGTGTCAGGGTTGAGGGACAGATTGAGAGCTTGTGGATGTTGACTTTGAATCCCGATACTTGCGCAAAGCATTCCAGCTCGGCCATAAGGGCAGGCAGAGAGTCCCTGGGATTTTCTAAGGTAGCGACTACATCATCCGCATATAGACTGATCTTATGTTCCTCACCCCCAAACACTACCCCAGATATCAAGGGGTCATCCCACACCTTTTGGGCCATAGGCTCCGTGTAAAGGACAAATAAGAGTGGTGAGAGGGGGCAGCCCTGTCTTGTTCCTTGTTGAATAGAAAAGGGGTCAGAGGTAAAGCTGTTCACACTGACAGAGGCAGTAGGGTTGGTGTAACTACTTAGGACCCAGCTTATAAATCTCTCTGGCAGGCCAAAATGGCGCATGGTTGCTATAAGGTAGGGCCAGTGCACTCTATCAAACGCCTTCTCGGCGTCTATGGAAAGGATCATGCGTTCTGTATCAAAACGCTCGGCTTTGTCTATAATGTGCAGGAGGCGTTTAGTATTATCTGAGCACTTGCGACCTGGCACAAAGCCTGACTGGTCTGGGTCTACCAACCGCTGAAGACAAGGGGAGAGCCGCCACGCTAAAATCCCCGTGAGTTTAAGGTCCACATTGAGGAGGGAGATAGGACAGTAGGACGTACAGTGCCGTTTATCCTTACTCGGTTTGGGTATGACTGTAACTAGTGCCTCTAGCATCGTAGATGGTATAGGGGAGGAGAGCCCAATTGCGTTGTATACCCTCACCAATATTGGGAGCTAATGTGGTTCAGAAGGTTTTATAAAAAAGGGAAGAAAACCCATCTATGCCTGGGGACTTAAGCAATTTCTGTTTAGAAATAGCCGAAACTACCTCCTCTAGCTTAAACGGTCCTCAGGTTGGTTAGGCGTTCATTTGGCGGTCTTCACACCATATAAGCATTGGGCAGGGCCATTGTCAGGGAGTTGCTGTGCCCCATATATGGTCACGTAGTATTGCCGGAATGTTTCTGCAATGTCCTGGTCAGACGTCTGCTCTTGCCCAGAGTGGTCAATAACTGCAGGTATGTTAGAGGCCTGCCGCTGTGCCCTTAACCTATTAGCCAGGAGTCTCCCATCTCTATCCCCCCATGTAGAAGGAATGTCTAAGCCGTAGCGCGGCGTATTCTGCCCTGTCGATGTCCAGGCCTGCCAATTGGGTTCGCGCTGCCTTAGGCTGCCTCCAGACCCTCGGAGCACCTGTGCTCTGGTGTATAGGTTCTAACTCTTTTACCTCACTGGAGATTTGCTCCCACTTTGCCCGCCGAATTTTATTGTCAAATGCGGCAATAGCGATAAACTCTTCCTGACTACCGCCTTCAGGGCATCCCAAAGTGTTGCAATAGGGATATCAGGCGTGTCATTAACATCTAAGTAATCCACTATAGCCTTTGTAATCTGCTGTACTACCGTGGGGCGTTGGAGCATTGTCTCTTTGAGCCTCCAGAGGCGGCGAGTGGGCCGAGGACCAGTGAAGGCCAATGACATACACACTGCCGAGTGGTCCGATATTCTGCAAGGGAGTATCTCTACATGTTGTGCCTGCTGGGTCATTGTGCTAGTTTTTAGGAGATACTCAATCCTAGCGTAGGTCTCGTGGGGATGTGAGTAGAAAGTGTACTTGTTAGACCTGGCATCCTTGGCATGGTTTCCCCTGACTTTTTGCCTCTACCTCCTGTATTTTTGACACTGTGCTGGAATTCGTTTTTGCTGGTTTAGATGCTTTGGGCACTTTGCCACTGCTGATCAGTGCCAAAGTGCAAGTGCTCCCTGGTTAAATTGTTATTGTGATTGGTTATCCATGATTGGTATATTTGCTTTGCCAATAAGTCCCTAGTAAAGTGCACTAAGTGTGCCAGGGCTGGTGATTCAAGTGCTACTAGTGGGCCTGCAGCACTGGTTGTGCCACCCACAGGAGTAGCCCTAAGATGGTGTCTCAGGCCTGCCACTGCAGTGCCTGTGCGCAGTTTGTGAACTGCCATGTTGTCCTGGCCAGTGTACACACTTGCCAGGCCTAACCCTTCCCTTTTCTTACACATTGGACACCCCTATGGTAGGCCCAAGGTACCCCCCTGGGCAGGGTGCAGTGTATGTGAAAGGTAGGACATGTACTAGTGTGGGTAACATGTCCTGATAGTGAAATACTGCCAATTTAGTTTTTCACTATTGAAAGACTATCTTACCCTTAGGATAACATGGGAAATGCTGTGTAACATGGTTACCTGCATATCTTCCCATAGCAGCAAGATAGAAAGTTGGAATCTGGTACCCCTGAACTCAGAATTTAATTACAGATCTTTTAGTGAAGATGGTTTTTAAATTCTAAGTTTGGAAATAGCACTTTTAGAAAGTGGCTATTTTCTTGTTTAACCTTTCTGTGTGCCTCTGCCTGTTTGTGAATTGACTGTCTGGTTTGTGAGTGACAGGGGCTGGGGGTGGCTGCAGGAGCTGGGTGAGTCAGCACTAGGCTGAATAGACCTATCTGCATGTAGAGTAGTGGGAGGAGTAGCACCTGGGTCTGACTAGGGCTGTCCCTGCCTTCCACAATGCTGGCTCCACCTCCTGCGGTGTGTCTGATGACCCTGGCCCACACTCACAAAGGAAGGAGAGGTGCCCTGGCAGAATGCACCCTTAACTGGTTTGGACTGGGTCCAGGACCCCTCACACATGGAGAACAAAGCCTTTTGGGGTATAAATACTAGAGCTGAAACCCCTGAATTTTAGACTACTTTGTGATCAAGAAGAATCCCTGCCAAAGAAGATCAGCTGAAGAGACTGAGGAGAAGTACTGCCCTTGCTGTGTGTCTGGGGTTGGCCTGCAGTTTGCTGTTTCTACTGAGGAGAGATCTAAAGGACTTTGCTGTGTGCTGTGTCCCCTGCTTGAAGAAGGACTTTGCTGTGTGCTGTGTCCATCTGAAGAAAAGTCTCCAAGGGCCTGAGAAGAGCTGGCCTCCTGTTTCTGAAGTCCCAGGCACAAAAGGACTTCACCCCCAGCTTCCCTGTACTTCCTTGCTGGGAGTTCCAGTCTGCCAGGAGGGCCTGTAACTGTGTGTGAGGCCTCTCTTGCTGTTGGGAGCTGGAAGCGCGATGCAACGAGAGAAGCGTGACGCCGCCGCAGCCACTGTCGCATCATCGAGAAGCGTGTCGCCGCTGCTCGCCGCCGCAACACCGGAGAAGCGTGTCGCCGTCACCGAGGGTGTCGTCGCATCACCGGAGAAGCATGTCGCAGGGCCGTCGCATCGCTGAGGAAGCGCACCGCCGCTGATCGCCGCCGCATCACCGGAGAAGCGTGTCGCCGTCACCGAGGGTGTCGTCGCAACACCGCAGAAGCGTATCGCAGGGCCTGTCGCGGCTCAGAAGATCACTGAGTTCGCCGCACGGCCGTTGGGCGTGCACGCATCGCATCTACAGTGTCGCATCGCAACAAATACGCCATTTCATCGCATCGCACCGGATCAGCGCAACGCATCAAGGCGCCATTTTGTCGCACCGGAGCGCAGGAAGAACCGACGCATCGCCTTCACTGCGCCCCTTTTTGCTTGTTTTGCGTTACGCATCCCAGGTACTTTGAGACTGAAAGTGTCGCATTTGAGATCTACAAGTCTATTTCTGCAACAACCCTTTTTAAAGACATTCTACTGAGTTTTGTATGTTGGATTTTTGTCGTTTTGGTCTTGTTTAAGTTTAGTAAAGATACTTTATTTTTTTAAACTGGTGTAGTGTCCATTTGTGGTGTTTTCACTGTGTTACTGTGAGTGTTGGTACAAATACTTTACACATTGCCTTTGGGATAAGCCTGTCTGCTCGTGCCAAGCTACCAAGGGGGTGAGCAGGGGTTATCTAAAGTGTGTATCCCCCTTACCCTGACTAGAAGCAAGGGTCCCTATTTGGACAAAGGTACCTACCTCTGCCAACTAGAGACCCCCAGTTCTAACATTGGTGGTCAGCGGTGAGGATTTGAACTTGTATCTGTACTTGACCCACAGTGACTGGTGTACATCACTAGATTAGTGCAGACCACTACGCAGCCACATACTGTATTTTCTTTTTGGTTCTATTTTTGATCTGGTCCTAAATTCATCCAAGCATCATGTCTCAGAAGGGGAATGCAGCAAGTGAAAAGGCAGAATTGGAGTTCCACATTGAGGATGTGTATTCCTAAAAGGTAGACCAGCTTAAACAATTCTGCAAAGATTTGGAATGTCCCACAAGGAGTAGCGCTAAGAAAGATGAGCTACAAAAAGCCTTAAAAGCCTGGTGGGAGGCCAAAGGAGCTGCAGGAGGAGATGATGCAAATGAGGAGGTGGATGACCAGGGGAATGGGTTTGGGCCACAGGATTTGCCTGTGCCAGGAGCAGCCCCCAGGGCTGTCAGCATCCATTCCGCAGGAAGTCTCTCCCGGGAAGAGCGGGAAGAGAACTAGAGGATCAGGGAACATGAGCTAGAAGTTTTGAAACTACAGAACCAAAAAGCAGCAATTGAGGAAAAGCGATTGCTTTTGGAGAGTGAAAAGAGGGCAGAAGAGAGCAAGCACGCTCTAGCCCTGGAAGAAAAGAAATTGCTTTTGGCTCATGAATTGAGCATGAGGGAGCTGGATATTAAGGCCAAGCAGCTGGAGTCCAGTTCAAATGTTGGCAGCGCACAGCCAGTGCAAGGGGGTACAGTATACATACCCAAGGATATAGTGCAGAATTTCCAGAAGGGACAGGATATTTTTGCATGGTTTGAGTCATATGAGATATCTTTGAGGATGCATGAGGTGCCTGAAAAGAGCTGGGGGGCGGGCCTGTGGAAGCATTTTGAGGCATCAGGGACCGCAG
This sequence comes from Calotriton arnoldi, assembly GCA_963921515.1. NCBI lineage: Eukaryota > Metazoa > Chordata > Amphibia > Caudata > Salamandridae > Calotriton > Calotriton arnoldi. The sequence continues at coordinate 2,905,575 of CAWUFW010000761.1, forward strand.
TTTTGACACCTTTAGAGAAGGAGGGTGCCCTGACTTATGCCAAAATGAAGGAGGCTTTATGCCTCAAGTATGGGCTCACCCCAGAACAGTATAGAGTGAGGTTCAGGAACTCAAAGAAGAATGACTCAGACACTTGGGTTGAAAGTGTGAGAGTGTACACCCGCGCATTGGAAGGTTGGATGAAGGGCAGCAAAGTTACTGATTATGAGGGGTTGTGCCATCTAATTAGTTGGGAGCACTTGAGCAGTCTATGTGTTCCAGAGCTGCGCCAGCATCTTTTGGATAGTAAGTTAACTAATCCTAGTGAGCTTGCTAAGGAGGCGGACCACTGGACCAGCACCAGGGTCCATAAGGGGATTGTGGGTACCACAGCCAAAGGTGGGCAGGGTCCCCAGCAGAAGAGTGGGGGGGCAAAGGTAATCAAAAGGAGTTCTCTAAAGGGCCCCAAAATAATGCAGAGGGAAAGGAGTCCCAGCCCCCCCAGCCTAAGACGTCGCAGCCCCCTAAGGGCGGGCGTAGTAACTTCCCGGGTCCCCCCAGGTGTTACAACTGCAACGAGAAGGGCCACATTGCCCCTAAGTGCCCCAAGAAGTCCCAAGCACCCACTAGTGCTCCGTCACCGGGTTTAGTGAGTGTAGCTTTGGGACAGGAATTAGTTTCCAGTGGGGAGGAGGAGCAAGCAGTGATGACCCTTGTCTCTTTAGGAGACAGAGAGATGGTCCAGGAGTCCTACTTGCCTGAGAACACTAAAAAGTACAGGCAGTGGGTGACCATCAAAGGGAGGAGGGTGGAGGCTCTGAGAGACACAGGAGCCAGCGTGACATCCGTGAGGTGTCAGTGGGTGTCTGAAGAGCAGGTAATTCCCAATGCACTTCACCCTGTAGTTGCAGCAGACACCTCCGTGCGCCTCTGCAAAGTGGCGCAAGTTCCCTTTGAGTGGGGGGGGGGGTGTCTCAGGTTCCTTGAAGGTCGTTGTTAGTCCATCCATGCCTGTAGACTGTCTGCTAGGAAAGGACCTGGAGAGTTCCCCATGGAGGGAGGTGGAACGCCAGGCTCATTTGGAGATGTTGGGTCTGCCTGAGTGGGTTTGTGTGACCACTCGGTCAATGACAGCCAGTAGGGGCAACCAAGTGGACCTGGAGCCTGAAACAGTGGCCCAGGTACCTGCCAGGAAGAGGAAGGGCAGGGGGCGTGGGAAACCAGCCCCCACAATTCCAACGGTCCAGGAGGAGGCAGAACCTGAGGGGGATGCCCTGGAACCTACAAGGGAACAGGTAGCCGAACTGGGAGACCTGCCTGAGCTGACCCATTGGCAGTAAGAAGGAGGTCCCTCCAGGGAGGAGTTCTGCAAGGCGCAGAGAGAATGCCCTTCTCTCATTGGTATGCGGAAACAGGCCGCAGACCAGGCAGCAGGTGGCGAGTCCAAGAATCATCTCATTTACTGGGAGGATGGGTTACTCTATAGTGAGCCTAAGGTCGCTGAGCCCGGTGCAGCCCGTGTGCTGGTGGTACCCGAGCGCTTTAGGACCTTCCTACTGGGTCTGGCTCATGACGTGCCTCTCGCAGGTCATCTGGGGCATGACAAGACCTACCAAAGGCTTGTCACCCACTTTTACTGGCCCCAGATGAAGACGCACGTTGGTACACATTGTAGGACTTGCCAGACTTGCCAGGCAAGTGGCAAGAGTGGAGGGAAGTGTAAGGCTCCCCTCCAACTCTTTCCCGTGGTGAGCACCCCTTTCGAGCGGGTGGGCATCGACATTGTGGGGCCTCTGGAACCCAAGACAGCCTTAGGCAACAAGTTTATCTTGGTCTTGGTGGACCATGCCACCCGGTACCCGGAAGCTGTCCCTCTCTGGATAATCACTGCCCCCGTGGTGGGCCGTGCATTGATGGGGATCTTTTCCCGTGTGGGGTTCCCCAGAGAGGTGGTCTCCGACCGGGGTACCAACTTCATCTCGAAGTACATGAAGTCTTTGTGGGAGGAGTGTGGGGTAACTTACAAGTTTACCACTCCTTACCATCCTCAAGGGAATGGGTTGGTTGAGAGATTCAACCGAACCCTGAAAGGCATGATAATGGGCCTTGCGGAGCCCATGAGACGGAAATGGGACGTCTTCTTACCATGCCTGTTGTTTGCCTACAGGGAGGTGCCTCAGAGGTCCTTAGGGTTCAGTCCCTTTGAACTCCTGTATGCCACCCTGTTAGAGGACCTCTCAGTCTGGTGAAGGAGGGTTGGGAGAAATCCCCTGGTAAGACCCCCCAGGATGTGTTCAGCTATGTGCTGGCCTTCCGCAACCAGACTCAGCGCTTCAGGAAACTCGCTCAGGCGAACCTGGAAGCTAGCCAGGAAGAAATGAAAAGATGGTATGACCAGAATGCCACTCTGGTCGAATTTCAACCTGGGCAGAAGGTGTGGGTGATGGCGCCAGTGGAGCCCTGCGCGCTCCAAGACAAGTGGACTGGGCTATATGAGGCGGTGGAGCGCAAGAGCGATGTAACCTATCTGGTTGACTTGCAGTCTCCCAGGAACCCTTTGAGGGTCCTACATGTGAACCGCCTCAAGCCACACTTTGAGAGGTCTGATGTGACAATGCTCCTTGCCACAGATGATGGGGTGGAGGAGGAAAGTGACCCTCTTCCTGACCTCCTGTCAGCAGAGGAGCAAGATGGGTCAGTGGATGGGGTAAACCTCTCTCCCACACTGACCCCAGAACAGCAGAGGGACTGTCGCCATGTGTTGGGTCAGTTCGCCTCCCTGTTCTCCCTGACACCAGGAGTCACCAATTGGTGCATCCATGATGTGGATACTGGTGACAGCCTACCCGTGAAGCAGAAATTTTACAGGATAGCTGACAAGGTCAGGGCCAGCATCAAGGAAGAAGTTTCCAAGATGTTGGCGCTAGGGGTGAGTGAGCCCTCAAGCAGCCCGTGGGCTAGCCCAGTGGTCTTAGTACCAAAAGCTGCTGCACCCGGTGCCACTCCAGAACTCAGGTTTTGTGTGGACTACCGTGGGCTCAATGCGGTCACCAAGACTGACGCACACCCCATCACCAGAGCTGATGAGCTCGTGGATCGGTTAGGCGCTGCCCAGTACCTCAGTACGTTTGATTTAACTTCTGGGTACTGGCAGATTGCCTTAACTGAGGGGGCCTAGGAGAGGTCAGCGTTTTCAACGCCAGAGGGGCACTTCCAGTTCCGTGTCATGCCCTTTGGGTTGAAGAACGCCCCTGCCACCTTCCAGAGACTGGTCAACCAGGTACTGTCCAGGCTGGAGGAATTCAGCGCCGCATACCTGGATGACATTGCTGTGTTCAGCTCCAGTTGGGAAGAACATTTGCAATACCTCTGCGAAGTGTTGAAGGCTCTGCAAAGGGCAGGCCTCACTATCAAGGCCAGCAAGTGCCAGATAGGGCAGGGATCCGTGGTGTACTTGGGACACCAGGTAGGGAGCAGCCAGGTGGCGCCCCTCCAAGCGAAGATTGATACCATTCTGGCTTGGGAGCCCCCCAAGACCCAGACAGAGGTGAGAGCCTTTTTAGGACTCACCGGGTATTACCGCCGATTTGTCAAGGGGTATGGCACCATTGTTGCCCCCTTGACAGAGCTGACTTCAAGGAAGCAGCCCAGGAAGGTGATCTGGACCGATGCTTGCCAGACCGCGTTTGATGCCCTGAAAGCTGCCATGTGCACGGCACCCGTGCTCAAGGCGCCTAATTTCTCCAAAGAGTTTGTGGTGCAGACAGATGCTTCAGAGCATGGAGTGGGAGCAGTACTCTCACAACTGAACGACGAGGGCTTGGACCAACCCGTAGCTTTCATTAGCAGGAGGCTACTTCCCAGGGAACAGAGGTGGAGTGCAATTGAAAGGGGAGCTTTTGCTGTGGTCTGGGCACTGAAGAAGCTAAGGCCCTACTTGTTTGGGACTCACTTCCGGGTTCAGACAGACCACAGGCCCCTCAGATGGTTAATACAGATGAGGGGTGAGAACCCAAAACTGTTGAGGTGGTCCATCTCCCTACAGGGAATGGACTTTACGATGGAACACCGCCCTGGTACAGAACACGCCAATGCTGATGGTCTGTCCAGGTTCTTCCGCCTTAGTGATGAGAACTCCCCAGGGGATGGGTAGTTCTCCCCACTTTTCAGCTGGAGGGGACACGTGTTAGACCTGGCATCCTTGGCGTGGTTTCCCCTGACTTTTTGCCTCTTCCTCCTGTATTTTTGACACTGTGCTGGAATTCGTTTTTGCTGGTTTAGATGCTTTGGCACTTTGCCACTGCTGATCAGTGCCAAAGTGCAAGTGCTCCCTGGTTAAATTGTTATTGTGATTGGCTATCCATGATTGAAATATTTGCTTTGCCAATAAGTCTCTAGTAAAGTGCACTAAGTGTGCCAGGGCTGGTGATTCAAATGCTACTAGTGGGCCTGCAGCACTGGTTGTGCCACCCACAGGAGTAGCCCTAAGATGGTGTCTCAGGCCTGCCACTGCAGTGCCTGTGCGCAGTTTGTGAACTGCCATGTTGTCCTGGCCAGTGTACACACTTGCCAGGCCTAACCCTTCCCTTTTCTTACACATTGGACACCCCTATGGTAGGCCCAAGGTACCCCCCTGGGCAGGGTGCAGTGTATGTGAAAGGTAGGACATGTACTAGTGTGGGTAACATGTCCTGATAGTGAAATACTGCCAATTTCGTTTTTCACTATTGAAAGGCTATCTTGCCCATAGGATAACATGGGGAATGCTGTGTAACATGGTTACCTGCATATCTTCCCATAGCAGCAAGATAGAAAGTTGGAATCTGGTACCCCTGAACTCAGAATTTAATTACAGATCTTTTAGTGAAGATGGTTTTTAAATTCTAAGTTTGGAAATAGCACTTTTAGAAAGTGGCTATTTTCTTGTTCAACCTTTCTGTGTGCCTCTGCCTGTTTGTGAATTGACTGTCTGGTTTGTGAGTGACAGGGGCTGGGGGTGGCTGCAGGAGGCTGGGTGAGCCAGCACTAGGCTGAATAGACCTATCTGCATGTAGAGTAGTGGGAGGAGTAGCACCTGGGTCTGAATAGGGCTGTGCCTGCCTTCCACAATGCTGGCTCCACCTCCTGCGGTGTGTCTGATGACCCTGGCCCACACTCACAAAGGAAGGAGAGGTGCCCTGGCAGAATGCACCCTGAACTGGTTTGGACTGGGTCCAGGACCCCTCACACATGGAGAACAAAGAATTTTGGGGTATAAATACTAGAGCTGAAACCCCTGAATTTTAGACTACTTCGTGATCAAGAAGAATCCCTGCCAAAGAAGATCAGCTGAAGAGACTGAGGAGAAGTACTGCCCTTGCTGTGTGTCTGGGGTTGGCCTGCAGTTTGCTGTTTCTACTGAGAAGAGATCTAAAGGACTTTGCTGTGTGATGTGTTCCCTGCTTGAAGAAGGACTTTGCTGTGTGCTGTGTCCATCTGAAGAAAAGTCTCCAAGGGCCTGAGAAGAGCTGGCCTCCTGTTTCTGAAGTCCCAGGCACAAAAGGTCTTCACCCCCAGCTTCCCTGAACTTCCTTACTGGGAGTTCCAGTCTGCCAGGAGGGCCTGTAACTGTGTGTGAGGCCTCTCTTGCTGTTGGGAGCTGGAAGCGCGACGCAACGAGAGAAGCGTGCGCCGCAGCCGCTGTCGCATCATCAAGAAGCGTCTCGCCGCTGACGCAGTTCGCCGCCGCAACACCGGAGAAGCGTGTCGCCGTCACCGAGGGTGTCGTCGCATCACCGGAGAAGCGTGTCGCAGGGCCGTCGCATCGCTGAGGAAGCGCACCGCCGCTGATCGCCGCCGCATCACCGGAGAAGCGTGTCGCCGTCATCGAGGGTGTCGTCGCAACACCGGAGAAGCGTGTCACAGGGCCTGTCGCGGCTCAGAAGATCACCGAGTTCGCCGCCCGGCCGTCGGGCGTGCACGCATCGCATCTACAGTGTCGCATCGCAACAAAGACGCCATTTCATCGCATCGCACCGGATCAGCGCAACGCATCAAGGCGCCATTTTGTCGCACCGGAGCGCAGGAAGAACCGACGCATCGCCTTCACTGCGCCCCTTTTTGCTTTGAGACTGAAAGTGTCGCATTTGAGATCTACAGGTTTATTTCTGCAACAACCCTTTTTAAAGACATTCTACTGAGTTTTGTATGTTGGATTTTTGTCGTTTTGGTCTTGTTTAAGTTTAGTAAAGATACTTTATTTTTCTAAACTGGTGTAGTGTCCATTTGTGGTGTTTTCACTGTGTTACTGTAAGTGTTGGTACAAATACTTTACACATTGCCTTTGGGATAAGCCTGTCTGCTCGTGCCAAGCTACCAAGGGGGTGAGCATGGGTTATCTAAAGTGTGTATCCCCCTTACCCTGACTAGAAGCAAGGGTCCCTATTTGGACAAAGGTACCTACCTCTGCCAACTAGAGACCCCCAGTTCTAACAGTACTCCCTCTCCGTCGGGTGATGAGCCCTCCATATGTCAGTCAGCCCTGCCTCAGTCAGAAGCTGCCGTCCCTCCTTGGTGAGGGACCCGGTCTGCCCATGACGCTAGCTTGATCTGTCTACATCATTATCAAAAGCTAGGTTAAAGTCTCCCCCTATAACCAACGATCTGTTGGTTGATTTAGATAAATCCAACACCACCTCATGAAGAAATCCCTCTTGACTCTCGTTCGGGGCATATACTGTGCCAACAGTAAAGGAGTGTGGGCCCAGTTTGAATGTGTGTGCCAGCATCCTACCCCTGATCTCGGCTCGTTTGGGGCCAACTCTACCATTAAACTTAGAAGAGACTAGAATGGCCACCCCAGCTGTCTTGGTGGAGTGAGATGAGAAAAATTGCTGAGGGAACCCCCTGGCTTTTAGTCTATAACTTTCCCTTGACAGAAGGTGTGTCTCCTGGAGAAGACAGATATGTGCGTCCACGTTCTCCAGAAACGAAATAACGGCCCGCCTTTTAATCGGGTTGTTAAGGCCTTTCACATTCAATGAGATAATCTTAAGGGTTGTAGTCATGTGATTGGGTTTATTGGATCGCTATACATAGCTGAATGCCTGGTTATGACCATGAGGGCCGGCCATTTTGCGAGTTGACAGGTGTTTATGCGCCAGCAATCTAACTCCTGAGGAGTTTCTTCGAGCTTTAGGAGGTATATGCGAGGGAGGAGGAGGACTAAGGAACCCCATAACATTATAAACTGAAACAGACATAACTGAGAAACAGTACAATAGTCCTGGGTGAAAGACCCAATGAGTAGGCGTGAGATGTCAGCAGGACCCATTCCGCCCCCGCCCCACCCGGGCCCCAACTCTTTAAAAGAACAGGAGGTTTCATACTTTAGGCTCTCAAGACCCCGGGTCCCACCCCGACGACATGATCAGGCATTTATCAATCTGCGTTAAGAGTGTCTTCTTCCAGGGAGGCAATGACCACCTTTCTCTCTTTAGCAATAGTCTCTGGATCCGGCAGGAGGTGAAGCGGAGTCCAGCCTACCCTTTGCGACCTCTATGCTCTCGGGGGTCTATTTTTGGAGTTCGCCTGTGCAGAAGCATCCCGATCATACTCCGATAAGTTCAACAGCTGTTTGGCCTCCTGCTATGATCTGATATGGTGTGTCTTACCGTCCCATTTAAAAATTAGTCGGAAGGGATGGCCCCAAGAGTATGGGATATCATTAGATCGCAGGTGGGAGTAATTGGCCTAAACTCCCTCCTCTTTTGCAATGTGGAGGCCAATAGGTCATGAAACAAGAGGGGCCGGGAAACCCGGAACTTGATGGGTTGCTTATCTCAGGCCTCTTGGAGGATCTGTTCTTTAAGTTGAAAGTCGTGGACACATGTGAGGATGTCTGGCAGCGGGGATGGCGCCGCTCTCACTGGGCCTACTGTGTGCGTTCGGTTTAATTTGATCCGCTGTTCCGGTGGGGCACCCAGAATGAAGCGAAAGAGGTCCTCCACGTAAGCTTCAATATCTGACCCCTCCGCTCCCCGGGGGAACGCACGGATTCGCATGTTGTTGCGTCGGGAGCGGTTTTTGAGGTCCTCCGTGTGTGCCTGGAGATCCAGATGCTGGTCCTGTAAAAGGAGAACTTCCTGTTGGAGCTGATTTATCTCTTCGTCCCTAGTGGATGCCTGTGTCTCCAGAATGTCCACTCTGTCGCCCAACGAGTCTAGGTCCCTCCGAACCTCCCGGATCTCCTAGGCCAGCTCCTTCTTCATGGTGTGGGGGTCGTCCTTCAGGGAGGCAAACAGAGTCTCAAGGAAGGCACGTGTCACTGGGGCATCTATTTCCCCCACTTCTGGGCCTTCAGGGCCACCAGACGGGGATGGGGTCGCATCCGCGCTACAAGTGTTGGACTTAAGGAGGAGGTCCTTGACGGAGCGTTCCTTCTTATTTTGATTGGAGGCCATTTCCAATTTAAGCAGTGGCTTTCGCTTATTTAGATGAAGCACAGCTGTATCTTGTGCGGTGCTCTCTCAGGGTCAACCAGTTTTAGGCGTAGTTCTCTCCGGCCCACCCCGTCCCCGGACACCCCGGTCCCGGAACGCTTGAATCCGACCTCAACCACCCGTGGGCAGTCTGGTTCCTGCAATCCGCCCCGCCAGGGCAGGCATCAACACTGCCGGGGTCTGTACAGCAGCTGCTCCGTCTTCTAGGTCAACCAGTTCGTAATTAGACCCTGGGCTCGTGGCTACCCCCACCCGATCGGACTTCACAGGCCGCTCGGCCCTGTCGTTCGTGGGCGCGACCCAACTATGGATTCCAGGGGGGGGGGTGGCACCCCCAGCCTGACCCAGTTGTTTGAATCTTGGTCTGTAAAGGAGGGGGGTGTTCTTATTCCTATGCGCGTATTCTTGACCCCGTAGGCTCAAGACTCTACTCTTTGTATCCAGCTAGGCAGCTCCCGCATCGGGCCAAATGCCTCCCCCTCTCCCCTCCCCTGACGGCACCAACCTTCTTCCACGGAGAACAGACTGGAGTACCTATCCCGGCCCTGTGCTGCATACTGTCCCGGGCCAAACCAGTCACACCGTGCCAGGCCGCAAGATCACCAGCCGAGAAACGTAGAGGAGCCGGCCTCGCGCTCGCTCTGTTTAAGGCCAATTAGGCCGGGGGGAGCCCAAGCGGAGAGCCCCATGCCCTACCCGTGCGGCGGCCGATTCTGCACTCTCAGCGGCCAAACTCGGCTTCACAGAGCTGTGGGTCCTCACTGAGGGGTCCGGGCCTCTTGTTGTAGGTGTGTTTCCTGGTGTATGGTCAGGGGGAGGGAACGACACTCACCTCCCCCGGAGTGCAGGTATGGCCGCCCGATCTCCTTGCAAGCTGGAGGGCGCTTGGATCTACAAGGTGCCTGCTCCTTGACTTAGAAGCCGATCTGCGCCTCTCTCCGTCGAGACCCTCCGCTTCTTTGCCCCGCAGCATCTCTGTTCGCAGCTCCCAAGCGCTCGTTGGAAGGGGAAGGGCAGAATCCGCCTACTCCAACTCGGGCGGCCTCCGGGCAGGCTCGGTGTCCGTCTCCCCACTCCGGGCCGTCTGGTGTGTCTGGGTCTTCTGCACCACTCCGGATGCCCCCGATCAATCGGTGCTGAACCGGTCGATTGCAAAGTCGCCCACCTTCAGGCGCTGCCGATCTGAGGCCCAACTTCGCTCGGGGCCAGCTGCACTGCTTGGGCAAGTACTGGATTTCCCTGTCTCCCCCACAGCTCGCTCTGGCTGGTATTGGCTCCGGGGTGTCGCTGGGGAGGGGGGGACGAAGTCTCGACACACTTCCCGGTCTGCTGCGCAATGCTGTGTCAGTGGGGCCCAGACGGTAGGACGGAGCGGCGAGCAGGCACGTCCTACTCGTCCGCCTCTTGGCCACGCCTTATGTTTAAATTTTTAAGCCTTTTCCAGCTGTATTTTGGAAGAGTCACGATGAAACATCCCCTCCCTCATGACTTGCAATATGGTGATTATTTACAGTTGGTGGCATATTCCTGGCATACTATGGATGACACTATTTTGACACATTGACATTGTATACTTCTGGAAGATTACCTTAAACTTTTCCAAGGCCATTTCCCCTTGTCCGCCAGTCACTTTTCCAGAAACAGCTGACACCATCTCGCTCTCTGAAACATCCTCGTTTTTAGGTTCTTCATGAAAAATTGTAGGCTTTGTTGTTATAGAAGGCTCAGAGCTCTGTTTGATTTCTCCCTCTATAATTGTTTCAGTTTCAGATTCCACCATTTTCAGAACTGGTGAATGTATGTCTTTTTTAGAGAATTCCTCTGAGGTCAGAATCTCCTCCAATGTTTCATTTTTCTTGCTGTCATAGACCTGCAGAGATTCCAAGATCACAGAGTTAGTTAACCATGCACAGTGGTGCTGGAATAATTTTCAGAGCAGGGGTGCTGCCATCAGTGTTACATCACCAAGGTCATAGAAATTGTGAAAAATCCAAGCGTTACACAAAGAACAAGTGTAGCAAATGAGTCATACCCATTCAGCAGGAGAGCAGTAAGGGTGTGGTATATAGCCAGTGGTGTATTTTGTAGTGTACTGTCGCAAATATATTAATATAGCATGGTATGATAGCGCATTGTCATTTACAGACAGCACATTTTCCATTGAAATGGCCACTACATTTTCCACAGGCATGCAGTTTTACTGAAAAAAAGATAAAGCGCAGAAACGGCAATGTGCAGACATTGGGTTTCAGCTACTAATATTTGAACATCACTAAGTAAAGTGTCTTGATTTGTTTTCAATTGGGGAGATCTGCTGCCAGATTATGCCAGGGTTATTCAATAGGGCCCTTTTGCCATCTTGCACTGTTATTTGCCTCAATGGCCCAGTGCAACAATGACATTTCAAAACAACCAACAGATTTTGCGTTGTTGATTATGGTGAAGCTTGCTTTTGTACTGGCAGATTGGTGCAGACAACAATGCAAAATAGCTTCACACCATTTTAATCAAAGTATTCCCACCTTCGGGTCACTTCTGAGTTGGTGAAGAGGGAGCAGCACCCCAGGTACGTCTTCACATTAAAGAATGGGACTTGACTTTAAGTAAAAATTGAATGTTGGAGATATGCCAGTAGGTGTGGCATGAATATGAATGAGCAGTAAGGAAAAAACAAAGCATATCTTAAATAGAAATTTCACTGTAGTTATATGATACCACGCACATTTAGAATGACGCTGAAGTTCCTAGAGAGGGTCAGCCTGCAACATGCATTAATATTTGAACATAAATACTTATTTACTAACATGGGTGTTCAGGGAGGACGGCGGGATAATGCATGCCTACGTTTTAATTTTGAGGCCTTGCGTAGCAGGAAACCTGCAAGCTTTACTACTGGGACAGTAGTGCTGGAGAAGAACCTGGACATCAGGTATGTTGTAATATTTAAAACAGAGAGATAGATGCTAACTTATGTTTATCTAATGTCAGATTTTGTTCATTCACTCTGATGCATTTAATGCAACATTACATGATGTCAGCTCTTTTTCCACAGAAAATGCCACTAAATGAATGTAATTGTTTAGGAAATACCTCTTTAGGCAAATCCACAATTTAACAAGCAAGAGAGAAGAATTCTTATCATTATATAAACATTAAGTACTGGATTTAATTGTGTGGGCATTATATACACTATGTAGTAGGTACTACCATTGTTGTAATACACAACACAGCATAATTTATGCAAACCTCAAATATTGTGCCTGGCACCTTCTCTTCAGCGTCAATGAGAACGGGAGAAATTCTTGTCGCCACCTTGCTTACTGAAGTAGGCTTCTTTCCAGATTCTTCATGAGAAAAGTTGAATTTTGTGCTCAGGGAGTCACCCCTTTGAATTGTTTCCATACCAAGCCTAATCATTTCCTGAACTGATGATGAAGCAGTCTCTTTAGCTGATTCCTCTTTGGGTAAAACCTCCTCTAATGTTCCTTCGTCTTTACTGGTAGACACCTGAGAATGTTTTCAAAGTTAGAATTAAGTAATTTGTTTTAAAGTAATGCTTCCTTTTTAAACTTTTCAACACATTACTTGAAAAATAAAGTTTGCAACACAAATAGGTTCATCCCTTTTTCTGTAAAACAATGAAGTTGAACTCTTATTAGTTTGACAGAGAAATAGACAAAATACTATTGGAGTTGTATATTAAGCAAAATAATATAATCTTAGAAAGTAATAGCCTACGTTAAGCTGTACTGGAATCTTCTGTATCTATAAGATGCTATCTACTTCCCAAGCATGCTCAGATTCAAAACAGGCTAAATCAGTAATTTAACCCCGGACTGTTCAGACGTCATTGATATTACAATGACCACAGAGAAAGACATGCCTCACTTGCCTCATTTCCTTCATGATGTATTTGTGGAGGTGGGAGCTGGGGTGCTGATTATCTTGACAAAATCTGTACTTTTGATTAGAGTGGTGAGAAGCTATCAGGACACTTTTTATATTTTGAAATGGAGAAGTGAGTAGTGTTTGGACACACAATATCCTTCAAAGTTAGTGTTCAGACATCAGGACCATTTTTTTTACTTAGGCTGGTTGTGAGGAGACACCAAGTATAGTAAATTTGGATTAAAGTGTAGAGGCTGGATGCACACAAGGTATGGTTTGGATTTTGATCACGATACACTAATCATGCTTTGGACAGGAAGAAATAGCATACCACCAACAAAGTTGTTTTGTTTTTTGATACATGAACTTAATAAAAGCACATTACACCACATTCTCTAAAGCAGGCATGACATTGAGAAGACTGCAGCACCAAATGATGGGCAGGTAGAATCAAAATAGCAGGAAGAAACATGGCTTGGAATAGGAGAAATACATAGATGGCTGGAGGGAAAGACAAAATGTGATCTTGAATGGAAGGAAAACAGAGATAGAAAGGAGGGTAAGGCATTAGGATCGATCTGCAAGAGACAGATACATGGAAGGCAAAACACCGACTGGGCAAGAAAAAGAGGTGAGCACTGGGCCAGAACATAGATGTGAGAGGGTATATAAGGGAATGAGGAGGGTAACAAAATAATGGGAATGAGGGAGGCAAAGATGGGGAGCAAGGAGTCACAAATGACCTGGAAGCTGGTAATGAAAGTGAAGTATACAATAGAGTATCCTGTTTACAATGTAATAAGAGGTCAGGCGTGGCAGCAAGGAGCAAAATGTATTCGAATCAAAACATAGCTTCTCTCTTAGCCAGAACCTCTAGAAGAAGTAAACCAGGCATATTTTGGATTGATATATCAAAAAAGACCTGATTGTACACGGGCACAACATTTTTCCAGGGATCCTAAGGGCAGGGTAGTGATATCTTCGCCGAAAAGGGAGGCTTCTAAAGAATGCCACTAACAGCCGGACCTGGGTGTCCAAATTTCAATGTTTGTCAATCCACCTCACTTGTACCCCCACTTGTTAGTCTATACAAGAAAAAATATGTGAGGGGTTAGAAAGTACCTCACGTAAGCATCACCAAGGGAGCTGCTGGTAGGTACTCACCAGTTTGCTCACGTTTTTCATCATTGGTGACTTTCATGACCGTGAAGAAATGAAATGCGTGTCAAATATACATTTTAGGAGGTGAAGAAAAAGAAAAAGAACAGATAAATAGTGATATGTGAAAGAATGCACAAAAAGTGCTTGTTTCATGCTATCCCACTTGGACCGCGTAGTGAGAAAAAAGGTAAACTCGCTTCTCCAAGCTAAAATGAGTTGGGACTCACTAGCAAATAAGCCTACTTTATTGGATGCCGTGAGCCCACTCAGGTTAAAAAAAGAACAAAATGTTGCAGACCACTTCAATTAGGAAAGGCCAACATGTTTCATTGCCAAATACCTTTCTGCAATTTCATCAGGGCTCGGGCCAGTCTTCACCTCACTGGTATTTCAATCTGAGCCTGGGGTGACTGACAAAAAGAGAAAAGAAAAAGACGGTGCCAAACAATAAGGACATCTTAAAACATTAAAATGTTACCGGGCATATTTGCCCAGCGGGAAACATATATTACTCAGTAGTCACGGTATATTTACCAGGTGGTTGCCCTCAGCATTCATACCGGCAACCCACCTCCTGGGGGGTGTTCTCCAATCGTTAGCCACACATCCCCTGTGTACACACGCAGTTGCTGCCTGTCAACCTGTGGGTATATGCACACATGTGGATCACTATGTGCATGAACTTTGGTTAATTGTTTAACATGTTCCCCGTCTAGAGCGGAATCATTTACCCATCCTTCACTGATTTATTCTGCGCTGTATAGTAATGAATATGCCGACTGACATTGGGGTATCTGTGATAGTATAAAATTGTTTATGGGTAATATGGTGACCGCCACCGCGCCTCTCAGACACTACTACCTCTAACCTCCTTGTACGCTAGGGTTCCGATATTTTAAGGAGAGTCTCCTCACCCCGATTCTTGGGCCACTCACAATATAATGCCCCTGGCATTCACACTGCCTCGTCTCGTGAATCTCAAGGACCGCCGGGCTCTCTCACAGTCCTACAACCAGGCATACACAATTTTACCACTTGGGGACGCGAGTCCGGCTTCGCTCCGCTCAAACGCCTGTCGCGGTCGCGCTCTACTTCAAGAGCGTGCACTTGAAGGACCTACAGAGCCACGCCCAGTAACCTCTTATCAATGCGACCACATCCGAGAAACAATCATCAGCGCCATCTTGAAATAGTATTGTGAAGGTAGTTTCTAATGCTGAAGTTGTTTATAATGTGTCCTGCATTTATGTCGGCCAGTTCGAGGAGAACTTCATCCATCACATCTCCAACCCCTTCCAACAGAACATCTCCCTCTGGAAGAGGTTTATTGATGATGTGATATGTATCTGGACTGGGCCTGAGGTTAGATTGTTGGACTTCCTGAAATGGCTCAACGAGTTGGCAATGAAACATGTTGGCCTTTCCTAATTGAAGTGGTCTGCAACAATTTGTTCTTTTTTTTAACCTGAGTGGGCTCACGGCATCCAATAAAGTAGGCTTATTTGCTAGTGAGTCCCAACTCATTTTAGCTTGGAGAAGCGAGTTTACCTTTTTTCTCTCACTACGGGGTCCAAGTGGGATAGCACAAAACAAGCACTTTTTGTGCATCCTTTCACATATCACTATTTATCTGTTCTTTTTCTTTTTCTCCACCTCCTAAAATTTATATTTGACACGCATTTCCTTTCTTCACGGTCATGAAAGTCACCAATGATGAAAAAGGTGAGCAAACTGGTGAGTACCTACCAGCAGCTCCCTTGGTGATGCTTACGTGAGGTACTTTCTGACCCCTCACATATTTTTTCTTGTATACTTTAACAAGTGGGGGTACAAGTGAGGTGGATTGACAAACATTGAAATTTGGACACCCAGGTCCGGCTGTTAGTGGCTTTCTTTAGAAGCCAAGCTTTTGGGCGGAGATATCACTACCATGCCCTTAGGATCCTTGGAAAAATTTTGTGTCCGTGTACAATCAGGTCTTTTTTGATATGTTGATGTTACGAGTGGAGGGCGACCTGACTGGTCTCATGCTCCTTCTTGTGGATGATATTTTGGATTGAGCCAGTGATGGACACAGGTGTGTAGTGAAATGCAGGGTGGAGACATAGGACATTACATAAATATATTTTGAAATGGGTGGGAAATCAAGTATGTTTAAATCAGAAGAATTTTTTTCTGTGTTTCTTGGATGAGAGGGCTGGGTCATGGTACAGGATGGATAGAAGAAAAATAATCAAAATATAGCATTCCATCATAGCACCTTGACTGCATTCATCAGAATAATCACAGAACTAATCACTGACCCCAACTATGTACTGTCAACAAGAACTATTTCTCTCAAATAAAGAATTATCACTGTACTGAAACTTTGATTTTATAGAATATTATTCCAGATTACCTCAAATGTTACACAAGGTATTTTCTCTTTCCCATCGGTCTCTGTTTCAGAAGCAGGTGGTACCACCTCATTTACAGAAAATTCCTTCGCTTTAGGTTCTTCATGCGAAATCCCTGGTTTTGCTGTGATGCTAGGCTCAGGCCTCTTGTCCAATTTGCCCTTTTTAAATGTTTCAGTACCAACTTCAATTATTTCCTGAATGGGGGAAGCTGTGTCTTGTTTAGTTGATTCCTCTGACAACAGAACCTTCTCTGGTGTTGCTTCTTTCTTGCTGACAGTAACCTGCTGTTTCCACAGACACAAAGAATTAAGAAACTGTACATTCTACACTATTATAACTATTATACAGTGGCAGAATGAACAAATGACTACAGCATACCATGGCAAACAAGGAAATTGAATAAAGCATTGCTTTCATTAGTTTATGACGTTCCCATTGAAAGAGCAATGGTCGTTGACACAACTAGACTCTAGTCTTTGAAAGCAAGCCAACTACCACCTTTTAAAAGAAAACAGCAAATAACATAATTTCTGATTTAATTCACTCACCAACATGAAGCATCAACAGCAAAATACCCTTTTGTACTTGACCCCCAATGTCTCTATGTCTAGCAAGTCTTGTAATCTAAACACACACATTATTTCTTTCTCAGTCATGAATCTAAGGACCTAACTTTAGAGGTGGGCAGTAATGAGAAACCTTCCACAAACTGGTTGCTAGTCCATTTGCTCCTCTGTTGTATCCCCAGCCTCATTTAGTTTTTATTTTCTGAGGACAAACCTCATTGTGAGAATTTGCCTTTATAAATATAAAAAAACTGCAGATAGATCCAACATGCCACCATGGAATGGTGAAGCTGTTCTCGATGTTTTCTGCTGAAGTCGCTGCAACCATTAAGGCAAAAGCTGCTTCAGAGAAAAAAAACCTGACACGGTGGAAAACACTGAGTGCCTGATTACGAGTTTACGTGTTATTTAATGCAACTGATAAACAATGATATCACAAGGTAGGTTATTTATCGGGTGCAATAAATAACATTATTACGAGTCTTTGGGGAATAACAAGAGGATTTAGGTGTTTAACGCACCAAAATCTGCATGATATAGTAAATACCATATGCTTTTCCTCAGTTAAATTTTGGTAGGTTTGGCCGAAATTTAATAAAAGGTGAGTTATTCAAAGCATTTGATAATTGTCAGATGCATTGAGTACCTTCCAACTAGTAATTCCAACTCACACATAAACAGGGGTTTAATCATTGGTTTGAATTAACCAATCCACTCAATACACATACCAAACAGTTAGGTAAATGAAGAACAATGAAACCAAACTATGATTAGAAAATAATTAGTAATTATTTGATTATTAAAAAGACTCTGAACATATTTTGAATAGAACATTCTCAAATGTCTTAATAAATTTGTTTGGATAACGATTAATTCAATTGAAGATATCTTCCGTCAGACAGAACAGATTTCATCAGAATTGTGCAATAGGGCACGTCTGCAATGTTGCACTAATATTTACACCAATGGAACAGTGCACAAATAACATTTCAAAGAACTAACAAATGCAAACACAAGATGTTGCACTGTCGAGCAGGGCGAAGTTTATTATGTATGAGTAGGTCGGTGCAAAATAGCCTGACACCAGTTCAATCAATGCAATGCAATTTCTCGGTAATTTATGAGTTGAGGATGAGGCAGCAGAACCCTAGGTATGTCTTTCAAATAAAGAATCCGCTTGAGGGTACCAGGTAATATTTGAATTTTGGTGAGATGGTGTCAATATGAATTTGTAAAGGAGGTCAAGTGGAATCAAAGTAGTATACTTACAAAGAGATTTCTGCATGGCTATATAACATTAAGCACACTAGGAAAGTGTTGCAGGTCCTAGAGAGGGTCAGTCACCAATGTGCATTAGGTATATGTTTCAACTTTCATACTCATATCGTAGCTTGGTGGTTCATGGAGGGTGAAGAGCCAGTACACAGGGATATTTTGAAACTCTGGCCTGGCGCAGCAGGAAACCTGGAAGCTTTAGAACTGGTAGGCTGGTGTTGGAAAAGAACTTGAACATCAGATACTTTGTGAACTGATGATAGGGAGCTGGTATATTATTTTGTCATGTCATATTTTTCCTATCCAACCTGATGTCACAAGTTTTCTGTTTTTTACATAGAAAATACCGGTAAGTAAATGTAAGTGTTTCGGTAAGACCTCTTTAGGCAAATTCCAATTCAATGGGCAGGTGAGGTAAAGTGCTATCATTACATATTAAAGTATTGCCTATACTTGTGCACACAGCATGTACATTGTAGTAAGGACTACCATTTTTTCAATACACTGGCATTTTATAGCATCCACAGCATCCTTTACATACCTCAAAAACTGTGCCAGAAAAATTCTCTTCAGAGTCAATAACTAGTGTAGAAACAGTTGACACCACCTCACTCACTGGAGTAGACTTCTTTCCAGATTCTTTGTGAGTAAAGTCGAGTTTTGTTTTGACAGTCACTCCCCGTTGAATTGTTTCTACACCTGTCTTGATTATTTCCTGAACTGATGAAGAGGGAGTATCTTTTTCTGAATCCTCTATGGGTAGAAATTTCTCTGCTTCCCCTTCTTCCTCAATGACAGACACCTGAGGTTGCTTCAAAATAAGAATTAGTTAAGTAGTTGTAATGTGACACTTTCCTTTTTAAACTTCACAATACACTGCATGACTAATAATGTTGGTAACAAAAATACGTTCATTCCCTTTCTTCTGAAAACAAGGAAGTTGAACTCTTATTAGTTTGATGTAGAAATAGACAAAATACTATTAGGAGTTATATATAAAGGAATTCATGCCATCTCAAAGAGTAATAACTCACTTTAAATGTGGTGGAACCTTCTGATTCTAATATATGCAGTCCAAGGCATGCCTAGACTGGCTTTGAAATGGGAAAGCAAGGAGTAATAGGACATGCAATATGCTTCAAATTGTAAGGTCAAAAGAGTGTTCAGACAATAGGATCGTTTTCAATTGAAGCTGGTGGTGAGGGGGTACCAGGTACAATAAAATTGCTTCACAGTGTAGAGGTTAAGAGCAAGCAAAGGTATGTTTTGGACTTGAGGTATAGTAAACCATTCTTGCTTTGGACAAGATAAATGGCATACCACCAAGAAAGCTATTTTGTTCTGTGATGGAGGCTAGGGTGGCAAAAACGTCTTGATAGGAATGGGCATCTTGTACCCAGCTCAGATTTGCACAGGTTACTTAATTTGACTGTAAAGAATCACACTATGTTCTCTGATACACAACTGACATGGGGGACCTGGCAGGGCCTATTGATGGGCAGAGTGAAATCAGAAGGAGGAAACACAGAGATTGGGGGAGGAAGGAGAGACAAAAACTGTGAAGCGGATGGGGAGGTAAACAGAACCCAGGGAAAGACATGACCCAGGAACTCAGAGACATGGAGGGTAGGGGCACAGATGGGAGAGGGTGCAGTGAGCAGCTGGGCAGAAGATGTAGGAAGGGACAAGGATGGAAACCGAGTGAAGCAAATGGAGAAGACATGGATGAATGGAGAGCAATGAGTGACACAGGATTGGAAATTGGTAATGAAGGAGAGAGATATACAGATGTAAGTGCTGACTTAGCAAGCGCATCTTCAGTCATCAGTAAACCAAGCATATGTTTATTTGAGCAGCAGTAAACAAGAGTACACCAAGCATGCATTCGACTGGTGAGTGGACGGATGACAGGAGACCAATTTATTATACAGTGGGTTGGATAGCAGGTTTACATTTTTAAGCCTTTTCCAGCTCCATTTTGGATGTGGCACGATGTAACATCCCCTCCCTCATGACTTGCAGTATGGTGATTATTTAAAGTTGGCGGCATATTTCTGGCATACTATGGATGACACTATTTTGATACATTGACATTCTATAATCTTTGAAGATTACCTCAAACTTTTCCAAGGCCATTTCCTCTTGTCCGCCAGTTTCTTTTCCAGAAACAGCTGACACCATCTCGCTCTCTGAAACATCCTCGTTTTTAGGTTCTTCATGAGAAATAGTAGGTTTTGTTGTGATAGAAGGCTCAGAGCTCTGTTTGATTTCTCCCTCTATAATTGTTTCAGTTTCCACCATTTTCAGAACTGGTGAATGTATGTCTTTTTTAGATAATTCCTCGGAGGTCAGAATCTCCTCCAATGTTTCATTTTTCTTGCTGTCATAGACCTGCAGAGATTCCAAGATCACAGAGTTAGTTAACCATGCACAGTGGTGCTGGAATAATTTTCAGAGCAGGGGTGCTGCCATCAGTGTTACATCACCAAGGTCATAGAAATTGTGAAAAATCCAAGCGTCACACAAAGAACAAGTGTAGCAAATGAGTCATACCCATTCGGCAGGAGAGCAGTAAGGGTGTGGTATATAGCCAATGGTGTACTTTTCAGTTCACTGTCGCAAATATATTAATATAGCATGGTATGATAGCGCATTGTCATTTACAGACAGCACATTTTCCATTGAAATGGCCATTACATTTTCACAGGCATGCAGTTTTACTGAAAAAACGATATAGCGCACAAACGGCAATGTGTAGAAATTGGGCTCCAGCGACTAATATTTGAACATTACTAAGTAAAGTGTCTTGATTTGTTTTGATCCTATTAAAAATCTTTGCTTCCATCACACTTCAAATTTCAATAACAGTGCTTCATTTTTGCTTTCTTAACTCCTGGTATAAGTTGAAATAGTTATACAATACATTTTCATCTATCCTACTGCCTTTCCTTTCACACTCCTTGGACTCCAGCAAGATTGCCACATAGTTCACTTTACAAAATCCTCTTACTTTGCAGTCAGAAAACAAAAAGTAAACACCAATTTCCATAGCAAACGAATAAGCAGCTGTCTGTCAGAAGATGTAGCTGTGACTTTTGATCTCTGGCTTTGAAGGCACAGCACATGTAACAAGATAAAGACAAAGTTTCAAGGCATCTTCATTGCCCATTCACCTCTGAGCCCTAGCATGGGTATTTCGGGGAGTGCTGCAGCACCCCCGCATCCCTACTTGTTATGTTATGTTAAAAGAATTTGTATAGCGCACATACACCATACGGTTTCATGGCACTACTACTGCCTCCAGTGCCTATGACCATACAATACCTTTCTACATTCTATTCCACCATATAAATGCAGATTCAACTTGATAAATGCATTTAACATAACAAAGCAAAGAAGGGAGCTCAAAATATCGTTCTTATTTGTTTAAGAAGCACCCTCTGAAGACCACTGTTCTGCAGTATGAGATTCCAGTCTGTAAGACCAAGGAAACTGTAGCCTTTTAAAGAAATTAGATTAAAACATATAGTTTCAAATGTACTCTTCTAACATATAACTCTTCTAAAATATAATTCAAGTACTAACAGCAAACTACCCTAAAAGACTCGACCCCACAGTGTTTCCAGATAAATTAAACTATCTATACCTATTTATAAATTTAACTAACTGACCAAGTGCCTTGAAAAGACCAAAATGCAGCCTTTGTGTGCTTTAAAAATATAACAGCCAAACCAATAAACGAAAAACCAACACAGATGGTAAACTGTGGCGAGTCATGCAACAGATTTTGGTTATTAGAGAGGCTCTGGATATGTTTTGAATAGAACATGCTGAACAGAGGCTTAATGAATTTGATAGGACTTCCGATTTGTTTTCACTTGGGGATCGTAAATCTGGTTCCAGGGTGCCTGTTTCGAACCACAGACATGAAATTCTGAGCCAGCCCCACTGTAATTTTGCACTATTATTTACACAAATGAGCTAGCCCAAAAATTGACATTTGTAATGACTAATAGGTTCAAACGGAATATGTTGCATTGGTCAATTAGTATAAAGGCTGTTTTTATACCAGTAGGCCGGTGCCCACAAGACTGCAACATAGCCACCAGTGCATTAGCCTAATACAATCCTTAGGTAATTTATAAATTGGGGCATAAGGGAGAAGAACCCTAGGTACAGCTTCATATACTAAATTGGATTTGAGGACACCAAATGTGATATAAATTTCGAAGAGATGGTGTCAAGATGTGGGGTATGAATCTAAATAGGAGGTGAGGTGGCAACAAGGAAAACTCTTAAACAGAAACATTAGGGTGGTGATAAGACACTAGGTATACTCAAAAAGGTTTGTAAATTCTAGTGACAAACCAACAATGTGTTATATCTATATATTTGAAAGTTTATTTTTATTTTTACTAAATTCAGTATTCACTGTGGGGACAGGTAGGGTTTGAATTTGTGACCTAGCACGGCAGGACACATGCTAGCTTTAAAACTGGAATGCTGGTGCTGAAGAAGCCTGGGCATCAAGCATGGTGTGAATTGTTGAGAGCAAGGGATCAGTAGTGGGCTACCTAGGATTTGTGAGAGAAATATTTTCAAATGGAAGGTGGAAGAGGGCAGGATAGCAAGGAAGTTTATCGGAATTCTAGGAGTGATATAAGCTGAGGTGAAAGGGTAAAATAAAGACAGAGAGTAACTTATTTTTGTCATATACATTTTTTGATTTCCAGCCAGATGTTTTTCTGTAATTTTACATATTTTTTGTCATGTCAAATTTTCATGTATCTACCCTGATGCTTTTTCCACAACTTTACATGTTTTTTCTCTTTTGCCATGGAAAATACCAGCACCCAGATTTACTAAGCCCTGGCGTTGCCCTTGCATCATGCAAGGTAAAGCAAGGCAATACAAAG
Source organism: Calotriton arnoldi (assembly GCA_963921515.1). Taxonomy (NCBI): domain Eukaryota; kingdom Metazoa; phylum Chordata; class Amphibia; order Caudata; family Salamandridae; genus Calotriton; species Calotriton arnoldi. Next base: position 2,928,239 of record CAWUFW010000761.1, read on the forward strand.
ACTTAAGTGATATTTAATAAGCCACACAAACCCACCTTGTGTGGCTGTGCGTGGCTTGATAATTACAGAGTAACGCATGGCATCATAAATCTCTGCCTAGCGTTCCTCTGCATTGGGAAGGCGGTACATAGGTGTTCCCACACATCCACCCATGGGCTTTGGTGCAATTCCCAGATTTACTAAGTGTAGTAAACCTGGGAATGAGTCAGAATGCTACGACATCCCAAGAGAGGCGTAATGAGGAGAAATATGTTTATTTCTCCTTGTTATTTCCTCTTTCTATGTGTGCTGCCTTTTGAAGCACACATAGAAAGAGGAAAATGCCTCTGAAGACTGTTCCTCCCTCACAAAAACAATCCTTCTTGTAACGCGGGCACCGTTGCACCATGCACAAAGGTGCCTCCATTGGCGCTAGGCTGCAAACAGTGCGCCAGCACAGAGAGAGAGCCAGAATGTGCCATATCTTAGTAAATATGGTGCATTCCTGCTCTCTCTGTTTGACGGAGCACAACAAGTTGTCTCCTTGCATTGTGTCAAATGTTAGTAAATCTGACCCTCAGTGTTGAACATATTTGGGAATGACAACTTCAGCCAAAACACAATTATGTGTTTAAAATTGAAGTGGAAAACCATTCCTATCAGCAATTATGAAGGTGTTGGCTGTAATTGTGCACACTATTTGTCATGCAGTGAGGAGGAGCATTTTTAACACAACAATACTTTATAGCATTCTTTCATCATACCTCTAATAATCTACCAGGCACTTTCTCTTCAGCTGCAGTGACTACAGGAAAAACAGTTGAAACAACCTTGCTCGCTGTCAGATCCTTCTTTCCAGATCCTTCATGAGAAACGTCGATTTTTGTTTTGAAGGGGACTCCCCATTGAATTGTTTCCATACCAGCCTTAATCATTTCCTGAACTGATGATGAAACTGCATCTTTAGCTGTTTCCTCGGGGGGTAGGATTTTCTCCACCATGTCTTCTCCCTTGCTGAGAGACACCTGTAGTTTTTCAAAATTCACAATTTGTGTTTTTAAAGAAATATTTTCCTTCTAAACTATTATAGAAATAAATGGCAGACATCATGGCTACTAAGGTTGGTAAACAGAATAAATATATACTTTTTTCCTTCACATCGTGCAAGCTAAACTCTTGCCATATATGTATATATATATATATATATATATATATATATATATATATATATATAAGCGAAGACGCCAAGGGATGCCCAGCCCACGGACCAGGGCTCCGACGGTCGACGTCAGACCACATATCCTTCGTCTTCGCAACTTTCATTCCACAGTTGTGGTAAAAGGAGCCACATCGACACCTTGTTCTGCAAAGTATTTTTACTGGCAGCAAAGCAGTTTGCTGCCAGTAAAAATACTTTGCAGAACAAGGTGTTGGTGTGGCTCCTTTTTTCCACAACTGTGGAGTGAAAGTTGCGAAGACGAAGGATATGTGGTCTGACGTCGACCGTCGGAGCCCTGGTCCGTGGGCTGGGCATCCCTTGGCGTCTTCGCTTTGGTATGTATATGTATACATATATATATATATTTGCACTGGAAGATGCATGTTAAGGAAAGGAAAGTCAGTTCCAGGGGGAATAATCTAATTTCAAATTATGAGGCACCTTCTCTTCTCTTTGCATAATATGTTCTTTGCTACACAGGCACGGTCAATTTCCACAAATATTCTGTAACTTAATGCAAGATTGTTCAGCATCCATCCCAGCACTGCAGAGGAAGATAAGCCTATCTTACCTCCTGCGGTTCCATGGAGATGTGAGGATATGAGGCTTAGGGTTTGAATTTTCTTAGCAAAAGTTGAATTTTAAGTTACGAAGATGAGAACACGTTGGGGCATGCTGTAAGTTTTGAATTGGAAAGAGAAGGATGTTAGGACATCCAAAATGCTTCAAATTGAACGGCTTAAAGGTGTTCGGATATCTGGGTCATTTGAAATCTGTTAGCCAAAGACATCCTGGTTGAGCTTGACATTTTTAGTTTAGGTAAGATTTGACCAGATGTACCAGAACTGACAGTGGTAAATCAAGCTTCCTTCTCTGCCACAGAACTAAAATGGGGAACGCTGCAGGACAGAGAGAAGCGATCACATTAACAGGATGAAATGCAAAGAGGGGGCTGACAGGGACACAGGTATGGAGGAGAGGCGAGATACTTGAGAATACAATATGGATTGGATGGGGTGGGAGAGGGCAGTCAGGAAAAGATATGGAGAGGGAAACAAGGATGTCAGAACACAGAAGGGAAAGAGAAGAGTGAAAAGCAAGGCATAAGATGGAAGGGGTTAGTTAAAAGACGAAGAGCGCATAAGGTTTACATGAATGAAAGAAGAATGGATGGGAGGAGAGAGTGACACAGGGACTGGAAACAGGTAGCAAGATGAAGGGTCACAGGGACAGATGCAAGTTTTGACTCTGCAAGACCACCTCCAATCAGCAGTAAGCCAGGCCTATTTTAAATTGAGGCCTTGATAAATAGCAGGACCTCAGGCATGTAGTCAAACTGAGGGCAAGGGCATAGGACAGGACTGTGGTGCATTTTGAATTGAATGGGATATCAGGAATCCTGAACTCTCTGGGATTTTATATGAGAGCGGGTACATTAGAGTATTGATGGTTAAGGACACTGAATACATTTTGGACAGTGGAGGAAAAAATAGTTAACACCTGCACCAAATCAAAATATGGCATTGCATCAGAGTTCACCAACCTTTTAAAGGCACTCACCAAAATAATCATACTGTCATTACTCTGAATATGTATAGTTGTGGAGAGACACTATCTTTCATAAGAAAGATGACCACCATTTTAACATATTGGCATTTTAGATTACTTTTCAACGTTACCTCAAATGTTGCACTGGGCATTTTCTCTTGCACGTCACTTGCTGTTTCAGAACCAGCTGGAACCACCTTGGTCTTTGAAACATCCTTTTTGTTAGGGTCAACATGGAAAATCTCTGGTCTTGCTTGGATGGAAGGCTCGGGTGTCTGGTCAAACTCTCTCTGTTTAATAGTTTCAGTGTCAGCCTCAATCATGCCCTGAACCTCTGAAAGAGAGTGGTGTTCAGACTCCTCTGAAGGTTGACTCCTCTTTGGCATTTCCTCTTTCTTGCTGACAGTCACCTGTAGCATGTAAAATGTCACAAAGTTAATGCAGGATACAGTGGCATTATTCAGCCTATATACTAAATAATGGCAGATTCCACTTAATAAATGAAAGCAACACAACCTTGAAAATAAAGGAGGCGTAAAGCATATCTTTACTTTATTTCATATTTAGTCATTCTTTTCATACATATAGGTACATTTATTATAGGAACGGAATGGGGTAGGAATAGGAGGGTGGCTTAGTATCTCAGAAACAGAGTACTCTGTAGGCCCTGGAGTTAATGGAAGTGAGAGGACTAAAGTACTTCATATTCAGTCAAAGAACTTTATTCGGTCATTATGACCATCAAAGTGCAAAAGGTACAAAGTAGTGGATTCGCTAACACATACAATGCCTTAATATGTTTCTACAAACAAAGTTAGCTGACAGTAAAAAACATAACATCTTCATAAAAAGGTTAAAATAGATTAAAATAGGTTAAAAATGGGGCATAGGTTGGGGATATATCAAGTAAAAGACTCGCACTTGTTGGGGCCCTGCGAAAGTTTACATAAAAATGCAAAAACATGTACTGTAAAGATACATTGTTAAAAACGTGCGACTAATATGTTATGAGCACAATGTCCATGTTCCAGCTGAGTGGCTCCATCTATTAAAACGGCTAGGCTTACAGATGATGGTTTGGAAAAAACCTTCATATAAATAGAGTTAAATCTGGACAAAAGTGTATTCAGAAAGATACTCTCAGAAATGGAACTTCACAAAGAGGTAGAGAAGAACAAAGTGCTAGTGCATATAGTGCAGGGGTACCATATTACATACATATTATAAGACCAATGCAAACGCAACTTACAGTGTTGATCCCCTGACACCAATAAAAGAGAAACAAATGATCAAATAGGTAGGGCGGGAATGCAGAGATAGATAAATCGGCATCATTGCCATAGTACAACAAGCCCGTAAAAGGTTTATGCATATAGTTCATGTGCACAATCATAATAACGTGGTTACAAGTACAGATGCTATTTATGTGTCATGCTCTGACTGTAGCTATAGACTGGTGGGAACAAGTGTCTAGTTTAAGAGCTACAGAAGGTGGTTTAGCCATTCTTCAATCTAAGCCTCCTGAGAAGCCACATTTTCCCCAGAAATTTGGCTACTGCGCAAGTTAATAATGGCCTGGAGTCTGTTTTTAAGATACGTAGCGCCTCTTGGGGACATCGAGTACCCATCTGCCTGCAGACGGGGGCTAACCATTTGAGCCTCTGGATTTTATACAGTGGGCATGCAAAGAGAACGTGTTTAATCATCACATGGGCCCCTGGACAGTGAGGACAGCAGCGTAATGCATCAACCATTCCCCGCTGCCAGGTAGCTGTAAATGAATTCAGAGGGAGAGTACCAAATCTGAATTGAATGTATAGCTTCCTATCATTCGGGATGGTGATAACCACCATATACTGCTCATACATACTTAGTAGCTTAAATTCCAAAAATTCCGTTGTAAGGCGGCCGCCTGTTACTGTCGCATTTCTCTGACCCAACCAATTCCAATAACAGGTCTTGATGCAGTCTCTGCTAGGGAGCAAGCTAATGTCGGGCTCAGCCCACAGATTCCCCAGGCCTACCGCAGAGAGAAGTGTCTGGATGTTGCTAAACCACCCAATTTTTTTTAAATCAATCTAGGATACAGACTTCCTCAAGGGCAGCCACATAGTGGATAAGTTCAGGTGTTTTTTTCAGATGTAACCAAAAGAGAAGGGGGCGTAATCTTGCTTTGACAACTATAGTGGATCTGCTCATGTCGAGCCTTAGGGGAAGGAGCGGGGTACTCTGTGGGAGAGAGCAGAGCGACCTCAAGAATTTATTTTCTGTGCGGAGAAGGCCCTCTAAGTTGTCGAACCCCCAAAGTTCAGCTCCGTACAGAGCAGAACCTACCACTTTCTGGTCATAGATCTGGAGCAATGCTGCTATCGGCCTGGTTTGCGAAGCCCTGTGTTCCTTTATTAATGCCCCTGTGGTTTTCCTCTGCTGAAGGATTCGTTTTGAAATGTGGTGTTTCCAGGACATTTTCTCTGCAAGGGTTACGCCCAAATAATCAAAGGTGTCCATTCTCTCCAGAGGGTCCCCCCCAGCAGTAATTTTCCCTTGAATGATTTGTGCGGATTTAGCAACATAAGCTTGGTTTTCGAGGTATTGACCTCTAGTCCTCTCAATCCACAGAAGGCCATAAAATGGTCGAGTAGCAGCTGGAGGCCACTGGGGTTTTTTGAGACCAGCAGGGTGTCATCCGCGAACAGTAAAGTTGTTATTTTCACTCCCCCCATTTTGGGGGCATCAGCATGGACCTCTGCTAGGTACTTCACCACTCCATTTATAAAAAGTGAAAATAGGGTGGGGGCTAGGACACAACCCTGCTGTACCCCTCTGGCAACTTTGATTGGGTCTGACAGCTGCCCTTGATCCCCCCATCGCACCCTTGCGTAGTTGCCATCATGTAACCGAATGAGAAGAGCCAGGATGTCATGTGGGAGCCCCTGATCACGTAAGACCTGCCATAATTTGGGCCTGGGTATGAGATCAACAGCTGACTTTAAATCGATAAAGGCAGTGTAAAGACTGCCATGTTCTATTAGCACTGTCTTCCAAGCCAGCTAGGTGAAACAGAATACTTGATCGACAGTGCTGACTTTCTTCCTGAACCCTGCTTGGAAGGGGGATAGTATATTATTTTTCTCCATCCAATCAGTGATTTTATTAAGTAGGGCACGGGAGAAAACCTTCTGTACACCATCAATTAAGCTGATTGGCCTATAGTTGGAGGGTAGCGAATGGTCCCCCTTCTTAAATATCAGGATGACCTCGGCTCCCTTCCAAGACGGAGGTATCGGAGCCCCGTCAGCAATTCCGTTTGCTAATATCAGGATATAGTTGGTCCAGTTCGGGATGTCACTCAGAAAAACATCTCCAGGTATGCCGTCAGGGCCAGAGGCTTTGTTTTTGACTATGGTGCAAATACTTTGTGTTATCTCCGCTAGGGAAAATAAGTTGTTGCTTGATTGGTCGCTATTATGTTCCATGAGGGGGCCTTCCGAGTCTAACACTTCCGATCCTGTTTAGACTGCTGAGAAGTGTTCGAACCAGGCAGCCTCAGAGATGTTACTTGTTGGTGGTTTGAATTTTTCAGCATCACCCCTCGTGACTAGCAACCAAAACTGCTGGGAGTCTTTCCTTTGACAGGCATTGCGAATTTGGAGCCAGCGATTCTCGGTCCACTCCTTTTTTGCTTCGGCCTTACTTGTAATGCTTCCTGGCCAGTCGTATCTCTTCTACATGGTTTGCTCTTATCGCAGCTGCCAGCTCAAGCCGCAGTTTCTTACATTTCGGATTAAACCAGGAGAGTTGAGAGTTGCCTGATGACTTCTTGCGACGTGACTTCGGGAGGAGGAAGTAAGAAGCTAGCTCAGTAAACAAAGACATGTGGGTGGTCGTGACCACTGAACGCTCGTCCCGCTGGGATAGTGAATCACTAAGTTTGCTGGTGCTATCCAGGAGTGCTTGTTTTATAGCTTCCAGTTTGCGGACATCAATAGCTACACGCACCCACTTAAGATGCCTGTTGTTATTCGTGGGGCATATCTCCTTAGTCGCAAACTTTGCGTCAGTGCTGCTGGTGTTCTTGGTCCAGATACTGGTCATGGCAAGTTCAAGGGGGTTATGATCGCTGTCTATAGTTACTCCAACTATCATATCCAACACATCAGGCCATAATCTCAGATCTATTAGCACATAGTCAATTCGGCTCATATTATCGGTTCTGTTGAATGTGTTGGCCCCCTTCTTATCAGATAAAGTGCGGCCGTTAGCAGCCCCAAGTCCGTACTCAAGAGTTAGGGCTTGAAGCTGCAGAGCAGTTTGGGTCCATTTTTTGATTGGTTGCAGATCAAGCGGAGGAACGTGCCACAACTCATCTACTTTGCCACTGTCTGTTAGATCTTCTATGCCCAGCGGTTTGTAGGTAGTGTTGAAGTCTCCTGCTATTATTAATGGAGATGAGGACTCTCTTTCCTCGAGGCAGTCTTCCAGAGCTTGTATGGTTGATGATCTGGAACCCACCTTGACTCCACGGGCGTAGACATTATAAATGTCCATCCCCTTACCGTTCCTGCCCCTCAGATTGATCGCAAGAATATCCGGGCTGCTAGTCTTAATCTCCCTAACAGCACAATGTAGATAGATCTTAATCCAGATCATCAACCCCCCTGCCGGCCGCCCCGGTCTACTTTTAACCGCTGGACAGCTTACCGTGACGTAACCAGGAATAAAAACAGGTGCAGTAGCCCACGTTTCCTGTAGGATGCAAATGTCGAAGTGCTCTATATACTGAATCCAGTGGGGGAGTTCCACCTTAGATCTTAGGCCTGCCACATTCCATGTCAGTATGCGGAGTTTAGATGTCAATTCTTCTGGGCCATTGCAGTCTGGTTGGAAGTCCTCCATTGCACTGCTCGTCTGTGGTAGAATAGGGCGTACTTCCTGATTTAAGCTTAACCTTGGTGGGATGCAGGTCGTGGCCTGTGCAGGATCTGACATCTCCCTGATAGAGAGCTGGAACTTAGATGGCAACTTGCTTGGTGGATCCCCGGCCATATTAGACTCGATAGGTTCAGTCCAAGACCTTACTTCAGTGACACTTTTCAGAGTTACATTGTTATTGAAGTAGGGTGTGAGTGATTGGGTCAGTGCCATTGTGAGAAAGGAGTGTGTAGTGTTAGCTATGGCACATGTTTCCTTCCCAGAGCAACAGTTTGTTGCTGGTTTTCTTAGACATGTCCAATTAAATGTCATCTGTTGTTTGAGTTTAGTTTCAGACCTCCGTGGCCGTAGTGGCTAGCTAAGGAAGTAGATACCAATTCCTCTACAGGGTATTTAGCTTTCCAAGCATGAGTTACAACCAACCAAGAAACAGATTACTGTTAGTAAGTAGGTGTTCCAACATCTTACGAGGCAGCTATGCCTTTCTCACATCAGTGCCTCTCTCATAGAAAATAGATTTAGATCTGGAATTAGATTTTTTTATTTTTATTTGGGTTGGACTGGATTGGAGTGTGCTATGCATTTATATTAACCAATAAGAACATAGATCAGCAAATATGGGCATGAGGAAGAGTGGGGAAGAACACGCTTCTGGCTTCTCAGCAAATGCTCCCATTGGATTCAGGTAAATGCAGTTCATCATATTTTCAGTATCCCACAAGTACCATCAGTTGGTAGTGCCAGGGCTGGCATGGCATTTCTGTGCATTACTGGGCAAGTGTTTCTAAGTGATTGCCCATTTTCAGCAGGAAGTACCAGATCTATTTAGCGGAACTTCACGTGCTGCTTGTATTTCTTCAGGTCAGTACCACTTCAAAGTTCACAGGTGCATCCCAGGGTGCCACAGCCTCATCATGCCAGGAGGAGCTTTAACAACGCAGAGCGGTACGTAGCACACTGCTGGCCCCTCAGCAAAAATTTACCATCGCACTGTGATAAATGAAGTTCATCATATCTTCAGTAAAGTACGAGCAAGTGTTCACCATCAGTTGGAGTAGCCAATGCTGGTATTTCTGTTCATTCCTGGAAACTTGTTTCTGGGTCATTGTCCTATTTCAGCAGGAAGTAGTAGGTCTCTTTAGCTTAGGGTGACAGATGGCTCCATGTTATTCCACTTTTCCATTGCTCGACTTTGCTTTACATATCATTGTTATCAGGTGTTAGTCCAATATGCTCAATTACAATGAACCAAGAATACAACCTTTGGGTGATTGCACTTTTTCAGGAGGAAGTAGCAGGCACTTGGAATGCTGCTTGTATTTCATCAGTTCAGTATCACTCTAGTTCGGTATCACTCATATATTTTTTTGTAACTCACAAGTAAGGAAGTGTTCAGCATCTGTTCTTGCAGCCAGTCCTGGGTTTCTGTGTTTTCCTGGGCATGTATTTCTGGATGATTGCAATTTTTCAGGAGGACCTTTGATGTCTTTTCATAGGTGCTTCAAATTCTGATTGTATTTCATCAGGTTAGTACCATTCCAGTGCATGCAAGTGCACCCCAAGGTTCATCCACCTAATGGTTCCTGGAGGAGCTCTAACAGTGCAGTGAGGGAGTGAGCACACTGCTTTCATCTCAACAAAAGTCCCCCACTGGGTTCTGGGAAATGCAGTTCATCATATTTTCAGTAACTAACAGATATGGAAGTGATTACAGTTAGTGCAGCCATTGCTGGTATGTCTGTGCTTTACTGGACACAGAGTTTCCCAGAGTTCCATACTGTCTACTGTCATCCTCAACATATACATGGAGCCCCCTGGGGTTCTAATCACAGATACCAGCATCAAGATTCAGCAACACAGCAACAAGATACAACTCTATCTTAAAGTCCCCTCTGCTCCAGACACCTAATGCATCAAACACTGCATGGAGCTCCATCAGACTTGAATGTCCAGTGCCTCTCTGAAGCTCTACACAACTAGATAGAATTCCCAGTATTAGACACGAGCAAGACATAGTACAAACTTGGCTCAATGGCATTAAGCTTGATGGGTTCGAACCCCAATTTGTACTGAATACCAAGTCACATAGATTCACCTTGGACATCAGCCTCCTCCTGAAGGAACATTTGGAAAAGAAACAAAGACAGCCTGAATCCAGCTTTCTCTTCTAAGAACAGGGAAATGCGTTTTTTCAGGAAAGTGAATTCAGAACTGCTGTATAGGCCACTCTCAGCTGGATGATGGTAACGCCCTTCTCCATTTTCTCCCAAAGTCCACAATGGCACCCCTTAAGGGTATTCCACATGCCGCAGCACATCCCATTGTGGGTCAGAAGAAATGTTATCACATCACCTCCATCCTATTTGAACTCAATTGGATCCCCTTGTCAGGTCACAACATATTCAAAACCAGCTGCTTCATTTACAAAGCCATCAAGACCAGCACCCCTGCCTATCTTGGTGACAAGGTCACCATCTTTGGTGGCTCTCAGGACACTCGCAGCCAGAACACCATCAGATTGAAGACTAGAAATTGTAAAAAAGAAAAAAAAACAGCAGGTCTTTTCCATTTCTGCACCCAGGATCTGCGACAATATCCATGTAGCCATATGGACTGCTCAAACACAGCTCCAATTTAAAAAAAAGAGTTGAAGACATGCCTCATTATACAACACAACATTACAGTGCACTAACAATCCAATAAACGTCTCTTGTTGATTTCATGCTTGCATATCACCCTGTCCAGCGCTCCTCTCTCTTTTTGGCTAGGTGTGCATTATCCAAATAGAGCATAGATACATTCACAGGACAGAGACTTCAAAGGAAGGGTCTTCTGCATGGGGAGCTTAGCATCCATCTTAACCTAGCACATAACTTTTTCCAACACCTGAGATGCAGTAAAATTAGATGATTTCCTTATACTCACTATTAACCTTTGGAAGCAGAGCTACAATCCTATTTTATGGTCTTTCCCCTGACATTGGTTTTACAATCAAAATCATAAGTAGTAATCATAATGGCAGACATTCAGGGAAGTTGAATAGTGGTGAAATGAGGTAGATGTGTCACAAAGGGACTTGTATAAACAGCACGTAAACAAAGGGTAACTTCAAGTCATCAGCTTTGCCACTCAACGTCCAACCGCTCACTCCCTCAGCTGACCCCCTCTCTGAAAACCCCTGCATTTTCATGCTTGCAAAATTGAATTCAAGGAGGGAGGCTGAGATCTGTGCCCTCCTAGGGAAATTGATATTCTACAGTTGGTGGTTTCCTCAGGAGGGCAAATACTTTAGTGTATGTCCCGCTCTTAAATTTCACAAGCAGCTCTGGCAACACCTATGGTGCCTAATAATTAAAAATTACTAATTTCCTCATTTGTGTGGCTGCTTCTCAATTTCTTTCTTAACTATTAAACATTCAACATTACTTATCCTGTATACAGTCTTCAAATGTATCAGACATTTTTAATATTCACCAGAAATTAATATTACTGGTGAACGTTTTTTGTGCTGGCCTGTTGTCTTGTAATAACTGAATTCAGGGTGACTTCAAGTACCCAAAAGTCTGTATTAGTTTATGTAATATTGTTTCTGAACAAAATGTTGTTGATTACAATTAAGGCTCCCTGTTTTCCGTTTTTACTGATTTTTACAGATAAATACAGACAGAAAATATTCATTTTCTAGTCTGTATTTATTTTCAAATGTGGATAAAAACGGAAATATGGTTGCTTTTTGAGTAATTCTAAATACTGTCTTCCATGACTGCTAGGCCAATAGATGTGTGGATTGATAGATAAGGGGGTTAAAAAAGAAAATAATTTTAGTAAAGAGGCTTTAACAGCAGTAGATATGCACAAGGTTGATACTGAAATTTGCATATTTTCATATAAGTGCACTGATTTATCTTCTGCGTGTGTTCACAGCACTGAAACCTGGCAGATATTCAAGCATGAGTGCATATTTATCGGTAAAATAAATGCAGAAATATACTTATTTCAGCCTCATTTTTCCATAAAACCCAAAATAAATATGGATAAATACAGATACAATTAGCAAAAAATAAATATGGATAAATACAGACGGAAATGGCAAAAAAATAAATGCCATAAAACCGGGAGCCCTAATTACAATACTTATTGCCAAGGTTTCTTTGAGGCTATTGGGAGGTCCCTGTTGCTTAAACCGCAGATCTATCTATCTATCTATCTATCTATCTATCTATCTAACTATCTATCTTTCTTTCTATCTATCTATCATCAGCCTCCTTCAGGAATAACAGCAAAAATGGTACTCTTTGGGTTGGATGGACCTCCTGCATTTGTATCCTCTCGTCTCTGTCAAGATTGTACATTCTTAAATGCATACCTAAGTAGTGAGTTATTTTTCTAAACCCTTCTCACCCAGACTCATCTGAGTTCCACTGTGCGTTTTTTCTGAACTGTATATTGGCAAAACAGCTGCTTTAACAGCTGTAATATTTGGAATTAGTACTTAACATGTCAAATTCTTTGTATTTTTTACTTCGTGCATGCGGCCTAATATTACTGTATGCCTTACCACATTTTTACTTTATATATCTGGACTAGCATTCTTTTATGATTTCAGCTGTGTTGTTTGTTAAGCTTGACACCATCATTCTTGAAGGGGAGTCTCTGTGATTTTAGAAGTCATTGTTCTCAATGGATATATGACTACGGACACCTGCTTTTGGTAAGAGATTCACCTATAAATAAGTCCCTAAACAGTTATCTATTAGGACCACAAGATTGGTAAGGTATCATATTATAGTCTGTGGGCAAAAAAAACCCATAGCCATTTAATCACAGAATCTTTATGTACATTTCATGGTAGTCAGAGAGTCAACAAGCTCTGTGGAGGTCTGAAGGTCTATCAATGCTTAATGTTCACTAATCTTGAATCATACCTTCAGTATATCCATTGGTGATTCCACTTGAGTATTATCTGGTGTTTTAAGGACAGCTGTTGGCTCCTCTCTCATTGGAATTTTCTCTTCCAGTAGCCTCTCTCCATGGGTATATTTCTTGATTAGCCTCATAGATACTGCAGAAGTGCTGTTGCTTTCTGGGATTACATGTTCTTGACCTATTCCTGCATCTCTCCTTTTAATCTCTATTTTATCTTCAGTGCTTCCATCCTGTGATTGGTCTTGTTTAACTGCTTCTTTTGATGGTACAACCTTCTCAAGTGTGTCTTCTTTTATCTTGACAGCCACCTAAGGGTTTTAAAATAGTCAGGCAAAGTAAAATAAGCAGTCAGATCTCTTTATTTTATTTCTAAAGCAAGTCACAGAACCAAATACCAATCGCATTGGTGAAATAACATCAACTTTGTTTTTTCTTCTTTTTTTTTTAACAGTTTCATTTGTACCGTTATACTAACAAGAAGCAGATAAGTACAGTACATTGGCTTATACGCTTAGGGAACAACACATGGTTATGAAACATTCATCAAATGTTAGAGCTGTGGGATGTGGGCTAACACCCACATACAATCATTGTAGCAACCATTCTCTTTTTGGTTCAGAGGTCAATACTTGCAAGTTACTAAAAAGCTAGTGGCTCAACATCTCTACCTCTCCAACTGCAATGGGAATCTCTTCTGGAGCTTTCCTAACATTTTCAGAGTCAGTATTACCCGTCCTACCCAACATAGATACCATAGAGTCTCCCACTGAGAAACAACCTCCAAGATTCTCTAACCTGAAATATGATCTCAGAATCCTTCCCGTACACCCTATAACTCACCCTGCTGTTCCAGCACTCTGTTGATCTTGTGCTTTATAAAACATCCAGCACAACATGGGAGGAGCATGCTGTTCAGCTATAAACCAGGATCTTGGATGGTTATGGGCAGGCTACAGCTGGTTCAGAAATGTAAGCACATAGATGACGCTAGTGGGTCAATGGGAAACACCCAAATAAAAAAAAACAGGAATCCAATGGATAAACTATAGATAATTATTCTATAGATATGTCAAATCAAAACAATTGACAGATATTCTGACTTTGCATGTCTTTAGCGTTCCAGCTTGGATAGATCTATTCCATAAAAGAATAAGGGACAAGATAAATCTTAAAGAAAAATAATAATGCATCGAACAGATGGTTGTCACCTCAACCCCAAAGAGTAAAAGGGCCCAAAAATAAAGATGAAAGAGAAATAACATATAACAGTAGCATGAAAGACATTTTCTAATTTTCAGCCTTCTCCCTAATTCTAACAGGTGGCATTCTCTTTCTATACAGGTATTTTAATATTGGCAGTTTGCCTTTTTTGCCACATGCCATTGTGGTAATGGCGCTTCTTGTTCTTGTTTAAATAATGCCGTTTGGAACCCTGTTTACAAGTAAGTTACTTCTTTGCAACAAAGATCCTCCAACAAGTGGTGAGGAGTACATTTTTGTAGGAATAAACAAAACATGCATTTCTGGAATGAGCACGTATATACTGGCGGTTAAGACTCAGAAAGCCTATATACAGGTCAGTAAGAAACTCTGGGTTCATGCTATAAGAACTAATACAAAAGCATACCTCCTCCTTCGCATTCAACATTTCTCTCGGAACATCATTTGGCATTTCAGGCACAGAAAAACTTTCTTCGCTCATTGAAATGACCTTGTCCAGTTCCTGTATTGACTTCATAGGGTCGCTGAAAATGGTCTTTGCTTCCAACTCTGAATTTTCAATTTTCGTTTGGATTTCTTGTAGTTTAATTGGCAGGCTAGTTGCTTCTGCAGTTGGTGAAAGTGTATTACTTTTGACGCCATTTTCAAATTGTAAAAACTCTCCTACGAATCCTTCTTTGTCTTCTCCCTCGTGCATTTCCTACAATGTTTTCCAAAGAGAGAAAACTGAAATTTTTCTACCTTTTGTAAAAATATTGATTCAGAAAACACTTTACACTAATAGCTGGAAAGCTGTATAGTTACAAACATCAATGTTCTCAAAACTCGCATTTAATGAAAATGACAACATATCTGTGGAGCGGAGGCTACCGTTTATGAGCATGACGTAACTTCCATAGAAGTTAAGGTGTTACCATGGTCCTAACATGCTAGCTTGGATTCAGGTGATAGTTACAAACCAATCAGACTTCGGCCTCAAATGGTACAATAGTACCATCAGAGTCACTCAATGGCTTTATGAGACCATAATGCACAGTGGCTCACTATGCACTCTTTCCAGATACTCACCCCTTACGAACCAAATAGAGTTATTTAACCATTCAGTGGCCTGCACTAGTTACAAATGACAAGTATGCACTACTGCATGATTTTCAGCAATCCAAGCGCAGCGATAACATTATGCTTTTGACCAAATTGGAATTCTGAGCTGTGCTGGAACACCGGACTCCTGTTTCCGTACTGATAGTTCACCAGGAAATAACCTGACGAAATGTGCATGAGGAAACATGCTGGAATGGTGGAAAAACCTGCAGGAATTGTTGTGGAGACACCAATTCCCATGGTTATGATGTAGAGGAAAAAGCATTTTATTTTAGGGGTGCATTATAATCATGTGAAGATCGTACTCGCTTATAATCTCTTGTTGTATTAACTTAGAGTGTAGAATTGTGAAACGTAATAAAACGAAACGTGATGTAATTTAGGCAGTTGAAAATTAACATGAAGAGTCAATGTAGAAAATTAATGTAACTAACGGAAGACATTAACGTGAAAAACTCGTGTTGAGTAACTGACAATTATTTGTGTATTAAATGTGATCGCTAATTGCGTAATTTTAGATGTAGGTAAATACGTTAATTAGAAGTGCCTTACTTTGTATGCAAATTCGTAAAACTCATACAATGTTTTCTTATGTTTGCTGAATTTTGTAGGCCTGGAAACTCTCACTTTAAAATTAATAGTTGAATTTCATGTGCACTGTGGAATTGTTCTTTCTCAGGTCTTGTGTTGCAGGTGAAAGAAGCGCTCTTGTTAGCTAGAATAATGTCTTTGTTTTACTAGTTAGGCAAGGAGAGAAGAAGTTACAATTGTGTCGCTTTAGTCGATAAAGGAAGGTCGTTGTGCTTCACACAGGAGAAGGCCTGGGAACCAAGGACACAATGTATCAAGAAAAGAACACCATTGTCCCGTGGAAAAACACCTTCAGGATCGTACCCAGAGCAGATGGTGAGACTCGAAATAGATTCTGGGAATGTTACCTACGAATAATGTGTTGTTGGGAGTAGGGAGAGAGCCCACTTCTTCTTTTGCATTCGGAGAGAGAGCATCTTAGAACAAGCTCTGTCTCGGTAGCTTTATGCTACATGACCCATTGATCGTGGAGAGACTTCTAATGAAGGATCCACATGCTGATACCTTTTATTCTTTTTTCCTGAAGATGCTAAAGTAGGGATGTCATTTTAGTGTTAGAGTAGGGATAGATTTAATGCTTTTCATTCGCCAACCCTTGAAAAAAAACTTGGACTAATGCTTTCTGATCTTGTGCATCCTACTTCTTGAACTAATTGTATTACTTATGTTGCATCGTCTAAACTGGATACACAGATTTGGCTTCATGCTAATTCCGATGTATTTCTATACCCTCGTCTTGAGGTGTCTTTATGTTCAGTTATTTTGAGCTTTGTAATACACAAATTAACCTTTAGTAGTTATCAGTGGGTTATTATGTATCCAAACCGAGAATTGGTAAATTGATGGTCTGCCTAACAACTTTTGTCCCCTTTGCACTTTCATGCTGCGAAAAAGAACCATCGGTTTGTGACTCTAGAACAGATCTAGAATTTATGGGCTCTTCCAGTTATTACCCATTCATGAGCAAAAATTTGTACTACCAAGTAATCCCACACCTCAGAATTACTGTACCCCACAATATCAGCATTTCCAGGTGCGAGATTCCCAGTGCTGAAAAACTGCATACCTCGTTTTCAGGGCTAAATGTCTATGGGCCTGATACAGATTTTGGCATATGGATTACTCTGTCACAAACGTGAAGAATATGCAGTCTACCTTATTGCAGTTCATTATATACTATTTTTTTTGCAGTTTTATATATCGTAAACATGACCGAAGGTATAGGAGTGTTTTACATGAGCACCAGTTATATTACACAAGGACACATGCATGGCACTTGCAATTGGGAATACGGGATATCCCTAATTTTTGTGACAGAGTAACCTGTCTGACAAACTCTAAATCAGGCCTTAAGGCAGATTTCCTGAGCTGACTACATATGCAATCAGATCATCAATGTGACTTCTGCATGAAGCCCAATCCAGAAGCATACAGTAGTTTACCACAAAATGTAGAATCCTAGTTAGGGCGCATTTATCGTATCTGTGGATTCCCCCCCGTCCCCTCTGCCCCCCCACCCCCCACACACACACATACGATTTTCACCAGGTATAATCTGTCCAAATTCAAGCATGGAAAAAATGCATCATTCTGAGTTTTCGCATCTCAGAACGGATGGGGAAAACACAACATTACCGTGTTATGTCCTATTCTGAGATGCAGAACTTAGAATGGTGGGGTAATATCAAAACCAGAAAATACTCCTGTATCTTATCTCCTGGGTGTGGTATTAATGCATTAAAATACAAGCCCTGACTTCCACCTGAAGGAAGTTCAGGTGGTTCTCCATCATCCGGTCTTAAGTCAGAGGCATGGAGGGAGGGGTAGTCTCGAAAGGTAGAGAGTAGCCCTTTCGGACTATCGGAAGAACCCACTTTTACGATGTTATGTTTTGCCAGTTGTGGAGGTGATAGCTGAGTCTGCCACCAACCAGCCGCCCATGATCCTGAAGGGCCGGACTAGAAAGCTTTAGAGGCTGCAGGGGAAGGAGTAGACAGATTGGACCTCTGGCCCAATTGATTCATGGGGTCGAAAGGGGGCACGCCCATGGCCGCACAGGGGTTGCTGAACTTGTGCGGTCTTATGGCTGGGATATGGCTGGCCCGGCTGAAAGCCTCTTCTGTGGCCACGAAAGGTGAAGAGCAGATGGGGGGGGGGGTGGTTAGTGAGAGGCCCAAGGACTTGGCCGTAGCCTGCGAGTCCTTAAAGTGCTCCAGGGCCATGTTTGCCTGGTCTTCGAAGAGACAAGTGCCATCAAAGGGCATGTCCATAAGGGAAGCCTGGACATCCCCAGAAAAGCCAGAAGTCCTCAACCAGGCATGGCATCAAATAGCCACGTTGATGACACTGCTCTGCCCTGCGAATCGGTGGTGTCAAGTCAACAACGAATGTTGACCTTGGCCGCATCTCGCCTGTCTGATACCGCTTGGGAGAGAAAGGCCCGGGTCTTCTCCGGGACCTGTGACAGAACCTGCACAACCGTTTCACACAAAGAGTGGGAGTAACAGCCTAATAGGCATGCAGTATTTACTGACCGCAATGCAAGACTGGGAGAAGAAAAAAAACTTCCTGCCCCAACTATCCAACCGCTTGGATTCCCTGACCGGGGGTGCAGAAGGGAACGCGCCACATGAGGTAGAGACTTGGACCACCAAGCTCTCGGGGTAGGGTGATTGGTGAGGAACTTCGGGTCGCCTGGTGCAGGGTGATGGTGGCGGGCAATGATCCTATCCACAGGAGCCCCTGTGCTGGGCTTGGACCAGGTGCCCAGAAACACATCAGTCAAGGCCTCGTTGAAAGGCAGGAAGGGTTCCGAGAAGGTGACACCCAACTGTAGGATCTCTGTCAAGATGTTCGTCTTGATGTCCACTGAAGGGAGCTGAAGGTCCAGGACCTTAGCTGCCCTTCTTACCACCATAGCATATGAAGCTCCCTCCTCCATAGCCACCGTAGGGGGAGAAACCAGGCCAGAATCTGGGGAGGTATCCAGTCCACTGGTGCCATCCAGTTCCTCATACCAGTCCATTTCATGCTCAAACTGGTCTTGTAATGGGTCCAGCGACCCCTCCCAATTTTCCTCCATTCCTAGCCCCTCTAAATAAGGCTGAGGAACCAACCTACAACCCACGCATGCCGTCGGCGCCGGAATCTGTGTCAAAAGGCTCTGATCCAGCTCCTGGTCTTTGGGGATAAGGATAAGACTGGCGCCGCCGGGCCATGCCGGCGGAGTAAAGAGCCTCGGTGCGGAGGCCAGTGCCGGAGAAGGTCGCAGGGCCGCCCCGGATCCACCACTGGATCCATTGGGGCCATCAGCGCCGGAGCTCCGAATGCTCTACATTTATAAAATGAAGCTGGGAGATTTAGAGTGGCAGATCGAACATTCTTGGAGGTGGGTTATTGCATCAAAATATCAGCCAGGTGGTCAGCAGAAAGACCATTGACTGCTTTAAAAACAAGTGCAAACCCTACTTTTCGCTGACCAGCATCCAGCTTCATGTCGAAGGATGTGGTGGACAGGTATTTAGAAGACTGAATAGATAAAATCCTCATTGAGTGGGTGGAGCACTATTGAGGGAGGTCCACAAGCAGATTGTTACAATAGTCCAGTCCCAGAGCATGCAGGTGAGCTGATTAATGTTTTGGTAGCATGAAATGGAAGAGATGAGATGAGTGTATTTCTGCATGTTAGGTACTTGGCACTGAGCTGCAGTGGCAGTGATTCATTCCCAATGCACTGAGGGATTGAGGAAAAAGGATTCTTACTTGCAGAGGAGAAGCTCAACGTGTTGGGGAAGAAGTGTCTGGGACTCGGTCTGGGGCTGTAGAAAATGAATCAGGAAAGTAAATTTCCTCAGTTTTAGAAGAGCTGTTCATAAGAGACTGTAGGGCCATCCAGAAGTGAATGGCAAGGAAGCAATCAAAGATACGTGATGAGAAGTGGATAGAGAATGTGGGAAAGGGAAGGCATGTGTGTCAACAGCGTAGAGGTGACAGCAAAAGCCAAAATCAGAACTCATACGCAGGGTGTTAGGGGAGAGAGGTTGGGGTGGACCTATGACTGAGTCTTTGGGGGACACCAATTAATAGAAATGTTGTTGGGCACAGCTTGGCCCCATACCATGGAGAAAGACCATTCAGAGAGGAATAATGAGAGCCATAGTACAGCGGGGTCGCATGATACTGATGGGTTGAGAGAAAACTAGTTACATGGTAATTAACAATATCAAATGATGTTAATATATCAAGAAGTATTAGAATAGATCAGAGATGGTTGGGGAAAGCAAAGCAAATAAGGATTGCGACTTGAGAGAGTGAAGATTTATTTGATTAGACGCTATGAGAGCCCTATTAAAAGGGAATAATGTGGTTATAGAGAGATATGTACTGCATGGTTAACTACTATCCGTTCTAGCACCTTGCAGAAGAATGGGAGCTGGGACACTCAAATGTAGCTGGGACACTCAACTGTAGTTACAAGGAGAAGGGTTATCAGTTGTTTTCATAGAAGTAGTACCACAGAGGATTTGAAACTTTGCTGGTACACCTCAGATAGAAGGTAATGTTTAAATATGTTTAAATATGTCAGACATAGAGAGCATGCCTAATTTACAGGGATTAATTCCCAGATTCCCAGATTCCTTTGACAGTGGTTAATCCTGTTGCAAAATATGGATATGGACATCTCTGTCTTCTGCATGAGCCTTGATTGTAGGTGGAAGATGTGAGTGTAGCGTTAGTAAATTTCCTTTATGCTACTGCACATATCTGAATATGCTCTTGAAACATCAAAAGAGGAGCTGCAAAGCAATGTGATATTTCTGCAATTCTAGAAACTCTAAAAGTGATGCCAGCTTCGGGTTGACTAATCAATGTGTAAAAGGTACTAACTAAATGACGTTCCTGTGAATTGTTTCCCTTGAGGTACTAACTCTAAACAGTAGGTACTACTCATTTGAAGTACTTTAGACAGACCTCTTGTTGAAAAACCTAAATAAAGGGCTGTGGAGGAGTGTCTGTTGTGCAGATCATGACAAGAAATGTCTTTTTATCTTCTGCACTTGGTACCATTAGGTCACAAAAAACATCTATTTTGGGGTCAATGTTTGGTCAATGGTCATAGTTAGGAGGTCCAAAAATTGCAAAGAAAAGCAGAAAACCTTTCGGAAAGGCAGCGAAAATTTATTTATGATATCCCCAACCCTTCTCCTAGATTGCATAGAAAAGTGCTTGAGGGTGGAGAAAAAAAGTAATCTGTTGTTCCTCAATATCGAGTCCAGGATATGGGGCGCTAATATGGCTGACACAATGTCGATTGACAAAATATCGAAAGGTAAGTATGTATGGATTTTCTATACCTACCTCCACATCTATGTAGCTTAACGAACTATATATCGCCACGGTACACAGATGTGGTGTTAAGAATAGCACATCTCTCCTTCCCTCTGTGCACTTACCTTTCGATGTTTTGTCCCCAGATATTTTCTCCACGATATTAGTGTGCCACAATATTCTTGTACTTTATATTCACAAGATGGCTGCCAACACTTCCTGGTTTGAAGTGTAGGCAGCCAATCAGATGGAAGAACTTTTATTTAAGCCCATCTCTTTAGCAGGAGTTCCTGCGAAAGTAGTCTCTGATATTTCTCTTTGCTGTCAGTGCGCGCACCAGGCAGAGTGCGCACAACACAAGTCTTGTCGTGTGGGGGAGGGGGTGAGGGAGGAAACTTTGGAGGGGGGCCTTGTTTCTTTAAACGGACACATTGTTCAGTTTAGCTGCCTACATTGTGCCCTGCTGACTCGCAATTGTGTTAAAATGCAGCTCTTAGTAAATGCAATTTTATGCATATAATTTTTAAAGTTCGTTTGAAAGCAGACATGGCAGGCTGTCAGCTGCCTTGGATGTGCTCTGAAAAAATAAACTGCCAGCGATAGATGTTGCCCTCATCTGCCCCCACATTTAATCTACTACTTTAAGACAATTTTGTTTCTGTATTTGCTAGGGGTTTTACAAACAGATGACATCCTTATTGAGCAATTTTCTCCCGAACGGCTGTTCCCAGATAATTGGACCTTGGCTGTATTTTTTATGTATTTTGCCAAGGTTCTTTTTTCCCACACTGCTAAGAGGTGAAGTCCTTCATTGCTCATACTTAGATACCTGCGTCCTTCATTTTTTTATTTATGAATTTAGAGTGTAGGACTACATGTTCCTTTCAGAAAGTTCAGAGGACGTTAGATGCGTTTGGGTCAATTGGATGTTCTTGTGATGTATGTGCTGGCTGGAGTCAAATATGTCAATCAAGGTGAAAGTCAGCCTTGCCTTGCTCCATAGAAAAACTATATTGTTTGATTGTCTGAATATCGGAGAAGCTGGGTGGCTTTATGTGGGTCACTGGAAGGTGCCCTCGTATGTTAAAACAGTTGCGATTGGTCTGCCTGAAGATACCACTATCAGGGCCAACTTTAGTGCTGGTGGCGCCCAGTGCGACAATCATTTTTAGCACCCCCACACCCATGACCGCCTCCTCGGATTCTCTCATTACCACCGGGCAAAAGTGCCCCTCATCTCTCCAATCATAAGTTATTGCTAAACACAGCCCCCCCCCCTCGAGGTCAGTGCCCCCTCCACAGGTCAGCGCCCAGTGCGGCCACACCAGTCGCACTGCCCTAAGCCGGCCCTGACCACTGTGGCAGTTGAAAAGACTTTCCCTTTTTACAGGGATCATATCGATCTATTTGAAAAAATTACAGAAGGCGTGTATGTAAGGGTTCTACATTAGTGCCCCATCAAATATAGATTTCTCTTCTTGCCAGCTCCCAAGTCTACCAATGTAGAATTTTGGGCACCTGAACCAGGTTTCTGAACCCTCCCTAGATCTATTTGTTCAGTGCTCAATATGACCTAATAGTACTGTTAACCACACAAAACGTCAGGATAGGCTAATAAAATGGGTGGACACTATCTATTGACAAAATATAGAAAGGTAAGTATGTCTGGATTTTCTCTCCGTAGCTCCATGTTAGAACTGGGGGTCTCTAGTTGGCAGAGGTAGGTACCTTTGTCCAAATAGGGACCCTTGTTTCTAGTCAGGGTAAGGGGGATACACTACTAAAATAACCCCTGCTCAACCCCTTGGTAGCTTGGCACGAGCAGGCAGGCTTATTACAGAGGCAGTGTGTAAAGCATTTGTGAACACATACAGGAACCCAGTGACAACACTACAGATGGACACCACACAGGTTGTATTATAAAAATAAGTATTTTTATATAGACTTAACACAAGACCCAAAACGACAAAAATCCACAACACACTATGAAAAATATGACTGTCAATGGTAGAAAATAGTTCAGTTTAAATGCAGGTGATAAATGCGACACTCTGCGTTCAATGTACCTTTGGATGCGTAACGCGATTCAAACAATAGAGTTGCAGGGAAGGTGATGCGTCGGTTCCTTACACGCAAGAACGGTGATGCGTCGGTTCCTTGCTCCGGGGGAGGTGATGGTCGGTTCCCTACTGCTGCGTAGGGGACGGTGATGCGTCGCTTCCTTACCGGAGAGGAGGTGATGCATCGGTTCTTCACCGCGTGGGGAGGTGATGTGTCGGTTTCTTACTGCGCTTCTGTGGCGATGCGACAAGCAGCGCCTCGATGACGACCCGGTGCAATGAAACAAAATGGCGTCTTCTTCTCGATGCGACAACGAAGGGGGCGATGCGTGCACGCCCGACGGCCGTGCGGCGACTCGATGAATCTTCTGAGACGCGACAGGCCCTGCGACACGCTTCTCCGATGATGCGACGGCATCTGCTGCGACGGAGACACTCTTCTCCAGTGATGCGAGGCGCTTCGGCGATGCGATGGCGACAGCGGCAGTGGCGGCACGCTTTCTCGGCGATGCGACGACAGCTGCTGCGGCGGCAACACGCTTCTTCTTCGTGAGTCGCGCTTCCAGCTCCCAGCGACACGCAGTCTCTCAGAAGGCCCAACACAAAGGAAGGCACTTCAAATTCCCAGCAAGGGAATTCAGAGGAGCTGGTTGGTGAAGTCTTGTATCCCTGAGACTACAGCAGGAGGCAAGCTCAATCTTCAAGCCCTTGGAGATTTTCTGCACGATGATGAAAGTAGTCACCAAGTTCCTTTCTCCTTTCTTCGGCAATCAGGCAACCACTGCAGGCCAATCCCTCAAACAGCACACAGCATAGGGATAGTCTCCTCCTTCAGTTTCTCTGGTTCTTCTCCTCAGCAAAGGTTCTTCTTGTTTCCCAGAAGTGATCTAAATTCTTGGGGTCTGGGCCCCAGTATTTATACCCATAAATCCTTTGTCCTCTGAAGGCAGAGGGTCCTGTACCTAGTCCAAACCAGTTCTGGGTGCATTCTGCCAGTGCACACCTTCTTCCTTTGTCAGTGTGGGCCAGGGACATCAGACGCACCACAGGAGGTGGAGCCAGCATTGTGGAAGGCAGGCACAGCCCTATTCAGGCCCAGGTGATACTCCTCCCACCACTCTACATGCAGATAGGTCAATTCAGCCCTGTGCTGACTCGCCCTGTCTCCTGAAGTCCCCCTGCCCCTGTCACTCACAAAACCAGACAAACAATACACAAGCTAGCAGAGGTAGGCTGGATGGTTAGGCAAGAAAATACCTACTTTCTAAAAGTGGTATTTTCAAACACAGAATGTTAAAACCAACTTCACCAAAATATGTATTTTATCATTCTGAGTTCAGGCATACTAAATTCGTTTTCCTACCATGTTCCCTGGGTCAGTTAGGATTATAAGATGTTATAATCAAACTGCCCATTCTGGCCTGTGGGGACAGGTAGCCTTGCAATAGTGAAAAACGAAATTGGCTGTAATTCACTATCAGGACATGCCACACACACCAGGGCATGTCCTACCTTACACATACAATGCACCCTGCCCTAGGGCCTACCTTAGGGGTGACTAATATGCAGGAAAGGGAAGGTTTGGGGACTGGTAAGTGGGTGCACTTACCAAGTCGACATGGCAGTACCAGACTGCACACAGGCTCTGCAATGGCAGGCCTGAGACACACTTTACAAGCTGCTCCTGTGGGTGGCACAACCAGTGCTGCAAGCCCACCAGCAGCATTTGCTTCACCGGCCCTGGGCATAAACCGTGCACGGTACTAGGGTCTGACAGTAAGTCAAATAAGCCAATCATGGAGTCACTAATCCATACATCATTTTATCATAGGGAGCACTTGCACTTTGGCACTGATTAGCAGTGGCAAAGTGCCCAAAGCATCTATACCAGCAAAAACATGTCAACAACAGTGGAGGCATAGTGAAAAAATGGAAGGGAGACCCACCCCAAGGATGCCAGGTCTAACATGTGTCCCCTCCAGCTGAAATGTGGGGAGAACTATCCTACCTCTAGGGAGTTCTCATCACTAAGGCGGAAGAATCTGGACAGACCATCAGCATTGGAGTGTTCTGTACCAGGGCAGTGTTCCACCGTAAAGTCCATCCCCTGTAGAGAAATGGACCACCTCAACAGTTTTGGATTCTCACCCCTCATCTGCATCAACCATCTGAGGGGCCTGTGGTCTGTCTGAACCCGGAAGTGAGTCCCAAACAGGTATGGTCTCAACTTCTTCAGCGCCCAGACCACAGCAAATGCCTCACGCTCAATAGCACTCCACCTCTGTTCCAGTGGAAGTAACCTCCTACTGATGAAGGCTACAGGTTGGTCTAGGCCCTCCTCATTTAACTGTGCCAGAACAGCCCCTACACCATGCTCTGAAGCGTCTGTTTGAACAACAAATTCTTTTGAGAAGTTGGGTGCCTGAAGCACGGGGGCCGTGCACATGGCAGTCTTCAAGGCGTCAAAAGCTCTCTGACAGGTGTCAGTCCAAATCACTCTCTTGGGCTGTTTCCTGGAAGTCAACTCTGTCAAGGGTGCAACGATGCTGCCATACCCCTTGACAAATCTCCTGTAATACCCGGTGAGTCCTAGAAAGGCTCTCACCTCTGTCTGGGTCTTGGGGAGTACCCAAGCCAGAATGGTATCAATTTTGGGCTGTAGGGGCGCCACCCGGCCGCTCCCAAACTGGTGTCCCAAGTACACCACAGAACCCTGCCCGATCTGGCACTTACTCGCCTTGATCATGAGGCATGCCCTCCGCAGTGCCATCAACACTTCCCAGAGGTGGCACAGATGTTCTTCCCAACTGGCGCTGAACACTGCGATGTCATCCAGGTAGGCGGCACTGAAATCTTCCAGTCCAACCAACACCTGGTTGACCAACCTCTGAAAGGTGGCAGGGGCATTCTTCATCCCAAAGGGCATAAACCGGAATTGGTAGTGCCCATCTGGTATGGAGAATGCGGACCTCTCTTTGGCCCCATCAGTCAAGGCGATCTGCCAGTACCCAGACGTTAAGTCAAACGTGCTGAGGTACCGGGCAGCCCCTAACAGATCAATGAGCTCATCAGCTCTGGGGATGGGGTGCGCGTCAGTCCTGGTGACTGAATTGAGTCCTCGGTAGTCCACACAGAACCGGAGTTCGGGCGTGGCACCAGGCGCGGCAGCCTTTGGGACCAAGACCACTGGGCTGGCCCAAGGGCTGTGAGAGGACTCAATCACCCCCAATGCAAACATCTTGGAGACCTCCTCCTTGATGCAAGCTCTCACCCTGTCAGTCACTCTGAAAGCCTTGTGCTTGACAGGAGGACTGTCCCCAGTGTCCACATCATGGATGCACCAATCAGTGACACTAGGAGTCAGGGAAAACAGGTCAGGAAACTGTCCCAACAGTTGGCGACAGTCTTCCTGCTGCTCAGGTGTCAGGGAGTTAGAGAGGTTCACACCCTCCACTGACCCATCTTGCTCTGTTGCAGACAGGTCAGGAAGAGGTTCTGTCTCCTCTTCTATTCCATCATCTGTTGCTAGGAGCATGCCCACTTCGGACCTCTCAAAATGGGGCTTTAGGCGGTTGACATGTAGGACCCGCAAAGGGTTCCTGGGAGATCGCAAGTCCACCAGGTAGGTGACCTCACTCTTGCGCTCCACCACCTCAAATGGTCCGGTCCACTTATCCTGGAGCGCGCAAGGCTCCACGGGGGCCATGACCCACACTTTCTGCCCAGGCTGAAACTCGATCAGAGTGGCATTCTGATCATACCATCGTTTCATCTCCTCCTGGCTGGCTTCCAGATTCGCCTCAGCGAGTTGTCTGAATCGCCTAGTCTGGTTTCTAAAGGCCAGCATGTAGCTAAATACATCCTGGGGAGGTTTACTGGGAGCTTTCTCCCAGCCTTCTTTCACCAGACTCAGAGGTCCTCTTACCGGGTGACCGTAGAGCAGTTCAAAGGGACTGAACCCTAAGGACTTCTGTGGCACCTCACGGTAAGCAAACAAAAGGCATGGCAAGAGGACGTCCCACTTACACCTCATGGGTTCTTCCAGACCCATAATCATGCCCTTCAGGGTCCGGTTGAATCTCTCGACCAGCCCATTTCCTTGGGGGTGGTAAGGAGTGGTGAACTTATAGGTAACACCGCACTCCTGCCACAGGGACTTCATATACTTGGATATGAAGTTTGTACCACGGTCACTCACCACCTCCTTGGGGAACCCCACACGGGAGAAAATCCCCATCAGTGCACGTCCCACCACGGGGGCCGTCACTGTCCGAAGAGGGATGGCCTCCGGGTACCGGGTGGCATGGTCCACCAAGACCAGGATGAACCTGTTGCCCATGGCTGTCTTGGGGTCCAGTGGCCCCACAATATCAATACCCACCCGTTCAAAGGGGGTGCTGACCACAGGGAATGGCTGGAGGGGAGCCTTGTGCTTCCTCCCACTTTTTCCACTTGCCTGGCAAGTCTGACATGTCCTGCAATGAGTGTCTGAACTCCTGCGCATCTGGGGCCAATAAAAGTGGGTGACAAGCCTTTCAAAGGTCTTGCCCTGCCCCAGATGTCCTGTTAAAGGCACATCATGAGCCAAACCCAGTAGGAAGACTCTGAAGCACTGGGGTACCACCAGCACACGGGCTGACCCAGGCTCAGCAACCTTAGGCTCGCTATACAGGAGACCATTCTCCCAGTAGATCCAATGTGATCCAGACTGATCACCTGCTGCCTGGTTTGTGGCCTGTTGCCGCAAACCCACAAGAGAAGGGCACTTGTTCTGCTCCTCACAGAACTCCTCCCTGGAGGGTCCTCCTTCTTGCTGCCAATGGGTCAGCTCAGGCAGGTCCCCCAGTTTGGCCACTTGCTCCCCTGTAGGTTCCAGAGCATCCCCCTCAGGTTCTGCTTCCTCCTGGACCGTGGTAACTACGGGGGCCAGTTTTCTGCGCCCCCTGCCTCTTCTCTTCAAGGCAGGCACCTAGGCCACCCTCTCAGGCTCCAGGTCCTCTTGAACACCTCTACTGGCTGCCATAGACCGAGTGGTCACGCACGCCCACTCAGGCAGACCCAACATCTCTAAATGAGACCTTCTCTCCACCTCTGCCCAAGGTGAACTTTCTAAATCGTTGCCCAACAGACAGTCTACAGGCATGGCTGACCTCACAGCTACTTGAAAGGTACCTGAAACCCCCCCCCCCCCACTCAAAGGGAACCTGAGCCACTCGGCAGTGGCTCTCTGAGTTGTCCGCGGCAACTACTGGGCAGAATGCATTGGGGATCACCTGCTCTTCAGACACCAGCCGACAACTGACAGCTGTCACACTGGCTCCGGTGTCTCTCAGAGCCTCCACCCTTTGGCCATTGATGGTCACCAACTGCCTGTATTTCTTAGTGTTATCAGGCAGTTGGGCCCTCGGGACCATCTCACTGTCTCCTAAAGAGACCAAGGACATTGCTACGGGACCCAACCCACCTTGGGCACCCATCTCCTCCCCCAGGGCTACACTAGCTACCTGCCGGGGTGGTGCACCAGTGGGTGCTGATTTTCCATACAAGGGACATCTAGTCTCCCAGGAGCAGTGGCCCACTTGACCACACTTAAAGCAAGTCTTGGGCCCCCTGTGAACAGGCTTATCTGTCGGGGCCCCTGGCTTCTTTTCAGGGGGAGGTTGGGAACCCTTCCCTAGGTTCCCTTGGGGATTACTTTGGGGCCCTTTCTGGAACTCCCTCTGTTTACCCTTGTCCCCCCACTCCTCTGCTGGGGACCCTGCCCACCTTTGGCGGAGTCTCCCACGTGACCCTTGTGGACCCGGGTGCTCACCCAGCGGTCCGCCTCCTCAGCAAGCTTCCTAGGGTTAGTCAGCCTACTATCAATAAAGGTGCTGGCGTAGCTCTGGAAAACAATTTCCTGACAAGTGCTCCCATGCAATCAAATCAAAGAGCGCTTCAAAATCATTCACTTTGCTACCCTTCACCCAACCATCCAATGCTCTGCAAAAAAAGTCACATATTCTACCCAGGTACTGCCCTCCAACTTTTTGCAATTCCTGAACCTCTGCCTATACAGTTCAGGAGTCAACCCATACCTGGACATCAATGCTTCTTTCATATGACCATAAGAATTGTGGACTTCAGAGGGCAAGTCTAATAAGGTATCCCGCCCTCACTAAGGAACCGCCCCAAAACCCCGCTCCCCAATCCTTCTGAGGGACCCGGTGTGAGGTCATAGCTACCTCATAGGCTTTAAACCATTGCCCAATGTCATCATTTTTATAAAACTCTTTCACCACATCTTTAGGTATATACACCCTTGCTTCAACAGGCATGGACGGTGTGCTGCCACCAGAGGGAGTAATCTCTAAGCTCCTAGCTTTCAACTCCAACTCCCTCAAACTTCTCTCATGCTCCATTTGCATCCTCTTTTCCTCTAGGGCCAATTTCTTAATTTCCAATTCTAACTGCCCACCCATCTTAATTTTGGTCAGCTCCATTTCATGCACCCTACTTCTCTCCCTGTCCTCCAGCTCTCCTGGGGACAGGCCCTTGGAAGAAACACTGCTACCTGCTGGGGAAGGTGCTTTCCTCCCCCCTGGACCCAATAGCCCATTTAGCTGCCCACCTGCATCCTCAGCCCCCTCCTCATGCTCTTCCACATGCTCAGGGGTACTCCTTGCTTCCACCCAGGCCCTCAGCGCCTTTTGGAACTCATCCTTCTTGGAGAGACCGGTCATAGCAACTTTCAATTTCCTGCAGAAGTATTTCAGCTGTTTTACAGTGTAACTTTCCAGCTTTTCTTCTTCAAAATCTAAATCCACAGATGCGATGGATGCTGTTTTGCTCATGGTGACTAAACTTGGCAGTTCTTGGCAAAAATAGAAATCCCAGGAAAAAACAATCTACCAAAATGTAAGTGGTTGCGTTTGGTCTGCACTCACTAGTAGTGTACACCAATCACTGTCTATGAGTCACAGATGCAAGTCCAGAATCCTCACCGCTGACCACAAATGTTAGAACTAGGGGTCTCTAGTTGGCAGAGGTAGGTACCTTTGTCCAAATAGGGACCCTTGCTTCTAGTCAGGGTAAGGGGGATACACTACTAAAATAACCCCTGCTCACCCCCTTGGTAGCTTGGCACGAGCAGGCAGGCTTATCTCAGAGGCAGTGTGTAAAGCATTTGTGAACACATACAGTAACCCAGTGACAACACTACAGATGGACACCACACAAGTTGTATTATAAAAATAAGTATTTTTATATAGACTTAACACAAGACCCAAAATGACAAAAATCCACAATACACTATGAAAAATATGACTGTCAATGGTAGAAAATAGTTCAGTTCAAATGCAGGTGATAAATGCAACACTCTACGTTCACTGTACCTTTGGATGCGTAACCCGATACAAACAAAAGAGTTGCAGGGAAGGTGATGCGTCGGTTCCTTACACGCAAGAACGGTGATGCGTTGGTTCCTTGCTCCGGGGGAGGTGATGCGTTGGTTCCCTACTGCTGCGTAGGGGACGGTGATGCGTCGGTTCCTTACCGGAGAGGAGGTGATGCGTCGGTTCTTCACCATGTGGGGAGGTGATGCGTCGGTTTCTTACTGCGCTTCGGTGGCGATGCGACCAGCAGCGCCTCGATGCGATGACGACCCGGTGCAATGAAACAAATTGGAGTCTTCTTCTCGATGCGACAACGAAGGGGGCGATGCGTGCACGCCCGACGGCCGTGCGGCGACTCGGTGAATCTTCTGAGCCGCGACACGCTTCTCTGATGATGCGACAGCGTCTGCTGCGACGCCGACACTCTTCTCCGGTGATGCGAGGCGCTTCGGCGATGCGATGGCGACAGCAGCAGCACGCTTTCTCAACGATGCAACAACAGCTGCTGGGGCGGCAACATACTTCTTCTTCATGAGTCGCGCTTCCAGCTCCCAGCGACACGCAGTCTCTCAGAAGGCCCAACACAACAGTAGGCACTTCAAATTCCCAGCAAGGGAATTCAGAGGAGCTGGTTGGTGAAGTCTTGTATCCCTGAGACTTCAGCAGGAGGCAAGCTCAATCTTCAAGCCCTTGGAGATTTTCTGCAAGATGATGAAAGTAGTCGCAAAGTTCCTTTCTCCTTTCTTCGGCAATCAGGCAACCACTGCAGGCCAATCCCTCAAACAGCACACAGCATAGGGATAGTCTCCTCCTTCAGTTTCTCTGGTTCCTCTCCTCGGCAAAGGTTCTTCTTGTTTCCCAGAAGTGATCTAAAGTCTTGGGGTCTGGGCCCCAGTATTTATCCCCATAAATCCTTTGTCCTCTGAAGGCAGAGAGTCCTGTACCTAGTCCAAACCAGTTCTGGGTGCATTCTGCCAGTGCACACCTTCTTCCTTTGTCCCTGTGGGCC
This sequence comes from Calotriton arnoldi, assembly GCA_963921515.1. Taxonomy (NCBI): domain Eukaryota; kingdom Metazoa; phylum Chordata; class Amphibia; order Caudata; family Salamandridae; genus Calotriton; species Calotriton arnoldi. The sequence goes on from CAWUFW010000761.1 coordinate 2,959,526, forward strand.
AGGGACACCACAGGAGGTGGAGCCAGCATTGTGGAAGGCAGGCACAGCCCTATTCAGGCCCAGGTGCTACTCCTCCCACCACTCTACATGCAGATAGGTCTATTCAGCCCTGTGCTGACTCACCCTGTCTCCTGGAGTCCCCCAGCCCCTGTCACTCACAAAACCAGACAAACAATACACAAGCAAGCAGAGGTAGGCTGGATGATTAGGCAAGAAAATACCTACTTTCTAAAAGTGGTATTTTCAAGCACAGAATGTTAAAACCAACTTCACTAAAAGATGTATTTTATCATTCTGAGTTCAGGCATACTAAATTCGTTTTTCTACCATGTTCCCTGGGTCAGTTAGGATTATAAGTTGTTATAATCAAACTGCCCATTCTGGCCTATGGGGACAGGTAGCCTTGCAATAGTGAAAAACGAAATTGGCTGTAATTCACTATCAGGACATGCCACACAAACCAGGGCATGTCCTACCTTACACATAACAATGCACCCTGCCCATATTAGTCACCCCTGCCCTACCTTAGGGGTGACTAATATGCAGGAAAGGGAAGGTTTGGGGACTGGTAAGTGGGTGCACTTACCAAGTCGACATGGCAGTACCAGACTGCACACAGGCTCTGCAATGACAGGCCTGAGACACACTTTACAAGCTGCTCCTGTGGGTGGCACAACCAGTGCTGCAAGCCCACCAGCCCACCAGCAGCATTTGCTCCACAGGCCCTGGGCACAAACCGTGCACGGTACTAGGGTCTGACAGTGAATCAAATAGGCCAAACATGGAGTCACTAATCCATACATCAATTTATCATAGGGAGCACTTGCACTTTGGCACTGATTAGCAGTGGCAAAGTGCCCAAAGCATCTATACCAGCAAAAACATGTCAACAACAGTGGAGGCATAGTGAAAAAATGGAAGGGAGACCCACGCCAAGGATGCCAGGTCTAACACTCCACATCTATGTAGCTTGACAATATATATATAGTTTTACGGAGTGGAGGGCTGGGATGAGAATGATTAGGTGTGGGCAGCTCCTAGCCGCCACCGAATCCCTCTGGCATACGTATGTATCTCTGAACGAGGTGTGTCATGGTGAATACTTCTGTACTTAGCTGATATGTCAATACACAGATAAATATTTTCTACTACATGATATAACTTGCTTTTTTTACATGCAGCCTGTTACAATGGCCTTAGCCTCATTATGATCTAATGATCTAACTCAGTAGCACTTCTTGGATTGACTTCAGAATAGGGAAATGCTGAATTAGACGTCCAAGATTCAAACATGCAACATGCAGAGAGAACATGCAGGTATATTTGTAGGGGGAAATATTTGTAGGAAAAAAATATATTTGTTGTGAAAAAATATACATCAACATGCTAGAACCATAGACCGCCTAAAAATGCAGTGTCTTTAAAATCTAAATAGAAGCAAATATTGCTGTCAGTGGGTGCTTTGGTGCTGTTCTAACCTGCAATTGATGGAGCAGACAGCCATGACGATCTTTTATGTCCAACCAGAGTTCTTCACCAAGGCAAGGGTCCTTTGTACTGCTGAGAAGACGCTCTTCTTGGCTCGTTAGCTCCGCGATGGACAGAGTTAAATCTTTTGCTTCTGCGAGGAGTTCCTGGCAGACTTTATTCTGAGCTCGTTTCTCTCCGATGCCAGTGCAAAGACGTTCATATTTCTTCTGCAGTTCTTTAACTTTCAAGCTTATTTCAACTTTACTTTGCATATATTTTTGCCTTTCAATCTGGCTGTTTTCTAGATAGCTAAAGAAAGCACAAATACATTGAAAACGTCACTTCCTGTACATTATAATATATTAAACCATATAAGAACCATTACACTTCTGTGCCAAATGATTTAGTTAAATGAAATTAACCTGCTATATTGTTATTGGATTTTCGTATTCTTGAGAGCATGGAAGTGCAATCAATTTCAAATAGATGCCAAGTAATTTTACACCTGAGTGACGTCCTCGGTCAAATGCTGGGACATGTACGCTGAGTCTTAAATCAGGAAAAATACCACGATGCAATCACTGCTTAATTTGAGCTGGTGTTTGCAGGTGCTCAACATTGGCACTTAATAGTTAACACTGTCACTTACTTATGGTACCATATGGTGGCGCTGTCTGTCTATTTTTGTATAGAGCACACCAGATTAGCAATATTACAGGATAAAATAAATAATTCAACAGCATCCAAGCCATTCTTACTGCTTTCAATAGCCTGGAAGTGTGCAAAATGTCGAATTTATAGGTGTGATATGTTTAGTAGGCAGTGATTATACTGGCATGTGGAAGTAATGCTTGGCACCACAGCTTTTCCATCTTCGCAGTGTTGAAATTAACAGTTGCTACTACTACCAAATATATATTTTTCAATTAAGGAAATATGAAGGGCTAAGTCAACGATGTTAGGAATCGCACCTATGAGCTGCAGGTGATACACTGACGTCAGCTGTGGCTGCTTATACAAGGCAGCCAAAGTACATATAGAAAAATGCAACAAATTAAAATCAAGGTTAATACTTTAATATTTTATTTAAATTAGGCAATTTTTCTGGAAAAAAAAAACGGCTTGCTCCTCCTACTTTTTTAGCTTCTGATGATTTTTTTCAGTCAAAATCTATTTCCATGTCTTGCATTTCAAGATTTTTAAAGCATGGTTTTTATTTTCAATCTGTCAACCAGTTTTGTGAACAATTAAAAAACAGAAACTGAAATTCTAGCAGCTTAAGGACTTTATCGAGTCCAGGGATAATGGAATAGCAGTGAAAACCCAAATATGCAGAAGTGTTAAGGTAAAAAGCGTGCAACAAGCTTGTCTGCCTGTGACGTGCGTCTTGAATGCTTTTCCCCTTTAGTTGGGTTTCTTGAGTCCCGATGCATAGCAGAAGTATGAAGAGACACTGAATTTGCATGGACCAGACCCATGGAGCATCAGGCTGCTGACCAAATAAAAAAGGTGATACAAAAGTGCATTATTGGCAAGTGGTAGACAGTATCAATTACAACTGCGGAGTAAAACTAAATACTAAATAGTCCACACTCCAAATGACAGACTTATATGCAATGTACAAATTATTTTGTGAACTCAGTGTAGTTTCGACAGTCCAGGGAAGGAATTGACACAGGTCGCAAATGACTTCTGTTTCTGAATACGTCATGGGAGGGATTAGCCCGGATGAAGGGACAAACACAATTACAGATTTTTAAACATTTGCAGAGAAGGACTGAGTTAGTGCTCTTTGTTTTTTGATGACAAGCCATAGCAGAAGGAGGGTGTCAGAGCTCCCTAGAGAGTGAAGACCTCCTGATATTAGCAGTTGCTGACCAGGGCTGTACTTGCCGTAGCAGGCACCCAGCGTTTGCCTCGTGGGCTGGAAGGGTGGGGGCTGTTATTTGACCCATGGGGCCCGTTTTTTGAACAGTGGAGGCCGGTTTTGCAGCATTGCTGCAATATCGGCCCCCTGTAACAAAAGCAGCAGCGGTGCTTGACACTAGCATCCCCCTCCGGGCCGGAGCTTCTCAGTACAACCCCTCTGCCCCCCCCCGTGCCTCCCCTCGCCGGGGGCCGGTCAAGCGGAATTGCCATGGCTGGTTTCTGTTCCCTGTCCAGCCGTGTTGCTGACCCACGCAATGGGGAGTCCCATAGTGAAGAGCTTTGGGACCAATGCAGGCCCGTTTCGAATATGCTTCTGGGTGCAATAGGAAGCCACTGAAGATTTGTGAAAACTGGGGTGATGTGTTCGAAGCATTTGATTCCTTACACCAATTTGGCTGCAGCATTAAGGGGCACTTTATGAGGAACCAGGATTATATTGGGTACACCTACGTGTAGGGAAGTTGTCATAGTCTATTTTGGATAAGACTGAGCCTTGTACTAGTGTTGTGATAAGGGCTTTTATCCTATAAATGAGCCTAAGTTGATATTGGGCACTTCTTGCAAAGCAAGTAATATTTAGTGTAGATTCAGGTATTGGTCTAGGGTAAAGCCCAAAGATTTAGTGCAGTCAATAAAGAAAAGCTTACAACCCAAAACGTTGATCCAATTAAGCCACAATTGTATTGTATTGTATTGTAATTGCATTTATATAGCGCTTACTACCCCTGATGAGGCGTCAAAGCGCTTTTAGTGGTGAATTAGTATAGTGAAAATATTAAAGTAATTTGAGTGGTGGATATGTTATTTGGATTGAGAAGGATAGTGGAGGGATAGAGAAGGGAAAAAGGTTTGCATTTATATAGCGCTTGCTACACCTGATGTGGTGTTGAAGTGCTTTTTCTGTGAGTAGCACGCTACTTCGGAACCCATGTGATTATCTGCAAAGTCTGAAAGGTTGGGGCATTAAGCGGTTTTCATATTGCAGTGATAGTTGACACAGCGAGTAGCATGGCAGTAAAATGAGACTTACTATAGACATCAATGTGCATCACTTTATCCACTATCCCCAAAAATATAATATTTGGAGTTGGACCCACTAGGAAGTCTAATATAAAGCTCAAAATGTTAAACACTTCGGCTTAACGGTGCAGCACTGTTGGTTACTTGGAAATCTTAAACAATATGTTGGAATGTTCGAGCAGAATTTATTCAGCTTTACAGGTGTATAATATAACATTAATCTGGTAAAAAAACATTCTATGAAAGCTGGAAGTTCAAATCAGAGAATAAGTACTAATATTCCTCCAATCTACAGTGTCAATAGTTAGCACTAACTAGATTAGACCATCTCTCCTCCTTTGCAAATTTTTCACCAATGGGGGCACTAACTAATAAATTATACAAAATACTGGGTTTATGGTTATTACTAGAATAAAACTATGCTTTCAAGATACGGAATAACTGCATATAGGAAAAATAGCCTCATCTGATATCTTGCTTGGAGGATAATTCGAATTCCTTGACATTTTTAAGTGTCTTTCCCAATTAAATCACATATTGATGAAACACATTCTTCAGCCCCCTGTTATGTTTTGTAATGTACCCCAATATAGGCCTGGGTAGTCACTTAACCTTTCACCTTCATTTTCCCTGCCATTGTACTACAAAACGGTTTTTGGTATTGACCTTTTACATGGTTAAGGTGCTCCATAAATGTTGTGTGGTTTTCCCAGAAAACTAGCATTATTTATTATGCATGAGGATTCTCAGAATCGCAGCAGGATTACCATCTTTTGCATAATAACTATGTATAAGGGTCATCCCTTTTATCATCCTCGGACGACATGACACAGCAAGGTAGAACCCCTGAGGGTACCTTTTGGGTATATATACACCATTTCTTTGCTGGGGCAGGAAGAGAAGAAAAACGTCCATGCTGACACCCTGACGCAAGACGCTGAGGTTCCTGCATGCAGACACTCCAGCTCGCAGTGGTCTGACCTCCCTCGCGGGGTGTCCATCTCGAGACCAAGCCGGGGTCCTACAGTCTCTCACTTCAGGTAATGGGGTTGGCTTCAGCCTAGGGGGATTTTTGGCTCTACACCTACATACATGCTAGGTACACTTAGGTACATCTAGTTAGGGTTGCATCGTAGGAGTACGCATTAATATTGTCATGTATTTTTATACCTGCCTATATTCATTGTTTTTAGCACTATGGTAGGAATCTACCATCCATTTACTCTGTTGGTGCTTATAATCATTTATGTCTGTTTCTGTCTTATGATTGTTTCAGCACACCTATTTTGCACTAGAATGACGCTGGTTCAATAAATACTTAATGAAAACTGTCCCCACCATTTATTCTGTGTATTTCTCTGAGACAAAGTGAGCACGAGTGACTGAGCAAAAAGTACTGTACTGTTTCCACGATCCCTGAACTGGAACTGTTCTCTCCTTGGTAAGAGGAGTTCTCAGTAGCATTGTGAGCTAGCTGGTATACAGGCGAACATACCCGGTGGGGGTGTCTGGAATCAGTCTGGACACCAATCCCACAGTCTATGTTGTCTAAACTTGGATCTCGGTGGAACACTGAAAGGCAAAATTAGTAGTGACTCAATTTTAGATGATTCCGTTTGAATTGTTAATAGGACATTCAGGTCTAAAAGTCTATAAGAATCTGTGTCAGGAGAACAATGTCCTTGAATGTCAATCTGGGCTTTGGTATAATGGCCCATTCCTTCCCTGCACAAGCACCTGACTTTTCGCTTCCTTCCCCTGTCTTGAGAATGGTGCCAGGGTTGTAAGTTACTCTCAAAGCCTTGATGGGCAATATCGCCACCATAAGCACTTCGTACCTTTAAAAAACAGTGTAGGAAGAAAAATTTCAAGGAACACATGAATATTTTGTGGACGGATAAGTCAATGGAAAAGGCATTAAGAGATCGCCCTTCAAGAGGGGAAACGGCCTTTACAACGACTCATTGACAACGAAGCACCTGAACCACGACTCCTTAACAACGACCTCAACCTGAATCACGAGTCTTTTAACCACTAATGCATTTACAACTATCTCTGGCCAGTAGATGGCACTCTTGGATTGTATATGACAGATATATTACTATTGATAAAATGGTGGATGGGCGTATTTTATATGGTTTTGTAGAGTGGATGTTGTTTTTTTTAACAAAATAAGTTTAGGAAAATAGTGTTTATTATGTGAAAACGTGTTTGAATTTCGTTGTAAATGCATTAAAGGTAAAGGCATACTCGCAGTACAAAAAAAATTACTTTAATATGTAAGTATTTTGGTAAGTATTAAGTATAATATATATATATATGTATATATATTCACTGAAAAAACCACAGGTTTCAGGGACGTTATAGTTAGAAATTAGCATTTAAAAACCTTAGAAATTCACTGAAAAACCACAGGTTTCAGGCACGTTATAGTTAGTTGGACATTTCAGTCGTACAAAACCAGTGAAATTCGGCCGTTATAGTTATTTCAGCTAACTATAACTCTCGCCCCCGCAATGCACTGCTGATGACGTCACATATTACATCACTCATGACATGGTCAGTGACATCACTGATGACATCTCAAATGACATCACTGATGACATCATCCACGTGATAATCTGATGCATCTTCTCACACCTAATTTCTAATACATGCTAATTTCTAACTATAACGTGTCTGAAACCTATGGTTTTTTTCAGTGAATTTCAAAGGTTTTTTAAATGCTAATTTCTAACTATAACGTGCCTGAAACCTATGGTTTTTACAGTGCATAGAAACCCCAATGTTATCCTATGGCAGGAAATTCACTTAGCCGGTAAGTAGTGTTATCGTTACTTTTTCTTACTCAGTGGTGGATCCTGGATCCAGCACTGGTGCATCTCCTGTAAACAGTTGAAAGAATGCGTTTACGTTATACAGGCGATTTTTAAGGAATATTTGTAGTTTGTGAAAATTGACACTTTGAAACTTTTCTGCTGAAAACCAGACAATGGATTCCTATGGAAGGAAATACAAGTTACTGGTAAGTACGGTTAGAATTACTTTTCAGGGTCAGTGCTGGGCTAAAAGATGCAGCACTGGGTTCTCTCCTGATAACAGGTGAGTAAATCGGAATTCGTAGTTCGGCTGATTTTAGAGGAATATTATAAAGTTCCAAAACTCCACACTTAGAAGAATTTCCAAGTGAAACCAGTCAATGTTAGCCTATGGAAGGAAATTCAAGTTACTGGTAAGTACGGTTAAAATTACTTTTCAGGGTCAGTGCTGGGCTAAAAGATGCAGCACTGGGTTCTCTCCTGATAACAGGTGAGTAAATCGGAATTTGTAGTTCGGTTGATTTTAGAGGAATATTTGTATGTTTCAAAAATCGACACTTAGAAACTTTTTCAGCAAAAAGCAGGCAATGATATCCTATGGAAGGAAATTCAAGTTACTGATAAGTACGGTTAAAATTACTTTTCAGGATCAGTACTGGGCTGAAAGATGCAGCACTGAGGTCTCTCCTGATAACAGGTGAGTAAATCGGAATTCGTATTTCGCTGATTTTAGAGGAATATTATAAAGTTCCAAAACTCCACACTTAGAAGAATTTCCAAGTGAAACCAGACAATGGATTCCTATGGAAGGAAATACAAGTTACTGGTAAGTACGGTTAGAATTACTTTTCAGGGTCAGTGCTGGGCTAAAAGATGCAGCACTGGGTTCTCTCCTGATAACAGGTGAGTAAATCGGAATTGTAGTTCGGCTGATTTTAGAGGAATATTATAAAGTTCCAAAACTCCACACTTAGAAGAATTTCCAAGTGAAACCAGTCAATGTTAGCCTATGGAAGGAAATTCAAGTTACTGGTAAGTACGGTTAAAATTACTTTTCAGGGTCAGTGCTGGGCTAAAAGATGCAGCACTGGGTTCTCTCCTGATAACAGGTGAGTAAATCGGAATTTGTAGTTCGGTTGATTTTAGAGGAATATTTGTATGTTTCAAAAATCGACACTTAGAAACTTTTTCAGCAAAAAGCAGGCAATGATATCCTATGGAAGGAAATTCAAGTTACTGATAAGTACGGTTAAAATTACTTTTCAGGATCAGTACTGGGCTGAAAGATGCAGCACTGAGGTCTCTCCTGATAACAGGTGAGTAAATCGGAATTCGTATTTCGGCTGATTTTAGAGGAATATTATAAAGTTCCAAAACTCCACACTTAGAAGAATTTCCAAGTGAAACCAGACAATGGATTCCTATGGAAGGAAATACAAGTTACTGGTAAGTACGGTTAGAATTACTTTTCAGGGTCAGTGCTGGGCTAAAAGATGCAGCACTGGGTTCTCTCCTGATAACAGGTGAGTAAATCGGAATTCGTAGTTCGGCTGATTTTAGAGGAATATTATAAAGTTCCAAAACTCCACACTTAGAAGAATTTCCAAGTGAAACCAGTCAATGTTAGCCTATGGAAGGAAATTCAAGTTACTGGTAAGTACGGTTAAAATTACTTTTCAGGATCAGTACTGGGCTGAAAGATGCAGCACTGAGGTCTCTCCTGATAACAGGTGAGTAAATCGGAATTCGTATTTCGGCTGATTTTAGAGGAATATTATAAAGTTCCAAAACTCCACACTTAGAAGAATTTCCAAGTGAAACCAGTCAATGATATCCTATGGAAGGAAATTCAAGTTACTGGTAAGTACGGTTAAAATTACTTTTCAAGATCAGTACTGGGCTAAAAGATGCAGCACTGGGTTCTCTCCTGATAACAGGTGAGTAAATCGGAATTCGTAGTTCGGCTGATTTTAGAGGAATATTTGCACAATGGTGAAGGGAGGGGGCGGGGCCTGAGGTGAAATCTGTGCAAACGCGCCCGTGGCGCGTTTTAAGTTGGGGGATTAAGTCCCCTTGAATCATGAGGGTCCCTGGGGGCCAACTAGCCCACCAGGAACCTCCAGTATGCGCAGGGGCTGCGTTGCAGAGACGTGTACAGAGGCCACACCCTTTTTACACCTCTCTGCAACGCAGCTCTGTGGCGCTTTCTGGACGTACCTGTTGGGCTAGTTGGCCTCAGGGACCCTCAGGATTGAAGGGGATTTAATTCCCCATCTTAAATCACGCCACGGGGCCTGTTTGCACACATGTCACCTGGAAGCCCCGCCCTCCCTTCACCACTGTGCAAACGCGCCCCGTGGCGCGTTTTAAGTTGGGGGATTAAGTCCCTTGAATCCTGAGGGTCCCTGGAGTCCAACTAGCCCACCATGTACTTCTAAAAGCGCCACAGAGCTGCGTTGCAGAGAGGTGTAAAAGGGGCGTGGCCTCTGTACACCTCTCTGCAACGCAGCCTCTGGCGCATACTGGAGGTTCCTGGTGGGCTAGTTGGCCCCACGGACCCTCAGTATTCAAGGGGAATTACTTCCCTTCTTAAAATGCGCCAGGGGGCGCGTTTGCAGAGTACTGCAGGGAGGGGGCGGGCCTCCGGCACAATGCCGGTCGTTTTTTTTTTTCTAATTTTTTTAATGGGAGGGGGCTGCGTGGCCCCCTTTCCTTGGCCACTTTGGCCCCGGGGACCCCATCCCCGGGGCCTGTGCATTTTATTTTATTTTTTAAATAAAAATAAAAACGGGAAGGGGGCCGCGTGGCCCCCTTCCCTGGGCCTGTATTGGCCCCGGGACCCCATCCCCGGGGCATGCCCTCGATTTTTTTTTTTATTTTGGAGGGGGCTGCGTGGCCCCCTCCTCAGGCCATTTAAGGCCCCGGGACCCCATCCCCGGGGCCTGCCTTAACCTTTTTTTAAACATTTTTTTATTTGAGGAGGGGGCTGCATGGCCCCCTCCCTGGCCACTTATGGCCCCGGGGACCCCATCCCCCGGGCCTGGCCTCTGGTTGGGGACTGTGGGGGTCCCCAATCCCCCACAGTCCCAGCCGGCTCCCCGCCTCCTGCGCGAAAGCCGGCATTGCTTTTCCACATGGGGAGCAGCTAACATGCTGCTCCCCATGTGGAAAAGCAATTGGGTTTGCATTTTGAAAGAGAGAGCAGGTTTCCTGCTCTCTCTTTAAAAATGCAAATCAAGTTTGCTATGACAGGACGGGAGCCGCGAGGCTCCCGTCCTGTCATAGTAAACTACAGTGTCTCGGGGGGTAGGCACCCCGGGACACTGCAGGAGCCGGCCCTGGGGGTGGCGGTCCCCAGGGCCATCAAGGGCTCCAGGAGGAGGCCGCGCGGCCCCCCTCCCTTGAATTGCACAGCCCCGGGGAGGTGGTGGTCCCCGGGCTCTGGGGTCCGTGAACGGACCCCACATTTATTTTCTATGTGCCCCGGGAGGTGGTGGTCCCCGGGCGTGTGGGGGCTGGAGCCCCCTACACATTATTTAAAATTTTAAAAGAAGCCCCGGGGGTGGCGGTCCCGGGGCTGCGGGAGGGCAGGATCCCTCCCGCACCATTTTTTATTAAGCCCCGGGTGGTGGCGGTCCTCGGGCTTGGGGCCTTAGAGGCCCCCATATAAACAATAAACCCACCCTCGCATGCCCCCGGGACTTGGGCCACCCGGGGAAGATTTGCATCGAAGCGCGGGAGACCGCGCTTCGATTGCTGCCGGCGGGATTTGCGCACCCTGAGCGCATCCCGCCGATTTTTTTTTTTTAAATGCTTTTTTCTGCCCAGGGGTCCTTGTGGGACCCCTGAGCAGACCTAGGGGTCAGGGTGTTTCTACCCTGCCCCCTTTGTGCGTTTTGCACACTTTTTTCTTCTGGTTTTTTTTAATCGGCAGGATCCGCGCACCCTGAGCGCATCCTGCCGATTTTAAAAAAAAAAATGCTTTTTCTGCCCAGGGGTTCCTTGTGGGATCCCCTGAGCAGACCTAGGGGGTCAGGGTGTTTCTACCCTGCCCCCTTTTGCGCTTTGCGCACTTGTTTCTGTCCCTCGGTTCTACCGAGGATAAAATGGCTGCCAACACTTCCTGATTTGGAGTGTTGACAGCCACTTGACAGCCAATTAGCATGCAGCTCGTGGTCGGGAGGGTACGCGGACCCTACTCGGCCATAGATATATATGTGACTTAACTTTTGATTTTCTCAGGAACTGCTGAACGGATTTACACCATTTAACAAAAAGGGTTCTTTCTGAACCAAGAACTACCTCTTTGCCAAATTTGGTGTAATTCCGTTCAGCAGTTCGGGCTGTAGCCGTGTCTAAAGTTTCCTATGGGAAAATGAATGGGGAAAACACGTTTTGGGACCCCCTTTTTCTCGGCCCCCGCTTGACGAATCACCCTGAGACTTTCAGGGTAGGAGCGGACCGGAGCGGGCCATAAAGTTTGAAAAGTTCGCGAAGATTCGTCAACCGACGCAAGAGTTATTTCAAATAGAATGTCACGGATTTCCTATGGAAAATAGGTCCTAACTATAACTATCTACTGGCGACCGCCAGTAGATTATATATATATATATATATATATATATATATATATATATATATATATATATATATATATATATATATATATATATATATGGTTGCAAGTGTATTTTTAAGGGTTTAGGGTGAGTATGGATTTTTGGGTGGCAAGGGTATTTTTAGGGTTGAGGGTGGTTGTGGGTTTTTGAGTGGCAAGGGTAATTTTAGAGTTTTGGGTGGGTATGGGTTTTTGGGTGGCAAGGGTAATTTTAGGGTTTAGGGTGGGTATGGGTTTTTGGGTGGCAAGGGTATTTTTAGGGTTTAGGGTGGGGATGGGTTTTTGGATGGCAAGGGTAATTTTAGGGTTTAGGGTGGGTATGGGTTTTTGGGTGGCAAGGGCATTTTTAGGGTTTAAGGTGGGTATGGTTTTTGGGTGGCAAGGGTAATTTTGGGATTTAGGGTGGGTATGGGTTTTTGGGTGGGTATGAGATTTTGGGTGGCAAGGGTAATTTTAGGGTGGGTATGGGTTTTTGGGTGGCAAGGGTAATTTTAGGGTGGGTGTGGGTTTTTGGGTGGCAAGGGTAATTTTAGGGTTTAGGGTTGGTATGGGTTTTTGGGATTGCAAGGGTATTTTTAGGGTGGGTGTGGGTGGTGTTGGGTGGAAAGGGAATTCATAGGGTTTACGGTGGGTATAGGTTTTTGGGTGGAAAGGGAATTTTTAAGGTTTGGGATGGGTGTAGGTTTTTGGGGTGGAAAGGGATTTTAGAACATTAATAGTGAGTATAGGGGTGTCTGTGTGTGTGTATATATATATATATATATATATATATATATATATATATATATATATATATATATACATATATATATATATATATATATTCAATACAATGAGCACTCGAGAGCGCTCGGTTTCGAAGAGGAACACTGCTCGGGATTAGTGAAGGCAACAGGATTCGCTTTCCTTTGGAATAATTCAAAAGCCTTACGCGTTTCGGAGCTCTGGGCTCCTTGTTCACAGGCAGCAATGTCAGAGCGCAGGAAACAGAAGATGCACTTCAAACAGCATGTCTTTATTTCATGTTTCAGTAACCAACAGGTGAGTAACATTTGTATTGCATGCTGGGATAAGTAGTTCCCTTGTTGCCTTAGTAGGCTTTGCTGTGCCTCTTCCAATTGTTACCCTCAGTGGGTTCTGCGTTTCAACATTATTTTTCATTATTAATTTCGCCCTCCAGTGGGCCTCCGCAGTTCCAGGTCCTCCTTGTAACTGCCATCCTTCGTACCTCAGGAGACTTGGACTCAGTTCTATGTCTCCATGGCCCCTCAGTTAAAGGGTGGTTCTCTCTTCACGGTGGCCTGCCGTCATAAATTATTCAATACAATGAGCACTCGAGAGCGCTCGGTTTCGAAGAGGAACACTGCTCGGGATTAGTGAAGGCAACAGGATTCGCTTTCCTTTGGAATAATTCAAAAGCCTTACGCGTTTCGGAGCTCTGGGCTCCTTGTTCACAGGCAGCAATGTCAGAGCGCAGGAAACAGAAGATGCACTTCAACACTGACTGCCGACCGGACGATAATAACAGGACTGTGTCCCCAGAGATACAACCATCAGGCACTTATCATGGTAGACTTTAAAATTTAAATACTTGTGCGTCGACAGCAGGAATTTGAAATATCTCAGATCAAGGGCTCTTCATTGCCTCTGTGTTCCTGCGTCTTCTTCACATCACCATTTGCCCTGAAGAAGTTCATTTTATGTATGAACGAAACGCGTTGGCTGGAATTTGCACATTTTGATATTGAAAATAAAGGATTGATAAACCACTATACAAAATGAACATTTGGATTTATTGAAGAAAACTCTTTGGTAGTGCACCGCTCCACTATTTTCACAGTTTTCTCTCTGCTTGGCAGCTGGCATCCAACAACGGCAGGTGCAGGAGCTGTATGTGCACACCCAATCATACTATCCATTACAATTTCTTAAACAAGAAAAGGAATAAAGCAGGGAGGTGCGGTTACTCAGATCCGCCGTTGCTCATTCATTCTCTATTGCACATACATATACATATATATGTGTGTGTATGTATATATATACATATACATATATATATATATATATATATATATATATATATATATATATATATATATATATATATATATATATATATATATAGGTTTATACTTACCTGTAACATAGATACATTAAAGGGGTAAAGGCAATCGTGGTAAAGGCATAGAAGTTGTAAAAAATAGTTGGTGTTAAAACTGTAGTGGTTTAGACTAAGTAGTGGTTAAGGAGTAGTTGTTTAGACTGTAGTTGTTCAAGTGGTAGTTGTTCCATCATACAACTCTTCAAGAGGGTTGGCGTCTTACCCACTCCATCATGGTGTCTGCTGCAAATCTGGAGTACATGACCTTGCCATTCCAAGATGGCAGAGGGTAGTTCTTCTGAGTTAAGTGGTAAAGAGACAGTGGTGCAGGGCAAAGTTGCCCACTTTTTACACGTCACAAATTACTACATAAAATGTTGACAGATACATGACATGAACGTGCACTTAGCACGTTTCTTACTTGAGTTAATGATTAATGGAGATATTTCACTCGACATTACTTTTAAGGAGTGCATTTATTGCTGAATTAGAGGATCTACTCACAGGTGTGTGTTAACTATTCTAATTAAGTTGTTTTAATGACGTCTTAATGGAAATAAAATCATCCTTGTTTAATAAATAATGTACTTACCCTAAAGTAGAAACCCAACTTTCATAAATGTGTGCTATAATGAATGAGTAACATTTAGTGGCTTGCAAGTTTGATTAAAACCACACTCATATATGTTGAATGTGATTTTACTTAGAACGATAAAGTTTATGTAATGTGTGCATTAATGTTACACGTATACACATTTAAATGTATTTCTCAGTCATACTTACACTTGCTCAAATCTAAGATGTATTATATGTAGATGAATTTAATGCTGCGCACTGGAAATGTATATTCATTTATTTTTTTTACATTTTTTTTTTTGTCCTCATTTGCCTTGTTACCACCCTTCTTCTAACGAGACCACCCTGGGTAATCACACCTCATTTTGCTGGAAAAGAGGATAAAACATTGTACGTGGAGAGCCTCCCAGAGAGCGGAGCGCCATCGGATTCTACTGGGCGACATTCCTCACAACAACCGGAGACCCAGTCCCTTATCCTCCTGCATACACAGGGAAAGTGATGTAACCAGCCGAGGCAGATGAAGACTTAATCATAGGACTGATTTTTTCAAGGTACCCCAACTTTCAGCCACACCAGGACAAGAAAGGAGTCCAAAATTCATATCTCTTTTTCCTCTGATCCGAAATATCCAACTTTGCAATAAATTTAATCGATTGTATCCAGCCACCCTTCGTTGGGGAGGCTGAAGATACCCATAATTTGCATAACTCTCTGCGGGCCAACAATACAGCATAAAATACCAACTTTGCACTGTCCTTCGTAACTATACCTTGCAGATCTAGTCTTCCAAATATAACCAGTTCAACGCTTACCTTGATCTGCATATTTAAAACACTCGACAGGCAGTTGTATATTCATTTATGTTTAAATGTGGACACGCATAATAAATATGCACGACTGAATTAATGTTCACCTGTCCTAACCATGTAGGCCTGTATTTCACCCTGCTGCATTTACTAAAATACTGTTTTCAATTTTCTGCTAACCTTGCTTTTCTTGCAGGTATTCACATGCATTGTTATTTTACAAGAGCCTGAGAAGAAGACCTTGACAAAGGTACATGTAGAGCATGAACGCTAACTGAATGGACTATTTAGCAAATGTTTCAATCCACATTGTGTCTAAGAGAGAGATGTCGTTCCTATGTCCAGTGTGGGACAATTTATTGATGGTGCAGTCCGCAACTTGGGATCCTGACGAGAACAATGGACCCCTGATGGTGTGATCAAGGGGGTGTTACCTAGTGGGCTCTGTACATTATAATATAGTGTTTGTCCCAGGTTTCTTCAGAGATTCCTTCCTGACTTTCGCTGGACTGCTTTGCTGAACCCCTTCTGCAGACTCTATGCGGAACTCTCTTTTATGGACTCCTTGCAGACACCTTCCCTGATTCCCTACTACCCAAAGGGACTTTATGAGTTGTATGCTTCCTTTTGATTCCTTTCCAAGTGTGGCTTAGGCTAACACTTCTTCCTGACTCACAGAAGACTCTTGACCAAGCTTCTGAGATGCTAACGTTTTCCTACTTGATTTCCTTTTGTCCCGTTCTGATTTCCCTCATGGAAAGTCCCTGATTTGTGTAGTTCCCTATTATTCAATCATCCACTGGACTTTGGAGACTTAGATTACTCATGTATAGGCGAGAGGGTCTTAGCCTATTTTCTGAGCATCAAATATTGATGTTGTTATTTTGTATCTCTATAACAGAACTGCTTGTTTATTTGATATTGGTCCGCCTCAATTTCTTAGGATGCTTTGACTTCCAGTGGTTATTCTGTACCTTTACAGCATGGAATTAAGAATAGTCTATTTAACTTTGATTATTAATTTGTAATAAACCTTTTTGAACTTGGCTACATATTCCTCGTCCTCATTGTGTAACCAAATAGGTTGCACTGTTAATTTGAATGAATGTAATGTTAACTCCCATCACCTCTCAGTCGCGTTAAAAAGGTCCATCGGAGGACCAATGGTAAGCAAGTGGGCCCGGAAAACGCTGGATCAAATCTATGTAAACCATCACAACCAAGAACTCTTTGCTTGGCAGCTATGTATCCTGCTAGGTTCCTCCACTGTCATACTAGTTCAAATTCGGCTCCATGTGCACCTTTGTTGTTTTCGTTGCTTCCTTCGGTTCTTTTTAAAGTCTGTCTGCTCCTCTGCTCTTCTACAGACGTCCTGCTGCTTCTTGTAAAAAATAAGTTCCTCAAGTGCTGAAGTTCTCATCAGTCCATCTCCTATGAACCTACTCCTTGAGTCTCAATGCATGCTGTGGGTGTCACCTTTCTCTTAAAGTACAGCTCACAATCTGTTTAAAATTTGCTCTGAAGCTTGACTGAGTTTGTGGTTCTGAGCCGCAGCAAAGTAATCCCTCTGTTTCGCCAAGACTCAAGATGTTGGCACTTATCTGGAAAGAAAGCTGTGGACAGGACCTTGGCAGGTGCAAGCACAAGTTCCCATAAGACCAACATAGCCAGGAAGCTACAGCAGACATGGGGGTCCTTACCACAAAACCTGTGATGGAGAGGTGGAAATACTGGTCACAGGGGGAAGAAATAAGTCAGAGTTCTATAAAGTCTGGTTCATCCATTCCCCTATGAGGAACATTTGGAGATGGCCTATGGCTTCAGCTGGCCTTTACATTTATAGCTCTGAGGCAGACTAGTAGACCGCTGCTTGAAAAGCACTTTGGAAATATCTGGAAATCCTAGTCTGCTGTTACTTCTGTTACTGATAAGTGTATCATTCAGGCTTCCTTCAAGTCTTCCTGTGAACTGAAAGCACCTTCCAAAAGTCATAAAAAATACTGTTCATTATGTTTAGGATGCAACACAAGAGGCAACTTGGTCCTAAAACTGTGAGTCTAAACCGATGAAGCACTTGTCTTCTGTGACCAAACAAGCTGTGGAAGAAAAGGAAATGCTGGCTGGTGGAAAATCCATGACATACTAGATACCATGGAGCGCAGAATGATGGATAAGGGACCAACTTGAATAATGTCAAAGTACACCTTTCATATATGTACAAGAAAGTAAGTTCCACAGATGGGAAGATAGAGAGGATAGAATAGCTGTATGCACAATGACTTCAGAGGGATTTGGTAAAATCCAACATGTTTCAGTCATGCACCCACAAATCTTGAAAACTTTTCTAGAGGACAGGGTAGTGTTTAGTAAACTTTTATCTCTCCAACACCATCAGGTAAATGGGACTGACTGAAATGGAGAACAAATTGGATTTTCCAACAGTTATAGAAACATTCCTGCAACAGGAAGTTCTCTTTCATCACTCTACAGAGGTGCACCAGATGGGTCAGTGGGCCACCACAATACCAAAAAGGAACGTCTAGAAGAACAAACGGAATCTTGACACAATTTAGCTGATCCTCGATAATGATATTACTAGAGAGAAAATTTGAGGGAGCCTGCAGTAAAAAAGAACTATCTTGCCAGGTTAATTGAGTTCTTTTGCTCCTAGCCCTGTGATTATCAAAAGGAGGCAGACGATGCAAGTTCTGAGGAAACAGGCAATGCTTCTGTCCTGTCCCATTCTCAGATGTGAGTGACAAAACATCTATAATTGCTCAAAGTGAGGCCAAAGAGACCACTGTCACCTCTTTAGAATGATCAGGTAGTGAATGACAAAAACTGAGAAGTGTCTCTAACATGATGGCATGTACTCATAACAAGTACGAAAGATCCTTGAAGTTGGTGTTGTGTTTCTGGTGGCTGGCTGTGCAGAGACATTTATGTATGCGGGTTTGTCCTGTGTTCTGCGACCTTATTTATGCTAAGGCTGGAGGTTGCTCGGTGTTTCCCTGATCTCCATTTCAGAAATGAAACAGAGGTCATGTGCTTTCCCTATCCCTTCTTCGTCTTCGATCAATGCTCCCTCCTCTTCACCTCCAAAACCCAGATTTAGGTCTGAAAACATTTCAAACGAGGTACTTTACATCTACAGAGAAAATCTGAAATCCATTTATACTCTCTGTGCATTATTATCATCCTGTTATAGTCATTGTCTCTAGGGTCATCTCCACTGTTAAGGTCTTTCCAACAATCTCACACAATTCTATCCTGAGTTCTCACCCCTCTTTTCTCCATACCTCCACTCCTTTCTTCGTAGAGGTCCTGGGTCCTTGAGACACAGTGCCGGGTGCTCAATCAGGAGAGTTAATCTGGGTCAATGGGGGCATTATATACACCCCCATTAAGAACATGCTATTTCGTTGGTTTCATGTGTGATATTTTAATGCACAAAAATCAATCATATAAAGCTATTGTGATGGTCCTTCTGTTTAGAGTTACTGGGGGTCACAACAAAAACAATATATAATGATTTGTTCTATGATAGAAATAAATAAAATGGAGAAAGAAAAATGGAAAAAGAAAAGGAGAGAGATCTGGATAAGAGACTTTCAGATAGCAATGAACATCTTCAGTGTTTAGATAGTCTGAGATATTTGTGTGTATGAGTTTAATGTTTCCTGTAATTTCCTCAAAGTAGCGCCATGAGGTATAGTAACTTTTTTGAGTAGGGTGTTGACACCTAGTTGCAAACCCATAACCAAAACAGTGCAGAAAAGAATACCCTTTCCAGATTAGCCATTTTCCCCAGATGGTCTGGTACAGAAAATAAAGATTTTGAATACAACCTGTAACTTTAAGCAAAGTCCTATATTGACAACTTTCTAAGTTGCAAAATGCACCATCTGCCAGTGTTCTACATAGAGGTACTTTTCTTGCTCAACTGAGATTTAAATGTTTGCCCTGAGAATTTCAAAAAGAGGTTCTTAACACATTCGCCGTCAAAAAGGAGTCTGGAGGGGACATTGTTATGTTGCTTCCGGAACCACCAAGCTAGTAGGTTTTATTAGGAATCCTATTATAAAGATGTATGTTTCTGCATAATTTGTATGTTTCAACCATTATTTTGTGTTTCTATCCTTCTTTTCTCATCATTGTTGGGCGGCTAGAATCAGACATCTATCCTTTTTCCATTTCACTGGTATTTTCAGCATAGCTAATTCTCATTGTACTTTAAGTGCATATGGAAACATTTCCATAAATTAACTGTTAACTGTATTAAATCGTACTACATATACCCCTTTTTAAGAGAGATTTGTCAATGAGATTGTAAGGAAAAAACTGAGAATTTCGTGTGGCCCTGCTAGAGCTCACACCCACTGGTTGGTCACCCAGCCAAACTTAACATTAAATAAAATCAATCTCCTCTAAGGTAAATCTTTTTAATGGGGGCATTTAACAGGCTGGTGCTATATATATGCTAACAACAATTAGAAAACATAGTCAACTAAAGTAAATTTAGGCTGTACTTCAATCTATTTATAAAGTGTAAGTTATATTCACATCCGGTCTTATATGTTTTTGCATCTCCAGTGAGTTAAGTTGTGCAAAAGTACTTACAAGTCCGCTGCCTGATATAACAGTTGGCACCACCTTCTTCCACCTATGACACACAGTTTTCCATATTGAAGTGCCACTTGCTGACCAGTGCCTAGCCACCATGCAACAATAAGCCTGACATTTCTAAGGTGTTCCAGTTCTATCTGTATCACAGGCACTCCAGTGCAAATTGCATGCCCTGCTGCATTGAGGAGTGACCTATCTTTGTTGTAGTCCTGTGAAATTCAAGAATATTGCACAGGAGGACCAATGGTCTTTATAAAGGGGCATTTGCTTATTGGCACCCCAATCCTCTCGGATGTGGAGGCACTGATGGGATTCTACCATGTCTAGGTGTGAGAAATTGAGTTTTTGGCTCACCGGGGACTGAGCCCTGGTCCAAGCAAGAGACATAATCCCTTGCAGGGTGAACCACAAATAAATTACTAAATCAACCTGTGCTTAACTCTGGGAAACATGCACGAAAAGCAGTCAGGCTTAACTTAGAAGCAATGCATAAAATATTCATGCAGTATACAAACAGTAATGAAGTAAAAAGTAAGGGTGGGCGGCAAATTCCGTTCCGCTCGCGGAACTTGCGAAATTTCGGCATTTCCGCGTTCCGCGCAGAACGCGGAAATGCCGAAACTTCCGCGATCCGCGGCGGAACGGAATTCGGGTGCAAGAAAGCACTGAAGCAGGTGCCCGAGTTGATAAATATGCAGGGCAGGTGTGCAGAATTCGTGAGCGTGGTTAAGCAGATGTGCCTTCTCTCCATTTCCTAACGTGAAAAGTTAGCTGTTATCCTCGAAGGAGGTCTTTGCATCCTTGATTTTCCCAAGCGCAATCCTCGTGCAGAATTCGTGAGCGTGGTTAAGCAGGTGTGCCTTCTCTCCATTTCCAACGTGAAAAGTTAGCTGTAATCCTTGATAGAGGTCTTTGCATCCTTGATTTTCCGAGCTCAATCCTCGTGTAGAATTTGTGAGCGTGGTTAAGCAGATGTGCCTTCTTCCCATGTCCAGCCGGAAAAGTTAGCTCCAATCCTTGATGGATGTCTTTGCATCCTTGATTTTCTCGAGCGCAATCCTCGTGTAGTTCCTGTGACCAGGAGGTTCCTTCTCCTCGTCTGCCGCTGAGATCCTGCTCTGACCCTTTTTAAACAAGAGGCATGTGAACTGGCATGGATGCCCCGCCCGTTTTGCCCCGCCCCACATACCCTAGCGGTATGCAACGTCTTCCCGCCCTTTCCCCACTATGATGGACAGCTTAATCAAAGGACCCCGGCGCTTTCGGCGCGGTGGCAAAGTTACAGACACCCAGGTCACTGGGGACAATTCTTCTGGTCCCTTACGCAGCTGTAGTGTAGGGAAGGCACTATACATTTACCCAACGAGGTAGCACTTACTGATTAGCCAGTAGAAAGTACTCCAGTTGAGTAGAGGTATTGCACAAAACGGTGGCATCTTCGTGGATAAATATGCAGGGCAGGATTCAACGGGCGCAGCAAAATCTCCGCGAGCACGCGAAATTCCGCGTGCTCGCGGAGATTTCTTGCCGTTTCGCGGAATTTCGCGGAACGCAACTCCGCAAATTCCGCCCACCCTTAGTAAAAAGACAACACAAGAAAAATCCCAACCCAATTTAGAAAAAAAGAGTGAATTGTAATAAAATATTTGACACCAAAATGACAAAAATCCAATCAGTAGAACCGGATTCATGAATTAAAAACTAGCGCCTTAAAAAATCAAAGTGCCAACAGCAGACATCTAATCATGTGAGACTCAGTCAACGGTGAACAATATGGCAGACCATGATGGACACGGTTCGGATAAAAGAAGTGGATTGAGCCTGGCCAGCGCTTACCTTCGGACTTAGAAGAAATTTTGAGAAAAATGTTCTGAGAAGGTAAAGTTCAGTGGGGCAAGGATACAGAGGGTGTCCGAGGAGGGAGCGTCCACATCAGAGAGCCTGTAGTTGAAGCCACTGTGCAGATTTTTATGTTCTGACTTAGTCTCTTTTTTGGAAGTCAAATATCTCCAGCAGGACGAGGCAGAGGGCTGAGTGAAGACAGTTCCATGAGGTCGAATATCCCTTTGGTGAAGGACCGCTGAAAAGGATTTGCTGCTGTAGAGAAGAATGTAGCAGGAGATGCTGTGAAGACAATCCAACCAGTGATGCACCTCAGGCGGATAGACGAGCAGGTTGGTCCCAGTCTCCTCCTGGTTCTCAGAGCAGTTGTTGGCTAAAGTTTGTCTAGGTCCTCAGTTTTGGTATTCGGACATCTGGGCACTTTTAGCACCACAACCAATGGTCCAAGGACTGGTGGGGCACCACTTGGGGGTTCAGGACTTACTCAGGCTGGGTCAAGGTGCAGGTTCAAGATGGCGGGAGCCTTTTATGCCATGGTGGCTCTGAACAGGAGGCCAGTAAACTAGCCCTTGGAGTCACTCTGGTAGTCCGGGGTTCAGGTGAAGATACAGGGCTCAACAGGAGGGCTGACCTCTGAGGGTTGAAGGCAGACTCCAGACAGCAAAGCAGTCCTTCCAGGCAAGCAGTCATGCAGAGTGCAATGCAGGTCACAGCAGCAGGCAGTCCTCTGAGAGTTTTTCTGCAGGCTCAGGAGTGAACTGAAGGGTTGATGTCTGAGGTCCTATTTTTATACCCTGGTGCCCTCCTTCTGGAAGGTGGGAGACATTTCTAGACAGTGTCTTTGAAGTGCATGAAGCTTCCTGACTCTCCTACCCTGGCTCCAAGCTGGCTGCAGTGACAATGTGGAGGTGATAGGTCCTTTATGTGAAGGCAGAGCACTCCCTATTTAGTTGCAAGTGGGGTTAAGTTAGCTCCACCACCCACCCTTCAAGCAGATGGCCCATTCATGCACAACTAATCCCTCTTCTGTGTGACTGTCTGGGAGGAATTCACAAAGTTTAACTGTCAGTTACACCCACTCATGTTGACCCAAGGCAGGCTACAGACGCAAAAGAGCTAAGGGCGGAAAAAATGCCAACCATCTAAAAGTGGCATTTTCAAAATAGTAATCAAAAGCCTGACATTACCATTAAATAGGGTTCCTCAGTACAATTCCAAAAGTCATCAAACATGACATAGCCACCTGCTACCAATTGGAAATGACTGCTTATTAAATCTAATAAGGAATTTCCAATGTCTCCAATGTTATCCTACGGGAGGGGTAGGCCTCACAGTAGTGAAAAATGCATTTTTGAATATTTTACCACCAGGACATGTAAAACAAAGAAGTACATGTCTAACCTTTCAATTACAAGGCACCCTGTTCTATGGGCTACTTAGATCCTACCTTAGGTGTGACTTATATGTACTAAAAAGGAGGTTAAAGTTTTGCAAGGGGGTTTTAATGCAAGGTCGACATGGCAGTTTAATACTGCATTCAGGCTGCAGTGGCAAGCCTAGGAAATGTTTTAAGGTGCTACGTAAGTGGGTGGCACAATAAGGGCTACAGGCCCACAGGTAGCATTTCATTTCGAGGCCCTGGGTGTATGGTATACTACTCTACTAGGGACTTGTAAGTAAATTAAATATGCCATTTGGGTATAAGCCAATTTAACCAGGTTTTAGGGGAATGAGCACAAGCACTTAAGCACTGGTTAGCAATAGTAAAGTGCACAGAATCCTAGGGCCAACAAAATATGTTCAGCAAAATGGAAGAGGAGAGGCAAAAAGTTTGGGGGAAGACCACACTAAGGATGACAGGACTAGGTTTGACAAATATATGCCGTATCAGCGACACAATATTTGTCATCAGGAAATAGGGCCATCCTAGTGATGGTCTTAATTATGGTAGAAATTCTTGTCCCCAAGAACGACCCTAACAAGTCTCTTGCTATTCTATTTCATTGCTGTACTGAAGGAGTATTCCATAATTTGCCTGTGGTGCTCAATCCAAAGTTTGATGTTGCCAGTACTGGGATACAGTTGCTTCCATTAGTGCAGTGGAGATGAATTGTTGTTTTTGGACATTTATATCTCGTGCTACTACTCCTGTAAAGGGCGCTACACTACAATGGTGGTATTTCCCCTTTCTGCAAGAGATATTGTAATCTTTTTCTTTGACAAGGACCTTTTTCCAAGGGATTTCTTTTCAGCTCCATGAAATCAAACACATTTTTTGGGGGGATATTTGATTCAGACAGAAGGGAAATTTACCCTGGAGACAACAAATGTATAAATTGTTTATAGCTCAGTACAAAAAGTTGGTCTTGTTTCTTCAAATTTAAATGAGTTATTTATAACTTTACATCCACTGGTGTTTTCATTTTTGGTTCTAAGTACTTGAAATGCAAACAAAAGTACACACAATGTCTGAGCAACGACAGGCATACATTATAGGAATTATACAGGAGAAAATGCAGTTGGAGACAAGCAGCCGCCTGCATCCCCACCTCACCAAAAACATTTTAGCCTCTGTAGAACTGGCATATACACTAATATTTTATGGAACCCTTGATTGGAAATAGCCTTGCTTTGCTTCTTACTAGACAGTTTCATGCAGAAGTGATCTCAGGAGCCCGTTTAGCAAATACACCACAAATTCTTCGAAAGGTCAAACTACATGCAGCAAAGTAACAAGAAAAGTTTGGTGGCAGGCAAAATGGAAAAATATTTTTTCTCATGTGCAGAAGTGTTATATGCTGTTCCCATGCATATTCAACTGTGTGATATGGGTGAAAATGTGCACATGCTTAGTATTTTCATGATATATGATCGATTATTAGAAAGGGATGCTAGATCTGGAATTGGTGGAAGTGGAACAGCCATTCAATGTTGAAATGTTACTTTTGGAGCAGATATTTGTCTCCACCCTAGCTTATACTAGGTCAAAGGTGAACAGCAGACTGAGTTATAGCACTAGAGTCTTTTCATGCATTTCACAAAATATGTGATAATGTTGACTTGAGCTCAATATATAACTGACCTGACAAGATTGATATCTTTCATTGTAAACTGTTTTTTTGTAACAAAAAATGACACTATAAAGTCACTGCAAACAACTACCCAAATAAAAATAAAAATGCAGGTCATGTATAAATAGTTACCTTAAATGTTCAGTTGCTGAATTTATGGCCTCTTCCCACTCCTTCATGAGATGCAACATCGTCTGCTGAGCTGCTGATGTTTTCTTCCTTTTCATCTTTTTTTCAGTCAATGGTTCGCAGACAGTTATGAGGTGCTCAATCTTAGAATCACCTTCAGCTTTCAGCAAAATGATTTCCTACAATAGGTAAAAACATCTGATTAGAAATATTATTTTATCTAAGGCACCATACAGGTATCTATTTAAAGGAGTATGTGCATCTCTGTGTGTTTTGATAAAATATGTAATTGTCTTACCTGCTACTGCTGCTATCGGAGCTACTGCTATTGGAACAGTCAGAAGTGGATTGAACTGTTCACTGCATTCTTTAGTGATGTGCTGATAAATTCATTTTTGATGTTGCTGCTCATTATGAAGCAATTTCTGCTGCTTTCGTCAATTCCTTTAACTTAGTCCCAGTGCCCTATGATACCTCACTGGGGGCTCGAATCACAAAAGTAAACTTAGACCTGAAGTTTAAGTTTAGCCCTGAAGTCTATGTTTAGTCCTAAAGTCTAAAGCCAGACTTCAGGTCTAAAGCCAGACTTCAGGTCTAAAGCCAGACTTCAGGTCTAAACTTAGACTTCAGGTCTAAACTTAGACTTCAGGTCTAAACTTAGACTTCAGGTCTAAACTTAGACTTCAGGTCTAAACTTAGACTTCAGGTCTAAACTTAGACTTCAGGTCTAAACTTAGACTTCAGGTCTAAACTTATAAAAATATTAATTGCTTTCTAGAAAATGAGAATATATAAATTACTTGCGACTTTAATCACTTGAATAATGTAGAAAAAAGCTGGTGTTAAAATATTATAATATGCATTTTAATAGTCTGTAATGTTTGCCTCTCATTTTTTTAACAAGATTGTGGCATGTTCTGGATATGCTTTCTTTGGGCCCGATTCACAGAACTAACTTAAGACAAAATCCTAAACTTACTACCATTTTGGTATTCACAGTAGGCACTTACTCATTTTGGTATTCACAGAAGGCACTTACTAATTTTGGTATTCACAGAAGGCACTTACTCATTTTGGTATTCACAGAAGCACTTACTCATTTTGGTATTCACAGAAGGCACTTACTCATCAATGAGTAAGTGCCTTCTGTGAATACCAAAATGAGTAAGTGCTCAGAAGGCACTTACTCATTGATGAGTAAGTGCCTTCTGTGAATACCAAAATGAGTAAGTGCCTTCTGTGAATACCAAAATGAGTAAGTGCCTTCTGTGAATACCAAAATGGTAGTAAGTTGAGGATTTTGTCTTAAGTTAGTTCTGTGAATCGGGCCCGTAGTTCTCATTTTTTCACTCTTGATTATTATTGGATCAATTTGAATCTTTCTTCATAGCCCTGAGGAAGCTCAAAAGATAAACTCCGCGGACACATGTTGGCTGTTGAACGTTAACTTCAGGCATTGTGTTTAATGCAAAATAAAAAAATTATGAATACTTCACTCCACATAATTTAGACAGTATTGCTCCAAGTCCTGTTGCTACAACTAATACGTCTAGAACTCCTATCTAACAAAGCTGTTTGTAGCCACAGTGATACAATATATCACTTCTGGCTGAAAGGTTGCTCAGTCAATATCTCTGCTAGTTTGGTGACACTGGATTTAAAATAGACGCTGTCCAGAGAGTTGTGCTCCAGATACTTCACATATTTACATTAAAAGAAATAACTTATTTTATGTGTCATTAATATACATAGTAAACCTATCATCATACATGAATAAAATGACGCAGAACTGGATGAAGAATTCAGACCACCATGAATTCTGAAGCATTGAGATAAGAGATAAATAGAAGTTACGTGTTGAGCCTGATTAAAGATCATCAGTCAAGTCATACTCATTACTAATATTGCCCTTACTTTATATGGCTAAAGGCCTGAGAATGATGTACTTCATGTGGGATTCCTCAAGGTTGCATACTTGCACCAATGATTTTAGGGCCACATGCTGGACTGTATTTTGCGGTCGCAAACTGGAAATCGGGCCGTTTGCGATTTTAAAATAGGTCTGTGCAATGTACAGAGCCTATTTTGTGAGTTGGTAACCTATTACTGACTCGCAATATAGGGTTTGAGACTCACTATTTGGAAGGGGCGAGCCAAGGGCGTCCCTTCCTAATTGCGAGTCGCACTTCTATGTATGATTGTTTTGCGGTCGCAAAACATTCACAGTTTACCACCTATTTCAAAACCCCTTCCCCTTTGTGACTGGTAGCGAAAATATTTTTTAAGAGCAGGCAGTGGTCCCAAAAAATGAAACAGAAACTGCTTTATTTAAAAAGCAGCCACAGACATGGTGGTCTGCTGATCCCAGCAGGCACCATCCCTGTGAGGGCTGGCCATTCCCAATGGGGTCGCAACTTGCTACCTGCCTCATGAATATTTATGAGGCAGGTCGTTTGCGATCCCATTGGGAATCGCAAACAGTGGCTGAGACACTGTTGTACATTCCATTTAGCAAATTGCGATTTTCAAAACGATGCAATTTGCGACTCGCAAAATGGAAGGGTCATACATCTGGCCCTTAGTCTCTAAATGATGCCATGGTTAGCCTAACATTGCATCAGGTAGTATACCCACCCCTATAAATGTCAACACAGACAATGTTTAGTGTCATAAGCTTATGATCTAAAAATCACTGCTTTCAGGTGAGATTACCTAATTTGTTCAAAGGACACAATTCAAGAAGGCAACACACAGAAAGCTATCAGCTGTCAGAAGACAAGCTCAGGACTGGATATAGTGTCCATGATAACCTGAAGTGAGGTGGCCACTCTAAAGTCATGCTAATTGAGGGTGCCAACAGCACACAATTATACATTAAGGTGCTCTTGGCACTGATACACTGTCCTAAGAACTATTTAAGATTACCAGATCATCAATGTCTGCTGCATATCTCAAGTTTATCGCTACCAAAGTGGGGCTAATTCTCCTCAGTATCAGCAAGTTCCATTCTCGGATAGAAGACTGATTGAACCACCTGTATCCACAATGGCTCTTCTGAGCCCCTACAGCAAATGGCAAGCTCATGGTCTTAAAATTAACCCCTGCCTCTCATTCAAACATTACTTCAAGAAACTATCAAGAAAATATCTGACAGCTTTGTATTAGCTGAGCCTTGTACTCTTGCTCAATCAGTTCCTACTGACTCACTTATTCTGGTCCACAGTACAAGCTCATGCTTTCGCACTTTCATGCAAACCACTCCCTGTTCACTGGTCTCCCAGAGCCTTCCCTCACTCCTCTGGAGGAAGTGTTTTGAAATATGGCCATATTACATCTGCTTTCCAGAAGCCGTCTACCCCTTCCAGGTTTGCCTTATGTTCAAACCAATCAAACGTATTCATTCCAGTAAACTGGACAACTGACCTGAAAACTTCACATTGCTGACCACACACCAGCCACCACCGCATCCATGTCATGAAATAAGTACAGAGTAAAAAGGAGAGGGACCACCTACAACCTGTGTTGAGCTACCCTTTCAACATAGCTACCCCATCAATGCTTGCTTTTGAGGAAGAACAAAAGCTTCCCTTCTCCCAACATCTCGTCATGCAACCTGGCCTCCGCTTCTACCTGGACATCAACTTTTCTGTACAATATATTTTAACACTTTCACCTCCATAAACAGAGGATGAATTGGCAACAAGGGGTGCATCATCACATTTGATAATTCAAACTTTTTACAGATGTAAGTCTATCTGTTTAAACACGCAATTATATATTTCCAATAAATTCAAATTTATTCAATACATATACATGGTGATATTAGAGTGGTGCTTATATTTTTGAACTGCACGGTTTCTACAGTTTTTAGTCCACACTGTTTTCATGATAAGTGTTTGTTAACAGCTTTAACGTCAGTTGTTACAGGTGTTGTGTTAAAATCTTGATTTGTACCATTAGATATACATATTGACCATTGAACCACCCTTATCAGTGGGTTTCAGTTTTTGAAGTTTACATCATTCTCAAGTTTTAAAAAGTATTTTCTCTTTTTTGAAAGCCATAAGGTATTTTTTTCAAAAGGTTGCACAGTTTTGTCTTTTTTTTAAAGTTGTGATAACTTGTAATAAAAAGGATAGCATACCATAAAGGTGTGCCACAAATACGTGGTTCATTGAGCCAACCCATTGCATATTATACACAAGGGCAGAGTGACATCACAACCGGAATTGTGAGCACCGTGGAAACAAAGTCTACAACATTACATAAGTGTGTTCCTAGGGTTTCATGGGGACCGACGCCAAGCAGCAACCCGTTGACCTTGAGGCCGTCCTGGTCCCAGATGCTCAGAGCTTTCCCGTCTCTGTTGAAGACCACACCAGTACCTCATTCTTCAGCAACCTGCTGTTGTCAAGATCTGCTTAGTATTCAGCTTGCAGCCTGCCTGACCAAGGACTCAATGACGGCCATTTTTCTCCATAAATATTTATACATCAGAAGGTTCCCATCGTGACGAACTTGGTCCCAGAATCCGACACGTGTTCCATTGCAGTTGGCTTAAGTTTTTGACTTTGACCCGGATGGCACTTTGTTCTTTACAGCACTATTGTTCGCTATAAACTTTGAAAATCCATATCTCCAGTTCTACTGATTGGATTTTTGTTATTTTGGTATTGTTTTATTTATTAAAATATTTTCAGTTTTTTAATTGGGATTCTTCTTGTGCTGTGTTTTCACTTTATTA
Organism: Calotriton arnoldi; assembly: GCA_963921515.1. NCBI lineage: Eukaryota > Metazoa > Chordata > Amphibia > Caudata > Salamandridae > Calotriton > Calotriton arnoldi. Next base: position 2,989,280 of record CAWUFW010000761.1, read on the forward strand.
CTGTTTGAGAGTACTACATAAATACTTTCCACATTACCTCTGACTGCTTTGTGTCAAGCTACCAAGCATTGGTTTAAAATGCACTAAAAAGGTGATAGACATTACTCACCATAAGATTTGAAATAAAGCAAAAGAAAAAAATCAAAAATATATAGAAGACTATAGACTTAATGAGCACACCACATCATGAAATCTCTTAAAGTAGGATGGAACTTATATTACCATAGAATTGTCAAATGTACTAAATCACAAAGATTGTTTCAAAACACTGGGAAATAATCAGTCAAGATTCAGTTTTGAGTCAGTTATGCATAGAGAAATAAATCATAGCATTTAACAGGAAATGCAATTTAAGAAATCTATTGATGCTGGTGGGTTTGAAACGTCTACTAAACACTCAATTCACATTTCAGAAACAAACTATGAGACTTTATCCTTGAGTTTACTGATCTATTTGTTATAATATCATGAAAGGGTGCATATTCACCATCCAAGAACCAGCAAGGATAATCAGTTGAAACATTTTGGTAAATTCACAAAAAGCTATTACTTAAAGTTTCCTGTGGCCTGTGTTATGTGGATCAAACTGGAAGAATGCAAAAAATTAGGATAATTGAGCCCCCATGCAACATTCAGAAGAAGGACCTAAAACAGGCTCATCAAGACACTTCCTGAAGCTAGTCATAAGATTATAAAGATTTGAGTCCAAGGTATGATAAGTTATTCAAGGTGAACAACAAGGGGCTGATTTAGCATGCAAGTTGTTGTATTGGGAATGTTGGTGACAAACTTTACAAGTAAATGGTCATTAGACTTGAACGATAAACAACATTTCTCAAGCTTTATATAATTTCCCTTTTGCAAGTTATAATGGGGACAACATTCCAAATTAGATGCAGGTTGTTTGTAGATCTGATTTGTTGATTTCTAGAAAGTATACTGATATAGTAAAAACATTACATCCATTTTAGCAGAAAACTTTCATTTCAGTCAGGATGTTTTTCTGTGGCTGGAATGGGATGGAGAGAGATGAGAGATACTAAAAAGGTAAGGGTTGATTTACACTTGTTTACATAACTGTATGGATAAATGTGGTTAGATCAATTTTCCTGCAAGCATAGATTATTTATTTATGTTCAGATTAATTTTATACCTCATGTAGATGGGACTGTTCTGAAATGTGTCAAGGTTTTGTTCTAAAAGTACGGAGTTGTGTACAAATTGACAATGATCTGAGTGTAAACACTACACTGAAATAATTCACACATAAGGTCTACATAAACTTTATAATGAAAATAATATAATTTCATACATATATAACACAAATACACAGATTATTGAGCCAACACATTGTATTATGCCTTTTAGCCAATAACTTGCTAGCCCTTATAATGGGACTATCCATATTTTGTGGAGGTATATTGGATCTTTTCCCTACTGTGATTCTTCACAGCCAAATTGTATTCCTTATATGATTATTTATTTGTGTGAAACTATGCAAGGAGGCAATGTGAAGTGTACCGTCCACTAGTGCCTGTTTGGTGTTAATTTAACCATCTTTAACTATACTTGTATTCACATACAAACTATTACCCTTACCTTGAGTGCTTGAATCCTAGTTTCCAGCTTGGATTTGCTTCCTTCTGGTGAACTCAGACTGGAAATGGATTTGCGTACTCCTGCTATCCACACAGTAATGCTTTGTGCTAGGTCTTTTGGATTCTGTTCTTCTATTGTGTAGGGTGGTTTGGCCCCAACTTTCTCACACAGTGCTATCAGCAGACCTTGGTATCTATTAACCAGATGGCTGGATTTTACCACAACATCTTCTTCTGCAAACCCCAAGGCTTGAACAGAATTTGCCAGCTTAGCCAAGGATTCAAATTTTTCCCTGTCAATTAACAAAACAGATACCAGAGTGTTAATGAAATGTACAGAACAGAATCCCAGCTATATTAATCTCATATACAGGTTATCCTATATCCATTGCTACCTGTGATTGGTGACTGTCTCGTGCAAGGACTTGAATTTCTTCTTTCTTTTTTCGATGTCTTGGAATTTCTTTTCCTGACTTACAAACCACTTATTCAAATGACTGTATTCTTCATGAAGTCTAAAAAAAACAGAGGTGTTTTAAAACTCTAATGTCCAAAAATGTGAACAGGGGAAGAAAACACATCAGCCCTTTCTTCTGTTTACACAAGACCACCACCCACAACCAATAAGTTGATTAGATGCTGAATTTGGCATGCTGGTATTGATGATCATGAAAGTGAAAAACAGACACATATCCATTTTTAACTACGCTTTAAAAGGACCAAATTTATTTCACCATTTGTTTTGTTATACTTTCTTATAAAAATGTGCTATCATGGAAACAAAATAGATATTTGTAGATATTTAAGCAAATTAGAAAATCAGCAAAAAGTGGAACTGAAACATGATTTACTGGCCACACCAACTGTGTCAACATCGGCACGATGTCTTGCCCATGCTGGCAATGGCAGGGCTCACCAAGAGGCACTCATCAGGGCCAAGGAGATGCTTTCCAGTAAGATTACAATTGGTACCACTATTCTTCGAGAAAGGCTCAAGGTTCTGCTATCAACACGTAATGGCTCAAGTTTCTGCTATTAAAAGGTATTGATAAAGTACCTCACCATGATCCAACTTAGAACTGCTTCAAAGTACCTTATATCATTAATTGCAACATTATCCTGTGACTAGCATCAGTTTAGCCCATACTGGTCCTCCCCACTGAGGGCATCATTTACAATATTTTGCCGTAGGGCAGCGCTGCAAGCCTTCCTGCGGTGCTGTCCTACGGCAAAAGAAAAGGGCAGGAATGTGCTGTATCTAGCAGATATGTGCATTCCGGTCCTCTATCCCTACGCTGGCGGTCAATTGGCTGCCATGCGCCAACGCAGGTACCTTTGCACAATGGTGCAAGGGTGTCTGCGTTGCAGGGATGATTGTTTTTGTGCAAGAAGGGGCACCTTCCTGCACAAAACAATCAATGGAGGCGATTTCTTCTTTCTATGTGCACTGCTGAATGCAGCACACATAGAAAGAGGAAAAAACGGGGAGATATAATGTGATTTCTCCTCATTGCGCCTCTCCGACCTTCCCATGGGGAGGCGTAGGCTTTTGACGCATTCCCAGGTTTAAAACTTGTTGTAAATCTGGGAATGTGCCAAATGCCATGAATGTTACGTGGGAATACCCACCATAACGCCCATGTCACGCCTCCCCATTGTAGTGTGAGGCAACGCAGCGACTTGCGCTGCATTGCCTCACTCCATATCTACAAAGCCATGAAAAGCCATGCAGGGTGGCTTTACGTGGCCTTGTAGATATGGCTATGCCCTGTACGCCACCAGAACATCACAAAAAGTGACGTTCCGCTGGCGCACTGGGCTTGTAAATGAGCCCCTGAGTTTTGCCCTTGACATCCTCTTGGAACCATGTTCCAAGCCTTCACTTATAGCACGGCCCACAAGTAAACTATACAACACTGTCTTTGGCCTCTACATTCAGCATCTTTCAGAGCTGGTTTGGAGCTATGCCTTCATTCTTCATGTCTTGTGACTGGTTTTTATTGTTTCTTCCTACCCTCTGTTCAAACATCTTCCTTAGGTTTCATCATAGCCTTCAACCCTCTAATTCATCTGTGTTTATCCCTCTGATTCACACTTCATTCCCATACAAATCTCAGCCTTCATTCCTCTGATTCACCCTTCATCCTCATTGTAGAACTTTGCCTTATTGCCTCTGATTTACACTTCATCCTCATCGTATTCCTCAGCCTTTATCCCTCTGATTTACACTTCATCCTCATTGTACCTCAGCCTACATCACTGTGATACACACTTCCTCTTTTGTCATACAACTCTACCCTTATCCCTAAGATTCTCACTTTGTCCTTGTCGTACATCACATCCTTTAACCCTCCGATTCACTCTTCATCCTAGTCACACGTCTTAGACTTCATCCATTTGACTCATTGTCAGTGAAATTGCTCTCCCACCCTCGCAGCTCTACCATTAAGTGAGGCCTGCCCCTGCCCCTGTACTCTCGAGTGTTGGTGATCGAGGCCCTCCTCCACCCGCAGGTTTCCCTGCGCCTCATCCCTGGTGGTCCAGTGGACCTCTGTCTCCTTCCTCTCACTCTGCTCTTTCACTCGTTTTCACTCGTTTTTCTACCCTTTTTATCTTTCACCTTTCTGCACTTTTCTGCATCTCCTGCTCTTTTGTGCCTTATTTCTGCTCATTTTCCCTTCCTCTCGCTCTGCTCTTTCACTCGTTTTCACTCGTTTTTCTACCCTCTTTTATCTTTCACCTTTCTGCACTTTTCTGCATCTCTGCTCTTTTGTGCCTTATTTCTGCTTATTTTCCCTTTTTCTTTATCCCTTATTTCCTCCCTTTACCTTTCCCCGCCGCTGCTGCCCCCGTGGCCCCTCCCCCTCAGCGCGACCGGCCCAATCCAGCTCCCCTCCCCGCTCCCGCCTCCCAGCTGTCCAGCCCTCCCCGACCCCTACTTAATGGCGGTTGCTGCGGGGACAGGCGAGCAAGACCACTGACTCATTGTCAGTGAAATTGCTCTCCCACCCTCGCAGCTCCACCATTAAGTGAGGCCTGCCCCTGCCCCTGCACTCTCGAGTGTTGGTGATCGAGGCCCTCCTCCACCCGCAGGTTTCCCTGCGCCTCATCCCTGGTGGTCCAGTGGACCTCTGTCTCCTTCCTCTCACTCTGCTCTTTCACTCGTTTTCACTCGTTTTTCTACCCTTTTTTATTTTTCACCTTTCTGCATCTCTGCTCTTTTGTGCCTTATTTCTGCTCATTTTCCCTTCCTCTCGCTCTGCTCTTTCACTCGTTTTCACTCGTTTTTCTACCCTCTTTTATCTTTCACCTTTCTGCACTTTTCTGCATCTCTGCTCTTTTGTGCCTTATTTCTGCTCATTTTCCCTTCCTCTCGCTCTGCTCTTTCACTCATTTTCACTCGTTTTTCTACCTTCTTTTATCTTTCACCTTTCTGCACTTTTCTGCATCTCTGCTCTTTTGTGCCTTATTTCTGCTTATTTTCCCTTTTTTCTTTATCCCTTATTTTCTCCCTTTACCTCTCCCCGCCGCTGCTGCCCCCGCGGCCCCTCCCCCCCAGCGCGACCGGCCCAATCCAGCTCCCCTCCCCGCTACCGCCTCCCAGCTGTCCAGCCCTCCCCGACCCCTAGTTAATGGCGGCCACGGGCAGCGGTCGCGCCGCTGGTGCACCGAAGGCGCGTCAAAGGCAAGCCCGTCTGCGCCCGTCCGCGACCCGTCCGCGACCAGCGCTAGGAACCCTGGACCTCCGTCACCTGTCACACCTGCCGGCACACCTGCAGCACCGCCAGGAACACGGATCCAGCACAACCCGCCCACAAGAACACAACCGAATCGAAGACCCTGCAATGCATCCTCCTCAACGTCCGATCCCTCCACAAACACGCCACAGAAATCTGAGACCTCCTCGACAGCACCACCCCGGACATAGCGTTCTTCACCGAAACCTGGACCAACACCACCTCGGGACCGGACATCGCCATCCTCCAAGGATACAAGATCTCCAGGAAGGACCGCCCCACCCGCCCAGGAGGAGGAATCGCCATCGTCCACAAATCCAGCCTCCGCCTGAGCACACTCCCCGACGAGCCCACAGAACTGATGGAACACCTTCACTTCAAGATACTGGCCAGACCCACCGCCACCCTCCGTGGAACCCTCATCTACCGACCCCCTGGACCCCGCGGACCCTTCGCCAATTCCATCACGGACATTATCTCCCCACAGGCCATCGCATCCACCAACTACACCCTGCTGGGAGACCTCAACTTCCACCTCGACAACCAACTGGACCCCAACACCACATCCCTCCTGGACAACCTCCACAACATTGGACTCCGCCAGATCGTGACCGAGCCCATGCACTCAGCAGGACACACCCTCGACCCCCTCTTCACTACAGGAAACTCCATCACCTTCAGCCACACCACCGAACTCCCATGGACCGACCATCGTTGCGTCCACTTCACCTTCAGAACACCCACCATCCACAGACACCAGCACCTGCTTCCACGAAGAAACTGGACCAAAATCACCAACGACCAGCTCATCTCCTCACTCAACAACTCCACCCCAACCATCGCGGAAAACGATGACCCCAACACCGCAGCCCGAACCCTGCATAGATGGATCTCGGACAGCACCAACACCATAGCCCCCCTCAAGAAAAACAACAATACCCGCGCCAAGAAAGCCAGATGGTTTACCACCAAACTTCGAGAGTCCAGACGCACTTGCCGCCGCCTCGAAAAGGCCTGGAGGAACACCAAATCCACAGAAGCCCACAACAACTTCAGAGCCGCCACCAACGCCCACCATCAACTCATCAGAGAAACGAGGAAAAAAACGATTGAAGACAGAATCTCCACCCACGCGCACAACAGCAAGGAACTCTTCAGCATCATCAAGGAGTTTGCCCAACCCACCAGCGAGTCTACCGACATCCTTCCCTCACAAGACCTCTGCGACAAACTCAGCACCTTTTTCCACCACAAAATCAAGAGCATCTACGACAACTTCGACTAAGACAACCAACACACTGAACCCTCACCAACCACCCCCGACACCCGGAAACCAGCGATTGACGACTGGACAGCCCTCACCACCGAAGACACACTGAAGACAATGAAGTCAATCCACTCAGGGGCCCCCACGGACCCCTGCCCCCACCACATCTTCAACAGAGCCCCCGACACCATCGCACCCATGCTCCGCCACACCATCAACTGCTCCCTGGCGACCGCCTCGTTCCCCGACGACTGGAAACACGCCGAGGTCAACCCCCTCCTAAAGAAACCCTCAGCGGACCCCATCGACCTCAAAAACTACAGACCCATCTCCCTGCTCCCGTTCCCAGCGAAAGTCATCGAGAAAGTCATCAACAGCCAACTCGCCACATTCATTGAAGAACACAACATCCTCGACTCCTCCCAATCCGGCTTCAGAAAAAACCACAGTACGGAAACCGCCCTCCTCGCCGCAACAGACGACATCCGCACCCTACTGGACAAAGGAGAAACAGTAGCCCTCATCCTCCTTGACCTATCAGCGGCGTTCGACACAGTTTCCCACCGCACCCTAATACGCAGACTCTACGAAGCAGGAATCCAGGACAAGGCCCTCGACTGGATCCGCTCCTTCCTCTCCGGCAGGACGCAGCGGGTCAGACTCCCCCCTTTCCTCTTGGACCCCACACCTACCACCTGCGGAGTCCCCCAGGGCTCCTCCCTCAGCCCGACGCTCTTCAACGTCTACATGGCTCCACTTCACCATCTTCAGAAACTACGGACTCAACATTGTGTCATACGCAGACGACACCCAGCTCATCCTCTCCCTATCCAACGAGCCCAACACCGCCAGACGCAACTTTCGAGAAGGCATGGAAGCCGTCGCCAAATGGATGAAAAACAGCTGCCTACAACTAAACACCAACAAAACAGAAGTACTCATCATGGGCCCAAACCCCGACGCCTGGAGCGACACCTGGTGGCCCCCGCCCTCGGAAACCTGCCAACCCCCACGGACCACGCACGCAACCTGGGAATCATCCTGGACTCCGAGCTCAAAATGGACCGCCAGATCAACTCTGTCTCGTCTTCCTGCTTCCACACCCTCCGCCTCCTTCGTAAGACCTTCAAATGGATCCCCCTCGAACACCGAAAGACTGTCACTCACGCCCTGGTCACGCACCCCAAAGGACCCTACGATCAGCCCAGCTCTCCTACGCCGTGGTCCCCCGCACCAGAAAGACCAGATCGGGAGGCCGCTCCTTCTCCTTCCTCGCGGCCAAAGCATGGAACGCCCTTCCGCTCCACCTCAGACAGACAACATCGCTCCCCATCTTCGCAAGAAACCTCAAAACCTGGCTCTTCGACAGACCCCCTCCTTGATGGAATGGAACCTGCACCCCCCACCCACCCCTAGCGCCTTGAGACCCTTACGGGTGAGTAGTCGCGCTTTAACAAACCCCTGATTGATTGATCCATTTAATTCAAACATCCTTGTCATCGTACATCTATGCATTCATCTTTCTCCCATACACTTCATTCCCATTCTGAATCTATGCCTAGATTCACACTTCATCCTTGCCATATATCTCAGCCTTCACCCTTTGGAGTGAGGATTATTGCCAGGATTTCATCTCTGGCTTTAAACCCTAGTTTTCCACGTACTTTCGTTTCTACTTTGGACACGTTATATCAGTCGGTCACTAAGCTCTGTTCCTCCTTTTACTGGAAACGATTACATGAAGCACATTTTCACCTTCTGACAGTAGTTGTCGTAACTTTATTTGGTTTAAATTAAAAACCATTAAAGCATATACAATAACTTAAAATCTTTCACAGCACCAATGTACGCGCATAAAGTCCTAAAACTAAGACTTGGAGACCCAATCATTAATAGATAAACATCTCTAAAATTCTACATTGTCTATAGCAATATTGCTAAAACAAGCGTATGTTTAAAATATAAAATGCAGATCGATAGCAAGGAGTAACAATTTCAATTTCTGGGAGGAGCCGTGCATTCTTCCATCTTAGTCGCCATGCATATAGCAGGTATCTAGCCAGGGCGAAGAATAACCATATGGTAGTGTTGCTTCTAAGAATCCTGATTGTAACCCTTAAATGTCTTTCAGATAGAATACGACGTATCAGAATCAGCCAAGTTCTCCTTGAATTTGTATATCTGGGACAAAAAAATTTAAAATGCTCTTCTGTTTCACATCTATCATAACAAGATGGACAATTAGAGGAAGTGTTATGGCCATTCCATCTACAGCAGAAATTGTTAACTGACAAAATACCAAATCTGAATTGCAAGTATAGGGATTTCGCCTGAGGAGGTTCAATTTGGTTCAGAAATTCTTCACAATACAATTTATCTTTAAAATCCCAAACCCTTCCTGTTAGCTCCCCAACAGTACTGCAATGCACCCATGGGCCACTAATGTACTGCCAATACCTGTTCTTAAGGCATAACAGGGTGTGTTGTATGGATACAAGGTGGATTGGACCATAGTGCACTCATACCAAGTCTATGTAACCATGACTTGACATATGTAAACCACTGTAGACCCCTCCAGTATCGAGTGCAATCACTTCAAGAAATGATTGTCTCATAGGGAGCGGTGAGTTGATACACCAGACTCAGATCCAATAGACCAGGGGTCTGAATGCTGCCACATGCGCTATATTTTTAAGCCCAAGATCCAACCGTAATGGGGTTAAGGGCACATTCCAGGGTAAACCAAGAACTGATTTGATAAAATTAATCTCTCATTTTCAATGACCCCTAGGTTGTTCGATCCCCATATCTCGACTCCATAAGGCCCGGCTCCAACTCCTTTAGCTCAGTAGATGTCAATAACAGGAGCAACTGGTCTGTAAGTAGATGCTTTTAATTTTTTGGGCCCGAGGAGAACTTACATGCTGGAGTGTAAATTGGCTTTTGGAGATTTGCGGGAGCCACGATAGTGTTTTTGTAAACCTTACCCTCAGGTAATCAAATTGCTTAACCTTCTGACAGTAATACACTGGATGAATTAAAATAATTTGTGGTGACAATGTCCTGATCTTACCAGTTGGGCCACTTTCAGCATGGAATACAAACTGCTAAATAAGCCTTGTAATGCAGACAAAGCATTCCCGAGCCGTCAAGTTTTGAAAATGTGAGGTACCTGCTATGTGACAGGGTTTCCGTGTCGTTTGCACCCCAGGACTTTTTGACACAAGAACGGTTTGAATAGACTCCTGCCCCTATTTCCTTTCACATTAATAATAGTAACCCCCAAATGTTCCCTTGATTCATTTTCTTAGTTCATAACCCTCATATATTCTAAGGGCGAGTTCATCTCTCTCTAGTTCTAGTAGGTCTGGATAAATAATTTATCTCCAAAAATTGCTGAGACTGCTGGGGTAGACAGAAAGACTAGCATGAAATGTGATACAATAATAATTTCAGATCACCATCTGTGTGCACAACAAAGGGAATCAAAAAGTCACTGGATTCTGTTTAAGTGTAGCTCTCTCAAGGGCACTTAGCTGTGCTACCAAACAAAGCTTCCTCTTCACAAATTCAACAAGGGATGGCCTCAGTTTTCCTACAATACAATGAGCTAACAAATAAAAGGCAGTGTGGCTATGTGCAATGCTGGGGTGAGGAATATTAGTTGTTGGGTTTTGGTTAGTACATGAAAGCAGAGTGAAAATACAGACCACAGATATGTAGATCTAAAAATATAGACTGCCGAAACGTTTACCATCCATAAATAATTGGGAAACAGCGTTTACATCGCATGCTCTGCAACACATGCGATTACAACGCGGTGGTTACAACTAAACAAAGAAATAGTATAATTTACTATTCCAACACCTTCCCTACTGTTGCACACGCTGGAGTTGGAATAGTAAATATACTATTCCTAAGTCCAGCGCGCCCCCTACAGCAAGTCGTAGAAACGACTTGCGATGTAATGGCTTGTGTTGTAACAACGCGGTCGTTGTAACGACCGCGTTGTAATCACATGCGTTGTAGCGCATGCGATGTAACATCGCATATCCTAAATAATTCCCTACTCAAACATTGAAAAGCACCTAAATACACTATCATGCATATGCCACGAACTATCTTGCAACTGGATCTCGAATGATAAATTAACCTATCTCTATGATGGGAAGAAAGTGAGTTAGGCTGGATGTTTGATTTTAAAACACATCAACACTTTTGTAAGGAGATAATTATGTAACCTTTAAAAGATTATACAAAAATAAATGGCAGTGTTCATTTTATTCATCACAGCAACTCTTTCTCATGTTAAGCGATGTACAAATGTTATCTGTTACCTAGAAGAACCAAATGAAGGCACTCTGGGCAGTGACATAGCTTCACTGTCAGTCTTAGAAAATAGACCCCATATAATACTAATGTCTTGATGCAATTGAGATGACTCCATATATACTGCTGGAAACAAATGAAGGCACATCAACAGCAAGTATTAAATTTGACACTGTACACCCTAAAGACGCTACATATATTAATTCAGTTTATTTATTTATTTACAGGGTTTTTCTATAGCGCTACTTCACCAAGTGGTATTAGTGCGCTTTACAAATGAAAGAACAATTACATATTACTGGACTATAATATGTGTACAAGTAAAATAGATTTAATCGGTATATTAAACGTTAAAATCAGAGGGGAGAATGTGAATATGAATGATGAAAGGAACAATGAGTGACAGCATCTATTCTCACACTCTCCACCACACCACATGCTTATATACTGTGACATTAGATGCAATGTTCTTCCACGTCATCCTTTAAACCTCATGCATTAAAGCAACATATACCGGTTAGATCATAACCGTCCTAAAATTACTACGGAGAGTACTCAGAAACCCAAGGCAAATTACAGCATTTCACAACCACATCAGCGGTATGAAAGCTATATAAATAATTATCGGACCACCCAAAAGCACTTTTGGCCTTGAAAGCGATAAGTAAACGCAATATCAACACCAATACAATATTATAGGAGGAAGGACATTATGGTCTCCATAGAAAACATTTTGCCAGCACTGGAATGAAATGAGACATTACAATGATATCAAAAAATAAAGAGAAGGATTGAATTGTTTCTCATTTAAAAAGTGATCTTGACATCTATAAGAAACACTATCAAAATGAGGTCAGAAATGAATTTGAGTGGATTTCCTTGATGATTTGCTAAATCTTGAAACTTTCTCCATATTGCTAGTCTTCAGCGTGAATTACAGGGAAAAGGAGCATCTGAAAACCTTATACAGATTTAGTGACATAAAATGGCCTCAGCCTGAGCACCTCTATGTTTGTCAACAGCAAACTGAACACCCTTTTGATCTCCTATAGCCTACATGACCAAATGAAAGGCGAGTCAGACATTCAAGTAATGTTGCATGACTATTTTGTAACAAAATATGATACAATATACTTTCAATTAGAAATGGGTCATTTTGTGATTTCTTCTCCATTGCAACGAAACCCATACCGAATGAAAACCTTTAAAGAAGATTTTCATGTGTTTATGTTCAGTATAGCTGCGATGAGCTGGATTAAAGTTATTTCAGAGCACTTATAGACACTGAAAGAAAAAAGACAACAGAAAGATAACTAAGAACACAAAATATATCCAAAAGCATACAGCCCACCTTGCATTTAGGTCAGGTGACCTTAGGTCTGCAAGCTGAGTGCCTGATAAAGTTCTTCAAAGATGCATTACACAATGTAAGACGATTCGATGATGTTGACGATAGCAAATAGCCACTGGTTCCATTAGTCTGCTCACGTTTATACATATTTTAAGACCTTACATTCCATTCTGGTCTAACATTGTGCACAGGCTGCCACGCAAAAATGCCGCCCTTTGGAAATCATCATAAGTTTTAAATTTTGCATCTTTGTTGCAAATCAGTTTTAAGTAATCCTAAATCTTGCAATTATCATTGCAATTATTTTTGTTCAATTTCTTGCTAAAAAGAGGACATTTATGAGCAGAGTAACACTTACAGGCAATACATACCGAGGTTTAGCCCAGTACTCCCCTCCCTGCTTTTGTAGAAAGGTTCACTTTACCTGCATCTTACCTAATAACAGATCAATTAAGGATGATCCATCAGGGTGGCTAGTGCTCTAATCCAATAATCTCCAAATTCACAAGCAAGGGCCCAATGACACCTTCTCACTTTTACTGCTTGAATTATGCGAAGAAGGCTGGATGACCAGATCCCCACAGATCAGAAGCACTTACTATTGAACTCTAAGTGGGGTATTTTAGAACACATGCGAGGAGTGTTGAGAAATGGCAGGAATCACATGTTCCACAGCTGGGGTCGTGCCAGTGCTAGAGAAAGTGCATTTTGTTGTTCTGATGGCAAGGACCAAATCTGGAGATAGGGACTTGCTAGACTACCTAGATATGCTAGTACATTGGTAGACCCTCCTCTAGAGCATAACTGGGTATAACGTTGGCATCTACCCCACTCCCTGCGCTCCCAACTCTGTCACCTATCACTGTGTGTTTTCCCTTGGCCTAGTTGTCGCTGACGATATGGACAACAGCAATCGTCTCATGCCAGCTTCCCAAGAGCAACCCCAGATAGACCCATGCTGTTCCTGACCCACAGCCGAACAACGCTACTTTGGACAGAGAACCATGCCACATTAGGTGGAGGCATGAAATTCCAGTGGTGAGAAAGGGAGGGAAGGTCTAAAGGGGAGTGAGTTATATTTTTGTATTCCTGCCTGTTGTTGAATCCGTGGTTCTGGAGGGTAGATCTGGAATGTGTGCTGTCAGTGGCTATGTATATGAAGTTGTACCTCAGTATATGATAGCCATTCCAGGCATGTAATGACTGGCCACTTGTTTGTAATGCTTGTCATATGGTAGGATTACCTACTCAGGCATAATCTGCCAACAAATGCATGTGAAGGCCTTACAATATAATGATCTAAAACATATCTTTCATTAAATGTGAACCATCTATGGCCTATAAGACTGGTGATAAGGTGTAGAAGAAAATACAGTCATCAGGCTCTTCACAGAATGGTGAGATAGTAATTAAGCATTAAGAAAACAATCATACAGCTTAAAAATAGATTGCTCTTAATTGTTTTGAAAATAAACTTCTACACCAGGGACAGAATCACATTTAACACTTTACAGTATAACAAATCAGGAAACCAAACTGGATGTTTGAATTGTGCCAACTAGAGACTATCTCCACTTTCAACCATCTATGTCGAAAAGCTTCTTGTCTGTACTGTAAAAACAAACGCACCTTGACAGATCACAATCGTCAAACATCAGCTCAACAGAAGTCAAACATTAAGATTAAGGGTGTTGTGCCAGAGACATTAGTTTACTTTTCACCAAAAGCAAGAGGAAAGTATGCCTTTTAGGCAATCACAGCAGTGAACATACCCAAAACTAACAGATGGTAGTCTCGAACATCGTATTTATTGCATCCAAGATCACTTTTCTTCAACCTTTGGCCAACAATACAGGTTATGTGCTAGTGTATCTGTTGCACCACAGCCACACCAGCAGACCGCTGTCTTCTGGGGGTTCAAGGCATAAAACTTGGCCTGGGTGTGGGGCCAATAGGACGTGATTTGTATTATAGTCTTTGTCACTGCCTTACTCCTGGATGAAATGTGTTTTTTGTAGCGTATCTCAACTGCTAGTGACCTGCTAGGTTCTGCCTCCCCTCTCTTCTGTCCTAGAGTCCTCCTCTGCTTGGCCCGACAAGTCTTTTGGCATCCTGCCTTGTAACAAGCCACTTTTCAAAAGAGGTTAAGACTGGCACAGTGTCTACTTGATAATAATGGTGGTGGTCCGCCTTTCAGAGACCAAATATCATTTTTATATGCTCAAAAGCCTGCAAGACATACTCACCATATAAATCACCCACTTGCCTGCAACACTTTGTTGTCCACACAGTAAGGACCCTTTTTCCATAGATGGGTGAAATGTGGGTTATGCAATATAGGAGTGAATGGGGATGGAAACGTACAAAGCCCTTTCCACACTGCCGCTGCCCTTCACACTGCTAGTATCATTCTCATCACTGGAGAGCATTATAATACCCAGGCCCTATGTTTCCTTTTGAGACAGTGGACTTTTGAGAATACCTGTGCCTGTGACTATCTGATCCATACAGCACAAGTGCTTTTCTGCTTCAATCTAGTCATTCATGAAGCCACCTTCGCCCATATAGATTTATCCATCTTTATGATAGATTTATGTGCAATCAGCAGGATCATCTGGAAGACAAAGTATTCTAAAAACAAAAACGTCTTTTTGATCACCACCAGTCAGCACCAGGGGAGGCTCCCCATATGCCAAGACTGTAAGCCAGTTTTTCTGCACGCAATAGCTGGTAGTAATTCTCAATCACTGTTTGATGATTCGTTTTAGCCATTTATATCACTAGGTATGTAAATGATTTGTCAGCCTCCTGAAAAGGGAATTGAGCTTTGAGCAACATCACCTGATCACACAGCGCAGAGATGTGCAGGATCTGAGATTTGGCAATATTAATCTTAAATCCCGAAACCTCTCTGATCCTCTCCAGTTCCTTCATCAAGGCTAGAATGAAGGTCACTGGATCATTTGCACACATCATTTGGATATGGATCCTCCTCCCCTCTATAATCACATAGGACCCGATTCCAAAAGTCACCCCAATCCTGAACACCTCCGGTACTTTTGAGAGGCATTGCAAGTTGACCGAATCAAATGCCTTCTCCCTGTTCGAGGTCCGGAGAAGGGCATTCTTCAATTAGAAAGATGATGTGTCAATTTAGGGACAATGACCTTGCGTGTGGCAGTGCCACATTCAGCATTAGCCATGAGTCTCATGCCTCTCTTGTGAGCAGGACTTTAGGTCTGCTAAAAGAAATAAATGGGACTGTACAGGAGGAGTGTCTCTATTCTTATCAACACCAGAATTATAAAAAAGCGGCAACAAACTACTCTGTATTTGACACATAACACTCATTGGCCACAACTATTGCCATTTTACTGTAGTGGCATGCTTAGCTACAAATGCTGAAGTGCTCATTTAATACCCAAGAGAAATGTTTGAATTCTCTTTCAAAGTCTGATTGTGAGTTTGACAAATAGAGTACAGTCCGTCAGGGTGGCGGAGGACATTACCTTTGCCATTCTACAGGACTAACGTTCACCAAATTGAGAGATGGCTACTGGCCATGGGCCATCTCTGTATATTAAAAGGAGCCACTGACATGACGGTTCCTTTCAATGTATAAAAAGGGTAGAGGACTGCTGCGGTTTTCGCTGGCTGTTCACCAAACGTTTTCACTTTTTTTTGTTTTCAGAAACAAATTCACGCAGCAAGAGTTTGTTTCTTAAAAACAAAAAACAAATTACCCCCATGCCCTGGGAATTTTCTCTCAGTGTGTGGCGGTCGTAATTGTTTTTCTTGTATCTCACCACCAGATTTTTCCTGGTTGTGACAGAAAGAGAAAAAGAGATATTACACTGACCACCAACAGGATAATCCTAACACTGAATAGATTTTTCAATCTACCTTGAGAACAATTGGAGACGATCACTGAGCTCCTTCTGTTGTGTTTGGCATTCCGAGGTCACAGTCTTTAATTCCGCTTCATTGTTCTTTATCCAGTTGTTCAGTTGGCCAACACTTTCTTCTGGAAGATGATTCTCCACTTTGCTCAGTAGCGTTTTTATTTGCTGCATGTTGTCCTTTTCTTCAGACAATAGAAAATCCTAAATAGTAGCACAAACAAGAGATCAGTTTGGTTGACTGTCCTATGCTGGGAGGTTATGGAAAACATTAGGCACAAAAAGAGACATAGAAGAACTGAACCTGCAACATGCAACTGCTTAAATAGAGTTCACAATTTTTGTTATAAAACAAACGTGTCAGAGGAAAATGTGGTGAAAACATATTTATACCTTGGCTGATTTATGTTTGTCTTCAAAAGGTCAAAATATATAAGCCACAGCTCATGCCTTCTGAAGACCAACATATCACATATTTCAAATTGTTTTCTGGGCAGAGCGCAAGCCATGCAGGGAGTGAGCGTGGCGTTTAATGCCTTTCTCTCAATTGAATAATCAGTGCTTTCAGTTTTTCAACCTAGGCATGTGCATAATGCAATAACTGAGGCACATAATCACTTCACCTCTTTTTCAGAATGAGTCAGTTTTTGAAAGACTTGAATAAAATAAATTGTATGGAAAATTAACACATTCCATATGTTACATACAAAACTTCATAAAATAAGTTCTCTTCTGGCCCTTACGGACACACAAAATTGCTGACTCACCACTAAACTAAATACTGATATTATTTCTCCCATAATGGGCAGGAGCAACATCAGCCACTCCCTAAAGAGGCACTCATGTTGATTAATTACATTACACTCATCCATTATTTGCTTGACTGTAGTGAGCTTAGTGATTCTAATCTCTATTAACATTATATTCCATTTTGAGACATAAACATTCTTATCATAGCAATATGCATTCACAGGTAATCCTAATTTGCTGGATCCTAATCGATTTACAACATACTACTTAAATGAAATAAACTATGTGATAATCAACAGCAGTGAAAAATAAATGCTCAAGCAACACAACAGTAAGGAAAAAATGGTAACCTTACCTCCTGATTGAGAGACCTCTTATTTTATATATGGGTGCTTACTTAAAATTGGAATGTTTAGGTTGAGTCTACTTTTCATGAATAGATTGTTGGTAAAGCAATGGCCACTGAGCAGGGCCGGTGGAATTATTCGATTCTATGACAACGGTGTTTACCACATATTAATTGATTTTTCACACATACCACATTATTTGCCAATACTAACAATTGCGTACTGCTGCATAAATTATCTCTTAATGCTGCATAATTTAGATAACCCTGTGGTATAATGTGATCCTCCGCTGCTGCATAAGCCTACGTGCCCTGAAAATTGAAAAGGTCTGCAGTGTGGTTTGAGGTTTGCCATTATGATGACTATATGTAAAATATTCTTCTTAATTGCCATATGTGTATTTATACTACTGTATTCTGTCCAATAAAAGTACCTAAACAGGTGAGCTTACCAACCCATGAATATCTCTATATGCCTGTTTACCAAGTTGAGGTGATGTTAAAAAGAAAAACATCTTTCTCCTTGTGTCCTCCCTGGCCTTGCCAGGAAGTGGAGAGCTACTTACAGACCATCCCCACCTTGCCTAAGGGTGGGGTTAATTAATGTTTCTCTTCACCGGCTTCCCTAAGGGCAAAGGAGGAGATCTGCTACCCACACCCATCACATTTCCAAAATGCAGATGGGGGTGCTCTACACTTACCCCCGTGATCCTTCTGATTGCCTCGTTACCGTTTCCGGCGATCCTCCGCCTGTGCTCTCCTCAAAATGGTGATGCCCTGACTCCCACAAAAGGCTTCAAACGATCTAGTACCTGGCCGTTTGGGCGCCTGCTGTTTGATCGGCTGCTTGACCTCAGGAACTGATGATCCACCCCTCGCCTCAACGCTGCCTGCAGACAAATCCAGCACTGAGTGGGCTGAACATGACAATCCCCCTGCTCCCCTGTATAGGCAATTAACTGTTGATGGCCTGGCCGCTTGTGGGTCCCCACTGTCTTTGAGCTTCTGCCCAACCACTGCTATCTGGGTCTGCGCCCTGCCACCTTGCAGCCCGCTACTTATCCAGGCCCTGTACTTGCCTCTACGCCACTGCCGATGATCCCCCCCCCCCCCCCAGTGCCCCTCTAAATGGCGGTGCCCGGATCTTCCCAGACAGGCCTCTAATCCACAGTATTTCCCGTCCGTTTTGGGTTCCTGCTGTTGTTTGCGGCCGTACTATCTTGGGAACAGGTTAACAACACTTCGCCTCCACGCTCCAGGTTACCTGACCTCCACCCACCCCTGATGACTATCCTTCCCGCTGAGTGCACCTCAAAATGGCGCAGCCCTGAGGTAAGGCAAATACCCACCCCTTATCTGGCCGTATTGGGCCCCCCTCTTTACTCTTCTCAGTGGCCGGATCTCGGAGCGGGGTATGCTCCGTTACCTCCGCCAAGCCAACAACCTACTCTGAGCTCTCTGGCAGGGCCAACGCCCCGCAGATGAATCGCCCCGCTGAGGAAGCCCGGCAAGCTACGAAGCCCTATGTGAATCTCCCCGTCTCCTCAGCTCCTTGGGCTCTTTATCTGTGCTCTATGTGTGTGAGCCTCTGGGGTCAGCATGGTTTCTATTTTGCTGTCAGTGCCCTTGACTCCGCTTGCCCTCCAGACACTCACCCAGCCACAAGAATCCGCCTGCTGCTTATTTTTTTCCCGACGTTCCATTCCTCTGAGTGTGCCCTGAAACTGAGGAGGCACTGCTTGTACTTCCCGCAGCCTCTGTTCCGTATCTCTTAACCTGTGCTTGCTATGACCTAACCTCCGGCTGACAGCCGTATTCCTGTCTTGCCGGCATTGCCCTGGACTTCTGCCTTCCCTCCAGACGCACTCCCAGCTGCAAGGATCTTCCTGCTGCTTAATTCTGTTAATGGCTCTTCGGCCGAGTTTTGCCTGATCCTGCCTCAGACTGGCACCCGTGATCCTGGTGCTCGACGCTAACGGCAAAATCTGCGCTTTCCTGTCCCCCTGCATTGACTTTTGGTGGCTGATCTCGTGCTGGCCGTAGTCCTCGTTTAACCTCCAACCAACAGTCTCAATAACATTGCCAATGTCTACGTCCATGACGCTGCCATTCCCACTCATCGCCCAATTTCCTGGGAGGTGGAATGCTGTATCCACGGGACTGCTTGGCCTCTAGATCGGATTGAGCTTAACAAATCGGATGAGGCCCCGTTTTTCCTTTCTGATACTTGGACTGGCAGCCTCCTTCTAAAGCCCCATTGAAGCCTACCACATGGACGTTTATGATGCTCACAAATAGAGCACCAATGCTGATTACCCTGACCTTTTTAAACACCATGGCTTAATTCCTCATGTGCTGTGGATTCACGCTAATTTTTGGTCGATTAGGATGCTCACAAATAGAGCACAAATGCTGATTACCCTGACCTTTTAAAAACCACTGCTTAATTCCTCATGTGCTTGTTGATTCACGCTAATTTTTGGTCTAACATAGGCTGGCTACTGCCCTCTGAGTTCCCCATAATTGTCCGCCACCTAGTTGAATAGGACTCGCTGCAGATATCACAATTGCTGTTTCACCCTGACCTTGTAAGCTCTACTGTTTTATTTCTTCTCTTTGCTGCAGAATTCACACTAAAAATCTCAAGCCCTACCTGCACAATAATCGTAGAGACTACATAATCAATCTCTGGGCACGTTCCCCAGTCCACTTCAATCCCCTCCTGAAGTCCATCTCCCTTTACCCCTGCTTTTCTTATTCTATGTATAAACTTCACTCATACGGATCAAACACAGGTCTCTTTCGTACAACTACCAATGACTCTCCAGAGAACCCTTGAAGTACCCTAGTCTCCGCATTGGAAGCTCTCGCATTTTGACATGCTTAACTGTCTCTTACACTGACCCATCGCACCTATATCCTCCCAATATTGACTCTTCCCTCTCTCAAATTTTCCACCCTCTAGTCATCACACTCCTTTTCTTGGATCTTTATCTTTCCTCCCCCCCTCTTTCTCTCGCCCCTATTCCCAGCATACGTCCGCACACATTTAGGTTTCACAATTTTGAGGTTCTGTCATTGTTTTTCATATTCCCAAATGTTCTTCTCTTCGACTCATCTCCTCCTCTTCTCCCCTAGCATTGCTCCTCCTCTCTCTTTAACTGTTGACCAACCAACTACCTCTGCCCCCCCTTTCCTGTTCCCATATATCCCTCCTCCTCTCTCTTTCCCTTCTGGTATCCTTATATCCTTCCCCCTCTTTTTTTCTCTTCTTAGATCCACTTTTCCTTGCACCCTTCTTCCTTTCCCCTCTGTCCCATCTAGCAACCGAACATGGACCCCCCCAATCCCCTCCCCTCTCCCCCTGATCCTGCTCTCTCCAGACATGGCCCCAACTCTTGGAACATCCTATACCCGTCTAATCTCTCCAAAAGCGCCAGAATTTTTTTTAAACATAAACTTTTGATGCGTCACCCTGAAACTCTAATAGTTGACACCTACCATAGCCTCTCCTCTCCTATGAAAACTAACTTTATTTTCTACTCTAAACGCCCCTCTAAATGGAAAAGCACCTTCCTTCACCACCTTACAATCTCTAAATCAATCAAAATCCCTTATGGACTCAAATTATCTACTACCCCATCCCCTGTCTTTCTTGGTGACATAGGCATTTCCATTTTCAAAACTGGTAACATTGTTATTCAAGCCTCTGAATACCACCTCAACATTTTTGACAACCACTTTAGCTCCCTATCCTACCAACTATCTCAACCAGTTCTTAACCCCTCCCCAGCCAAATTGCCCGACACCCATCTATCTTCTACCACCCGCCGGTCCTGACCTTCCCTCCTCTACACGTTGCAACCACCCCCACCATTGATGATGAAACCACAATGCTTTGTGGTGGATCCCTCCTCCACTCTCCCCCATAACATTGGCTCTCTCCCCTACTCAAAACATCGATTTCTACCATTCCGCCCCTTCTCTCTGCCTTGACTCCTCCCCCAACTCTGCCCCCACTCCCGGGCACCTTCCAGAGTCCCCTCCGGTCCTCTCCCCTTTGTCCAATCCTCCTCCTCCTACTCCTCTCATTGATTTCGTCAGTCCCTCCTCCGACCCCTCCTCACCCCCTGAATCTCCCACAAAATCTCCCATACTCACCTTTCTCCACTTGGAACCCCTCCTATCCTGTCCGCTAGTTCTCACGTTCCATTTCTTACTCTCTCTAACGACCCCCCCCCTCATACCCCTACTTTCCTCCCTTTCTCTTCCTCTAACCTTACTTCGACTTTACGGCCCCCTCCCCTGGACTGTCCCTCTGTTCTCTCCCCTATGCCCAACCCTCCATCTCCTAACAGCATCCTCCCCACCCAGCCCGAAGTGGTTGATCCCGGTATCCCTCACTCTCTCTTGTCCTCTCCCAGAACTCTTCCTGATTCTAATACTGTACCGCCCCTCTATACTCAAAATATGTTGTTCAATTGCACCCTTCCCACGCAACCCGATGTGGTTGATCCCTGTTTCCCTCACTCTCTCTTATCCTCTCCCATCACATTTCCTGATTCTAGTAATGAACCGCCCTTCTCTACTCAAAATGCCTTTTTCAATAACCTTAACACTGTCCCTAATCCCGCCGCCCGCCTCACCCCCTCTCCACTCATTAGACTACCCTCTTCTGTCAACACAGACTCCCCTTCATCCCCCCCTCCTTCTCCACTGATTCCCCCCTTTATCTTATAGCACAGACACTAGCCAACATAGACTGCAAACTCTCAGCTATGACGACTGAACTTTCACGTCTCAGAGAGGACTACTACGCCCTCAACTCCAGGACATACCCCAATCTTACTGATTCATGTCGACCTTGCTCCCATAACATTTCCCATCACATCCGATGGCGCACCATCCCCCTCCGCAGTCGAACTCACAGGCCAGTCCATGCTGCTAGCTACCTCTCCGCTTCTGACCTAACGAACCTAGTCAACTCCTACCTTCCTAAGCCTTTAATTACACCCTCTCCCCTACTCCAGCATCCCAGTGATTATGGGCATTAACAGAATACCTTCCTCGTCCACCTCTCCTCGACCTCCAGCTCAACTTACCTCTATCCACTCTTTCAAACCTGTCAATATCCCCGTGATTATGGGCATTAACAGAATCCCTTCCTCTCCCATCTCTCCTCGACCCCCAGCCCAACTTACCTCCATCCACTCTTGCAAACCTTTCAGTGAAAACCCTAATCCCCTTTCTTGCATGCTTGTTAATTGCCGATCGGCAGTCCGACATGCGACGGAAATTTCAGTATCCATCCTCAGTGAGGCTATTGACATCGCCTTTCTCACAGAAACCTGGCTCAATGAACACTGGACTGTTATCCTTGACTTACTTAACCCCCCCCCCCCGGCTACACCATCATTAGGAAAGACAGACCCGACAGAAAAGGGGGTGGACTAGCTATAATCTACAAAAATGAACTTCAACTCTCCACTTTAAAATACTCTGATCCTTCTACTTTTGAATACTTTGGCGCTGTACTCACCATTCAGGGCTCTCCTCCGATCAGACTACACAACATCTCCCACCCCCCTGGTGAACCTCTTCTCTTTGCCAATGAATATTCCGACCTTCTTTCCCACGCCTCCCTTTCCGACTCGAAAAACCTTTTCCTAGGAGACTTCAACATCCACTGGAACAACCTCGAGGATCCCACTGTATGCACCTCACTAACCTTCTAGAGATTAATGACCTGAAGCAACTTTGTCACAAACCAATCCACATCAAAGGGGCCACACTTGATGCCATCATTTCCAACAATGACTTGACCTCCCTTTCCAACATCATCCCCACCGACTGGTCTGATCATCACCTCATCCTGTTTAAGATTGCTACCAAGGCCCCACTACCCCCTTCTATAAATATAAATACCAAACACTTGAAGTGGACCAGAAACCTCAAACAAATCCCCCCGGTGTTCTTGAATCTAAATTCCAAGCACAACTCAATCCCCCCCTCTCTCCCAAAATGCTAACGAACTCACTGAACACTTTAATAAGACAATTAGCGATGTCCTAGACCAAATTGCCCCTCTCAAACTGAAGCCTCAAAGAAAAATTCATTCCAAATCTTGGTTCAATCCGGAACTCAATCTCGAAAGACGACAACTTAGACTGGCAGAAAGAACATGGAGACAACACCCCTCTCCCTCTCATCTTGCCCTCCTCAGAGCGGCTCGATCAACTTATAAGAAACACATTTTCACCGAAAAGGCATCCTTTTTTCGAGCTCAACTTGAGCGTTCTAAAAATAGGCCCAGAGATCTGTTTAATATTGTTAGAAAACAAACGTCCTCCACACCTCCTGAGTTGATGGCCTCAACTGAAAGATGTGAGGAAATTGCTAACTTCCTCTCGGACAAAATCACAAAAATTGACCAATCCTTCCATCTCCCTCTGGTCCCTACCAGCCACCCATTTGCCCCTAACGTTACCAATGACACGCCCCCCCTATTAACTCAACCTAAACCACTTAATCCTCCCACTTACCTACCCACCACAAATTTTCCTGATGACAACCCTCCCAACTTACCTCTGAAAAACAATGCCACCTGGAATAATTTCAGTCCTATGACTGAGCTCGAAGTATTCAATATCATCTCTAAACTAAAGCCAACCTCGCATACTAAAGATCTTCTCCCCTCGAACCTTGTTCATTAACTTAACCACATCATTGCCCCTTTTTGGACTAATATCATTAACTCCTCCCTTGCCACTGGCTGTATCCCTGACTCCCTCCAACTCGGTCAAATCACTCCCATTCTGAAAAACCCCACCGCTGACCCCAACGATCTCAACAATCTCCGCCCTATCTCTAACCTCCCACTTCTTTCTAAAGCCCTTGAAAAATGTGCTTTGCTCCAATTGGACAAACACATAGGTAATTTCAATTTACTTGACTCCCTTCAATCCGGCTTCAGAAAAGGTTGTAGCACAGAAACCGCTATGCTAAACATAGTAGATGACATTCAATGTTCCCTCAACAATGGTGAGACCTGCCTTCTTATTCTCCTCGACCTCTCAGCAGCCTTTGATACTGTTAACCATTCCTCCTTACTGAACTCACTTAAAGCTCGCTTCGGCCTCAATGGTCAGGTCCTCAAATGGTTCTCTTCATTCCTTCAACACAGAACACAACAAATCAAAATAAAAGACTGCCTCTCCAAACCTACCCCAGTCTCCCTGGGCGTCCCCCAGGGCGCTATTCTCTCCCCCTCCCAATTTAACCTCTTTATGGAACCCCTTACCCTCATTTTGAAACAAGCTGGAATCAACTACCACCTCTTTGCCGATGATACCCAACTCTACTACAAGATTAGATCCCACTCAGACATACTTCATCTCAACAACACCCCGATTAAGATCCAAACCTGGTTCTTCTCTAACCATCTCAAACTGAACCCTAAAAAAACAGAAATTATTCTCTTCTCGCCAAAAAACAACTGTCTCCCCATCCAAAGCTGGATCTCGGACCTCAATGCCCTTAATTGCCCGCTCTCCTTATCCAACTCGGCAAAATCACTGGGTTTCACTCTTGACAATAACCTTACCCTTAATGACCATATAAAAAATCTCGGCTAAACGAGCTCTTTTCACTCTCCGACACCTCAAGAAAATCAAACCCTTCATTCCATTAGATGACTTCAAATGGGTTGTCCAATCTCTAGTTCTCTCCAAACTTGACTATGGCAATGTTATCCTCACCGGAACCCCTAAAGTACACCTAGCCCCCCTTAGATCTGTGCTCCACTTGGCGGCCAGGCTCATCACTGACTGTAAACGATTCGACCACATCTCTCCGACCCTCAAAGCCCTCAATTGGCTACCCATTGAAGGTAGATGCCTCTACAAGACTGCATGCATCACGCACAAAGTTCTTCACCAACAAACCCCGTTATACCTTACAAACAAACTCAACAAAGCTGGGTGCTCCCGACCGATGAGAAGCACCAACGCTCTCCTCCTCGTCCCCCCTTTGTTCAAAAAGAAGTCCACCCAATCTCTCTCCTTCTCCGGGAATGCCCCGAACATCTGGAACTCACTCTCTAAGGACATGCGCTGTAACCCCTCCTACGTCAGCTTTATAAAAGATCTTAAATTCCACCTCCTCAACAAATACTTTGGTTCATAATCTTCTCCTCCGACCCTACCCGCTACCTCCCCTTTATTGATGATCCCCTGTCCCTCCCTTGCTCTCTCCTTGCTCCCCACTTCACTCATCTACCCTCCTTACTGCGACCTGTCCACCTTTCTGCCCCCTCCCCATGTCCTCCTACCATTCCCCCCCATCACTTCCTTTATCTTTTCTCCTCTCTTCTTTTCCTTATAACTGTCCTCCTCCACTTTTATTATTTAGCTGTGCATATCACGTTAAGCCGCCCAGATTTTTTGGCCCCCCACTTTACTCAATTGTTGAGCTCTACCTGCGTGCTTTTATTCCCGTTGTAAAATTTAACCTACCTTATTTCCCTCCTCTCATGTAAATTGCTCCTCCCTGTCCCTTTTTACTTCCAATACAATTGTGGTGTTTTTAACTGCTATTTCAATTTGTGGTGTTGTTATTTGACTGTTCATGTTTTATCCTGAGCAATTGTTTTTATTTCTTGTACTGCTTCTGTCTCCTGTAAAGCACTCTGATACCCACGGGTCTAGCCAGCGCTATATAAAACCTTTCAAATAAATAAATAAATACATTATCTACCCCCTAGGTAAAGGGGGAAATGACACCCTCCTCTCCTCACCTTGCTCAAGGGCAAGGATGGAGAAAATACCCCGCATTGCATGAGAGCAAGAGAGTGAACAGTCCCTTCCTCCACTTGCACGTGCAAGGTGGGGATTTACAAGAACTCAACCTCGCCTCACTCAAGGGCAGAGGGAAATGTCTCCCTACCACCCTTCATTTGGCAAAGAGCATCATGGTTTTAACAACAACCCTCTCAGCCTTGCCCAGAGTCAAAGGGGATTGACTCCGAACTCGCCTTGCCCATGGGTGAGGGGCAAAATTACCCACTGCCACTGCTTGCCTTAACCAAGGGCAAGGGGTGCTTAAAAAGTGTGAAGTGTGTAAGATGTGAGCGTCGCATACCCTGGTATCTAAGACAAGGCATTATAGATTGACAGTAAGATAGCAGGGGGTAAGATAGCAGAGACACAGAGAGGGGATGGTGGGGAGATAGAAGGCACACATGAGGGTGGCAAAGGTGAAGCAGATGGCACACAGAGTGGCTTCAGTGTGGGCGGAGGGGCACACAGAAGAGTTGTAGGGGTGTGTAAGGGCACACAAATGGGCTGGTGGGACAGAACAGGATAAAGTGGCTGCAGTGGTCTGGGGCACATGAAGGTCTGAAAAGAGGCAGGGTCACACAGAGGGGGTGGAGGAGATGCACATGACACAAAGGTGTAGCATGAGCTGTGGGGTATCATACAGGGACTGCTGGTGTAGGACAGCGCACAGAAACTGCATGAAGGCAGGGTTCACACCCACTCACACAACTAACATCATACACCAACATGCTCCCCATCATATGTACACGCAAAGCCAACATTATACACTCACTCATACACTTCATATAGCCACACAACCATCATCCTAGGGCCAACTCCATCACACATCCACACAAACAATATCATACACGAACACACCAACCACTACACTTCCACACAATCCATTTCATATGCCAACACATCTACCATCATACCCATCACATCCGCTCTCATTTGAAACCAAATTGTCACACATCCACATATATATTTTGGTATGCAAGCACACCCACTATCATATGTTCACACAATTAACATCATACAGCAACATCAGACATCAACATAAGCTACATTATAAGGCCACAGACCCATCTATATTCATCCACAGACCACCAACAAACACCAAAATACCACCAAACTTCCACACAACTAACGTCATATTCCAACACAACCGCCATCAGACACCATATTAAAAAGACACCCTTTAACCTCCAGCACACCTAAATCATAGCTCATGACACCAATGCACACACAACCAATATCATACAATATCATACAAGCACAAATCCACCATTGTACACCACGACCATATAACCAATATCATAAGCAAACAAACCCACCATAATATGCCAATATGCCCACTCTCATGTGTATGCACCTACCATCATATAGTAACACAACCCCCAACATATGGTAATCCACCTAACATGACACAACACTTCACACCCACCATTACATGCCTGCACAACCACCATTATACACATACACACCATAACATAGACATGTTTATACACTCAGATCCACCAACACACTTTCATACATCCATCAGTCAAAACTATATCAAAACTAAAGTATAATACCAACAACTTAATCATACTATGAAGTATCCTTTGACAAACATATACATGTAATCAATTACTCTCTCGAACACACATCAATGTAAGCTTTCTCAAGTAATAATGGATGCGAGTTGGGAATGTCTTAGTACGACAGAGTTGTGGCACCAGGATTTTTTAAATAAAAAGTTCATTTTTAAAAAACAAGAAATTTCCTAAAATAATTAACATTGACAATGGAAAAGGAGATAGAGTTTGGCATACTCTGTTAAATACTTTGGGTGTGAAAGGAAGAAGGTGCATGTCAAACAATATCTTGCATGTATGTGTGGCTTAGCAACTCCACCACCACTTCGCCAGGTGTCCCTGTACAGCACTGCTTAACAGAAACTGCCAGTCAGTTAGCAACTCTAATCTTATACTGCTGAACAGTATGCGTTGAACAGGCAAACTACCACCGCCTGCTTGACCGCTGGCCCCACCAATCTACATCCAGACAATTAGCTGCTACTGGCATTTCAGGTACAATATGGCAATGAACATCCATTGGTACATTCAGTACCTGTCAATAAGGTGCAGGTAAGAGTTGCAGAGTAGAGAAATTGGAGAAGATATGTGTGCAGCAGCCATGGTTGCCACCTCATGTCTATTCAAACCGCACATGTTAAAGGGGGATTGCCATTGCCCGTTAATATCTGATTTGGCCTGGTTAAATCGAGGAATAAATGTAAGGAAAAATCACATTTATTTTAAAAGGGCATAAAAGAGCCATTTTCCTTGTTTTGTGGATTGCACGATCCATGACGTACAGTTGCAGGTTTCCGCAGTTTGATGTGCTATGCGTCGGGGCCTCCTGCAGTGTGGTGACACAACTCATCATAACACATTAAAATAATGCCTTTTTTTA
This sequence comes from Calotriton arnoldi, assembly GCA_963921515.1. Lineage (NCBI taxonomy): Eukaryota > Metazoa > Chordata > Amphibia > Caudata > Salamandridae > Calotriton > Calotriton arnoldi. The sequence continues at coordinate 3,017,833 of CAWUFW010000761.1, forward strand.
CGACAATAGTCAAAAACGATCCGCCTATTAAGAACTAACAAAATATTAACACGATCCTGCATCAGGTATAACGTTTTAACGCCCACAAATGCTAACTTTCAGAAATGGTACAGAATAAACAATATAATAACTCACATTAAGCTTGTTTATATTCTCCTCCACAGATTGCCTTGTATGAGCTGGCTCAAAACATTCCTTGATGGACAACCGAGCAGCACCAAACCAGTCCTCAAATTGCTTCCGACGACCTACAAACAAATGCTTAGAACTGTTATTTGTGTTGCAGTTCCCATGTTAAACACGCAGGGAAATTGTCATATAACGGGTCATACAATGTAAACACATTTCTCTCATCACTCTTTGGAAACTCCTGTGAAGTAAGCCATCATTTGCATAAAGAACGAAAACATACAAAACACATCTATTTCTTTTTGAAATCTTGTATTTTTAAATGGACTAATTGTGTTTGTATAGTGCTAAGGCAGCCTGTAGGACACTTTAGAGCGGCTACATGGGAAAAAGTAGCAGGAAGAGACAATTGGTAATCAGTTGACCCAAGCTGGATTGTAGGCCAGAAGTTTGTCAGAGAAGATGTGTCGTTAGGAATTTCCTGAATATATATATATATTTTTGTGAGTTTTATATAGCGTGAACTAGACGGGAAGGTATCAGAGCGCTTTACATGAGCACCAGTTACGTTACAGACAGGCACATTCATTTTTTATTGGTTATGGACGGGGAGATTAAGTGATTTGCCCAGAATTACGGGATGTTGAGCGTCCCTGCCGAGACTCGAAACCCGGTTCCCCAGCTCCGAGTTCGACCGCCCTAGCCGTTAGGCCACATTCTCTCTGCCTTTGCCATGGAACAGTGCAGGCAGCGAATTCCAAGATGAGCTTTGAGCATGAAATCATCTACCACCAAAATGTTTCCCTCTGACAGGACCGACAGAAAGTTATTTGGGTCGCTGATCTGAGGCTTCTCATTGGCTAGTATGACAGCACACAAGAGATGCAATAGATCATGTCTGGCCAATGTACGGTGCCGCTGCACAGTTCAAACACTGCACTTTAACCAATCGAAAGAATCACTATCAACCCATTTTGTGACTGTACTGAAATCCTCTGTTGTTCTCTAACAAGCGTTTTACAATAATATTCGCTTTGTTATGCCTCTAGTGAGCATATGGTTAACGTCTGCCGGCTGCTTTCCCACCCACCTTATGTACAGTGCTGTCAAACCCTGTTGGATAAAAGCTGAACAGCAAAAAATAAACCATAATAAACCCTGCAGACATTTGCAGCTTACTGCTACTTGGTGGCCCCACAAACCGTCTCTGCCCCCTGCTTTCCTAAAGCACATTTGAGCGTCAATCATTCTCACTCCTTCTTGTTCAACGGACGCTCCCACACTGTTTATCAGAAAGGTAGTGCCTAGACACCCCAGGGTATTAGTCGCTCTTTATAAATTCTCATTTCATTTCAATTCATTCACGATGAAATCAGTAACTGAAATAAAATTACTTAATACGCTCACATGTACAAGTACTATTTGGATTATTTTTTTCTGTGATGTAATTGGCTGTCATTAGAAAACATTTTGACAGGTTGCAGTACCTGAACTTCAGTCTCCCGCCAAAAAGAGATCAATCTGCTCAAAGAACACTGAACTCCTGAAATTATTTAGAGTATTTGTTATGCAGGAAATTAGAAGATTGAAAACTACTTAACAAAAGGAAGGCTGACAAAAAGGGGTTGCAACAGACCAGGGAGAATTTGCCTCGCATAGAACGTGTGGTTGATCGCTATGGACGATTTGCAAGTAGCAACTTCAAGCTAACACACCAAGCAAAAATAGAGCAAAAATGCAATTTGAAAAGTTTCCTCCTAATGAAAAAGGATAAGCAGCATTTTTGGTTTTACTATATGTGCAGAAGGTGAAAAAGTACAATGCAGAAGATAAAGAGAAGGTAAGAGGTGGGATTTAGGGGTCCCTATGTAGAAGGGCGACTGTATCTACCTTGATCTGTCCTCTTCTTCAGTGTGCTCGGCTCTCGGCTGAGCATCAAAAACAGAAACTTTCCTCACAGGAGTTTATAAGTTCAAGGTCTGGCTCCTTCAGTCTTACACTTACTCACCCACTGGGCGGGGTTGAAACATAAATATTTAGAGATATGACTAGTTATGAGAGATCAGGTCAGACTTGACTTGGAATCTAGGCATGTATAGCACACATCATGCCACCCGCAACACGAAGCTGCCAAACAAAGCCTGAAATGCTCAATCCAGATATGTGAGATATGATCCGTGTATCATGGGTGTTACTCCTTATATGAAAGAGCTGCCTGGTCTTTGCCTCCTTCTAGTTTACATGTATAATGCAGAGTCTGGATTCTGGATAACATTAGAGAAAGATTGTGGGTTGTGGCTACTAAAATTACAGATGCCTCCAAGTCACGAGATACACCATGACCCAGTCCTGACAAAACATTTACCAACCATATGCATTCTGGGAGTTTTATTCATGATTCCCCCCATTTGATCAAAGATATGGAGTGCAGTCGTCTGCAGAGGAAAAGCATGGAATCATCTACTAAACGTTTTCATATAGAGAGGTTAATTCATGATCTAATTATGTTAGTTTAGGCAGGAGCTATTTTTCATTTCAGATCAAAGATATGGTCAATAGAAAACCATGCATCTTAAAATAACTCCCAATCTTACCTTAGCTTAGAGTAACATGTCAAAATATTTTTTGCAAACTGCAAATTGCATCGGGAAAATAAGTAATTTTGATGCTAACAGATAAGCTCACATTCTCCCTCACCCCTGCACACCCCAAGTCATTTGCTGGGGCCACACATTAACTGCTGACCATAATAGATTGCCAGCATTCCTAAGTATCAACTGTTTCCAACACCATCCGTTACCCTCGATTGCAAAGCACAATGCAAGAGATCGCTTTGGACTGCATCTCTTCACTCCTTCAAGAAAGACTTCAAGTAGTCACCCTTCCTCCTTTTGAAACTCCCTTTTCAACGTTAAAGCAGGTGTTTTCGGAAGATTTCACAATTGCTCAGATACTCTTCATAGTCTACCTGAGCTTCCTTTGGACATTATCTGCAGTTTTAGTCACACCTGATACCGCTATGTTGTTAAGACCCAGATCACCTTCAAACTGGAAAAAAACATTAACCTATACTCTAGAACCCGTTGCTATTGTCTGCTAGCATGGAAGACTGGTTGTCCACCATCCACAAGAAACAGAAAGCCTCAAAAGAAAGGATGGCAGTACTTGGTCTATGTCTTACCCTTGCGCCAACTGGTGCCTGGAACCATATGTTGTTGTGATGGCTTCCAGCACAATAAGGAACCTTTGATGCCACCAACTCCCCAGATTAAACAGTTACCAAATACTCTTTCTGTACATTTAGAATTGTGTGCTACATCTTCCATTTTATGGGCTTCCGCACAAGCTACAATTGTACTTGTGCTGTCATATCTTGACTATGTTATGTCAATGTACTATGGCGCTCCAGGTATCCTCCTTCAAAAACCTCAGTTAACACAGTACATCTGCTAAGATCGGGAGTGTCCCTATCAACTAGAGACTAAATATTTCCCACCCTTCACATTCACCTAGTTCCCATGGTCAGACTTATCTCCCTAAGGCCTTCTGCCCTGCACATCGAGGTAAACATGGTATAGGTCAGGCTTTCTGATTAGGTCAGGAGCAGCACTTGTCCTTATGTTGCCAGGTTCAGAAAGTCCTGCATCAGGGAGGGCTCCTTCTTGGTACACATCATCTAATTCTGCAACGCCTTCCAAATCTAAATAAATAAACTAGCAAATCACCTGGACTGGCAAAGAGCTATACATACTAAGCTGTTCCTCCCTCCTTGGTGCGCTCTCCAGCACCAATATCCTTCACACTACAAACAATAAAGAAGCAACTTCCCACAATTAAGGCCTACGAAGATAACTCCTTAACCACAATGTACCAAAAAATCATACAATGCCCCAGGTAAAAGTGCAGGTGGCATATATGGAATCTGCTTGGCTAAATTTCTGCAACACAAACATACCTAGGCTCTCCACCAGGTCTGCAGCAAAAACAATGGAGCACCTCTCTAGCGCTTAGGTGTAACAACCAACACTGACCAAACAGAAAACACGGTGGCATTCGCCCTTATGAACCATAATAGCAAAGCTATATAAAAATACTCAATTCAATACAATTCAGTGGATCTGTGCTTAGTGCTTGAATGTACTACATTTAACTAAACCTTATTTTCTGGAAAAGCTGACTAGACAAAGCATCAAAATAGCCCAAAGATACGGTGCTTTCAGTGCTTCTTGTGTGTCTCATTTATGGTACTTCCAAAGGTTGCAGTATCTTGTAACAGACATGTGAGAGCAACTCTTTCAGTAAAGTAGGTGTGGCCAACGAGTATTGTTGACAAGGTGCATAACTGATCCCTTTAGTACATGGTCTTTGGAATACCCTGCTCATCTCCTGACAAATGAGTACCAAAACCAAGGCCCACAGCCCAATAGTCACCATTAGGTGCGAGCAATAATCTTAGGGCCTCATTCAATGTGGTCCAGTAAACACTACGAGGCTTGTAACAGAAGTTTACAACCCGGTCAGAATTATGAAATCCACAGCAACTCCAAGGATTAGAAGTATTTCGGCTAGAGATTTCCGCTGCGGAAAGCAGCTAAAATCTCTGGGTTAAATACCAAGCAGAACATGCGAGTATTTGTGCAGAAACAATAATCACCAAATATTTTCTCCAAAATCCCATAATTCAGTGAAATTCAGCTCAACTGTCCCTTTACTTACAATGCCCCATTACTGCTTGTGCTAGAGGTCAGGGGGATACCAAGCAAAAGTTTAACCATCTCTTAATAGAGCCCTTGGAGAGAAGCAGAAAGCTATAAGGCTGGTGCAGTCTCTGGTAATGTGTAATGTCAAACTGATAGACCAGTCAGTTCAACTGAGATGGAACACACCCTTCATGCGATAATAAGAATCCTAGGTCCTTGAGCCAAGAATGAGCTCTTGCTTGATGGACACTGGGGAGGGAGTGGGACATGAACTGGAATGCAGTGGAACTAGAAAATAGCTCCTAAAATCATTGCTTGAAAACTCCCAGCTATCGTCCTCTGCTATTTTTAGGTGTCGCCTAGGCAGCGTTTGTGCTCTATCCTCGAGACGTGTTGTATTTTGAATATGGGCTTTAAGCTCCACCCATTTTCCCGTCCATGTATTTTTTTGGCTCCCTTGATTGTCGTTTCCAAATGTTTTTTTTCATTGATTAATTTCTCTAGAAGTCTCTCCTTAGTACCTCCTTTTCTAATGTTGTGCCCTCCCATAAGGACTGCCCCTGTTACATGTGTTGTTACTCAGTATCTGTTATTTACAGTTTGTGAGCACTATTTTGTTAATTACTTTTTCCAAGCTAGCTGTTCCAGGTACAACACACTCACTCGCTTCCAGAAAGCACAGTCCATGTGTTTTCCTGGCTGAGCATGGCGCCCGATCATGGACGCCACACTTTATCTTTTAAAGACACTCCCTCTCCTCCCCACTCCATGGAAGGTGTCTATATGGTACGTTTGGATGTTTTCTTTAAGCAGTGCGTCATGCCGTGCTTCAGCTTCAACAATGGCGGCCATGCTCCTTTTTATTTTTCTTTGGCGCGGCTCACCAAACTTTTTTAGGCTAAGCGGCATGCTGCATTTGATCTTCAACAATGGTGGACGTGTGCCTTTCTTTTCCTATAGCGTGGCTCGCCCAACTCTTTTTTAAAATATTATATGTTTGTTTATGCAGCGTGGCAAGTCACTCTTGATCTTCAACAATGGCGGTTGCGAGCCTTCCTTTTATTTTGCGCAGTTTGCCCAACTGTATTTTTTAATATTATATGTTTTTGAATCAAGATCTTCAACAATGGCAGCCGTACGCATTTCTTTTCTTTGGCGTGGCGGCTCGCCCAACTGTATACACATCTTTTCTAGTTGGCGACTTTCGAGTCCTGGCTGTCTTTCAACATAGCATACTTCTGTTTAACTCCTTTGTTACAGCTGCATGAACGATATATATAATTTGGATTGGCTGCCTGCATTCAATGCATGTCTGGGGTTAACCTCTGTAGTACAGCAGTGGGCTCTAGGTAGCGTTTACCATGGCTGCATGTACTTTGTCTAGTTATTTTACCTTGATGTAGCCATAGCTTTAGAGTACAGTTCCTATTAAAGCTTATAATATAGTATCACATGCACTTTTTTAGTTAAATAATCAATCCATGCAAACCCAAAAATATAAATGAAAAACATTATAATTTATAAAGCAAATAACTTTAACTTTTACAAATGCGAGACCTATTGCATTGCAAATGCTTGTTATGTCTCTCTGCTCAGGTTTTGCTTTTCTTGTTTAAATATCCCAGCATAGAAATATCTAAACATTTTGAGCCCCCAGCTCCATTTTAATCCTCATTCTGTCTCAAAGAGAAGTTTGCTCCAGAATCTTGGTTCCAACTATTCCAGTAATTATCACTCGCATAGGCCCCCACGTCCCCAACCACAACATTTGCAAGATTAATTCTGCTGGATCTGTTCAAGGAAAAATTACTTCATTCTGTATTTTTTTTTACCTTGGAACAGTTAGAAAACACCAGTTTTAAAGTGTTGTCCTCCTTTTTAGGTCGAGCCTAGCGCTTTGCGAGGCATATTGTAGTAGGGACAGATGTGGAAGTGCCGTGGAAGCTCCGCCCATATTTTTCATTGGCTGGCGTCATCGTCCATGGTAAATGCTGGCTTCCGATTGATAATGAGGCTTCTTAGTCCCGCCTTGTTACCGCCCTGTCTCCTTTTGTGACTGCCCATCAGGACTGGATCTTTTACTTGCGGCGTTACACGGTCTCCTTCATTAGTCGGTAAGCACTATATTTTTTTCACAATGGCGACAGCTTGTTTTATGAAGGGGCGAGCAACACGGACAGAGGTTGGGGTGGGGGGAGGCTAAGAAGCAACATGGACAAAGGTGGAGGGTGGGAGAGGAAGATAGGAATTGTCGTGGGCTCCCATATCGATGGCGCGGTGTGTGATCTTCAGAATCTCGCTTTCACCTCAAAATGTATGTCGTCCAGGTCTTTTTTAAACATTTCAGACTCGGGGAACATGCACTTGGTTTATAGTGCATGGACCATGCGAGAAAAAGACGATTTGGGGGAAATCACTGCGGCTCGGGTCCTTTAGCTGGGGATGCTTAAAAAGTGAAAAAACGCCAGTACTAACACCAATGATAAAAACAAAACATCTCAATGCAAAAGCATCAAGTGCGAGCGACCTTTTCTCCAGCTGCTTTAATGGCACGGGTGGGTGAGGTGTATCAATGGGCAGATTTTAAGTTAAAAGAATCTCTAAACTTTCTCTTGTGACTTTTTTATTATGATTTCCAACCGTCCGATACCTGATCTGTGTAAACACATTCAACACCAGTTAACAGGCCTAGCTCCACCCCTGCAGAAACACCCTTTATTTACCAGTAAACAAAGCTCGACTAGTGTCCTCAGGGATCCCTATACCATTTTCATTAGCCTGACTCTCACTATACGTGCAGCGCCGCTGTGCATCATGCATCACCTCCAGGAGCTTTTGTGTCTGACACAAACATCCACAAACTGTTTCACTGCCTGTAATTGGAACATACAAGTTTTCACGCGGTGTCGCATCCTCGAGTAATACATTTTACCACTGACAGGCGCTAGCTACTTAGAAAATAAATGTGAAAAGATGCCCAGGTGAGCAATACTGGGATTGTGACAATTCTATTCAGTGGGTGGGCTGATGGATTCACACAGTGTTGACATGGGTGGACTGATAGAGTCACACAATGTTGACATGGGTGTACTGCGACATTCACACAATGTTGACATGGGTGGCCTGCGAGATTCACACATTGTTGACATGGATGGACTGACAGATTCACACAATTGTGACATGGGTGTACTGTGAGATTCACAAGCTCTCCTGTTTTGACTCTCACCGTTCAGTAGCAACAGTCAGGCGAACCTGTACGGTTTGTTTTCCCTTTCTAAAGTATTGCCTCAGTGTAAGCTGTGCCCGACCTGGCACTTCTGGTTGGTAAACTGCGGGCGAACGCATGGCTGAGGGAATTGCTCACCCCATGAGAGCACAGTAGAGCAGCTTGCAGCATAAACTTCAAGGCGCTGTGGATGTTACATTTGTGATTCCAGGTAGCGAGCGCTATAGGAAAGTATGTTCCATCAACAGCTTGTTGATTCTCGGGCATGCGCGTGAGACTGGCAGAACATGACATCCTTGAAAGGCGAGGCTCAATTTTGAGTGTGCCCTGCTCGCACTATCCAGCAGCCACTGGTGGCGTGTTTATGGAACGCTCAAGTTTGTTTAGTTTGTGATCTTCATGTTGATGGAGTGAGCCTGTGTGATGGTGAACGACGGCTTGTGTTTAGCGAATTCCCTAAATGTTGAGATTGTTGTGTAGGGCAGTCGCACCTCAATATTCTCAATTCTGTCTTACATTGTCCGCACTAAGAGGCATTACTGCGTCTGCTCTTAAGCCGGCTGCTTTTAATGGGCGATACTTAAACAGATACACTTAATTGGTATTCAGGATGAATGATATATACTGTCAATTTTCAAGGTTTTCCCCATTTTGTGTACTTTATCAAAATTAAGACATTTGTTTTTTTGCTTATGCTAATAAGCCGACTGGGGAATTTACATAAGGCACTGGGTTTTTAGGTGTGCAGTGGTATTTTACTTGCTTAGCAGATGCAGTATGTCAGTGTATTGAGTACGGCAATTGTTCTCACAAACATGCACACATAACACACAGACACCCCCTCAAATGTAATAATATAACACACATTTGAACACCGGCACACATGACACATTCGCAACCTCCCCAACATACGGCTAAAAAACATTCACATTGACAATGCCAAGAGCTTGGCCATTGCCAAGACATAATGGTTTTGCCAATACTTGTTAATATTACACCAGAAAGCACGTTGCAGGCCCAAACTTCCCACCACCTACAGCCCGGGATTTCTGTGTGCTCGTGACAGGGAACCATCTTGGTAACCCAGATTGTTCAATTTGAAACGTCCAAGTTTTGGGGTGCAACGGAAGGGGTGTTTGGGGAGGCAGTGCTTGGACACTATCAATAGCGACGGTCAGTGCTTAGCCTGCCACACTGACATACACTTATCACACAGTGGGGGGGGGGGGGCGATTGCAAGTAACAACATGGGAGGGCTGGGGAGCTGTAAACACATTCAGCTGATTCCCTGCAGTGCTTTGTTGGGTGTGTGGAATCTAAGGAGAAACCCAAATCCTCCAAAGCAGTCTGGAGCGCGATCCGCAAAATGAAACCAGATGCCACTGACCAGTGAAAAGAAAACAAATGAGAGTGACGACAAATCCAGCGAATGATAAGTAATGGGTGGGCTCGATAGCTCTTTTTGAGCTTTTTTAGGTCGAGCCTGGTCAGTGCATGTGCTGCTCTGCGAGGCATGCTGTATTGGAATATGGACTTGAAGCTCCGCCCATATTTTTCATTGACTTGTGTCATTGTCCTCTAAAATGCTGGCTTCTGATTCGTTAATAGGCTTGTTAGTCCCTCCTTAGTACTGCCTTGTCTTCATTTGTAACCTCCCATGAGGACTGGCCCTTTTACTTCTGTTGCTATACAGTATGTCTTATTTAGTCTGTAAGCACTATTCTCTTTAATGCGTTTCTCCTACTGTAGGCATGACATACTTTCCTGCAACTTTCAGCACGCCATGCGCGCTTTCACTTAACAAGCAACCCGGGACAATGGCGGTCGAGGTCTCACATTTGTGAGAAATTGAGCTATTGGCATTGTAAATGACAATGCCTTTTATTTATGTGTTAATTATAAAAACAGATAAGTAAAAAGCATTGTCATTTACAGTCCCAATAGCTTAAACTCTTGCAAGTGCGAGACCTAATGCATTGCAAATGCTTGTTAAGGTATGAAACACGTAATAATGTAATAATACTGCGTGCAGTAAATGCTCCACCCCGCGGTATGGACATGTTCTAATAAACGATGACGCAAGAAGCGATAGTAGGCACGTCAGACTCGATCACATTTTTCGGTTTCATTGTTCTACACTCAGATGTCGATGCATCATTTGTATTCATGTCATTTTACAAATCCTGGTTTGAAAAATACATTTTTGGGAAAAAACCTGCCGAGTAAAGTGTGAAGGGGAACTTTTTTGTATACATTCTCATCGAAGAACTCTAACATAGTAAATTATATTGTACTAGGGTTACCAGAAGTGTTTTGTTTTTTTCAAACTTCGCGAAGGTCCCTTTGCAACTTTCTGAGGGTGCAATGTTTTTCGCTTTTCCACCTTCACAAGAAAAATATGACTTTTGTCACATTCTATGCTACATTCATCCTTACTTATATCTAATTACATAGTTCTGCATGCGATATACTTTGCAGAAGAAAGAGAATCGTTATATTCTTCTAATAGTTAATTCCGATTTAAGGCCAAACACGATTACGCCCCCTGTTTGGGACTGTTATCTCTATTTAATTACTGTAGACAAAGGTTTCTGAGTTTGCACACCTTGGAACAGTGAAAACATGCAGTATTACTGTGGTATTGCCGTTTGGATTTGAGGCAGTGCCACCACCTCCAGTGGATACCACCTCCTGCCATGTCAGAACATATGGGTGAGGTATTACCATCTTGAATTGCATCTGATTTGCAATGAGCCTTTTAAAGTTGTTTTTCTTTCCGATTGCCTTTATGCACAGAATATCTCAGAAAAAGGTAAATTTGCAGAGAAAAGTTCAGTAAACATGTTCTACCTTGACCGGGTTCCACTTGGGTGAAAAGGATCCTGTTATCTGCTGCAAACTTTGCACTTGCAAAGCTTTTATAAACAAGGAAAATGTTGCAAACTTCACACAAGGCAAAATCAAGATCTTTGCAAACCTTTGCTGGCGAAAAAATACTTTGCAGGCTGCTACTTTTCAGTTGAAAACGGTACTTAAAATATATAGATATATTTTTTTAAATGTGCTTTTATTGATTTTTGATTTACATTTACATTTACCTCAGGTAATACAATTGCAATATGTTTGCAGTTTGATACAATTATTACGCCTGAGTCAGGTTTCTAGCAAATCATATCTGAATTAATCAACAAAACAAAAGAATCTTGCCTAATACTTTTAGGATGGATTTGCTAACCTGATGAATATAGGATTAGACTATTTGCAACATAACATTGATATAACAAATGAAATATCACACTGACTCCTATGCACGAAATTATAACATTAAAACAAAGCAACATGATGCACATCATATATCTTCTTGCTACGGGGTCTATTTGTTTGTCTGCACGCAGCACTTGGTTATGTATTGATTGAACTATGTGCTACTCTATGGGTAACCATTCCACAGTGAATGTCTGCTGTTTGGTGTGTTAATTGGTTTGGACAATAGTCAGTGGGGGACTTTGCGCCCGCTGCCCTAAGTATGTTGCTGCCGAAGACACTGGTAGAAGCCTTGTGATATAATTGTACTGCCAGGGTCTAACTCACACTTCATCCAGTTGAATTATTAGGCTCCTCAGTCTAATTTCGCCAGATTGTGCGGAAATCCGTCAGGATCGCGCCCCAGTTCATCACGAGTGGCTGCTTACGAAATTCCTATTGCACGGTACTTAAAATAATGTGTCTGACTCACGTTGTGTGTGTCCTAAAAGCCACCTGGGTCCTTATCATGAGCCGCTGCTGTTTATCATGATATGGTCTGTTGGAATTGGCTCTTTTCGCAGGGCTATCCCCAAACTTTTGGCTTCTTTCTCCTATTTTTCCTGACCTGTTTTTGTTGGCTTTAGAAATCTGGACACTTTACCACTGCTAATCAGTGCTAAAGTGCATATGCTTTCTGTGTAAATTATGATTATGATTGGTTATCCATGATTGGCATATTTAATTTACTTGTGAGTCCCTAGTAAAGTGCACTGAGTGTGCCAGGGCCTGTAAATCAAAAGCTACTAGTGAGCCTGCAGCACTGGTTGTGCCACTGACATGAGTAGCCCTTTAAATGTGTCTCAGACCTACCACTGTAGTGTTTGTGCACGCAGTTGTAACTGCCCTGTTGACCTGGCAAGTACACCCACTTGCCAGGTCCCTAACCTTCCCTTTTCCTACATGTAAGGCACCCTTCAGGTAGGCCTTAGGTACCCCCATGGGCAGGGTGCAGTGTATGTGAAAGGTAGGACATGTACTGGTGTGTTTTACATGTCCTGATAGTGAAATACTGCCAATTTCGTTTTTCACTATTGAAAGGCTGTCTGTCCCGTATGCTAACATGGGAGCTGCACTGTAGCATCTTACAAGTGTAACTTTCCATTGGGACAAGATAGAGAAATAGAGTTTAGGCTCTCTGAACTCAGAATTTACTAACACATCTTTTAGTGAAGATGGTTTTTAAATTGTGTTTTTCAAAATGCTACTTTTAGAAAGTGGGCATTTTCTTGTTTAACCATTTTGTGTGCCTCTGCCTGCTTTTGTATTCACTGTCTGGTTTTGGAGTGACAGGAGCTGGGGATGTGCATTCACTCTAGACAGTCCCAAAGGGGGGGGTTGAGGTGTGTCCTGCCTTTCCTGGGTGACTCATAGTTGGGCTGAATAGACCTGGGCTGCATTTAGAATAGTGGAAGGAGTTTTACTAGCACCTGGATAGGCTGTGTCTCCTGTGCACAATGCTGCCTCCACCTCCTGTAGTGAAACAGGGTCAGAGAGGGCAGAACTGGTTTGGACTGGGCTCTGATACCCTTGCCACAAAGAGAAACTGGAGTATAAGTATTGGACCTTAAACCCCAGAAAATCAGATCACTTCTGGACTCAAGAGGAACCTCTGCCAAGGAGAAGAGCTGGAGAGCTGTAAGGAGGAATACTGTCCCTTTGCTGTGTTACTTTGCTGGGTTGGCCTGCAGTTGCTGCTACTGCCAAAGAGAGGATAAAGACTGGAACTTTGCTGTGAACCTGCTTGAAGAAGAATCTCCAAGGGTTTGTTTGTGCTTGCCTCCTGTTCTGAAGTCTCAGGGCCACAAATACTTTACCTGCACCCACTGACCAGCACCTGGACTCCTGTATTCAAAAGGGTGCCAATTCCAGTTTCTGGGCCCTGAGAATTGTGTGGTTGGTGCTGCAAAGCAAGAAGAACAACTCTGACGCCATCAGTGACGCCGCCAGTGACACCGCGACATGCCCCGAGGCCAGGGTCACCGCTCGTGAAGTGCAGGACCCACTGCCCCACGTGCACCGCAGCTCCGACGCCCTTTGACGCCTGCTGATGCCTGCAGTTATTATCCTTTCCGACGCCAGGGCTCACACCGACGCCATCACCACCAGCGCTAGCAGAGCCGATAACCGACGAGGGTGACTTCACGAACTCTACGATGTCGCATCGCCTCACCGGAACCGATGCCTCATCGCCGACGCCACCTAACCTCCTCTGTCCTGGACTCGACGCCTCGCCTCCTCACGGACTCGATGCCTCACCTCCCCTGTGGCAGAAAGGAACCAGCTTCGCCTCAGCACTGATGCCTCACCTCCACGACACTGTGCATAATCTGTTGACTTCATTTCCAAGGTTCTGTGACTCCATGCCCGGCCCGCGCACCTCGTGTTCGGCGCCGTACTTTGGATTTGTGCCTGTCACAATGTCATTTTAAAAGTGATATCTTGATACATGTATATTGGATTTTTGTCGATTACGAAGACAAACAGTTTATGAATAAATATTTATAAATGTCTAAATACAATGATGATGGTCAGAGTACTTAACACATCTGGGCCACCACTGTATACAGGCTTGCATTCCAGACTACAGAGAGGCAGATGTCTGCTCATTAGCTACTGGAGAACACAACATGAACTTCTCATACCAGCCTGGATATTTTCTTTGCATACCCTACACATAATAGAATGCATCTATGCATTGACAAGCATGCACAGAGTATTTTTAGGGTGGTCTTTATGTGACAACTCCTGATAGCTCTGAAGACCACGTTGGTTGCAAGATGCTGGAACACGTGCATCTTAATAAAGTCTAATCAATTCGTTTTTTCACATTATTCACCGAAACAAGAGTTACAGAAATCCAAATCAAAAGCGGTTTCCTACTGTCTAGTTAAAAAACACAAATTTAAACTGATACTCTGAGTCTGAAAGGAAAAACACCTTGGAAGAACGTCTTTGATTCTCTCTATCCCAGGTCAGGTGGAAAATAAAAGGCCATGTAGAAAGAATGAAAACAAGTGGGGCCTTCCAAACAGTGCTTAATTTGTAAAATAATAAGTGCCAGGACCCTGATCAGGAGGCCACTGCAACTTACACCACCCATCGCCCCTATCATCACTGCCAAAATAACTACTAACCATCTCTCTTGCTTGCAAGGGCGACAGTTCAGATTATTCCAGGACCCCAAAGCTAAAGGAATGGCTGGGGAAGCAAGTATTAGTCATTTTTTATGTATATTGTACTCATAAACAACCATTGTTCTACTCATCTGTAAATTAGAGGAGCAGCGCCACCATGTGGCAGACTATCATAAGTGGGTGTTGACAATTAAGTGCCAGTGCCGAGCACCTGGATACCACTGGCTCAAATTAAGCACTGCTTCCAAACAACCTCCTTTTTCTTAGCTAGAAGATTGCAGGCTTCCATAGGTAAGTTATTAGCCTTTTATGTCTAAACCTTGGGCAAGCAAGCAGTTAAGTCTATCAAAAGCTACGTAAGTATCTCAAAACCATGTTTAATCTGAGCTTTCTTATTACAGGACTGATATGAAGCATTCTAGCTTTCTTGGGAGAAAAATAAAGATTGCATGAGAATATTACAGGACTCAAACAACATAAAAAATCATAAAGATAGCCAAAAATAGTAAAAAAATCTAACACCATTTAAAAGCCACTGTTACCAGGAGAACATCTGCTCTGATAGCCCCTTTGTTGTTTGCATTTTTGTAAGGGACCTGCAGTTGTCATCAGTAGCGTAGCCGGTGTGTCATGGGCCCTAATGCAAGTAAAGAAATGCCACTCCTCCACCACAGCTGTGGTTTGAATGATAAAATACAGCAATAATAAGGGTTCAGAGGGACCCTTAGGCCCCTGGGCCCACGACCACTGCACCTGCTGCACCAATGGAAGCTAAGCCCCTTGGTGTCAAAGTGTTCGAGTTAGACTACTTTTGTTTCCTGAAGTTTTAAGAAGGCCACAATATTTTCTCCAAACCTTATGTACTGACAAATACTGACGCAGATGACTTAGAAAGTCTTTGGGGTTTAAAAGCCCTGAAGTAAGAACAATCATACCAACATTTGAAATAATTGTATATCTGGAAATAGCACATACATATGAGCCCACCACAAGGTGAGACTTTTCATCAAATGAAGCAAAACCCCATTTCATCAAATAAAGCAAAGCCTCAGTAACGAAGGTCAGGCCTGGATGTCAGCAATAGAATTATCCAATACCCAGCTTATCATATTTGATTTTGGCTGTTCAATACTGTTTGCGTGGAGATCCTTCATCAGGAAAGTAAGAGAAAACAACAAGCATTGGCAAAGCCATTAGGTTTCCCCTAGGCAAGATCTATTGGCTTTGTCAATGTTTTATATAAATGTTGCAAAACGGTGCGAACTGCTGTGCTACATAGCTTACAGTATGAAAAAATAGTGATATGATGTGGCCAGATGGCATCATAGCACTTTTTTTTACTTTAAGTTATGCACGTACAAACAAGTTAAAATTGTTATTTTCCCTATACTTAATGAATAAGTTGCGTACCTTCGGTAACACCTTATGTGGTAGAGACTAGATCTAGACACAGATTCCTTACCTTAAAATTATCCCCAGGCGCCAGACTGGATCCGGACATTTTATATATATGTACCTCTGCGTGTTGGTAGAGGGCGTCGAGCGACTCAGTAATGATGTCAGCCACCGAATGTGATGTCGTTTGAGTCCATATAAGCTGTCCCCTGACGCGCTGTTGTCAGTTTCTTCTGCGACTACTTTCCGTGCTAAAATGCGGAGCCACCTATAGGAACTGCTATGGAAACAGTGTGCCCAAAAAGAATCCTCATTTTGAAAGATGCCTATATTAAGTATTATTGGTTGTTTGGAGTGTCTTATAGTTTTATATATATATATATATATATATATATATATATATATATATATATATATATATATATATATATATATATATATATATATATATATATCTTTGTGGTGAGTGGGATTGGACTTCATGGTTAATCGGTTCTCAAGCACCGATCACCGGCACGCCCTCTCGGTCAGAAGCAACGCGCATAGCTTGAACCTTGTGGACTATGTATTGAAAATACAGCGCGTCGCCCCCCCAGCGGGAATAGACATCCACTGTGATTATACTGCCGTCGGGGAGAGAGGTAGCAGATTGATACTGCGTGAAGGTGTTTAAGGCAGAGACTTACCATCAATATTACCAAAACAAACTGCCGTGTGGGTTTGGCACCCGTAGCCAGCAGAGTTGGGACACCACCTGGTGTACGTGAGTTGAATTACTGAATTTGCTCATGCATCGGTTGTCGCAAAACCCGGCATGGACAGCGGTCAAGATTGGCGCAGCCATCGGCCAGGGAGAATGGGCGTAACATCACACTCCAATGGGAGTGGACTGCCATTAATATAATCAGGCCCCTAGGTGTAACATCATCGCGGAAGTGGAACAGGCACTGAAGAAAGCCGTCAGGCTGAAACGCGTCTGCCCAGCGTTTCACAGATGCATTAAACCCCATGTTTTGCGCTGAAGGTTTGGCAAATAAAGTTCTCTTCCTTTCACTGAGCAAGTGTCGGCCCCCACTTTGTGGTGAGTGGGATTGGACTTCATGGTTAATCGGTTCTCAAGCACCGATCACCGGCACGCCCTCTCGGTCAGGAGCAACGCGCATAGCTTGAACCTTGTGGACTGTGTATTGAAAATACAGCGCGTCGCCCCCCCAGCGGGAATAGACATCCACTGTGATTATACTGCCGTCGGGGAGAGAGGTAGCAGATTGATACTGTGTGAAAGTGTTAAAGGCAGAGACTTACCATCAATATTTCCAAAGCAAACTGCTGTGTGGGTTTGGCACCCGTAGCCAGCAGAGTTGGGACACCACCTGGTGTACGTGAGTTGAATTACTGAATTTGCTCATGCATCGGTTGTCGCAAAACCCGGCATGGACAGCGGTCAAGATTGGCGCAGCCAGCGGCCAGGGAGTATGGGCGTAACATCACACTCCAATGGGAGTGGACTGCCATTAATATAATCAGGCCCCCAGGTGTAACATCATCGCGGAAGTGGAACAGGCACTGAAGAAAGCCGTCAGGCTGAAAGGCGTCTGCCCAGCGTTTCACAGATGCATTAAACCCCATGTTTTGCGCTGAAGATTTGGCAAATAAAGTTCTCTTCCTTTCACTGAGCAAGTGTCGGCCCCCTCTTTGTGGTGAGTGGGATTGGACTTCATGGTTAATCGGTTCTCAAGCACCGATCACCGGCACGCCCTCTCGGTCAGGAGCAACGCGCATAGCTTGAACCATGTGGACTGTGTATTGAAAATACAGCGCGTCGCCCCCACAGCGGGAATAGACATCCACTGTGATTATACTGCTGTCGGGGAGAGAGGTAGCAGATTGGTACTGCGTGAAGGCGTTAAAGGCAGAGACTTACCATCAATATTTCCAAAGCAAACTGCCATGTGGGTTTGGCACCCGTAGCCAGCAGAGTTGGGACACCACCTGGTGTACGAGAGTTGAATTACTGAATTTGCTCATGCATCGGTTGCCGCAAAACCCGGCATGGACAGCGGTTAAGATTGGCGCGGCCAGGGAGAATGGGCGTAACATCACACTCCAATGGGAGTGAACTGCCATTAATATAATCAGGCCCCCAGGTGTAACATCATCGCGGAAGTGGAACAGGCACTGAAGAAAGCCGTCAGGCTGAAATGCGTCTGCCCTGCGTTTCACAGATGCATTAAACCCCATGTTTTGCGCTGAAGATTTGGCAAATAAAGTTGTCTTCCTTTCACTGAGAAAGTGTCGGCCCCCTCTTTGTGGAGAGTGGGACTTTATATATATATATATAAATATATAAATAAATCCAAAGAGCTCCGTTGCTGAACCTTGTCTTTGCAGAAAACGGATACGGACCACAGGATTCGTGCAAGAGTATTTATTGTGAGTGCAAAACTGTCGCCATGACGCGTTTCAGCCCCTTCACGGGCCTTGATCCCATGACACAGTCAAGTTTTTACTATTGGATATATATATATATATATATATATATATATATATATATATATATATATAAAGTCCAAATGCTCACCTGCCTTCAAGAATGAGCCCGACATATGCTGAGGTTCACAAAAGGATTTATTCCAATTTCAACAGCACGAATCATGCAGAAAGTACGGAAACGCCAGGCAGACGCATTTCAGCAGTTGTGCTTTCTTCAGTGCCGGTTTCCAAGCTGGGTTTCTCACTGAGGGTTGATTTAAAAGTCCTGTGACGTTTTCATGGCCACTCCCATTCTCGTGATGATACCCTGCCTCTGCTTGCAGCTGGCATTAATCTTGTGCACCACTGAGACCAAATGCATGCTGGTTATTGAAGTTCGCCGTGGAGACCCATACAGTGAAGGGCCTCTCAAACACCAAGTGGTGTCCCAACAATGTTGGCTCACCGAGCTGCGCAAACCAGCAGCCTCCGGTCCCAGTGGCAATAGGTGTAAATTACTGGAACCTAGTGTGACCCCTGAAGTTAATACTGCATCCTCTCTCCCGATGCGGTCAATGTCAATACTAATGACTCACAAGGGGGGGGGGCAACGCGCTGTAGTGAAATACGAAGTCCAAAGGGTGCTGGCTGGTGCGTCGCACCAGACCGAGAGGGCATGCCTGTGGCCAGTGTCAGCAGTACTGGCAAAACATAAAGTCCAAATGCTCACCTGCCTTCAAGAATGAGCCCGACATATGCTGAGGTTCACAAAAGGATTTATTCCACTTTCAACAGCACGAGTCATGCAGAAAGTATGGAAACGCCAGGCAGACGCGTTTCAGCAGTTGAGCTTTCTTCAGTGCCGGTTTCCAAGCTGGGTTTCTCACTGAGGGTTGATTTAAAAGTCCTGTGACGTTTTCATGGCCACTCCCATTCTCGTGATGATACCCTGCCTCTGCTTGCAGCTGGCATTAATCTTGTGCACCACTGAGACCAAATGCATGCTGGTTATTGAAGTTCGCCGTGGAGACCCATACAGTGAAGGGCCTCTCAAACACCAAGTGGTGTCCCAACAATGTTGGCTCACCGAGCTGCGCAAACCAGCAGCCTCCGGTCCCAGTGGCAATAGGTGTAAATTACTGGAACCTAGTGTGACCCCTGAAGTTAATACTGCATCCTCTCTCCCGATGCGGTCAATGTCAATACTAATGACTCACAAGGGGGGCAACGCGCTGTAGTGAAATACGAAGTCCAAAGGGTGCTGGCTGGTGCGTCGCACCAGACCGAGAGGGCATGCCTGTGGCCAGTGTCAGCAGTACTGGCAAAACATAAAGTCCAAATGCTCACCTGCCTTCAAGAATGAGCCCGACATATGCTGAGGTTCACAAAAGGATTTATTCCACTTTCAACAGCACGAGTCATGCAGAAAGTATGGAAACGCCAGGCAGACGCGTTTCAGCAGTTGAGCTTTCTTCAGTGCCGGTTTCCAAGCTGGGTTTCTCACTGAGGGTTGATTTAAAAGTTCTGTGACGTTTTCATAGCCACTCCCATTCTCGTGATGATACCCCGCCTCTGCTTGCAGCTGGCATTAATCTCGTGCACCACTGAGACCAAATGCATGCTGGTTATTGAAGTTCGCCGTGGAGACCCATACAGTGAAGGGCCTCTCAAACACCAAGTGGTGTCCCAACAATGTTGGCTCACCGAGCTGCGCAAACCAGCAGCCTCCGGTCCCAATGGCAATAGGTGTAAATAACTGGAACCTGGTGTGACCCCTGCAGTTAATACTGCATCCTCTCTCCCGATGCGGTCAATGTCAGTACTAATGACTCGCAAGGGGGGGCAACGCGCTGTAGTGAAATACGAAGTCCAAAGGGTGCTGGCTGGCGCGTCGCACCAGACCGAGAGGGCATGCCGGTGGCCAGTGTCAGCAGTACTGGCAAAACATAAAGTCCAAATGCTCACCCGCCTTCAAGAATGAGCCCGACATATGCTGAGGTTCACAAAAGGATTTATTCCAATTTCAACAGCACGAGTCATGCAGAAAGTATGGAAACGCCAGGCAGACGCGTTTCAGCAGTTGTGCTTTCTTCAGTACCGGTTTCCAAGCTGGGTTTCTCACTGAGGGTTGATTTAAAAGTCCTGTGACGTTTTCATGGCCACTCCCATTCTCGTGATGATACCCCGCCTCTGCTTGCAGCTGGCATTAATCTCGTGCACCACTGAGACCAAATGCATGCTGGTTATTGAAGTTCGCCGTGGAGACCCATACAGTGAAGGGCCTCTCAAACACAAAGTGGTGTCCCAACAATGTTGGCTCACCGAGCTGCGAAAAACAAGAGGCTCTGGTCCCAGTGGCAATAGGTGTAAATTACTGGAACCTGGTGTGACCCCTGCAGTTAATACTGCATCCTCTCTCCCGATGCGGTCAATGTCAGTACTAATGACTCGCAAGGGGGGGCAACGCGCTGTAGTGAAATACGAAGTCCAAAGGGTGCTGGCTGGCGCGTCGCACCAGACCGAGAGGGCATGCCGGTGGCCAGTGTCAGCAGTACTGGCAAAACATAAAGTCCAAATGCTCACCCGCCTTCAAGAATGAGCCCGACATATGCTGAGGTTCACAAAGGATTTATTCCACTTTCAACAGCACGAGTCATGCAGAAAGTATGGAAACGCCAGGCAGACGCGTTTTAGCAGTTGTGCTTTCTTCAGTGCCGGTTTCCAAGCTGGGTTTCTCACTGAGGGTTGATTTAAAAGTTCTGTGACGTTTTTATGGCCACTCCCATTCTCGTGATGATACCCCGCCTCTGCTTGCAGCTGGCATTAATCTCGTGCACCACTGAGACCAAATGCATGCTGGTTATTGAAGTTCGCCGTGGAGACCCATACAGTGAAGGGCCTCTCAAACACCAAGTGGTGTCCCAACAATGTTGGCTCACCGAGCTGCGCAAACCAGCAGCCTCCGGTCCCAATGGCAATAGGTGTAAATAACTGGAACCTGGTGTGACCCCTGCAGTTAATACTGCATCCTCTCTCCCGATGCGGTCAATGTCAGTACTAATGACTCGCAAGGGGGGCAACGCGCTGTAGTGAAATACGAAGTCCAAAGGGTGCTGGCTGGCGCGTCGCACCAGACCGAGAGGGCATGCCGGTGGCCAGTGTCAGCAGTACTGGCAAAACAAAGTCCAAATGCTCACCCGCCTTCAAGAATGAGCCCGACATATGCTGAGGTTCACAAAAGGATTTATTCCAATTTCAACAGCACGAGTCATGCAGAAAGTATGGAAACGCCAGGCAGACGCGTTTCAGCAGTTGTGCTTTCTTCAGTACCGGTTTCCAAGCTGGGTTTCTCACTGAGGGTTGATTTAAAAGTCCTGTGACGTTTTCATGGCACTCCCATTCTCGTGATGATACCCCGCCTCTGCTTGCAGCTGGCATTAATCTCGTGCACCACTGAGACCAAATGCATGCTGGTTATTGCAGTTTGCCGTGGAGACCCATACAGTGAAGGGCCTCTCAAACACCAAGTGGTGTCCCAACAATGTTGGCTCACCGAGCTGCGAAAAACAAGAGGCTCTGGTCCCAGTGGCAATAGGTGTAAATTACTGGAACCTGGTGTGACCCCTGCAGTTAATACTGCATCCTCTCTCCCGATGCGGTCAATGTCAGTACTAATGACTCGCAAGGGGGGGGGCAACGCGCTGTTGTGAAATACGAAGTCCAAAGGGTGCTGGCTTGCGCGTCGCACCAGACCGAGAGGGCATGCCGGTGGCCAGTGTCAGCAGTACTGGCAAAACATAAAGTCCAAATGCTCACCCGCCTTCAAGAATGAGCCCGACATATGCTGAGGTTCACAAAAGGATTTATTCCAATTTCAACAGCACGAGTCATGCAGAAAGTATGTATATATATATTATTATTTATTTTTTTTACCAAAAAAAGCACAAAGGTGCATAGAAGGGATCTGGGGGAAAAGGAGAACCAGTTTGCTGAACGGGGAGGATGGTTGGGTCAGTAAGGAATCTGCAGCTAGATCTAGTCTCCACCAGATAAGGCATTACCAAAGGTAAGTCAGTTATTCATCTGGTAGAGATGTCTAGCCGTAGATTCCTTACTTTTGAAAAGATAACCAAGCAATATCATCCCAGAGGAGGGTCTGTGTACTGATTCTAAGAAATATCCCTGACTTGGCTATTTGGTTTAAAGAAGAAAAAGAGAGACCACTTGTCAGCAATGGAGGGGTGGAAGAAAACATCCCACCAGAAAGTCGGGGAGAACCCTGTAGAGAACTGAGCCCGCATCCGTGCAAAGACATGGGTGAAAATGCATGGCAGAAGAACAAGACAAGTGGGAAGCACACTCCATATAAGCATAGCATTACAATGCCTCCCGAAGGCAACCAGTCCAAGAGACCGAAACGGAAGGCTAAGGACAACAATTAGAACTACTGAGCCAAGCTCCCAGCCATAGAAGTAGGCAAGGCAGAGGGCTCCAACCAATAGATGATAAAGCATCGAAAGCAATAGCAACAATCATGGACATAGACCATGTTAGCCAGAGGAAACACTTCAAGAGAGACAAGGCTTTCTGGGACTATGCAGCGTAGAATCCCAAGAAGAGGAAGGTATAAAACACACATAAATAGAGAGGTATGAATATATATATATATATATATATATATATATATTATCTACTGGCGGTCGCCAGTAGATAGTTATAGTTAAAACCTATTATCCATAGGAAATCCGCGACATTCTATTTGAAATAACGTTGGCGCCGGTTAACGAATCTTCGCGAAAGTTTCCAACTTGTTGGGGCGCTCCGGTCCGCTCCTATCCTGAAAGTCTCGGGTGATACGTCAAGCGGGGCCGAGAAAAAGGGGGTCCCAAAACGTGTTTTCCCCATTCATTTTTCCATAGGAACCTTTAGTCGCAGCTACAGCCCGAACTGCTGAACGGAATTACACCAAATTTGGCAAAGAGGTAGCCCTTGGTTCAGTGTCGTGCCTTTTGCTTAAATGGTGTAAATCCGTTCAGTAGTTCCTGAGAAAATCAAAAGTAAAGTCACATATATATCTGGGCGGAGCCTAACCACACATGTCATCGTGAGATCTGATTGGCTGTCAGCACTTCATCCTGGAATTTCTGGCAGCCATCTTGGGACCAATATAAATGATAGTACCTCATTGAAATGCATTGTAGTGAATAGAAGATTTTGAGGGTCACCAAAAGGAGAACTATAAAGGGTGATAACAGGCTTTAGTTACATTAGAATTTATTTGTTGACGGTACCATACTAATTTTAGGAATTGTGGTGTATTCCAAGGTGATTTTACCATGTGAAAAACCTTCTGCTGGGATATCATGAATCATGTTTGAGAGAACACTATTTTCTCATGCTTGTCCCATGGAGGTTTGGAAGGTGCTCCAGAAGCTAAAATGAGAGCATATTTTCTGTAAATTCACATTATCTTTCTCACTCATGTGAGAATGAAGTCTGACATTCTCAGTAAAACATGTACATCCAACAAGGGCAGAGACTGTCAGTTGATTCCTTTGTGTTCTACTGCAGCTTCCCAGAGTGTTCTAAAGAACAACTAGAGTGCTAACAGCCTTACTTATGACAAAAGTATGGCACACCTGAAGCCATCTTGATTGGAATAAACTGGTAACACTTAAAACATTTAATTTAAAAAGGAACAAAACGATGGGGTTCATTTTGTCATAGAAATTATGGTTAGTGCTGTAGAAAGAAAAATTAGGACATATTTCAAGTGTGATCTCAAATATCTTCCTGTTATATTTCAACAGGAGCAGCCTGCCAGTTGATGCCTTTGTGTTCTACTGCAGCTTCCCAGAGTGTTCTAAAGAACAACTAGAGCGCTAACAGCCTTACTTATGACAAAAGTATGGCACACCTGAAGCCATCTTGATTGGAATAAACCGGTAACACTTAAAACATTTAATTTAAAAAGGAACAAAATGAGGGGTTCTTTTTTAAATAGAAATTATGGTTAGTGCTGCAGAAAGAAAAATTAGGGCATGTTTTAAGTGAGATCTCAAATCCTCTTCTATTTCATTAGAAAATTCTGACATGCAGACTGAAACAATCACTTTCAATACCAGCAGCAGACTACCAGTTAACTCCCTGGTGAGCAGTAGCTTTACTCCAGTGATCTAATGAGCAACTAGAGTGCTAACATTCTGAATTTATGGCAGATGTGAGACACATCTGAATGTCTT
Source organism: Calotriton arnoldi (assembly GCA_963921515.1). NCBI lineage: Eukaryota > Metazoa > Chordata > Amphibia > Caudata > Salamandridae > Calotriton > Calotriton arnoldi. The sequence goes on from CAWUFW010000761.1 coordinate 3,042,437, forward strand.
CTTGATGGAATCAAAGTAAAAACTGAAAGCATTTCCTACTGAGGAGACTGCAGTAAATGAAGAAATTAGGAAACTTCATAACAAAGAAGTCTTCCAAGATGGCCACCAGTGAAAAAAGAGCCCAAATGTAGCAAAAATATTACCCAGATGTAGCCCACATATAGCCCAATGACAAAAGTGTGCAAAACACTTTTTATTTTTAGTTTTTTGCAGTTTTATGTAGTGCAGACTGGTCAGGTATTGGAGCATTGCATCTTAAAACATGACCCCCCTACACTACAAAAACACCACTGCACTACCTTAAACCCTAAAACACTACCCCCAGCACGACCCCCTACACTACACAAGCACCACTGCACTATCCTAAACCCTAAAACACTACCCCCAGCACGACCCCTACACTACCCAAACACCACTGCACTAACCTAAATCCTAAAACACTACCACCAGCACGACTCCCTACACTACCCAAACACCACTGCACTACCCTAAAACATGACCCCTACACTACACAAACACCACTGCACTACCCTAAACCCTAAAACACTACCCCCAGCACGACCCCCTACACTACACAAGCACCACTGCACTACCCTAAACCCTAAAACACTACCCCCAGCACGACCCCCTACACTACACAAACACCACTGCACTACCCTAAACCCTAAAACACTACCCCCAGCACGACCCCCTACACTACCCAAACACCACTGCACTAACCTAAATCCTAAAACACTACCCCCAGCATGACCCCCTACACTACCCAAACACCACTGCACTACCCTAAAACATGACCCCCTACACTACACAAGCACCACTGCACTACCCTAAACCCTAAAACACTACCCCCAGCACGACCCCCTACACTACACAAACACCACTGCACTACCCTAAACCCTAAAACACTACCCCCAGCACGACCCTCTACACTACCCAAACACCACTGCACTAACCTAAATCCTAAAACACTACCCCCAGCATGACCCCCTACACTACCCAAACACCACTGCACTACCCTAAAACATGACCCCCTACACTACACAAACACCACTGCACTACCCTAAACCCTAAAACACTACCCCCAGCACGACCCCCTACACTACACAAGCACCACTGCACTACCCTAAACCCTAAAACACTACCCCCAGCACGACCCCCTACACTGCCCGAACACCACTGCACTGCCCTAAACCCTGAAACACCACCCCCTTCACGACCCCCTACACTGCCCGAACACCACTGCACTGCCCTAAACCCTGAAACATCACCCCCAGCACAACCCCCTACACTGCCTGAGCACCATTGCTCTGCCCTAAACCCTGAAACACCAGCCCCAGCACGACCCCCTACACTGCCCGAACACCACTGCACTGCCCTAAACCTTGAAACACCAGCCCCAGCATGACCCCTACACTGCCCGAACACCACTGCACTGCCCTATACCCTGAAACACCAGCCCCAGCAAGACCCCTACACTGCCCGAACACCACTGCATTGCCCTAGAATCTGAAACACCAGCCCCAGCAAGACCCCTACACTGCCCGAACACCACTGCACTGCCCTAAACCCTGAAACACCAGCCCCAGCACGACCCCCTACACTGCCCGAACACCACTGCACTGCCCTAAACCCTGAAACACCAGCCCCAGCACCACCCCCTACACTGCCCGAACACCACTGCACTGCCCTAAACCCTGAAACACCAGCCCCAGCACCACCCCCTACAATGCCCGAACACCACTGTACTGCCCTAAACCCTGAAACACCACCCCCTGCACCGCCCCTACACTGCCCGAACACCACTGCACTGCCCTAAACCCTGAAACACCACCCCTGCACGACCCCCTACACTGCCCGAACACCACTGCACTGCCCTAAACCCTGAAACACCACCCCCTGCACCACCCCCTACACTGCCCGAACACCACTGCACTGCCCTAAACCCTGAATCACCACCCCCAGCATGACCCCCTTTACTGCTCGAACACCACTGCACTGCCCCAAACCCTGAAACACCACCCCCAGCATGACCCCCTACACTGCCCGAACACCACTGCCCTAAACCCTAAAACACCACCCCTGCATGACCCCCTACACTGCCCGAACACCACTGCACTGCCCTAAACCCTGAAACACCACCCCCTGCACGACCCCCTACACTGCCTGAACACCACTGCACTGCCCTAAGCCCTGAAACACCACCCCCAGCACGACCCCCTACACTGCCCGAACACCACTGCACTACCCTAAACCCTAAAACACCACCCCCAGCACGACCCCCTACACTGCCCGAACACCACTGCACTGCCCTAAACCCTAGAACACTACCCCCAGCATGACCCCCTACACTACCCGAACACCACTGCACTACCCTAAACCCTAAAATACTCCCCGCAGCACGACTCCCTACACTACCCGAACACGACTGCACTGCCCTAAACCCTAAAACACTCCCCCAGCACGACCCCCTACACTACCCGAACACCGCTGCACTGCCCTAAACCCTAAAACACTCCCCCAGCACGACCCCCTACACTACCCAAACACCACTGCACTACCCTAAACCCTAAAACACTAACCCCAGCACGACCCCCTACACTACCCAAACACCACTGTACTACCCTAAACCCTAAAACACTCCCCAGGACGACTCCCTACACTACCCAAACACCACTGCACTACCCTAAACCCTAAATCTACCCCCAGCATGACCCCCTACACTACACAAACACCACTGCACTACCCTAAACCCTAAATCTACCCCCAGCATGACCCCCTACACTACACAAACACCACTGCACTACCCTAAACCCTAAATCTAACCCCAGCATGACCCCCTACACTACACAAAACACCACTGCACTACCCTAAACCCTAAAACACTACCCCCAGCACGACCCTCTTCACTACCTAAACACAACTGCACAATTTGTTACAGGCGTTGCAACGCAGGCCTGTGGTGCTTACTGGAAGTACCTGGTGGGCTGGTTGGGCCCTAGGGACTCTCAGGATTCAAGGTGACCTAATCCCCCAACTTAAAACGCGCCACGGGGCGCGTTTGCACAGTGGTGAAGGGAGGGGCGGGGCCTCAGGTGACATGTGCGCAAACACGCCCTGTGGTGCGTTTTAAGTTGGGGAGTTAATTCCTTTGAATCCTGGGGGCCAACTAGCCCACCAGGTACCTTCAGTAAGCACAACAGAGTTGCGTTGCAGAGAGGTGAAAAAGGTGCGTGGCCTCGGAACGCCTCTCTGCAACTCAGCTCTGTGGTCCTAACTGTAGGTACCTGGGGGCTAGTTGGGCCCCAGGGACCCTCAGGATTCAAGGGGACTTAATCCCGCAACTTAAAACGCGCCATGGGGCGCGTTTGCACACATGTCACCTCAGGCCCCCTCCCTTCACCACTGTGCAAACGCGCACTGGCTCTGGTTAGTCAGAGTCAGTTACCACCAGTACCCGTCTGAAAAGTTGTGGGCACAGGATGATTTTGCAACAAGGCCTCTTTCTGCTCCTCTGTTGGTTCTTTCTGCACATCTTTTGCTTCTTTCTGTGTGTTTTTTCTTCTTTCTTCACATGTCCTACCTCTGTTGGCATAGTTAGAAACTAGCATTTAAAAACCTTTGAAATTCACTTAAAAATCATAGGTTTCAGGCACGTTATAGTTAGAAATTAGCATTTAAAAACCTTTGAAATTCACTGAAAAACCATAGGTTTCAGGCACGTTATAGTTAGAAATTAGCATTTAAAAAACCTTTGAAATTCACTGAAAAAACCATAGGTTTCAGGCACGTTATAGTTAGAAATTAACATTTAAAAACCTTTGAAATTCACTGAAAAACCATAGGTTTCAGACACGTTATAGTTAGAAATTAGCATTTAAAAACCTTTGAAATTCACTGAAAAAACCATAGGTTTTAGGGACAGTTATAGTTAGTTGGACATTGCACTCGTACAAAACCCGTGAAATTCCCCCGTTATAGTTAGTTCAGCTAACTATAACTCGCGCCCCGTAATGCACTGCTGATGACGTCACATATTACATCACTCATGACATGGTCAGTGACATCACTGATGACATCACTGATGACATCTCAAATGACATCACTGATGACATCATCCATGTGATAATTTCATGCATCTTCTCACACCCTAATATAACTTTTGATACACCCACTCTAAATTACAGACTGCCATTCTCAAAACCATAGACACTCCAACACCAAAAACTACATACCCACTCACTGATTCTTAGGTCTACACACACATCCACTCACTCACCTGTACAGTCACTCATACTTACAGTCACTCAGTACAGGACTATCATATGCACTCATACACCTATATAAACACTCACACACCGCCACTCATCCATAGAGGTACTCACACACCTAGTCAGTCATGCAAAAAATTAATCACACACCCATTTACTCACCTATACAGTTATACACACACCAGCTCACTTACTCATACAAATACTAGCACATTCTTACGCTCTTATACAATAACTGATACAAGCACACACGCATCCATACAGCCACTCTCACAATAACACACTCTCACTTATAGCCATTTAAATACTCTAACACACATATATACTGCCTTTTACATATGTAGTTACTTGCACATGTACCACGAGATATACATTCACTCACTAACACACCCATACACACACTCACCCACCCAAGCAGTCCATCACAGATGCACTCTTGAAATCATGCACCCAGTGAATCACCCACTCACACATCTATGTATAGAGTCACACACACCCCACCCACACAAACACTCAGGCAGCCATACAGATACTCAGAGAACCAATCAATAACCCATATAGACACTCATGTAGCTATTCGCAAATCCATGCATCCACTTACACACCAACAAACAGACGGATACAGACATTCACACAGTTTAGTCACTAACCCATGCATTCAGTAAGATACGTTTAATCACTCACTTGTAGAGTCAGTCACTCACGTACTAAATCATCCATTCAGACACTTATACACCCACTCATTCTTCAATACGCCTTTCCCTATATATATTAAACATATTTAAACTTTACAGAAACACACAGTCACTGGATGATGTCATCAGTGATGTCATCAGTGATGTCATTTGAGATGTCATCAGTGATGTCATCAGTGATGTCACTGACCATGTCATGAGTGATGTAATATGTGACGTCATCAGCAGTGCATTGCGGGCGCGAAGTTATAGTTAGCTGAACTAACTATAACAGGGGAATTTCACGGGTTTTGTACGAGTGCAATGTCCAACTAACTATAACTGTCCCTAAAACCTATGGTTTTTTCAGTGAATATATATATATATATGATATGTATGAACATAAACATAAAATTAAATCTCAGCAGACTGTCCCGGAAGTTCAGTGTTGGAAAGTGGATTATTAGAGGTGATACTATCTACCACTGGCAATAAGGCCACTAACACAATCTAGGACTCAGAATAGGTCTCAGAAAATTATTCCCATGCTCAACCCATGGTAGCTTGGTTGCGAGCAGGCAGGCTTAACTTCAGAAACAGGTATTAAAAGCATTGAAATTATTTGCAAATAATCAAGACACAACACACAATACAAATACAAATCCAACACCACTTTATAAAAATAGGAAATATTTTTATCTTTAATATAAGACCAAAACAAAAATGATCCAATGTACAGAACCGGAGATATGAATTTTCAAAGATTTAGCACTATATAGCACATAGAAACCTATAGCACCTATTGGGACAGCTGGTCGGGCTAGACTAGGACAAAGTCAAAGTTTCAGGCCGACCGCGATGGAGCCCTGCGCAGCTACCCCTCACGGTAGGCCTTGTTCAAAGTTTTTACATTCTGACTTAGAAACATTCCTGGAGCTTTTTCTGCCGGGGTCCCTTGATGCTCTCCACCAGTCCAGATTCGTTGAGAGTTCCCCCGCTTGGCTTTCAATGAGCTCCCAGTCAAACTATGGAAGTAAGACCTCCGGAGCTTTTCAGTGGGATGAACCGGCTCGCTGTTGAGAGTCGCCGGCTAGGCTGGCCAGGTCGAGTCGGTCCATTTATGGGGCTTTTTCCAAAGTTGCTCCAAACTTCTGGGACTTCTTTCTGAAGTTCGTCTGAGGGTCCCAAGGTGTCCAAAACTTACTCTAAAGGTCTGGAAGCTCCAAGATGGTCCTTGAAAGTTTGGGACTTCAGTTAGCACAAGCCACTTGGACAAAACCCTTACAAATCCACTGGAGTCACTCCAGGCTGGAGATTCTTGGTCGTGGTGGTCCAGGTGAGCTCTGTTAACCTGTAGCTTGCAGGGAGTCCACTCTTTAGTCCTCTTGAAGCTGGTTAGGTCCACAGGGCTGAATTTCCAGATTGTGCAGCCGGCGCAGTCAGTCAGAGTGCAGTGCCTGGTTGGTGCAAACCAAACTTCCAGCATGGACCCTTCTTCTCCTCTTGTTTCAAGCAGCAGATCTGAGAGGCTCTGCCTCTCTAAGATACGTATTCAGTGTTCTCTGGGGTCAATCAGGAGGGCACTCCTGTCCAATGAGGTGCAGGGCAACACCCCAGAGCATGACCATTTCCATCCCTCCAACATCTGCAAATTCCTTCCTTAAGCCTGCCATCTGGCTGGGTTCGGAGTGTAAAGGGGGTAGATAGACCTGGCTGTCTCTGCCTGTCCCCTCTACCTTTGAAGCTGAAGCTTTAAGACCCCCCCCCCCCCGTTCTGACATTCCTGTGGTGCAGGGTCCTCTCACAAGGGATAGCCTTTTCTCCCTGGGTGCCACTTATCACTCCATCAAAGCAGCCTGGCTAATCCACTTAACTCTGACCAACCAGAGCAGACCACTGGAAGGCTGAATTTTGGCGTACAGACAAGAAAGTCTTATAACTTATTTTCTGTACATTTTAGGATAAATTCAAAAACAGCATATTGTTGGATTTATCAATATTATTCTCTTAAGTCCTTGAATGATATTTTACAGTTGTCCCTTGCGGTAGTTATGGATTCATAAACTATTGCCTATGTGGCTGGGGATTTGCAATGGGGAAAATGAAATGTCCGATTTCTCCTGCACCAGGGCCTATAAAACTACTTTTAAAAGGACCTTGCTAACAACTACATGACCCCCCTCCCCTTAGACACCTAGGGGAGACCTTAGGGGTCCTAAATATACAAAAATAATGTAGATCCTCACTCCACAGTGCTCCTAGCACAAAAGTCGATTTTGGTCGATAAGGGAAGTGAAATGTGCAATTTCTCTATTCCTAAGGCATATAAAACCTCTTTTATAAGGGTCCTCCTTATAAGTACCTGACCCCCCCCCCACCCCAAGGACACCTAGCAGAGACCCTGGGGCACCTAATATGCCACAATATTGTACTTTATCAATTTTTAAGTGCCCCTAACACCAAAGTCGAGTTTGGGCATCATTTACATTTAAAAGCAGTTCTGCAACACAGGGCTGCTTTTAAAATTCAAGATTCAAGTGCAGAAAGGTATGCTGGCCTCTAAACTGTCATGCCCTATTATATAAAAGGGACTTAAAGGTAGTTTCAATCCCCCTGCCCTAATATGTACTAGGGCCGTATAGGGTAGGTCATGCCAATCAGAGGGGTACACTAATCCATAGTGTACCCTAGAGTGTGTAGGTGTTTTCACTGTATTCTAAGTGTTATCAGCATAGCATTGGCCCTGCCCTGGTTAGGCAGAGCCAAGGAATAGTCAGTCAGTTACCACCAGTACCAGTAAGCAAAAAGAAATGGGGTTGCCCAGGGCACAGGATGACTTTGCAACACTCAGTCAAAGAGAAACTATATCTAACTGGTAGCAGGTACCTTAGGAAGCATGTGCTTTTAGGAACAGTTGCCCTCACTCACCCGAAGGTGACATGCTTCATTATTGGGCTATGCTCCATGCCATGCCGGCGCTGCAAAAGAGATGACTTTGACTGAGCTTCCGGAACAGTATACTGAGATTTCATTTCAATTTATAGAAGGAGAGTGTATATTGGACCATCAATCTCCTCGTCCTCTCTTTTTTTACATGAACATAAACATATACAGAATTCAGACTGTACAGTAATAGGTGCCCAAGAAGGGTACATACAACAACAGCAGCCATGGGCCGAAGGCGAGACAATGGCACACTGGAAACCACCCACATGGCCAGGGAGAGGGTGGGGCGGAAGTGCAACCCCAGAAAACCAAGGAAGCAGACAGAAACAGCACTACCGACAGAATGGGTCAAGAAACAGTTGAAAAGAAAACCGTAGGGGAGAAACAAACCCGCTAGAATAGAGAAATAAAGACCGCAATGGAGGACTACAAAAAGGGACCCGAGGTGGATGGGGCCAACACCTGGGAGGCCCATGCAGACAACCAGGCCACAGCGTAAAAGAAATTAGTATTGGAAGACCAACGCCAGAAATGAAAGTCCATCCAAAGGGCCAGCGTAAAGAAAAGAAGGAACAGATGGCGTGGCAAAGCCCACAGCCTAGGAAGCAGGAAGGCCAGAAGCAAAGGAAGTCCTCGTTTGCATGGGACAACCTGTACCCAGCCAAAAAGCAAGGAAACAACGTGGGTGAGGATTCTGACGCTACCCAAGATCATACTCGGTAGCCTAATTGTACAAGGGAGACGAGCCCCCAAGGGGTGAGAACTGCAACTGCGCTCGCAAAAAGTGAAGGATAGTCCCCGGAAAAGAATCCTAAGGGATCACAACCTCCATACAATTCAACCCGGAGTGGATGGGCAAAGAACCCATATCCGAGAAGAACGGAAGAGGAACATTCACCATATACCCCCAAAAGGGCATACGGCACACCTGAAGAACAGCCAGGCCAGTAACAAAAAGTGAAAGCAACCGCAGCTTCGCGCAAGGCTGAAGCAGAGGAAAAAGCAGGCAATGCAGAGGCATAGAAGATGTAGGGTAGCCAAGTGGGCCACTCATGCCAAGATACGAACAAGGGATAGCCACAAGGAACCTAAGAGAGAAAAAGGGGCGGACAGGGGCCCGTCTCGCCCGTGTATAGCGAGAACTAGCACAAGAAGCGCTAGCAGCTGAATAGAGAAAGAAGGAACACCACTCAGGGCAGACCCAGACAAAGAATTGTAGGCCAAGAACCATGCCCCTTCCCTTGCATCTGCTAGGAAAGAAGGGCATTAACAGAGTGAAAGGAAATAACCCCCTGGCCAGTGCTGAAAAACACTCAATAAACGGGGGTGGGGGAGGACCCCGTGTACCATCTGCCGACTTGCACCAGTGCACGGCACGACGGCATCAGAAACATATTGAGGAATACCTGTAAGGCATACAGACTAAGTACCCAGTCAGACAGGGAACAAGGCAACAGTGCATCCACATAATACCATGAAACACCCCAATCAGAACTTGGGTTGAAAGCAAAGAAGACCGCGCAGCCACCGGCATAGACACCAACAGGGTCAGAAATTAAGACGCATCCCAGAGAACAACCAGGGACCACAACCTGTCATCGACAGGGTAGAATGCAGAAAGAAAATATCTGCTGGGGCAGGGCACCACACAGACGGGACAAGTGAAAAGAAGAAGCCAACGGGCACAGCCCTAGAACAGTCCACACAGAAGGGAATGCAAGAGACCATTCCAACCAACAGCGACATGGGGCGCTCCTGCAACATCGATGGCTGAAGCTGAAGACACGAGCCGCACCATTTGGAGTCAGGGTACGCGCCTAGACACCACATGCAAATAGAATCAGTCGACATCGTAGACCTCAAAGATCTCTAGATTTGTTTTGTCGTGGTAGGCCAAAATGGCCAGAGGTACCTCTATCCGGATCCGCATGGAAGCGCGGAAAGAAATAAACTGGCATCAGGGGAAGGCTTATATAGACTCTAACTATATCACATCTTGTGGACGACGTTGTTACGGAGTCGTTCAACGCTCTCTACAGACGTGCAGAGGTACTGACGTAGTAGAAAAATTTCTGTATCCAGTCCGGTGCCTGAAGGTAATCTGCAGCTAGATGTCTCTATCAGAAATGCATTTTATATTCTTGAACAAATGCCCATTACAGTTACCAGCATGTCAAAGTGCAGCTAGCTGGAACACTGAGCTTGGAGAGGCTGTGGCGTTACGGCCAGAACTTTGGAGCTGGGGAACCAGGTTCAAGTCTCGGCACCGGCTCATCATTCTGTGATTCTGGGCAAATCACTTAATCTTCCTGTGCCTGTAAAAATTAACATGTCCTTGTGTAATGTAACTAGCATATAAAGCACTCCAAGTCCTTCCAGTCGAAGAAAGCTGTGACTAGCGATGGGGTGAAGAAGGGACATGCAGTTATGGGAGAGAGGTGGTGGGAGGGCCAGGCCAGCAAGTAACAGGGAAGGGGCATGCAGTGACGAAAGTGAGGTGGTGGTAGGGACAGGCAAGAAACAAACAGAATGCAGATGCTGGGAAGTAAAAAAAAAAGAAAGTATGTTACAAGTGCATGGCCAGTGAAAGGACACTGGGCACCCGAAGCAGTACTTGGTCCAAGCTCCACAGCAAGGATGAAGACGTGAAGCCGAACAGGAAGCTGGAGGCAGGAGAAGGCACTGACCAACAATCAAGAAAGTAAACAAGAGTAACATGGGAGCCAACCGATGGTAAGTAACGGTAAGTAATGGGCGGGCTCTAAGCTCCTTTTAAGATTTTTTTTCTCGTTACAAGAGTTTTTGCAAGCGCGGCACAAGCGCCATGTAGGAAAACCTAAAAAGGGTGTGGTTAGAATGTTGGAATTAATCTCAGCCACAGATAAATACTAGCCCATATTCCAATTGAGACCGAAACCAGCCATATGCAAATCAGACTTGATCCTGTTTTAATAGCAAGAGTGCAGCCCTAAATGCTGGCTAGGCACCCATGAGATCGGAACACAAGTAACCCAGACAAACTTTGGACCTATTGAACCTCAACAGTAAGACATAACTTGAGTCCTATGCTGCAGTGAGGACAGAACTCACATTGAAATATAGGAGAAAACCACCTGAGCTATTTATTCAAAAAAGACATGTAAAGTGGTATATTCCATATAGGTACCATAATATAGGCCTCGGTAACTTCATTACCCTTCACCTATATTCTTCCCTACATTACACTTGTCACGGTTTACAGGGACTGACCTTTACCTAGATACTACACTGCATTCAGAACGCGGGTTTTTCCTAGTTCGAAATCTCATACATTATGCATGAGGTTTCTTGGAAGCACAGCAGGACTACCATCTCCTGTATAAAATCTATGTACAAAGTTCATGCCCAACATCATCCTTAGGCCGACACAGTAACACAGCGAGGTAGGACCCCTGGGGAGACCTATGGGTATATATACATCACATCTTGCTAAGACAGAAGAGAGGAGACCGAGACTTCCCGGCCGACACACTGACCAGAGACGCTGAGGTTCCTGCATGCAGACACTCCAGCTCGCAGTGTTCTAAAACATCCCTCGCGGGGTGTCCAATTCGAGACCAGGACGGGGTCCCATAGTCTCTCACTTCAGGTAATGGGGTTGACAAAATCCTAGAGGGATTCTTGGCATAACATCTACACACATGCTAGGTACATATAGGTACATCTAGTTAGGGAAGCATTGTCGGAGTCCGCATCTTTTTATCATGTTTTTTATATACTGGAATGTATTCATGATTATTGTAAGATGGTAGAACTATACTATCCATTTACCTTTATAGTACTGCTAATCATTCATATCTTATACTGTCTAACAGTTATTGCAGCTCATTTATTTTACACCAGAATAACAACTGTTCAATAAATACTTATTGAAAACGTCCAGCCTGTTTATTCTGTGTATCTCTCTGAGACAGACTAAGTAAGCACGAGTGACTGAGCGAAAGGTAGTACATTGTTTCCATGGTCCTGAGGGATCAGGGTTGTCATGTTCGATGGTTGCCAGGAACTATTCTCTCCTTGGTAAGAGGAGATTCTAGTGTCACTGTGAGCTAGTTGGTACAGAAGGTCAACATACCCGGTGGGGGTGTTCAGAGTCAGTCTGACACCAATCCTACAGTGTATGATGCCTAAACGCGCAGATCCTGTATACTTTTTATAGGAACTACACGACATGGCGCCACCAACGTTGGTTGGGTACTTATTTAACTGTAGAATCTGAGTAGTTCAGTCGCGCTATACTCAGAAATGCCTATTCACAAAACACCAGAGACATCTGGAGTGGGTGGACAAAACTCCGTCACAGCTGAGTAGGCGAAATATCCTATTTATTAGCTGCTGGTTAATCAAGCTTGAAGGACACAGTGTTCCTAAAAACTATGCAAAACACCTCATCTTAGTTCCCTTGAAAAAATTCTTCTTCACTAAATAAAACAATGACTGAAGATGCAGACAAAGTGAAAGGAGTTGTGCAAAATTTGCACCTCTCAGACGAAGAAGAAAATGCAGATGCAATTCAGATTGCAGAAAACGTTAGAAATGCAGTCACCCTGAAGGTGCTTGTGCATGGTTTAACACCTAGGGGTGGCATAGTAGCTTTCGTGATTGAGGCACACGAATCATACAGAAACAGAGGTATTTTATTCGTGGGTTACATTCCCAGCAGCAAATGCAAGAACAAAAACTTTTCATTTTTACACAGAAGATGAACCACCAGCGGAATATTGTCCATATGAGGACATTGAGGTTCCGCTCACGTACCAGGAACACTTATACTGGTTTAAAGGCGCCCTACCCCATACAAGAAGAAGAGTAAGACTCAGCCCACTCGGAAGAGAAGAGGCAACATGGCCAATATTAGCAGCGTACACACCACATCCTGACATCGAAACAATGCCCGGAGCAGACTTACTCATATTTCACAAAGAATTAATAAAACTTAACAGAAACATGACCCAATTCGTCATGAGGTCACTTACAGTCCAGCCAGCAATGGTGACAACAAATACAACTAACGTTCAAAATACAACAACAAAGATTACACCACAAACGTTACACGCAGTAATGGGTAAAATGCCCGCAAAACGTGAACAAATGCCATTATGGATAGCTCAGAAAATAACTCAGCTAGAAGCAGTATTCCCAAATACTAGCGCTTATGAAAAACACAGAATGCTGACAATCTGCTTGCCCATGGGGATAACACCACAGATAGAGGATTGTACCTCTTGGGGTACAGTTTTCGCTGCCATATATACCAGAACTCATGGTATACCATCCATAGCAGTAATACCAGATGTATTAAGACAAATACAAAATGAGTACGGAGCAGAGCCTGCTCTGAACTTAGGGATGAAGTTACTAGGTAACTATGCCCAGGTATCAGCCATAATATTAGCAAATATTAAAGGGGAGGCAGCATCAGTAGTGTAGTGTAGCTCCTATTTCCCTAATAGGCTCTGCGCATTGGAATAATATATCCTATAGGTTTGACATAGGACTAAGGTCAGTATGTCCCTATCGAGTATATTAAACTTAATTACTTGTGCCAGCTAGCTCAGAGGCCACTAGAAACTCCTTGACAACAAGAAGGAGTAGTTTCTGGCAGCCGCAAAACATGACCAATATGTTTCCTTTTAGAATCAGAACGTGTCCCAGAGTCGTGGAAACACTAGATAACTATTTCACTCAGCTCAATCGTGCATGCTTAGTTTTCCTCAGAGTTACACAGAAATAATAGACGGGCGTTTCAATAAAGATTTATTGAACAGTCTTGTTTCTGGTGTAAGTATAATGTGCTGTTACGATCACAAGACAGTATGCGAGATAAATAATGTACAGGGTGAGCAGTAGAAATAAATAATACTGCGATAGCATTATCTTTTAGTACAAATGCTGTTACATCAATAACACAGACTAAAAATGCAAGTACTCATACGATGCGGTGCTAAGCTAGTTCTACCCCAATGTACCTAACCTAACCTAGGTGTAGGACAAGGTATGAAGTAGGTGAAGTATTCCTTACTATGGTATACTAAGAGTATGTTAAGTCTAGTATGCCTAGTATGCCAAGAGTCCCTCTAGGTTCTTATCAGCTCCATACCTGAAGAATGAGAGAGGTTGGAATCTCTTTGCCAGACTCGAACTCCAACACCCCGCAAGGGAAGTCAGATCACTGGAAGCTGGAAGCTGGGCTCTCTGCATGCAGGGTATGGCAGCGTCTTCTCAGTGCGTCAGGCCGGGATACGGGCTCCTCTGAAGTCGAGGTCTCCTCTGTTTTACAGGGGCTAGGGAAGGTATATTTATACCTGAGAGTACCTTAGGAATGTTAGCATTGACGTGAATTGGACAGCGAAAGACGTCATGGATGAACCCCTAAGGAATAATGGTTCATGCATAATAGATGAGGCCTTGAAGAAATCAATAGTCCTGGGCTAGGGAAACTCCCGCAGCCTAAGGGTCTGTTCTTCATGAACTCGTTGTGACGTTAGGGTGGACGGATGTCAGAGACCATGCCTGTATTTGGAGTGCACGGTTTAATGCCTAAATAAGGCCTGGGATTCTATGCCTATATAAGGGCAGGGCGAATTGTGCCTATATAAGGACATGATATTGGAAAGCCCGTTATGGACACCCTAAGAGGAATACAACAGTAGCTATCCGCCTAAGGGAATTCAGTCCTTTACAACAAGAACACGAACTACCTAAAATAATTGAAACTGCGTATGCAGAATTAGGCAGGGACAGTTTGGGTGGAAAAGCATTAAAACCACAACTGATGGGTAGTCCCGAGAAGGAGAACTTCAAGCAGACACCTGCTTCTTCTAAAAAGAAGTGGGACAATAATAAAAAAACAAAAAGTTAAAGAAAACAGATCCCAATCCAGAAGTGAATCTCCTCCACAGGAACCCTCCGAAAGGAGGTATAACCTTAGGAATAGGGGCAACATTAGGAAACCTGACAGGTATCAGGATACTGATACACGTTCCTCTCGTTCCTTTCAGGGTTCAACCAAAAACTCTGAGAGGGAAGGACGGTCAGACAGACAAGAAGAGCATACAAAGTCCAGAGAAAAGCAGCACACTCAAGAATATACTTCCAAAAAAAGAAGATAAACCAAAACAAAAGCCAAAGTTCAAAAAGAAGAAGGTTGCTGGTCTAAAGATCAGACATGGGCTCTGACGATGCTAGACAGTGCGGCAGAAGTAACAATAGCTCGCCAGAACCTGATGGAATTTCTGGTGCCAGCGGACTTGAATGATTATATCACGGTGGAAACATCTGATACTAGGGTAAGTGTCCCACATAAATTGTATGAAATAACATTCCAAATGGAGGGGGACAAATGCAAGACAGTTAGAGGTCTCTTTTGGGAGAACCTAACGTTTGGCTATGACATTTTGTTAGCTGAACAAGATTGGCCGCCAGCATTTGTCAGGGATTGCCCAAGAGGAGAAACAGTAATCTTACCAGCATTCTCCGACCATGTTCCCAAATATTTCAAATATACATATGCTCGGGAGAGGGCGGTAGCCCAAGCCCCGGCATTATACAAAAACCATGTTGGATGGGATGAGGATTCAACCCACCACATAATTCCATTAAAAAATACTTCAACTGCACAAAGGCAGTATCCAATAAAGCCAGAAGCTAAAAAACAGGTCAGGGAGATCTTAGATCAATTGAATACCAAAGAGTGATTGAAACATGCACCTCTCAAATGAATAACCCTTTGTTTACTGTATCAAAACCGGACAACACATACTGTCTAGTGTTGGATTACAGACATTTAAACACTTGCACTAAAACATTTGCAGTACAGAATGCACACAGTGCCACATTAATGAATAACATTGTGCGGAAAAAATACAAAATGACACTAGATATCCCAAATGGATTTTTTGCCAGAATATAGCGCCTGAGAGCAGATATTTGACAGCATTCTAAGCGCTAGGGTCCTAGCGTCAATTTTGTCGACTCCCCCAGGGGTATAAGAACAGCCTGGGGTTGTTTTCGGTTAGGGTAACTGAATTACTTCAAAATCAGGATGAGGAGGCATTGTCCTACGTAGATGATATTTATCTGACGGATGATGACCCGGAGGAACACTTGAACAGAGTAAACACCATAATTTTGGGATTTGCCTCTGAGGGTTATAAATTCAATTTAAAAAAATCGAAGATTGCCCACCTTAATGTCCTTTTTCTAGGATATGCGCTTTCAAGTGAAGGGAAAAGCCTAGCAGCTAATTTTCTGGAAAAATGTGCACTGCTCCAACCTCCAAAAACATTAAAAAAATTACAATCAATCCTGGGATTCCTGAACTTTGGCAGAACATACATTTTGGACTACGCAGAAAGAGTAAAACCTTTCTATGATTTATCAAAACCTGACTTCTCAGTTAGACAATGGACACAGGAACACACAGATATCCTTTGTTCCTTACAAGCTGACATGATAGCTTCAAAACACTTACAGACATGCGTAAATGTATGCAACCTGGTGTAAAGTTGCGGGTCAATCTGGGTACACCTATCTAACATACAATGAAGGTGAGACAGTACCAATAGCATACAAATCACATTTGTACACAAATGCTGAGATGCGTTTGGCATCAACTGAAAAAATTCTAACAGCAGTACAGACTGCTATAGTCAGAGAAAGAGCCCTGGCTCAAGGGAAGCGTATAATTGTCGTTACCCCAGTTCCAGCCTTAGAGGCTGCGACAAAGGCAAGCGTTCCCAACGCTAAAGCCTTACATCCAAGATGGATACAATGGGCTAATTCTCTCACTGCAACAGATGTAGAATACAGGTATGACACAAATCTAAAAACACAAGCCTTTCGGCAATAAGAACAAGAGTATCTTCTACCAAATGAAATAATGCCTCTAGATCAGTATGAATATATAATTTACACTGACGGTTCTGCTCAACCGGCCATAGGGAGTAAACAGCAATACAGCGCCGCGTGTGCTATCGTTAAAGGATGTATGCAGGATGGAAAGTTTCACCCGAAGTGTACAAAAACACAGTCTCTAGGAGACTGCACGGCGCAGCTGGCAGAATTAAAAGCACTAATACTGGCACTGGTAAATACGGATCGAGAATTCCCCACACTAATCGTGTGTGATTCCTTTTACTGTGTACAGTCATATAATGAATATTTACATCACTGGGGACCAAACGGGTTTAAAGACGCAAAAGGTGGCACAGTTAAGCACAAAACGCTATGGGAACAGGTAGTGGAGTTGAAAAAGGAACTACCAAGGGCTCACGTGATACATACACTGAGTCATCAACGTGATGGCGTTCATGTTGAAGGGAATTCATTGACTGACGAAGCCGCGAAGGGGGCTGTACACAGGGGGCTTCCGTAGCTGCAATCACTCATTCAAAAACGAGAATAGACAGTGAGATAATGGTTGCAATTATTGCTACATGCAATAACTCAGCAGTACCGAAAAGATTTCCACTCAAATACTCCTACAAGTTAGATGCAAACAATGTTCCATTTGCTCAAATTCCTGGAGTGGGGGATAGAGTAATACCAAACATGGATCGTAGGCTAGGATTAATTCTAGCGGCACACGAGGGTATAGGGTCTGCACATGCAGGAGTTACAGCAACTGTTTCTCTATTGAAACAGTGCTATTTGTTGCCAGGACTAAGAAAGCAGACTTAGGACTACGTCTTGAAATACGACATCTGTCAGCAGATGAAAGGCTCCACAGTAACACGTCCAGTGTAGACACCATTACTAATATCGGACAGACCACTGGCGTGTGTTTATTTGGACCACTGCGGCCCCCTACAATCGGATGGGGCTTACAAATATATCATGGTTGCAGTGGATTCCTGCTCTAGGTTCCTAAGGGTGTGGCTCTAACCCTCGGCTGACGCTTGAACTGTTATAAAAGATTTGCGAGTCTTTATAGGAACATACGCCATTGGCACATTACATTCTGACCGTGGCCCCGCGTTTAGCTCTAGGGTTTACAAGGAAGCCATGGGAAGTTTGGGTGTAGCATTGCAGTACTCCTCTCCGTACCATCCCGAGGGAAATTCGGTCGTGGAGAGGAAAAACCGGGCCTTAAAGCAGTCTTTAACAGCTAGAGTATTAGGCTCGGGTGGAAATTGGGTAAAACATCTGTATGGAGTTCAAAGGGCATTAAATAATCAGCCAAGAAGTTCTATAGGGGGTGTCACTCCTTATGAGGTCCTATTTGGGACGAGAATGTGGGTACCTGATCTTGAATGTGAAGGCACAGTGGCGGATGAAAAACCTTTTGACATCCATAAACGTTTGGCTGTTTTACAGGACTTAAATGAATCCAGGGCACTACAGAGTAATGTCCAGGTGAAAAGGACCGACACTGGGGAAGCAAAAAGTGTCACGGCAAGACCTGTCTGGATCCCTAAAGTGGGGGATATGGTCAGAGAGAAAATAGCGGACAAAAAGGAATTTGGGCCATCATACGGAAAGCCTGTACCTGTCCTGGCAGTTGAAGGAACAAGAACAGTACTTCTGCAACCTCTTGCCAGTAAAAAGGAGAAAAGATTTGTCTCAATAGACCTAATAAAACCACACTATGTGGCCGATACTGAGCAGTAGGACGCGTGGACTCCGGAGTAACAGACACCCTCCTCTCGCAACTATACAAGAAGTCCAAACGGAAAGACTCATCACGTTTGAAGACTCACCTACACGGAATGAAGGACTATGCAACAATGCGATGGAACTCGTTTCTCTTGAAACTGAAGTTCAAAGTCAGAACTAAAATGAAAGACAAATTCTAATTCGACCAAACACGGATATCTACGTCAGCTTGCCCCAACAAGAGCAAGCTAGAGTTCCCACAAAACCTGAGGAATTACCGAAAATTGATCGAACTGCATCTGGCTATTTCATTGACTTTGATACTTTTTCATTGGATCCAAGTGAACCTGAAACGAAGCCAGCCCAAAAATCTTGTCTACAGCGATTTAAAGATTTTCTGAACTTTCTTAAAAAGACTTACCTGGTATCACCTTGGGTGGAACTCTGGGTAACTACTGGGATACCTTTCTTTCTCTTCTGGATAGGCTTACTGACTGTCTTTAGTATGCTTATAAATGGAACTTATCTACGAGAAAGCTCTGCAGCACAAAAAGTGAATGTGATTCTGAAACCGCATCTATCATCATATCATGAAAAAAGAGACCTATCATCAGTGTACATTACAGCAGTTCCTATACCTGATGGTATAGTGTGGGACAAGATTGATTACGATATATTTGGCCCAACTGAACTTTTAAAAATACCACATTTATTTAAAATTTCATTGAGTGATATCATTACCTCAAGTACATTTTCCGATGATTGGGATTATGAAACTGTAAATAATAAGTTGTCTGATTTAGAAAAATCTGCTGCTTTTTCTAATAATGAAATGTTGGAAGACACACCAGACTTTGAAACAATGTATTGCCATCAGCATTATGGTCATCACTTCTTGCATAAATCTGCTAACCCCAGAAATGTTTTCACATACCACCAATGGGAACATTGCCCGACACCACCAAAAAGCAGTTCAAAGACATTTGCACAGAAATTTCCATATTTTTCAGGGTATAACATGTCGGACCCAGCCTCGTTTTATTATAAGGTTGCACCTACACCAGCACAGAAAAATATGTTGACAAACACCAAACAGATTTAT
The DNA here is from genome assembly GCA_963921515.1 of Calotriton arnoldi. Lineage (NCBI taxonomy): Eukaryota > Metazoa > Chordata > Amphibia > Caudata > Salamandridae > Calotriton > Calotriton arnoldi. The sequence continues at coordinate 3,062,062 of CAWUFW010000761.1, forward strand.
TCTGCTTCCTTTATTGCTCAGTTGTCTGAACAAGGTTTCGACTTATGGAAAGATACCATAGACTTAAAATCTATCTGGGGTACTAGAGAGTGGCAGGTCCGGGAACAGAGGCACTATTTAGAGCATGCCTTATTCCTCAGCAAATAATGTTTTTGAATGAAACGGTGCAACAAATGACCTGTCTTGGACTAGCCAAAAACAAAGATTTAAATACACCTCGGATGCCCACACCATCACACACTGAGGGTAATATAACATCACAGGAGGGGATTACACTAGATGACATCATGCAATACAATAGATCAGACTCCAATTGGAAGGGATGGTTTATTTGGCCCACAGACACCAATAGCTGTCAAGAAAGATTCTTGGGTAAAACTAAAGGATTTAGTATCAATAGGCCAGATTCACGCTATGTACAGAGACAACACCCAGGGGCAGTGACATCATACAGTGTTGGGACATTATGCCTCGATTGGCTAAAGACCTCAACACTTACACATGTGAAACAATACTTATCCTTACTTACAGAGGATGTGGACCTATGGGATTTTTTTATTAGGCCTAGGAAGCCACGTCAGAAACGTTTCTATTATGCTGTCTACAATGAGATTTGGAAAATATCACAAGAGGCCGCGTAAAGGGGACGAGAAATAGATCGTATAAATCTGGAGAAAGCTCTAGCAGTGGTCGACAATGGGTTAACGACACTAACTTCCAGGATATATTCTCTAGACAACATTGTATCTTCTGCTATTGATGTACTAGAACTGGATCTGTCCATATTACAACAAGAGCAATCACAATTGCGTTCTGTTATGTTATTAAGCTGGACGCTGCAATCTTTGTGTGCAGGCTATGTGCCTTGGCGTTTCATAAACAGTACGTCTCTGTTTTCTTCGTACAATCTGACAGAAAAACAGATAAAAATGGCACAAAGGGGAGCAAAATATACAATGCTGCGTATTGAAAAACTGGATAGATAAGCATTTACAGTGGCAGAGTCACCGTCCATGGAATGGTTAATCCATGGCCACATAACTCTTCCGGTCACTACCTTTCAATTCCAATATTGCCTTGAACAAATGCAGGCAGGCAGATATGAAGAAAGGGGTAGGGAATTCATTAAGGAATCTTGGGAATTACGGTACAGATTTCGATGCCGGAGTGGGGAAAAAGAAGTGCTTTTAAGCAGTACTAACTGCAAGAATAATTTAAGTGGATCACTAATATGCCAGGATATAATGCTTCATGGGGCTTGTAACGGTTCGGTAGCTAACTTATCCTGTCACTTAAAGGGTGCCCCAGCTGCCGTGATCACTCCAGTGTTCGAGCTACTTTCGAATGGGAGTTACTTGATGCTGAACGATCAAGGTTGATGTGGGATGCTTCCGGGCATCGCATATCTGGTAACCGTGAGTTCCAGGGTTCCTTGCTGTATGCAAGTATTGTTTCCACCAACACATACAGTCAGGGAGGCGCCATTATGGCCTTCACTAAATGTTTCATTAATACGGTTTGATGCTTTGAGCAGAATGAAAGCCATGCTTATACAGAAAGCTGTGCCCTTAACCTCCGCTCGAGAGACCTTTGATCTTCAAGTTGCAAGGTCTTCAGCAGAGATACAGGCGCTTATACGTACAAATTGCCCCTTCCATTTTGCAGAAATAGTAAATCGTATCTTTAACATGTCTGATACGACAGGCATCGTCCACCTATTTAAGACCATAGGTTCTGGACTATTAAGCACCTTTCAGACGGTCCTCGAAGTTATACCAAACTTTATACACTCCGTATTTGGAAGCATATTTGGAGGACTGCCGCTGATCCTGTTTCTAATAGCAGGTATCCTGATTGTCGTTTTTCTGCTATGCAATGAACGTCCCAGTCACCTAGGAGATGGAAACAGTACTCCTGGAGAGAAAATACCGTGATCGCATGGTACAACTTCTAGGCACACCTCGCCTAAGGGAACTAAGTGCTTCTTGGTTCTTGTCATTTAGAACAGGCTGGATGGACTGCATCTTACCTGTCCTCCGATGCCTGTTTTGCGGAGAAGAATGCGTGTTGGATCTCTGTCTGACACTTCCATCATGTGCGCAACCAGACGTTGATGCTTTACTGGACCCGATAACGGCCCATGTTGTGCAGTGTCCCCAGCTTATTCCCATATTGATGGCGGCATTCCTAGGGCCACCACAGGTGGTACCTGCTCCTGTTGGTATGGAAACCAGCTCCTCCTCTGATACCCAGGCCTTGAATGGCACACAGGCTGCCCCAGCACCGGCTGTGTACAGTACGGAAGATCATCTGTGCTCAATTGACATAATCTGCAAGGTGTTACAGGGACTGTCGAATGCAGAGGCAAGCAACGAAAATGTTGCGTCTACCAGCCAGGACACAAACATTTGACTGATTTGGCCCGTCGTGTGCTGGGAAAAAATTAGACTTTTGAAAAACAAACAGAAAATTAGAACTGCATATCAAAATTGACATTCTTTTTGAGCAAGTATGGCTTTCAAATGCTTGTAGTAGTTCGGACTATACCTACGGACATATTAGAGCTGTAGCTTTAAGTATCAATTTCTAATATTTTCTATTTTTTAACACCTTTTTAACACTTTTTAAAACAATGTTTTTTTTTTAACACAACGAGAAACTAATGTTTTAACTATTTGCGTACAAGTATCTAGTCCACCTAGTAGTACGGTTAGAATTAAACTATGTCGTCCATTCAGAAGAGGAGTCGGTGTTATATTCCATATAGGTACCATAATATAGGCCTCTGTAACTTCATTACCCTTCACCAATATTCTTCCCTACATTACACTTGTTACGGTTTACACGGACTGACCTTTTACCTAGATACTACACTGCATGCAGAACGCACGTTTTCCCTAGTTCGAAATCTCGTGCATTATGCATGAGGTTTTTTGGAAGCACAGCAGGACTACCATCTCCTGTATAAAATCTATGTACAAACTTCATGCCCAATGTCATCCTTAGGCCAACAAAGTAACACAGCGAGGTAGGACCCCTGGGGAGACCTATGGGTATATATACATCACATCTTGCTAAGATAGAAGAGAGGCGACCGAGAATTCCCGGACGACACACTGACTGAATGACTCCAGCTTGCAGTGGTCTAAAACATCCCTCGCGGGGTGTCCAATTCGAGACCATGACGGGGTCCCATAGTCTCTCACTTCAGGTAATGGGGTTGACTAAATCCTAGTGGGATTCTTGGCTTAACACCTACACATATGCTAGGTACATATAGGTACATCTAGTTAGGGAAGCATTGTAGGAGTACACATATTTTTATCATGTGTTTTATATACTCGAATGTATTCATGATTATTGTAAGATGGTAGAACTATACCATCCATTTACCTTTATAGTACTGCTAATTATTTATATCTTATGCTGTCTAACAGTTATTGCAGCTCATTTATTTTACACCAGAATAACAACTGTTCAATAAATACTTATTGAAAACGCCCAGCCTGTTTATTCTGTGTATCTCTCTGAGACAGACTAAGTAAGCACGAGTGACTGAGCGAAAGGTAGTACATTGTTTCCACGGTCCTGATGGATCAGGGTTGTCATGTTCGATGGTTGCCAGGAACTATTCTCTCCTTGGTAAGAGGAGATTCTAGTGGCACTGTGAGCTAGTTGGTACAGAAGGTCAACATACCCGGTGGGGGTGTTCAGAGTCAGTCTGACACCAATCCTACAGTGTATGTTGTCTAAACGCGCAGATCCTGTATACTTTTTATAGGAACTACATGACAAAAGCAACAAATTTTGTTTCTGGAAACCTTATACGAGAAACTGCTGTGGAAGGATCAGAAAGAGGACTGATATGAATCTCCACCATTACTGGCAGTAGAAGAGCCCTATATATCACATCCAAAAGAGCCTCTACTCATCTTAATCTGTCAAATATGTGACTGCCTCTTTTCTTTATGTATATATGAAACTCAATAAAATATTTGGAACACAAAAGAGTCACCACTCACTGGACAATCTGATTTGAAACACACTCTTTAGCTGCAGTAGGTTATGGTCACCTCTTTAATTATTCCAAAGGGAAATTATTCAAATCCTGTTATTTTCCAGATAAACCGTGCGTGTGGTAAGACGAGATAGAAGACCATGTATTTAATGCCCTCAAACTTAAGCAATCCACTCTCCTAGCATGGGACATGAGAGGTCTAGTCTTGTGAGCCTGCCTCAGAGCTCAATCAATATTTAAATTAAGGAGCCATAGAACGTTGGAAAAATGAGCACAGGTGAAGCCCAGTTGCGTAACTCCAAATTCTATACCATTAGCAGCAGTGCTTAATTTATATTAAACAAAATGAAAAGAAAATAAGTTTAGGGGCCAAACTTTTTCTGTAGGAGTCTGCCTCAGGCGTCACTGAACGCCGGGATTGCCAAATACCAAGGCTCTCTGACTTTCGATTTTTGATTCCAAATCATGATATTGCACCTTTTATCCACCATGCTATGTTTCCTGTGTCTTTATTTCACTCTTGCAGATTATTTTCATTCCTGCTTTCTTCCTTTGCACTGTTTCGTGTCTTAATCTTCCTCTTTCTTTGAACCTTTTCTCCCTCTCTCTCTCTCTCTTTCTGTCAGAGACTGATGAAAAATAAGTCCTAGTCCCCAACAGAGCCTAATAGCAGCTCCCTCCTACAGCTTGGAAAATCACAGAAATAACTTCTACTACTTTCAGTTTTTACTTTTCCCTAAGGCAGCCCACTGTAAACAAAGTGACACAGTCAGGTTCAGCTTTCAACTTCGGATTTCATTGTAAACTGTCAGAAATAAATTAGGATTGACCAATAAGAGTCCATTATGCAGACAATCCCCAGTACAATCATGAGTCATGAAAGTATTCTGCAAGTGCATCACTGAATTAGAAGCGCTTCACCTCAAGTGGGTTATTGGCACAAGGCCAGCTTTATGGCAATGCGACTGGTGCAGCCACACCTGGAGCTGATCTTTTGGGGGGAAGCACTGTGTTTGGAAATAATATAAATAACTGACAGGTTTAAAAGCACCATCTGCAAAGTTCTTTGTGCCTGCAGCATTTTTCAGGTAACAATAAAAATGTCAGGGCTGTGGTGATTAATGTTGCTGGTGGAGAGAGATTGGAGTTTTGTCTGGTGACAGTTTTGACTCATCATGAGGTAGTGGAGAGAGTTGATGTGCCAGCTGCAAAGAACATGTACCATGCTGATCGCATAACTGTATTTTATGTGGATAGTTCAGTAGGTTACTGCTTTTATCAGAAAGCTCCTCATTTGTTACTTGCAGTTCATAAATTACAATCCTAATGTAGCTCAGTGACCTATGAATTGTCATCAAAGAGATGCATGCAAACTGCAGGGTATAGGTTAGAACATTCTTTCTTTCCCCAGTCTTTTATTATCCTATTGTTGCTAAAAAGGTTAGTTTGGGTAGAAATACATTCTAATTAGTAAAGTCAACCCCAACCACAGAGGTATGTTTTTAAATTCTTAGTTTGTGTTTCTCCAGACCAAGAACTCTTAAAATATACTGGTTGCTAGAATAGATGACATGTGATTCCTGCATCTTATAATCTTCATTATGTTATGTAACATTTCCTATAGACTGATTTACACATGTATGATACTTTGCCTCTGGGGAAATCAAATCAAACTTTATTTGTTTCAATTAATTACAATCTTACAAATGAGAAAATCAATTATTAAAATTCATAAGAGAAAGTTATGGGTGGGGAGACATCAGACATTTATGCTATTAGGTAGATGTTAGCTCCAAACAAGTTAAAAAACTGGTATACAATCCGTGGTTACGTAGATGCTACTGGAGATTATAAAACATGTAACTTGACCAGGGGCCTACCAGTAATCTAGGTTAAAGTTCAAATGTGCGAGTTAAAAGAGATGTGTCAGGCTGGTTTGTGGAGATTAAAAAGAGTCACCCAACAGCCTTTAGACTCAAGCATTTGATCTTTATAGAAAAAGTTCCCGGGTGCCAGCATTGCTTGTGGTTTTGATGCTGGTAACTGTTCCCCGGCTGACATCCTGGCTACAGTATCACAACTCTTTGGGGAGCCTGGGGGCCACAGATATTTTTTAAGGGGCAAACATGCAAATTAGCAGATTTAAAGTGCTTGTGTACTGTCTAGAAGTTGTCAGAGGACACCAGGGTGCCAGCATAGCACGTGAAGATTGTGTAAAGTTTCTTCTCTCCGGCTAGCAGTCTGGCCCAGGTGTCTGACTTTTTCGGGAGATGTCTATTAAAAACCAAGCCCGAATGGGCCTCGATGCACTTGGTTGCCTGTTTCGTTAGGTTTTGTTCAATTTTGTTTAAAGATTTCATAAAGCGGCAGTTCAGAATAGGGTAGTCGGGCTCTAAACAAGATATAACGGCCTGCCTGAATGTGCGAATCCCTTTACTTCTTAGGAAAGGCTTGAGGAGGTGCCTCCTCTCCACAGCCATCTTAGCATATGCAGGTTAAGTGCAAAAGGTTCTCTTTATTTGAGCCTCATAAGTGACAGCCTCTGTCACCAGTGTACAGCCAAGTGAGATTTTCCGCTAATGGTGGTGGGCAGCTCAGTCAACACCGAAGCAGCTTTAGTTTCAAGTGAAGTGGATATGTGCAGGCTAGATACAACACTCGCTTTAGCTTCGTAACTATTGATGACCATCCAGGCATGACCTCTTTTTGCGAGCTCCTCCTTGTCTTGTAGAAGAGAAAGTTTGGCCATTGCGAAGTTAACTAGATATTTGGAGGTGTTGTATGACAGTGGCAAATCCCAGAGGTTCCCAAGGTGAAGGTTTACTAAAGATCGGTCCGGCTATTCTTTGAGGCTGCTGCTGTTCATTGGCTCTGTATAATGTTTGTGTGATGTAAAGAGCTCTGACACCCTACACTGATATTAGTGGTGCTACATAACAAATGAAATGCATGTGTGAGAGAGGGGCTATGGAGAGATAAGGGCCACTGTTGGAAGGTGTTAGCGAGGGAATCCATGGAGAAGGAGGCCATTGAAAGGGGGTACGGGATGCAAAAAAGATTGTCGCACCAGATGCCACCAGCACTAAAGTCGGCCCTGATTGTCAGCATAAAATTTTTGCACTACTTATACACATTGCAAAAAAGTTGCACAGAATTATGCATGCAAGCTGTTTTAGGTATTTTCATGTCGCCTCTAGCAGGATTAGATAAAGCAGTTCTTGGATATCTTTAATAAAAATCCTCAATGAAGTATGAACTTCCTTACCTTTGAGATGATCGAGAAAATGATCTTGAAATATGCGTCTCTTTGTTATCAAAAAGTCATTGACACTCTTGTACTGTTTCTGTAGCTTGACAAGAGTGGAACTTGGGCTACCAGTTTGTCTCTGGAAAGCTGTCATGTTCTTTTTCTGGTGAAGAAGTTGCTGATGTGTTTCCTAGGCAAACAAAAAGAAAGCAGTTAAAAGTTTCAGTGACCCAGTCTTTGTCTTGGGCTGAGGTGTGTAATGTGAAAATCTTCTGTGACACATGCATCTGACCTGTTCAACAACAGCCTCAGCAAACATTTGTTACCATTTCAACTCGTTCACACTTTTAACACTATTACGCTCTAGTGGTTGGACCTTCAAACAAGCATTGGCAATGCCAATAGATCTGGCTTTAGATGAATGTTGTATGGTAATGTGAAGGGTAAACAATGTTTACAACGCATCATTTACAACACAAGTCATTACAACGGCACGTTGTTACATTGCATGCCATTATAATGCAAGTCGTTACACAGGGGACACACTGGAGTTGGAATAGTAAATTATACTATTCCAAACTCCAGCGCCCCCCCTACAGCAAGTCGTTGTGACGACTTGCGCTGTAATGGCATGCGATGTAACAACGTGTCGTTGTAATGACTTGCGTTGTAAACGCATGCATTGTAAACACATTCGTTGTAAAGAGTGCTATTCTTGGTATAGGCTAAAAGGTCAGGTGACAGTTGCACTGTCAAACCAGACCTAAAAATCCATGTAGGTTAATGACTGACCTTGTCCCATCTGTGCTGCTGCCAGAGAAAAACACAAAAAAGTATTTCGTTATCTAAGACCCTTTAATGGCATTATAATGTCATGTGTGTGCCCCTGAATTTTCAAGCTCATTCAGCTGGACGGAATAAACAAAATGATTACAGCTGTGCGGAGGGCAAGCACTTTTTGTGGAATCACACAACTTCTGCCCAATCAAAACATGTACTCGTGGCTCCCAACATGTGGGAGGAGCCAAAGCCCCTATCAAGTGATGCTCACATAGTTGTCTGGTGACAGCTTCGTTGTCAAGCCAGAACATAAATAGTCCAAATATTTACTGCACCAAGCCATGTATATGCTGCCACTACACCAGCATTGCTGGCCTTCACGTCAAACAACATGAGACATTTCTGTCTAAAGATCATGAGGTGGTTTTGTGAATCAGTGTGAAATACCTATGGGAAGATTATTGGCTAGAGAATAAATGCATTGTTTATTTCTCCCACTGTGGTTTCTTCAAGGATTTACACTTCATGGAAGTCTGGAAAATACAGAAATTCACCCTAATTCTAGTTTTAGCAGAAGTAGCATAAGCACCCATTGCTGCCTTCACAATGTTACCACAGGAGGTGGTGCAGCATGACCCTTACTCCTGTTGCTGCCACAGGAAGTAACAGCACTGAAGTACAGGGTACTGACAATAAGGGTATCATTAATAAAATAACATGTTACTAAAGAAAGAAATGCCAATTGTATTTACCAGCCATCACAAGCTATCTCTATACTATGTGCAGAGAAGGTCAGAGACAGGTAATCTAGATAAGACTAGCACCAAAAGTTGTGTTTTGCAATGAAATAAGTTCAAAATTCAGCAAAAAGTGTTGGATGACGCTTTACTTTCTAAATAATTGCTACTTGGCAATATGGGGATGGAGAAATGTCAATTGCATGGCTCTACAGAGCGTGCGTCCAGGACTCAAATTCACTATAGCAATCTGGAGCTTTTTGACCCCTGCCTCAACACACTCAAGGAACTTTCATGACATGAATTGAGACCCAAATTGTTGTTCTGTCTAAAGAGGCACACCATTTGCACCCTCTTTACCAACTGTCATTATTGTCAACTCACTGGGCTGTAGAAGACTGACATTGATGGTAGTGAAAACATTCATAGTGGCAAGATAGGCCTTTTCATCTGCCTACACCAAAGAGAAGAATCTCCTCCTTAAAGTGGTCTGCCAATCCATGCAACTGGTTCCTTTGCCCATGGTTGTTGCAAATGTGTAATATTTTGTGTCAGTAGAAAATACATATGTGGAGAGTGTGTGAAACAGGCGGCCATGGCCCCACTGGGATTCAGTTTTTATTTGCTACATTCAAGTGGTACCTGAGATGGAGGGTTGGGATGGGCCCAGACAGAAGATGTGGATTACAGGGCTCCTACCTACCCAGGGTCTTTTTGAAGTTAGGGTGCCTCACCCTGCCTTTTCCTGGCTCATTGATCTCAGGAAGAGCTATCCCTACAGTTTACCTGGTTCTTAAGTGGGGCAATTTCCATTGCTTTTATGCCCGTGTTTTGGGGTTTTCTGTTTGGAGGCTCTCAGCTCCACCTCATCTTCTAGGTCATAGCTTGTGACAAAGTCCTTGGCTGGACTTAATGGAATAAGCAAAAAGGGAAGAACTGCCCAAAACGGGCTTCAGAACTGACTGTTGAAATGTACCACTATTGTCTGCAACATTATTATGAAGATGGAGCAGAAAATTCCAGCCATGGTTCCAAGATTTCTCTGCCAGATTCTAGGGTCTCCAAACCAGTGGCAAGGAAAAGCTCTCTGTGCTTTAGGTTTGAGGAATACAAGACTAACTCCACTTGCTGAGGTTGGGACTGCAAAAATAGTTTTTTTGCTTTAGACTGCCAGAAAAGGTTTCCTGGACTCTGCTTCGAAGAAGACAACTGACCAGATGCTCTAAAGGGATAGTGGAAGTGTCTCTGCATAAAAGAAACACTGCTAGAAGAATAGCTGCTTTGTAGGATCTGAGGTGGGGACAAGCTGACAAAGTACACTGTGCACCAGGAACAGATCTGCACTGCTTTGCTAGGATTAGGCTTTGGAATTTCTATGCTATCACCAAAGCTTGACAGGAACGTGTACAATTTTGGACAGAAGGCAACTAGGATCTCCAACCGTCCAAGTTCCCCTGTGACATCTGAGCACCACGAAGCCACACGTCAGTGGAAGAAATCGGACTACAGTCTGCAGTCTAAGTGAGAGACAAGCTGAAGTGCAGAAGGAGAGCTTAATTGAAGGAGAGGACGGCACCAGTTGCAGAGTACACACCAGCGGAGGGCATCTGTTTGGGAGGTGGGTTTTGAACTGGGCCCAAGATTCCCAAGTCACAACATTTTCCAAAGAACGAGCCCTGTGACCCTACTGCTCACTCTTCAACTGGTGCTGGTGTTGCTTCCACTCACCTATGACCTGCACCAGGTGCCATGAACTCTGATTGCACACCAGCTAGTCTTTCCGGAATGAGGTTCCGACTCACCGAATTCCAGGGGCTGTGTGGCGCATACCTCACAAGTAGTGTGGTCTCATCAAGACACTTGAACTACGCAGGCACAACCAACACCAGAAATAACTGAATTATGAAAAGGGACTGTACACTGCAGTGGAGCCTGAATATGGAGGAGTAGAATCCTACCACTGCCAAGGGGTGTATAGCTGAAACAGTAACCTCCTGGGACTTCTAGGCGCAAACACACTACCAGGCCTTTTCGGGTGACCCACTTCCATGGCACACTGTATGCCTGGCCTGGAAGAAGGCCAAAGCAGTATCTCATAAAATTGACTTTTAGGTGCCTGGACCATCTGGCCTCCAGGTAAGGCTGGGGTTTAAGAATTTTATACTAGTTTAAGATCATCCAGAGTTGACATCTGGAGGATAAGGTCTCTTTGCCTTTGAGCATCGAGATTGTCTTCGTCACGCCACTAATTATTTTTTTAAAGGAAGCTGGAGGTAGGGACCTTTTCTATATTGGCTTGGCCTAGTTTTGGTGCATGGGCGTTTACAGCATCCATGGCAGGAGTCAGGTCAGCCAGAAAGAGGTTGAACAGGTACGGCGGCAGAACACAGCTTTGGAAGGTTTTTGTTTTCCTGGACAGAAAAGAGCTGTCTCCTATTCTCACTCTTGCCCAAGTGCCTGTATATAGCAGCTGTATTGCTTTTACAGGTGAGCCGCGATGCCCCAGAGTGCCAGTTTTTGCCAAAGGAGTTTGCGCTGCACATAATCGAATGCGGCCTAAAGTCCACAAAGCAAAGGTAGACCGGTTGTTTTTTCCACTTAAGCTTATCCATTATTACCGGTAGAGACAGAATGTTGGTTGCCGTGCTGGTCCCTTGAGTGAACCCCAATTGGGGTTGGTTGCCGTGCCGGTCCCTTGAGCGAACCCCGATTGGTTAGGGGGTACAATGTGTGCATCTTCTGCCCAAAGCAGCAATTCTGCCATTAGCAGTCTTGCAAAGTGTTTTACCTCAGTATCTAAGAAGGTGATCAGGAGGTAATTTTCCGGCTGGTGACGATCACCGCTTTTGAAAATTGGGGATTTTATGGAGCCCTTCCAAGAATCTGGAATAGTTTCTTGATACAAGTCGCTGTTAACTGTTGTCAGGTTTGCTGCCCAAAAGGCTGGATTTGATTTATACAATGCTTGCAGAATGCCATTCGGACCGGGAGCCCCAACATGCCTGTACTTTTGGATTGAATTGCGTATTTGATCTTCAGAGAAGATAAGCGTGACGTCACCTGAGCTGGTGGGTGTAGTTGGAGTGATAAGTCCCTGCTCGTAAGAGAGAGGAAGAGTGACCTCTGGGGATTGTTTAAAATGATCAGTTAAGAAATTAACTCAGCTAGTTTCTGTGAGGTTTGAACTTGAGGCAGCAGAGGTAGCTCTGTTCAAACTGTTGACCATCCTCCAAAAGTTCCTCAAATTTTTCTTTGTGCTGAGGTGCAATGCTTTTGCCCAGAAATGTTGTTTTGTTGTTGTTTTCTCCTCCCAAACCATCTTCCAGAAAATGTAGTTTAGGCACTTCAGGTTATCCTGGATATCTGGGTTTTCTGGGTGCCTCTTAGCCAGTCTCCAGATGTGGCTGTGGTTCTTCCTCACTCCACAACAGAAGGAAGATGCTTTAATCCATTTCGGGTCTGGTGCAAACTTTTTAGCTTGCTGCGAGCTAGAGCTGCTATGAAATCCTTGATCGCTCAGTAGTTTGTCTACAAGAGTGCCCACTTGGAGATCGGGTTGAGACAGTCATTACTAAAGCAGTGCCTGCTAGAGCTGTTTCTCCAATATGACCTATTGTGTCTTCTGACCGGCGTAGTTTCCTATAGTCTGTTGTTTTCAAGCTCTTACGGCAGGAAGGTTGCCTTCTGATGGAAGAGACATTGAGCATGGATATCTATGCTTTGTTGCCCGTGGTCACTGTCTCCCATTTTTTGAATTTGCTATGAAATAACTAGATGGAGTAGGGGCAGAGTGACTACCATAATGTCTATTGTAGAGTACGAACCAGCTGAGGAGTAGGACCACGTCAGAGGGGTGTCGTGTTTGTATCTGCCATTCAGTACTCTTAACCCGAGTGATTCAGAGTCTTTTACCAGTGCCACAGCCTTTGCGTCCCGGAGTTTGTTGCTTGTAACTCTAAGAGACTGATCAGGGACGGCCCAGCGATGATCCTGTTGTATAATTTGCTCGTCTTGGGCAAAGGGCCACAAAAGGTTCATGTTGAAGTCCTCCGTGACTAACATCTCTGAGGACGTCTGGTCTTGTAGATGGTCTAATAAAATGTTTGACAGTTGAGATGATATTAACTTCCTTGATCCTGGCTCTGGGTGGATAAATAGGTTAATTGATAATAGAGGTTTCTGAGTTTCTTTATGCCACTTCTGCAGTTTGACTATTAAAATGTTGTCATCATCTGATTCTACCAATTCGATAGGATCACTGACAGAATATCGATTACAAGAATATCGACCTACAACAATATCGAAGTAAAAATATAGAATGCCAAAATATCGAATCCCTATCTACAAACAGGTAAGTACAAAAATATCGAATCCAAAATATAGTTGTAAAAAATATAGTTAGTCAAAATATCAAATTTTTTAAATATCTTAAAAGTAATGTAAAATTAATGAAATAATATATATAATTAACTAAAACATACTTAAAAAATACTTAAATAACTTTAAAATTAATAAATAATTAATGTAAGTTAAAAAAAACAACATACATTTTTATTTTTTAATACATATATATATTAACGTATTATTTATAAAAATTATTCAATATTTTTAGCGTAGGATAGCGGGAGGGTAAAATTTACTATTACCACTCCATTGAGTGCAACAGTAGGGAAAGCATTGGATAGCGGGAGGGTAAAAATTACTATTCCCACTCCAGTGAGTGCAACAGTAGGAAAGCGTTGGATAGCGGGAGGGTAAAAATTACTATTCCCACTCCAGAGAGTGCAACAGTAGGGAAAGCGTTGGATAGCGTAGGGGTAAAAATTACTATTCCCACTCCAAAGAGTGCAACAGTAGGGAAAATAATGATTTAATATTTTAATAAAAATTAAATAATTATCAATACCAATAAAAAATTAATTAAAATGACTTACCAATTACAAAATATTTAATAATTAATTCTAAATACCAATAAATATTATTTCTTAAAAATTAATTACCTATTAATAAAAATTAATTACCAATTAATAAAAATGTATTACCAAATAAGAATTAATTAACAATAAATAATTAATACCAATAAATAAAAATAAATAATTACTGAATTACAATTAAATTACTTCCCACCCTATTCCCCTATAAACCCACAACCCGCTCTGAATAATAAATTAATACAATTAATATAATTATCAATTAAACAATTAATAAAAATTAATTACCAATTAATAAAAATTAATTACCAAATAAGAATTAATTAACTATAAATTAATAATCAATACCAATAAATAAAAATAAATAATTACTGAATTACAATTAAATTACTTCCCACCCTATTCCCCTATAAACCCACAACCCACTCTGAATAATAAATTAATACAATTAATATAATTATCAATTAAATAATTATTAAAATTAATTACCAATTAATAAAAATTAATTACCAATTAATAATTAATTAACAATGAATTATTTATCAATACTAATAAATAAAATTTAATAATTACTTAATTAAATTTAAATTACTTCCCACCCTAAACCCCTATAAACCCACAACCCGCTACAGAACTAAAACGCAAAATTAAATTAAATATAATTAATAATTCTAAAAATTAATATTTAATTTACTATAATTAAATTACTTCCCACCCTATTCCCCTATAAACCCACAACCCGCTACAGAATTAAATTACGCAAAAATTAAATAACATAAAATTCATTACTTTAAAAAATTAAAACATACATTACAAAAATAATACATACTTTTAACACATATACTAACACTTAAAACACTATAAAAAAATTCGATATTTTTAACAACTATATTATGACTGTCGATATTTTGACAATAGATATTTCTTACCTGAATTTCGATATTCTTAACCACTATATTTTGGCAATTCGATATTCTGTCCATTCTATATTTACAACTCGATATTTTGGCAATTCGATATTAAAAATTCGATATTATGTCTGTTTACCAATTCGATTACTATCTTAAGCGCTATGGCTATAAAGGTGGCCAGGCCCTCCTTTGGACAACCAGACTTGTTTGTTTTGAGCATTCGGCTAAAATAAGCAGCAAATCTGTCCATTGGGAACGGCAGTGTTGCCCATATTTCTTGTAGGCAGATAGTCTGGTTTTCCCTTGAGAGAGAGCTATAAGATCCTTGTTGTGGCTATTAGTCTGCAAGCTGTTTATATTCCATGAGCACAGGTTCAGGGATTTCGTTGGGTTAAGTGCTTGAAGTGGCTGAGGTCTTTGTACTTTAGCTTGTCATGATCGTTTGCCACCATGTAGGGCTGCGGAGTGCCAACCTAGGTTTAGTCATACATGACTACGTTTAACTGTTGTAGAGAGAGTACTATACGTTGGAGAGGCAGGTGAGGTCAATTTGCCAATGGGGTTCCTAAGGATCGAGTATGCTTGCTTGTTGTCTTTTAGGTTGTGCGACATAGAGTCCTCCTTCTGGTAAGCTAGCGGAGCTGGGTAGGCTGCAGAGTGAGGCATGCTAATTTCAATTCCCCAGGATACACACATACTGAAAAAGGCTTTCCTAGTCAGCTAAACAATAATGACTTCTAGCCTTTTTCATTTGAAAAATCACGTTTTTTTGTAAACACAAAGGGGCCGATTCCGATTCCGGCCGGAAATCTCTCCGACCGAGCCGGACCCGGAGAGAATTCCGACCGAATCGGACTCTGGCAGTCCGACCGAACGAGTACGATGCGCACGCATGCTATCGGACTCGAGTCGGTCGGACTCCCATTGAAGTCAATGGGAGCCTGTCGTACAACGCGTACGCGGGCTCCCATTGACTCAAAGGGTGCGAGGCGGTCAAGGGCGCCCCTACAGCGTGTACTGGCGTCCATGCGCATCGCGGCGTACATGCACAGGTAGGGGGACTCATGGGTCCCCCTGTGTGCGACTCGCGCGCCTCACGCGTACAGGGGTCCGACACGGACCCCCAAAGTCCGGGTCTGACAGCTTTTTCGAGCCGGACGGCGTGAGTCGATCGGACTGCTCGCGGCGCGCATCGTACTTACCCAGCCGGGAAACGTCTCCATAGCGCGGTGCGAGTCGTGTCCATGCGAGTCGGTCGGAGCGTGTTGTAGCCGCGTTCGAGTCGGTCGGCGATTTCGCGGGTGCTTGCATCGTACTCGCTCGGCCGGACCCGCGTACGATTCGGTCGGTAAACAGGGCTCCGAATCGGATCCGGTGAATCCGAATCCGATTCGGAGCACTACCGGCCGAGATCGGAATCGACCCCAAAGAGTCTCATGTTGAAAAGTGCGAAAACAGAGGAATCTGAAGTAGCCATGTGGCATATAAACAAACTAAAACACACATAATAGCCTGTTTTTGGAGTTCTTCCAATTAAGCAAACTTTTAGTGATTGTCTTAATTGGTAGAAAGACTTATCAGTCATTATCTAATTATTTTACGTAGGCACTAAGAATAAAGACATATGTTCTCCCTGCAAATTGGATAACACGCCCAACATGACATCTGCATTTATATCAAGTATGTATGAGATATATCTTACCTAAGCCTCTTAGAAAACAAAAACAGTCAACATGTTATCAGAAGACATGTGCAAAATTCACGTAATTTGCTTTTGTGAAATTATTAAAAATACAACAAAATTGAGGCATAATTACACAAACTAAAAACTGGCATTTGGGCTATATTTTAATTAGAAAATACGCCCTTGAATCCATTTTGGACACATGAGCCCATTTCGAGCTACAGAAATAGCACAAAAAACACACAAAAAGCTCACGTGCTGCGAACAACAGCCACTCATGTTCTAGTCATTGGCCTTGTTCCTGTGCTCCCGTGCTAAAGGTTTGCTGTGAACGCAGCATTAATACCCCACATGACATAGTGGCGCAATTTCGGGAATGTGACTCGGAATTCACAAAAGTATGTAACAGTAGGCCAACATAATGGAAATTTCGACTGGGCTAGTTATTAATGAGAAAGCATGAGTGCCTTGTGGGTACCTTGTTTTAGAAATAATCCAGTGAATAACTATCTATTGAGGTAAATGGAAGGGAAGGAATAACCCAACATTCCTCGAAACAGAACTTCAGCGTCATGTATGTATCGCAGTGCCCGATTAACATCAAATGTGGCTGCATGTCCTACAGCACATCAGACTATTTGTAAGATGTAAACCAAACATGATTCCTATGCAAAATTGTAAGTTTTAGGTTTACTTTGGTCCTGCTGCCTACCAAAGTCTAACTTGTTTTGGAAAAATATAAAAGTTAAATTAGTGCGATTGCAGCTGATTGCTGAGCATGAGTTAATTTTTTATTTACTTTGTCATAACAGCTATTTAACATTGAATATGCATTATCTCTAATGAACTGATTTATATGGGTCAAAATGAGATTTTTGTATTTACCTTCCCTTCCGTATGCACCTATACCATGAGTTGCTTCTAAAAGGGAATTTGTGTAGGAACTGCTGTCTTTGGAGCAGCAATAACCGTACACTATTTTTAAAAAATGACTTCTATTTTCTGCACATGTTTAAAGGGGACAACAATTGACATCTTCTAGAGTATGTGCCTTGGCTTTACTGCTGACGTCATCTTACTGAGCCATTACTACCAAATATGGATTTCTACACTGCGAAAAGATATGAAAAAGAACCCTTTACTGGGGTGCATTTTATCTTTGGGAAACATCAAATTACCTTAGCATCGGACTTTCTTAAACGTGTTTATCACTGGCAATTCGTAGATCAGGCTCTTGTTTAAATACTGTAAATGCTGGGAGCTGACGAGCAATTAAGCTAGGTTTTTGAGATTATGGGCCAGATGTACAAAGAATAGGATTAGTGATATCCAAATAACGATTTTATCCGAAGCGCTATTTGGAAATCGCTATTCCCTATGTATGAAACTTTTTGTTTTAATTTTGTTGTAAGAGCAGGAAATGGTCCCTGGACCACTGCCTGCTCTTAAAAATATTTTTACAACATTCCCAAGGGGTAAAGAATTCCATGGGGACCCCTTCCAATTTGCGAATGCATTATCACCAACTTTGTGTTGGTGGTAAAATATCAAGGTTTTGCAACCTCATTTCGGTCACAAAACCTTGATACATAACACTGGAAACCGCTATTTGGAAGGGGCGCCCTAATCATGCACCTTCCAAATAGCGATTTCTACACCCAAACTGCAATTCTGGAGATTTGAAGTTTGAGTGTTTGTACATAAGGAAAAGCATTTTTGCCATTGCAAACGGACAATTTTGTTATTTGGGCATTTGCGACAGCAAAAATGCTTAGTACATAAGGCCCCATGTAACAGCTTTAAGGCAGCTACTCATAGTAGGTCTACTTTATGTTTAATCACACTAGTTTCACATAAGATATTACACCACTACACTTAAAAATTAGACACATTTTTATGTTTCCAGCAATAGTGAATATCTCTAAGGTTATGGGTCTAGACTAAAAACTTGCTATTTAAATTATATGTTTCTGATGTTGGCTGCACTAAAAAGAAAGAGTGAACACAGACTTTTTTTTAAATGTACAATTTTTAACAGTCTGGTATTACATGTATCCATTCACAAAAACACTTGATTGTTTGATGTTTGTAAAAATATCAACTATTAACAGTACAAGTGTATGCGTGTCTTACATACCTCTAAAGTAGCAAATATGTCTACGCTATCAGACATAGGTAAGGTATTTAGAAAGGATTCAATCGTCTGAAGCTGCACTGTGGCCAGGTCAAGTTGTGTTTGTAGATGTGCTGCCTCGCCATTCACTTCATCAGGTGTGCTTGATACTTGCTTTCTTAATTGTTCCATTTTGGTCATGATAGATGTCTTAACAACCTGGGTGGTGATAAAAGTAGAAATTATTCGTATTAGAGGTTTTAGTCAGTTATTTCCACATAAAGAACAATCAAATACCAAATTCTGATTTTTCAATATGACTTTATGGGTCATTTTAAATATACCTTCAGGCAAATCTTTACATCTAGTCTTGTGATAAGTGATAAAAGGGACTTTACTTATCATTAGGGGGTTTGGAAAATTACAAAATGTATAATTTATTGTGTGGTATACTTCTGTGAAAATTGAACGCTAGTGCATACCTCACGTTCACAAGCCATGCAAGACACTAGTAAAGAGGCTGGTTTAAGAAGAAAGTATTTTCCACAAGGCAAATTCTGCATGAACTCGTTCCCATGGAAAACAATTGTTTGAAACTGTGTGAATTTCACAGACATAAAAGAAATTTTACTCATGCCAAATCAGGACAAGGTACCATCATACAGAGAGGCTCAACGATCAAACTGATGTTCTTCCACTTTGCTGCATGAGTAATAAGGAATGCTCCAACCATTTTTGGGCCATGCTATTTCACAGCACTAAGGCAGAAAACAGTGCAAATTTCATAGTACGTCTACTGCTTACATAATTGGGAAAAATGTTTCTCCACTTTTGTAAAATATAGCATCTAATTTGTTGCAAATCCATTTTATTCCGTGGCACGCTACATGTGCAGCAAATATAAGGAAAGTCCATTATGCTATGATTTTCAATCCGAAATTATTTTCCTAGGCAGTATTATCTGCCAGTAAAGCTTACATGCTCTATTCTTGATAGGGAAGCTAGAAACAGAATTTAAAATAGAATTCAACAAGTTTGCAGTAGTTTTAGCTTCACATAATGTAGCCACAGTTTATTGGGCTTTAGTGCAGGGAAGGAAATAAGCCTCTCTGACTGCTATTTGAACTCGGAGCGTAAGAAATTGGGACCCATATGTACAAAGCTTCCACTTTGGATTTCTTGAATAGTGGCTCCGTAGGAATCGCTATTTAAGAAATGCAAAAGCATATGTACTAAATTTGCGATGTCCTAATAGCGATTCCTTAAAAGTAGGAATCGCAATTAGGGACTCGCAAATAGGAAATGCCATTGCATTCCCGCCAATGTGTAAAATTTGAAATGGTTTGCATTTCCTAAATTGTGATTTCCTAATAGGAATTCACAATTTAAGAAATGCAAAGCCAAGGTGCCTCTGGGCTTAAGGCCCCCCTGGAGGCACCCAGAATTTCCTAGTGCACATGTAAGTGCACATATGCCCTAGGGGCATATGTGCGCTTCATGTCAATTTAAAAAAATGCATTTTTAAATGCATTTTTTAATTTTGCACATGGTTACCATCGACTTGAAGTCAATGGTAATAGCATTGGCTAAATGCCTGATTCACATTTAGGAAATGCTACGTACATGTGCTTTAGGAATCGCAAATAAGTAATCCCTATTTGCGATTTCTAAATTGCAGTCGCAATTTGCGATTTCTGCCAAGTAGAAACCGCAAGATGCGACCGGTTTTGGACATTTGTACATCTAAAAAGGCCATTTAGCATTAGGCCCGTTAAGAAATGCTAAATGGCTTCGTACATCTGTGCCTCTGTTACTGAGTTAACCTGTGCCTAAAGCTCTGGTAGCTTACCACAAAGCAGTCAGGCTTAATTAGAGGCAATGTTGAAAATATACAGTGAGGATGTAGTGGTAGAGGTCAGGGAAATGACAAAATATCTGGAGGCAATTCCTCTCCCACAATGTAATGCTTAGGATAAGGCATCTCTCAATGCCACTATTTCAGGGGAAGAAATTATGAAGGCAATTCAGAGCCTACCATCAGGAAAAGAAATGAGGACAGACAAGATTCATATGGAATTTTATAAAGTATTCTCCACTCAATTAGGGTTATTTCTGACAGATCTTAATGTGGGTGTTTACGTAGGTCAGACGCCTCCTGTATCATGGGCAACTGCGAATATAATAGTTTTTCCAAAATGAAATAAGCCCCCTCATGAACCCGGGTCATACTGCCCCATTACATTAATGGATAGTGATGCCAAGATATAAGGGGCTAGCTAATAGACTGTCCCCTAAAATCAGTAAGATTGTTTCTCCAAAACAGCATAGTTTTATACCAAGGAGGGGTACAGTTGATCATATACGAAGAGTGATAACCTTAATGGATGCCTTGGGATTTGCAGGAGACCCTGTGGCATTGATTTTATTAGATGCTGAAAAAGCCCTTGAAAAGGTCTCCTGGAAATACTTCTGGGCTATAATGAGAAAGGTTCAGCATTGGACAGAGGTATATTACAGTAATAAAAGCACTATATAGCAATCCCATAGCAAAGGTAGGAGTAACAGGAGGATACTCTGAAGGCATATCAACATGGTACATGGCAAGGGTGCTCATGCTCTCCTCTATTATTTGCTTTATATATTGATCCTTTAATACGTAAGTTGGAGAATAATATAGGTATACCGCGGGTGTCGCTTCATGGGTGGGACTCAAAGGTATTCGCGCATGCAAATGATCTAGCCATAGTGACCCCTGACCCAGCAGTAGCCTTAGCAGAAATCGAAAAAGAAGCTTAGTCTTTTGGAAAGTTTACAGGATATTCGCTAAATAGAGGCAAAACTCAGGTGGTTATTAACAGTAATGTTCAATTTAGTAAGGCTAGATTAGTCGAAAAAGCTGTATACCTGGGGGTTACTATCTCTGCTGAGATTGATCTTATAGTGGGGAATAATTTGGCTGTATTAATTGAAGAGGCAGTAAACGATTTCTTGAGGATAGATAATTTACATCTAACAATAATTGGCAGAAATAATGTAGTTAAGATGATGTTTCTCCCTAAAGTATTGTATCTTTTTAGGGCAATACCACTGGAGTTTGGGAATCAGTGGTTTAAATGGATTGAAGATACTCCAAAACAAGGCGGGCTCTCAAATTGTTGATTTTCCCAAAAGAGAAAGGGGGGTGGGTTGTCACAAACTTTAAAATGTACTATTGGGCCTCAGCATTACAATATTTGGCCTTCTTATTAGAAGGAGGGGAGGGGGTATGGGATAGTATGAAAGAAACTCCCTCTGTGTTTGAATTGCTTCTAGGTAAAGATGCAAAAGGATGGGGGGGGGCGCTAGGTGGCGCATAAGCAAAATGGCCACACTTAGGTGAGGCTCCGGCAGCTTGGAAGACAAATCCGACAATATATCCCGCCCTGTGACTATCCAGCAGCATCTGAGAGGAGCCATTGGATTCGGCGGAGGCCCAGCCATGTAATTGAGAGGTTTTGCGCTGAGGAGGAGTGCCGCGAGAACATCAAGGTAACAGACAGCGGCAGGAACAAGTACGCTACGGCGCGGTGTGAGCATTAATACAAGGCCGCACCATTTTTCAGCGCGAGACTGCGTAAAAAAAAAAAGCTCACGCAAGCTGAGCATACTGGAAAATTGCCAGTAACATGTGGATGTCGCAGCAAGATATAGATTAAGACTGCAAGAGGAGGCGAAACATCTTCCATATTACGGAAATCCTTCTCCTGAGGCCTTTCTCGAATGCGCGCTAGAAATAACTGTCACAGGACACGGAGGTAGCGCGGGAAGGCCCAGCTATCGGGAGAGGAGATTGAATGAACAACTAACATAGCTGTGGGTGATAAAGGCTGTTGGAAAGCGGTGCAGCAAAGAAGATACTGCTTAGGACATAGAGGCAGCTTTACCCGCGATCCCCACCCCCAGGAAACTCACCACATAGACGTAGTTCAAACTAGTAGTGGCGCAGTTTGGACATTAATGATGCGTGCAGGCAACAGCTGAATAACTGTGGCATAAAATACATCCCACAGAAACACTGCTTACGGTGTAAAGCGTTGAAAAAGGCAGAAGCACTCATTCTCCCCGACAGCAGTGAACAATAACGGAACACTGTGCAAACTACAGAGAGTGATGCAGAGAAAGCGCCAATTCACTAGGCACGGTGGATTGGGCACACTTACATCCTGGGTGGCACGCTGCTATATACATTGAGAATAGGAGACTGCCTGCAATGCTGTTTATAAACTTCCTACATGTAGAATTTGATGCACAGTGGTTGAACGCTACGCTGGAATCATTAAGAAAGAAGTAAAGCTTGGGGTCACAAAGTCACACGCAGGCGCATAGCTTGGAATGGCTACTGCCTTTTATAATGGGGAAGACAGATGGTAAGCAATCAAAGTTACCCTTTGAAACTAGGAAACGTACTCGCTCGCATCAAGATGAATCGGAGCATGCAGGAGCCGAACAAACTCAAGAATCAGCACACTCCCCAGATGATGAAGTCAAAGAACTCCTATTAGCCATGAAACGTAGCCTCACTTCTATTGAATCTAAGATGGATTCCATGAACACACGCATCGACTCCATTGTGCACAAACTGGAAAAACAAGAAGAATGTATCAAAGAGATAGAACGGCGGATCTCCGTTGCTAAAGACACTGTGACCAGTGTACAGAAACAAGTGGCCCAGATGGATAAAGTGCTCAAAGTTATCGCCGCAAAAAATGGAGATTTAGAAGCGCGCAGTCGTCGCAACAATATACGGGTCATTGGAATTCTGGAGAGCACGAATACGGGGCGGATGGAAGAGTTCATTGAGTGGCTGTTGCGCACGGTGTTTGGGGCAGACTCCTCTCCTCGCAGATGGTGATAGACAGGGCTCATCGCTCTTTAGGCCCCACACCACCCCCAGGGACTACACCACGTCCAATCATCGCAAGGATGTTGAATTATCGAGATCGCGATGTGGCACTAAGATTGGCCCGTGAAAAGAAGCACCTCCAATTAGAAGGAACTGAGTTCACGATTTACCCTGATTTTACGTCCACGGTGCAAGAAGCAAGGCGTAAATGTATCCCTGCCAAACGCAAACTGCGACAGGCGCAAATTGACTAAGCATTAATGTATCCAGCGTGCCTACAAGTTACACATCAAGGCACACAATACTTCTTTACCAACACGCAACAAGTGGACAACTTTCTGAAGCGCACCACACGGCAGGAACGCCATCGGATGGAGCACTTCACAAAGAATTCAGAGATAATCTCTCGAAATACAAAGAGACAGCAGACAGAGACGTGCTCTTTCGTGGGAAATATTTCACGGCCCGTAAATATGGTGAAGGGGAATGCCCTGGCAAAGCACTCGCGGAGGAGATACATAGGCCTCGTTTTTCCAGCTATGTGCTGGAAGTCTTAGATCAGGATGGCACGAGACAAAGGAATAGTACTGAAATACTCAAAACGTTTACTACACACTATACTACATTATAGCCATATATAATACCAGACGGAAGCAGCCACTAGATCTAGATAATTACCTTAATGACATGGCTCTGGGGTGGCTGGGCAACGCGCAGAGGGAATTTCTTGCCGCGCCCCTTGAAGAAGATGAGATATGTGCTGCAATAATGCTGATTAAATCAGGCAAAGCACCTGGCCTAAATGGCCTTCCCATAGATTTTTATAAAGCATTTGTGGATCAGCTAGTGCCGATATTAAAAAACTTTTTATGAGGAAGCTATAGAAATTGGCACTCTTCCTCGATCGATGCGCGAGGCCCTCATTACCTCTCTCCCCAAACCTGGGAAACCAATAGATCAATACGATTCATACAGACCCCTATCTCTCATTAATAATGATGCAAAGATTCTGGCCAAGGTGTTATCTTACAGACTTAGTTTGCTCATGGAAAAGCTGGTGCTGACAGATCAGGCTGGCTTTATTCCTGGTAGGGCAACGTCTCATAATCTTCGTACCCTCGTCTTCATTCTACAGAACATTGACCTGGAATTGGCAATGGTGGCTGTCTTTTTAGACGCCACGTAAGCCTTTGATTCAGTAGAGTGGGATTATTTATTAGGGATACGCATGGGACTGCCCATAGGCTTCCTTGCAAGGATAAAGCTCCTATACAACTCACCAACAGCCAAAGTTCTAATCAATGGACAGACATCGCCACCTTTCTCCATCACGAGAGGCATGAGGCAGGGATGCCCGCAGACTCCTTTATTATTTGCGCTTGCTATTGAATCCCTGGCAGCCAAATTGAGACAACACCATCAAGAAAAAGAGTTGAGGTGCCCTATGAGACATATACTTATTTCCCTTTATGCAGACGATGTAACTCTATACCTCAGAGATCCACAACAGAATTTAAATCCTATCCTGAGGGAGTTCATTATATTCGGGGAGGCATCAGGAATACATATTAACTGGGGGAAATCTCAACTCTTCCCACTTACAGCTGCTGCAACACCCTTTCCACTTGATTTTCCGATAGAATGGTGCGACTCTGGGGTGAAATATTTGGGGATACACATTGTGGCGGACCGTGCCGAACTAATGCACCTTAATTACGGAACCACATTGGCAAATATTACAAGCTGGGTTACACGCTGGATCTCGCTGCCCTTGTCCATTGCGGGACGAACCTCTCTCAAAAAAATGGTTATCCTTCTTAAATTTGTTTCTGAATATACCATTTTACCCTGGTAGGCATTTCTTTGCTGCTCTGAGGTCTGAATTGATTAGGCTGACATGGGGGGGCAAACAACCGAGGTTAAAATGGGAAACAATCATTAGGCCGTATTCTCAAGGAGGTTTCGATGTTCCCAATTTGGAATTATACTACATTTGCGCAAAAGCTTAATATGCAAGTTACTGGTTTCATCCACCCAAATATATGCCACAGGTGGCAGTGGAACAATGGCTGGTAGACCCGATCCCACTGACAGGAGTGATACATCTTACACCCAAACCCCGTGAGAAAGAACCCACGACTGTAACATGTACGATGAATGCGTGGACACGCATAGCGGATGTATTGAAAGCCCCAATGTTATATTCGCCCCTACTTCCATTAGTGTATCACCCACATATACAAGTGATTCAAGAAACAGGTTTTAAGCAAGTCATGAGGAAAGCAAACATACAATGCAGGGGAGACTTATATAGTGATGAGAAGTTCCGCATATTAGAGCAATTTTTAATACTTTAGAGCCCACTCCATGGATATATTTTTATATGTACGGCTAAGACAAAGCATTAAGGAAAACAAACCCTCATATCCACGGAACCGCAGGTACTATCTCCGCTACATACATTACTGCAATCTGAGACACCCACAC
Source organism: Calotriton arnoldi (assembly GCA_963921515.1). NCBI lineage: Eukaryota > Metazoa > Chordata > Amphibia > Caudata > Salamandridae > Calotriton > Calotriton arnoldi. Next base: position 3,087,852 of record CAWUFW010000761.1, read on the forward strand.
ATGTTGTCTCATCCCTATATCACACTATTCAGACCAATCAGGTGTTAGATCATTGAGAAGCGCATGGAAAGAGTGAAAGGGAGCTTGGCTCAGCACTAACAGATAAACAATGGGAATACTGTTGCATACAAACAGAGCAGGTGGTTGCAAGTTGTCGACTACGAATTATCCATTTTAAATTCTTACATCACGCTTATTACACTCCTCTCAAAATGCATAGATATAAGCTCAGAGATAATGATCATTGTGACAGATGTGGAAGGGGCTGATTTTTTGCATCTAGCCTGGAGCTGCAGTAGCATAAACCAATACTGGCAGCAAGTGTTTGCAGCATTGACACAGATGATATCAGTGCCTATAATAATGTCTCCGACAGTTGCTCTACTAGGATATACTGAACAAATTGAGGTGGGATATCGAAAATATGCATCACTCGGACTTCTGCTAGCTAAGCGTAGAGTGGCATGCAAGTGGGGAAAAGGCAGGGCCCCTAAGTTTAAGGAGTGGATCAAAGATCTCTTATTTTGGCAGGAACAAACGCTCGCCTATGCAGAGCTACTACCACTTACTTCACGTCCAAAAGATATATGGGACCCTCTTAAAGAATACTTATTATCCCACCCAATGGAAGTTATGAGGGACCAAGAGTCATGATGAGTGACGGGATGTCGACATGAGATGGGACAGCTGATGGGTGAAGACAAGGAGAATGCATAAAGGTGGGAAGACAAGATCAGATTTATAATATCTTCAATGCGTGAGGTCGAAATAAAGCACATGCAAGAAAAGAATGAGGGACATACATATGACCAAGGAACAAACACTTTATGTATGTCATGAACTGAGGGATCCATCTTAAGGTATGCTAGAATAAGACAGCTGTGGACACTGTGTATGGAGAGATAGAAAAGGAAATGTTTGATATTGAAAACAGCAAACGGTTTTTTTGTGATGCGTATATGTGTTACAAGTGTCTAATTCTGCCACAGTACCCATGTCAAATTACATGATAAATGTTCAAAACATTTTTTTTTTTTTTAGTAAAAGATGCAAAAGGATGCTCACTGCGACAAATAGAACCCAGCAATCTAAAAAAAACATGATTCAAGACCCTGCAGGGTGCTTATAAAATCTGGGCAGATCTGCGGAAAAAACTTGGGCTAGGCAGATATAATTTTTACACACCGATAGATAATAATCTTAGCCTCCCTGATATTTTTTGGGACGTCTATATGCTGGGTTGGAAAAGAAAGGGAATAAGCTCACTTTGGGATTTTTATGATGAATGGGGATATCACCTTTGAGGAACTAAGGATGAAATTCAATGTTCACCACAGAATTTCTTTTTAATTACTACAAGTTTGTGACTTTGTAATTAAAATGGGCAGGGGACCTCATGGATTCTTCAGATCTGAACTAATTGATATGTTAATGAGAAGAACTAAATTTATGATTAGACAGGTCTATGGAATTTTGAACTTCCTAGTTAAGGATGATGTGGAGAAAAAATCCCTGAAATGGCAGAAGAAACGTGGTGTTGCAGAAGGTACTTTTGAGGAATCATTGGAACTAGGCCACTCTATATTGATGTCAGTTAATCTTGCGGCCCAGCATTATAAAACGATTTATGATTTATACTATACCCCTGGAAAGATTGTTAAATGGGAAGGTGAAACAGGCATAAGTTGTCCAAGATGTAAATAGGTGGGGACAGATTTATTACACGTTTGGGAGCTGTCCGGAGTTAGAGGAAATTAAAAATGAGATAAGCAAGTTTTGTGAGAATCATTTGAAAATCAAGATAAATCTTACCCCTCAGTTAGTTCTTTTGGGAATTCACAGGGAGGAGGTCCCTTGTTCCTAGTTATTAGAGGGAATGATTTAGCTAGGAATGTTTAAAGGCTGAACTTACATTTTGTTTTTGTTTTTGGTATCTGGATGGCAAAAATGGCTCCCCTTGTGGGTGTTTATGTAATAGTTTACATTTGCTGTATATATTTCATGATTTTAATGTTTACTACAGAAAGAGACTTATTTCTCTGTGTACTAGGGGAGGGGTGATGATCTGGGGGTGCGTTTTCAAACGTCCAATAAAAAAGGTTTACATTTTTAAAAAAGCACAAAGCACCACTCGTGGGCATCTGGTCATGCTACATCAGGAGGAAAGTCACAAGTTCAGGCCGACTGCAATTGAGCACGGGTCGGATACAGGGACCAGGTTAGTCTCACTGACAGAGTCACTGTCTCAAACCTGGCGCAAAGAGTTACGTTCGCGGTGGAGGAGGCCGCAAGGACCTGGGAGAGTGTTGTGGATAATCGTCGCTGTATCGTGAAAAGCAGGCCAGGCAGCGTGGGCTGTTGTCACTGTAGCACGAAGAGTCAGTCAGGCAATGCGCAGGGTCGTTGCTGGAGCGTGAGTTAGTGATCACTGCGGGCTGCCGTTGCTGTAGCACAAAAGTGCAGATCTTGCTTTTCCGGTTGTCACAGAAGGACGCTGTAGCGTGCAGAGTTGGGTTCACCTTACCTTAGCCTGGGTGTCATTGCAGGTGGCAGAGTCTCGGCACGAATGGACCTGTCCGTGGTTGCAAAGAGCCCAAAACGTCAGGAGTTCACCTTTCTTCTTAGGAGGAATTCAACTGATGCCAGCCAATGGACCTTGGGCAGTTTATCAGGAACTAACTCCAGAAGAGGCCAGCGGGGCTCAGGCAAGTTCAGTTGCAAGCCCAGGCAGATCCAGTGCAGCAGGTTAGGTGGACAGTTGCAGGGAAGCCTCTGGAGCTTGTTGTGTCCATGTAGCTCAGAACGGAGGTCAGCAAACTGACCCTTCGAGAAACTTAAGTCAGCCTGGGGTTTAAGGAGCAGGTCCAGTCTTCCTTCTCAGAAAGCAATACAGTCCTCAATTCAGGTCCAGTTGTGTTTTAATTATTGTCTTTGAAGGTCCATTATTTATACCTGGTGCCAGCCTTTGAAGTGAGGGGATTCCCCATACTACCCCCACATCTGGTTCTGGAAAGTTCTTCCTTTTCCTTGTCAGAGCTCCAAGAAATCTGGGGTGAACAAAGATAGGGCGGGGCTGGTGTCAGATTTGTGTGTGTGAGGCAGAGACATTTTAAGCGCAAGTGCGGCTGAGTGCAGCTCTTCCTTGTCATCGAGCCAGGATGGCCCATCCTGTCCACACCTAAGCCCCTTTTGAGTCACTGTCTGGAAGGAATACACAAACTCTAACAGCAAAGCCATTCACAGTCATGTGACTCAGGATACTGGCAGATGGCACTAATGGTTAACACAAGAAAAAGCCAACTTTCTAAAAGTGGCATTTTCAGACTTTTAACTTACAATCCAACTTTACCATTAAAGAGGATTTAAAATTACAATTCATCTGAGTGTAAACACCATATATCTACCTGTTCCCAATCAAAAGTTATCCCTTATTAAATGCAATAAGGTAGCCCAGAGTTAGTCAATGTTAGAGATAGGCCTTACAACAAAAGAAAAATGACTTTAGGAGTTTTTCACGGCCAGGACATGTAAAACGTAAGTACACCTGTCCTTCTTTTAAACACACAGCACCCTGCCCTATGAGCTTTTAGGGCCTTCTGAAGGGGTGACATATGTATTTAAAAGAAATGTTTAGGCCTGGCAAAGGGTTTATTTTGTCAGGTCAAAATGGCAGTTTAAAACAGTTCTACAGGCTGCAGTGGCAGGCCCGAGAAATGTTTTAAAAGGCTACTTCAGTAGGTGGCACAATGAGTGCTGCACACCCAATAGCAGCATTTAATTTACAAGCCCTGGTTCCATGTGAGGCCATTTTCTAGGAACTTGCAAGTAAATAAATGTGGCAATAAGGTATATGCCACTTTTAAAATGTTCGAATGAGAGAGCACAGGTACTTTAGCATTGGTTAGCAGCGGTAAAGTGCACAGAGCCAACAAAAACAATTCAGCAAACAGGAGGTGTGCAGGCAAAATGTTTGGGGAATACCTCGCCAAGGATGTCAGGTCTAGCAGTGAAATATAGCAATAATCATGGTTCAATGGACATCTCAAGCCTCTGGGACCCATTGCCACTGCAACTACTGCAACATTGAAAGCTATGCCCCTGGCCCAGAGGATTCATGAAATAAAGTAAACGACTCTCGGTGCTGCAGTGAAAATATGCTGCATCAGGCACTGTCAAAGACCAAATGTCATATATTGCAATATGCAACTAGATGCAGAGATCCACTGCATCCTTCTACAGTGTGCATTGGGCCACTTCTGCACCAATCACATTTGGGTAACTGCAGAGTCCCAACACACATTTGCTCCCTTCCCCCCTCACAACTATGCTGGTCCCTGGGGGATGAGATCCTCAGGGCATAAATCGGCCTGGGGAGGCGGGCCAGGCACGCCCCACCTTTCCCCAAATGGCATGGGTGCAAGTTATAGTTACCTTAGAGCACGAGTTACAGTTACTTGAGATAACGATAACTATAACTGCTGAATTTCTATGGTTTTGTGTGTGTAAAATCTGAACCTAACTATAACGTCCCGGTAGCCTTAGTTTTTTGGTGAATTTCTAAGGTTTTTTCAAATTTTGTTTCCTAACTATAACATCCCTGTAACCTGGGTGTGTGGGTGGATGCGGGTGTGGTTGTGTAAGTGGGTGTGTGGTGGGTGTGTATGTCTGTGAGTGGTTGTGTGATTGGCTGTGTGGGTGGTTTTGTGGGCCTGTAAGTAGGTGTATGAGCGGCTGTATGGATATGTGAGTGGTTGTGTGGGTGTGTGAGTGGCAGTGTGGGTCTGTGAGTAGGTGTGTGAGTGGCTGTATGGGTATTCGAGTGGGTGTGTGAGTGGTTGTGTGGGTGCTTAAGTGGTTGTATGAGTGTGTGAGAGGGTATGTCAGTAGGTGTGTGAGTGCTGTGTGGGTCTGTGAGTGGGTGTGTTAGTGGTTTTGAGGGTCTGTGAGTAAGTGTGTGAGCGTTGTGTGGGTAGGTGGGTTTGTAGGTGTGTGAGTGAGTGTGTGAGGAGGTGCGTGGGTCTGTGAGTGGGTGTGTGAATTTTTTTTAATTGGGGTGAGGGAGGACCCGGTAGATCCGCAGAGCCTTGTGCACTAAAAAAACATTTTTGGACAATTTTTTGCCCATGAGGAGTCCCTCACAGACCCCCTCCATCAGTCCCATGGGGTCAGGGTACCTTCTATCACTTTTTAATTTAATTTTTCCGCAAGGAACCGAGTCTCGATTAACAAAATGACGGCCACAACTTTCCTCTCAGGTTGCGGCCAGCCAATCACAGCATTACTGTTGGCGCTTGGATCTACCAATCCACCCAGATCCATAAAGGATCTGTGATTCATCCGTCTCTCTAGATATACATATATCTTTTTACTTTACTAACTCCAGAACTAATGAACAGATTTACACCAAATTACAAAAAGCACTCTTTCTGGACCTAAATCTAGCTTTCTGCCAAATTTGGTGCATTTCTGTTCAGCGTTAAGGGCTTTAGTCGTGTCTAAAATCCCTATGGAAAATTGCATGGGGAAAACGCATTGTGGGACACCCCCTTTTTCATGGCCCCCACTTGACAGTTCGCCTCAAAACTTTACAGACAGCAGCTGGAGTGACTTCAAACTAATTTTGAACATTTTGTGAAGATTCGTCAAAGGGCGCCAAAAGTATTAGCAAAACAAAAAAAACTTTTCCTATGGAAACTAGGTCTTATTTATAACTACCTACTGGCGATCGCCAGTAGGTAATATGTATGTATATACATTGTATGTACATTGGTACCTCATTACGAGTAGTTTGTACTCAAATGTTGCTCATCACCAGTAGTATGTACTGAACTATTGTATACAATAAATTCAAAATGCTACAAATCACATTATGATCTTATAATATGCAGTTATCACATAAACTCTTACCTGCAGTTCAAGAGGTGGATCATTGCTTTGAAGAAGTTGTTGTATATCTGCTGATTTTTTATTAAATTCTCCAATGTTTTTTTCTTGGATCTGTAATCCAGACTAAAAAGTAAGAGAGACATATTAGCTCCATTTGAAAAAAGTTATTAAATAAAATTGAAATGATCACTAGAATTGGGATCACATTCAAGTTCACATGTGTTTGATCTAGTACAGAACATACTCAATGCACAAGTTACTAACTTGTGTAACGATATATCTGTAAGAGACAGTAGTTAGTGATAGATTCCTTACCTTAGAATATCCCCAGGCGTCAGGCTGGATCCGGAAAGTTTTGCGTAGCAGTACCCTTGCGCGTCGGTAGGCGGCGTCGTGCGGCTCCGCGTCCGTCGTCGGCGTCGTGATCGCCGGGATGACGTCGCGGGCAGTGCTAGGCGCCGCCCTGCGCGCTGACGTCAGTTCTGTACACGACTTTCCGCGCCAGGAACGCAGAGCCATGCAAGAAGCTGACACAGGTGTCTGAAAAATACTAGGGCCCTGAAAGGGATGTCCTTAACCCTAGAAATCAGTTCGCAGAACGGGGAGGATGGAGTGGGCGGTAAGGAATCTATCACTAACTACTGTCTCTTACAGATATATCGTTACACAAGTTAGTAACTGTGCATCTGAAAGAGACACGTTAGTGATAGATTCCTTACCTTAGAATAGATACCCCAGCAATACCAACCCCGGTGGTGGGTCTGCGAACAAAGATCAGACAAGGAAGTCCTGGAGGACAGAACGGCCAAAGAAGCCGTCCCTCCGGACCTGACTGTCAAGGCAGTAATGCTTAGTAAACGTGTGCAGCGAGGCCCACGTAGCTGCCTGACAGATAACCGGCAGCGGAACACCGCGGCCCAAGGCCGTGGTAGCAGCCGTTGCCCTGGTGGAATGGGCACGCAGCCCAACAGGAGGCTCCTTCTTAGCCAAAGAATAGCAGGTCTTGATGCACAAGGTAACCCAGCGGGAGATGGTCCTCTTGTGCACCGCCCGACCTTTTTGGCGCCCACGTAGCCAACAAAGAGCTGGTCATCCACCCGGAAGTGTTTCGTGCGGTCGATATAGAAGGAGGCGCACGTTTTGGGTCCAGACGGTGGAGCCTCTCTTCCTCTCTGGAAGGATGCGGAGGCGGAAAGAAGGTGGGCAAAGTGATGGTCTGCCCAATGTGGAAAGCAGTAACCACCTTTGGCAAGAAGGACGGACGCGTCCGAAGAACAACCTTGTCTGGATGAACAGACAGAAAGGGAGGTTTGCAAGAAAGAGCCTGGAGCTCACTCACCCGCCGAGCGGAGGTGATGGCCACCAGAAAGGCTGCCTTTAGAGTCAGAAGACAGAAGAGGACAGTTATGCAGAGGCTCAAAGGGAGCGCACATTAAAAAGGTAGAACCAAGTTCAAGTCCCACTGAGGCATTACAAACGGAACAGGAGGGAAGAGGTGAGTAATGCCTTTTAAGAACCTGTTAACAACAGGGGACTTGAAAAGGGAGGGCTGATCAGGGAGCCTGAGGAAGGCCGAGATAGCACAAAGATAACCCTTGATGGTACCCAGGGCAGAACCCTGTTGGGCCAGAGAGAGAAGGAACAGAAGGACCTCAGAAAGAGGGGCAGAAAGGGGATCCACAGCCTTTGCTGTGCACCATGCCACAAATTTGTTCCACCTGCAGGCGTATACCACCTTAGTGGAGGGACGCCTGGCTGCCAGAATCACATCACAAACTTCGGGAGGCAAGTCGAAAGGAATCAACTGCCGCCGCTCAATCTCCACGCAAGCAGGTGTAGACTGGACAGGTTCGGGTGGAGGACCGTCCCCTGCTGCTGCGACAGAAGATCCTCCCGAAGAGGCAGACGGATCGGGGGATCTATGCTCATATTGAGTAGCTCGGGATACCAAACTCTTCGAGCCCAGTCCGGAGCCACAAGAATGACTTGGGCCCGGTCGTGCCGAATCTTCTTCAACACTCTGGGTAGAAGTGGTATAGGCGGAAAGGCGTACAACAGACCGCAACTCCACTCGCGACGAAAAGCGTCGCCGAGCGAGTGCCGCCTTGGAAATTCCAACGCGCAGAACTGATGACATTGCGCGTTCTCTTCGGTGGCGAATAGATCTAACCAAGGCTCTCCCCACTGTAGAAAGAGTCCTTGCGCCACTTCCGAGTGAAGACGCCATTCGTGATCCATCATGCACCTGCGGCTGAGTTCGTCCGCCCTGGCGTTCAGAGAACCTGCCAGGTGTTGAACCATCAGGAACATGCCCTGATGTTCCAGCCATGTCCAGAGGCGCAGAGCCTCCTGACAAGGGTCCAAGACCCCACCCCGCCCTGTTTGTTGCAGTACCACATGGCGGTGGTGTTGTCTGTGAACACCTGCACTACCTTTCCTTTGACAGAGGGAAGGAATGCCTTGAGTGCAAGCCGGATCGCCCGGAGCTCCAGAAGGTTGATATGGAGCCGGGACTCCGCCCGGAGACCAGAGGCCTCTGATCTCCGCCTCTCCCATGTGACCGCCCCATCCCAGAAGGGACGCGTCCGTCCACAACTGTATGCTCTGGCTGGGGAAGGGAGAGGGATCTGCCCATGACCCATTGCCGGTTCGAGAGCCACCACTGCAACTGTTTTGCAGTCCCCTCCGAGATCTGGACGTGATCGGACAGGTTGCCCTGGTGCTGCGCCCACTGGAACTTCAGGTCCCACTGCAGAGCCCGCATATGCCATCTGGCATGATTGACCAGCAGGATGCAGGAGGCCATGAGGCCCAGCAGCCTCAGGGTCATCCTTACCGAAACCCAGGATAAAGGCCGAAAGATCGGAATCATAGCCTGAATATCCCGGACTCGCCGTTCGGGAGGATGAGGCCCGAAACCGCGTCGTGTCCAGAACTGCTCCGATGAAAAGGAGCTGTGGAGAAGGAATCAGATGCGACTTCGGCACATTGATGGAGAACCCCAGCGAGTGCAGGAGTTCGGCCGTAGTCTGGAGGTGGGAGACGACTGCCTGGGACGAGCCCGCCTTCAGCAGCCAGTCGTCGAGGTAGGGGAAGACTGAAACCCCTGCCTGGCGCAGATGAGCTGCGACCACCGCCATCACTTTCGTGAACACCCGAGGGGCACTGGTAAGGCCAAAGGGGAGCACGGTGAACTGAAAATGCTCGGGGCCTACCGTGAACCGAAGGTAACGCCGGTGGGCCGGCAGGACGGGAATGTGGAAATACGCGTCCTGCAAGTCCAACGCTACCAACCAGTCTCCAGGGTCGAGGGCAGTCAAGACCTGAGCTAGGGTGAGCATCTTGAACTTCTCCTTCCGGAGGAAGCGATTGACGTTCCGGAGGTCCAAGATAGGACGCATGTCCTCCTTGTCCTTTTGGGCACCAGAAAGTAGTGGGAGTAGCAACCACGCCCTACTTCTGGGGTCGGAACATGCTCGATGGCCCTCTTGGTCAAGAGGGCCGTGACTTCCTTCTGTAGAAGCACCAAGTGATCCCCTGACATGCGGTGGAATTGAGGTGGCATGGCTGGGGGGTGGTCTCGAAGGGGAGGGAGTAGCCCCTTCGGACAATGTCCAAGACCCACCTGTCCGAGGTGATGGTGCGCCAGTGGGGAAGGTGATGGCGGACCCTGCCCCCTACTGGCGTGCCGTGCACCTGAAAGGAGGGACTAGGAGGGCTTGGAGGCCGCGGACGGGTTGGAGGTGGTGGCCTGACCCGCACGCTGGTTGCCCGATCCGCCACGGCGGAATCCACGTCCTCGGCCACGCGAAGACGCCTGCTGCGCGGGCCGGTGGCTGGGCTGCTGACGTGAAGGGCGCCCCTACCGTGGCCACGATAGGGGCAAAAAGCAGAAGGCAGCGGAGGGCGTGTAGCAGAAAGGCCCAGGGACTTGGCAGTAGCCCGTGAGTCCTTAAGCGCTCCAACGCATGGTCTGCTTTGGACCCAAAAAGACCGACTCCATCAAAGGGCATGTCCATGAGAGTATTCTGGACATCCCCTGAAAAACCAGTGGTTCTTAGCCAGGCGTGGCGTCGGAGCGCCACCGTCGTTGCAATCGACCTGCCCAGCGAGTCGGCGGTGTCAAGGCCACAACGGATAGTGTATTTGGCCGCATCCCTTCCTTCCGCAATGGCGCGGGAAAGCAGTGCCTGGACCTCCTCAGGGCACTGGGGCAAAACATCCGCCACCGAATCCCACAGAGAGTGGGTATATCGGCCCAAAAGACAAGCGGTGTTAACGGACCGCAAGCCAGCACTGGAGGAAGAAAAACCTTTCTTCCCAAACTGATCCAGGCGTTTGGATTCCCTATCCGGAGGAGCGGTAGGGAAGGCGGTTTGGGAAGCGGAGGCTTGGACAACCAAGCTCTCAGGAGTGGGGTGGACAGAAAGAAACAGGGGGTCGCCCGGAGCGGGGCGATGGCGTCGTGACACGTTCCGATCCACAGGAGCCCCTGTGTTGGGCTTGGACCAGGCGCCCAAAAGAACGTCCGTGAGGGCGTCGTTAAACGGCAGCACAGTCTCCGCAGAGGAGGCTGCCGGCTGAAGCACCTCTGTCAAGATGTTAGGCTTGACCGTCAAAGTAGGGAGCTGGAGACGTAAGGCCCCAGCAGCCCTACGCAACACCGTACCAAAATTGGCCCCCTCCTCCGTAGCCACGGGAGGAGACAGCATGCCAGTGTCAGGAGAAGTATCCAGACCACTGGCCTCCCCTAGACTCTCTGTCCAGTCCTCATCATACTGACAGTTGCGTGTCAGAGGGTCATCAGACCCCTCCCAGTCCTCCTGGTCCTCCTCTGGTTCAAAATAAGGAGGAGGAGGGACATTTGGGACCCAAGGTCCCATCGGCGCCGGAGCCGGCGGTCGAGCGACGTCGCTCCGGGTCCAAGTCCGGAGCCGGAAGGAACTGGGGACGACGCCGCCCGGAGCCCAGGGCGGCGTCGAGAACGGCACCGGAGACATCGGCGCCGGCGGAGGTGTCGTGAGGTCGACCGGCGTCGATGGGGTTGTGGAGCCGGGATCGAGGCCGGGGCCGGAGCCGGAGCCGGGATCGAGGCTGGAGGCTCGGGCGACGCCGGGGCCGGAGCCGCCGGCGACGCCGGATCAGCCCCATCAGGGCCCGCGGGGCCCGAAGGCGCACCGGAGGGGCCTGAAGGCCCGAAGAGGCGGGCCATGGCCGACAGGAACTCCTGTACCTTGGCCGGATCCGCCCCCGAACCCGGGAAGGGCGGGTATGACGGGGGCGACTCCACAGGCAAGTCCGGGGCCGCGGGGCGGGGACGGTGCCGGGAGGGGCCTCAGCCGAGTCGCGAGACCGGCGAGGCGAAGTCCGAGAGCGACGATGCTTCTTGGACTTCTTGTGTCGAGACTTACCGGACGAAGAAGACTTCGACGCCGACGACCGGTGTGCACTCCGCGAGCGACCCCTGGACCTCTCACGCGACCGGGGCTTCCGCGGAGCCGAATGCCGGGCCTCGAGGAGCTTTCGAGACCGCTCTCGCAAAGCCTTCGGGTTGAGGGCCTGGCATTCGGGACAAGACTCGGTGTCGTGGCCTCGGCCGAGGCAGAAGAGACACTCCCAATGCGGGTCGGTGACGGACATCATCCGCGCACAGGCGCCGCATCGCTTGAAGCCGGGCATCCCTACGACACCTGAAGGCTGGAAAAAACAGTGAAAAATCACCAAAAAGTATGGTCAAAAATTGACCAGGGCACTGCTCTTCCCGGATCTGCGCTTACTGGCGCGGAAAAAGAAGAACTGACGTCAGCGCGCAGGGGCGGCGCCTAAGTACTGCCCGCGACGTCATCCCGGCGATCACGACGCCGACGACGGACGCGGAGCCGCACGACGCCGCCTACCGACGCGCAAGGGTACTGCTACGCAAAACTTTCCGGATCCAGCCTGACGCCTGGGGATATTCTAAGGTAAGGAATCTATCACTAACGTGTCTCTTTCAGATTTTACATTTACTTGGTGGTTCAACCTAGGAAACATCAGGCATAATTATAGATACAAAGAAATGTCAAAATAGTACCTTGTTTCCATTTTGAATGATATGACGAGGCACAAGTTTTCAGGTGACATTGTGAGAAGGAAGATTTGCTTTATTGTGTAATTGGTGCAGTAATATGTGACCGTCGGAGACCTGTATCACTTTAAAAGGCTTTATATATGTTCTTCCAGGACAATGTGGTAGAAGGGGAGGAAATGTGTGGAACCATTAATTACTTAAATACATAAAAATCAATAGCAGATAGTTTCAGCTGGACCATTTCCATGTCTTCTTTATTAACACACAATCAAAGCAGCTATTGGACTCTCCCTTCTGTGTACCCACACATTTCCTGATTCTGACAGCTCTCTCACCTATGCTGCTAGATGGTGCATGTATGTATTAACTAGCCAACTGGCCTTTCTGCGACAAAGATTAATTTACTCCTGAACTTTGTAACTGAGAAGTCTAATCTCTTAACCAAATCAATGCCTCAGCTACACAATGCAACATTTCCTAATGTAGTTCAGACCCTAGGGCAATTAATATGTGTCTAGAGATGCAGTAACTTGACTGGAATAACATTTTACCATAAAAATATGATTTGCTCAAAAATATATATTTTTTAAAGTGAAAGGGTATACTCTATGTAACCTTGCATGGCTGTAAATACCTATCTTGAGCAATCTGATCTCTCTGAGATAGATGACCTTGTGGCCACATTAATCTGTACCCACTCCCATTAATGTGTCGTGCAAATCCTTACCAAACCTTTACGTTTTGGCCTGCCTGGGAAAAAAGACAGATATACCACTTGTGCAAATTTTGGTAATTTTGCAAGATTTATTTAATGTTTTCAGTCTAATCACTGAATATTGGATTCAGCATACCTACTCTTCCTCTCCGCTATTTTATTCTCAGGGGAAAATGATTTTTAGACAGTGGTGTAGCAGGGGGGGGGCGGTTCACCATGGTCGGCACTTATTTTGGGGGCGGCTGCACTTCACGTGAGGTGAGCAATTTCGGCGAGTTCAAGGTAAGTAGTTTTCTTTTTTAGCATTTTATTTTCCCTCGTCGCCATCTGTCGACTCCCCCTGGCTCTTACCTGCACTATCCGTCACTGGGCAGCAAAGTCAGGGACCGCCCCGGGGTGGCAAAAGCTCTAGCTACGCCACTGTTTTTAGACACCTTCTGGTGCCCACTAGAAACTTCCTTTTATCACACATTTGAAATACATTTCTCCTGACGTTATCTTACTAGAGACAGCCTCCAGAAAAGAAGAAAAGTAGCAAAGCTTACATTTCCAGCTAGTTTGTCTCTACATGTACACTCAACATCCACCTCAATATCCACCAAGCTTTTCAGTACTCTTTTGTCTCAAATTTGAGGTCATTAGATATGACAGCACAGAAAATACTCTTGTTCAATGGTTGTCAAGGTTGTGCATCACACTATATTGCTCCACCAGTATGCCTCCACCCAAAAGGCATAACTTTCACATTCTTTGCACAAAATGGTTCAAATAGCCACTCTGCAAAGCGTGACTGCATTCTGCCATCAAACGAGACAGATAATGCAGCTACTTAGAATTTACTAAATTATTTTGGATGTACTATTGTCTATTATTTTAAATTTCATATGCAACAGTGTAAACAACACACACAAACGTATCAAGCAATTTTAACTCCTACATCCTAATCTTCAAAGGCTTTCCCAAAAATGTAAGAACAGGCAAAGCTACCTTTGTATCTTTAATATTTTGGTGAAAATGCATCGCCTCTTAAGGTATTTCATTGGCATATATCAGAAAAGGAGAAAATATTTTCTCTTATGATTTTGTAATACTTTGGCATTTGGTCATAAACAGATATTCACAAATCTGGCATTCAATTACAATTCAGAAAGTATGATAGAATAGACAGTACATTTGCTTAGCATATGTTATTTAATAAAGGAATGGCAGTAGTATGGTCAAGATTCGCACAAATATGGGAATCTCCCTGGTCTTCTCTTCTCTTATTATCTGTGTTTATTCTGTGTGTCAATCCAAAATCTAAAAGGTCACTAAAGATGCAGGTCCTTCACACCCACACAGCCTGGCATGATTTATCATGGGGTTCATACATCTAGCAAAGAGAAATACCCAGCATTATTGCAAGTCATCTTACATTGTGGTCAGTTATCCTATGTGTCCCTTCTAAGATGACCACTCTCCCTGCTATTTTTTGTTTGGTCTACTTCCACATTCTCTCTGGGAATGTTTCTCTAATTCAGTCATACTTTTGTGTTTCTTTGGTGTGAGCCAGGAAGGGTCTGTGGTAGATTTGTAAAATTCTTCTTACTCCCTTCTCTGCGTGCAGCTAAATGTAATGTAAACACGTGTCAACCATGAAATGAGAACATGTTCTACCATGACCCAAACAACCTCTGAGCATCACACCAAACAAAAATATCGATATATTGGTTTTCATTGTCATTAATGATTAAATAATTCTGATTAAGTTGCATACCATGTCCTACAAGTGTGTAACACTATCAATAGCTTGCTGAGCACACTTGAAAACTTGAGATTGTTCAATAAACATAGGTGATTGATAGTAACTTAATTACCTCAAACTGTGCAAACTCCTCCTTAGATAAGTGTTGGTCTTTGTCCCCTGAGAGCTGCAGCTGAGCCCACTGATCGATGTTATCAGCTAACTTCAGGAGTTGATCCCACAGCACTAATGCTCGTTCTAGATTTTCACAATTATTCTCCATCTTCTCATTTATCTAGAAATAGACATAATATGAGACATAGCTATATTTGTGAAACAACACAGTGCATGCAGTAACATATTTTGAAAATGCTTTTGTGTAGCCTATTATCATTGTAAAAGTAGTATTCAAAAGCATGGTACTACATAATATATGCTCATCCGTGATAGACTATCACACATGGTCATAGTCTTTGTTCACATTTGCACTGCTTAAGGGAACTCCAAAATTATATTTCTGGCATTATATCCACATTTATTCCAGGGCAGCCGCATGGCCTGCCTCCTAAATTTCAGTCTCTTAATGCACCCCCTCATATGAGTAAGCTGAGTGCTGCCGAAATACTGACTCCAAGGAGAGCACAATTGTTAGTTGCTCTAGAAAGTGGTCTAAAAATTGACCTTCCTAGCTACTGGAAGTGCAAGCAGCACAATCTGCCTGATACCAATGTGGTCATAGCTATGATGCCTGGGGAGTGTGATTGGATTTTGGTATCACAAAAGGTGGCTTTTAGTCCTTATGACACACCAAGTTTGTGTCATATCCCACTATGTCTGTTTTTATTTTCCAGTATTATAATGTCACCATAGACAGATTTATTAGTCATCACAAGGAAAGACACTGCTCAAGACATCTTTTCATACTTACATCAAGCCACCTGTCCAGCATCATGTGTGCTTCTTTCTCAAATGGGGGCTCCTCAAAGCTTCCCATTTTAATCATCTGAAACTGCAGACTTTTACAGATATTATTCATCTTGCCAATTTCTTCGGAATGATGATTTAACTCTGCTTTTTCTGTTTTAAGCTGCAAAATAGAGGAAATAAGTTTACACCAATTGACTGTGTATATAGTTAAGCAGGTAGAAGTTCACATTGAAGAATACTTTAATGAGGTGACATATTAAGTCCAGTCTGCATGCTTTGGTTATCTTTGTATTCTTCTACAGTTCCACTTCTTTTTTAAAAAAAAATCTTTTTATTAAACAATGCTTAATACATCACAACATGACATAAATATCTTTACCAATGTAAGGATCAACACACATATAAAATTTTCCTTATCGCATACCCTCTTCCCTCCTAAATTCTACCTATTACAGATGACGTTCTTTCGGAGAAATAGATCTTGTTTCTATTTCTGTATTGATCTGTCTGTTCTTAACCCCCCCACCCGCTCTACAGTGCCACTTCTTGCCCCAGGAACCATATGATGTTATGTATTTAGGGACCCAGTCAACATACTTCCTTTACGAATCTCTTCTGAATGCATAACATTTTTCTTCAGTTTTTGACAGATATGTTCTCATCTAAACACAGATTTTATCTAAACACATATTTGACAGCCTCACAATAGTTTGTTCTGTTTCTCTCCGCCTTGTTTAGGAATATGTTTTCTAAGTAAATGCCATTCCCTTAAAGTTTCTTAACGTTTCATAGATTGTCTAATTTCATTGTTTTAGACACCATCCAACCTGCCAGGTCCTTAAGCAGTGGGCAGAAAAATAACATGTTTTTTTCATTTGTGTTAACTTTAAATTTCTACCTGCATATTTCTGGTAGTTTACTTTATCAAGTTCATCTTAGCTTACACAAAACACATTCCCACATAAGTGTTCTTATGGTTTACATAGTATAGAAACTTTATTCTATGTCCTTCTAGGGAATGTGTCTTGCAGCTTTTAATTCTGAACTTTGGGTTACTTCCTTGATCTTGGACTTGACTTGGCGTGCCTGGTTCTTTGGACGAAGATCTGTCCAGCACATGTCATTCAGGTCCTGCTTCATGGGCTGTTGGGGTAATCCAGTCTTCCTTTTGGTAAACTATCCAGTCTTTTGAGAAGTTTTTTCCTGAAGTGGCTATTGATGATGATAAGTTGGTCTGTATTGTGTTATATCCTCCAGGTTTATGCATAATGAAACAACATGCTGCCTTATAGGTAGAAAACGTGTCCCGATATGATATCAACCAGGGGCTGCACTTTCTGTGACTCTGGAGATTCTTCTTGAACCTATTTTTATATTTAGGCTTATCATGTATGTTTGTTTTAAGCAGGACATTAAACAATTATAGATAAATATCCTTATATTATTTGAAGTGTCACCCATTTTATGGTGATTTGGTTTTGAGGACTTTACACTATGAGATTAGATTTGTCTTAATTGGTGAAGACCACAATGGGTCTGTAGTATTCAATCAGAAAGTCTAGTGCCTGTTGGAGTGAGATACCTTTTCAAAGCAGGATCTTTGTGACCTTTCCATACAGGTGAAGTACTAGCAAAACAGTGCAAAACAATGGAGTCTCCATTCACTGTGACTATAGTAATATGTTTTCCATATTGGTGAACAACACTAAAGAACCAAATCACTGTCACCCTTGCAAAGGGGTAAGACATTGGCTGAGCTGTGTGCGCCAACACAGAAAATATGAACATTTGTACTATCGCTGCAGAAATTATAATAGACACTATTAAGGAGTAAGTCTCGAACCTTGCATTACTGTTCCACTAAATGCACATTTGATATACACATTGTGTTCATTATCTTTCTATAATATTTTTTTAATTGTTTTAGTACCAACTGGTTGATTTTAGTTGTCTTTTATTTCCAGTACCAATTATTAAAAAACCTGTGACATTCATGGAACTGAAGCTTTCTCACAAATGCAAATAATTGGGGAAGCATGGTAACTGCTCCATACGTGCATTTCTACTTAGTGATCCTGTAATTCATTTCCATTAAATTTAGTGAAGAGTTGTTACTTCATCATTGTACAGTTGCAATTCTTTTTCTGTCCTCCATTTAATGCCACTGACACAATCTCAAAGCGTAGAATGTGCAGCTTAAAGGACATTTAGGAACCTGTGTATGCATGGTTGTGGCCATTACTCGTGTAGTCCTGTTTCTGGTGCAGTGTGGATCTGTCCAGTGGTTCTTAAAGGTCTTTAAGGCTGCTCAGTTAAACTGATAGTGCTGCTTAATGATGCTCTGATCTGAACTCAACTATTCTTTAAGCTGTGGACCAAGTATGGCCTCTAGAGAAGCTGAATTATAGCTCAACTGAATTACCTATATGTTTCTGCCTCAGTTTTACCCTGTGGTGCTGCTCAAATATGCCCAGGGCATTGCTGAAATATTGTGCTGCCACTTGCTTTATTGCTCCCTGTTGTGATGCTCAAACAGACTTCTACTGAGGCTCAATTTTTACCCTAGTTTAGCTAAATTAGACTCAGTGGCTTTGAGAATGAAATTTGCCCATAGTGCTGATCAACCTTTAACAGCCATTTTAGGCCGTGTTCCTTATTTACATTCAAACTGACTGATGCAAATTAAAGTGGTAATTCTATAGTCCGATGGCCATCATTGAAAAAGTGGACGGTGTCATTGCACCCAGTGGAGAAATCAGGAGATGACAATCTGGATACCAAGGACCTCATTATAGGTGGCAGAATTTCACCCAAGCAATAACTCAGGATGAAAGTCCGCCACCCACACTTCCAAGCAGCTCTGTGTCTGAATTTAATGGGCCCAGAAACACCGGACACAATAAATCCAGGCCGGAGATACAGGACCAGCTTTTAGGTCGAGCATTCGAGATATACTTTAGTATATACTTATTATATACATATATGTGTATGTACTTTGTGGGCTCTAGAGATCAGCCCTAGGACTGGTCTGCTTCCGCTTAGGGACTTTTTTTCTGTTCAACTGCCTCTATTTAACTGTCTTGATAAAAAACGATCAGCAGAGGTCAGTAAAACACCAGAATTGCTTTCTGCTGAGGGACTTTCTTTTTTTTTATTTTTCTGGCAACTGCCTCTATTTAACTTTCTTGATAGAAAACGACCAGCAGAGGTCAGTAAAATACTAGAATCACTTTAGCATTCTCTAGATTCCAGTCCATAGAAATTGTCTTCCACGAGCACCCGTAGACAATAATATTTTTTTCAAATCTTGTATTTTCAGTGATATGACCACCGAAGGCCCTGATTTTATATTAAAAACAGAGCTTTGGAGTATACCATTTCCCGCTGAAAGGCAATATTTCTCACCATGTGTTCCCATACCTGGTGTGTCACGCAGTTTGGTGCTTACTTTCCCTCCATGTTACAGAACAGTAGATGTTTCAGCACCCAGGCTAATGTGCTGCATAGCTAAATACAAATAAGGTCCGAAAGGCGAGACCGATTGCATTGTAAATGCTTGTTATGGCTGCAGGGGTTGAGCGCCAGGCAACAGATCAGCTAGGCTCATGCGCGATTACTGCAGAAGCACGGTGGAACAGACAATGTTCCCCCAGACAGGCTGAAGCCTGCCTTAACCTACCACCACATCACCACCACCTGCCGCTCTGCTGAAACTTTCCTCCTGCTCTGAGCAGCTGAAAAATGTCAATGTTTTTTGCACCGGAATGGGGAAAAATGTATATAAATAGACCCGATATTTCCGTGTCTGTGAAGTTATTCCCCATTCCAGAAGAAAACATGTGATTGCAGGATTTGGGTGCCGCGATACCGCCAGATTCAAAGATTCCAGTCCCCTGGTATTGGTGCAACAAATTATGTCAATCTCCAGTCAGACAATACACAGATACTTCGGTGCACATTGAAAGCAGCACTCTGTATAACTCATTATTAGAGATTTTGAATACACATAAATATTGTACTGTGGGTTCAATTCGCAATAAAGTCAAACATTTGTACCTTCAGGTCTTTGCAAGTGCATTGGTGAAAATAAATGACATCATGCAATTCCACAAAACTTTCCAGATTATTACTAGAAATCTAATCTGCAGCAGCTTTGCATGTTTTGAGAAAGTCTGCTACACCTGTGTCTTGGTATTTCTCCAGCGGCGTCTCCTCCATTGGAGCGGAGGAGCGTTGCCCCACTTAAATCCCCCCCCAAAGCCCCAGAGATTGCCATTTAATTTTTCATCATCCCGTCCTGAACTGAGTGTTAAACGGGGCGGGGCCTGCTGAGTGGCAGCAGGGAGGAGTAGTAGGAAGAGGGCTGCCTGTGCACAGTTTAAATTGCGCATGTCTCTTTGGCCGGCTGTCTTGCGAGCCAGACAGACAGACATGCGCACTTTAAATCTCTCAACCCAGCTGTTTTAACACAGCTCGGCTAGGAGCAAGTGCAGGCCTCCAGCACGCTGTGGAGCGGCGAGAGAGGCTGCTCCTTCCAATCAGAGCACTGCTCTCATGCTGGTTAACAGCATGTGAGCAGTGCCAGGATTGGGCAAGGTAGTTTGCTGGTGCCCGCACTGCAGTTGAGGAAAGAAGAGGTCTGGAGTGGAGAACATGTCCGGTAAGTGATTTAATTTAATTTTTTTAATTTTATTTGCGCCCCCCGGAGATGTCAGCCACCACTGTATTTCTCGGCACATTTGTACATTTAGTACAATTATGACTGCTGACACGGCAGTATCTTTATGCAATAGTGCATTTTTTTCCCCACTGAGAACATTTTTCCCATGGAGAAACACCTCCTGGAGCCCCAAAAAGTGTAAATGTCTTCGATTCTCCTTCCCACTCTGGAAAGGGAATTACTTTTGCCCTTCACTGGATTACATTTCTGACCATTTACAGGGTTGGAAGGTGTCAAAGAGGAGTTGATGAATATCCACAAACTCAAGTGATGCCGGGTGTTCACAAATTTCGAACACAAACCACAGCTGTGAACATCCACTCCTCACCCCTTGTGTGGGGTTTCCTCTCACATAATCTTACCCTGCTGTGTGGTATGTAACATAAAAGGGTCTCTCACTACAAGGTAATGTTATGTGAACTCCTTGCAATTTGCACGTATAAGTTAAACTAACAAGCACAAACGGCGTTGAGAATTGACACCTGGGTATTTATTTTACTGTCAATTCCATGATTTTTCAAGGAGTAAAGTACAGTGAGCAAGGAGAATGTGCTGCCTTTAAACATAAAGAGCAAAAATAACATGGCCACCAGCATCGCACACCAAGGGTGCAAAGGAACAGAAGTCTTGAGTAAAAGCAGACAACACCTGGGTTGCCTGAAATGTGCGCACTTGAGCGCAGAGTCCTGTTGCAACTCGCACATGGATCAGGGAGTGCACATGCACCACCATCAAAGCAAATGAGGGAATCCCTGTAAGACATCAGCTAAAAGTGCAGAGTACCTACTCTGTTGGTTGTTTGCCGAGTCTGTACTCAGGTGGGCCGACTGACAAACAAAAGCAGCCCTGGCAAATATATTTAAATCAGCCCTGCTCCCTTTCTTGCCTCTGGCTTTCGGTCAATTCATAATCTGTTTCTCTCCTTCTCTGATCTGTCTCCATACTCCTGCCCTCTTTCCTTTCGCTCTCTATCCTTCACCATTAACTCCCTTTCCCTCCTCTCTCTCTTTTGTCGCCCTTGGTATGCTTGTTGTTATAAAACCCTGAGGGTTGGAGAAAGCTACAAAGGAGCCAGTGGAGGCCGCAGATCTTAAAAAAACAGCCTCCAGTGGCTCCAGGATCCTGAGAAAATGCCCGATGGAGTAAATTGCCAGTCCAGCTATGATACTCAGCAGCAGCGGCCCATCCATATGGGCTGAGTAGCCATGCCCCCACCTTCTTCCTGGCAGAGTGTCTGTCAGGCTGAACAAAGGTCAGCCTGCCAGAAACTTCTTGTTCAGGTCAGGTAGCCAGGAGCTAGACATGTGCATGCCCCTGGCAACCAGAGCTTAACTTTGCCAGGCTGAGGATTTCACATCCTTGTGGGAGTGATCTCCTCAGACTGGAGAAAGTGCCTCAATGTCCTCCCTCTCATGACGAGGGGAATCGTCACTGATTGCCTCGGACATGGGCACTTCATTTTTAAGCCCGGAAGTGCCCAAGGCTGAGTGTCAGAGTGGGGTGGGGTCAGCAGTCTCACTGACGCCATCCCTCTCTGTGATCAGTCGCGGTCCGTGTAGGAGTGCCGGCCGGGCGGTGACGTGGGGCGGGGGAGGGGCAGGGTGGGGGGTAGCAAAGTACGGATTACGGACCAATACAGGTAAGTAAACATTTAAATCAATAAAACGAATTTCGTTGTGAGCGCTGCATCGCCAAATGCGATGCAGTGCGCGCAACGAAATTCGTTTCATTGATTTAAATGTTTACTTACCTGTATTGGTCCGTAATCCGTACTTTGCTACCCCCCACCCTGCACCTCCCCCGCCCCACGTCACCGCCCGGCCGGCACTCCTACACGGACCGCGACTGTCTGTGATGAGTGAGGGACTGCTGCCTTCCCTCATTGGTCGACCTTAGGTCCACCAATGAGGGAAGGCAGCAGGCCCAACCCTCCTGGGACCTCCGAGGATTCTCTCTTTACAGTTAAGGTAAGTTTTATGTGTTTTTTTCCTGTTTGGTGCATGCGTGCATGTATGTATGAATGTATGTGTATTTGTTAGTTAGTGTTGTGAATGGGTGTGTGTGTGTAAATGAATGGGTGTGAGTGAGTGTGTATATGAGCGTGTGTGGCCGCCTGCCCCTCTCCCTGGTAAAATTACTGACCGCCACTGGTCCTATTTACATCCAAAGCACTTGTTATTCCCTTGCTTTTGCTTTCTTTCTGTGTCGGCTGAACACAGGACTGGAGCAGCTCCAATTCAGGTGTTATTTATTAGATACAGATAAGCAAAGAAAATAAAAGGTAGAGCTGAGACAGAGGTCAAGCTTGCTTCTTTGAGTCAAAGCACACACCGAGCCTTCAAGACATTCGGCATGTTAATGTACAGGAAATGCCCAATAAAACATGACACTTTCCCATTGAATGCCATTGAATGCCAATGTTGAACCACAGATTAGGTTTTCTATATGGTACACATCCTGAACTGAGTTTCTTTAAGTTGATCTCAGATTTTGTGCTAAATTAAAATGAGGCACAGTGAAGTAAAGTCTTTTGCATAGAAATGTGATACACTGGGGAAGCTGGGATTTGATCTCAGTTTTACTGATCACGCATTTTGTATTCAACCACATAATGTTTATCTGCATTTCTATGAGTTAGCAGCATTGGACAATGCTTTGTGCTGGGCAGTGCCTGAGGCCGAAAAGTGAATGCGCTTTTCTTTTTATTTTAGAAGAGGTTACTGTTCCGTTAGACCTGCTTTATTATACACTATTGTACAAGTTCACTTGGTTGGAATGAAGTGAGTTGTAAAATGATCGCAGACCTGGAAGGGTGGGAAAGTACTGGCAGAACTGTATAGGGTGCTCAGCACTGCATAAGTCGATGTGTGTGTTGTAAAGCAGTGTATTCTGTAATGGCGTAACAGTTTAGGGACCCCTTGTCCTTGACGGGATCAAGTGATTTGGCTGAGTGGTATAGTTGTCCTAACCCTTGATAGATCGGTTGAAGTGAGAGAGTAACATTTAGTTCCAACATTAAGAGTTGTAAGGTGCATTGAGAGAGCAAGGCCAAGGTCCAATTCCCAAACCTAAATGTGTTATGGTGCATTCACTGAGCAGTCAGATGTTCCCACAACAGGTAGTGCAAGCATACTTTGGCAGAGCAGTAGGATGGTCTCTGTTCTAAAGTGGGTGAGGTGCATTTGTTGAGCTGTGTATTTGTCCCTACATTTAATATATTGAGTGATTGTCAAAGCAATAAAGTGCTGTTGTTGCGGGGATTCTGCACCTACACAGAACTATGCGCAGGAAAACAGGACCTCGGTGTATAGGGGTTGTACCTTCCTACCACCTTAGTACCCAAAATCCCAAAACCGACTAGCTATAGTGTCTCATTCGTTCTCCTACATAATCACGAAGCTACAAATGATTAGACAACCCAGAACACAACACTCCCGACTCTTTCAGGAATCGCGGTAACAAGACATACCCTTTCGCTCACTCACTCATACTTGTCCACAATAAGAATGGTCAGAGTCACTGTTACAGTTCAAAATGTTTATTTTAACTATCGTTCTCTATAATGCAGTATACGAGCCACTACCAGCAGCGAAATGCATAAACCTAGAACAATTGGCATTGTTACAATTCCATAGAATATAAAGGGGGATGTCATCATATACAGACAGTGGAAAAAGGACTGTAAGGCCTAACTACCCTCCTCTTGGTAAGGTGAAGTTTATTATATAAAGGAAGATCTCTGGTCTTTGTCAGCAGACCCCATACCTTAGTGCCTTGATGGTAGCTTTACATCATAGGAACATCACAGCTCTTCTCCCTGGAGTGTGTGTCAGAACAACATGCATCCCCGTAATATCAAAGCACGAGTTTCCAGTAGCGCAGCTGTGTTAGCATGTTTTGTCTAGATGCTAGGGACTGACCAGAACAGAATAACAAGGGGCATTGTTTATCCACCTTGCACATTGCGTTCAGACTAAAGTCCAGGAACAGGCAGAGAACGCAGAAAGCAGACAGTTCTCATGTGAAAGGCACAGAGTCTTGCAAAACAAAGTCATGTAATTACGTACTCAAAAGCAGCATCATGGCAGCAGAGCTCATGCTAACTTAGCAATGTCGACAATGACCCTAATGGCCATATAACACTGTCAACACCAGATGGTTTCAGGAGCCTTGGTAGGGCAGTGTGATGGTTCCAGCACTGGATGGAGTAACGTCTTAATGAGATCAGTGTCTAGTCCCCAGATTTGGGTGAGCTCAGAAGTACCGGTAATGAAATGTAATTGTGTCATCCTGGATGTTTTATGGTTCTCTTTTAAACCAGTGGTGTGGCAGGATGGGATCAGGCGCACTCACTGCCATAACAGTGCAGTCGTTCATCCTAGAGTAGTGCAATGATAAGTACTTAGGTTTGTTTGTGGAATCAGCCCAGGATGGGGTGAGATGAGGCTCACTGATGGTGCACAGGCGTAGTTCGCAACACGAACAAATATGATAGTAATTCTATGCTGGATTACTTAATTGATGGCACACAGAATGCATTTAATGGCATCTGCTACAGAGAACCCTGTGTACTCAGCATGTTAGTTATACCCAGTACCAGCAGTGAAATACCTGTGGGGATTAATGCACTTGCAGGTGTGATCTGTGTGCAGTCTAGTCTCATCTTTGACTTGTCATAAAATGGCAAAGAGAGATAATGTGCCTACTACAAAGCACAAATGCAAAAAGAACAGATGATGGACGGGATGCTGAACCAATCAAACATTCACCCCCAGTCACCGATCTGGGTTACATCCATACTTTTTTTGCACGCCACGCCATTCCAGTTTAGACCCAGCCATATGCAAATCCGTCTTGACCCTGTTCCCCATGGGAACAGTCCAGCCCAAACTGCCAGGCAAGGTCCTCCCTGGACCAGAAACAAACATCCAGGGACCAGTTTCGGGGTTTCACCCCTCATCAGCCAGGTTAGCTTGAATCTGGTGGCATAGCGAGCACAGTACCAACGTCTGGGCATAACCTACCCACTTAGGGTGACAAATGCAAAAAGAACAGAAGATGCACAAAATGCTGAACCAATCAAACATTTACCCCCAGTCACAGATCTGGGTTAAATCCATTTTGTTTGCACGCCAGCCACACCATTCCAGTTTAGACCCAGTCATATGCAAATCGGTCTTGACCCTATTCCCCATGGGAACAGTCCAGCCCGAACTGCCAGGCCAGGTCCTCCCTGGACAAGAAACAAGGATCCTGGGACCGGTTTCCTGGTTTCATCCCTCATCAGCCAGGCTAGCTTCAATCTGGTGGTGTAGCGAGCATGGGACCGACGTTTGGGCATACCCTTCCCACTTAGGGTGACAAATGCAAAAAGAACAGATGATGGACGGAGTGCTGAACCAATAAAACATTCACCTCCAGTCACAGATCTGGGATAAATCCATCTTTTTTTGCACGCCATTCTAGTTTAGACCCAGGCATATGCAAATCAGTCTTGACCATGTTTCCCATGGGAACAGTCCAGCCCGAACTGCCAGGCCTGGTCCTCCCTGGACCCGAAACAAGCATCCTGGGCCAGTTTCGGCACAGTCAGGATGTAACTGTTGAAAATATTTAACATTGCAAAATATAAGTCACTCTCACATTTTCACCTGAAATCTCAACTCATTCAAGTTTTTAAGTATTCCAAAACTCGGTGCTTAATTTGAGCCTGTGGCTTCTGCTGCTCGGCACCGGCACTTAATTGTCAACACTGGCACCTATGACAAACTGCCACATGGTGGTGCTGTTTGTCTAATTTGGAGATGAGCACAACAACAGTTGTTTATTAATTCAATATACATTTAAAATTACTAATACATGCTGCCAAAGCCATTCTTATACGTTTTGGGGCCTGGAATAGTCAGAACTGTCACACTTGTAGGAGCGCAATGGTTAGTAGCTGTGTTGATACTATAATTGACAGCAATCACAGCGGCAATGGGCAGTGCAAGCGGAAGTGGCCTCCTTAAAAGGGCTTAGTACTTAGTTTTTTTACAAATTAAGCGCTGCCAAAAACGACACCATCAGAATTGGTTTATAAACCTTATTGCTTTTTCACCAAACTCTATATAAAAAATAGCTTTAAAATGTAACATTTGCCTCTCCCCTTTTTTAACATTTTCTTGGGAGCAGAACCACCATGAACACTCCTTGTCTGGCACGCTCGCTTCACATGCTCTCTAAGTTAACCTCGTCCCCAATTTTTACTCCGCACTACTTTCTAAAGTCACCTTCCGCCACTGGCACTGGTGTAGTATGTCCAGAGTGACAGCGGCATACAGTTTCAATAGTGGTGTTTGGGTGTGTGGAGCCTAGGAATGTTTAGAACAAGAACTGGTTCTGAACATGTATCAGAAGTGACCTTGCCACGTTTACCTAGGTAATTTGAGATCAGTTACATATTTTTACAGATTGATAAACAGTTCTGTACCTCGTCACAAGAGTATGTGATGATGAAATTCACTACGTGAAATATGGGATGATGATTGTGTGTTGCTTTCATTTTCTGCAGAAATGTTAATATTTAACAGGTGTTTACTCCTGAAGAAAGAGAAAATAAGCATTCTGAAATGAACTGACGTACTTATGTTCTCAATTGGACAAAGAAGAAATGTATTGTTACCAGTGTTGGACTATGTTCGATCAGTGAAGGAGGTTTGTGAGGAAAAACATTCCCAAAAATACAAAAAAACAAATGGCTATAAATGAATGATTAATTAAGATAAGCAATCGAATAAGATAAGCAATCGAATATTGATAAAATTGATTCTGTATTGTGCCTAAGTCGTCATGCACCACTGAGTGAGCATAACTATGATACGCTAGTTTTAGGCATTCATGCGTACACCCAGGTGCCAATTAGTTTTATAGACACTTCTTGTATTCATGCATATGTGTTTTGTCAAGTGTTATAGCAGGGGATTCATGTATAACACAGTTCCAGTGGCGACTCCTCCACTAAGGCGGAGGAGCGTCGCCTAATGCTTCAGCTGCAAGCTGAATGCAAAAATAAAATGATAATAACGTTTGTTATTATCATTTTGTTTTTTGCATTCAGTTTGCAGCTGAAGCCAGGTGGGCGAGGCTGGGCTCCCGGCACGTCAAAGGGGTAGGAGTGGTGGCAGCAACTAAAGTGCGCATGACGCTTGGCCCGCTGTCTCGGCCGGCCAAAGCGCCATGCGCACTTTGCATGTTCTCCACGCAGGCTGTTTCACAGCCTGCGTGGAGAACATGCACAGCCTGCCAGCCCCTGTCTGAGCGCCAAACCACGACGCTCAGACCAAATGGACTGGCCAGGGGATTCTGGAAGGCTGTGTGCTTCCTGCCGTGCAGAGAGGAGGACGGATAAAGTAGAGGCGGTAAAAAGGTAAGTCCTTTTTCAAAAATTATTTCCCCCCCCTCCCTCCCTCCGTCCCCCAGGCCCCCGCCCACCACCCCTGGTCAGTAGCAGCCGCTACTGCACAGTTCACAATAATAGTGCATGCAAGGAAGCAGCATGCATGGACCTAATTGAGAGAGAAAGAAGTGTTTGTGTCTCCTCACAACACCAGTAGATTTTGCGTTATATGGACCGGATCCAGGCAAATATCATAAACAGCTCAAGTGTTACTTACATGGAAGCACTAACTTCTAGTGCCGTCCATAGAGACTGACAGCAACAGGCACTCTGTTGCTAAGTGTTAAAACAATGTTGTTTCTCTGTGTGTATAGCTAGATGAATGACTCCAATACTAAATGTGCCTGTCCACCACTAACATTTAGTCAATGGTCCCAATTTTCAAAATGAATTTTGTAGTTCTCCAGTAGTACCAATCACATTGTCCAAAATTCTGTTCAGAAGCATACATGTGGAAACCTCCGCCTCAGCCTTTCCAATCTATGAACTCCGCCCATACTAAAATGTCCTGCGTTTTTCAGGGGTCTTTTCATTGGTAACTCATATATAAGAGAGGTTTTGGTCAATACAATTGGCAGATCTTTACTGTGACATTGATTTTTCTCAAGTAAGAATTTTTACTCATGAACAGCACTAGTACAATAGTATTAAAGACCTTGTTGGCTGGCCCCTCTCATGAACGCTGTATTGCATAAGCATAATACTTCACCTGTCCCAAATGACTAGGGGAGAAGGTGTGACACTCTAGGCCTGTATTATTATGGGCAACAAAAGGGTACTCTACAGAAGAGACCAGGAGGAGATTTAGCTTTAGTAGTCTAGCTGTGTAAAACTCATGACAATGAAATTCTCCTTTTTCTAGACTCACCTTAGCTGCCGTCCGCTGTAAATTTTCTCTTCCTATGTATGAAGCTCTTTGGAGGATGCTCCGCTCCTGTTTTGCAATAACTGCTGTTAGAGTACTCTTGCAGCTCTGGAATTGCCTCAACAATTCATTCACATTTTCACATTGCTCTCGGCTTGCAGGGGAAAAAACACATTTGTTATATGATATGTCTTGTTTACTTCTCATAATCACACTTCATTCTAATGTATTTAATTCTTCTCACCTATAAGCATTTTTGGATATTCACCTAATTGTATCACATTTGCATGCTATCTGCTTTCACATGTTGGAATTTTTTAATCTCTATGCAATTTTTCAATCTAATGTCAATACACAATCATAGGTTTGCTTTTAATATTCCACTAAAACAATACTTTATATTATTGGGATTTCAATTAATTTTAAGGCAATATCCAAACCGGACAGACATCACTTACCGATTTAATAAATGTCCAAGGCTTTAATGGAAAAACAAGATCCAATGTTACAAATTGAATAAAATTTCAAATGTGTCAGTTACGGTTGTTTTTAGCATTTTGTCCTTATTTTCTAACTGCCCAATTCTTTCAAATGATTCAGTAAGGTCCGTTATACGTCTTGCTACTCTCAATAGCACAGACACAGTCCACCAGACTACACTAACAAACACCCCTACCACAAAGATATTTGTAGTTGCAGTTAAGGGTGTGTAAAGTTACTAGTTGGAAGGGCTCAATGTAATTCAACTTCGAATGCTAATAAAAGCAGGTTACAGAAGATATCTCTGCAATGGTACTATGGTACCATAACTTTGTTGTCAGAATAATTAACATGTATGCATATTGTCCTAAATAATATTGAAAAAATATTGACCATTGGACTTATTAATAGAAAATCCACATCCAAATGAACAATACTGTTAGAATATGATATTTAGTCCACAATGTTTATGTCAGACAATATGTCTGCATACGATATTTTGGACATACAACCGCAGAGGTTAGGGTCAGCAGGAAAAGACGAAGTACCCAAAAATCAGGAAGGATAGGCCAAGACATTGCAGCCAGCCTTTGTAGGAAAGTGCCCCCCTTTTTGCATGGTTGCCTCACACTTTTTGCCTAATGTTGATGTACTTTGACTGAGTGTGCCCTGGGTTCCCCCCAACCAGGTACCCAGGGCTTATGTTCTTTCCCTAAACTGCACTGTTGCAAAACACAATTGGCAACTCTCTGGCCACATGTAAGTCCCTTGTAAAAGGAACCCTAGGTACCAAGGGCACTGTGACTAGGGAAAGCCTCTAAGGGCTGCAGCACCTATTGTGCCACCCTTAGAGGCCCTGTACCTTTAGACACACACACTGCCATTGCAGGCTGCGTGTTTTGGTGCAGAGCAAAGTGAAGAGTCGACATGGCACACATCCCTGTGTGCCACACCTACAATCCACTGCAATGGCATAGGTAAGCCACCGCTCTAGTTGGGTGCACTATACCAGTGGGGAGAGTACAGGTGCATGAGCCCTGTGCCGCTACTGTGTCCAAGTCCACTCTTAAACATTGTAAGTACAGTAATGCCATAAAGAGTATATGGTCTGGGAGTTTGTCATTACGAACTCCACAGCACCATAATGGCTTTACTGAAAACTGGGAAGTTTGGTATCAAACTTCTCAGCACATTAAACCCACACTGATGCGAGTGTAGGATTTAATGAAAAATGCACTCAGAGGGCAACTTAGAGATGCCCCCTGAAAAAGGACCTAACTCTAGCGTCCGGGCTGAGTGGCTGCTCACCAGCTGCCACCACCAGACATGTTTCTGGACCCCTGGGTCAAGAGCCTGCCGCTCTAGGGGTCCTGAAACAAAGTACATCCTGGGACGAGGTGCCAAGCCTCCTCCCCCAGGATGGGCTGGGTCCACAAAGGGGAAGCTTCAAAGGCTTGCCGCCTTTGTGAGCTACCCCAGTCATTTGCGGCTCCCAGCAACTGGCCCCCACTGGTTCCGGCCCCCACTTTTGGGTGGGAGAATCGGGGGGAAAACCAAGTTAGGAGGAGAGGTGTGCCCACCTTTGCAAACCCCACCCCTCAGGTGGGGGAGGCGAGGTGAAGCACAACTCTCAGTCCCTGCCATCTTGAAGATGGGGGGACCCAGCCAACCAGAGTGAGGCTTATCCCCCCTCCCACTGGAGGGTGGCATAAAAGGGGGTGTACCCACCCCAAGGAAGGGACCCATTGGTCCCAACCTGTACCTACCTGTAACGCCCCTAAATTTAGTATTTAGGGGCAACCCTGAACCTTGCCTCCTCAGACAAGAAGAATCAAGAAGAAGAAGAAGAGGAGGACACCAACTGACTTGGCCCCAGCCTGTCCGGCCTGTCCTGAGCTCGACCTACTACAGCGAAATCCCGATGTGTCCTGCAGCAGCAGCCCCAAGAACCCAGATGTCCTGCCCTGCCTTCCCAAACCAGACTTTGTCTCCCATGAGCAACAGATTTGCTCACCCATAGACTCTGGCTCTGGCCAAATCCGTGAGTCTGCACCACTCTGCACCCGACGCCCACAGCCCGAGTTCGAGTGGCCCAACACCACGAGGAGGTCTCCCCAGCGATCCTGACCTGGGAGTAGGTGATCCCTGACCTACCTCAAAAATCTGACCGATGCCTGGAGCCCCTTTCTAGAGGATCCCTGCGACAGGATCCGGTAAGAAGAATCCGATGTCAAAAGACACCCTGCACCTGACGTCCCACGGCCTAGGGTGGCCCAACCGACGGTATCCCGGCATGCCAACTTACCTCTCCAACCGGTGGTCGCCTCCAGAAGATTTTCGTCCCAAGCCTGCAGTGTTTGTTGCAACCGGAGAATCCCAATTGGAAACAACAGGGCACCCGATGCCAAAACAGCACCTTGCACCCGGCCACCCCTGCGCCGCTGTGGGTGCACCTTGTGTGCTAAATCGGATCCCCCTTTGCCCTTTCCCTGAGCCTAAGTCCAGGAGCTTTGTTCCCACAACCTTGTGGCCTGCTCGTGAGCAGTCACCAACCAGAGGACCCCTACCCCCATTGGATAACGTTGGGCCTCAGCACTTTGCACACTGCTGCCCTAGTGCCGCTGAGCGTGCTTTGAGAGTGCATCCTCCTCCCTGGGGGAACCCTGGTTCTAACCCCAGAAAACCAACTCCCAATGCTAAGTACCTACTGTTAAGAAGGTAGCATTGTTTTCTCCCATAGGACTGCATTGACTGCTTTCTTGTGAAAATTGTTTTGTGTGGAGTTGGTTTGCATGAAACCTTAAGAAACTACAAA
The DNA here is from genome assembly GCA_963921515.1 of Calotriton arnoldi. Lineage (NCBI taxonomy): Eukaryota > Metazoa > Chordata > Amphibia > Caudata > Salamandridae > Calotriton > Calotriton arnoldi. Next base: position 3,119,491 of record CAWUFW010000761.1, read on the forward strand.
AGTACAAAAACTGATTTACTTACCTTTCCTCTAGGAAATGTCCCAGTGAGATATCTAGGCATATCACACTAAGTAGATAAAGTAACTTAAAAAGTAATCTGAAAAGTAACTTGTAAAGTAATCTGAAAAGTAACTGAAGAGTAATTCAAACTGCTTTAAAAAAATGACTTACCTGTAACCAATCCAATTGCATTCAATTGCATTCAAACTGCATTTAACTGCATTATTCTTGCAAAGTGTTATTATACTTACCTGTACCAGGCCTGGCTTGGTTCTAGAAAATAAAATATAACTAAATAATATTTTGTATACAAACAAATTGGTCTGAGTTCAGTCTTTGAGTGTGTGACATCATTTCGTGCCTGAGTATGTACAATAAATGCTTAACACTACCCTCTGATAAAGCCTTACTGCTCGCCCACATTACCACAAATAGAGAGTAAGGTATTATCTACTTTAGCCTCTGCCTACCTTTGGGGTTCCACTGGACTCTGTGCACACTATACCTTACTTTGGTATAGTATTACAGAGCCAGCTTCCTACAGCCTTGAAGTAGTAGGGGGGAGTTTGACTAGTCTTAGTTACTACTTTTCTAGGTCAAATGCCTCAAGTTAGAGGCAAAAGCATATTTAATAAGTGGAGCTGGAAGAGCGGGAGGAGTGTGAAGGGACTATGCAGAGGAAATCAGAATGGAAGTTAACTTGTGGAGACGTATGTAAAAGCTGTTTTGGAAAGGCTCACAATTCAGAAAGGAGCTTGGCTAAGATTGAATAATATGAGAAATCAATGCCATGCAACTGTCCCAATTGATGCACACAAAAGGTGATGGGAGGAATTCTTGCAAAAAGGCTAACCGGAGGCAATTGCTCAAAGCAACATTACAACCTATTGCTTTTCACCCATGAACCACTCTTAACAAAGGCCCACCTTACACAGATCTGTACAGATCCTGTTCGTCATGGAAACAGTCCATCCCAAACTGCCAGACAAGGCTGCCTCCAGAAGGGACCACAAAGAACCCCAGAGCGGTTTCAAACCTGTTAGGTCTCATCAGTGAGGTATACCATAAAGGTTGTTTATTTTATGGGTTCACAAGCCACCATGCGTTGTTCCAGAACAAAGTGTTCCTCCCAAACAGAATGACCTTCGTCTTCTCTGTGTTTAGTTTAAAACAGTTTTCCTGCATCCAGACTGCAACATGAGTCAAACAGTTGTTAAAATTATTAGCCACTGTAATTTCCTCATCCTGGATTGATACGATTATTTGCATATCATCTGCATAGGAAATGGCCGAGAATCCAAAGGATTGAATAAGTTGCACCAGGGGAGTGATATAAATATTAAAGAGCATGGGAGATAAAGAAGACCCTTGAGGCACCCCACAGGGCAGAGAGAAAGCAACAGATTTAAAATTGTTCATCTCCACTGTTTGTTCCCTGTTAGTCAGAAAGGAGCTTAATTGGGCTGCCTATACCAAATCTCTGTAGCTGGTTTATAGGAACCTCATGGTTCACGGTTCACAGTGTCAAAACGTGGCTGAGAGGTCTAGGACACTGCCTTGCCTCCTTCGTCCACCAGCCTGCGGATCGCCTCTGTGATGAAATGAATATGTTTTTGCTATTTTGTTCGTGCATTGTTCTATGTAAGTTAGCATTCGCGGCACCATTTTATGTTTAGCCGCCATTTTTTAATCTTGCCATTAACTGCGTATTCCCTCCTTGAGAAGCAGGCTGTGGAAAGTTTCATTTCTCCAAGGTTAGGTCTTGCTCTGCTAATGAATACACTGTTCTTATTAGCGCATACCTTTCCCACTAGATAGAGGCCTGCTCCCACTAGTCCAGCAATGGGCACTGGCAGAACGACCTTGGTATAGAGATAGTGTGTGCCCGGTCTCAGGATCGAAACTTATCCTTCTGTACCTCCTTCGTGTAGCTGTCTCCATCTGGAAATTTCCAGTCTGGGCGTGCCTTCTTTGGTTCTGAATCGTACATAATGTATCAACATGTTTTCTGATGTCAGACCCTCTGCAGCAATCCCTAGAGACTGGGCAGATTGGGCTCCGCTCGAGTGTACCTGAATAAATACTTGGTTTGTATTCTCTACTGACTGACCGACTCTTCATTTGTATGGAAGGCTGAGAGGTGGTCGCAAGTGACCTGGGTGGCCCTAATTGGGTCACTTTCTTTATCTGTAGCAACCACTAGGGCTGATTCAGTACTATGTTTCGGCCTAAAACTGTGTTGGGAGGGGTTCAGAATGTTGTTGGAGTCCAAATAGACTGTAAGAACCTCATTTAAAGCCTTTTCCAATATTTTCGCAGGCAAAGGCAGGAGGTGAGAGATTGGACGATAATTCTTAGTCACTGTGGGGTCCAGTGAAGGTTTTTTTTAAATCGGAAGAACCGAAGCCTTTTTCTAGGCCATCGGGTAATGGCCTGACATCAGTATGCTATTCAATAATCTTGTTAGGTGGACTGAGATGAAACCAGGGACCAGATGCAAAACAAAAGTCAGACATAGTTCGAGGGAGATCCAGGTTTAGTGGATTCAATTAGTCTCACTACTTTACCCTCCGTTATAGGGGAGAAGTTATTCAAACCATCTGGAGAGACCGTGCTGCCCTTCGTTTCCAAAGGAGAAGTCTGAGATAGGCAAGCAGATACATCTGGTGGGCTGCAAAATCCTCCTAAACACAGTTAGCCTTACTTGGAAAAAAGTCTGCTAATTCATTACAAAAAGTTTGATCTGGGATAAGGGTTTTTCCCTGATCACAATCAGAGAGATTGGTAACTGTTTTGAACAATTCTGAGGTGGAGTTTTTGGCCACCTTTATTTTATCCGAAAAATATTGCGTTTTCACTAGTGACCAGAATGGTTGAAAACATTCATGTATTGTGGTCCTCTGAAGAGGACGGTATAGAAACATTTTAAAGCAAGCCTAGCGACACATTAATGAAAATGAATTGGAACTGGGAGTGATATTTGTTCTACAGGTAATGCTCCTTTCCTGTAGGGTGTGTAAGGGAGGAGGCAAACACGCATCTCAAAGAATTTTGAAAACAATCATCAATTTAATTTCTCCCTCCAAATTCTGTCTTTAACAAAATCATAATTAAAGATTAAGCAAAATTGTTGTAGGTAAAAAGATTTAATAGGCATCTTTAAAATGTTTCAACTCACCATTCAGTTATTGAGAGCCTGACGTCCTCGCACAAAGTTTCAGTACTTCTAAAGATTTCATCAGCTTTTTCTCCTTTTATGCCCTTGAATTCTAGAAGATGAGTAACAATTTCTTCAATGCTGTCTCTTTCCTGTTCATAAGAATCCAGCTCCTTTTCCAGTTCAAGAAGTGATTTTATCCTGTTGGTTAGAGGAGATGTAATGTTATTTGAGTGTCGCATTGCAGTTACAAAGCATCATTAAAGCACCCCAATAATAAAACGTGATGAAGTAATAAAACAAATTCAGTATCCTCATTAATGATCTAATGAAAAGTAATGTTGATTAGTAAATGTACGAATGGGCATAAAGGTTTGAGTTTAGATTGATTGATGAATATGTCACTAAGGGGCCTATTACGATGGCGGTCGGATGACCGCCGCCCGGCCGGCGGTGCCAACCACCGGACCTGCGGCGGACATCCGCCGCGATCGCAAGCCAGAAAACCGCCGGTCAGATTAGGATGGCGGTGGTGACCGCGGCGGTGGGAAATTCCGACTGCCGCTTTTCTGCCGGTTGCCATCCGCACTCCTGCCCTGCGGACGGAGAAGGACCGGGATAATGGTGGCGGTGCAGGGCAGGCTCCGCCAGCACGATTATGATGCCGGCGGTAGCCAGCCTTTCCTCAGCGGTCAGACCACCATGAAAAAGGCATGCAGTGATTGTCTTCCAGGGGCCCGTTGCGGGCCCCCAATGTTTTGTGGGAGGTGTGGGTGCACTGGGGGGTACCCATGTTCCCCCCCCACATGTCCCTGTACCAGGTGGCAGGCACTGTGCAGTGCCTGCCACGCAGTGCAGGGAAATGCAGGACATGCTCATTTGGACATCGCTGTGGTGCTGCGGGCAGCAGCAACCGCCGCAATGTTAAGACCCGCGAGCCGCGGTCGGATTTCGAGCAAGGTACATCCTAATGTGACCGGCGGTTATGTCGCGGGCCTTGCGGGCGGTCTTTTCCCGTTACCATGGCGGTCGGGGAGGTTTTCCGCACGCCATCGTAATAGGCCCCTTAGTCTTCACTGTATTCATCTTGGTGCAGAGACAGAATATCAAATCAAAAATATCGAGTTGCACAAATATCGTGTTGCAAATATTGTGGGTCAGAAATATCGACAGCAAGAATATCGTGGTCAAGAATATCGACTTAAGGTAAGTAATAACGATTTTAAAAATATTGAAGTCCATCACAAGGGTCCTTCTTTTCATTGCAGGTCATTTAGTTTATCCAGCTTTTCCCTACGTTGCCATTTTTCTTATTCTTTTGCATCATTTATCCTTTTCTTGTAGGTTTAATGCTTTTGATCTGGATTGCTTCTTTTCCATCAGTTGAATATTTGTGACATGCCATGCGCTGTGTCTTTGTTTTAGCATGTTGATACTCCTGAATTTCCAATGATACATTCTTTAACATGGTTGATTTCCTCTTTCCTTTGCCCTTCCCATTTCTCTCCCTCTTTCTCTTCCTTCCTAGTTTTTTACTTCTCTTTTCCTTTATCTACGCTTGTTGTATTGTATTGTTTCAATGTGAATTTTCAACAAAAGAGATTTGAAAGAAAAAATATCGAAGTGTTTAATATCGTTTGCAAAAATATAGTTGATAAAAATATTGTTTGTTTAATACTGTTATGTATTTTAGTATATATTTTATATGTATGGGTTGTATGATTTTTTGTATCAGAATTGTTTGTATTTTTATTATATGTGATAAATGTTTAGCAGTTATTCATTTTTGTTTTATTTGAATTTTGCGTTTTAGTTCTGTAGCGGGTTGTGGCTTCATAGGGCAATAGGGTGGTAAGTAATTTAATTATATTAAATTTATTGATTATTTTTTATTTATTAATATTTGTTTGATTACGATGTTATAGTGTTAAATGTGTAAAGTAATTTATTATTAATTAATTAATAATTGGTTAATTAATTTAAATTAATTAATTGGTAATTAAGTATGGTAATTGTGTATTTAATTTTAGGTGTGTGTTGTGGTGTTTATAGGTGTTAAGGGTGGGAGGTAATTTATTTTTAATTGATGAATTAATAATTGGATGTTAATTATGGTAATTGCGTAATTATCTTTAAGTGTGTGTGTGGTGTTTATAGGTGTTAAGGGTTGGAAGTAATTTATTTTAAATTGATTAATTAATAATTGGATGTTAATTAATTTTAATTAATTAATTGGTAATTAATTATCGTAATTGTGTAAATAATTTTAGGTGTGTGCTTTGGTGTTCATAGGAGTAAAGGGTGGGAAGTAATTTGTATTTAATTAATTAATATATAGTTATTAATTAAGTTAATTATTTGATATGTATTTTGGGTTAATTGTTTATTTTTGTCTGTTGTTTTTACTTTTAAAGGGGTAAAGGGGGTATTAAATACTTTTTCATTACTTTATTATTAGTTGTTAATAGTAATAGTTTTTAATTTATAAGTAAGTTTTAATTGTGTTTTATTATTTTAATTTAGGTGTGTGTTGTGGATATCATAGTGTTAGTGTGTGTAGTCGAATGTTTTTTTTATTGATAATATTTTTTTAATTGATTATTAATTAGGTTAATTTTGGGTGAAAAATGTATTAAAAATGTTGACGGGTTTTGTCATTGGTGTGGTGTTATAGGGTATGAAATACAATAAATACATTTATGTATTAACCAATTTATTTGTTTGTAGATATGTTCTAGTTTAAACGATTTTTTAAATAAATGTATTTATTATTTTATATTATATATTATTTGTAGGTTTTTATAAGTAATTAATATTATAATATTTTTCTTAAATATATTTAATATATTTGATTTTTCATTTCTAAATATTGTTTATTTTTAAGATTTTTAATAATTTTTAATGTTTTTTATTTTGGTTTAACTGTTTCAGTGTAAATAGTAATTTTTGTCTCTTCGCTATCCAACACTTTCCCTAATGTTGCACTCACTGGAGTGGGAATAGTTATTTTTACCTCTCCGCTATCCAGCACTTTCCCTACTGTTGCACTCACTGGATTGGGAGTAGTAATTTTTATCCCTCTGCTATCCAACACTTTCCCTACTGTTGCACTCACTGGAGTGGGAGTAGTAATTTTTACCCCTCCGCTATCTAACACTTTCCCTACTGTTGCACTCACTGGAGTTGGAATAGTAATTTTACCCTTCCGCTATCCAACACTTTCTCTACTGTTGCACTCACTGGAGTGGGAATAGTAATTTTTACCCCTCCGCTATCCAACACTTTCCTTACTGTTGCACTCACTGGAGTTGGAATAGTAATTTTTACTCCTCCGCTATCCAACACTTTCCCTACTGTTGCATTCTTTGGAGTGGGAATAGTAATTTTGTTCCCCTCCGCTATCCAACACTTTCCCTACTGTTGCTCTCACTGCAGTGGGAAAAGTAATTTTTACCTCTCCGCTATCTAACACTTTCCCCACTGTTGCATTCCCTGGAGTGGGAATAAAAAATTTTACTCCTCCGCTATCCAACAGTTATTCTACTGTTGCATTCAGTGGTGTGGGAATAGTAATTTTTACTCCTCTGCTATCCAACACATTCCCTTCTGTTGCACTCACTGGAGTGGGAGTAGTAATTTTTTCCCCTCCGCTATCCAACACTTTCCCTACTGTTGCTCTCACTGCAGTGGGAATAGTAATTTTTACCTCTCCGCTATCCAACACTTTCTCTACTGTTGTCCTCTTTGGAGTGGGAATAGTATGTTTTACCCCTGCGCTATCCAACACTTTCCCTACTGTTGCACTCTTTGGAGTGGGAATAGTAATTTTTACTCCTCCGCTATCCCACACTTTTCCTACAGTTGCAGTCTTTGGAGTGGGGATAGTCATTTTTTCCCCTCCGCTATCCAACACTTTCCCTACTGTTGCTCTCACTGGAGTGGGAATAGTAAATTTAATTATTCCGCTATCCAACACTTTCCCTACTGTTGCACTGATTGTATTGGGAAATTTAGATTTAATATTTTTTAATAGTGTAATGTTTTAATTTATTATAGAATGTTTCTTTTATATTTTAAATTATTTATATATAAATATTTTATTTTTATATAATTTTAAAGTTTTAAAATAAATTAATTAAGTTAATTTGTTATATTTTGTTAAAAGGTATATTATTATTTTTTAATTAATATTAATATTTAATATATTTAATATATATTATTTTATTTTATATATATATTTAAATCTATATTTTTTACATCTATATTTTTTATATCGATATATTTACATTGATTTTTTTGTACTTACCTGTTTAGGTATGGGAGTCGATATTTTTGTAGTTTATATATTTTTCGATATTTTGAACATCGATATTTTGAACATCGATATTCTATCAGTGAACCATTGATCTTTATTGCTGAATCTAACAACCTCAAATGTTTGCATCTGTTGATAATAGAAATCACAGGATACATTAGATTAATTTTATTTTTGGCTTAACAAGGGATACCAAGGGGCTTGTTAATAGTCAAAATGTCTTTTTTTAAGGTCCAGGAAAACTCTAGTTATAAAATGTATACACAAGCAAAAGCAATTAGAAATGTGGACATATCTGTAGCTAACAAATATTCCTTGAATAAACTGTCACAAAAAGTTGAAATATTCTACCCCCACAGCTAGCTGACAGCCAATTTCCAACCTCTGATCTGTGGTCAAGGCGGTCCTATTTCACACATGCTGTAGGAAGGATCTCTTCTTGTATGATCACTCTCCCCCCACCAGATTTTGGGACTGATGCTGCTGTTTTTTTGATTCTGCAGTGCACTGTGCCTGCTGCAGTCGAAGCCCAGTGCATGTACTCTGAACCCCAAGTTTTGTGTACCCGATTGGATTATTTAATTTACCTATACGTCCCTAGTATATGGTACAAGAGGTACCCAGTGCTAGTAAGTTAAATGTCACTAGAGGACTGCAGCACTTAATTATGACATCAATACAGTGATAAAGGTGAAAATGTGACTCTAGGCCAGCCACTGCAGCTTAGTTGGGCTGCGTTAAATCTGCCAACTCGACATGGCAATATAAACCCCTATAAACCCTTTTGCCAGGTCAAAACCTTCCTTTTTAATATTAGTATGTCACCCCTAGGGAGGGACATAGTAGCCCACCAGGCAGGGTGCTTAATATTAAAAAGAAGGGCATGTTCCATTGGTGTTTAACATTACATGGCAGTGAAAACATGAAATTGTTGTTTTCACTGTAGCAAGGCCGGTGGTCTCATTGGCTAACATGGAGTTTCACTAGCCACGGCACTAAGTGCTAACTTCCATTTGAGACCACCAAAGATATTACTCCAAGGCATCAAATTAATTGTTACATTAAACCTGAATCAATGCTGAGATCGGATTCAAGGTAACCTAAATAGGAAGGTGACTTTAGAAAGTCACCACTTTGTTGCCCAAACCTCCGGTAGCCTTTCCTGTCTGTTTGCAGCTGATCACCTGAGACAGCATGCCCCCCGTTTAAAGTGTAAAGTACTCCCAGGACGAGGGATCATATAGAACTGTTGATGGGAAGAGTGGTGACCTCCTCCAGCAGGATGACTACTGGGAGGTAGGCACTGATGGCCCAGCTTCAAAGCAACACACCTCGACAGTGAAGCAGAGGGCAATCACACCTCGACAGGCCTGCTCCTTTGTATAGGTAGACATGCTGACATCTCTTCCAGATGAAGAAAACCTGTTTCTGAACCGGTTTTCCAGGTTAAGTGGCTCATTATGCTGTGGATACCCCAGGGGTGTGCCCAGGGCTCCTCAAAGGGAAAGGCCTACACATCTTGGATTTGGGTAGAAAAGGGCATCTTGGGATTGGTGTCCAAACCCCCATAAAGTGATCTAAAGTGTGAATGGTTGCCTCGTCTGAACTATTGCCTCATTGGCTAGTTAGTCCTCTTCTCCCACAAACGTGAAGATGGCATAAACTGGCACCCCAGACACACAGTCCTCAGATCACTTCTGCATTGGAAACAAGAGAGAAGAAGGACAGCTCTGCTGTTCCATAGACCCACCAAAGAGAGGCTGCACCAAAGACTGGATTGCACCTGCTGCACCTGAAGGACACACAAAAAGATCTGTGCCTGCTGTGCTCACTCGTAGCAAAGAGTTCCACTTGTGTCAGGACTGAAGAAGTGAGCCCAAGGGCTATTCGGCTAGCCTCCTGTTCAGGACCCTCAAAATCTAAGGAAACCTGCACTCCTCGAGAGCACAGCTGTCGAGGAATACCTGTCCTCCACTGGAATCAGAAGTGCCTTCGGGTCGACCGAGTCCTGAACTTTCAGATGTGTCCCAGAGTCAATGGGACAAGTAGCCAACAACAAAGTGGACCCTGGCCATCAGAAAGAAAGGTTTGCTTACCTGTAAGCAACCACAGAGATTGCTAAAACGTGGAGACCAGTTCACCAGTGGCGACTGGACCTGCACAGGCCTCCACTGCTCCTTCTTGTGAGATTGAGTCCTGAGACCAGAGGTGACCCCTGACCCTCGTGGACACCAGGGTGGCCCCAGGAACACTTGCTGCATCTTTTCAGCGTCCTGTATCACCAACCTCAGGACCACTTCTTGGCTGGACTGAGGTAAATGACAAAAGTGCACTTTGGACTCTGAGACTGCTGGACTCAACAGGTAAGTGTCTTTCTGGACCTTCGTGGTCCATGTGACTGGCTCCCGACTCATTGTGGCCCATCCAAGTAAAGAGAACCCATTCTTTAAAAACTGCTTAACCACTTACAACAATTTATTGCATTTCCTAAAAGTGAACTACACCGATTTACTTGCCTTTGATAAGTCATATCTCTGGATTCCCTCAATAGATATTTGTTGTTTATGTGTCAATTTTAAGATACAAATAAAAAATATTTTTTATAAATTGGTGTCAGATTTTTATTGTGTTTCTTACTTATTGACTGGTCTGATTATTCTTAATGGTTTACACTTGTTCCTTTGATTAAGCCTTACTGTTCTGTGCCACAGCTACCCAGGACTGAGCTAAGAGTTTTATTAAAGAAACCTATCTGGACCCGATAAAGATTGCACCATTATTAAAAAGAAACCACATTCTTCAAAAATAGAGGATGTATGTCTTTACTGGAAGACATTGTTTGGCCTTATTTTTCCTTAGAGTGTTTCGTAGTGTGTTCATGTAGACATTTCTACATATACCGACTGTGCTGTTCACAACAGTAAACACAGGTGCGCACCCTTATTTTTAAAGTCAGGTGATTGCACTGATTATCATAATGTGTGCTTCAGAATTACTCCATGTCTTGCAATTACTATGCACATGCATGTAGTAGTTCGTGAAAGCAAACACCACTTTCAAAGTCTCTACCAATTATCGTAAATGGTTACAGATCAAGGTAAATTCTAACACTGCGGTTCATGAATGCCACAAAGTGATTACAGAGGCTTTACAGATGCAGTTATGATAGCCCACATATGATTTTCTGAACCTCAAAAGGTTTAACCCAAATATCTCACACATATCTTTGCATGTCAAGTTTTACATTCTTTAGGTTTACAATTTCCAAAGCGTAGACATCATCTAAGGGTAGTGAGTCACCATAGATTTCATATCCATACAACATAATGTACAAGATTATACAAAGAAAAGGGAAAAAATTGAATCCGAGAAACAGACACAGGAAATTTGATGTAGCTCATGATGATGATCAAGGTCCTGCTTGTTGAATCTGAATGCACTGAAAGATATATCAGGGTTTTGCATGCTTGGTATTCTTGCACAATAGTTAAAACATCTAAGAGCTCTCTGTCCTTGTCTTAAAGCCAACGCTGGGACTGACATGCCTTCAATTGATGGTTCAGGTTTTTCATGCCCCTATCTATTTTCGTGACACATTACGTACACTTTGGAGTTTGGTAGCTAGCATCCAAGAGTCAAGGGACAATTGTACTTTGGTGTCAATCACCATGCCTTTAATGTTTCTTGTAATAAAAGATACAAATAATGTAAGTGATTTAAATAGTAAAAGGAAACTCTGGTCAAGTGTTTTTTCTCAGTGGCTCTTTTACTCTAGTGGTCTTTTGGGAACATTTTCAATTACTATTGCAATAAATACTTTAAAACAAAGGTAGCCAATAAAAAGTATTTACTACATATAACACATAGATATATTTCAGGGCGGAAAGTAAAGTGCTAGTATTCATCATGCTCACACAAAAAACAATCGACTTGGGTCAGCATAGCTGTTCTGGGTTCACAAATGTAGATATACTACACAGTCTCTTGGAATTAGAGAAAGGAATAAGTCAGAAGTGCAACAAAGGACTGGCCCATTAATTGCACTCAGTTGAGGGCAGGGGCAGAAAAAAGTCCCCTAGGTCCAGAACAAACTGCCAGGAGAGTGAAGTCAGTGGTTTCCCGGCAGCATAAACCATCACAGTACTGACAGGAGAATCAATCGATTGCTGCATAAACTTTGCCAATTAATAACAAGATACATTAATTTTGGAGGAAGAGTTAATATCACCCATTTTACTGTGTGATCACAATCAGCTAGGGACCCTGCTCATTATATGTTTGTAAACATGGCTTAACTAATCAACATTTCTGCAACATCATAGTTGTGCTGCTGTATTTTTTGCTTTCAGATTAATGCTGATATTCTCTGCCATTTAGTGATCATAAGCAGCATGTAGTATGCATAGTCAGGGACCCTGGTTTTACAACTATATTGCCTTACGGTACTGTTTTGTTCGGCGCTACGTTTTGGACAGTTCCTATTGTTTGAAATCTCATTTGTACCATAAACTTGAGTTTTTAATGAAGTGTTGTGTACTCACAGATCTTGCTGGTCATTCCCATCTTTATTGCAACTGTGATAAGTGTGCTGGTCTGTATTTGGACTGGCCCTACACTACATCACTTCAGGTAAGCCATGACCAATTGTCAACATCTACCCAGAGAGTTAAGGTGGCTCAGAAAGTCCAGCTCTGCATTTCAGACACAGTACCCAGTGTCGTGGTTAGTGCAGACTCATTTTTATAGTGCTTGGCAACCCCTGCGAGTGTGAGCAGGACTCAAAATGACTAGGAGCCTTACCAGTCATTACATGCCATGTTCCATGCTACCATTCCTAAGGATTGTGTCTTATCCATCCTTCTTTACCCCACCTCAGGGAATGGGGGCATTCTGCATATTCTTTCATGCTTCTCTGCACTAGCTGCAGTTGGTTTAGTACGGTGTATGTTGAGAAGTGCAGATACTTGTGGAAAAGGCATTCAAAATGATTGTGAACCCCAAAACTCTTACAACAGTGTAAATTGACCATTCCTCTGACACTACAATGGAGATGGCTCTAGGTGTTACTTAAAAAAGCTGACAAATATGTATATTTTGCAGAAAATATACACCTGCACATGGCATCACTGCATGCAAAAAGCTGTCAGTCTAGTAAAATATTGCATGCATAGATTTATTGTCTTCCAGGCGTAAGTCACCATGATGACACTTTGATGATGGAACCTTCTCATTAAATCTGGTGTGGAAATAAGTTATTGCATTGGTAAATGTGTAAAGCACCAAAAGCAGAGAACACTGCATCCAAGAGCTGTCTTGCAAAAACACATGGTTAAATATGAAAATGACTTCTGCAGAGATGTAGACCCATGCAAAAACAGAGAGAAAAGACACTTACCTTAGTTGGACTGCGTGAATTGTGGGATCTTTCAAGCCTATCTTCCCTATCCGATTACTGATATCTTGAATATTCTTTAAGAGTTCATCATGCTTTGTGAAAAATGATTCCTGCAGCTCCCTCTGTTGCAGAGCATCTCCTTGTTCCTGGATAGATTGCTGAAGTTGTTCTAGCTTTTAGAAAACTTTGCTACAAGTTTTTCACAAGAAGTGCTTCCACCGCTCTCTGGATCTTCCAAGCTGATATCTACAGTTTCCAGATCCTCATCCAAACTTTTTGCTTTGTCTCTCATCAAAGAAATGTAATCCTTTAAGGCTTCTACTTTCAGTTTCTTTTCCTCCAGTTTGACAAGATCCACTGCTGGAAGGTTTGCTGCTTTCTCGACTGCCATTTTTGACTCATTTACTGATAATAAAAAACGTTCAAGTCCTTTGAGGATGGTCTCACTGTTGTGCATTTTATTGCTTGTTTCTTCACACTGTTTCTTATACTGCTGTGCAATGTTACGTGCAGCTTCAAAATCGACTGGGTCAACTTCATCTACTACCGAAATATCAGAGGTCTCTAGTTTATTACATATGTCTATCTGATCTTCTAGAGAGCTTTGTACATCCTAAAATATAAAACATACCAGAGATAATAGCAACAAATAAATAGCGAGAATGTTTTTTTAAATGTTTTTACAGTTCACTCTTAGAAAAAGGAAGTACATAAGTACATTGGATTTTAGTAAAATAAAATGTTGTTTCTGAAACTGTGATCTCCTATTCTTGTTAAGTCTAAAGTGCACTGATACCTTCAGAGGTAAAAATACTGGTACATCTAAATTATATATTAAATAAATAAATTGATCAACTTGCTTGCTCATTTTTTCGTCATTTTTACAAGCGCTTTACACATGTAGTAATTTCTGTCCCATGTTTTTTGGCTCTCCACCATGTTGTACCCCTTTCCATTTTATGGGTTCTATAGTCCTCTCCTATAGCGTTCTTGGTGATTTTAGACAACACCTATAATGGCCATTAATCATCTTCAGACACTGATCAAGGTGGTGCTTATGCAATATGAACATAAGGTGATATCAACACATATCATTTTTTTTGTCTAAATCTGACACAAGTGTACTGATAAAATAAATCTCCCAATGCATACATACTCAGCGTCAGAGTGTGGCACTAGACTGAAATGTCATCACGCATCTCTTAAGAAGAAAATGTCCCCTGGATGGTATAAAGATGCGTCAGACAATGATTGAGTATGGGCTGGCTACAGGGACCCAGTTAGGCCCACTGAGCAAAGTACCTTAAATCCAGTTTTTGGATCCTGCCCTGGATCCAGACACACTACAGGTGGGTATGCAGCCCTCAGTGTGGGGACAGGATGCAGCTTTTTCAGGTTTAAGTGAGGCTGGGTCCAGCTCCTCCCTCCCATCCTGCCAGGATGGCCCATCAAGTCACACCTAAGCTCCCATTGTGTGTGGCTGTCTAGGGGGAATACACAAAGCCCAGCTGTCACCCACCCCAGACATGTGAGCAAAGACAGGCAGCAGGTACCAAATGGCTATTTAAGAAAATGCCAACCCTCTAAAAGTGGCATTTTCAGAATTTCAATTTAAAATCCGATTTCACCATAAGTTTGGATTTTGAAATGTGATTTCAGAGACCCCAGACTTGAAGGGATTTTCTCATCCCAATTGGAAACAGCACCGGTAAAATGTAATACGGTTGTTGCAATATTATCCTATGGGAGAGATAAGACTTGCCGAAGTGAAAAATGACTTTAAGAGTTTTTTCATTACCAGAACATGTAAAACTTAAAAGTACATATCCTTCCATTTAAATACATTGCACCCTTCCCTCTGGGTTGTCCAGTTCTTACCTTAGGGGTGACTTATACGCATAAAAAGGGAAGGTTTGGACCTGGCAAAAGGTTTATTTTGCCAGGTCGACATGGCAGTGTAAACTGCACAAACAGGCTTTGCAATGTCATGCCTGAAACATGGTTAGGAGCTACTTAGGTGTGTGGCACAATAAGTGCTGCAGGCCCACCAGTAGCATTTAATTTACAGGCCCTGGGCACATGTAGTGCGCTTTACTTGGGACTTATAAGTAAATTAAATATGCCAACTGGGGATAAGCCAATGTTACCATGTTTTAAGCATAGAGCACATGCACTTTAGCACTGGTTATTAGCAGTGGTAAAGTGCTCGGAGTCCTAAGGCCAGCAAAAACAAATTCAGAAAAAATGGAAGAGGAAGGCAAAAGGTTTGGGGTGACCCTGAAAATGGGCCATTTCCAACACTTAGCCCAAGCTGCTGTGCCCAAACTGAGAAGTGCGGCATGTCCTGAGCTGCTGCACCCGATCTGAGAAATAGTGTGAAACCTGATCAGCTGTTCCCAATCTCAGAGGTGTGACATGACCTGTGCTTGAAACGTTGAAGATTTTGATGTTTCGTGAGCTCTTGCCCCAAATTGTGAATCTGTGTCATGACCCCAGCCATTGCACATGCCCGCATCACAGTATGACCCAGAGGTGCAGTGCAACCTAGACCACAGCGTCACCCAAACAGTGGACCTCAGAGGCCTGTAACAGGCCTCCATTTCTGTCTGAGTCTGGCCATGTTAGGTTGCACCAGTCCAAACCCAATCAGCCTGGGCATGGTTTCAGCTAGCACCCACAGTATGAGCCATTAAGAGGATCCAGCTCTCCCCTATGCAACCATCCCTGATCACAGCCACATTGCCAGGCAGGTCCACTGAGAAGACCGAGGAAGAATACAGGCTTGTGCTCATCTCAGTAGTGGGTGAGCAGGTGAGCCCCAGAGGAGCCGGGTAGCTGCAGAAGTAGTGTTCACCCCCATCACGGACTGTGAGAGACTCGTCGGTGAGAACCAAGAGAGACCCATTTAATACTGTGCACTTACAGTAAAATAAGGGGTTAATCTGCACTTGAGCCTACTCACAGCAATTACTGACCTGGGTTGGGAACCACCCAGTCCTCGGCTGGGGATGGGGAAGAAGAACTTAGTGGAATGAGGCACTTACCCACTGTAAGTGCCAGGACACTAAATTGGATCATGTGTGTGACTTTATGTATAGTATTAAGTTCTAGTGTGGATCAAAAATAGTTTTCTTCATTAAAGTCAAGCAGTGGCTTGGACTAGCAGTTATTGAACAGATGAGTTTGTTGAATGTTGAGTGCTGATCTTGAACACCGGCAAACTACTTCCATGAAAACCCTGTGACTGCACACCATCAATACTATTGAGAGTCAAATGCTGAAGACGTACTTGGCACAATTTGCAGAGACGCCCCAAGAACATCAGAGGCAAAAAACCTCAAACCCCCCTCATGGTTGAGGCCCAATATGCCCTGCTTGGCCTGTGGCAACCCAAACGGGGTCTGCGAGAATACCATTTATTTCCTCTTGGTGAAATACTTAAGAGTATTTTCAGCTTTTCAGATTTTTTTGCTATTTAGAGTGGCTCTCCTCCATTTTTTAAACATTTCCAGCATGAAATACCTAATTACACCTTTGTATTTTAATATACACCTAGCAACCCATAATTTGATGTGCTTTGTATTTTAATTTCTTTTAGAATCTTTTTATAAGGTTTTGTGTATTTCTGCGTTTACAATCGTTGTACAGGATCATATGGGCAACATGACATGCATAGGAGTGGCTCTCCCCCCATAACCTGCAATTAAATTCCACATGTCAGGAGATGTCAGTCCACACTTTTATAGTATATAGCAAATTTCAAGGAGCACAATGTGTCAGTCAATTGTGTCGGGGGAAGACACTCTGGAGTGGTCTGCCACTTAGCATTAGCACAGGCAAATTATTCAGCCTTTAAGTAAGAGTTTGAAAGCTCTGCTCTATTCTGTGTCTTTTAGATGATCGATTGACGATATTATTGTACTTATTTCTGACGGTTTTTCATTTTTTGTGGGTTTGTATTTCTGTATGGTTATTTATGCTGTCTGTTTTGACTAACAGCTGGGCATATATATGCTTTTCATATGCTACATAAGACATTTCAATTCTTCAGAATTAATTTGACATTATCAATGTTGGCTTGTTAGGTACTGAACCAAATTAAAAGAATGATTCTGAACCTTGAATAATGGCCATGATTACTAATGACACCCTAATATGCCAGGTTACTAATGGGTGTCTCCAACTCAGACTTTTACCTCAGCAGCCAGTTATTTGTCCATCTGTCTCCATTAGATCAAAACCACTCTATTTGAGGCAATGTTGCCCTTTATATTCAGACTGACCTGGGACACCACTAGTCTGAACTTGAGTGCCTCTGGATTTAAAAGGCACACATTGCCCAAAGAATGTATGTGCCCTAGTTCCAGCTCAGACTGAAGCATTATGAGGTACACATGCCCTCATCAGAAGGGAATTCCAAGTACTGCATAGTGTCTTCCAACTAAGGAATATTAAAGAGCCATGCTCTAAGTGTTGAACTTTGCTGAAATGATTTGCCCTGTACCATGCATACAGATTAGCAGGGTCATTTTGGCCTGCAGTCCCAAAATCTGCCCAGGTACAAGAGAGCCAAATATGAACCACATGAAATAAATTGTCATGATGTTATATGCTTGACACCATACAGTGCCCAATTTGCATGAAAATATGTGCAAGGGCTAAAGGTGTTCTTAGGAACCTTCCCCAGTGTTGCTGAATGCCAAGGGTTGCCAAATATCACGTTTGCCAAGTCTTAATTCTACTTCATACTTCTTCCTCCACCTTGCACGTCTGGTCCATTTATCTCACTCTTGTAGGTTATTTTTCATCCCTGCTTTCTTCCTATGGCACTGTTATCATATGTTTTCCAATCTTGATATTCTTTTGTATTTTACCCATTTTATGTCATTCTCTCTCTTGTTCTGAGTTAGTGGCTGGGTGGATGCCCACCGGCTACCACTGGCACAAATCAAGCACGGAAAATATATAGAGCCAACATCAGACGGGCATAGGAGTTGTTGGCAGTTGATCATCATTATGTGAAATAGTCTCACTAAGAGATGGTTACATATAAAATCATGCCTCTAGGATTGACACAAATAAGTATTAGCTATGTGAAAGCAAATGAGGAGCTTGAGACTAAGTAAGATATAGGTTCTACAACAGTAATAACACCAGTACATTAAATGAGTCAGAACTGTCATACATTTCACATTAGCTATAAAAAAAAGTTTGTTTTCAGCACTCCCAATTTTGTTAAGACACAAGCAAAAATATACAAATATGACATTTAAAGTTATATTACTTGATGATAAAATACTGGTATGGTAGGTTAGTCGTGTAGCAACAATTATGTTGTTAGGTTGTGACTTACCTTGAACTCCTGCAAAATATTATCAATTTCAGTAAGGGTAAATTGTTCTACTTCTTTTTCTTCTGCTGGCTGATTTGTTTCACAAAGAAAAGAAACTTCATGCTCAATGGGTGAAAGTATATCCAAAGCCGCCATCAAAGATTTAATTCTACAGGTCCAAAATAAACAAGAAAGATATGAACTAACAGAATTGGTCTAAAAACAACATATAAAGAGCAAGCATTCCAATGTTCAGTGAACATTCCCAGTAGCTTTCATTGACTCTACAATAACACTGTAGATGACAGAAATCTGCCATCTACACTCGTTATTGACATTTGAGAACGTTAACCAGGTATTTTGCATTATTCATAAGCAAAGATTTTGAAGACAACATACCTCGGTAGCAACCTGAAACTCAAGAGTATTGCATGCCTTGCAGATCAAGGAGAAATTGCACCTGGGAAGACCAAATTTCACAAGATGGCAGACTGTCATCCGCTCCTTCTTTGGATGCATCCTACAAATCTGGAATTCACTGTCAAATGAGCTCTATCTGGTCTTCTTTCTCTCCATGTTGTTTAAAAACTGAAATCCCTCATCTTCAAAAAACTCCTCAAGAAATTCTAGTGTCTCTGATCTTGAGGTCACTAACAACTGAGCTTTTTTGGGTCTGGGTCCCCTCTTTTACTAGTATCCACCAGAAATGAAAGACCTCCACTTTACAGAAAGTCTCATGAAACTTCCGTCTCTGATCTCGCATTAACCCTACATCTGCCCCAGCCCAAGCAAATTAAAAAGGAACAGTGTCCAAAATATATTTCCTTCTTACTATTGTTTCTGGCCATTCCAGCCTCTGTTCGGGACATCACCATCACTCACTTTTACTAACCTGAAGGACATCACCAACTCTGGGCTTCCGTCCTCTTGCTACTAAATTTACAGAAGGCCAGACCCATCCTTTTCCTGCCAAATCTGTTGCAGGTTTTCCTACATCACGCTGTCTACTGCAGCCCACAGCTATTCATAACATGTCCACACTCTTGGCTCCAACAACTTCCTTTCAAGGATGGACACAGTAATTGTAAAGGATGTGGTCACAGTAACTGTAAAGGTTGGTGTTTATCTCCAGGACAACTACACACTACCGCATATCCAATACTTAAGTTCTAACCACTCTGTACCACAGAAACCACTGTACTAGATTTTGTACATAATCTCTTGTAAAGCTTATGAAGGTATGCAGAGACGTTTTAAGACAAGGGCAAAGTGGGCAATTGCCCAGGGCCTCTACCTTCTAAGTAATTTCCTGGGAAAGTGATTTTACTCCACTAATTTCTATTTTCTACTTCCACCTCTCCCTTTCTACCTTTCTCTCTACCAACCTCTACTTCTGACTCTGTCTCTCTCTGCCAAGTGTCCTCTTGTGCATTTTTGGGGCCATGTCCAAGATACATTTCATTTGTTTTTGCATGACCCTGTTTTTAAAATATAATTCAAAATTATTTAGCATTATTCAGTTTTGAAATAGCAGAAAAAAAGGCAATAAAATGGAAAGCTGTTCCGAACAAGGGGCCCCAAAATATGTTTTGCCCAGGGCCCCAAAAATCCTTAAGATGATACTATATGTATTGAATTTGGCAGCCCCCCCTGCTTGCTTTCTTCTAATTTCCCAAAACCTTAGAAGTGCCTCCACCATTTCAGGGGTAACTCCTGATTTCATACGTTACTTTTCAACCTCTATATTGATGTCAAGTCCCCCTCGCCATTCACCTACAGTGGGCATAGTTTGTGAGGCCCACTTACACTCCAGATCTGTGTTAGCGCCTATGAGGGCCAGCATACAGAACATTAGCTTGGGTCTGTGAAGGTGAACATCGTTCACCCTAGGATTATGAACTGAAGTAGCATTAGTATATCGCACATCATCATTCATCAAAGCTCTCTCAATATTAACTGCCAATATTCCTGTGCCTTGTTACAACTCCAGAGTACATGTAGTTCAGTTCAGTTCAATTTCTTTATTCTGAAAGTTCACCCTTCCATAAAAGTACATGCATATGAAGCAATCATCATAACATCAACATAGGTACATTGTCATATTATTATAAATCAGATAAAACATATCTATACATAACACTATATATTAAAAACAAGGATTAAAAGCACGAAATAGCAGCAGGTTGTTATAATAGTAAAGTGCCACGTGCCCTCACAGCATGTCTTAAAAATAAGCCTACATGTAAACATGTTTCACTATCAGACAGTTGGAAAATTGATGAGAACATTAATCCACTCTGTCTAATGTCGCAATATCTCCTTTTAAAGAGTGGAAGCAAAAATAACCTTGTGTACAGTTCATAAAATTTACAAAACAGTAAAAATGTATCATGGTTTGGCCTGACTTATTATTGCACGGGCAGAGAATAGCAGCAAAATTTGGTTGGTACCCAGAAGGAAAACACAATAAATATTTAACCATATCTGCACCAAACCTAAATAGCAGGGAACGATCCCATCTCCCACAAGACTGTTCTGAATAAACGGGTGGTAACACAGAGATACTCTGGGACAAATATGCGGTTATCAATGGTTTCCCTACTACACTATTAAGACGATTTTCACGTGCTAGGTTATAAAAAAGCTAAGGCTACTTCCCTTTTGTTAAAGGTAGGGCATCAATCTCTCATTGTAAAAGTCGCTCCATACCGATTGTCCCAAATTCCGATTTAATATATGCCAGCCACAGAATTCGAAGGTCATTATCAGAGGAGATGCAGTCATTTATTATATCTCTTCTAAGCAATGCCTGGTCATTAGTCCAAATGGATAACCAAAGTAACAGTGGCCTCACTCTGATAAAATCGGATTTGTATAGCAAATTTAACTCTTTATGGCAGATGACATGGGGGGAAGAAAGTGGTATGCCCAACAGGCGCCTGCAGAACCTATTTTCCTCAGATTTTATGGTTCCGCAAATTGCCTTTGAAAATAACATTCTACGGTGTGCGATATTAGGTGACCAAGCTCCAGAGGACGAAAACATAACTCCTGGGTATGGGAAGCTCTTAACACTTGTTAAGGAGTTATTTCCTACTTGCATAAAAGACAATTGAATGCAATGTGGCCCACATGCCATAATCTGAGATTTTGCAAAATGTATTCGGAGATCTAGATTAGACAAAAAAATTAATAAATGCTGACACTAGAAGGAGTAATGCCCTGGGGGTCCGAGCCATTAAAACTGCGTCATCTGCATATAAAAGTGTAGGAAGGGGTTTCCCTTTGACAGATGGAACATCGCTGGTTATGGGTGATAGGGATGGGTGGAGATCGTTAATGTATAGTATGAACAGGAGCGGGGCTAACACACACCCCTGTTGAACTCCCCTACCAATCTCAATACCCTTAGATACATTTCCATTATTATTTATTCTGACTTTGGCTCTCATGCCCCTACGAAGAAATGCAAGCAAGTGAATAAGGGGGGCTTCCAGGCCCTTAAGTATCAACATCAAGTGCCATAATTTCGACCGATTCACACAGTCGAATGCGGCGCTTAAATCCAGAAATGCCGTGTATAGAGGCACATGCTTAACGACTGTGTACTTACCTATTATTAGGTTCAAGTTGGCACATTGCTCAATTGTCCCTACCTTACTTCTAAATCCATATTGGGCAAGATATAAAATCAACTTTATTTGGGCCCACTCCTGGATCCTGTTGTAAATAACATGCCCCAGAACCTTTACAGTTGTGTCGATTAACGATATTGGCCTCTAACAACTGGGGTCTTCTCAGTTGCCTTTCTTAAATATAGGGACAATAATGGAAGTGCGCCAGAGTCCGGTATATCTGTATGGGGTAATTTGCTAAACACATTCGTTAGATTTGGAGCCCAAAGTTTGGTATTGAGTTTTAGTATATCAATTGGTACTCCATCGGGCCCCAGCGCTTTACCGCCCATACTTTGGAATAGGGCCTCTTCTACCTCCTCTACCGTAATTCTAATATCTATTAACTTACTATTATCTACAGTAAAACTATCTACGTTAGGGGAGGAAACATAGACCTTGCTAAAATGATCTTCCCAAGATTCGCTAGTGATATGGCAAGAGATTGGGAAGACTGTCAGATTTTTACGTCTCATACCAGAAACTGTGGCCCACAAGTGCTTGCTGTCCTTCGTATTAGCTGCTTGTGCTAGTGTCTCCCATTGGTCTGTGAGAACCTGCTGCCAGCACTTAGCTGTAACAGCCTTATAATGTTTCGTCAGGGCAGTGATTAGTACCTTATTTCTAGGCTTCTTCCCTAGGGCCTTCCTTAGTTCTTGATTGGCTGCTGTACAGTCATGGTCAAACCAGCTGTGTAACTTATTGGATGGGCATATTGGTCTGAGAAGGGTATTTTTTATGCCTAGACAAGGTTCATTAAAGGCATCCACTATATTGATAGCACTATCCTCTTCAGATAGACAGGCCTCCACTGATCTCCTATTCTCTTTCACAATTTTCTCTAAGGTTTGTGCTGGGTCCCTCATTCTCCAAACCAGTTTTAAATGATCCTTTGTGGGTTGAAGATTGCAAGCCTCTATCTGCTGCTCATATACTTTCCTTTGAGCCATGAAGAAGACAGCCTCAAGTGGGTTGTGATCGCTAAAGGTGAATTCAACAACTGATCCATGAAGCAGGATTTGTTCTAGGCTCTGGGTAATAAATATAAAATCAATCGTAGACGAAGACCCTCTTCCTTTATAGGTTGGAGGGATAATTACATCTTTCCCTACAGTTGCCATAATATCTAGTAGGCCATGGGATTCCACTATTGACCCCAACTCCTGGCTTCTGTGATCTGACCCCCCCTGTATATCCCCCATTGTATTTCTGTCATTTGGAAGGTGTGTTAAAATCACCGGCGAGGCATAAATATAATCCCTGGCCCTGAATAACAACCCTATCAGACAACTTGGTGAGAAAATTAGTTAATTCTAAAAATATTGGTTTGGGTACATTATTAAAATCATTATTATAAAAATTAACCAAATAGAAATTAAAATGGGTTTTCCAGCAGACCACTTAGAAGCTGGTACTAGCAGTCTCCAAGACCTCCCCATGACCGCCCAGGGCAATATTCAGCCATACTGACAATCCACCTGATGCACGACCAGAACCGTAACTACTCCTGTAGCATAATTATATCATATTTTTTAATGAAAGAGAGCCATTCTGGCACAAATATCTTGGAACGGATTCCTGCAACATTCCGACTCATAATGCACAGCCTGTTGTCCGGGTTAGGCAGCGCAGTGGGAATATGGATAGGTTTCTTTGCAAAATTAGGCAAGGGGTGTGTGGGGGCAGCAGCCACTGGGAGTCATTCTATGTCTTCCAGTGTGCTAAGAACTTCAAATCTATTATTACAATTCAGTAATGGCTCTTCCCTAATAGGGTGATTAAGGATAGTTGGTAAAGTTACTGGCTTGTGAAAATAGCCGAGGGGAAGTACCACAATTTGCCATTTAGTGTGTAACAATGATTCTCAATATTTTAAAAGATTATGTACATAGATTGG
This sequence comes from Calotriton arnoldi, assembly GCA_963921515.1. Taxonomy (NCBI): domain Eukaryota; kingdom Metazoa; phylum Chordata; class Amphibia; order Caudata; family Salamandridae; genus Calotriton; species Calotriton arnoldi. The sequence continues at coordinate 3,143,262 of CAWUFW010000761.1, forward strand.
AGCTCTAAAAGTTACCACAATACAGTCTCCTGGAATCTCCTTGCGCCCCTGTCCCACCCATCCAACTCTCCTTATCATGATAATTTCCCCCGCATTCTCAAACTCAAACTGCTTCTGTTTATTCAACCAGTGTACAGTTTTGTTTTTTAACTGTGACCAAGTCTCAGCTGAATCCATTTTCAATGGCAGTACACCGACCAATATCAAGACATATGGACAAGCAGCTGGAGGGAGGCTCGATGAGTTTTTCATGGGGGTGGACACTTCATTAACTCCTCCGGAAGGATCAAGACGATTTGGTCTCAGAGGTAGTGTCTCTCTGGTAGAATTGATCATGGTAGGGACAGCTGTTTGTGGGACCAGGTTCCTTCTGGGTAACGTTTCCTCGTTAGAAGAAGGGTCCTGTTGAGGCTTGTTTATTAATTCAGTACCACTGGTCAGCCTTATCTGCATTTGGGCGGGGTAGGTTGGAGTTGAATATGAGTTAGAACATCCAATGGGCCTGTCCTTGGTTGCATTGTTTAGGTCACAGTGATTAGCTAGAGATTTTTCACTTTATTCTAGCCACCTAATAATTGGGCAGAGTTTTTGGTCAAGCATTGAGCTACATTTTGAGATCAAAGTGCTTTGTACGCCATCTGGTGTGATTTCCTCTGTTTGAGTTGTCTGAGTCGCACTGTGGGATTTAGAACAGTGTGAAATTAAGTTCTGTTCGCGACTTCTGTGACTTTTTTATTTAGGTGTAACCACTGTACTGGCCCCTTTGGTAGCCCCACGTGGTTTCCTCTTTTTTTTGACAGGTTGGTTAATGTCAGACGTTTTGGAGGAATCTAAATGAAGGGGCAATATGCAATACAGGGTCAGAACATCCATCAACTGTTAAAGGAGAGCTGTGTGTGCGTGGTAGAATGGGACAGGTTAGGCTGGGAGGAATAGGAGCTGCATCAGATGTAGTATGTTTGTGGCGGTGCACTGAATCCATAGTCTACGTTCAACCAATACGATTTCATCTGAGATCGCGCCCACTGCTTTAGCCAGCATGATGTCAATCGCAGTAGTAGTATGGGATGAGATACCTGCGCTGGGCGCCTTAAGTTTACCCATTCTCAGTGAAGTACAAAATAGGACTTAAAAAGAAGATGTACCTCCGTTCTGAGCAGAGTCCGAGCGGAGTCCATATGCAAGACTGGATGACTCAACCAGAGTTCAAAGAGGGTAGGCCCGGCCCAGCCTCCTCCAGTAGCCGACGGGAGCAGATGGGAGCCCAACCGACTTGTTATGCACCTCCAGGTGTGAGCGAGATGACGTTGATGTGCGACCGCTGCCGCGGTTCCTTCTATGGCGTGTGGTCTGCCCCTACGATCTCTCCCAAGCAGCAAACAGCAAAGGGAGCCCAACTCACAGGTTCCATGGGCTCCTAAATCCGGGCATCAAAGGTAAAGGGGGTGGCCCAGCCCAGCCTCTTCCAGGCTATGACGGGCTAAGACGCCCTGGCACGCGCCATGCACGTCCTGCGCTGCGGGACGCCTTGATGACTTTTATGGTGCTCCGGTGCCTTTCCGCTACTTCGCAGTCCTTCTTCCCAGTCCAGCAGGCAGGAAAAACAACTAATGCTGGCAAAAGAGGCTCCAGCACAGCGGGACGCCTCAGTGACTTTTATGGCGCTCCGGCGCCTTTCCGCTACATTGCAGCCCCTCCTCCCAGGCCGGCAGGCAGGAAAAACAACTGATGCTGGCAAAAGAGGCTCCCGCGCTTCGGGATGCCTCAATGCCTTTTATGGCGCTCTGGCGACTTTCTGCTACGTCGCAGCCCCTCCCCCCGAGCTGGCAGGCAGGAAAAACAACTAGTGCAGGCAAAAGAGTACATGATTAAATGTGACTTCCTCTACCTCGCATTTCAAACAAGTGGGTGACAGTGCTCTCCCCATTCTGTGCAATCTACTCCTACTATAATATACTCTGTGAAGATATTTAAACTGAATCAGGCAAAAAGGAGACCAGATCGCCACCTCCAGTGGGTGCACCAAGGCCATCTCTCAGCCCAGATCTTCAATTATTTCTATATCTGCCTCCCATTTGTCCCACCAACTTCGTATGAGAGTTTTGTAAGTCACAGATATTGTCCCCATCCTGATCTCTCCCATACGTATTCTCCCCTCTAGTGGAGCAAACTCTGGGATTTCCCCCCCATTCCAGAGCTTGAATCCTGAATGCATGTCTCAGCTGCATGTATTTGTACAGTTGTTATGGTTTAAGCCGAATTCTGTTTGTAAGCTATTAACGGATCTCATTGTACGACTCTCCGTAAGATCTCCCAACCTGGTAATCCCTACTGCATCCCAAAGATGGAATCAAATTGGCCAATTCTTTTAACACATTTCCTTCCTACAAACACATTTCTCTTGTTATACTGTCCTTCCATCCAACACAATGTAGGCCCGATTCACGAAGGTACTTACATGTAGAAAAGTTATGACTGCGGAGTCTCAGCACTCATGGTGGAATCTCCACACTTGGAGCAGAATCTCAGCATGGAGCACTCTCTGCAGTGCGCCATGCAGAGATTCCACCACAAGTGCGGAGATCCTGCCATGACTACAGAGACTTCATGATTCAGACCCTTTGTTGCTCCTTCCCATTTTCACAATATATATAGTGTAGTAGGGAGGGCTTCTCCATTTTTGATCTTTCTAAATCATATAGATGTTTATCTCATGGTGCATATATCCAATAATTTCTCGGGGCGATCTGTGTCACACAGAAGTATGACCTAATGTCTTGAAGGGCACACATTAGCATTTTCAAAGCTATCCCAGGAGTACATCCGTTCAAGAGGAGTAAACCCAGATCTCTATCCATACCCTGAAAGGTCTCTTGAGGTATAGGGAACGACGTGTTTTGTATTATATACAGTAGTTTTGGCAGCATTATCATTTTAAAGAGTGCAGCTCATCTGAGCAGCAATAATAGAAATGACTGCCATCTAGCCACGTCCAAATGAAAGTTTCTCACATCTGGTGCCATGTTTATTTTCTCCCATAACAGGTGCTCTCCAGGTGTCACGTATATCCCAAGGCACTTACATCCCATATCTGACACTCTTATATCCAGAGGAAGCTCCCCCACCAAGATCCAATATTTGGTCTTGAATATTATGGACTTGTTCCAATTTATCTTGTATCCTGAGTATCTACTTTATTCACCAAATACCTTAAAATAGAGGGGATAGTTTCCCAGGGAGCATCTACATATAAAAGATTGTTGTCAGCGTAGAGGACAATAGATGGAAATCTACTCCTTCTGTATATCAATGGTCAAACTAAGCCCCCTAATGTCTTCTTCCACCCGCACCCAAAACGCCAATGGCTAAACACAAAGGATCTCAGAGGGAAACTCAAAGAGGTTATCCCATTTTCTCGAAATGCTGCTGTTGGATCTTGATACAAGAATATCACCCAGTCACCCTCATCTAAACCCAAACCTTCACAGCACCTAAAGCAGAAAATGCTGTTTGGGCTAGACTGTTCCCATGAGGCACAGGGCCAAGACTGATTTGCATATGGCTGGGTCTGAACTGAGGTGGCGAAGTGAGCTAAAGAACGATGATGGATTCGGCCCAGATCTGTGACTGGGGGCGAGTGTCTGAAAGGTTTCGCCCTCCATCCATCATCTCCTTCTGTTTGCTTTGTTCGCCCTAAGTTGGCAGGGTATGCCCAGACGTGGGTCCCTTGCTCACTTTGCCACTGGATTCAAGCTAGCCTGGCTGATGAGGGGTGTTACTCTGAAACCGGTCCCAGGATGCTTGTTTCCAGTTCAGGGAAGACCTGGCTTGGCAGTTCGGGTTGGACTGTTCCCATGCGGCACAGGGTCAAGACTGATTTGCATATGGCTGGGTCTGAACTGAGGTGGCGAAGTGAGCTAAAGAACGATGATGGATTCAACCCAGATCTGTGACTGGGGGTAAGTGTCTGAAAAGTTTCAGCGCTCCATCCATCATCTTGTGTTTGCCCTAAGTTGGCAGGGTATGCCCAGACGTGGGTCCCTTGCTCACTTTGCCACTGGATTCAAGCTAGCCTGCCTGATGAGGGGTGTTACCCTGAAACCGGTCCCAGGATGCTTGTTTCAAGTTCAGGGAAGACCTGGCTTGGCAGTTCAGGCTGGACTGTTCCCATGAGGCACAGGGTCAAGGCTGATTTGCAGATGGCTGGGTCTGAACTGAGGTGGCGAAGTGAGCTAAAGAATGATGATGGATTCAACCCAGATCTGTGACTGAGGGTGAGTGTCTGAAAGGTTTCGGCGCTCCATCCATCATCTCCTTGTGTTTGAAAATGCCAATGCACCACATCGAATGCCTTCTCGGCATCCAATGATATTATCACTTGATGCTTAGTTGTTTGCTGGATCTCTTCCATCCAGTTGTTTTCCTGTTGAAGATTGTGTGTCATAGAGTGCCAAGGCTATGTGTTGTATTTATAAGCACAAACCCAGCAGCAAGACAGCAAAGTACTGTACAGAGTCAAAGGCAAAGACACAATCAACATGTGACAGGAGGGGTACATAGTTTGTTGTCTCTTATTGCATCTTCAGGTTGTATTCTTTAAAGACGTGAGCCTTTAGTTCTTTTCTAAATAGGATCCAGATTCTGTCAGCCCTGAAGGAAACATAGAACTTGTTCCAGATGCTAGTTGAACAGATGAAGAAGGCCTGTTCTGGCCAAGAGCCAGCAGAAATGGAGGATTATGTCAGCCGAGTACACAGGGGTGTCTGCTGTGATGGCTCTGTAGATGATGTAGCTGGTTTTGAATATGGGGGTGGAGTTTCATCAGTGTTGGGATAAGCTGGATATAATTCTTCAGATCCTCAATGAGGCATGCAGCAGGTCCATTGCTCTTAACGCGGGCTAGTAAGGAATCTGAGAGGACATGGAGCAGGGCATTGCTACCATTCAGATGCAAGAGTGTAAGCGTTTGAATAGAAGTTCTGAAGTCACGTTTTGGAAGAAAAGGTTTCACTATCTTAAGTTAAGAGTGCAGGTAACAGGCATCTAGGTTTTGTTGTTGGTGCATTCCTTGACGATAAGATCGGTATCAAGGGTGAATCAGATTGTCTAGGCATTGGGTGAACTTTTGGATGCAAATCCACAGAAGTTCATGTCTCTGAGCCAGATTTGGCTTCTAGTTGTTCTTGGCAAATAGCTTGAATTCTGCTTTGATGGGGTGAAGCTTCAGGTAGGAACTGGTCTCTAGGTTTGGATGAGGTGAAGGGAGCGTTTGAGATGCTGGATGTCTGGAGCAGAGTAGATTTTCACATAAAGTTGTGTCTCAGCAGCATACTGGTAAATGTTGTTGTTATCTGTGAGTAGAGCGCCCAGGGGCTTCATGTAAATCTTGACATGATAGGGTATAAGATGGAACCCTTGGGAACTCTGCAGGTGATCAGGCTATTCTTGTACCTGGGGGGCCATATGATTGAACTAGTGTCATTTGCATAGGCACGAGTAGAACTAGGGAAGGGCATGTTTTAGTGAATCCCGCTCAGTACTTCAGGGTGGGGTAGTCAACAGTCTTGAGGGAAGATGAGAGGGCTAATAATATAGGGAGTCAGGGTTCATCCTTATCTGTGTTCAGGAGGGCATTGCCTGAGTTGATGAGAGCTTGAACTAGAGCATCAACTGAGTTTTCAATAATCTTGAAGATTAAAAATATATGAATGATGGGCCGGTAGTTGGTGCGGTCATCAGCGACTAGTGTGAGTTGCTTAAAGAGTGAGATGATCTGGCCAGTCATGAGAGATTTAGGAACATGCCTTGAGTGAGGGAGGGATTGACAAAAATGAGTAGGGGTGGGACAGCTTCTCCAGAGAGGGATTTAATAAAGAATGAGAGTAAGGTTGCTTAGAGGGAGTTAAGGATGTCAGCAAGGTCTTTGGGAGACAGAGGTTTGAAGGATGATCATTGTGAGGTGCAGCACAGAGCAGAGGGCATCAGAGAAGAATCAAGTATGGTGTTGTAGAAGAGTTGTTGTGTGAATAAGTGGTTGATGGATTTGCACTTGTCCTTAAAGTGTGGGATCGGAGGATAAGGCAGGGGGTTAGTGCAGTAGTTGATCATTTTGAAGATGTTTTCTGCTTCTATTGGCAGCTTCACTTATAGTGTTGGTATGGTAATTGGCTTTTGCAGATGTGATGAGTTGGAAGGACTTTTTTTTAAAGATGGTTTGGCGGAAAGCCAGTGATGTCACTTCCTGTAGAGATGGATGGTGGAAAATGGGGTCCACTTTTGTGGCTTCTTCTTTTAAAGATGGGTTTAGTGAGAAATCACTATCAGGATACTGTCCTTCGATTATATGAGAACATTAATTCAGCATTCATTTAATTATTTTTGTACTCCATGTGGACTGGGCAATCAAAGCAGACACAGAGATGTACAAAAAAGATAGATATAATGGATCCTACGGTAGCAGGAAAGAAGGTGATATTCAACTTACATTTAGAGATACATTTTACCCTGCTTGGACAGTGGGTTTAGCTAAACTCCAAATGTACTTTTTGATGTGTGATTGTTTGCAAGGAGTTGATATCTTCGAAGTGGCAGATCAGACACTCTTGACAATCTGTCATTATTTGTACCAGCTAACCAGGCATAGCCTAGAGAAGCCTTGGAGGAGATCCAATTTGTTTTTAATCTAAACTGCTACCCATCACATTGGGAAAAATTGAACTTAGTCAGTAAAAACAGATGAGACCCCTCTGTAAACCACATCTACTGCAGAGATCCATACACTGAAAGGTCTGGTCATTTGCAGGATCCAGTTGATTCAGTCACTGCAGCTCCAGACTTACTGCCAGATCAGCCCCTTGATCTGGGTTACATTTGGATTAGGTGTGGATAGTTAGAAGTTTACACCAAATGATAGGTGCATCAGTAGCTTAGGAGCTTCTGAGCTCAGAACTTCATTTATTGCTCCAGCTTTCCAAACCTCTATGCTAGTACTGTAAATACTGTGTGCCATGATTTCAAATGCTGTCTCGTGCCTGATACTAGGTAATGTAAGAGCTATTTATCAGCTATAACTAGCTCATAATTTCTTTTTTGTGTACTTCATCTCCTCATGCGTATATGTTGAGCAAGTGTTTTGACTAAGAGTGGCCCCCGAAGAACACTCCAACAGATTAAAACGCATGCAGCTAAGAGTCTCAAACATGTCACTGCAGCAACACAACCACTGGTACAATCGATAAAAACAGTAAGTCACAGACTATTAAAAAATTCCCCAAAAGTCCTGGATATTGTAGAGATCATTACTGTATGAATATAATTGGTGGAACAGCTAGTGGAAATATCATAAAGCCAGTTGCACTTGATCACAGAGATAAACCAAAGGTCCCTGATGTTTCCTATGGCTTGCAGTTTAGTGGCCGAATTGAGCCTAGGGGCCACACAAACAATGAAAATCATCTAGAAAAAATAGGAAACAAAGTAATGTCAAGACATGCAAATGTGATTGGTTAAATGAATGTGTTTGCTAAGTGCAAATACCATCAATATAAACCAATAACAGCTCAAAGGAAATCCAATGTAATCAACCAGCTAATCACATAAGGAAATTGGGTCATAGGATAAAGGTTTTCATAAGCAGGCCATGGGAATTAGGGAGAAGTAGAATAAAAGTCTAATAAAATGACTATGTATGAAAATGTTGAGAATATGTTTATGTGGTAATGGTCCGTATTTCACAAAAATGTGAAATAACCGAATTCTGGATGCAGAACACCCAGAAATACTTCCGAAACTGGAAAGCCCAAAGGACATTAAAACAGCTGATTGCCTCGACGAATAAATGATTTGGAGCCACATCAAATTGAATGCCTCCAAAACCAAAATGCTCAGCTGTGGCAACTAAAAAACCTACAACCCTCTTTGCGTCTTGACTGACGATTTAGGGTAACCTCCAAAAATATCTAGGGCCCGATTCACAAAGGTAAACTTATACTTTTGTGTACGTTTGCTACTTTTAGATATTCATAAAGTTAGACCAAAAGACTAAGTTTACGACTTTCGATATTCGCAAAAGGCATTTACGAGTAGTATCTTTATGTCTGCACTCGGGGCTGAATCTCCGCCCCAAGTGTGGAGATTCCACTCCGGGTGTGGAGAGTACACTCCGGGTGAGAAATGTATTCTCAGCACCTGGAGAGGAATCTCTGCACTCAGGGTGGAAATTCTGTCCCGAGTGTGGACGTAAAGGTACTACTGATAAATGCCTTTTGCGAATGCCAAAAGTCGTAAATTTAGGGCCCGATTCACCAAGGTAAACTTAAATGTTTGGTCTAAACTTCGACCAAACGTCTAAGTTTAAGACTTTAGGAATTCACAACGGTCAATTACGACTACTATCTTGATGTTCGTATATAAATACATTTACAAATACAATTGAATAAATTAACGTTCTTGAAAAAATCATTTTTCACCTTGTTTATTGCCAGCATTTCCAAATGTTGATGTAGCGCATATCCCATGATTTCCTCTTGTGATATGCTGATGGTTTCCTTATCATCCCCGCTAGGTGAGTCGATGTCTGAAGCTTCAATGCAAAGTGATTCCTATTGATGGATCATTTAATTTAGACTTACGATGGGATTAACTCCATTATACATCTCAATCCCAAATTGTAGTGGTGAATTTCTATTGCACAAACTTTACTGCTTCGAGTTTGTGTTCTCATTAACACAAGACAAATGGTATGAAATGTCTGCCTCAAACTCGGCAGGGATTTTGATCCTGCACATCAGAAGACCACTACATTCCCCCTAGATGTTTAAACTTTGCTGAGTAGCAGCAAGCTCTGTATCTGTAGATGACCCTGAACAATGATCCATTTGACACCAGAAGCAGTTGCTCTGTTCTTACCAACTGGGGACCTCTATTTGCAGCAGGCAATGTTCCTCTCCGTGGGCTGCCAGAGCTTCCTCCCCATAAAAGTGTTTTGTTCAGCACATGGCTTATATGTAGGTTGTTACCTCTATGGCAATGCTGCATAGTTCTCCATCAGTGCTGGATCTTGTGACTGAGGCAAGTTGAGTTTGCTGATGCTAAATGACCCTAACTATGCCAGTCGGGATTGTCCTGTTGACAAACATCTCTTTTCTTTAAGTTCTCTTAGTCCACTTGAGCACTCATCTGAAGTGCTGCAGAAAGCAATCCTGACTCTTGTGAGACTTGGGTTTAGAAACTGACACATTTATATTGAAATTGAACCACAACAATAGTACATGGAAAGTGACATATTAGGGATCCCTGTAAAATAATAAATGTGTGTGGGATAATAGCTAGATAGATAATACTTCCATAGAAGATGACAAATATTTGCATTTAGAGTCTCGAAGGGCGTATTGTTTCACTTTTCTTCCGGTAAAGATGGCGGGGGGTCATCTATTTTCAATGTGTATTTCTCGTTTCTCAGATTAGGGTAAATGCATTAACATAGGTCTGGGCATTGCTGTGGGACCAGACTTCAATTGAGGACTGTCCAGCTCAAGGGAACACATTGGAACACAAAGGCTTGGGTGTGGACTACAGTGAAAGCCTGTTCTCTAAACCTGTAAGACGTTCCACTGGCAAAGTGAAGGCAATGGCTGTAAATGGATTGTATTACTCTAGAGCTTCAGCCAGCCTTCATTCACAAGCATGAACTAAATCTAATTTGCATAACCATCTGAGGCACAGAACCCACATATGTTCTTAGATGTTAAAAACATTTATAGATTTATATATGCTATACTCGTACATTCAGGTAATACTTTTTTCTCTCCTGCATCATCTATAAAGCTGTTTACAAAAGACACCTAATCTACCAGGCCGAGAAGGGGCATTCCAAGGGATACAAAAACAGCATGATGACAAATGACTACCACAGAAACCCAAACACATAGGAGAAACCAAGTTTAATGTAAGTTGTGCCACTATATTTATCTGCATCCAATTTCATTGCAAGACAATCCAGAAAAATGGTAGATTCACCAATGGTACAAACATCAAATCTGTACTGCCTAACCCTTGTGGTTGTTCCACCTATGCAGTTACTGTTTGTAACTGGTCATTTCGAATTTCCACCAGGGAACACCATTAATGCTTGTCTGCCCTTTCCTGCTGCAGTGCAACCCCTGGTATGAAATGCTAACATATGCTTTCAAACTACCCAAGATACTTAAAGAACGATTATAATAACCGTTATGGAATAATTATTTTGTTGACTTCTAGGGGGTTTGGGGAAGGAAGATGGCGGACTGATGCCGCCACGGCTCGCCGGCACCGAGAGCGGCTCCCGTCCTTTACACGCCGTCAGAATGAGAATGTGACGGAGGCAGGAGAGGGAAGAGAGGGTACGGAGCACAGAGACGAGATAACAGGAAACTAAACAAGGCGGACTCACCACTGGCTACATGAGCAAATGCTGGCTTCAGCGACGAAGGTTGTTTGGCGGCTCTGGTTTTCATCCCGACTAGCCTGCTGGCTTGCTGGTTCCTGCCTCTCTGCAATCCACTGGACTGGCCTGGCAGTAGCTCCGGCGCTTTCCCCAGACAAGGAGATGGCACCGTCCAAAATCGCACAAAAGGAGGTCGCGCAGCTAAAGCCTTGGTAAATCCAGGAGGAATCGGGCTGTCCGTGGGAGCAGAGGATTCAGCAACAGGAGCGCTGAGGGGAGCTGCAGTTAAAGGAGGCTCCTCGCGGGTCGGTAAGCCAGTGATGAAGCTGTTACAATCGGGAAAGGCTGCAGACTTGTTTTTTACTAGCGACGTTACAGAGCTGATGGAGGGGGCTAAAATCATTGATACACTATTGGGTGCAATACCGGCAGCCCGTACAGGCACGGCGGGGAACCAAGAGGGGTCTCCATTCGGACTCAGACCCACGGAGGGTCCTGAACAAGCATGGGGTGCTGGCCACATATGGAAGGACGTTAAAACTGGAGATACAATGTCTCCAACTGATGCACCTGTAGAGGGAGGTAACATTGTTGCGGAGAAGGGCGGCCGCAACTGCAACTCCTCTCAGCCTGAGGTGAGGGACTTAACAGAGGAACCAGCACCAGCATTAGGGCTTGCCAGGATAGATAGACCTGCCTCCGATACGGGAGGCTCGAAAGAGGCAGCGCTAACGGCCCATGTTGGCGTGGAAGGAGGCAACGCGGGGGCGACCTTACCTAGTAACAGCCCTGATCCACTAGCTCAAACAGCTCCTCAGAAATCACCTCAGGCCAGCGAAGGAGGACACGAGGGGCTCACGGCATACGAGGTACATGAGGCCAATAACTTTTCAACATCAGCTATGGGGGCAAGATCTGAAAGACTACCCTGTCTGGGCATGGTAAAACAAAAAGCGGGCATACGCCTGGGGTCAAGTTCATCCCTTGGGAATAAGAAAGAGAAGCCTAAGCCGAACAAACCAGGGAAGAAAGGTACAGATCTGTAAAGAAGCAAGCTATATTATAGCTATAGCACTCGCACAAAGGTCACTCCAGATGGTAGCTCCCTCCGTAAATGGGTCCAATCGAAGGGGGAAGTGAAATCTCTGATTTCCCAGTTATGAAGCTCAGACATGAGATCTGGGCTGGATCTTAAGGCTCTAGCTGACTCTGGAAGGGACTCACTCTGCTTATTCGCCGGCCACCGGCCAGATGCATCGGTTCTGCCTGGCTACCAAGCACAAACCCCTGACTCACTCGAGTCTCCATCGAATCCCGAAATTGCTAGTGAAGGGGAGGATACTGCTTGGAATCAACTGCCAAAGGGCTCTTTAAGTACTGAAGAGCCATCGCTCTCTTTAATCCTGCAGGCATTGCAGGAGCAAAGGCTGGAGGCACAAGATCACTATGCACAGGCTAGGGCAGACAACCTCAGTATCCAGCAGTCCTTAATTGAGGTGACCAGCACGGTGGGGGTACTAACGAGAGACATTGCAGAGCTGCAAACACTGGTCGCGGAGACAGAAGAGACTACTACTGCAACTACTAGAATTGTACAGACCCATGATGAGCAGATACTAGCTATGCAAACTAAAATAGAGGATTTGGAGAATCGGCAACGTCGCAACAACTTAAGGGTGTTCGGGGTCCCTGAAGGCAAGGAGGGCTCTGACCCTCATGCCTATGTGGTCCAGCTAATCCAAAGGGCCTTCCCTGAACTGTCGGACTGGGACTGGGATTGTCAAATCCAGCGAGCGCACAGAATGCCTATAATTTTGCATAAGCCGAACTCTCGCTATCCCAGACCTTACCTGATCTTTTTTGGCAACTTCTTATTAAGGCAGGCAATATCTATTAAAGCTTGTCCCGGTACCCCAGTAGCGGTTGACTCCCTCTCTATTTTGTTAGATCTGACCTAAGCAGAGTCACCATGGACAGAAGCTGGAAGATGAGACAGCTTATCGATCCATTAAAGGCGGAAGGCGCCCGGGTGTTTTTGCAAGGGCCGGCCTGATTAAAGGTTATAAAAGGTTGACACTCGCAGTTCTTCCTCACGGAACAGGAGGCTAAGCAAGCTTTAAGCCAATGGCAATCGGAAAGGGCCCCCAAAAAGACCTAGAAGCCTAGAACAATAAGCGCTTTAGCCCTGAAATGAGGCTAATTGACACATTGGTGTTTGTTTTCTCTTTTTTTCTTACTTCGATCTTGATTTTGTGATGACTCTACCTCTCTTCTCTACGGGGCACCTTGGTAGCAGGTGATGGGTGGACAGAGGGCTGCTCTGGGTGTGCTGCGGGCTGATAGCTGCCAATTCAAACAGCAGCCTATAAGGAGGACGATTCCTTCTTCATGACACTGGGGGGGCGGGGGGAGGAGAGAGGGCGGTAAGAGGGGGTGGGGGACGGGGTGGGGCTGTAGATGAAAAGGTCAAAAAGGGCACAGATAAGTGGGGAAGGAGGGTTGCAGGGAGCAGGACTAGGGAACATAAAGATAGCTTGAGGATAGATAATGGGTCCACTCTTAAAATACACGGTAGCGGCACAGCTCACCAAGTCCTATGGCACTGATCAGATGTATGGGCCGGAATGTGTCAGGCCTAAACAGTGGAGTTAAGCGCCAATTAGTTTGGGAGGAGCTGTAAGCGTATAGACCCCATATTGTCCTAATTACAGAGACACATTTAGCCTATAAAGATCGAGGCTTGCATAAGCACCTTGGGTACCAATTAATTATCAGCACATCCCAGAGCGCTTCTATAAGGGGTACTGCTATACTGGTGAGCAAGGCATTCGACCACAAAGTTCTTAAGACCTCTGCTGACCAACGTGGGAGTTGGGCACTGGCGTAATTGGAAATCAAGGGTACTAAGTACGTATTCTGCGCAATATATGGCCACATTGCCGATGACCCTGCTCTCTTTGACTTTATTAGCTTTGAGTTACTAAACTGGCAAGGGGAGCGACTAATTATGGGTAATTTTAACTGTGTTGTGAAATATGCCATTGACTCCACAAACCAGGCGGCCACTCCTAGAATGGGGAAGGTGAGAGCTTCAATCCTTGAACTGGGGCGGCTGCACTCCTTAAAGGGCGCTTGGCACTCACTCTATCCAGATACTCCTGGGTATACTTACTACTCTGCTCCACATAGACAGTATTCTAGAATAGAGATGGCTTGGGTTTCTGACAATATACTGTCAACAGCTGACATGGAAGTATGCCCTAGGATCACATCTGATCACAACCCCATACTATTATCCTTTCAGGTTGAGGCTGGGATTAAAATACTTCAGCCTTTTTCATTCCCGTACTACTTACTCACCGATGGCGACTATTTAGCTTTTATTCATAAAAGTAGCAGATTTTCTTGAGGATAATGTGGGGTCGGCTTTCCCTTGTATAATGTGGGACGCAATGAAGGCGTATATTAGGGGGGGTCACCCAGCAGTATATTTTACAGCAAAATAGGGAGCGGGAGACTGCGGATAGAGCTGCTCTTCAAAAACTATTAGCCAGTGAACTTCGCTATGCAGATGCAATCTGGCGAGGCACCCTAGATCAGGATCTACTGTACACCTCCCTAATAGATGAATGGCTGGCTATAAGCAGGTTTTTCAGGGAGAAAGTTTCTGCGAGCTACAATAAGCACAGGTCGTTACAATACGAGTATGGGGATCGAATTGGGAAGGTACTTTCCCATCAGCCAGCAGACAATCAAGCTAAAACACCGATAAAGGTCATTAAAGGGGAGAACGGTATACTACACAAGCATCCGCAAGCAATAGTTGAGCAATTCTTCATCTTCTACCAGAAACTTTATAGGCAAAAGATGGTGCTAGACGAGATAGGACTTCAGGAATATTTAATGGGGGGTAAGCTGTCGCTCTTGAGGGAGGAGGACTTGACCTTGTTGGAACAAGAAATCACGTATGAGGAAATCGGTGAAGCAATACTTGGGTTACCATCGGGGAAAGCGGCCGGGTAAGACTCAATCCCAGCCGAGATCTACAAAGCCTGCAAGAGTGTTTTGGTTCCTCTATTGGGAGAGGTTATTCAACTTATAGAATCAAGGGGCCTGGCTCCTGAGTAATGGAATACTACAAACATAGGGGCTGATTAGGATAGCAGGGAATCTGCTACTGGCAGCCTACCGATGGCGGATTCACTGCCATCGTGCGGCCATTCCCCGCCCGCCAGATAAGGATGGCGAGCGGATTGCTGGCAGACGGGAAGTCTGTCCGCCACGGGTCCGATACAGGCAATCATTACGATTTCCTGTCGGACCCACCCTGCGTCCACAAAATGGTGGCGGTGCCTAGCAGGCCCGTAGTGGGCCCCCCTTCAGCAGGGGCACACAAGTTTTGTACTTGGGGGGCACCTGTGGTGCCCCCCAACATTTCCCTGCACCATGTGAAATGCAAAACGTGCATTTTTACCACTGAGGCGGGTGCTGCAGCCGGCAGCACCCGCCGCATGGTAAAAATGCACAATGCGACCGCCACAGTGGCGGTCGCATTGTGATTGCACTTGCGGGACACCCGCCATATAGGAGGCCGGTCCCAATCCCTGTGACGATGGCGGACGGACTTAAGTCCTTCCACCATTGTAATCAGGCCCATAGTCTTTTTCTTGAAAAAGGACAAACCACCTGAGGAGTGCAGTTCTTACCGGCTGCTATCCCTCATAAACGTAGATGCCAAGATCTTCGCTAAAATCCTGGTCACCGGGTTGGCTCCCATGATGCCAGGCTTAGTTTCTGACCAGCAGCATCGCTTTATACAGGGCAGAGATACCACAGCTCACGTCAACACAGTGGTGGGGGCCTTTGACCTAGCTGAGAAGTCAGCGCGGAGCTTGGGCATGGTCTTGCTAGATGCCGAAAAGGCTTTCGACCGGGTGGCTTGGGACTATTTATGGGCAACACTTCCATCCTTTGGACTCAGAGGAAGATACTGCAAACGGATACAAGCTTTGTATAGCAGACCTCAGGCTAAATTGTATTATGCCAGCTTGCAAACATCTCTGTTTCAAATTCGGTGCGGCACCAAACAAGTCTGCCCTCTTTCTCCTCTTCTCTTTGCGCTATATATTGAGCCATTCATTAGGATGCTGCATGCTAACGCACAGATATCCCCTCTGACTATAGGGCAGCGCCAGCTGAAAGTCACCACTTATGCTGATGACATAGCCGTCTTTACCATCGATCCAGCATCTGCAATAGACGCTATTGAAACTGAAGCAAACAAATTTGGCCTCTTTTCTGGTTACAGGCTGAACGTCAAGAAGACACAAGTTCTTCATAATTTCCAGCCTGAACGACCTATCTCAGGTGTCTGCTCGACTGCTACCTACTTAGGGGTACGCATCTCTCCAAAAAGAATGCTGGAAGTTGTAACCAAGCAATTGAAAAGCTGGCATAAGCTGCCAATTAGTATACTGGGGAGGTGAAACATTATAAAAATGAAGGTGCTTCCAAAGTTTTTATATCTATTCCAGTCAATCCCATTGCGTGCCCCTAACTCCTTCTTCAGTAAATTAGACGGCGTCTTGAGCAGTTTTATTTGGGGGTACAAAAATTCACGATGGGCAATAGGGCTAATGAAACTGCCGTACAACCAGGGTGGGCTAGAACTCCCGGATTTTAAAATGCACTATTGGGCAGCATTTGTGGGGCGCCTCCGTAGCTTTTTGAATCCAGAAAAACAAGACTTTTGGCATCGGCTGGTTTTGGGGCCTGACAGCCGAATGTTTTTATATAGAATCAGTGACCCTAACTATTTTAAACGCGTCTGCTTTAAGACCGTCAGGGATAGCGTGCACATATGGCAGGGAATTGTCGCCAGGTGTTCTATCTCTCTTTTCCATGATAACCTCCCCTTATGGGGTAACCCAATGTTTCCGGAGGTATTTCAGGACCCTGATAGCAGGCGGCGGGCAAGGTAAGGCATTGATCCTCTGGGCCAATTGTATGACCATAATGGCTTTCGGTCATTTGAAAGCTTGCAACTTACATTTGATATTCCTCGTCAGATGTTCTTTAAATACCTCCAGCTTAGGGACTATTTTATGAGACACCACCCACTACTAACAGTATCGAGCTCTGAGGTATGGGAATGTCTGCATGGCCAGAATTGGAGATCGGCCATTAGCATGATGTACCAATGCTTGTACCAGTTTAGAGTAAACGGCTGCAAAAAGCTAGCAGCAAGATGGAGTAAGACTCTGGGGATAATCACCTCTGAAGCAATCAAGACTGCGTTCGGTGCTAAGATTGCAGCAGTTCCACACGATTTGCACATTATATTATACCCCAGAGAGGATTTCTAGATGGGCTCGAGGGGGGGGACAAGGTGGGGGACAAGGAGGGGACCACAGCATATGCCCCAAATGTGGATTGTATGCAGCCAACATCGTGCACATGTTCGCTCCGTGTCCTGACTTAGAAACATTCTGGCAGAAGATAACCCATGCCATGAAGCTTAGATTAGGCGTCGACTATCCTCTAACTGTGGCTGAAATCATGCTGGGCTATAAAGAGGATAGTCATGGTCATAGATTCACTATTTCAATAATGCTGGTGGCAGCTCGTCTTGCTATAGCCAGGGCCTGGATTTCATCTAAACCTCCCTCAGTAGCTGAATAGTGGGCAATTGTGAGAGAAACTCTTGAAAGGGAGAAAGCCCTGGCTAGAGCAAGAGGAACTCGCTCCCTGAAGAAATTTGACTCCATATGGGGCTGTCTCGAAGACGCTTAGAGTGTCAGACTAACCGGGGCTACTTATTAGAACAGGGAGCAAGGTCATATATCTTAAACCTGTTTATGTTAGGACTCGGAATTATTTGGATTATATGTATGTTTAATTGTTATTATTACTGCTTCCTGCTATGCCACGTTTTGACAAAGAGTGTCTTGGTGTTCCCTTTTTGACAATAAAAAAACTTTTTTTTTAAAAGGAATAATTATTTCGGTAAACAATGTCACTTTGTTCAAAACTGATGTATTGAGGATGCCATTGATTACCCACATCCACAAGTACTTTAATACTGTTACTAATGATTGACCTGTGCAATGTGGATGGTATGTCGGTAGTTGGTCCTGGGGTGGCACATTCCAGGGTGTATTGTCAGCTATCAGTTTTTCGTCCTCATCAGGTGTGTGGGTTAAATTAACGTTAAAGTCTCCTGTTAAGATTATGTCCCAAGAAGGGTGTATACTTCTTGTATCTGAGACTGTTGTAATTATTAAGGAGTTAAGTTCTTTTTTCTTATATTGAGGATGCATTAACAACTAATACGTTACAGTTTATTATAAAGCACACTATTCACCCGAAGAGCCTCTTGGCACTAATAAATATAGTAAATATGGTGAATGTACTAAGGGTTCAATTCCTGCTCTATTTTCTTCTTGAACTTCTCAAATAGGGAACAGGGCAGTGTTTAGCTTACTTCTAAGGGGTCGATTCCGATCTCGGACGGAAGGCCTCCGAATCGGATTCGGCTTCACCGGATCCGAGTCGGAGGCTTTGTTTCCGACCGAGTCGTACAGAGTCCGGACGCCCAAGTACGATGCGAATGAACGTGAAATCGCCGACCGAATCGTTTCTGGGTCCGAACCTCTCCGTACGACTCGTTCGCACACGATTCATACAGCGCAATGGAGACGTTTTACGACCGAGCCAGTACGATGCACGATCCGGACAGCTGGATTGAGTCGGAGCCTCCGACACGTAAACGCTCCGGGAAGCGGACTTCGGGGGTCCGTGCCGGACCCCCCTTCACCCATAGCCTTATGAGTCAGACACAGGGGGGGCCCAAGGGTCCCCCCTATACATTCATGTACGGTGCGGATGGCACCAACGCGTACCCACTACAGGGGGCGCCCTTTTGCGCAACGTACCCATTCAGTCAATGGGAGCCCATGTACGCGTCGTACGACCGGCTCCCATTGACTTCAATGGGAGTCCGACCGAACCAAGTCCGTCAGCATGCGGCTGCATCGTACTCGCTCGCTCGGAGCCAAGGGGCACGAATCGGTTGGAAATCACTCCGGGAACGTGTCGGACGGAACGGTTTCCGACCAGGATCGGAATCGGCCCCTAAATGTCAGCCAATCAGTGATTAGCCTAAATTGAACTAGTGGCCCATTTGATTCCACAAGACTAGCACTGAAGAAGCCTTACCTCTCTGCCTCACCTTTCTGAACTTTAGTGCTGCCATCAGATGAATGTAAACTGACTGTAGTGGGCTGGATGACTAGTAAGGTCTCAATTCCTGTAGAGGAATTTGGGTTACTTTGCATTGAGCAGAACTACAAATTTCTGTTTACTATAAGATAGGTTTTCCTTGCATACCTATGTAAAGTACAGCGCCCAAGAATATTACTGGTATGGCAAAAAATGAACAAGTTCCAAAATTGATAAACACCTTTAAAATAAGGTGATCAAGAAAGTAATACGATGGGAACCTGTTACAACTTGCTTCAATTCCTTCAAGAACATTATTAGAGGGATAAAAGTACCTGGCGTTTATAAGTATCTGAAATTCACTCCATTCTCTTTTAATTCTATTTCTTTCTTCAGATATTACAATCTTTTCAGAGTCTTCCACAAGGTTTTCTATCGCATTGGATCTAGCTTCAAACATCTTCCAACTGGAATCTGCGTCACTCTGAAAGTCCTAATAAATTTGAAACAAGCAAAAATACGGTTTAACAGCACCCTTCAGGAATTATGGGCCTATTCATAAAGACACTTTGAAATACGTACAGTATTCCTGTTGGAGTCTTTTGCATCCTCTTACAAGTCTTTGTAAATTGGCCCGAAACATTTAAAAATGTGAAAGAAATAATCATAGCTAGTCAGTACAAATAAAAAAGACTGTGCCCTCTGTGCACTTATACTACTGGGGAGATGGATGTTTTAGGGACGTTTCACAAAGGCATGCAGGAGTACGTAAAACAGTACTACTGTAGTTGTACTTCTTGTATTCATAAACATTGCTGTTAATCAGGGACATAATTTTAGTCCTGCATGGGAATGTATTTACTTTAATTTATGATGGACATTAAATATACTCCCACCAAGGATTAGGGAATTATTTTGCATTTTAGATTTCAGTAGTGACTTCATAAATACAATGCATGTGGTGTGTGATTGTTTCTTTACCTGCAGTTCTTGAAGTTTGTCTTGAAGATAAGACACTGTCTGCGTTTCATCTGTAAAATCGGAGCTCAATGTTTCTCTGATGTTCTGCAAATGAAGCTCGAAGTGATGCTTTTCTGAATCACATCTAGGCCAGAAAAGAACATTTTTCTGTTAATGAATTTGCCATTATAAAAGAGAACTAAAAACGTGTTTCACTATACTTTGATCTATTATGAATGTTTTCTTCTACAAAATAATCATTATTTTTCACTGAAGTCTTTTTAAAACCCATATAGAACAATTATATTTTTGTATGCATGTAGAAGATAAGAGAAAATGAAGCTAGAAGGAGAGAACAAATCTGGCACAATGGGCATATTTCGATAGGGAATTTGTGCACCTAGCTTGCATTTACATGCACAAAGGTGCCACCTTATAATTATAAAATGAGAATCAGGATTGGTGAAATTTTACTCAAGGAAGAGCATCTTTGCGTGTGGAAATTTTACTTTATGTAGTTATTTCTGCATTTGAATATTAAGGGTTAGGATGTGGTTGTGAGCATTTCAGGTAGATCTATTTGCAAAAGTAAGTGAACACCCACACGTTCAGTACAACTTGTGTGCTGTTTACACCCAGCAAACTCTTTCAAATGTACTTCTGTCTTTTTCAGCTATTACCACATTTCAACTGAGCGAGTGCAGGGGAAAATCCTCAGATTTCGTGGGATTGTAGTAATAAGGATTTCTCCATGGGAGAAAAATGTATCCCTATTACTTACCAGTAAGCTTCATTACTCCGAATCCTAGTCACAGTCCTTACATTGCAGGGGTTTGCCTCGTGACACAGACCTGGTTTACCTACTTAACCCTAAAATAAACTTAAAATCAAATACTTGTACCATGTTTTTACCTTAGGCGCCACCTGCTTCTTAAGGGTCATAAAGAGGGACTTCCCCTACCATACCTCCTGTTTGTTTCTGTCTCAAAACAATTGAAGCCTACCTTCTGTTTTGGTAAGAGTTTTTTTTCCTTTTCTTTTTATATTCTCAGCCTTTAGATTCCCCGTAACAGGGCAATGGGCCCTATTCAATGAATGAACACCATCTTCTGGTTTAGTAGTAAAAAAACAGCTATAATTGGGTCCTGGTGCTACTGCACATGCTGCACTGTTTATAACTACTACTGTGTCCTGTCCTGCACCAGTAGCTGTGCCCTAACAAACACAGTGGGATTCTCATCAGTCAGGGCATGTGTGTTTATTCTATTGAAGGAGTCCTGCAATAGGTATCCTTTCTACATCCCCCAACACTCCTGGGCCTTCCGTCCTCATACCACTGGTACTCTCCAGTTGGGTGTTATTCACCAATTTGTTCAATCAGGCTCTGAGCCAGCTGATGGTGAGGTGATGTTCTAGAGGAGAATAGTCAGTTGGAGTGCAGTTTCTGTGGAATGGGTGGAGATGTGCTCTCCTGTTTGGCTGGAGTATCTATGCCTCTCTTCGCCATACTACGGGTCCTGCTCCCTACTCTGGGTTGTCCTAGGCTCTGGTATGGCCTTCCAGTGATGGGGGCTCAGGAGAACAGTAGGACAAGGAGGTAAAATGCCAGATTTCTGAATTGTTTTTACATTTTACCTTGTGGAAATTCTGTTTACATACATTTTACACATGTAAAATGACAGCAGCTGTTTTCCAGGAGCTATACAAGAATACTTTGAGAGTTCTATGAATTCAAAAACGTTCTGCACAGAGAGGAGAAATCCTGCATGGGCATATCTCCAATCTTTTCTGAAACAATATCTATGTGCTGTTACAAAGAAAAGCCCTTGCCGGAATCGGGGCTCTTCCACACCATAGCAGTACTGCTTGTTTGCACTGCAGTTGCCTTAGTGATGTGCATGATACTACTGAATTTCTTCCAACTAAAATGTTCCTTTGGCCTTTTTCAGCACTAGGGAAATGCAAAGACCTAGGGAAATCCTTGAGTGAAAAGATGCTGATTCTCCTGGGAATTAATCCTGAAGTGAACAGCTGAATAATTAAAAGAGTCTACAGAGGTGAGCACAAGTGGAAGACAAGCCCTGAAATTATCCTGAATTACATTAAAAAAACTAATCTTTCAGCGACTTGACCAGAGAGAGATAGGGATTTTAATTTTATTGGATCTCTCTGCTGCTTTCAACACCATAGCTAGGGATTTTCTTGCTGATCTCTTGATCTGTTTAGATTTGGAATGAACTCATGTTACTGGCGGATACACCTCAAGGATCTTGCCTTTCTCTAGCTGTGTTCATATGTTCAATCATCACACGAACTGTCACATAGTCGTGACCTGCAGTTTTACACATATGCTGATGGCTCCGAGGTGGTCTTTAGACTCATTGGTAATTTTACATCAGTTCTTACAAGTCTGCAAACCATCCACAGACATGGCTAAACTTGGATGAAAGTAAGCTGGCTCAACTTAACGTATGACTAACCAAAAACCTGCATCACTCGAAGCATACAAATCTATTGATCTTTTCTGACATTCACCACCTGAAGATCACAAGAAAATCCTTAGGTGTTAACCTTTGCACTGCTATGTATATTGGGGCACTGGTGAATGCTGTGGTCAATGCCTTCTCATACTATCTGAAACTTTTTTCCCGAGTCAGCATTTGTTTGTCACGGAAATAAAGGTTAACTTTGGCTAGGACTATTTTCGGGGCAAATGCACTGCACTCAGGCTGTCCTCTGGATTACTCCATCATCTCCAGTTAATCCAGAATCAAGCATCCATGACGGTGAAAAACAAAACATATCAAAGGATGCACATAACAGCAGTTATATGCCAGCTCTGTCTCCCTGCCAAACCCTGTATTGTATTTGATGGTCTATCAAATCCAATCAGGCAGTGTATGGTTGAACACCTATTTTTCTGAAAAAACATCTAACTGTACAAACCCGTTTGTCAGTTGAAGCATGAAAATGGAGAGCCTTTGCACACTTATTATTAAATAATCTAAGCATTTACCATTAATGTTAGCAATTAACAGAAATATATGGCTTTCAGGAAAGAGTTGAAGACTGTCATACTCTATTTTTTTTATTTTGAAACTCCTTGAATCTCCCTGATCTACAGTTTTATCATTTTCCTGCATTAATACATATCCCTCAGTGTTTGGATGTTATCACTTTCTAAGTGTGATGGATTTCATTTTACATAGCAATAAGAGAAAAAAGGAAAGTGATGATCAAGGGTGGGCTGCCCGTATAGCTCCGTCCAGATGAGAGTTTTGGAATAGTGGTCAGATGATAGGTTTCTAGTTCATCATGAAGTAATTTACAGCCTATGGTGTCACTGGTGATGTCTAAGTCACGGTTATGCATGTTTTAATGGAATGTTGAAGGACAGATAACTTTGAATCAATACAAATGTCAAAGAATGCATGTAGGAATCCGAGTCCTTGTGATAAAAACGGACTGGTCAATCCGCCCTTATTAGTCGATACATCACCTATTAGCAATCTATTTATTTAAAATTAAACGAGCAAGTCATTCCTCACCTACTACAGCTCAAATTAGACCAAGAAACGTGGCAGAAAAGTCGGCACTCCCTGATTATGGCTGAAGTACTCCCTGATCTTGGCTGAGGTAGGGGTCATATTTATTTGAATATACATATGTGTTTTGTATGAGTGCATGCATAAGTCAACTATCAATGTATGGAATTTGTGACAGACACCTTAAAATGTGTTGAATAAATAAATACAACTTATGGATGTTGCTATCTCCAACATGTGAAATAAAAGCAACACTCGAGGATGATGAAATGTAATCTGCTCTGATTTCTGTTTGTGATTACATATCACAAAACATGAGGTGTATCCAAGTGATCAAATTGCCTTGCCATGTGACCATATCGGTGTCCAAGTTGGAAAGAAGCACCTGAAATGACATTGTGTGGGTTGTGCACTGGTTATATACATAACACCCACAGGTTTATAAACTTAAAACCATTATTCTAACCACAAAACCGTTTTGCTAAAAAAGTACTGTGGATGAAACTGAAAGAAGCATTGTGACACATAAACTAAAAAACACAGCATGTCATTTCAATGTTTTCTTGAAACGATATTGCAACTATCCCTATCTAGTTTTACTCTGCATATGACCAATAGATTATATGTGATTTCAAAAAGGTGTCCTCTCTTGCAGAACCTTTTTGTGTACTCTTCTTCAATATCTTTATAATCTTGTAAGGCAAGTGTTATTCATTTCAGATAAGTAAACTAGGATTATTTTTTAAAACAATTAGATGAAAGCTTTCATAATGAAGTAAATTGTTTTTATCCATTGTTTTTTTAAACATAGTCCTGCTGACACCAAGTACTTCGACCTTCATCATAACATCTAGAAATGGGATGTTTGTTCTATCCATATTCTGAGTACATTAGATGCCCTGATTCTTAGTATTTAAGTCAGCAATATTCTCTTTGAGTTCATTTAGAGGACCATTCCATATGATGGAAATGCCATCTATCAACCTTAAATATATAGAACGTTTTTGGGTCCATTTTCCATTGCTGTAAATGTGTTCTTCCTCAAACGTCACCATAAAAATATTGGCATAACTTGGTGCCCTGTAAAACCCATGAGAGTGCATGTTTTGCAGAAACAAATTATGTTTCCATTTGAAGTAACTATGATATAATGTGAAATGTAACAGTTCAACAAGAAGACTTTATTGCCTCATATTTAATTTCTAGAATTTTTAGTTTCTAGTAGTGGTGCACCTTCAGCAGCTTTTATTCCTTCTGAATGTGCTATTGAAGTATATAGGGCATTGCCATGAACAATAGAAAGCCCATATTTCTTGTTATGCTGCCATCTTTAAAGGTATGATTTTGTTTAGAAAATGAGTTGTTCTTTAAAATAAGATTTCATGCTTTGTTCAATGTGTTACAGAAATCCATCCAGATATCTGCCACAAGGGTTCATGGATGGATCCACTAGCTTTTACAACTGGAGGGAAAGCGAAAACAAAGGTCAGCAGTCTAGTGGGGGCTAGTCCTACTGCAAGCCTCCTTTACGTACGCTCAGAGCGGCTATTTTCAAATGATTTACCTGGTGGAGAGTGGCGTTCCCTCAGCATGTTTGTTCTGAGAAAATCATTTCCTACAGTTATTCCTGTTTTGGGGGGTTCTGCCCCTTTTGCTTATTAGTGTGCCCACTGGGGTATTCCCCATTTACTTTAGCCCAATTTTGGAGGAGATGAAACTATATGCCAAAGAGAGCATAAGTCATCTATATTGTGTCAGGATATTTTCTAAGAAAGACAGTAAGCCTTATATCCTGCTGAAAAGTATTGGAATATTTCGTCTAAAAGGAATTCAATTGGTATTATGAACTGAGCATAATTCTGACAGTAAAAACAAGGATTGGCAAGTATTAATCGACATGTCAAAAACTATTTTATAGACGGTGACAAATTTGTGACTACATTACCAAGAGAGAAGCTAAACCTCTGAAAGCAGAAGTAATAATTGTAGAAATATATTTGTATATGCATATGTGGCCGGGGTTTTTAGAATGTCAAGTAATAGAACTCAGGGCTCCATTCTCAGCCCCTTATTATTCAACCTTTATGTTAGACTGTTGGCTGATGTTGCTGAAGAAGCTGGGCTGTCCTTGTTCTCGTATGCGGACGACACCCAGATTATCTTCTCTCTTTCAGTGGAGAGGGCGGCTGAGACTTCCCCCCTCCAGTTGGGCTTGGGTAAAATTGCCTCGTGGATGCAGGCTAATTACCTCAAGCTCAACGGAGAGAAGACCGAGGTCTTGGTCTTGGGGAAAAATAAAGATCTCTGAGGCTCCCAGCATTGGCCGAGTGAGATGGGCACTCTTCCTCAGCCCTCCTGCCAAGCTCGCAATTTGGGTGTCATCATCGACGACTCACTAACTATGCAACAGCAAGCTGTTAAGGTAGCTGCCACATGCTTTACCATCTTGAAATGGTTAAAAAAGATTATTTGAATGCTGCCCTGAGCATACCCAGAGAACAGTAGTCCAGGCGCTTATCATCTCTAGATTGGACTACGGTAATATTCTTTATCTGGGGACCACAAGGAGGTGACTCGTAGGCTACAGATGGTTCAGAACTCTGCCACAAGATTGCTTTGCCGGGTTCCTAGAGCTGTCTCTGTTTCTGGTCACTTGCGTGCCCTTCATTGGCTCAGGGTGGAGAACCGAATTAAGTTCAAAGCCCTGAGCTACATGTTTAGAATCAAAACAGGTGTGGCCCCCCAGTATCTGCAGTCCTTAGTTCAGCCCTATGTGCCTTCGCATTGTCTTCGCTCGTCCACCCAAGGGAAATTTTCTGTGCCTGGAGTCAGACTATCCCGGACGGGCGGCCGATTGTTCGCATATCTTGGCCCCTCCTTATGGAACTCCCTCCCCACATTAATGCGGAAAGAAACGGTGTATGTCCAATTTCGCAAATCTTTAAAAACTTGGCTTTTTAACCAATAATCAGTAAGCGGGTATCTGTTCCTTAGCCTGGTCGGTACCGGAAACCCTTTTTGGGTAGCTGTTGCGCCTTATAAATTAAATTAATAATAATAATAACTGGTTTAGAACTTAGGGGCTGATAATGATGGCGGTTGGATGAGCGTCTGACCGCCATCGTTTCGAGCAGGTGTCAGACCGACTATATGGCGGCAGTTCCACCTGCCCGATTACAATGCGACTACCGTGTTGGCGGCCATAAAAATGCCTTTTACCATCGTGGCTTGTGCTGCGGGCTTGAAAAGGGCAGCATCCCACACTGCAATGGCAAAAGGCATTCCCCGTCCTCTTTCACCCTTGCAAGTGCATGTCTTTGGAAGACGTTTAAGAGACTACATTTTACATATGGAGGAGTAGGGGGCAATTGGGAGAACTCATCTTCTCCAGTGGAATCTTAAGGAAAAAAGGTTAGTCCTTGACAGATTGAAGTGCCATAAATAAAATTCCACCCGAGCACAATGGCAGGAGGGTTAGACATTAAGACCCTGGCTGTAATCATAGAACATCGGCAAAAACAGTTAGCTAGTACAATAGAAGAAAACAAAAGCCTGAGAGATGAAATAAAAAGATCCCATGTAGAATCCTAACAAAATCTAAAGAGATTAGATGGTTTTGTAGCAGGAACGCATGGCTTCCTAGTGCAGATAAATATCGGTCACCTCAGCCCTCTGAAATTTCCTCTCAGGTGATTTGTACTATATCCTCTGTTATTCCATTAGCACCCCCAGAAGAATGCAGTGTGGATCCACATCAGGCCCAGATTTTCTTGACTCAGTGCTCTCTGCTTTTCTTGTGCAGACCCATCATTTTCACAGATAATCAATCAAAGGTAACATTTGTATTATCTTATTTGAGCAGTGATGCTGGTGCCTGGTCAATGCCATTGGTATCAGAAAAATTATCCACTATTATAGGATTTCAAAAACTTTAAAACAGATTTTCTTTGGATTTTTGATTGAAGATCAGTCTCACAAGCTACAGATACTGAGCTTCTGAACCTAAAACAAGGTAACCGAGATTTGATCGCATTTGCCTCAATTAAACAAACTACTCATCGAGACTGAGTGGCCTGAGGCTAAGGGAGCAGCAATTTTCTATATAGGGGCTTTGTGAAGAATTGAAAGACACTTTGGCTCAAACACCAGATACACCTAAGAAAGTGTCAACACTGATATGGTATTAGAAGTAGATCAGAGACAAAACAAATGGAAGACAGAAAAGAAAAAATAATTCCACCCAATGCCTCCTCATTTTGATAGAGCAATGGTGGAGATGAGTAAGAATCCTGATCCAACACCACCAGAAGAACCCATGCAAATTAGTATCACAGAGGGCCATTATTCAAGAAAGAAAAAAAGAGTAGATCTGGTAACCTGTGTATGTATTCTGGATTTGCAGGCCCTAAGAAACCCAAGGTCAAATGTTCGGGTAAAGAGAGGCTCCATCAGTAAGAAGAGTTGCTCTCATGGAAGCACGGGGAAAGACAACTCCAGGAAATCAACAAGTTGCCAGCGCACAACAATCTGGTACCCCACCTTACAATATTGTAACTGTGAAATTCAGAGAAAAAGAACTCAAGGGAGTTTCTGTGATGTTCAATTCAGGAGCCAACGGAAATTTCTGCGATATAAAATATGCGAAAGAACAGGAATACGTTTTGTTGAGAAGAAGAATTTTGACGCAGTAAGAGCATTGGACCGAACTAATCTATCCTCACAACCTACTATTAATGAGACTGAACCAATAGAATTGATCGACTTAAATGGTCACCGTCATTTAAAAAGATTCAATATCATTGATGCTCCTTAGTTTCAGTTAATCCTTGGATTGCCTTGGTTAACAGAGCATAACCCTACCATAGATTTAGAAAAAAGAGCAGTTCTGCTGAATTGCAATTACTGTAATGAACATTGCAGTCTGGAAATTAAGAATGAACAAAGGACTTCTCAGGCTAAGATGTAGGCTCAACAATCCCGTATAATTTACTCCATGGAGACCCCTGAAATTTCAATGGAGTATTCGGAATTTGCAGCTGTGTTCAGAGACGCACAGGCAGATAAATTACCCCCACACAGACCATACGATTGCAAGATAGACTTGGTGCTAGGAGCAAATCTACCCTGTAGCAGAATTTATGCTCTAATGTAAGTGGAAAATCAATATCTTAAGCAATATATAGAGTAATATCTTGCAAATGGATTCATTCATCCCATGCAATCTCCAGTCTCTTCACCCCTATTCTTCATCTTTGAAAAGAATGGAGAGACCAGAACATGAATTGATTACAGAGCTTTGACCCAAGTGACCATACAGAACCAATATCCCTTACCACTAACTATAGTATGCCTGGACCACGTTAAAGAGGCAAAAATCGATAGGAAATTGGACCTTCACAGGGTCTATCATTTAATAAGAGTGGCTGAAGGGGACAAATGGAAAATAACCTTCTGTACCAGATTTGGGCTTTATGAATACCAAGTAATGCCCTATGTATTATGCAGCATCCCAGTGCCTTTTTAGCACTTCATCAATGATATTGTAATAGAATTTTAGATTGGATTGCGGTGGTATATACCAATGACCTCTTGATATTCTCAAAAAACGTGGAAGAGCAAGTCCAGCATTTGAAAGCCATACTTAAAAGATTGCAAGAGAATAATATCTACATCAAGTTTTAAAAGTGTGCCTTACATATGGAGGAACTTGAATTTTTTTGGATTCATCCTTTCTTCCAGAGGAATCTCCATGGATTCAGACAAGGCTCAAGCAATTCAGGATTTTCAGGCTCCCAGTAACATTAAAGAAGTGCAGAGCTTTATTGCCTTTGCAAATTTTTATCGATGTTTCATAATGAAATTTTCAAAACAATTGTGACTATAACCCGCCTATTAAAAAAGAATGTACAATTCAATTGGCCTAATGAGGTGGAAAAAGCATTTCAATTCTTCAAAAGGTATTCACTACCGCCCCAATCTTGTTGCACCCAAATCCTGAACAACTATTTTATGTGAGGTTGATGCATCGGATTTTGCTATTGGGGGTATCCTGTCTCAGTGACATAAGAATATCACACAGCTTCACCCTGTAGCATTTCGCTCAAGGATGTTGACTCCTACTGAAGTTAACCACTCTACTGCTGACAAAAAACTATTGACAGTAAAGGATGCATTTCAAGAATGCAGATACTATTTATTGGGGGCTCGACATATGGTTACCGTATTTAAGGATCATAGGAGCCTGCAATTTCTAAAATGATCTTGAACTCTGACCCCAAGAGAATTGAAATAGTCTTCATAATTTGCCAATGTTAATTTTGTCATCACCAATAGACCAGGTTCAGCAAATGGGAAGCCAATCAAACTTTTTAAACTTAACACGAAGAGTGAATTAACAAAGCAAAAAAAGATTACGGTCATTCCCACTGAAAAACGTGCCTGCACCACTCAATATTTCATGTTTAAAGAGAAGATCCAAGAGTCGATTCCTTAGAGGAAATGAAGAAATGGGCTAACTAAGATCCAGAAAGAGAAGTAAGAGAAAATCTTCTCTTTTTCAAGGGAGCTCTTTATTTACCCACTGAAGAATTGTGTGAAATGGCCTTTCAGACATATCACAATGATCCGTTGGTAGGTCATAAAGGTTTGTTAAAGACTATGGGCCAGATGTATCAAGCAAAATTGCGTTGCAAACGCCGAAATTCGCAGAATTTCGGCGTTTGCGAATGCAATTTTGCTAGTGGTATGTATTAAGGCAAAACTGCCTCGCAAAATAAGGAATCGCAAAATTTGCGATTCCCTATTTTGCGATTGCATTTAAGGAATCGCAAATTGCGATTCCTTAAATCCAATGTAAGAAGCACCAAAAAAGTGCAATTTGGCCTTAAGGAATCGCAAATTACCACCAACTTCAAGTTGGTGGTAATATGCGATTTCTTTGAAAAATGCACTTTTTAGCATTTTTCAAAGTGCCATGTGGCGCACATACATGCCCTTAGGGCATGTATGTGCACTACATGTGCACATATACATATTTCAGGGGTGCAATAGGGTGTCAAAAGGACACCCTGGCACCCTTGAAATTGCATTCTCAATTTGCGATTCTCTAATTGGTAATCGCAAATTGAGAATGTCTTCCCATTCATTCCTATGGGCCTCTACGCCCATAGGAATGAATGGGAAGGTATTCCTTAATTGCGAATCGCAATTTGCAATTCGCAATTAAGGAATATTAAGGAATCGCAATTATTATTGCGATTCCTACATACATAGCATTTTGCGATTCCTTACTAGCAATTAGCAAAAATTCGCTATTAAGGAATCGCAAATGCAATCCTTGATACATCTGCCCCTATATATCTTACGAAAAGGCATTTCTAGTGGCCAACCATGAACTCCTAAATAAGGCAATACATACAAACTTGTGAAAAGTGTGTAAAGATTAATGTTAGAAGACAAAATCCTCAAAGGCAACTACAACTTCTTCCTATAGCCCTTATCCAAGGCACACAGTTACTATGGACCTAGATTTACCCACCAGCCGAGGATATAACACTGTTTAGGTTTTCGTGGATACATTTAGTAAAATCAGTCATTTCATTCCCTCAAAAAAACATCCGAGATGCCCAGCAATTAGCACAACTGCCCAACCTAAAAGTTCATAGAATTCCTGTGGTGTTGATTTTAGATCGGGCACACAGTTTATATCTCATTTTTGGAGGGTGTTTATGAAAAGACTTGTAGTTGACTCATAGGGCTACCATCCAGAAACTGATGGACAAACCAAGAGAGTCAATCAAGCGTTAGAATAATACTTGTGATTGTATCTACTAGATCAGGAAGGGGAATGGCCAGATCTGATATGGACAGCTGAATTTGCATTCAACAATGCAGTTCACGCTTTTGCTGGTTGTTTACCATTCTATTTAAATTCAACTAGACATTTAATCATGTTTATTGGGAAAACAGATGAAACAGTCCCAGGGGTTGGAAAGATGGTTAAGAACCAACAACAAGCCTATCAACACAAAGCAAATTTGATAGCTTTTTTAAAGCAACAGGACAGTTGTGCATCCAAGATGGCGACTTCATTAAAACCCAAACAAAAGTTAGTGGTCTAGTGGAGGAGAAGTCAGCCAGCCCCTGCAAACCACCTTTGTGTGCACTCGCAATTGGCGCGGCACACTTCAACTGATTCACCTGATGGACAGAAGTGTTCCCTCAGTTTGCGTGTTCTGAGGAAATCATTTCCTACAACTATTCCTGTTTCTTTGGGGTTCAGCCCCCTTTAGCTAATTAGTGTGCACACTGGAGTGTTACCGATTTACCTTAGTCCAATGTTTGGAGGAGATGAAGCTATTTTGGCAAATAGAGCATGAGTAATCTACACCATGTCAAGATATTTTCTAAAAAAGATAGTAAGCCTTATATCCTGCTGAAAAGTACTGGAATATTCAATATAAAAGAAAGTCAGTTGGTATTAAGGATTAATCAGAATTTTGACAGTAAAAACAAGGATTGCCAAGCGTTAATTGACAAGTAAATAACTATTTTATAGACTATGACAAATATGTGAATACATTAGCAAGAGAGAAGCTAAACTTCTGAGCGCAGAAGGTATAATTGAGAAATATATGTGTATATACATATGTGGTTGGTGTGTTAGGAATGTCAAGGACTAGAACTGGGTTTAGAAACTGAGGGGCATGTTTATTGGAAGCTTGTGTCATGTTTGCACCACACAATGTGGTACATGCAAGATGCAAACCTCTAAGTCAGATTTATGAAGGCACACAAAGCCATTTTGGGTGGCGTCATAAATCTGGAGTAGCGCAATGCAGCGCAAATCACTGCATTGCGATATTCTGCCCTGGGTAGGCTTTCCATGGGCATTGTGGTGGGTGTCCCACGCAACTCCCATGGATTTTGACGCATTTCCAGGTGGAATGCGCCAAAATCTTACACCCTCCCAGGAGAGGCGTAACAAGCAGAAATATCTTTATTTCGCCTCGTTTATTCCTCTTTTTATGTGTGCTACATTTTACAGCACACATGGAAATAGGTAAAAGCTTCTCAGGATTGTTTTTGTGTAGGAAGGTGCCCCTTCCTGCACAAAAACAATCCTGCCTACAACAAAGGCACTCTTTTCACCAAGGTGCAAGGGTGCCTGCATTGGCACTAAGCTGCCAAAACAGTGCCAGCACAAGGGAAAAAGACAGGGATGAGCCATATTGGATAAATAGAGCACATTCCTGCCCTTTCCCTGTGATGCAGGGCAGCGCAGCAAGGCGACTTGCTGTGCTGCCCTGCACAAAAAAAATCATAAATATACCCCTACATTTATTTGAAAAGGAAACAAAAGAAAGTTGTGAATGTTATATTTTATGTTGCACTCCATTACAATACCAACAGAAAATTCCACTGAGCGTTCCTATAAAGATATACAGGGAACCCGAGGAGGAGAAGACTAATCTAACAGGATCTAGAGGCAGTCTCTCTTCTCCCCCACCCCTTTCTCCCCTGCAAGTGCATTGCTGTGGGAGAGTTTTAACCGAGTAAATTCTACATATGCAGGAGTAGGGGGAAATGGGAAAACTCATCTGCTCCTGTGGAATCTTCAGGCAAAAGGTTAGTTCTTGATAGTTTCTCATAAATTTGAAAATGGATATTTCAATCTTAAATTAGTGTGATACATGGAACAAACAATGTGCCTTTTTTCAACACCTTTCTTTGATGCTTTGTTAACTGTACACTAGAAACAGTGATCACTAAACTTTTGATTGACTTCATATGTTCCACTTTTCCTTGTCTTTTTCCCCGCCTGATGTCTTTGCTTCCATAGGTCTGTTGTTTGTTGCTGAACTAACAAAGAAGAACCTTTGACTATGTTGCTTTGTCCTGTGTTATCACATATATACACATTACGTTTATTTGTAGTGATCAGTGTGGATAGAGTCGAGCTACTTGTTGTTTATTCTTCAGAGACCTTGCATTTTTCAGAGATTTCAATTGAAGGTTTTTTTATTGATTCTTTTCTTTGAATAAACTTCAGCCCATGTATAAACTTTGCCTAGTTTGTAATCAATGGTGTCTCTTTTGAAATTTTTTTTTTTTTCTGTCATTGATTTACTCTTTTGTAAATGTCTAATTTTACATTGATCTCCTCCAATAACTTTTGCCACTCTGCTGCTTCCAAACGTTTAGAAACTTCTGCTTTGATTTGTGTAATTTCCTCTTCCAGGCTTGTCAAGACCTGTGCCAATTCTTCGATTATCAACAAAATTAAATCCAATGAACATTTGTTCAAGAGTGCATACCACCTTTCAATGATTAGGTCGAGCCTGAGCCAGCGTGCAAGCGCTGCTCTGGCGATCTGTTGTAGGTAGAGTACGGAGGAGAAGCCCCGCCCATATTTTTCATTGGCTTGTGTCTCTGTCCTTCGTAAATGTTGGTGTTTGATTCCTTAATAGGCTTGTTAGTCCCTCCTTAGTAAGGTCATGTTGTCATTTGTATCCTCCCATGGCTACTGGCCCCTTTACTTGGTTGTTACACAGTACGTGTACTTTTTCTTTATTGAGCCGGGACAATGCGGCCGCTTGTTTGCAATGCCACAGGTCTCGCATTTAAATGCGAGACCTATTGCATTGAAAATAAAAAAAATTATGCGGCCCACTTTCGATCTGGGGGTGCCACTGGACGACTGTGTCTGCTGTTGGCTGAGAGGCTCCTTATTGCGAACATTGCTTTAATGTGCCCCACAGCGGTGTCTACTAACATTTGTTTCTTTAAATAATAGCTAGAATGACGCTGCACAGTGCACACACGTGTTTTTAATGGGCCTCGGTTTATTCGTGAATCACTGTGTTTTTTTATCCGCCCTTAAATTTGCTTTATGAATTTGCATTGTAATGTTTTGTCTGAGACTGCATTGTAAATGGGAGACCTTTCATGGAACTCACTTGGCGCATTATCCTGTCCTCCCAACAATGGTACAACATGTTGGGCAAAGTGTTGGTTCACACTATTTGACATACCACAAAAGCCGGGAAGAAAGGAATGTCAATGGATTGCCATGGGCTAAAATCTTTAATCTTTCAGAGGCCAATAACGCGCCCCCCTAAGTGCTTCAAGATCCTGTCAGGAGTAGTACGCGCTGTATAGATGTACTTACAATGTAATAGCGTTGAGTCAGCGGGAGGACACGATGCTGTATAATGCCCCTCCCCCTTCCAGAATATATCGAGCCCCTGAAATTTTCATCCGTCATGCATAATTGTGTGGCCATTACTGCGTCATGCCCAAACCATCTATGTTTAATGAGAACGTAGTTCGGGGTTGTTACATTTCAAGATTGGGCTCTAAAACCGTTAGTATGAAGACTAGTTGCGAGCAGATGTAGATAGACTAGAAAGGGCTGTGCATGAACTCTAATAAAATAAAAGTGCATTAAACATTCCTGGAAGGCTCTGGGCGTTGGCTCAGCATCTCTGAAGAGCCCTTCTGTCCCTGGAGGCCGCTCCTTGCCTGCAGTCCATTGATGTGGGCGGCTGCCATTTCCTGAAGAATGGGCCACGAACCCAGGAGAGACGAGAGCTTTAGTGGGGCTAGAGAGAGGGTCTGTCTGATCACTGTCACCTCAGCCTGCTCGGCTGTTTCTGAATAATACGTGCGAGAGTGTCTATACAGTACTTAATAGCTGGGCAGGGCGCTCTCGCTTTTGGAAGGGGCAAGAACTAAGGTAATGTGAGATGAAGTGATTTGCCCAGGAGCTCGCTATGAGGTCAAAAGGGAAAGCTGGGAAAATAGTTAAGCTGCCTTAGCTTCCCCACTGACAAGGTAACCCCTTAAATGGATCTCAAATGAATGTAGTGAGGAGGGCTAGAGAACAGAGCAGAGTGTGCAAATATTTTAAACCTACCCCTTCAACTTCCAACACAACAGATGATTTGGATTCCTCTTCTAGAGAAGATTAAAGCAGGAGGATAGGGACAGCTGGAAATTAGGCTCTTTTTAAATCAAATAAAAGATGCACACCTTTAATTCTGTTCACATATCTATCATTTAAGACGAGCGTAAGGGCCGTTATATTTAAGGAAAAAAACATCTTGTTGAACGTCACACAGTGTGCCAAATGATGAGATGCGTTACTTGACATCAGGACTGCCAAACTGTAGCTGAGATGTTCGTTGGGGAAGTAGGAGGCAAGATATCTGACATGTGTGAATAGGCTTGTTTATAAACAATGTTTACCATTTTAATATAGTGAGGTGCAATTTGATGTACATTTATAATTCATTTTGGCATTTGTCTAATAAACATTTATATGATTTTCAAAGATTGGTCCCACATATTTTCATTTTTTTCATGCAGAATGTTAAAAAAAAAAAATCTGCATATTTTCACATATATTTCTGCAGCAGTGGGCAGCCTCTAGGTATCGTGATCTGTTCATGGTGTACCAGATAAATCATTGTGCAATAGAGCTGGCTCACTCTGCCCTCTAGAATAGGCAAGCATCAAACATAAGTGGAGTTAATTAAAATAACGTTTTCCCCTGATACATTATATATATTTCTGGACCCATGCCTTTCCTCCTCTTCAGGACTATTCCTTCAGCTATCTAGGCGCTGTCTTTATTAATACTAGAGTATATGTTGTGTGGCCACACTTCTGACCATCATAACAAGCTTATTTCGGTTTAAATACACCTTAAAATATACTTTATATAATTTTAAAAATAAGAAATAGAACAATATAACAGTAATAAATCTACAAATTGATAAGTTCAAGAATTTTGTAAAGTTAATGGCCATGTACTTAAGTGATTAATTAATAGATACATTTATTTGCTTGACAGTTGCACATAAAAATGCAGGCCTATATAACTAGTGAAACTTTGGGATGTCAACAAGGGACATTTCTCTCAAGGGATTTTTATAAAATTTGCAAAACAATTGCATTTATCACAAGGACAGGGGATAGACATATCAAGTATTGCCCAACCTTTTGAAAAAGATAAAGTGCAGAGTACCCATTCTGAATTTTGTTAGTAACCGTTTTAGTAATACGTGGGAGCTAACTGAAGGTTTCTTAATCTCTTTCCAAGCCTCTAAATTGAGGGAATGTCCTTTTAGCCCAGGGCTTGTCTTTTGAATGTGCCAGGGTTGTATTAATATATCAGGCCTCCACATATTGGTGCAGAAGTTTTTAAAAATTATTTGAACCAATGAATCTTTTCTCTGTCTCTACTCTGTCTTTTTTTTTTCTTTTAAAAAGTGTTAATGCCACTTCGGAGCAATTGAGTCCAGCGAGAAAGGAGGGTTGGCTCATACAAAAGCGGTTAGAGTCTTCTTTATACAAGGCGTCAACAGTCATGATAGATTATACTTTCGGACCCACGTTTTCAGCTTGAGCCTGGGCAGCGCATGCGCTGCTCTGTGAGGCATGCTGTATTCAGGTGTGGACTTGAAGCTCCGCCCACTCTCCGGCCATCTTTTTAATTGGCTCCTGCTAATGTCCTTTCTAAATGGTTGCTTCTGATTCGTTAATAGGCTTGGTAATCCCGCCTTAGTAACGCCTTGTCTGCATTTGTAACCTCCCATAAGGACCGGACTTTTTACTTGTGTTGTTACGCAGTCTGTTTTAGCTACAGTCTGTGAGCACTATTTCCTTTAATGTCTTTAATCAAGCTGCTTTTGCAGGCACGACAGGCTTTCCCTAACACACCCTGTTTTCATGAAAGCATGGCGCCCGGTCATGGATGCTGCGCTTTATCTTTTAAAAATGCTCCCTGCACAGCGAAGCACTTCTGCACGCACTATGTTGCTTAACAAATGCTTTTTACTTTTAAAAGTGCCCCATACCGCGCTTTTACTTTAATGTCAGCCGCACCTTTCTTTAGACAAGCCGCGTCTTAAAGAAAGGGGCGGGCCGACATTAAAGTGAAAGCACAGCATGGGGCGCTTTTACAGAAAAAACATTTGTTTGTCAACTTGACAAACAAATGTTTTTTTGTGTAAAAGCGCCCCATAACGCGCTTTCACTTTAATGGCGGCCGCGCACATTTCTTTACATGAGCCGTGTCTAAAGAAAGGGGCGTGGCTGCCATTAAAGTGAAAGCACGGCATAGAGTGCTTTTACAAACAAGCATTTGGAATGCAGTAGGTCTCGCATTTGCGATAGTTTAAGCTATTAGAATTGTAATTGGCAATGCCTTTTATTTATGTTTTAAAAACCAAAACATAAATAAAAAGCATTGTCATTTACAATGCCAATAGCTCAAACCCATGTAAATGCGAGACCTATTGCATTGCAAATGCTTGTTTTTTTATTGGTCTTACATATTGTGGGTTGTAATGACACCCCTAGCCCTCTCGGAATTCGCTTAGTCTTATGGTATTTACGAGAGTTGTTGCGTGTAATCTTTGGTTAATTTCACAAAGCATCATATATTCCAACTGTCTTAAATATTGGCTTGCTATACCCATTGTTGTATCTTTCTGTTTCGTTTCCTTGATCAGCATGTAATATTTTATTTGCTTCTTCTTGTGTAAATGCCAATGTACTGGCCCTGTTTTCTGACAAATGTGCAATGTCATCAAATTACATATTTATTTTTGTGGGTGGAGTGTATTGAAACTAAATCTATAATATAGTCTTGTGAAGACGCACCACCTAGGCATGTCTTCTATCCAAAGGCACAAACAACTGTAGAGTTTTAGCTACTCCTAATGAGGGCTAGTTCATTGGTGCACAATCGTCTTGTTGCCTCAAAAATCTAACAAATTTATTCTGCGCTTATTCACTGTTTTTCATGAACCCATTTCTAATGATATTTCCACAAATATATATATTTATTTAATACATCCTGATTGTAATTACTTATTCAATCAAACATAGTCCTTTTTGTCAGAATGGTTTAATATCAGATATCGTTTACTCAACATGTGGTCATAAAACAATTATGACTACCTCAATACATTTCAGATCTGATTATTGCTTCACCTGAGGAACAATGTTCCGGGAAAGTATTCATTAAAATACTAACAAAAGGTTGACAAAGCATTCGCTGAAATTAATACATCACAAGGGTAAATTCCGTACACAAAAAATGTTATGGAACAGGAATTGCAAAAACACTAATGAAAGTAAATAAAGAATTGTGTAAAAACGTACAAGATACAGCGGCCCTGATTTACAAAGGGCCTAGTACTCGTGGCGGAGGCCCTGCACTCGTAGGGGGGTCTCCGCACCCGGGGCAAAATCTCCACAATGAAAATTCTCATTGCAGTTTTCGTCTGAGTGAGGACACTTTCCCATGACTGCGAGGCCTCCGCCACGAGTGTGGAGGCCCTCTGTGAATCAGGCCATTAATATTTATTTGCAAAAAAAATGTTCAACAATCTAGAAAAACCTGTGAGTTAATACCATCTAAAATACTTACATCTATCAGCCAAGTGAATATCTTGCAATCACTTGCTCCAATTGTCAATTCACGCACATGGAGTAACTTAGTGGGCTTAAGAAAAAGTCTACTGTTTCAATAATGCCAACCATTTATACAGTCTTATGGAAATTAGACTTTGCTATTTTGAACTAGTTTGAGTGGTATGTGATGTACATGCTATTAGAAAACCTCCACTGCTCATCACATCCAGACTAATGCTCTCTTGTGTATTTGGAAAAGTACAGTGAAATTGCTGACACTTTACTTATTCACAATAAATATACCCATACTGTTACAAGAAGAACTGCATGACGGAATGTAATCCGCACTGATTTGAATGATTAGTTTTCTCCACAATAGTTTTTTTACCAAATGGTTTTGTCTCACACCCACATTATATAACTTCACATGATCCTTTTCAAAATGGCTACCGATAGGGTCACTTTGCAAGGTTAATTTGATCACTTGGATATACACCGTCATTTGGGATAAGTATTCGCACACACAAATCAGAGCAGATTACATTCCATTATCCCTGAGTATTGCCTATATAATTCACATGTTGGAGATAGCACCATATGTCAGTTATATTTAATCATTCAACACATTTTTTAGATGGCCCACAAAAATTCCACACATAGAATGATTGTTGACTCATGTATGCAATTGTACATAACATCTATGGATACACAAACCAATATGGCCCCACCTCAGATCATGATCAGGGAGCGGCGTTGTTTCTGTCACATTTCACGGTCTTTTAGATTGTCCAATTTTGGGCTATAGCAGTAGCAGGTGCACATACATTATTTTGCACAATATGAGCATGGTCTTGACTTGCTAAAATATGCAAAATTAGTACACCATACTCACCACTGTTGCAACTGAGATATAACCCACACATAGCGGTAACTAATCTGCCCTTGACAATGAGACAATTCTAACTCTTGCACCTGCATTCCTTGGGAGTTATGTACATAAATACAAAATAAATTACACTACAAGAATACACAGCTAGGAACCATGTACTCCATTGGATGCCCTTCTGTTTCACCGACTGTGCCAGACCATTTATAAGATCTTTCCTTCCTCGCCAATGGAGCTCGCAGATTGGAGCCTGCTGTCAATGATTATATTAAACCAATTCTAAATAATGTTGATAACCCCCATGTACAACACTGTATTAAAAGATATGAAAATCGCCCACAATCAAGCTACGGAGAACTGATCTCATAAGCTAGAACATGACCTAACACATGCCCAATATATATATTGTTGCCAACAAACTAGGTAAGTTTCCTCAAATGGGAGACAGACATATCCATTATAAATTATTTCACATAGCTCATTATAGCCAGCTAGCAAGGTAAAGTTTTTTTGGCTGATAGCTCGGCATGTTGGTGGTGTGCTGTTCCAAATGGCGGGGTTTCTATATTTGGCCTGAGAATGCTCATATATATGGGACTATTGGTCACAAATATTCGTTGCAATTGGTGAAATGACTGAACACCTACCGGAGCCATCACTGTTTGTCACTCTCCTTGGATATGTAAAGGACATCAGCAAAGTGTATAGGAAGTACATTACAATGGATGTCCTGTTGAGGAAGCACAGGATGGCAATGTTCTGGGGGAGAGGTAAAGCCCTGCTGAGTGTGTCTTGACATAGAGTTATTTGGGAACCGCTGTAAAAGTATCTGATGAAGCAGAAATGATGTATGCAACAGACCAATTCCCTGTTACTAAATAAATGGCTGGTGGAAGTTAGAAAGTTACTGAGGCACTATAAGCTTTAATTCTGGTGAGGCTTACGGAACCCTGGGAAACATTGGTATCTGCAGATGTAACTGGTACTGTGGACCTGCACTTGATATGTTACATCAATGTCATATTATAATATTGGAATATCATGTGTACTCATCCTTGTATTATTTGCCTAAAATCAAAACTAAAACTGAAAAACTAGGAGCGCCACTGGAATGCATACTTTACTGTACATGACAATCTATTGTCATTAGGCATTATTCCAATTTTTAAGTGATTATCTCATCAGTAATTGGACAAGTTCAACACAGTTTGTCTGCATAGCATAACTGTCAATTGAATTTATAATTTGTTGTCTCCTCACACGTTTTACATTATTGTTTT
Organism: Calotriton arnoldi; assembly: GCA_963921515.1. Lineage (NCBI taxonomy): Eukaryota > Metazoa > Chordata > Amphibia > Caudata > Salamandridae > Calotriton > Calotriton arnoldi. The sequence continues at coordinate 3,184,002 of CAWUFW010000761.1, forward strand.
AATTACCTTTGCACAAGTGTTTCTAGAGGTACTTCAACCCCTTCCTCATATTCATATGTCCAACTTGCTCCAATCTGTTGTGAAATATGATGAACAGTCTCAGGTGCCTACATGGATGCAAATACAAAACGTATTTTATAGTATTTAACATTTAGATAGAATTTTTCTTCCTTCAGAAATCAAACAAAACATGCTTAACAAATTAAAGTATGCTTGCTATTTTCCTTTGATTGAAATAAAAAGCCTAGGTATAAAATGCAAACCTAACTACACTTCTACATAAACTAACAAAATGCTGCAGAATCACATTCTATGCAATTCTATCCTGCTACACATGCACAAACACCTTTTTCCTGGGAGCCCTGCTGCAGCAACACCATCACAGTATCTTTCTGAATTGAAGCAAATTTTGTAAGAAAAAAAAAGTTTGTTCCTAATCTGTACACTGGCCTAATAGTGCAAACCGCGTTCAGAAGATATGGGAAGCTTCCCCCTAGACGCAAGGCCTAATTTAAACCCATTTGTCGTAATCTAGTGTCTGTCTGTGGCCATTTCTAGTGGTGCAATAAAGCAACTATTTGAAGTGACATTAATGTAGCACTGGCCATGCGTTGGTCGTGTTGTAAAATATATTTACCAAATCTCAGCAAGCTGTAGGCAAAGGTTCATCACATGCAGTATAAAATGACGCTCATCACTAACTGTGATCCTTGTGATGGTTGAGGAGTATTCAGAAAAATAATTGAGTAAAAAATATTGAGATGCAGAAATATAGAATTTTAAATATCATAATTGATAAATATTGTGATGCAGGAATATCGTTGACAAGAATATCGATTTTCTAAGGTAAGCAATATCGATGTCAAGAATATCTATGTTATTAATATCATTGACAAAAATATCTATGTTGTTAATATTGATGTTAAAATAGCTATGTTGTTAATATCATTTATAAAATATTGTTTTTAATAATATCGTTTTCAATTATTTTTATGTATTTTAGTATATGTTTTAATTGTACATGTTATAAATTGTTTGTATAATTATTGTTAATGTTTTAAATACAGTTTGTAAAGTTTTAGTTGTTTTTAAATTTAATGTAATTGTTTATTGCAATTTTTAGTGTCGTAGTGGGTTGGGGGGTTTGTAGGGGTACAGTGTGGGAAGCAAATTAATTATAATTAATTAATAATACATTTTTAATTATTATTAATTATTTAATTGATAATTAATTACGTAAATTGTGTTATTAATTTATTTTTGAAGTTAGGTTTTAGGTGCAGGTTGTGGGGTTTTCAGGGGAACAGGATTGGAAGTAAATTAATTATAATTAATTAATAATTAACTTTTAATTATTATTTATTATTTAATTGATAATTATGTAAATTATTGTGTAATTAATTTATGTTGTAAGTTATGTTTTATGTGCAGGTTGTGGGGTACAAGGTGGGAAGTAAATTAATTATGATTAATTTATAAATATTTGTAATTATTAATTATTGTATTGCTAATTCATTATGCAAATTGTGTAATTTATTTATTTTTAAGGGATGTTTTAGGTGCGGGTTGTCGGGTTTGTAGGAGTACAGGGTAGGAAGTAATTTTTTTATAATTAATAATTAATGTGAAGTAATAATCATTATTTCATTGATAATTAATTATGTAAATTGTGTCATTAAGATATTTTTAAAGTTATATTTCAGGTGCGGGTTGTTGTGCTTGTTGGGGTACAGGGTGGCAAGTTAATTAAAATATTTAATTAGTTTATTATTCATTGTTAATTGATAATTAATTATGTAAATTGTGTAACTATTATAGTTTTTCTGATATATTTTAGGTGTGGGTTGTTGGGTTTTAGAGGTACAGGGTGGGAAGTTAATTAAGAAATAATATTTTATAATTAATTATTTTTTGGGGTAATTATTTAGTTGATAAGTATGTAAATTGTGAAATTATCATATTTCTTAAGTTATATTTTAGGTGTGTGTTCCTTAGGTTGTAGAGGTATAGGGTGTCGAGTTATTCAAGTAATAATACATTTTAAATTATGTATTCATTTATTAAAGATTTTATTTAGTTTGAAATATATTGATTGTGTTGTGCTCTTTAATTTTAATTACATTTACATTTTTGGCTGTTATGATTGTGAGAATATAGGAGGTCATTACGAAGGCGTTCGGACGAGCGTCCAACTGCCATCGTTGCAGGATTGAGACCAGCTGACAAGTAGTCGGCGGTCTCACCTGCCAGATTAGTATGCGACCGCCGTGTAAGCATTCGGAAACATCTCTTTTTCAATCACAGCTTGTGCTGTGGCCTGGAAAAGGGGCTGGCACACGGTGCATGGATGTTTTTGGAGGGCACCACATGTGACCCCTGGCCACATAGCGGATGCCAAGAGGGGACGGGGACCCTGCTAGGGGCCTCCAAAGTCCCTTTCCGGCTGCCTGTGCATGGCGGTGACACCGCCATGAGCAAGCATTCGGAAAGGGACAGCCTAATCCTTAGGGTGGTGCCTGCCTAGGCACCGCCCTCATTGTAGAGATTAGGACTCCGACTGCCGTCCCAACGGGATCTTTGATCCTGTCGGAGGCAGCGGTTCTTACCCCCCCACCTCTGAGGTCTGGCCAGCTGCATTGTAATGCAGCGGTCGGACAAATGTCCTAGATGGCGGACAGACTGCCACTGACACCCTGTCGGTGGCGGTCCGCCAGCCATCTTAATGAGGGCCATAGTGTTGTATTTTAATAAAATTTATATTATTTATATATTTAAATTATATATTATATTATTTTTGATACGAATTATTAAAAAATGTAATAATTATGTAATTTGTTTAATTTTTGTTAAAATTTGGACATATAATTTTACAATTCAAATATTTTATTTTTTGTTATTTAATAGAGTTGTTAAAATATGTTGTTTGATTGAAGTGAACTACTCTCTCTCTACTGTTGCACTGACTGAAGTGAGAATAGTACATTTTACACCTCCTGAGTCCAACGCTTTCCCTACTGTTGCACAGACTGGAGTGGGAATAGTACATTTTACCCCTCCGGAGTCCAAAGCTTTCCCTACTGTTGCACGGACTGGATTGGGAATAGTAAATTTTACCCCTCCTGCATCCAATGCTTTCCCTACTGTTGCACCGACTGGAGTGGGAATAGTACATTTCACCCCTGCTGAGTCCAACGCTTCCCATACTGTTGCACCGACTGGAGTAAGAATATTATATTTTACCACTCCGGAGTCCCACGCTTTCCCTACTGTTGCACAGACTGTAGTGGGAATAGTACATTTAACCCCTTCTGAGTCCAACACTTTCCCTACTTTTGCACAGACTGGTGTGGGAATAGTAACTTTTACCCCTCCTGAGTTAAACGCTTTCTCTACCATTGTATAAGTTGGAGTGGGAATAGTATATTTATTATATCTATAGTTCAATTTTTTTAATTAAGATTATTTAAATATATATGATTATTATGTGTTTGTGTATTATTTAAATTTATTTTTTATATATATAAATGTATGTAATTTTAAAGATATTTTAGTAAAACGTATTTTTAAATATTGTTTACTTTCATTGTATAATTAAATTGGGAATATTTTACTTTTTTATAGTTTATTTGTTGCACTTTTATATTTTTTATGTATATGTATATATATATATATATATATATATATATATATATATATATATATACATATAATTGTTATATGGGTAAGTGTAAACAGAATTATAAAATTGAAATATATATAAGCTAAAATTTATATTTTTAAAATTGTTTTATATAATATATGTGTATATAAACATACACACTTTCATGTATATGTGTGTTTTTTAAATTAGTAAATATTTATATATATTTTTAAATATTATTTAAACATATTTAATTTATATTATATTAATGGTATATGTTAAAATATTTAAGTTTTACTTATATAAACTACATATATAGTAAAAACCGATATTTTTTATATATTTTTCGATAATAGTGTACTTACCATTATAGGTATAGAAAACCTATATTTTTGTGATCAATATTTTTGACAGGATATTTTGGTATCACAATATTTATGGTTTCGATATTGTGTTAGTGACCAGCTGAGGTGGTTGCAACTTTGCTAAACATTTGAAATCATTAACACCCCAGCTGTGGTCTGTCTCTCATAAATGTTAACAGGCAGACCAAAAAGTCCAAAAGGCACTAAAGAGATATGGTTATTGACTGTCTACTGCACTCAGGGATATTAACAGTATCTGGGGCATATCACTTAAAGTGGACCAGGGCGAGTGCTAATGGCATAGCCACCCGCTTTATGAGGCCCAGGGAACTATGGTATTACAGAAAGGCCACAGACTCTATCACCTGCACAATTCCAGTGAGGCATTCTCTTATTTTAATGGGGGCCTTTAGTTTAATCCCACTGGGGGTTTCCTCATTGCAAGGGGGTATAGCAAGTTAGTGAACCAATTTGGCCCTGCGCCTGCACAGTATTACAACATTGATACAAATTAATACAAGCAGTAAGCACATCCCTGAGGGCACTGCACCCTCTGAAAGATATCTCCTTGACCCTCTTCAAGCAGTTGCTGTCACTTCCTGCACCCACCTCTAGTGAGATTCTTGACTCCCTCTTGAAATTCAGATTGGGTCTGCTATCAGTGAAAGACAGAATCACATCACTCCCTCACTGCTGTGCTCTCCCCAGCGCAGGTGCAGTTTGAGCCTGTACTGGGGAGAACACATTTTTTTCCTGCATTATGGCATATGTTCAGTGTCTGAGCCAGATCCATTTGAAGAAGGTGTGCCTGACAAAGGACATCACAATGTGTCAGATTAGTGTATTCCGGTACTTTAAGTCTACTAACCCTACGTTATAGGGCATACCACTAGCATGAGAGACCAACAACTCAGTGGTTTTCCATGAAGCTCTTACAATTATTGTATTGTATTGAATTGTGATTGCATTTATATAGCGCTTACTACCCCTGACGAGGCATCAAAGTGCTTTTTTGGTGAGTAGCACGCTACTCTGGAACTCATAAAGGATTAGTGTTGAATTAGTATAGTGAAATATGAAAGTAATTTGAGTAGTGGATATGTTAGTCAGTTATTTGGATTCAGAAAGATAGCGGAAGGATAGAAGAGGGAAAAAGGTTTGCATTTATATAGCGCTTGATACCCCTGATGGGGTGTTAAAGCACTTTTTTGGCGAGTAGCACGCTACTTCGGAAACCATAAAGGATTAGTGGTAAATTAGTATAGTGAAATATTATGCCGACTCAGAACAATTATTTTTAAGATACATAGCAACTACCACTCTGAAAAAGAGTGCAAAGTTGGAGTGGAGTTCTGGCTCTCATCACATTACCATTTGTGATCTGGAATTATCGATCAATGTCTATAGTCTACTAGTAGCTCTACAATAAATTTTGTCTCTATGTTTCCTTCAATAACAGTCAGCTTTAACGTTGAAACAACAGCAAACGATCTTCTAAAATGAGGCATTGTTTCACCCCAGGGCAACAGTGTGGCAAATAATGCATTCTGTAGACTGTACAGGTAGAGCTGGTGAAATGACCATGTCACTATCAGCAGCAAATGCACTAAAATCATAAGGTTTAGAGTGGGGAGGAAACTACTGTGCTTGCTAACGTGGAACATCTGAGGGGTCTTGCCTATCCTGATATGTACTTTCTTGCTCTACAGCATTATCTATAGGACTTTTGGATGAAGGACACCAGAGAAGAATGACTCTGTTGACTAGTCCAGGGTTCTCTTAAGTAGGTCCTGAAGTGCCAGATCCATGCCAGATTTTTACGATAACTACATTCATCTAAATGGGGATATTCTAAAAATCTGGCATGGATCCGGCCTTCCAGGACTGACTTTGGAGAACCCTGGTCTAGTCACTGAAAAAATGAAGACAAACATGGAGGTAACAGAGCAGAAAAGGCTCCCTTGAAGGAAGCAGTGCTTAATTTGTGCAGGAGGTCCGCCCCAGCACTCATTTTGCATGTTGACCAAAGCAAGAGAGAAATGCAGAGAAAGGAGGAGAAAGAGAAAGATAATGTGTTGTAATCTTGGGAGTATGCAGGGGTATAAAGAAACCTGCATGAGTGAGATAAAGAGATAGAAGTGTAGGGTGGATAAGAAAGAGTATTGAGGTGTCATCAAGATTAGGCAGCACTGGTATTAGCCAACACCAACATTGAGCCGTACCAGCAGTGGGCTCTTAAGAAAATCTTCTGGCCCCTAGACTTTTTTGTTTTACAAATTAAGCACAAGAAGAAATACATCTAAAAAATGCCCATCCTTCTCTAGTATGTTGCTGCTCAATTTCTTGAGGATTAAAAGACACCAAGGGGGTGAAACAGCGTTTACAACGATGCCGGTACAACACGGTACCATTACAACGCGGTCAGTACAACGACCGCGTTGTTACCACGCATACCATTACAACGCAAGTCATTACAACGACTTGCTGTAGGGGGCTTTACGTGTTGGATTTGTAATCCAACACCTTCCCTACTGTTGCACAGACTGGAATTGGAATAGTAAATTATACTATTCCAAACTCCAGCGCACCCTACAGCAAGTCGTTGTAATGACTTGCGTTGTAATGGTATGCGTGGTAACAACGTGGTCGTTGTACTGACCGTGTTGTAAAGGCACGCGTTGTAAACGCATGCGTTGCAAAGTCATATATTCCCAAGGGGTGTGCACAAGTTCTGATGCCAGTAGGGGTGATGAATATGGTGTCCCATTCTTACCCTGGTATCCAATTTCCACCTTCTCGTATATAAAACAATGCCACTAATTCTATTTTAACCTGCCATTTGTCAATACCAATACTTAATTAGGAACAACAAGAACTAACATTTAAAAAGCCACTAGTTATGTATTTGTCAATCAATGTATTTGTGTTTGAGACATAGAATTTCACATTGTGGCAAGTGACTTTGCCTTAATAATGAATGTACCTCATCAGTTGAAAAGGCTCCATTGGTGTAGTTGGCAGGGGCTTCTTTCTGGTCTTCATTTTGAGAAATATCGCTTGACACCCTATAGAATAAATGAGACATTATGGCACCACAGATTCAGAAGCTGCTTAAAATACCCTTGTACTTAAATACTAAGGAAATGATTAAAGCAAGCTTAAAACAAGATGATGAGAGGATGTAGCCTTAGGGCTAGAGAGGTCGACCTCGAAGCTGGGAAACCGGGTTCGAGTCTCGGCAACGACGCTCAACATCCTGTGATTCTGGGCAAATCACTTAATCCTCCCATGCCCAACAAAAATGAATGCGTCCATCTGTAACGAAACTGGTGCTCATGTAAAGCGCTCTGACACCCGATATCTTCGGGTCTAGTTCACACTATATAATACTCTAAAAAAATAAAATAAGATAAAAAGATCGTAAGGAATTGCTAATGTAGATTACCAGTCATATACCGTTAGTAAGCCTTTGAAATAGGATTACAGCGCTAACCATTTTCCCACAATACTTAGCCAAATTATTAGACTACTGGTCAGGGCTGGTCCTAGGATTGTTGCTGTACTAGATAAAAGTGCCCAAGAATGCTTCATCCCAACTTCCCCGCACTTCCTGGAACCTGCACACTCACAGCACACATAAACAAACCCACTGCCACTTTCACATATGATGAATCATATGTATCTCTTTCACACTCATGACCTCACTTAAAGTAAAAACATTTTAAAGTAATTTACAATTCACCTTGGCTAGCACGTCTACAACATATGCTTTTCACAGTTATTGAGTAAGTAAAATACACTGCTTGTGTGCGTTTTTTTAAAGGTAATCACTTTTGGGTGTTAACATCCCACACGAAACGATTATCTTTTTATTAATAAAACACAAGTAGAGTTGTTTATTCCGATCAGTGACAGCATACTGAAGGTGATAGCGAGGAGCAAACATATGCCTCAACAGCAGACTGTACACATGTACTTTGAGAAACAAACACTACGGCAATAAAACAATCAAGCTGAGATTAACTGGTTACCTTGGATGAGAGGAATTTTCTGCCCCTTATGTTCTTGCCGCAAAGTTTGGACGAGCCTTGTTATAGGGCCAGCCCTGCTACTGGTACTCAGCCAAGTCTCTATAAAGTTATTGATTAAACAAGCATTGGCAATCCCAATGGGTCTGGATTTAAATGGACGTTGTATGGTAATGTGAAGCACTACAAGTAAATAAGGCAGGAATAGATATGCATTTGTGTGAAAGTAAAGAACTATAGAATAATATTGATGTAGGTTAAAAGGCCAGGTGACAGTTGCACTGTGAAGGCAGGCCTAAAAATTCGTGTAGGTTAATGACTGCCTTTCTCCAATCTGTACTGCTAGACAAAAACAACATAAATTATCTAGTTGTCTAAGACACTTTAGGAGCATTACACTGTGTTTGCCCCTGAAAGTTCAACCTCAGGCAGCTGGATAAATAAACAAAATTATCAGAGCTGCGTGGAGGGGAAGCACTTTTTTGTGGAAGCACATAGCCTCTGCCCAATCGAAACATTACTCCTAGCTCCCAACATGTGGGCAGAGCCAAAGCCCCTCTCTAGTGATACCCACATAATTGTCTGGCAACAGCTGTGCTGCCAAGCCAGATCATAAAAAGGATAATGAATTCAACCAGTTTCATAGACCGTATAGTGGTCTGGGTAGACAGAGTACTGATGTTTCTGTTCCATGTGCACACACTGGACAAATACTTACTCATTAGGTGAACAACACTAGCCCTCATCGTCAATCCTTCTTTGCCATCTCCAGCAGCTGTCTTTTATTTGATTGCTCCTCTTCTTGTCTACCTTTTGTCTCTCTAACCTCACCCTGTAATGTCTCTCCACTCTAGCCCTCCGTTAGATCTCCTTGCTGTTTCTTTCTTGCTTGCATCTGCCTCCTCTTTTCAGTATCTCCTTCTATATTCTCTTTGATCAACTTTGTTTGTCTCCCATTGTTCTTTTCTTTTGACTCTCCCTTCCAGTGATCACCTTTGTTATCTCTTCATCCTTGTCTTTCCATCCTCTCTTCTCCGTTTCCTATCTCTTCTTTTAGTCTATCCTTTAGCTCACCTTGATTATTCCTCCCTCCTCTCACTCCCACTCACTTATCTATTCTGTTTCTCCTTTATCTCCTTACTTTCTTCAATTTTCTTGTCTCGCCATCTTCCTTCTACTTTCTGTCTGTGTATCCTCTCTTCTTACTTTTGCCCAATATTTTCTCCTCTCCTCCTTTCTGTTTAGTTTCTTCCTCTCTTCACTTTCCCAGTCATCCCCATGTACCTCTCTCTCTTTCATCTCCCTCCACCCCACTAGTTCTGTCTCTCTTGTCATTCCTTCTTCATTTTTCAATGCCTTTTCTCCTCTTCAGTTTCTGTCGCTATTCTGTGTCTGATTGTTTTGTCCTCTGATCTCTTTCCAAGTCACTCCATTTTCACCACATATTGTGTGTTTCTTCGCTTCCTTCTCTTGCTCGCCTTCTGTGTCCATGGATGTCTAACACTGGTTAGTAGGGATCGGAGCCACTACCTCTGACCTCCACATTGATACACTGGGTGCTTTCCTTGCAGCCTCTGGTTCACAGAGTCCAGAGTAATGTCAGGAATAGAAGGTAAGCAGGGATCTCCAACAGCCATATTTACCACCCATGGTTTCATCCCCATATCCAGGGGCGTCCCGTGCAGGTAAGCGTGGTGGGGGCGGTGAGGCAGGGGCGGGGGGGGGGAAAGCCGACTCGGCGAGCGCGAGGTAAGTGGTTTTATTTAATTATTTATTTTACATTCCCTATCCCGACGTTGTCACTTTCACCCCCCCCACCCCCGCCCCTGCCCCGCCGCACCGCGCTTACCTGCATGGGCCGCCACTGCCCATATCCCTCTACTATCTTGTAAGGAGCAAATAAGATGCTGCTGAGGTGCTCCTCGATGGACATGGGGCAGTAGTTCTTGGTCACTCTAGACTTTTAGCAGTCATGTATTTGTTCCTGAGGAGCTAGATATGGAAGGGCTAAGTGATGGGCTAGCATCTTTTCTTACTCTGTAATGTAATCAGATGTGTAAACCGCTGTTGAAGTAGTTACGTCTGCACACATGAGCTTCTCTGATCCATATTGACACCACTTTTATGCAATGATGCCTACAGCCCTATTTTGGCAGCATGTCATCTATAGATGTAGACAGATCCTGGTACAGGATCCTGACTGTTCAGCCCAAGACACTGTTTATTTTGCCCCTTGTTTCAGGAAGGCCTGATTGAGGCACAAGAAGACCAGGGAGAGGGAGCTGGTTGGACGGCTACTATAAGAAGTGACTGACCTATCTGTAGTACCTAATCATACACCCATATATGAGGATAAGCCTTGAGAGATTCAAATGTGTATGGCTCCACATACGGAGATCCAGATAGGTTCCAATAGGGTATTCATCATATAATACTCATTCCAGAGCTCTTTGGGGAAATGGTGATGCATTTCCTGGGATTTCCTAAGGCAAGGAACCCTGCACTGCCACTTGATGCTAATGTCACTCAAGGGAACAGATATAATATGGAAAACAGGTCTCTTCTCTGCCATCCGTGCCCACAGATTTTAGGAATACCTGGTCAAATGTAGTAAGATGCCATTCACAAAAAGTGAAAGACACACAGATGATGGACGGAATGCAGAGCAAATCAAACATTCACCCCCAGTCAATAGATCTGGGTTGAATCCATCATCGCTCTTTAGCTCACTTTGCCACCCCAGTTTAGACCCAGCCATATGCAAATCAGTCTTGACCCTGTGCCTCATGGGAAAAGTCCAGCCCGAACTGCCAAGCAGGTCCTCCCTGGACCGGAAACAAGCATCCTGGGACCGGTGGTCACAAATTTTGCGCTGACTTTTTGTTAATGGAATCGGATTTTGCACAAAGTTCCGAATTGGAGCCTGACTTACCTCTTTAATATACATGAGCTAGTTAGTAAGTCTATTTTTATATAGCGCAGCTACGGGGCTCAAGGCGCTGGGGGCCGTAGTGGAAATTAAGCGAGCTATTGCCCAGAGTCACATGGTGCTGAGCTGAGCTGCCGCCGGAGCCGGGGATCGAACCGTGAACCCTGTGCTCCGAAGTCAGCTGCCCTGGCCGCTGCACCACACCTCTCCACTAGTTAGTTCACAATTTGTGACTCACTCTGACTAGTGACCATCACTGGGAAGGTGGCTTGCTATAGTCAGCAGACTACTGTCTGTGATTGCCTTTAAATAACGATTTTTTTTTCAAATGCAGCACTCAAAGGAAACGGGGCTGCGTATAAAAAATACATATACTTTTTCGGAAACGTTTGTTTGAGAGTTGACAGAGGTCCCCTCGAACACTACCTATTCCCCAATTTCTTTTCTTACATTCATAAAAGTGCAAGGGGTCCCAACCATTTCTTTCCTGAACAAATGTACCTTATGTTGGAATTGTGTATGTTGGGTGTGTGTAAAAAACTAGGGTATAAAGAGGGGGCGCCAGAATGATCCCGTAAAGGGCCACTTTGTAGAGGGGAGCTTGACGCACTCTATTGTTGCGTGGGCCCGCTGCCAACTACCAACCCCACTTTGCATGCTGGACTTGCAGTTCTCTGTTTAATTAGAAGGGTGGGTTATAATAAGCAAAATGCACTTGGCTAAAAAGCCATGCCTGGATGAGGGAGGCCCCCCTGTGGCACGAAGCCAACTCGCGTCAATGGTAAACTGCGGAGAAAGTGAAACAGACCTACTATGTAGCCCTTGGTAGCACGTTCAAGAATCAGAACACTTACTCTATCGTAGATATCTTCTTGTGGCCAGCAGAGGACAGCAAACGACCAAAAATCTCAGTGGCTTGCGTCTCAATTTCATGTTTTCTTTTTTCAAGCTCGGTAATGGCTGCTTCAGCCTCCTGGCAGGCTTCCTTTGTTTTACTTGCACGTCGCAGCTGTTCACACAACTCCCGCAGGACCCGCAGGCGGCGAGTGAGGCGTCCGGCAAGGCCCTTCTCAGAAAAACATATCTACATGGGTAAAAAAATTATATATATATATATATATATATATATATAAATCAATACATGCAACATGCATATTTTGAAACATAGAGAAAATCATATTAAAAGTGTTTTTACAGCAATGATCTACCTTTTCAAATATAATTTAACTGCTTGTCAACCTTCACGTTCAGACCAATGACTCATTCAGAGACAAGTTACTCTGATTTTTTCACATAAATAAAGCACGTACGCACATTCGTGCATGACCATGGCCAAGGGAGTCGCCACTGTCTATTGAATTGTTCTTTTATTCAGCACCACAACAAACATAACTCATATGGAGACAATGGATCGATCCACCATGAGAATAGGGCAAGCGAGTCTGCATTGCACAGAAGATTGCATACCTTTGTTTGGATTGGTGCTTTAAGGGCGCTCAGGATGGAGAGAAGAAGATAGAAACCTTCTATTGGATAACAAATTAAACTGCTTTATTGACTAGAAAAGGACGTCTAACTCTAAGGCATGCGGCTACCTCAAAGGCACCCGGAACTGCAGCTTCAGCCGCACAAAACGTAACTGATTACAGATTCAGTTGGAATAAACAGGTTTTTATGTTTTCCTAAACACATTTTGGTTGGTGATAAGTCAGAGACGAAGAGGAAGTCAATTTAACAATGTGGCTGCATGGTAGGTAGGGAAAGGCTTTGCCTCCTCCTATGCCCCATTTGATATTGGGGAAGACCAGTAGATATACAGTGGCTGAACGTAGATTATGTGGCGAGCCATAGGTAGAAAATATTCATAGGTCCCATAATTCCAAGTCTAGTAATTCAACAGCATACTGGGGTTAGTTGCTAAAGAAACATGTGCTGGGTTAAAGGGTCCTTCTCCTCGAATTTCAGAGCAGACATAAATGAGGTAGAGCACAACATTTTTGCACCATTACAAAGCCACCTTCTGATAGCTATGAGGCTGGAGGATTAGAAAACCCTATTGTGTTTGTTGAAATGAATTACTAGTTTAACAGATGAGAGCATCGATGGGCACTAAATTCAAATTTTAAAATGTCATCTGAATTGGTGCACCACTTTCTTAAAGGTGTTCCACACGAGCATGCAACATTGTTCCCTCCCTTTGAGTTTTGCTGGTGCCACTACGATAACATTTGATAAAAATCAATGGCATTATGTTTGAGTCTTTCCAGCTAATCTCATTATTGAGAGTCACTGGAAAGGTATTTGTTTTTTTTGTCACCTTCAAGATTAGTTGAAGAAGTGTGAAACAATCCTGTGGGTGCAGTCAGCCTGGAAAGAACCTCTCTATTCATGATCACATGTTTGTTTATGCTCATCTGACAAATAATGCAATGCTGGTAGGCAGTTTGTTGCTGTTGTGGGTCTGTCCAGAATCCAGAGGCATTTACTTTAGGAAAAACGATAGGCAATGGCATTCAACGGGGACTCTTTGGTGTTACCAGCATGGTGAACTCAGATACTTGACTGGAATGGATCAGTATATATACACTGTAATATATCAAGATTTGAAAATGGGTGAGACCAGGGATGTAATGTATTCTTGCTCGAATTTTGTTCTGCAGTTTTATGAGCCACTTCCCTGCATGTCTTAACCAAACATCGGCAATATAGTTGGTAGTCCATTTATGAATGATTATGACGCAGCATTAATTGATCTGACATCATGTGCTTCCAAAAACAACTAGGTAATTACACTCAGGGTGAAATCAGCTCACAGTAAACACAAAAAAGGTACAGACTCTCGTCTTTGGTGAAAGCAGGCTTTTTGTTTAAGGTAAAGCAAGTGGTATAAGGGTGACAAAATTTAAAGAATTACCTTTTTCATTTTTCGGGGTTACCATTTGTGTGAGGTTGTGCAAATTATATCTTTCGTCTGCTAGGGAAATACAACAGTGAAGACTCCTAAAAGGTTTGACATTAAGTATGCCAAGGGATCTATATTGAAAGCTAATACAGATAAGGTAGTTCCTCAAATTACACTTGGTGCTATGGTCTAAGCGGGTGACCCCTCACACAACAAGAAAGTGTTCTGACGAGAAAATGTGTAGAAGCACCATATCCCGCCTGCATCGACTGCCATGAAGGCTGTTACTACAGCACTCAGACTTTTACCACTAATGGGCTATGCCATTAGGAGCTTTAATCTTTGTGCCAGGCCCCCCTTTTTAAAGAGAAGGGAAGCCCTGGTAGGAAATGCCTTTTTAGAAGTGCACTCTGAATGTAGGAAGAGAATCAACTTTAATATGAGGGGTGAAGCAATGTAGCTTTTGATTGAGCTTAGCATGCCACCAAAATTGTGTTTCTCAGATCCCCTTAAAAAGTTTTTAATGGGTGGTTGGCTATAGCTTCTTTCATATAAAATGGACTTTAGAAACCTGTATCTGAAATTACATCTGAGGATGGTTGCCACCCCCAATGGTAGAGTGATCTACAAAACAAATACATGAAGATTCAATGTTTTGTTTATATGGCAATGTTTTAGGTACCCTTCAACATATAACATTTGACTGCCAATTGCCTCAAAGTAAGAAAGAAATACCTGACTGGTTGAATCAGCTTAAAGGATTTTCACAGTGACCATTATAACCTTTCCTTTATGATGACTTGTGCTTGGTTTTGAAGTGTTGTACATTTTTTGAGGTTATGAAATTTTAATACGATATTAGATGTATTAATAAAAGTTGACATTTCAAGTAGTTGATGTAATTTTGTTATTTAAAGCTGGGTAATATAGCCAATAGAATTTAAAAATTGTAAAAGGCAGTATATTGCCATGTGTAATGATGTAGTGTGGAAAGGGAAAATTACCCATGGCCACCTGCTACACATTTCCCTCTGCTTCAGGCCAAGTTTGGTAATCGAATTCCTGGACTAAATATGGATTTGGTCAGATTTAATTATGTAAATGTTGTCAGTTATTTTCACCTTATTCTTTGTTTCACATTGGCAGACTTTAATCAATTATAGGGGATTTATGTTTTTAAATTGCATATCTTTTTTTATTAGTTCTGTTAGGTAAGAGGTTGGGTGGTCATAGCAGCTGCCTCTGGTGTTCCTAAAAGTAATCAAAAACAGGAGTTAAGTAGCAAAAGCATTTCTGTGTATCTGGACCAGAAGTACAGCATTTCTTTTATCTATTTCTCTCAATCCATTTCTCCAATATCACAGCCTAAAAAATCAATCATGAATTTACATTGGATCACAATGCATTTGTACATAATTCCTCACTGAGACATAGTGAAAAGGTCACATGGCCTGTCGTAGTGGCCAGCCATCCCAAAAGAGACAATCCACAAATCCGATCTAAACTACTACATTTTCAGATTCCCCATCAAACATAACAGTGAGCATGCCAACGTGTTTTCAAGGCGTGGAGAAGAACAGAAAATTCCTCAATCGTTTTCATCGGGTGTATCCAGAAAGAATTAGATTTAAGTCTTGTTTTGAGGAAACCCATGAGGAAGGTAATGAGCTGTAAGATTCTCATGCAGCTGAAAGATGACACAGGACGCAAGTATGGCGAAAAGCTTCAGGTTTATTCCAAGGAAAGGAAAGACCCATCCAAGCCACAGCCAGTCTGGGTAACAGCTCAATGCATTTGAACCAAGACATTCTAACACCTAGGAAACTCAGTACAGAACAGAACAACAATATCATGGAACCATGGATAACCATGGCACCATGACATCAGAGACTAGCAAGTCTCAGATGTCACACACCTTCCCCCGTTAACACGGAAAAGAAAGATGTATGGAGGTAACAAACCAAAAAAAAAACAATATGATGATTAAGAAACATAGTCCTTCAAATAGTATGGCTTCTTAACAACCCTAGAAGACACACGTGGAGGACCAAAAGAGTCAGTAGTAGAATCTTCTCCAGAGGTAGACTTTTCACACAAAATGGGACCAGAACACACAGAAATTCTACTTAGATTCCAAATTCTGTGGTCCTGAGTCCTTACAGCATTTTTGAACACTTTCACCACACGAATAGGCTTAGAGAACTTAACTTTAGAACCCGGGAGTTTGATAACTACCCAATCACCTACTTTAACCACCGTATCTTTAGTGGATTTCCTGGCATCAAAATTCAATTTCCTAGCTAAACATTTGGCCTCTTCCTTTTTCCACCAGATGATAGCATTCTTTTGAGGAGAGGATCCAGAGACAGACTCCTCAAGACTTCTTACCCATGAGGGTTCAACTTGGGTACATGGAGCCCTTCCTTTGAGGAGAACAAAGGGAGACTGACTGGTAGAACTGTGAGGAGTTACTCTATAATTCTCAACCATTCTTAGGACTTGTTCCTTCCAGTTAAGCCCAGAGTTTTTGGCCCAGGAGATGGTTTCCTTCAACATCCTATTGAACCTTTCCACCATCCCATTGGTTTCTGGGTGGTAAAGGGAGCATTTTTTATGTTTTATGCCACGGTTCTTCAAAAAGGTCTCCATTTCTTTCGAGACTAACTGCACCCCATTGTCCGTAAGAATGGATTCAGGGTACCCTTCTCTGGCTATGAGAGTCTCTAAAAATGTAATTACTTGAACAGTCTCTATGCTAGAGGTAAAGTGGATCTCGGGCCATCTGGAAAATAAATCTAGGAGAACCAAAATTAAAATTTGCTGATCATTTGAATGAACAGGACGAACAATGTCTAGAGCCAATTCTCTCCAAGGCCCACGAGGAAGCTCCCTGATAACCATCGGTTGGACTCTCACAAGTTTGGATTTTTCACTCGTAGCACACACCATGCAGTCCTTTATAATCCTTTCAACCTGTATATCCATTCCAGGCCACCAGTAAGAGGACCGGAGCCTCTCCTTGGTCCTAGACATACCAGAGTGAGACTCATGAGCCAAATCCACCAACTCTTTGCGAAGCTCAAGTGGAGGTATTAACCATGTGCCTCGTACAAGCATCTCATCACATACTGCCAATTCATCTTTGACCCCCCCAGAACTTGGAAGCCCCCTCAGATGCCTGTTTTTTTGTGTGCCAGCCATTGCGGATGAGACCCATTACCTCAGACAACACAGGATCCAAGGATAACTTGAGGCGCCACTGACATTCATCAATGATGCCTTCACCCACCACACACACATGAAAATCATTTTCACTCCAATCATCATCAACGCTATTATCAAGGGGTCCATCAACAACCAATCTCGAAAGAGTATCAGCAACACTGTTCTCCACACCAGGAATGTATCGGATCTCAAAGTCATATTCTTGGAGAGCTATGACCCATTTGCTTATCCTGCCGGAGTCTTGGTCTTTCCCTTTTTTAGAGAAAATCTCACATAGGGACTTGTGATCAGTCTTAACTAAGAATTTAGTTCCCCAAAGAAATTTCTTGAGTTTTCTGATAGCCCAAAATACCGCGAGAGCTTCGCGCTCAATCACGGAGTAACGCGACTCAGGGTCCTTAAGCCCACGAGAGATGAACGTGATGGTTTCCATCACCTTCTCACCTTCTTGCTGGAGTACAGCACCCACCCCCTTAAGACTGGCATCAGTGGTAACAATGGAGATTTTGGAGGGATTAAAACTCTTGAGATTAGGGGCATCACTGAGTTTCCTCTTAAGAGAAACAAATTCGCGATTGCAATCCTCACTCCACTTAAACTCGATACCTTTCTTTAAGAGCCCCCTCATACTGGTGCAATGCTCTGCAAAACCCTCAACAAACTTATTATAGTATTCGATCATACCGAAGAACTTCATAAGTTCTTCTCTACAAGATGGGGCTGGCATGAGAGATATAGTGTCTACTAGATCGGATTTAGGAGCAATACCCTCTCCTGAGACTGTGTGCCCTAAGTAATGAATGGAAGAAGTCGCAAACCGACACTTCTCCAACTTTATGGTGAGATTGGCTGCTTCAAGCCTACCCAAGACAACATCGAGGCGATTCTCATGTTTTCATGATCTTTACCGAACACAAGAATGTCGTCTTGGTAGACGCAGACACCATTACAATCTTTGAGAACCCTCTCCATTGCACGTTGAAAAACGGACGCCGCTGACACCAGGCCAAACGGCATCCGAACAAACCTAAAAGTCCCAAACGGGGTAATGAAGGAGGTAAGATCCCTTGAAGATTCTGCTAGCTCAATCTGGTGATAAGCAGAAGCTAAGTCGATGGTGCTGAAGACTTTGGCACCTCCCAACGTTAGCAATTCTGAAATGTTAGGCAGTGGATATCTATCCACAACCACGCATTTGTTAAGTTGCCTCAAGTCCACACACAAGCGGAGTGACCCATTGGCCTTGCGTGCAGCCACAACCGGAGCAAGCCAATCTGTACTAGTAACTTCCTCAATTATTCCCCCTTTCATGAGTTTCTACAATTCCATCTTCATCTCTTCTCTCACAGCAAAAGGTACACTTCTAACTTTGCAGCTAGAAGGATGTGAATTGGGGCGTAAAGGAATGTCCAATTTGAAATCTTTAAGACAACCAAGTCCTTCTCTAAAAACTTTGGGAAATTTCCTTCTAATGCGTGTTTCAACATTAACATCAGAATTCACATGAATGGCTTGAACAGCTTGTTTAAGAATGATGGGAGAGGAACTACTTGGGTCTAGAATGACTCCTAAGTCTCCCTGGTGAAACCAGCTAATGATGCTGTCACCTTTTTGAGAAACGTAAACTTTACCAGAAACATATCGCCCCCCGTACTCAATGAGACCCAGGAAGTAACCACAAAGTGGTATGGGCTCACCACCATAGGCCAAAGGGCGAATGTCAGGCTTTAGAAGAGAAATCTTGCAGGCAAGTTTAGTTTGATAGAAGGTTTTGGAGACTATGGTGATTTTAGCCCCTGAATCAAAAGAACTTTGGTAGATTCGCCTTCCACCTGAATTGTGTCAACAGGACAAGATTTTTGTTCAGGAGAAGATTTTGTTCCAAACCAGAATCAATTTGAATAACAATTTGTCCACATACAAAGTCTTCCTCAAGAACATCAGATTCTATACACTTAACATTAGATGCAGACAACTTGCTCTTACAAACAACAGAAAGATGACCCTTTTTCTTGCATTTGGAACAGATCACATTCAAAGCAGGACATTTTATATCATTGGCGAAATGTCCAACTTTGTCGCACCTGAAACACTTAGGAACAAACGGCTTTTTCTTAGACCTGACAGCGTGATCACCTTTTGATACAGTCTTGGCTTCTTCCCTGACAACTTGAACAGAAACTTGCTTGTCTTTCTTCAAAGTATCAACACACTTTAAAGAATGTTCAATCCTTTTCGCCACTTGTAACACTTCATCCAAAGAAGGTTCGTCTCTCAGCCAGAGTTCCTCACGAACCTTTTCAATGTTGCACCCCAACATGAATTGGTCCCTGATTCTCTCGTCAAGCAACTCACCAAATTTGCAGGAAGAGGCAAGTTTCCTAAGTTGGGTGACATACACCTCAACCGATTCACCATCATTTTGCAGTCTCTTGACAAATAGGTACCTTTCTAGTATGGTGCTTACTTTGGGCAAATAATGCTTGTCTAGCTTTTTCATACAGATCTCGAATTCATTGAGATCTCTGCTTTCTGCATCACTAAGCTCGGGAAGGTGATCGAAAATGTGTTGCCCTTCCGAGCCAAGGCAATGCAAAAGGAGAGAAGTTCTGCGCTCAGCACTAACGCTTAAGCCGCAAACCTTGGCATAGCGCTCAAAAACTTGTTTCCACTTTTGCCATATAATTCCAGGTTCACCCGGTAACATCAAAAAGAAGGGAGGAGCTGTTACATTTTGCATGACTGCTAGCAAAGATGGAAACTCTAGACAGAATTAAAATAAATGAACATTGAACAGAAAGTTGAATGAAGAATACATTAGAAACTCAAAATTGCCACTACCAACAGGTGCAGACGTATTATAAAAGAAAAACAGTTGATGAGATGAAGGTTGTGGATGTGACCCAGATGAACCTCACTCACAGTCAATGTGTGCGTGTCACAGAAACGCCACGCTACAATGTAATCCAGAATGTGTGCGTGTCACAGACGAATATCACTTGCAGCTGTGCCTACAAGGGTGTAACCTTAAAAGCAAGGTTTATTGGAAATCAGGAGAAACGAGAACTCGACAATGCGCTGTGCCAGTCAGCGAAGATCGTGTTTAGCACAGCTGGAGAATGCCAACAAACTCTGTCAGTCATCAGCGTAGGAAAATAAAGGTAATCCCTGCTAAGTGTGTGCGCATCACAGGGGAAGCGCAAGACTCGTGGTTGGCTTCACAGAAAAATTCTTCGTCGAAGACGCGTTGCTAGGTAACAACCTAGGAAACCCCCGGAATGCCAAACACAAGATGGCGGCTGAGAGAGACGCCGCAGCGTGATGACGTGATTCCACACTCCCGGACAGGCATGCGAAGAATCCACAGAGCGCGGGGCGAATGGCAAGAGAAGGCAACGAGGAAATTCCCACGAGGACAGGACAAGACAAGGAAGCAAGTGTGCGCGCGTGTGGAGCGAGCGCGTATTTGAAAAAAAACAGATTGCCACAATGTCTAGAAAAGCAAATTTAAAGCAGGCAAGTAAAAGAGTAATGAAACACCCACATCTGTCAGGGTCACATGAAAAACATCGCGTGGTTCAATCCATTGCTCTGAACACACCACAAAGTCTTTCAGTGTGAGACTTCAGTAAAAACCAAATAAGTTGCAGAAACGTGGAAAAGGAAGGAAGGTCTCAGCAACACAGCGTTGGAAATGAAGAAGCGCTGAGAGAAAAACGTAAAATACACCAGATAGATGTTCTCGCGCTAGCGCACCATCCAGACCACTCTGACAGTCACAGTGAAAATAGGGACGAGCCCGCGTCGACTCTGAATCACAGGGGAACAAGGGTGACAAACGCGGCGAAAGCTCCCAGTCTCCACAGAGAAGTAAATCAGAACAGTACCTTGGAGTGGTAAAGATATGTTCAAAGTTGATGAAAAAGTGGAGGCTGTTGGGTCTTCCTTCGCTCCAGCTGCCGACTACGCCAGTGTAAGATTCTCATGCAGCTGAAAGATGACACAGGACGCAAGTATGGCGAAGAGCTTCAGGTTTATTCCAAGGAAAGGAAAGACCCATCCAAGCCACAGCCAGTCTGGGTAACAGCTCAATGCATTTGAACCAAGACATTCTAACACCTAGGAAACTCAGTACAGAACAGAACAACAATATCATGGAACCATGGATAACCATGGCACCATGACATCAGAGACTAGCAAGTCTCAGATGTCACATGAGCCCACTGAACTGAAAGACAACCAAGGCAAAAGGACTTGACCCCCCCCCAAAAAAAAGTTGGCTAGAAGGTAAATTTGTTCATAAAACTAGTAGCTCAACAATTTAGCCTATGACACACATGTAGAATGCAACGGCGAGGGCAATAATTGAACATCGGAAGAAGAGATACAGTGTTTTTCCTGATTAAATTTAGAATTGTGGAAAAGAAGATCGCATCACTAAGAGACAGGTGTCTGGCCTTTCCCAAAGAACGTACTTAAAGATGGATCTTCATGACCTCAGCTCATTGGTCTTCCACTACTCTCACGATTGGAAGAGCTGGACTTTACAGTATGAGGTAGCATTTTCGCAGAAACATTTGGCATCCTATATGCAGTATCTGGCTTGCTCGGCATGCACACAATGGATTACATATATTTAAAAGGTATTTAGCCATAGAATAATGGTAAAGGTTGTGATACCTCATGTCTTCTGAGCAGCTTTGCATTTGCACCCTTGTGAAGAACCTTGTTCTCTTCGTTAATTTGCACTTCAAGCTTTGATAAAAGTTCATTACATTTTCTTTTTTCAATTACAATTTTTAATTGTAATATATATAACGATATTTCACTGTGAACCATCTGCAAAAGATTAAAAACACATTATCAGTGTAAGAGTTTTAGTTCATGAGTAGGGTGTTCCACATGTAGACATATTTCAGTGCAATATCATCAATTCCAGGTACTGTGATAGATGCTGTATTAAAGTAATTGATGTATGGTTGCACATGGATAAAGATCTGGTAGATGCAGTGGTGTATCTAAAGGGAAAGTCACTCCTTGGCTCAGAAATCATCTTCCCTGTTAGCATTTACTGGTGACCTTGAGATAATTAAGAATAAATGCAAGACTTAATGCAGTTAAAAGTGTTCAGGTCATTCTGAAGACATTCTGATATTTAGACTCTTCAAAGTTAATCAAATATGCCTGGACTTTGGTTGTAAGATAAGCAGACATTTGTTGCAAAGTAGCCAAGAGTGAAAGTTTAATGAATTCCATTTCCCAGGTGAGCAATTAAAAAAAACTGAGGGGTAGATTTACAAGAAACTCATGCATCTCTGCGTTATAGTAGAGATGTGTCAGTTTCCTTGTGACGTGCAAAACAACCCTTGTGCCACCATGGATGCGTCGCATTTACAATGCAGCGCACCATGGCGCAAAGATTGACAGATGCATCGCGCATCTGTTGGGGCAAATGTCACGCATTGCTGGAGTGGTGTCGCAAGCACGAACCAACTCCAGCAATGCTCAGGAAGGCCTATACCTATTGTGCTGCGTCACTCCTTACGCCTGCTTCAAGCAGGCGTTAGGTTTTGACGCAGAGGCGTCGTAGAAGTGGCGCAGAGAAATCTTGTAGATTTCACTGCCTCACTTTTACGAGGCTTTCTTGCGTTGGAATGCCCACCCTGCATACATTAAACCTGGTGCAGGTATAATGTGGTGCAGGGCTTTACAACGTGACGCGTCTCCCTAGATGCGTCACGTTGTAAATGTGTTGCAACTTGGCACATTGTTTACGCCGTCGCTGCATCACAAATGTGACGCAACGGTGGCGCCAAAGTGTCGCAAGGGGCTTGTAAATCTGCCCCAGGATTTTCTCCTCCTCTGTAACCTACTGGTCCCGCTACTTTGGCTGGCAGCAAATCTTCTACCTCTTTTCCTGCTATCTGGCACACCTCTGCACTGTTTCATTTGTAAGTAATTGGCTGTTGTGCTGCAAAGATGCTGCAGGGTGGCACTGCATGTAAGATCAAAGGGCCTCATTTATGAGGCTCTTTGCAGCACTTATGCGCAACTGGAAAGTCACTTATTTGACGTTCCGGTGGTGCAATGTGCCACAGCATATTTACAAGGCCACGTAAAGCCACTTTACGTGGCTATTTTAATGGCCATGTAAATATGTGCCCCTTTCATGCAGAACACTGCGTGAAAGGGGAGTTCCATGAGTGTTGCTGTGGGAGTTCCCACGCAACAACCATGGAATCTGACATATTCCCAGATTTACGAGAAATCGTAAACCTGGGAATGCGTCAGAATCTAATGCCATCCCAGAGGTGGCCTTAGTGAGGCGCAATAAGGAGAAATGTTTTCATTTCTCCTCATTTTCCTTTTTCTATGTGTGCGGCATTCTGCAGCACACATAGAAAGAGGAAATCGCCTGAATTGATTGATTTTGTGCAGGAAGGTGTCCCTTCCTGCACAAAATCAATCAGCCCTGCAACGCAGGCACCCTTGCACCATGGTGCAAGGGTGCCTGCGTTGGTGTATGGCAGCCCATTGTGTGCCAGTGCAGGGAAAAAGGACAGAAATATGCCATATCTCATAGATACGGTGCATTCCTGCCCTTTTCTTTTGACGCAGGGCAGCGCAGCAAGATTACTTGCGGTGCTGCCCTGCGCCAAAACCTCAGAAATGAGGCCCAAAGTTTTTTTGCTGGGGCTAATTCACTCAGTCTTTCAGAGTTCTGTGGCCAAACGTGCTTTATATCTGGACAATCTGAATAAGGAATTGTCTCTTTTATATAGAAGATACAAGAGTGTACGTATCTAATGAACCTTTATAATTTATAATTATAGGATTTGTGGGCCGTTCTAGCTCTTGAAAGGCCAATTTAGAATTTCCCCTTCCACTGTATGGGTGTAGTTGGAGGAGTACAATAGACCTTTGGATGAGGCTCTTGAAGTCCCATCTTGAGGGTTTCATCTGTTCCCTGGCAAGGGAAGATCTCCACATGGTCTCAATGCTTTTTTATTCACAAGAGGGACTCCTATGTTCTGTTGTTCACAAAATTCAGTCTACCAAAATGTAAGTCCTTTTGTTTAAGAGATGTTCCCTGCCCATTTTCAAAAAGTTGCACATTTCTACTTAAATGTAACCAAATGATCTCAATGTCTATAAACAAGTGGGGACATGTAATACTCACCTCCCATCTTTCACGAAGCTTCATACTGACTTCCTCCACAGCTAGTTTTGCATGAGCGGGAGAAATAGACTTCACTTTATCTGCTGCTTCCAAAAATGTGTCAAGACTTTTAGTGTCATAATTGCCAAAGTTGGACTGCAAGAAGAAAAATCAAGACTGAATCATTTGATATTGTGGCATTTCAACTGGAATAAATCTGTATTCAAGTAGCAGCTAGAGATCTTTTAGAGGGGGCACAGTTATATATTGTATTATTAATCAGTCTTGTGGTGTAACTGAGGGTATGTGTTCCATGAGTTGTGACTGCATATTGGGACCTTATTCTAAAGATCTGGACAGCAGCTAAAAATGATCTTTCATGTCACCTTTCCATTTATAAGTTTTGCATTGCATGTAAGTTTACATTCAAAATCAAACTGATGCTATGTTTTAGTGGGTTGGCTTACCTGGGTACTGACACTCATGAACCTGGCAACTAGTGAAACTGTAAGTCTACGCCTTATCATTACAAAACCGACCCTTACACTATACAAAATTGGAAGTAGCACTCTGGCACATTTTGTGTGTGTGGGTACAACTAATCCGATTAGGACTCTTCAATTTACTTGAACCGTCCACATACCGTGACACTTTACATAAAAGGGGCCTACAGGGTAATATCTAGATTCAGATAATATATCTTGTAGTAAAGTAAACAAAAATACGTTTAACATTTCTGCTTAAATGTAGACTGTGGACTGGTGGTCATCAAGGAGTGTATCCATGTACCAGACACTGGATTGAGCAATGAACACATACAAATTCTCTTGATCCATTTATGACACTTTTTTCTAAAGCTCATTTATACCTCCCTTGGATGGATCATGCTTTCTATACCTACAAAAAGCAAATTTGCACATTACAAATGTTTTGAAACAAGAAAGAAAACATCTGTCCTGGTGCCTACCTTATTAATACGCTCAGCAGAGGCTGAAATCCCATTAGCGAAAGATTTCAGATTAGCCATGGAAGCACGAATCAGCTCACAACTGTACCATGTCTTCAGCTATTATAATCTTTGCACACAGAAAAATGCATCTTTAGTGATATGTGCACAATGCAGCAGCTTGAGCTCGAGCTAAATCCTCGAAATGTGAGCACGTAACTCCTGTTGTTCAACAGCTGCAAATTCTATGGCTTCAGTTCAGGATCAAATTCATATGATTTAATGTATTTATGTATTTATTTGATTGACTTCTTGGGGCATATGTATATACATAGCCTTCATGGCACTATTGAAATCTAAATTTCTCTATAACAGCCCATCTATTAGTGAGTTACACTAAGGATTTCAACAATTTCCTAAACAACAGTTGGTTTTTCTCGACACTGAAGGAAAAAAGAGACAGCACTGCAAAAAGATGCTGATTCAGTTCAAAACTCTCGGTCTTCAGATTGAGTTTTCCAAAAAGGATAGACAACATAAAGACAGTTGATTTGTAAATGGAGTATTGATCAAAAATAGCAACCATTTCAATGTGCGTCTTGTGAACAATGAACATTTCTTTACATTTATTACATTGATGAACTTTTGGAAGTGAAGTTGTGCTAGGTCTTAAGTTCCATGTGGAGTGTGGAGTGTGATAGGTCTTAGGTCCACATTCAGAAGATCCTGAAGGCCGCTAGAATTTATTTAGGTACCCCTAGTCAAAGACCATTGCAGTAATCCAGTCTTGACAGGCTCACTGCACTGGTAACAACAATGCATTTCATTTCCAGAATGAATGTTAAAACACAACGCCGGATTCACAATTTTGCATAAAGCACTGGGATTGGCTGAGGAAAAGCATGTGGTGCTTCAGGACAGAAATCCATTGTCCAGTGGCACTTGTCAAAGGAGAACCTTTGTCCTACTGCCATTAACAAAACATCTGATGCATCCACTTATCCGAAGTTCGGTGTGGCGGCTGCTTGAAAAGAAGAGCCGTCAAGGCAGAGACTAGCTGGACTACTTATAGATCTGCTCAGGAGACTGAGAAGAATGTGCCCAGGGTCACTTGCTGTGAACACTCTAATTAAAAAAGAAGAGATCTAGACAAATGCCCTTCCTTCACAGCCCATTTAACACAGGCTGTTCAGCAATATTCCATGTTCTATCTGTCAAATTCTACTGAAATATCTGCCTGGGCACATATTTGCTGAAGTACGTCTGTCAGAGATCTATAACTTACTCTGTGCTTTTTGATTAATCTAAACCCTGCTTGAAATAGGCACTGCCATGGGCACAGACTATCCAAAAACCTTTAATAATGTAACAGTAATTTCTTAGTTACCACTTATTTAAGCATCTTGGTTTTCTTATGTCAGGTCGGAGATAGGCTGAAAACTGCCCATCTCTGTAGGGGATCACTGACAGAATATCGACAACAAAAATGTCGAGGTACAAAAATATCGGGACAAAAATATTGTTGTCCAGAATATCGAAGTCCTATCTACATCATGGTAAGTACAAAAATATCGAGAAAAAAAATATTGTTGTAAAAAAATATCGTTTTTTTTAAATGCTTAAAAAATAATGTAAAATAAAGTAAATAATACATATAATTAAAAAAACAGAATTATTAGAAAAAGTTAAAAATAATAAATAATAAATATAATGTTAAAAATAATTAAACATACGTATATATAAAATATAATATATAAATGTACTTAATATTTATAAATAATTATTATAATAAATTATAAAATGTTAGAAACATACAAAAATTATAAATACATATATATATACATATACCAGTAAAATAAAATATATATATAATAATTAAAAAAATTAAAATATTATAATCTTTTACAATTACATTTGAAACTACATTAACAGCAACAGTAGGGAAAATGTTGGATAGCGGAGGGATAAAATTACTATTCCCACTCCAGGGAGTGCAACAGTAGGAAAGTGTTGGATAGCGGAGGGAATAATTTACTATTCCCACTCCATGGAGTGCAACAGTAAGAAAAGTGTTGGATAGCGGAGGGAATAATTTACTATTCCCACTCCAGCAAGTACAACAGTAGGGAAAGTGTTGGATAGCGTAGGGGAATAATTTACTATTCCCACTTCAGGGAGTGCAACATTAAGGAAAGTGTTGGATAGCGTAGGGTAAATATTACTATTCCCACCCCAGAGATAGCAACAGTAGGGAAAGTGTTGGATAGCATAGGGGTAAAAATTACTATTCCCACTCCAGCAAGTACAACAGTAGGGAAAGTGTTGGATAGCGGAGTGGATAAAATTACTATTCCCACTCCAGCGAGTGCAACAGTAGGGAAAGTGTTGGATAGCAGAGGGAATAATTTACTATTCCCACTCCAGCAAGTACAACAGTAGGGAAAGTGTGGGATAGCGGAGGGGAATAATTTACTATTCCCACTCCAGCAAGGTAGAACTGTAGGGAAAGTGTTGGATAGCGGAGTGGAATAATTTACTATTCCCACTCCAAAGAGTGCAACAGTAGGGAAAGTGTTGGATAGCGGAGGGGTAACAATTACTATTCCCACTCCAGTGAGTGCAACAGTAGGGAAAGTGTTAGATAGAGGAGGGGAATAATGTACTATTCCCACTCCAGATAGTGCAACAGTAGGGAAAGTGTTGGATAGCGGAGGGGTAAAAATTACTATTCCCACTCCAGAGAGTGCAACACTAGAGAAAGTGTTGGATAGCAGAGTGGATAAAATTACTATTCCCACTCCAGCAAATGCTACAGTAGGGAAAGTGTTGGATAGCAAAGGGGAATAATTTACTATTCCCACTCCAGGGAGTGCAACAGTAAGGAAAGTGTAGGATAGCGGAGGGGAATAATTTACTATTCCCACTCCAAGGACTGCAACAGTAGAGAAAGTGTTGGATAGCGGAAGGGTAACAATTACTACTCCCACTCCAGCGAGTGCAACAGTAGGGAAAGTTCTGGATATCGAAGGGGAATAATTTACTATTCCCACTCCAGTGAGTGCTACAGTAGTAAAAGTGTTGGCTAGCGGAGGGGATAAAATTACTATTCCCACTCCAGCAAGTGCAACAGTAGGGAAAGTGTTGGATAGCGTAGGAGTAAAAATTACTATTCCCACTCCAGCAATAGCAACAGTAGGGAAAGTGTTGGATAGCGGAGAGGAATAATTTACTATTCCCACTCCAGCAAATGCAACAGTAGGGAAAGTGTTGTATTGCATAGGTGAATAATTTACTATTCCCACTCAAGCAAAATAATTAAAATTAATTATCAAACAATTAATTAATTAAATTTTTTTTTTTTAACTCCCACCATATTCCCTATAAATGACACCACCAATATTGTAAAACATAACACTATTAACATAATTAATTAATAATTAATTAATTGATTAAAATTAACAAGCAATTTAAAAGCAATCAATAATAAATTAATTCACCCAGATTTTTAAACCTTTGGATCTGGCCCGCACTCCCCTTTTTGCATATATAGCCCTCTCAAAGTTATAATTTGCCAGCAGCCGAGAAAACCATTGATGATAGACAGGGGGGTTTGGGTCCAGCCACGCCGAAGCCAGGCATAATCGTAGTATCGCCATACCGATGAACATAAGTTCTTCTCCTTGCTGCCCTTGTATTTGTGAGTCTACACCAAGTCCAATCAGAGACGAGGAGAGAGGATAGCCGACCCCCAGTACTTCTTTAAAGAAGTTAGAGATTTCCTGTTTCAAGTTACTTAATGAATTACACGAGCAAAACATATGATCTAAATCCGCCTGATATATTGCACATCTAGGACACAAAGTTCCTTTACCCGTCCCCCACTTAGAATTTTTTTTGGGAGTATAATAAAGTGAGAAGCAGGATTTATAATATTGTGCCTGGAGCCGAGCTGGAATTAAGACTTTCTGCGCCAGTTTAATTGAATGAAAAAATAAGTTTTCCTGCATGCCTATTTCTATTTTCCATTTTGTTGCTCGTGCCTCCATATCATCTGGCATTAATGAGTTAAAAAAACTATACACATCCCTAATAGAGAGCAATCCATTTCTTCTTAATCTATCTATCATAAAATTATTAGTAAAGCCGCTTGACCACCTCCTTTTTAGATAAAAAATCTCGGATTTGGAGATATTTATAAAAATCTCTCCAGTCTAGGTTATATGTCTCTTTAAGATTGTCAAAGCTGACTATATCAGTTAAAGAGTAGAAATCGCCGAGTTTAGATAGTCCGACATCACACCATTTTTTAATAATAGGGCCCTTAAAGATTTCCGGTAAATTAGGATTATTACTAATCGGCGTGTAATGACTCAGGCGGCCCAGTCCTAACAATTTCCGGGTCAGTCTCATGATCTTATACCCGCCAATTAATGATTTAAAACGAACCTTTTTGTAGTGACTATCGTTCACATACCTCCAAAGCCAACCCCACGC
Source organism: Calotriton arnoldi (assembly GCA_963921515.1). Taxonomy (NCBI): domain Eukaryota; kingdom Metazoa; phylum Chordata; class Amphibia; order Caudata; family Salamandridae; genus Calotriton; species Calotriton arnoldi. The sequence goes on from CAWUFW010000761.1 coordinate 3,213,690, forward strand.
GTCTATGCCCATTATGAGTTCTATAGGTGCTGGTATTTCCTCCATATTACTATCTTTTGGTTGTTCCGAAATCAAAGTTATATTAGATAATAAGGTAGTGGCCCAATAATATAATCTTATATTTGGTAAAGCCAGCCCTCCCCTGTTTTTAGATAAAGATAAAAATTTATATGCTCTCCTAGGTTTTTCATATGCCCAGATAAAGCGAGAAAATAGATCTTCAATTTTTTTCAAACAGATAGTGGAAAATTCTAGAGGAATTGCCCTTAAGAAATACAAAAATTTGGGGAAAAAAATCATTTTAATTATATTACATCTACCGATGATTGATAAGTGTAAGTTGTGTAACCTCATTAATTCAATTTTTGTTTTAGCGATCAGAGGATCAATATTATCATCAACAATTTTATCAACGTTAGCTAGAATATCCACTCCAAGGTATGTAGCTTTTTCAACTTGCCTAGTGTTGTTAACCATATTAACATTATTACAGATTATTTGAGTTTTAGTGCTATTAAGAGAATACCCCGAGAGTTGCCCAAATCTCACCGCCGCCGCTTCTAGCTCAACTATAGCTGCTTCAGGATCAGGGGTAACTATCGCGATATCGTCAGCGTAAGCCAAAGTTTTAGTTTTCCCACCCCTAGATGCGATAGATCTAATACTCCCGTTATTTTCCAATTGTCGCAGAAAGGGGTCTATATACAGAGCAAACAGCAGCGGAGAGCTCGGGCAACCCTGCCGGGTACCCCTAGTTATTTCAAATGGGTCCGTAAAAGCACCATTTATGAAGAGTTTCGCACTGGGATGAACATAAAGCATCTTAAAAGCAAGTGTTAGCTTTTTACCTATTCCGACCTTTGACAGGGTCTCCCAGAGATAAAACCAGGAGACCCTATCAAAGGCTTTTTCAGCGTCCAGCAATATAAGTGCTGTTGGTTCGCCGGTAATATTAGCGGCGTCAAATAGTGAGATAACCCTTCTAATGTGATCAGTCGTGCCACGTCCTGGTATAAAACCATGTTGGCGAGGTGAAACAACCTTATGAATAACTGCTGCTAAACGAGTAGCAAGAATTTTAGAATAGATTTTACTGTCAGCATTGATCAACGTGATGGGGCGATAAGAACCAGGTTCTAATGGTGATTTATGTTTTTTCAGAAAAACGATAATTTTGGCCTGTGTCCAAGATTGCGGTGGATTGCCCCCTTCAAATACATATAATATTATCTGTAGCATCCATTCTTTCAGTTGTGTAGCAAACTTTTTATAAAACTCTAAGGGTATGTTATCTAAACCTGTGGCTTTACCGCTGGGAAGACTATTAATACATAGTAGAATATCCAACCACTGAGGGAGTTCCTCGAGTTGCTGCTGTTCCTCTTGTGAAATATGTGCCACTGGACTTTGCTTAAGATATGAGGTAACATTACCCAAATGTTCAGGAGTATCCTCATGATACAGATTTTTATAATAGGAATAAAATACCCTACGAATACCCTCTGGATCTAAGGTTCTCCCTTTAACAGGATCATTAATCTCAGCTATTATATTCCGAGTTATTCTTTGTCTTGCTCTAACTGCCAGATGATGCCCTACCTGTTCGCTACATTCATATGCCTTCTCACGCCCCATGACTAGCCTATCTGCAGCTTTCTTGGCTATCGTTTCAAGAATTATTGACCTAGCTAACATCACTTTCAAATGTGCTTCTGCGGGATCACCGCCCTGCTGGAGTACCAAAATCAAATCTTCTTCTGCGGTGGCCAAGCTACATTGCCTATCCTTAACCAGCTGTATCCTTTCTTTATTCATAGTTAGCGAAAAGCTCAGTGTCTCCCCCCGTATACCAGCTTTAAATGTGTCCCAGACTATGTCCAACCCAGCACTGCCTATATTCTCCTTGAAAAATTGGGGTATCCACTTCCTAATATGCTCGCAGTATTCCTCATTCAACAGTAACGAGCGTTCAAAGCTCCAATTAGATTTACCCGTATTTCCAGAGCCCCATCCCATAAGTTCTATTATTAAAGGATTGTGGTCAGCCAATATACGTGGAGCTTTCTCGATCACACACGCATAAAGTATAGTACGTGATACAAAAAAAAAAATCTAATCTTGCATGTTTTTTATGTGGAAAAGAAAAATATGTAAAACCCGGGTCCATGGGATTCTGCCAATTCCAGACATCAAAAAGTGCTTGTTCACAGCATAGAGTCCTCAGGGCTCTAAAAACCTTGGGTTTCCGACCGTTATAGATCCACCCATTATCAAGGGCGATATTTTGGCTAGCAGGCAAATTTATATTTAAATCTCCACATAAAATTATGGGTATCGGCCAAGCAGCTAATTCGTTGTTTATATAGTCAAATACAGTTGGATCATCTAGAGTGCTACCATAAATGGTACAAATTGTGAATGAATCCCCATTATCCCTGCGACATTCTGTAATTACCCATCGCCCGTTCTGATCAGCAATTGTTCGAGTAAATTGGATGGCGCGATTGGATGTCAGAATTGCTACCCCCCGCATTTTTAAATTCTGGGTCGTGGCCCCCACCAATGTGTAACCAAGTGTTTCCAGCAAGTGTATCTGTGTTCTTTCTATATGCGTTTCCTGCATGCAGATAACATCAGCTTTCAACAATCGTAGCCCTGCAGCAGTGTTCCGTCGTTTTTTGACATCGTTAAGGCCACAAATATTAATTGTCGCTATACGCAGCTTACTCATTACTGCTAACCGTCAGTAGCCATAAATAGAAAAACATCAAAATATCCGACACCAACTCCCAGAGTGCCAACCCCTTCCCTCCTTTCCCCCTTAACCCTAACCCAACCTGAGTCCAACCCACCCTCCCCCACCTATCACTGAGGTTACCTGGTGCCACGTGCACCAGGATAATGAAGTCTGAGTGATCGCGACCCATACCCCCCGTGGCCCGGACCTTCACCCTTCTTTCCTGTAGGATTCAGAGTGATGCCCCTCTTTGCTTTCCTCTCCTTCCCCCTCTTCTGTTGCATTCTAGTTTAAAAACAAACATGCTCTTAAAGAAAACCACAGTTTCATTGAAGTATACATCTTTAGAGAAAAAGGAGAGACCGCCCAGAAGGAGATAACAGCAAAGATCAAATCCTATATCCGATATCCACATTGCCTAGTGAGAGAATTCCTCATAACTCTTATTGTGTCTAAAGATTCCTTTTCTCTTTTTCTCCCTCTTCCCTCCTTCCCTCCCCCTCCCTTCACTTCTTTCCCTTTTCGTCTCATTTTATCTTATTTCTTGCTTGTAATCTCTTGCAAATACTCTTGAGCCTGTATTTCGGAGACAAAGCTACGTGTGACCCCCTTAAATATAATTTTTAGGCGTGCAGGATTCTGGAGATAGACTGTAGCACCCAGTTGTTGAAATGGCGCAAAGAGTTGTCTCATCCTCCATCTGCGCTCCACAGTAGCATGAGCAAAGTCAGGCCGAGTGAAAAAGGTAATGCCATTAAATTCTTTTTTGTTTGCAGGCCTTGCAAGATCATAAAGCAGCTCTCGGAGGAGAAAATTACCAAAGTAGATCAGCATAACTCGTGGGTATTGTGAAGAGGAGGAAGAGGTAGATCGTTTGGAGAGTGTAAATGGAAAGCGATGAACTCTCTGTAGTTCTTTATCCCAATCCCAAGAATGTAGATCCGGGAAGGCTCCTTTAAAAAGTTTAATCATGAAAGCCTTAGGGTCATTCCCCTCCACTCCCTCCGGGATGCCAAGAACGCGTAGATTGTTGCGACGTAGTCGATTTTCTTGCTCCTCAACTTTGAGCATAAGATCTTTGACAATGCCATCATGCTCCAATCCTTGTGTTTTCAAGATAGCAGTGTCTTTCTCAAGGTTTTCGGTGCGTACCTCAACTGAAGCCATACGATCTGCAATTTCGTTGCACGTCTTACCCACTTTCCTTATGGTGCCTTGGAGTTTCTGCGTTGCGACACGCGATCTTCGACTATCAGCCTTGACCTCCTCTTGAAAACTCTTAATGGATTGTAGCACTTCTGTCAAAGTGGGCTCCCCTTTAGATGCAATAGCCCCCTCAGTGGTGTTTCCTGGGGGTGTATAGTTCTCTCTTGAACACATTGTTGACTCTGTCAGAGCTGATAATTGAGAGGCCGAGTAATCCCATCTGAGATCCATCGAGCTACCCTGATCTGAAATCTCAGATTTCTTATGTCGACTGGGTTTTTTTTCAAGAATTTTTTCCCCTGCGTGGAGGCTTTCACAAATAATTCTGAGTCTGTGCTACTACCCCAGTTTTGACTTCCATCTTCGCTAACAACGGATACACTTCCAGCCGAGATTTCAGATTCATCTGTAAGTGAGTAGAATTTATCCGTGTTATCAGGCGTTTTGGGCGGGAGAGCCAGCATATCTTTGTTTATTGAATTGCTTTTCTCAGAAACAGCGACACTATATATTTGTGGGTTTGTAAGGTCATCAATGGGACACGGTATTAATAGTTTATAGCTATTATCCTCCAGAGCAGTTCCCATACTGATAGCTGGGCTAGACTGTGAAATCGGTGCTTTACTAGCCATTGCATTTTCTAAATGCAGCGCCAATTCCTGAAAACCCATCTGATCAACCGGACCATCTATTTGAGCCATTTCTCCCACCACCACATCATGCGTTCTCTGATCAATTGGAGCAAATATGTTATTAATGAGTGGTTGTCCATCCTGCAAGTTCTGACCGCTATCTGTGCTTTTAGAGTTCTTCCTTTGTATAATTTTTTTTTGTTTGACCATCCGTTCATTCTTTTCTACAGAGGCAGCTTTTTCGTTTTGTTCTCTATTTCTCGCTCCCCGTGTGTCAAGACGCTTCTGGCGGCTTTCAGCTACTGCTGGATTAGGGTGTAAAGGCTCTTCCCCTTGTAGACCTGTCATTATAGTACTTTTGCCTTTGCTCGCTTTGGCTCCCCGCCCTGCCATCCTTACTTGATCAGAGTGCTGGATACAATGTATCCGTGCTGCTATCCGGGAGACACCGCCACTCCTGTGATTCACCTTCCTTTCCCGCGCGGACGGCATTTTCTGTAGATTGCAGAGCACACAGCCAGCGCCACGGAAGGATCCCGCCGCAGGGCCGCGAAACCAGAAGATGCAGGAGCGGACCGAACCGGGAGCACAGCAAGCCCGGGAAGATTCCCCAGCACCGTAAGGACCAACACTTGCACGCCTCGCCCGGTGATCATCGGATAGTGACGGTATTACACTCGTGCCATAAATCAAATCAGGCTCTTTCGAGCATGTTCAGAGTGTTTCTTGGTTTAGAGGGACAGGACTGCTTTTCCTCCCATTCGAAGGCCCGGACCAGCGGAGCAGCAGCAGCGGCGACTACTCAGACGCCATCTGGGCACCACTAACTACATGGCTTGAGAAATTCATTAACTAAATGTAAGAGTCCAACTCCTCGTGGGTGGGATGGGAGGGGTGAAGTGCTGTCGGGGTGGGGGGGTGGGTGGACTAAAAGGATAAAATGTGCATAATAATAATTCTTATACTTTATCTTTCTTTTCAATTTTTCCTTTTTTTTTTTATATATATGTGATAATTTCTTGACAATAATTTGTATTGATTGTTTGTATATATTTGAGTGTTTATTATGCACAAATAAAAATAAAAATAAAAAAATAAAAATTAATTCACACTATTAACACTATAAAACAACTTAAAATAAATATTATAATAAAAAATTTAATAAAATATATTATAATTAAATTACTTCCCAGCCTACTCCCTATCAACCCACAACCCACTCTTAAAAAATAACACAAATAACATTAATAATTAAATAATTATTAATAATCAGATAATAAATAATTAACAATAAATTACTTATCACAATTAACAGTATAAAATTTTAAATACATAAATATCAAATAATTAAAAATATAAATTAATTATTAAATTACTTCCCACCCTACTCCCCAATAAACCCACAACCCGCTCCTAAAAAAATAACGCAATTAAGATATTTACCAATTAATTATTAATAATTAACAACCAATTAATAACTACTTAATAATAAATTAATTACCACAATTAACAATATAAAATATTAAATCCATGGATAATAATTAATTAAAAATATTAATTAATTAATTATAATTAAATTACTTCCCACCCTATTCCCTATAAACCCACAACCCACTCCTAAAAAAATGACACAATTAAGATATTTACCAAATAATTATTAATAATTAACCAATTAATAACTAATTAATAATTAATTCATTACCACAATTAACAATATAAAATATTAAATACATAAATATTAATTAATCAAATTTATTTAATAATTAATTATAATTAAATTACTTCCCACCCTATTCCCCTATAAACCCACAACCCGCTACGGAAAAAACCTCAAAAATTAATTAAAATAAATTAATAACTTATAAAAATTATTATTAAATTTATTATAATTAAATTACTTCCCACCCTATTCCCCTATAAATCCACAACCCGCTACGGAACTAAAACGCAAAATTTACTTAAAAGAAATTATTAAGTTCTAAAAATTTAACACATATATTAAAAAACAAATGCAATACTTTCACAAAAAAATAGAACACATACATATAAAATACACACTAAAATACATAACACTAAATAAAACGATATTTTTAACAACGATATTTTTGCTAACGATTTAATTACTTCGATATTTTTAAAAACGATATTACTTACCTTCAACTCGATATTCTTGACAACGATATTCTGACTGTCGATATTTTTGTAGTCCGAGATTTTGGACTCGATGTTACTGCTACTCGATATTATGTCTGTTCACCCTCTGTAGGGCTGAGGCAGGGTATCTTTAAGAAGTGGGCAGGCTACTGCCTTTTGAAAGGCTGTTTGAGCCTGTGCTATCTGAGGACTTTAAAACCATTTTTTTCTGAAATATATATACATTTCAGACAAAAGTAAATCAATTGAAATCAGACTTCTCACATGTGTATGCTTACGGTTACAAACATGGATACTGAGCAGTTGCCATCATGTTCTACAAATTAATCATTGACAAAACTTTGGCATGCTGGCTACATGAGAGAATTTGCAGACAGGACATAGGGGTAGCCAAATATTTATAGATTGAAACATTTTCGTTCCTCAAGATAGTAGTGTCTACAATGTTTTGCTCTTTGCTATATACCACCAGCACTAAATAAAAGAGCTGTTAATGAGGGAAGTATTAAACCATTTGTCCATAGCATATGCATGTGCAGCCATGAAATAACTTTTTTGGTTATCAAGAGGGATGCCTGAGGGGTCTGCATCACTGTAGGGTGCATTTTAAGTAGGGGGAACCTCTCTGTGCACCACCTATAGTGGTGGACTTAGTGCACCTTCCGACTGGCTGTTTGGGTCTACTCCTGCGTCTGTAACAAGGCACTGGTGCACTGGCAAAAGAATCCCTCATTTCCATTGGGCCTCAACCCCCTGCAAATGCGGGAACACCCTCTTGAGATCAGACCAGCACTATATGTGCACCAGCACAATCTGTAATACAGAAGGGCCATGCAAGCATCTGCGGTCCCTTCTGTAATACCAGAGTGCCCCAGAGGGGATATTTTCTACAATAAGGTTCCTGAGGGGTTACCATAGAGCTACCCACATACTGTCAGATTACTTGTGATGCAGGAATACACCATAGGTAGGTCTACACTTGGAAGCATTGGTTCCATGGTTATCAGTACCTCTGGGTTATGGGAATGTAGATAAGATTGCCAATTAGAAATGGATACTAACACACAGGAATCAATGGTTTCCTGTTTGTTGTGCACCATTTTTGAGCAATTCTTCACCCCAATATTTCACCTGATTCGAGCGGAGAAATGGTATGCGTGAAAACCCCCAAGTCATCATATTCCTGCATCAGTTAAAATCCTAGTGTGGTCGGTAACTCCCATTACCACTGCAACGGAATTACAAGGCAATATATAATCGGCCCAAAGTCTGGCCTAAGTCTGTCGAGGTGCTCTTTGTTGATCTCCTGAGGGTGACGGCTGACTTAGGTGTTGGCTTAAGAAAGCTTGTTACCTTGTGGATCATCAGATATGTACCATCAACTTTTCAAACTGTGTTTGAGCTTCCCAGTTTTTGCTATTTTTCAGAGTCAGTAATCACCTTCTTACTTGTAGACAGGGGGGCATTTTTAAACTAAGAAACTGGTACTGCTGGTAATTGTTAGTTCTGACATTGGTACATGGACTTGGAGGGAGCTTGTAGAATTGTAGCTCATGCATTGGTAATTATTTATTTTACATGATCCCTACATGATAAAAGTGACACTTTGGGCCTAAGTACGATGTCAGGTGGACTTAAGTCGGCCCGACATCATTTCAGTCTTCGGACCGCATGACCTCCTGTCGGCGGTCCCGACTGACCAATTAGGATGCATTCCTATTCTTTAGAATGGGAGCATGCATTCTGACCGGAATGCATGCTCTCATTGTAAAACGAAGAGGTGCAGTTCATCCCTGCACCCCTTGGCAGGCACCTCAAGCTGCCTGCCACGGGGTGCAGGGATCAACAGGGGGGCACCATAGGTGCCCTCTCGGCAACCAAACGGAGGCCGTGCACCCATGGGGGCCTTGCAGGGGGCCCCCAAAGTCGACTTCCGGCAGCCTTTATGTGTCGGAAAGGCCGGCACAGAAAGGCTGTCGGAATCCGACATTGTAATCCCTCAGGCAGACAGAGCCACCCTTGGGATTACATAAGTCATTCCAACTTTTGGACGGGCTCTCCGAGCCCGTCAGATGGCAGTCAGAATGACCGGTCGGATTCCTTTCCGACCGCCACCATCCAAATGGGTCAGTCAGAAAGGAATCCGACCAGCAGATTACGATGCGGTAGGAATGGCTCCGACCGACGGTAGGAGCCATATCCTTCTGCATCGTAATCGGCCCCCTGGTATATTATAATAAGAGCCCAAGAAAGGGCAACCACTATAAAAAAAGAAATGCACTATGATTAGACCACAATAATGACAGCAGATAAATTGCACTAATAAGTATATATGACAAGATTGCCAAAAGAAGTAAGTGATGGCCCTTGTGAGTAGGTGTGGCCCAGAGTCTGAACTGCCCACTATAGCACAAATTAACCAGAATTCTAATTCCAGCTGTCCCGCTTGAGCATACTGTGTGTTCCTCAGCAAATAAATGTACATGCTTGTTCCTCATTACCAATATATGCCAGAATTGGGAGTACTTGAAAGCCAAATGCCTCACAATATTTGGCTTCATCTAAAAATCCTGACAGTTACAATTGCAAACACATTTGAACACTTTCAGCATGCATTAATAGAGGCAAGGGCACCAATGGCCTTCTGCAAATGCAAGGTTTAAGAACAGAAGTTACATTTTTTACACTAAAGTTCAGAAAAAAGTATGACGTAATATTTTTTTCAGAATGAATAACAAAATTAAAATAGCAAGAAGGACAACTTTATTAGTACATTATTCCACACATGCTTTAAAATATAAAAATATATACTTTTATTATGAATTTTAACTTCCTTACCGCATATTCTGATATTAGATCCTCTGGCGCTAATTTCTGACCAAGAAGCTGCACCGCCTTTGTTAAATACGTTTCAAGCTCTTTTTGGGAATTTTCAAAATTGATTATTATATCTTTTTCAGTCAATTTTTGCTCTGACTGAGGCATGACAGAACGAAGTGCGGTCAGTGCACACTATGAACAAAAGCAGAAAACGCTTCCTTCTGTTAGTATATATGCAATGGTTCCAATATGTTTACACACACAATAACAAAGAAGCAATGCATGTTTGATAAATTGACCTGGGATATATTGTACTGTTCTACAAATAGATTGTTAGCCTGTACAGTGCTTAATTTGTGCCAGTGATTGTAGGTGGTGGACACTGGCACTCATTTTGCAGGACAGGAACTTCATCAACAGACATTGATACAGTGAAAGGAACCGAAATCTAAAACCTATAACTCTTTTATTATTGAAAAAAGGAAACTAAAAAGTTTACAATTAATGTTTACAATGCTTGGTCCCAGACCAGTTACAATTCAACTCCCAGTTAACGAATGGTAGGCCGAAGTACAGCTCTAATTCCACTTTGACAAGTCCTTCATTAGTAGAAAAAACTTACTAGTTTAGGATGAATACAATTTGATTATAAGGACTAAACTGGCACATTATGCATGGTACATAGTACTAATCTGGGGACAAAGGCAAACCCTGAACAATTTAGCACACAAAAGGCAATAATCTAATCCAGCCGCAATGTTTGTTTGTTTGTTCATTATTTGTAATGTGCAAACAATATCATGGGGCTAGCTTCAGGGCACAGAAAACATGGGAAATGGAAGCAGGCAGAGGAGATATAAAATTTAAAAATCAATGCCAGTGGCTCAGTCTTGTCATGGGTGAGTTACCAAAATGCCCTTTGTCTGAAATTCAAGTATCTTGGGGAGTCTGACTCTGCAGAGATGCTACTCACAAAATTTAAAGGAAGCGACTTAACAAAGCTTTTTCTGCAAGTAGTGTAACATCTTTAATGAAGTGATACCAACATAGGATCGGGTGTATCAACAGACGAGGCATTTATTGAACTATTTATATTGAGCTGCTTCACTGCAGGCTGCCACTGGAATGAATGACATCATTACAAGAGACTTGCACAGAGCGTCCACTCTGTCAGGCAGCCTCAGCCAGTCTTACCTCGCCCCGCCCAATTGCTTCCGCCTACACTCTGCAGAGCACACACATCTGTAGATGAGCGTTGACTGATGCGTAGCGTACATGCCACTCAGCGTTACACTAGAGGTTGGCATTTTACACCTGGATTTTCATTGGTAAGTCACACCTATTCATGAATAACATCTAATGCAGCGCAACTTTGCCCATCCTTTACACGTCACAAGTACGTCACAATTTCATAGCAGATACATGCTATGAATGCGCACTTAGAGCATGTTTCTGTTATGGTCTAACAATATTTTATAAGGTGTTGCACTTGACATTACTACTAAAGTTCATTTACTGTAGGACTAGTGAATTTACTTAAAATATGTGTTTAACTGTATTAAAGCACAAGTTACTAACTTGTGTAACGATATATCTGTAAGAGACAGTAGTTAGTGACAGATTCCTTACCTTAGAATATCCCCAGGCGTCAGGCTGGATCCGGAAAAGTTTTTGCGTAGCAGTACCCCTTGCGCGTCGGTAGGCGGCGTCGTGCGGCTCCGCGTCCGTCGTCGGCGTCGTGATCGCCGGGATGACGTCGCGGGCAGTACTTAGGCGCCGCCCCTGCGCGCTGACGTCAGTTCTGTACACGACTTTCCGCGCCAGGAACGCAGAGCCATGCAAGAAGCTGACATAGGTGTCTGAAAAATACTAGGGCCCTGAAAGGGATGTCCTTAACCCTAGAAATCAGTTCGCAGAACGGGGAGGATGGGTGGGGCGGTAAGGAATCTGTCACTAACTACTGTCTCTTACAGATATATCGTTACACAAGTTAGTAACTTGTGCATCTGAAAGAGACACGTTAGTGACAGATTCCTACCTTAGAATAGATACCCCAGCAATACCAACCCCGGTGGTGGGTCTGCGAACAAAGATCAGACAAGGAAGTCCTGGAGGACAGAACGGCCAAAGAAGCCGTCCCTCCGGACCTGACTGTCAAGGCAGTAATGCTTTGTAAACGTGTGCAGCGAGGCCCACGTAGCTGCCTGACAGATAACCGGCAGCGGAACACCGCGGCCCAAGGCCGTGGTAGCAGCCGTTGCCCTGGTGGAATGGGCACGCAGCCCAACAGGAGGTTCCTTTTAGCGAAAGAATAGCAGGTCTTGATGCACAAGGTAACCCAGCGGGAGATGGTCCTCTTGTGCACCGCCCGACCTTTTTGGCGCCCACGTAGCCAACAAAGAGCTGGTCATCCACCCGGAAGTGTTTTGTGCGGTCAATATAGAAAGAGAGCGCACGTTTTGGGTCCAGACGGTGGAGCCTCTCTTCCTCTCTGGAAGGATGCGGAGGCGGAAAGAAGGTGGGCAAAGTGATGGTCTGCCCAATGTGGAAAGCAGTAACCACCTTTGGCAAGAAGGACGGACGCGTCCGAAGAACAACCTTGTCTGGATGAACAGACAGAAAGGGAGGTTTGCAAGATAGAGCCTGGAGCTCACTCACCCGCCGAGCGGAGGTGATGGCCACCAGAAAGGCTGTCTTCAGAGTCAGAAGACGAAGAGGACAGTTATGTAGAGGCTCAAAGGGAGCGCACATTAAAAGGTAAGAACCAAGTTCAAGTCCCACTGAGGCATCACAAACGGAACAGGAGGGAAGAGGTGAGTAATGCCTTTTAAGAACCTGTTAACAACAGGGGACTTGAAAAGGGAGGGCTGATCAGGGAGCCTGAGGAAGGCCGAGATAGCACAAAGATAACCCTTGATGGTACCCAGGGCAGAACCCTGTTGGGCCAAAGAGAGAAGGAACAGAAGGACCTCAGAAGAGGGGCAGAAAGGGGATTCACAGCCTTTGCTGTGCACCATGCCACAAATTTGTTCCACCTGCAGGCGTATACCACCTTAGTGGAGGGACGCCTGGCTGCCAGAATCACATCACAAACTTCGGGAGGCAAGTCGAAAGGAATCAACTGCCGCCGCTCAATCTCCACGCAAGCAGGTGTAGACTGGACAGGTTCGGGTGGAGGACCGTCCCCTGCTGCTGCGACAGAAGATCCTCCCGAAGAGGCAGACGGATCGGGGGATCTACGCTCATATTGAGTAGCTCGGGATACCAAACTCTTCGAGCCCAGTCCGGAGCCACAAGAATGACTTGGGCCCGGTCGTGCCGAATCTTCTTCAACACTCTGGGTAGAAGTGGTATAGGCGGAAAGGCGTACAAGAGACCGCAACTCCACTCGTGACGAAAGCGTTGCCCGAGCGAGTGCCGCCTTGGAAATTCCAACGCGCAGAACTGATGACATTGCGCGTTCTCTTCGGTGGCGAATAGATCTAACCAAGGCTCTCCCCACTGTAGAAAGAGTCCTTGCGCCACTTCCGAGTGAAGACGCCATTCGTGATCCATTATGCACCTGCGGCTGAGTTCGTCCGCCCTGGCGTTCAGGGAACCTGCCAGGTGTTGAACCACCAGGAACATGCCCTGATGTTCCAGCCATGTCCAGAGGCGTAGAGCCTCCTGACAAAGGGTCCACGACCCCACCCCGCCTTGTTTGTTGCAGTACCACATGGCGGTGGTGTTGTCTGTGAACACCTGCACTACCTTCCCTTTGACAGAGGGAAGGAATGCCCTGAGTGCAAGTCGGATCGCCCGGAGCTCCAGAAGGTTGATATGGAGCCGGGACTCCGCCCGGAGACCAGAGGCCTCTGATCTCCGCCTCTCCCATGTGACCGCCCCATCCCAGAAGGGACGCGTCCGTCACAACTGTGTGCTCTGGCTGGGGAAGGGAGAGGGATCTGCCCATGACCCATTGCCGGTTCGAGAGCCACCACTGCAACTGTTTTGCAGTCCCCTCCGAGATCTGGACGTGATCGGACAGGTCGCCCTGGTGCTGCGCCCACTGGAACTTCAGGTCCCACTGCAGAGCCCGCATATGCCATCTGGCATGAGTGACCAGCAGGATGCAGGAGGCCATGAGGCCCAGCAGCCTCAGGGTCATCCGTGCCGAAACCCAGGATAAGGGCTGAAAGATCGGAATCATAGCCTGAATATCCCGGACTCGCCGTTCGGGAGGATAGGCCCGAAACTGCGTCGTGTCCAGAACTGCTCCGATGAAAAGGAGCTGTGGAGAAGGAATCAGATGCGACTTTGGCACATTGATGGAGAACCCCAGCGAGTGCAGGAGTTCGGCCGTAGTCTGGAGGTGGGAGACAACTGCCTGGGACGAGCCCGCCTTCAGCAGCCAGTCGTCGAGGTAGGGGAAGACTGAAACCCCTGCCCGGCGCAGATGAGCTGCGACCACCGCCATCACTTTCGTGAACACCCGAGGGGCACTGGTAAGGCCAAAGGGAGCACGGTGAACTGAAAATGCTCGAGGCCTACCGTGAACCGAAGGTAACGCCGGTGGGCCGGCAGGACGAGGATGTGGAAATAGGCGTCCTGCAAGTCCAACGCTACCAACCAGTCTCCGGGGTCGAGGGCAGTCAAGACCTGAGCTAGGGTGAGCATCTTGAACTTCTCCTTCCGGAGGAAGCGATTGACGTTCCGGAGGTCCAAGATAGGACGCATGTCCTCCTTGTCCTTTTGGGCACCAGAAAGTAGTGGGAGTAGCAACCACGCCCTACTTCTGGGGTCGGAACATGCTCGATGGCCCTCTTGGCCAAGAGGGCCGTGACTTCCTTCTGTAGAAGCACCAAGTGATCCCCTGACATGCGGTGGAATTGAGGTGGCATGGCTGGGGGGTGGTCTCGAAGGGGAGGGAGTAGCCCCTTCGGACAATGTCCAAGACCCACTTGTCCGAGGTGATGGGACGCCAGTGGTGAAGGTGATGGCGGACCCTGCCCCCGACTGGCGTGCTGTGCACCTGAAAGGAGGGACTAGGAGGGCTTGGAGGCCGCGGACGGGTTGGAGGTGGTGGCCTGACCCGCACGCTGGTTGCCCGAACCGCCACGGCGGTATCCACGTCCTCGGCCACGCGAAGGCGCTTGCTGCGCGGGCCGTTGGCCGGGCTGTGGACGTGACTGGGCGCCCCTTCCGTGGCCACGAAAGGGGCGAAAAGCAGACGTTTGCGGAGGGCGCACAACAGCAAGGCCCAGGGACTTAGCAGTAGCCCGTGAATCCTTGAAACGCTCCAGCGCATGGTCCGCCTTTGAACCAAAGAGACCGACTCCATCAAAGGGCATGTCCATGAGAGTATTCTGGACATCCCCTGAAAAACCAGTGGTTCTCAGCCAGGCGTGGCGACGCAGCGCCACCGTCGTTGCAAGCGATCTGCCCAGCGAGTCGGCGGTATCAAGGCCACAGCGGATGGTATACTTAGCCGCATCACGCCCTTCCGCAATAGCGCGGGTAAGCAGTGTCTGGACCTCCTCAGAACACTGCGGCAAAACATCAGCCACCGAATCCCACAGGGAGTGGGTGTATCGGCCCAAGAGGCAAGCGGTATTAACAGACCGCAAGCCAGCACTGGAGGAAGAGAAAGCCTTCTTCCCAAAGTGATCCAGGCGCTTGGATTCCCTATCCGGAGGGGCGGTAGGGAAGGCTGTTTGGGAGGCAGAGGCTTGGACAACCAAGCTCTCAGGGGTGGGGTGTTGGGAGAGAAACAGGGGGTCGCCCGGAGCCGGGCGATGGCGTCGGGCCACGTTCCTATCCACAGGAGCCCCTGTGGTGGGTTTGGACCAGGCACCCAAAGAACGTCAGTGAGTGCATCGTTGAACGGCAGCACAGGCTCCGAAGAGGAGGCCGCCGGCTGAAGCACTTCAGTCAGGAGGTTAGTCCTGACGGCCACTGTAGGCAACTGGAGATTTAAGGCTCCAGCAGCTCTACGCAACACCGTTGCAAAATTAGCCCCCTCCTCCGTTGCCACGGGAGGAGACAGCATGCCAGAGTCGGGGAGGTATCCAGCCCACTGGCATCCCCAAGTTCCTCAACCCAGTCCGGGTCAAACTCGCACTGTTGTGTGAGAGGGTCGTCAGACCCCTCCCAGCTCTCCTGGTCCTCCTCAGGTTGAAAAGATGGAGGAGGAGGGACATAAGGGACCCAAGGCCTCATCGGCGCCGGAACCGGCGTCGGGCGGCGCCGGTCCGGCTCCATGTCCGGACCCGGGGAGAACCGGGGAACGACGCCGCCCGGAGCCCCGGACGGCGTCGGAAACGGCACCGGGGACATCGGCGTCGGCGGAGCGTGGTTAGGTCAACCGGCGTCGATGGAGGTTGCGGCACCACCGGAACCGGGGTCGAGGCCGGGGCCGGAGCCGAGGCCGGGACGAAGGCTGGTGGGACAGGCGACGCCGGGACCGGAGTCGGCGGCGGCGCCGGAGCAACCCCATCTGGGCCCGCGGGGCCCGAAGGCGCACGGAGGGACCTTGAGGCCCGAAGAGGCGGGCCATGGCCGACAGGAATTTCTGTGCCGGCCGGAGTCGCCCCGAACCCGGGAAGGACGGGTAATGCGGGGGCAACTCGACAGGCACGTCCGGGGCCGCGGGGGCGGGGACGGTGCCGACAGGGACCTCAGCCGAGTCGCGCGACCGGCGAGGCGAAGTCTTAGAGCGATGACGCCGCTTAGACTTCTTGTGCTTCGACTTACCGGAGGAGCGCGAAGACTTGGATTCCGACGAACGGCGGGGACTCCGCGTCCGGCCCCTCGACCTCTCCCGGGACCGGGGCTTGCTGCGGCGCGGAGCCGACTGCCGGACTTCAAGGAGCTTTCGAGACCGCTCTCGCAAAGCCTTCGGATGAAGTTTCCGGCAGTCAGGGCACGACTTCGTGTCGTGGCCTCGGCCGAGGCAGAAGAGACACTCGAGGTGGGGGTCCGTGATGGACATCATACGACCACATTCCTCGCAGGGCTTAAAGCCGGGCATCCCTACGACACCTTAGGAGTCGTGAAGACTCGTTGAAGAGAACAGTGAAAAATTTCACAAAAAGATAGTCAAAAAGTGACTAGGGCACTGCTCTTCCCGGATCTGCGCTTACTGGCGCGGAAAAAGAAGAACTGACGTCAGCGCGCAGGGCGGCGCCTAAGTACTGCCCGCGACGTCATCCCGGCGATCACGACGCCCGGCGACGGACGCGGAGCCGCACGACGCCGCCTACCGACGCGCAAGGGTACTGCTACGCAAAAAGCTTTCCGGATCCAGCCTGACGCCTGGGGATATTCTAAGGTAAGGAATCTGTCACTAACGTGTCTCTTTCAGATCAAGAAATTATAATAAACCATCCTTACTTAGTAGACATGTATTCACTATAAAAAATAAAAGTGACTTTCAAAGTGTGTGCATTAATAGACATTTACTGTTTAGATAATTGAATAGTAACAATCCTCATATATGTAGAATGTGAATACTCTAGAAATGACGAAGAGTTTATCGAATGTGTGCATTAATGTTTCATATATTTCATTGAAATGTAGTTCTTAGCCATACTTACATATGATTATCCTAAGGATTTACTGTATGCTCTATGTAATATGAACTTAATGTACTGATCATTCATATTCATTTATGTTTAAATGTGCACACACATATTAAATGTGCACTCTTTCTAATACTTTAAGTTGACATTTTAGGCCTAAATTCTGTTTTTCATTTTCTGCTAACGTGACATTTCTTGCAGGTATTCACATGCCTTATTAGTTGAAGAATTGATATATTACTGTACTAGTGATAGAGAGAAAGAGCCTGAGAAGAAGACCGTGATGAAAGAACATGGAGAGCAAGAGCGTTAACTGAAGGGCCTATTCAGCAATGTTACAATCTAGCCTGTGTGTGAGAAGACGATGTTGTTCACATGTCCCGTGTGGGATCCTTTGCAATTGTTGCAGTCTACAAAGTAAAAAGTGGAGAAAAACAAAGGCCCCCTGATGATGCATGCATAGGGGTGTGGCCCAAGAAAACTCTTGTGTGTTATAACTTGATGTTCACAGCGTTGAAGAGCAGATTCCTTTCAGAGTCCCTTCAGATCCCTTCAGGTTCCCTTACCACACCTTTTCCTGAACTTCGAGAGGTTTATACTGCTATGTTTTCCTTGATTCTTTGCTGAGTGAGACTTAGGCTAACACTTACTTCCCTGACGCAAGAAGACTCTTGACGGAGCTTCTGAAGTGCTGACACCTTACCACTTATTTTTTCTTGCCTAGTTCTAATTTCCTTTATGGAACTCCTGATTTTTTAGATTCTTTTGATGTTACATCCTTTTAGCTGGGACTCTACTTTTAGGTGATTGTGATTTATCCATGTATAGACAACAAAACTTGAGACTCTTCTATGAGCATCAGATTCTTTAATTCATCTTTTGTATTGCTGTGACTGGACTTCTTGTTTGCCTAATATTGGTCTGCCTCAATTTCTTCCATAGGTTGGGGTTTTCTGTTGTTATTCTGTACCTTTATAGCGTAGTGTTAGGAGTCATGCGTCTTCAACTTAACTTCTTAACTCTAGTTATTGATTCCTGGTCCTTATTGTGTAGCCAAATGGGTTACACTGATTAATTAAATTTGACTGATGCAAATGTTAACTAGCATCACCTCTCAGGCGGAAAATAAAAGGTCCACTGGAGGGCCAATGGTAAGTGAGTGGGTCCAGAAAACGCTGGATCACATCTTTGTGAATCAGACCAAAAAGAGGAAGTACTATTAAACAAAGTTCCAAATTATGATTATTTGAAAATGACATATTTCCAGTTATGGGAGCAAAGGAGTATACTGGCCTTCAAAAAATATAAAGCATTTATTCCAGTCAATGCACGGATGCTTGGAGGAAATTATTTGGGATGTTAGTACAGCAAAAGTTGTAAGCATTAAAATGAACCAGAGGAAGCACTCGGGCTATACTATTATGGAGTCAACAGGAGTAATCAGCCTCTTGCTGTGCTAATCTAGCATGATCCTGGAAATTACAACCTTCTAAGCCTTGCTTCAATAAAGCACAGCCTTTCATAATGGCTGCCACGAAGCAGTTTTATTTTCAAGATAATATACATGTGAAATATCTGACATAGAAACATTCAAATAGATTACCCATGGAATTTATGGGCGTTGTTAGAAATGGGGGTCTCTAGTTGGCAGAGGTAGGTACCTTTGTCCAAATAGGGACCCTTGCTTCTAGTCAGGGTAAGGGGGATACACTTCTAAAATAACCCCTGCTCACCCCCTTGGTAGCTTGGCACAAGCAGACAGGCTTATCTCAGAGGCAGTGTGTAAAGCATTTGTGAACACATACAGCAATACAGTGAAAACACTACAAATGGACACCACACCAGTTTAGAAAAATAAGTAATCTTTATCTAAACCAAAACAAGACCAAACATTAAAAATCCACAATACAGTAATAAAAATATGACTTTCAGATGGTAGAAATAGTTCAGTTCAAAGCAAATTGCAGATGCGACACATTTCACCCAAATTACCTGGGATGCGTCACGCAAACAAACAAAATGGGCCGCAGGGAAGGTGATGCGTCGGTTCCTTACACTCAGGGAAGGTGATGCGTCGGTTCCTTGCTCTGGGGGAGGTGATGCGTCGGTTCCTTACTGCTGCGCAGGGGAGGTGATGCGTTGGTTCCTTACCGGAGAGGAGGCGATGCGTCGGTTTCTTACTGCGTGGGGAGGTGATGAGTCGGTTTCTTACTGCGTCCCCCAACGATGCGACAAACTTGGCGCCGCGATGCGACGATCCGGGACGATGCATGGATTCTTCCAGCTCCCAGCGGAAAACAGTCTCTAGAGGTCCAAAACAACAGCAGGCACCTCTTTGCAGATCAGAACTCCCAGCAAGGAAGTTCAGGGGAGCTGGTGGTGAAGTCTTTGTGTCCCTGAGACTTCAGAACAGGAGGCAAGCTCAGTTTCAAGCCCTTGGAGATCTTCCTCAAGCAGGGGACACAGCAAACAGCAAAGTCCTTTTCTCCTTTCCTTGGCAGCAAGTAGCAACTGCAGGCCAACCCCAGACAGCAAACAGCACAGGGGCAGTATTCCTCCTCAGCTTATCTGGCTCTTCTCCTTGGCAAAGGTTCCTCTTGATTTCCCAGAAGTGATCTAAAACTCTGGGGTCTGGGCCCCTGTTTTTATACCCAAAAATCCTTTGTTCTCTGAAGGCAGAGAGTGTCTGTACCCAGCCAAAACCAGTTCTGTGGGGCACTTTGCAAGTGCACAACAACCTCCATTGTCAGTGTGAGCCCTGGCTCTAGACACACCACAGGGGGGCGGAGTCATCATTGTGGAAGGCAGGCACAGCCCTATTCAGGTGCAGGTGCTACTCCTCCCACCACTCCAAATGCAGACTAGGCCTATTCAGCCCAGCCCTGACTCATCAGGTTCTCTGGAGCCACTGCTCCTCCACAGCCCCTGACACTCCAAAGCCAGACATGCAATACACAAACCTAGCAGAGGCATACTGGATGGCTAAGCAAGAAAATACCTACTTTCTAAAAGTGGTATTTTCAAACACAGAATGTAAAAATCACCCTCACTGAAAGATGCATTGTAACATTCTGAGTTCAGGCATATCAAACTTTATTTTCCTACCTTGTTTTCAGGGGTAGTTATGTTTATAAGATGTTATAAATAGGGCTCCCGGTTTTATGGTATTTATTTTTTATCAAAAGCCTTCTGGCAGGCGTCAGTCCAGTTCACCTTCCAAGTGGCACTGAACACTGGGATGTCATCCAGGTAGGCGGCACTGAAATCCTCCAGTCCAGCCAACACCTGGTTGACCAACCTCTGAAAGGTGGCAGGGGCATTCTTCAACCCAAAAGGCATCACCCGGAATTGGTAGTGCCCCTCTGGCGTTGAGAATGCTGACCTCTCCTTTGCCCCATTAGTTAAGGCAATCTGCCAGTACCCAGACGTTAACTCAAACATACTAAGGTACCAGGCAGCTCCCAACCGATCGATAAGCTCATCAGCTCTGGGGATGGGGTGCGCATCAGTCCTGGTGACCGAATTGAGCCCTCGGTAGTCCACACAGAACTGGAGTTCTGGCGTGGCACCGGGTGCGGCAGCCTTTGGGACCAAGACCACTGGCCTGGCCCAAGGGCTGTTTGAGGGCTCAATCACCCCTAGCGCTAACATTTTGGAGACCTCCTCCTTGATGCAAGCCTTGACCCTGTTAGTCACTCTGTAAATCATGTGCTTCACAGGAGGACTGTCCCCGGTGTCAACATCATGGACATACCACTGAGTGACACCAGGGGTCAGGGAGAACAGAGCAGCAAACTGCCCCAACAGTTGGCGGCAGTCGCTCTGCTGTTCAGGAGTCAGGGCGGGGGAGAGTGATACACCGTCCACTGACCCATCATGCTCCTTTGCAGACAGGAGGTCAGGAAAAGGCTCAATCTCCTCCTCCATTCCAGCATCTGTTGCTAGGAGCATGCCCACTTCGGACCTCTCCAAGTGGGGCTTCAGGCGGTTCACATGGAGGATCCGCAAAGGGTTCCTTGGAGACTGCAAGTCCACCGAGTAGGTGACTTTACTCTTGCGCTCCACCACCTCAAATGGCCCAGTCCACTTATCCTGGAGCGCACAAGGCTCCTCTGGGGCCATGACCCATACTTTCTGTCCAGGCCGAAAATCGATGCGAGTGGCATTCTGATCATACCAACGTTTCATCTCCTCCTGGCTGGCTTCCAGATTTGCCTGAGCGAGTTGTCTGAAGCACTTAGGGGCCGATTCCGATCTCGGCCGGTAGGGCACCGAATCGGATTCGGCTTTACCGGATCCGATTCGGAGGCCTTGTTTCCGACCGATCCGTACAGTCGTCCGCGCGAGCAAGTACGATGCGAGTGTACGCGAAATCGCCGACCGACTCGTTCCCGGGTCCGAATCGCACCATGCAATGGAGACGTTACCCGACCGAGCAAATACGATGCGCGCTTCGAACAGCCCGACCGACTCGTACCGTCCGGCTCCAAAGAGCTGTCGGAGCCGGACTTCGGGGGTCCGTGTCGGACCCCCCTGCACGCGTAGCCGCACGAGTCGCACACAGGGGGGGCCCAAGGGTCCCCCCTAAACATGCATGTACGGTGCGAGTCGCACCGACGCGTACCCACTGTAGGGGGCCCCCCTGTTCGCGACGTGCCCATTCAGTCAATGGGAGCCCGTGTACGCGTTGTACGACCGGCTCCCATTGACTTCATTGGGAGTCCGACCGAATCGAGTCGGGCAGCATACGGCCGCATCGTACTCGCTCGGTCGGACTGCGGGAGTCCGGCTCGGTCGGAAATCTCTCCGGATCCGGCTCAGTCGGAGAGTTTTCCGGCCCAGATCAGAATCGGCCCCTTAGTCTGGTTCCTGAAGGCCAGCATGTAGCTATATACATCCTGGGGAGGTTAACTGGGAGCTTTCTCCCAGCCTTCTTTGACCAGACTTAGAGGTACTCTTACAGGGTGCCCATACATGAGCTCGAAGGGACTGAACCCTAAGGACTTCTGCGGTACCTCTCTGTAAGCAAACAAAAGGCATGGTAAGAGGACGTCCCACTTACGCCTCATGGGTTCGTCAAGACCCATAATCATGCCCTTCAGGGTCCGGTTGAATCTCTCAACCAGCCCATTACCTTGAGGGTGGTAAGGAGTGGTGAACTTGTATGTAACACCGCACTCCTGCCATAGGGACTTCATATGCTTAGATATGAAGTTGGTACCACGGTCGGACACCACCTCTCTGGGGAACCCCACACGGGAGAAAATCCCCATCAACGCACGACCCACCACGGGGCCGTCACAGTCCGGAGAGGGATGGCCTCTGGGTACCGGGTGACATGGACCACCAAGACCAGGATGAACCTGTTGCCCATGGCTGTCTTGGGATCCAGAGGCCCCACAATGTCAATACCCACCCTCTCAAAGTGGGTGCTGACCACAGGGAAAGGTTGGAGAGGAGCCTTACACTTCCTCCTACTCTTACCACCTGCCTGGCAAGTCTGGCAAGGACTACAGTGAGTATCAGAACTCTTACGCATGTGGGACCAGTAAAAGTGGGTGACAAGCCTTTCGAAGGTCTTGTCTTGCCTCAAATGTCCTGCCAAAGGCACATCAAGAGCCAGACCCAGTAGGAAGGCTCTGAAGCGCTGGGGTACCACCAGCACATGGGCTGACCCAGGCTCAGCAACCTTAGGCTCGCTATACAGGAGACCATTCTCCCAGTAAATCCAATGTGATCCAGACTGATCACCTGCTGCCTGGTTTGCAGCCTGTTGCCGCAAACCAACAAGAGAAGGGCATTTCTGCAGCTCTTGGCATAATTCCTCCCTGGAGGGGCCTCCTTCCTGCTGCCAATGGGTCAGCTCAGGCAGAACCCCCAGTTCAGCCACTTGTTACCCTGTAGGCTCCAGGGCATCCCCCTCAGGGTCTGCCTCCTCCTGGACCGTGGGAACTTTGGGGCCGGTTTCCGTGCCCCCTGCCTCTTCTCTTTGTGGCAGGCACCTGGGCCACTCTCTCAGGCTCCAGGTCCTCTTGAATGCCCTTACCGGCTGTCCTTGACCTAGTGGTCACACAGGCCCACTCAGGCAGACCCAAAATCTCTAAATGAGACCTACGCTCCACCTTCGCCCAAGGGGAGCTCTCCAAATCATTGCCTAGCAGACAGTCAACAGGCATGGCTGGCCTCACAGCTACAAGGTACCTGAGACCCCCCCCCACTCAAAGGGAACCTGTGCCACTTTGCAGAGGCAGTCCAAGTTGTAAGCAGCAACTACTGGGTAGAATGCGTTAGGGACCACCTGCTCCTCAGACCCAGCTGACAACTGACAGCTGTCACACTGGCTCCGGTGTCTCTCAGAGCCTCCACACTATGGCCATTGATGGTCACCCACTGCCTGTACTTCTTAGTGTTATCAGGCAGATGAGCTCTTGGGACCATCTCACTGTCTCCTAAAGAGACCAGGGACATCTCTGCGGGACCCCACCCCTCTTGGGCACCCGACTCCTCCCCCATGGCTACACTAGCCATTCCCTGGGGCGGTGCACCAGTGGGTGCGGTGGTAACCTTCTTGGGACACCTAGGATCCCCTTGGTAGTGGCCCACCTGACCACAACCAAAACATGCCTTGGAACCCCTATGAACAGGCTTACCTGTCGGGACCCATGGCTTCTTTTAAGTGGGAGGCCGGGAACCCTTACTTTGGTTCCCTTGGGAATTGCTTTGGGGCCCTTTTTGGAACTCCTTCTGTTTACCCTTGTCCCCCCCACTCTTCTGCTGGGGACCCTGCCCACCTTTGGCGGAGTCTCCCACACAACCTTTTTGAACTCAGGTACTGACCCAGCAGTCCGCCTCCACAGCAAGCTTCCTGGGGTCAGTCAGCTTACTGTCAATCAAGTGCTGGCGTAGCTCTGGAAAACAATTATCTGACAAGTGCTCCCATGGAGCCAAATCATAGAGCCCCTGCAAATTATTCACCTTGCTACCCTTCACCCAACCATCCAATGCTCTGCAAAAGTAGGACACATACTTCACCCAAGTACTTGACTCCAGCTTCTTGCAGTTTCTAAATTTCTGCCTGTACAGCTCTGGGGTCAACCCATACCTTGCTACTAAGGCTTCCTTCATGGGGGCATAGGACATCTGATCCTCAGTGAGCAATGCTAGCAATGTTTCCCTTCCTTCACTGATAAAGCGGCCCCATAACCCCGTTCCCCAATCTCTCTCAGGGACTCTGTGGGACCTCATTGCTACCTCATAGGCTTTGAACCACTGACCAATGTCCTCATACTTCATGAAATCCTTAATAACATCCTTGGGGATGTATACCTTCCCTTCTCCAGGCACTGAAGGCGCGCTGCCACCATGGGGATTGGGCTCTAAACTTTTTGCCTTTAGATCCAGCTACCTCAACCCTCTTTCATGCTCTAAGAGCATCTTTTTCTCCTCCAGGGCTAATTTCTCACTCTGAAATGCCAACTCCTTATCCTCCTTCCCCAGCCTGAGCTTCGTGAGCTCCAACTCATGCATCCTGTTTTTCTCCCTGTCCTCCAGCTCTTCTGCTGGGGACAGCCCCTTTGAAGAGACACTGCTGGCCCTCCGGGAAGGTTCCCTCCCCCCAGGCAGACCCAATAGCCCATTCTGCTGCTCCTCCAAATCCTCTCCCTCCACCATAGGCTCCTCGGCATGCTCACTGGCATTCCTTGACTCCAACCAGGCCCTCAGCGTCTTTTGATATTCCTCCTTTCTGGTGAGGCCTCTTACAGAGATTTTGAACTTTTTGTAGACAGCTTTAAGTTGTGGCACAGTGTAGGTATCAACCCTCTCCTCTTCAAATTCAATATCAACAGATGCAAGTGATGCTGGTTTTGACAAGATGAAGATTGGCAGTTCTCAGTTGCAAGAAAAAATTCCCAGGAAAAAACTCTACCAAATGTATGTGGTCACGTAATGGTCTGCACTATACTAGTAGTGTACACCAATCACTGTATGTAAGTCACAAATGCAAGTCCAAATCCTCACCGCTGACCACCAATGTTAGAAATGGGGGTCTCTAGTTGGCAGAGGTAGGTACCTTTGTCCAAATAGGGACCCTTGCTTCTAGTCAGGGTAAGGGGGATACACTTCTAAAATAACCCCTGCTCACGCCCTTGGTAGCTTGGCACGAGCAGACAGGCTTATCTCAGAGACAGTGTGCAAAGCATTTGTGAACACATACAGTAATACAGAGAAAACACTACAAATGGACACCACACCAGTTTAGAAAAATAAGTAATCTTTATCTAAACCAAAACAAGACCAAACAACAAAAATCCACAATACAGTAATACAAATATGACTTTCAGATGGTAGAAATAGTTCAGTTCAAAGCAAATTGCAGATGCGACACCTTTCACACAAAGTACCTGGGATGCGTCACGCAAACAAACAAAACGGGCCGCAGGGAAGGTGATGCATCGGTTCCTTACACTCAGAGAACATGATGAGTCCGTTTCTTGCTCCGGGGGAGGTGATGCATCGGTGCCTTACTGCTGTGCAGGGGAGGTGATGCATCGGTTCCTTACCGGAGAGGAGGTGCTGTGTCGGTTTCTTACTGCGTGGGGAGGTGATTCGTCGGTTTCTTACTGCGTCCCCCAACGATGCAACAAACTTGGCGCCTCGATGCGATGCGACGATCCGGGACGATGCGTGGATTCTTTCAGCTCCCAGCGGAAAACAGTCTCTAGAGGTCCAAAACAACAGCAGGCACTTCTGCAGATCAGAACTCCCAGCAAGGAAGTTCAGGGGAGCTGGTGGTGAAGTCTTTGTGTCCCTGAGACTTCATATCAGGAGGCAAGCTCAGTTTCAAGTCCTTGGAGATCTTCCTCGAGCAGGGGACACAGCAAACAAAAAGTCCTTTTCTCCTTTCCTTGGCAGCAAGTAGCCACTGCAGGCCAACCCCAGACAGCAAACAGCACAGGGGCAGTATTCCTCCTCAGCTTCTCCGGCCCTTCTCCTTGGCAAAGGTTCCTCTTGATTTCCCAGAAGTGATCTAAAACTCTGGGGTCTGGGCCCCTGTTTTTATACCCAAAAATCCTTTGTTCTCTGAAGGCAGAGAGTGTCTGTACCCAGCCAAAACCAGTTCTGTGGGGCACTTTGCAAGTGCACAACAACCTCCATTGTCAGTGTGAGCCCTGGCTCCAGACACACCACAGGGGGGCGGAGCCATCATTGTGGAAGGCAGGCACAGCCCTATTCAGGTGCAGGTGCTACTCCTCCCACCACTCCAAATGCAGTCCAGGCCTATTCAGCCCAGCCCTGACTCATCAGGTTCTCTGGAGCCACTGCTCCTCCACAGCCCCTGACACTCCAAAGCCAGACATGCAATACACAAACCTAGCGGAGGCATACTGGATGGCTAAGCAATAAAATACCTACTTTCTAAAAGTGGTATTTTGAAACACAGAATGTAAAAATCACCCTCACTAAAAGATGCATTGTAACATTCTGAGTTCAGGCATATCAAACTTTATTTTCCTACCTTGTTCCCAGGGGTAGTTATGTTTATAAGATGTTATAAACAAACTCTCCATTCTATCCTATGGGAGCAGGTAGCCTTGCAATAGTGAAAAACGAAAGTGGCAGTATTTCACTATCAGGACATGCCACACACATCAGAGCATGTCCTACCTTTCACATACAATGCACCCTGCCCACAGGGGTACCTTGGGCCTACCATAGGTGTGACTAACATGTAAGAAAAGGGAAGGTTAGGGACTGGCAAGTGTGTGCACTTGCCAAGTCGACATGGCAGTACCAGACTGCACACAGGCTCTGCAATGGCAGGCCAGAGTTTACATTTACAGGCTGCTTATGTGGGTGGCACAATCAGTGCTGCAGTCCACTAGCAGCATTTGATTTACAGGCCCTGGGCACACACAGTGCACTGTACTAGGGTCTGACTAGTAATTCAAATATGCCAATCATGGAATCACCAATCCATAACAACAATTTACAAAGGGAGCACTTGCACTTTGGCACTGAACAGCAGTGGCAAAGTGCCCAAAGCATCTGAACCAGCAAAACAAAGTCCAACACACAGCAAAAACACAGGAGGCAAAAGGCATAAATACAGGAGAAACCCACGCCAATGGAGCCAGGTCTATCAGGAGTCCTTACTAAAACCGGGGGCATCCAGCACAGGCCCAGATTGTCTGCATACATTCACATTTTTGGTGTAACTAATAATTATGTAAATGAGTTCCACTTAGATTCACTGTATGTAAATATATCTCAGATTGATATCCTGATAATATGGTATGGCTCCAGCCTTCCTAGACCTGTGTTGGTCACCCCTGCCTCTACAGTAATGAACATGGCAGAACTAAAGAAAACCCGCCCTTCAGCCCAAGCAGTGGGAAGGCGATGACAGCATTGTCACGACTTCAGCAGTGATGTAATGAGGTACCAGGAGGGGTCTGTGTTTATCTAGTGTTTGTGCCTTAATGATGCGTTGGAAAGCTGGTCTCAAAAGGGTTTGAGGGAGAGAAAGAATGTGCTAAGCACCTTTAACAGCTGCTGTTCAGTGCTCAGGCAGGGTTTTGGACATTTATAAGCCTAATAAGACTTTCATAAATTGAGCTGTATACATGATATTAATAGATAGGATTATAAAAACGCCCAAACGATGAAACTGAGACAGAGATAAATAGACATAAAGAGAAACGGATGCAGAGAGAAATATAAACATATAGAGAAGGACAGAAATCCAAAGAGGTAAACGCACAGTCCAGAGACTGAAGGTAAATGAAAAAATGGGTATATGAAGGATGTCAGAGATAAATTAGTGAGAACAAGCAAGAGAAATGAATGTGCAGAGCACTATAGATCAATAGGCCGACAGGTAAATAAAAGATGCAAATCAATGGATTTGAAATAATTACCTCAATGTTGTTTTTAGCTTCTTGGACTTTTGTGTGCATTCTGGCTGCATGCATTTGTTTCAAAGATTCATCTCCAGAAATAATGTTTGTTACAACATGCAGATTTGCTTCTGCTGCTGCAACATGCTCCTGGCAAAGGTTTCTTTTGTCAAATACGCTCTGTTGAAATGAAAAATATAATTTTCAATGAGATCCATTAATAACTTATGAACCTACTCGTTTGTGTACAGTAATGCGCTGATCAAATTTTTATTTTAACAAATACTTCACCTATAGCAACAAATATTCTCTGAATGGTAGTGCTGGACTGGCTGTAGGGGGCACCAGGCGTTTTCCCGGTGGGTCGGAAGCGTTGGGGCCAATTTTTGAGTGGTGGGGGCCGTTTTTGTTACTGGGCGCCGGTTTTGCAGCAGTGCTGCAATATGGACCCCACTGTAACAAAAGCAGCAGCAGTGCTTCTCACTAGGAGGCAGACCCCACCTACCAGACCTGTCCAACTGAATTGCCAGGGCTGGTTTGTGTTCCAAGTCTGGCCCTGCTTCCTCTCTTGTAAGCACAGAATGGGAGAAAATGTTAGGCAGCTGTTAGTGGGCAACTTAAATAAATCATTATGCTATCCACATTAAATATAGCAATCATAATACAAAACATCAGTGACCTTGGGCAGGATCCACAAATATTTTCTGCATGGAGGTAGAAGTTACACACAGCTAAGGTCGTAACTGTGTACATAAAGGTTACATCCTAATTCGCCGAGGCCCTAATTCCAAGTGGCCTGTTAAATTCCATTCCCTACACAAAATCCCATTTGCACATGGATCAGAACTATGAGTTGTGTGGTAAGGACCGCAGCCCATGTAATTTTTCCCTTATGAATTCTGACAGGTTGTAGTAAGCCACCCAGGAGCTATGACAGCAGAACCCTGAGGCCGGGCATAGCCAACGATTTAAATAAAGGGACGGAGGACCACTCGTGGCGAGTCCAGAGAGGGACACTGAGTGGTGACTGTAACTGAATTGCTGAGTCCCCTCACGAAGGCCCAGGACAGATGGGAATGGGGTCTTCCCCAAGAATGGGCATTCCAGAAAGTAAAAGAAGCACAATGGTTTACTGTGACCCCCAGAAACTTATGAAGCTAAGAGTGGGCGCCACCGCTTTGGGACTGGGAGCTGGCCTTGTGCAAGAACAAAGTAGAGATGTTTGGGCTCCTGTGGCCTTCGCCAGCCCAGCACTGACTGTTGTCAAGAGTCAGTATGCCCAAACTGACAGAGAAGCCTTGGCCATCAGGTGGGGATGGACCCAATTTCCTCTATATTTTTACGGGTGCAACTTCAACATAGTCATGTACCACAAGCCTCTTGTCAATCTCTTTCAAGGTATGTCACAGCACAAACCCACAAGAATAAAAAAATGGGTGGTGCAATTACAACAGTATCGCCTTAACAGCACCTATGGACAGGACCAGTTTCCTGTTGGGGCACCTAGAGAACAGTACAAAGCCCGCTGAATGGCACACTGAAAAATATGCGTGAATTGTTACTCATGCAGCATGTCCACAATCCAGAGAAACCAGACAAGATGAGGGTCTGCAAAAGGTGCCCTGCAACAGTACAAGGGGAAGCAGAGAAGTTTTAAGGTATGAGCAAAGTGGGCTCCGGCCCAGGGCCCCAGCCTTTGATGGGGGCCACCTGATAGTTCTGGCTCTGTTCTCCACATAGTCCTGCCCTGATAAACTGGAATCTTAAACATATATTGTTTCAAACACCATTTTCCTTTAATTCATTTTTAGTACTGGTGACATGTGGAAGTCTATTACAGACATTTTGTAGAGAAATGTTTGTTTTTCAACACCATGCAACATCCATAGAAAAAGTTCCTTTAAGATCAAAATAGGACCTCACATATGAGAAATTGCAGTCGGTCACAGAGATTATGTGCATTACCATTAGTGAGCTGCTGCTATGTTACAATATTGAAAACACACATCACTATCCCTGAATATTAGATGGAAACACATTTAGAATTTGGAGCAGTGTACTTGTACAGTGTCTGTGACCTCACGAAAGAGGGCATGAAAACGCCAAAATTGGATCATAAATTAAAAGCTGTTCCGAACAGAGGCCCCCAAAATACATTTGGCTAGGGCCCCAAAACCCATAAGATGTCCCTGAGTGGAAGATGTTTCTCTCCCAGCTGCAGAAATATAAGAAGTCAAAAGAAAAAATGAGCAAGTAATGGAGAACCTGGACGGAACTAAACTCCACCGAGGATTGGGTCATATGGCGAGGCAGGTGCATAGATGTCCTCTTGGCATTGCAAGACATTGTTGTCACCCTAGCACACCAAGGGCACCAAGGGGTCTCCAAGTCCCATCAACAGGAAAAACTGTGGTTCTCATGATGGATCAGATGGTAGAAGAATGCCAAGCCTGCCAACGAAACAGTAAGGTAGAACGACCTGCCCCCATTATCACAGGGGATCCCAGTATCTCCCTGTAGACCAAAGTCAGTGCAGACTTTGGGAGCTTCCTAGATGAAGGCACCACCTGGCAGTTGTGGATGCCCACTCAAAGTTCCCATGGTTGAAATAATAGATACTCCTGCATTTGAATATGTAAAGCTGAGGCTGGGGAAAATATTTACAGTTTATGGGCTACCCGCAGAGCAAAGGCTGTAACCGACCTTCCAAGAGCATGCCACTCAAACGTACCTCAAACAACTTAATGTGCACCATGGCCAGACCACATCCTGATGGACCCAGGTGAATAGAAATTTCACACTTCTTATGAAAGGGGCCTGTGGTGAGTGGTGTCAGTGACAGGAACACTGGTCACTGACCAGAATGAAACAGAGGTGGTTACACAGAACATTTAATATTTTCAGAACATATCTCAAAATGCTGAAACACAGAGCAAAGCACCACAAAGCCCCCACGACGAGTGAGGAAAGTTAAGAGGGGAGGATGAATGAGAGTGGTTTACCCACTCTAACTCAGCCCAACCTTAAACCCTAGTTATTGAAACAACCGGAGAATCCTCCAGACCGCCATCTGATACAGAGCTGACCGAATCATCCCATCCTAGCCAGTGATACAGCATAAAGCCAAACACTGCAGCCACTCAGGCTGCAAGACTTTTCTGCTGTAATTGGATCCCGCAAAATGTAGTTCACGGTTCTCCAAAGTCGTCCTGGAGGCCCAGATCCGTGCCAGATTTTTTAGATAACTACATTTATCTATATACTAAAAATCTGGCATGGATCCGGGCCTCTAGGACCGACTTTGGAGAACCCTGACCTAGAGGAAGGACACCCAGGGATGAGAGATGTTAAGAAGAATCCAAAGTGGAGTGGGGTTTTGTGAGCCAAATGGCAGCTAGGACACAGCCACTCTGTCATCACAAGTACCCCACGGTCAGACAAGGCTGAAAGTTTAAATAAAAGGGCGTCGGACTACTCGTGTCCAAGTGCAGTGAGACACACTGAGTGTGGGGTGTGTTATTGTGCTTTGCACCCTGCATGTTCCGGGCCTTGCCCGATGGCCATTTTACACAGGTCAAAACTGCAGATATTTACTCGGGGAAAACGAATAACACATCTGGAAACATGCTGAATTTGATTTGAAAAGCACCATATTCTGCACGCCATTTCTCAATGAGAAAAACTCAGAATTGAATGTATTAACTGCAAATGGTAAATATTTAACCACAGTATCGGTTATTACCATGTGTAATAAATCCCTCATCTAGGCCTCTTGTAATCGGGGCCTAAGTCAGGCTCTACTGATTTTTACATTTGTAGAAGTTGTATACAAGTATGAAAAATCCACAAAATGTCCAGATGTTCTCACAGAGGGTACTACATAGGTGCTGCAAAGTGAGTGTAAACATAATGAGTAAACAAAATGGTGACAACAATGCAAGAAAACAGAAGTTTGCAGCTGTAAACAAACATTTGTAATGTATTTCTCACATTTACGTGCATTTTCAAACGTACACAATTATTGACCAGGAGCAAGTGGTGCAGTAGCTGAGGAAAGGGCATCCAACACACTTTTTGCAGGATGTTTACAAGGATAAGTAATTTTCCGGGTCAAGATAAACAAATAAAACATTAACTGAACTATCAAAGTCATCCTAACCCTACAATCTGCTGCTTTTCAGCAGTGTAGACACATTACACAAGTATAGTTAGGGAAAAACAAGCGACCACCCAGGAAATAGCAAAAATCATAATCTTCCCAGGTGAATGCATGGGCGGAGTGTGAGTTGTTTAAAATTTGGACATATATGTAAGTTGTAGCTATGCTCCTAAGTCCATGAGAAGTTTCAACATTTTTAGGAATCAGCCTTATCTTTGTGTTACGTCGCCTGGTTGGTGAGCAATACAGGACAGCATGTGAGTACTGGTCATATGATAATCAATTTACATTCTTGGACAGGACTCTGTCTCCTTTTTTGTTAAGCTTACTAATGACCAAGGCAGTCAGTAGTGTTTGCCTGACCATGGTCAAGAAACGTGACACCGGGCCCACTGGATGCTTCTTCCATTTTTGCCAGGTGCCAAAACACATGATTCTGAGAATAAAAAATCTTGTATACTCCAAGGAAGAGAATGCAGTGCCATCATTTGACACCATCTAGTGATAACACCATGTAAGCTGTGCCCTTATTAACGAATGCATCAGACTTACTTTAAATAAAAAAAACCTGTAAATAAATGTTATTGTATGAGCGCTGGACCCTGAAAAGCCCAGTATCATGGTCATAATGCCCTCTCTGTTTCCCTTGTGATGGATGTGCTGGTTATCTCCTCTTACATTTTATCTACAGATACTTATTTCTAATGTTTTATCTTTCTCATCTTTTCCTACAAGACATGCACTCAAGTTATTCCTATTTGACCATGTGGCTTATATGACTACCTCAGTCTGACTTTGAAACCCCAGCACTATTTCAGAGGCAAAATGTAGAACTGAGTTTGCAGCCTATATGTGAAAGTTAAGGAGTTGTGGCATCATGACATAAGTCACCTGTTTCATGCTGGTACTTGGATAGTCTTAGCATGCCTCTCCGAGGCATCAGCTCCTCTAAGTCATAGTGTACTAGTTATGTGAATATATGGAAATATGGTTGGTAAACGAGAGAGATAAAACTGTTGTATTGACCTACCTTCAGCGATTCTTCTGGTGAGGTGTCTACTGATTCGTGAAGTCTCATATTATCAACAATACGTTTTGATTCCAATATCCAGTTTTCCACTTGGTATAGATGCTCTTCAAATGTGTCCATCTCTAGTAGAAGCTGTTCAACTTTTTCAGTAATAAGTGAAGGGGTTTCTGCAGTCTATGAGGGAGAGAAATAGAGTTTCAGTGTTTTGAAATAGTTGTGTGTAGTGGCATACCTATAAAAATGTGAAGTGATGGATTGGTCACTCAAAATGATTTGCAAATGTTGTAAGTCATATTTTAAATGACACTTTTTTTTACTTATCCAAGTGATTTTCCCGTATTAGTGCCGGATTCTCAATTTTTCAGATTATTTAGTCATAGAATTAATGCAGCACACAATACAAAAGCAATAATTTCAAGGAGCGATTTGAAAAAAGTTGTGGTTTGAAGTAGCAATGTTAGAAAAGTGCCTTAGGTGGAACGAGAGCTGAGGGCAGATAACATTTATCTGAAACTTAATACAGATTTCATAAAAAAGCCATGAGAGTGGGTTGCGCTTTGGGGCTGGGCAGCAGGTTTGTCAGGGCGAGATAGATGCTGGCTATAGCCGTTCACTGATGGAATTGGATATCTTAAATTGATTGATGTTGACAGCATGATTCTACCAAGATTCACTGAAATATTAAACATAAGGTACTGGAATACTGTGAAGGTATTGGCTGTATTATAGTGAGCATTACAACAAAGAACTGAGCAGAAGAGCATGAGTGAGGTCGACAATGTGTCACAGTTTCTACAGGAACTAAAGATTACAAAGCCCTGAAGAAGCGATTATATCGCAAAACACATGTTGGCTTGGCTGTCGATAGTTTATGAATGCTGTGAAGAATTGGAAAGCATATTTGTGAAGAATCTGTTTGAAAACAAAGAACTTATATGGATCTTCGAATGGATATTTGTGTTTTTTCTCAGAACATGAACTAAAGTGTACAACATGGACTCTTCTCTGTAAGAGGAACAAAGATCTGAGAAATAGCGCCGGGCGTGATTTCTATTTTCCCTGTGTTTTATATATATGTAGTTAAAATAATTACACACACACGCACACACACACACACACACATATATGTATATATATATATATATATATATGTATATATATATATGTGTGTGTGTGTGTGTAATTATTGTCGTGAACCATCTATAATTTCATTCACGCACATTGCGTATGACTTGTCCTTACATTGCGGATTTGGTCATGTGACCACTATTGTAATGGTATTATAATGGCTTTACCCTCCTACTTACGGGCACTCAACAACACGCAGTAGTTGTGCAGCACTAGCTGAGGAATTTGCTAATGTTTTCTATACACAATGAATTGAGAAAAAATTAGGTATCGGACATTTCGGGACACGTGATTGTATTCAATTAATTCGCTCAATTCAATTATTTGCGGCTGGAACAGTACTGTACTGTTATTATTATTTCATTTTTCATTTTGATTTTATTTCATGTATTAATTATTGTACGGTACTGCCAATGTTACAGAATCAAGTGAACTACACTGTGCATGCCGCAATAACTCTTCTGTGTTCATAGTGACATCACTTTTCTAGAAAACAGTGGTCCCATGGAACTGTATAGTATGAGAGAGATGAATATAGACTCAATCAGTTCTATATTGAAAAAGACTTGTCCAGCCGGACAGAGGTCTACTTTAATGTTATAGTTAAAAGAGTAAAACCTTATTCATAAACACAAAATAGAGTAAGCGGGACACAAGCCTGTGCCCTCACTACACCTACATAGAACACATACAATGTGACAGTAAAACAGAAAGGCTCAGGCACGGCTGTCAATTTGTCATAAATGGCAATAACACATAGGGCCAACAAATCGTCTTTTTACACCCTTACACAATTAATAACACATTTAAGGGAGTGTATAAAGTGTGATGGGTGTCGACGGCGTTTCGATCCATACAGTAAATACAAGGATCATCATCAGGACTTAACATAAGCATGCCTGTAATTGAAAGCCTGTAACAACATAAAACAATAGGGATGAAAGAGGGGAAAAGTTTCAGTTAGTTAGGGAAGCAACATAAGCAGTAAATTAATCTAATTCAAATTAATTTAAATGGGCTATGCAGATGGAATTCAGCAACCTGTGGGAATTAACAATACATAAGAACATAACGTTATAGTGAATAACAGTATTGCAGGTAGAGTGCCACTCTGGATTAAGGATATAAGAAGGCTGTTGCACGATCCTATGAGAGAAGATCGTTAGTGCGGGTGAAAAAGGATTATAGGTGAACCTATGGAAGTAACAGGTGTAAACAGGAAGGCGCAGGAAGATTGTGTGTGTGCTCGATAGTAGGTAGATCGAGGATCACCTGACAGGGGGCAGGCATCAGAAGAGGTCCTATCCTGCAATTGCGCGGGACCTGTAAAAAGGAAGGGCGGGAGTGACGGGTGGGAACCGGAGGAGAGGCAACGTGAGCAGGGAGAAGAATTAAGGCTTACCAGTCTCCGTGTCAGAAAACACGATGCGGTTCGAAATTCCTGCAATAAAGGAATGAGGGGGTAAGGGGAGGGCAGATGCAAGGCGAGGGAATAGGGATAGAACCACGATGCGGTTCGGAATTCCTGCAATAGAGGAAGGAGCCAGAGCATGGACCTACCGATAATTCATGCGTGCAGTGACGGGCGTAGTGAAGATAAGATCCTCGTGCTGGATTCGCCGGAATAAGGCAATTGGGGTATCCTGTGGGGGAGGGAAGCCAGGTCAGTAGGCAAGGACCGTGGTCAGCATGGGTGGGCAACCATGGGCAGTGGAGGATTCTTACCTCAATGGGAACCTCACAAGGTTGTGTGCGCCGGAGGCCGGTCAGCTAATGAGGGATTGCAAGAGACTCAGAAGGAAGGGACTTAAGAGCGTGCGATAGGTGGAAGAGAGGTCAGCTGACCAAAAATAGAAATGAAAGGAGGACGTCAACCAATACGTGGCAGACATATTGGAGTGGTGCAAATGGCATGTGATGAGAGCGAAGAAGGACTTCATGCATAGTGGTAAAGCCAGCCTATTAGAGGGAAGGAACAAGGGATTAATCATACTGTAGGACAGTTACAGCTACCCGGGGCTCACAAATTAGCCACATGTATGAGTGATTGTACAGTAAACAGTGATTGGTGACAGAGGGAGGACTCATTAATTAAAACAACATGTGTGAATTACTATACAATAGTAATTAGGAGTGGATTCAGTTAATTTATACAAGTGTAGTCCAGTCTTCAAGTCTGTTTAAGCCTGTGTGCAGGCTGTTGGTCTTAAAAATCCATTTTAGTTCTTCTTTGTCCAGTAATTTAGAGATATCTCCTCCTCTTGGAGGTGGTTTGATCACGCTTATCACAGTCCAGCGTATATCATTCTCGTTGTGGTGTGCTTCCTCAAAATGGTCAACGAGTGGTGCATTTGGAGTCTTACATCTTACTCTGCTACGGTGCTGGCATATCCTTACGCGTATCTTTTGAGTTGTTTGGCCTATATAGATTTTCTTACAAGGACATAATATGGCATAAACAACATTTTGCGTGTTGCAATTAGAGAAAAGAATGCAGAGTGATCTTGGTTTTCTCAAATACAAATTCCTTACATTCAATGCTATAATCACACACGCTACAATTGCCACATTTAGCATGCCCAACCAAGGTGCGAGTCCCCAATATTCATTAAGATTACCCGGGGTTTATTATTAGGGAGGGCGGCCCGGACTAGATGGTCTTTAATGTTTTTGTTCTTTTTGAATGCAAACAAAGGTCGTTCAAGGTTGAGTGAGCCGGCATTGAGTACCGCCCAATTTTTTGTGATGGTCTTGCGTACAATGTTGGAGATGGGAGAGAAAGTAGTAACACAGACTAGGCGATTCTGGGGAGTCTTTTCTTTTGGTTCAAGAAGGACGTCGCGTGGGCAATACCAAGCTCTTTTCATGGCATTGCGGACCAACCTGCGTGGGTAGCCTCTACTGGTAAGTTTGTTGTTAAGTACTTTAGCCTCTTGGAAGTAATTCTCTTTGAGTGAGCAGTTTCTCCTGATACGGAGAAATTGGGAGTAGGGTAATGAGTCTCGAAGGGCTCGTGGGTGGTGGCTATCATATCTCAGCAGTGTGTTCCGCTCAGTAGGTTTGCGGAACAGACTGGTGATAAGGATGCCTTCCCTGTGAAATATGTTAAGATCCAGGAAAGGGATAGATTCTTTATTTTGGGTCAATGTAAATTTAAGGCCACCACAGTTATTATTAAGCCAGTGCAAGAAATTGTTAAGAGTACCCTCACTACTTTTCCAGATCATAAAGATATCATCAATATATCTTTTTCATTTAACAATGCCTTCGTAGAAGGGATTGAGTGGTGTCAGGATTTGATTTTGTTCTAGGGAGTCCATATACAGAATGGCTAAGTTGGGGGCAAAAACAGCCCCCATCGAAGTGCCTTTCACTTGTTGGTAATACTGATCTTCAAATAGGAAGAAATTCCGCGTAAGACTAATCTCTAGCAATTGGAGTATGAAAAGAGTAGGGACCGCATGTGGCCGCGGGCGGGTATTGAGAAATGTCTCCATAACCTTTAATGAGGCGGTTTGTGGAATATTTGTGTACAAGGACTCTACGTCCAGAGTACACAAAATTTCAAGATTGGGGTCGAAGGGGTGGTTTTCAATAATGTTAATCATAGACATACTGTCGCGAATATAGCAATCAGTTAGTGGCACAAAATCTTTGATGAAGAAATTAATATACCGCCCTAGAGGCTCCAAAATTGAGCCACAACCGGACACAATGGGACGACCAGGTGGATTGTACTGGTTTTTGTGTACCTTGGGTAAGGTATAGATAACAGGTGTGCGAGGTGTTTTAACGTTTAAGAATTGGTGTTCTTGTTTACTGAGAAAACCTTGGTCTAATCCCATAGTGGTCACTTCTAGAATCAGGTTCTGTAGTTCTCTGGTGGGGTTAGTAGGTAGTTTACAGTAATGGTCAGTATTGGCCAATTGTTTGTGAATTTCGCTTTTGTATGCATCAAGTTCTTGTAAAACAATACCTCCTCCTTTGTCGGCAGGTTTAATGATTAATTTATCATTTTGCCGTAGGTTAGCAATGGCTGTTTTTTCATCAAGGGTGATATTGAAAGGAATAAAGCGACGTGTATTCTCCAAATGTGAGACTTCCTTAAGGACAAGTTTCTCGAATGTAAGGATCTCACTGGGGATCATGTTGGGGGATGGTGAGAAGGTAGATGGTGGACGTAATGGAGTATTGGCTGTCTTGGGAGTGAATGGATTTAACAAAAAATAGCTATGTAGCCTAATTTTTCGAAAGAACCGTAAGAGTTCAGTCTTAAGGTCTAGATAGTCCGGGAAAGTGGTGGGTACAAAAGAAAGGCCTTTACTTAATATCGATTGTTCAGGATCAGTCAATCGGTGGGTCGAGAGATTGAAGATGGGAATAATAAGGTTTCCGTCTGTTTGTTCGGTTGCCATTGTGCTGGTCACCATTGGTAGTATTTCGAGCGAGTTTGTCGCTCCCCTGGAGGATTGTACCAACGTGGTTGTTGTTTCACCCGGCCTCTCTTTGGAGGATCCGGTTGGCCTCGCCCTAAAAAGATGGGTTACGTGTGGAGGTGCTACTGCCCTCACCTGCGTCAGAATTATCTGAGGAATCACCAGAGGTGTCCGAGAAGCCTACTAGGTTATTCCGCCTATTAAAGCGACCCCTTTGTACGTTCTGTTTGTATAAAAGTCTTTGTTAAGATAAGGATATGCTCTCTCTTGTGTAAATGATTTTATATCCTTTTTAACTTTGTGACATTACTAGCATTTAATGGTGGACCAGGAAGTGCTTGGCTAACTTGACAAAGGCCGTTCCGGCTGAAACGCGTTGTTTTTGCTAATAAACCACCGGACACGGAATTGGTGTGCCGCTTCATTCCTCAAGTGTGGAACGTTTCTTGAATTAATGTGGCAGCCTGCCGCCACTGCTGGCACCAACACGTAAAGGCAGGTGTACGGCATTTCTCGGCAGACGCTTGGAAACTCTTATATATATATATATATATATATATATATATATATATATATATATGTGTGTGTGTGTGTGTGTAATTGTTTTAATGTTTAAAATATATATTATAAATAAATAGTATTTTTAAATAATGTAATTACCTTTTCAATTAAAAACAGGTTTTCTAAATTAACTATATTAAATTACATTAATTCTAGGCATAATTTGTAGTAACTTTTAATACATAAATAAATGTAATATTCTTAAATGTATTAAAATGTTAATTTAAAATTTACAACTGCAGTGACATTTCAAAACAATTATTCTACATATAATAACATATGTAGAATTACTTAACATAGAAAATTTGTATTCATTTTTTAAAAACTTTAATAAACTTTTATTCATTTCTCTACACTTTACCAGAGGCAGATCTCCACCCCAATTGCGCCAAGTATACGGAACGTCAAATACCGTTGCAAAATCACAACTAGCAATAACTTTACTTTCATAATTGATGTTTTTACTTACTCTACCTCCTATATTAGGGAGTAGTGACATGTAAGTTTAGACTTTTGAGTAAATAACCAAAAGTTGTAAAGTTGCTCAAAGGTGTATGCGTAACTTTACTCACATAAAATTACTTGTGTAAAGTTACCTTTGTGAATAGCCCTCAAAGTATTTTTTCATTTATAGATTTTAAGAACAATATAAAGTCTTTTCAGGCAGTGACAGAACACAATAATTCTTCAGATGGCACACTTGTTACTTTTAATTAGGTGTGTATGTGTGTTTGTTTGTTGTGTTGGTCTAGCTGGAGTTCTGCATATAAAGTTAGAGGGTTATATCTGCCTCTCTTGGGGCTCAGCACAGATAATAAAACTTTTGATTGAAATGTATCACAGGATAAGGAGTATGAAGAAAGATGCATTGCCAAGTGTTTAAGTTCAGTTGTTTATGTCGAAAATACTGTCAGAAATTACTTTTTTAAAGATAAAATGACTGAACGATTCTGTGACTTTGTACTGCCGACCATCCTGTATCCAAAAATGCATTGGTTAGAACTTCCTTTCTAATGGTCAGAAAGCAAGTGTCAGCTTTCACCCCTTGCTCTAGTGAAAGCATCATTTGGGTGCTGTCATCATATGTATGGAACAACAAGCCACACAAACTAATAAAAGCTGCAAGAGTTTGGATATTTTGACAACCCAGTGACTAAGGCTATTAGCCTGATTAGTTAAATGGAAAGATTTTCTCCAATGCCATGCATCCGACTGGTTTGTTATGCAAAGGTATGACAAAGGCAGTAGGCCCAACTTAATTTTTAAAGAAAACTTGTGTTAAACCCAATAGGCCTTTAAGGGTGGATTGATATTAGACGTTGAAGCTTTTAGCTAGGTATATTGTCACATGAAATCTTAGAGATGACTGCAGTAAGCAAGAGATTTTGTGTTGCCTTGCTCCAAGGATAAACCCATGAGGTAGAATATTTTCTCTGTGTTAATACTAGTTAGGCCATCTTAGGAGGAGTTGTTTATTTTTTGTGAACTCTCATTTTGTATATATTTGTAAACATATGGCTTCATGCCTTATGGTTATGTTGTGTTAAAGCTTAGGCTGAACAAAGAAGGGATGATGTTTTTCCATGGTGAGAAGCCAATAATAAAAGCTATAGGAGTGGCTGGTTTATTGTAAAAAGTTAAGTCAAGTGCCATAGATCTGATCTGTCTACAATGAAAAGCTACAACAAAAGCAGTAGGTAATATTTATTTATTGTGAGATGCATATGTTAAAGCCAATAGACCTTTAAGAATGGAATAGCATTACACATTGTGCTAAAACCTGTACAAAAGTATTTTGCTAGGTGCAACTTCACAGGCAACAGTAGTAGGCAACGGTTTTTGTGTTGGTTACCCTCTCTGACAAACCCTGGGAGTAAAGATTTGCACCATGATATTATTGTTAGGCCTTCTTAGAAGGGGGTGGTATATATTTTTGTAAAATGTACTTTTTTTTCCTTATTTGCTATTTTATAATGGTGCACCTGATAGCTGTTTTGTGGGCAAGTTTATGATCAATTCAGTAGGCCGGTCTGGTTTCCAGTCACGATTCAATGATAAAGGTTATGGAGCTAACTGACTAATTGAAAAAGGTATGTCAGATGCCTTATGTCTGTTATGTTTGTTACAAAAAGCTATAACAAAGGCAGTAGCACAGATTTATTTATAATGAAAAACATGTGCTAAAGGCAATATACCTTTTAACATATTGTAACAAAGGTAATAGGCCTTTAGGGGTGGATTGTCATTACTCTGTAGACAGGAATTTTGCTACATGGAATCTGACACATTACCTTAGTAGGCAAGGGTTTTGTTGCCCCCTCTGACAAGTCCTGAGAGTAAAAGCGTTACATTTGACAAAAGTTGTTAGGCCTCTTAAGAGGAGTTGCATATTGTCTTACAAACTGTAATGTTATATAACTGTTTATAATTTTCTGCATTGTATTTAGCAGTGTGTGTTTTAAAGTACTTTTTATACCTGGTCCAACAACTGTAGCTGTCCACAAGGCTATTTTTTTAAAATCAGGTACATACATAGAGGGACTTAGGGTCTGTCATCTGCAGCCACTAATCTGTCTGAGTGTCATTCACATTCTGTTTCTGCCAATTACAGTAAGAGTGCAGAATTTACTCTATTGTCCATTGAGTGATGGAATTCTGGCTAATCATATGTGCCCACCCCTGAATGTGCACCAGTACCACAACTTGTGCAGCAGTTTTTCATTTTCGAAAAATATAGGTCCCCCTTTTTTTCTTTTCTTCTCTTTTTTGGGGGGAGTGGGGGGGAATGGAGGCGAGCAGCTCTTCAGACAATGGAACGGGATGCCTTTATTGCTCATTTTATCTGCAGTGAACCTTATCCCTCTTAGCCACTGCTTCTAAACTGGGAGGCTATCTTTAAGTGTATTGTACAGAGTGAATAATTTTTTCCATTCCCAAGTGACTGCCTACGTCATCCATCTTGGACTGGTACAGCAATTAATCATGATACATATATAAAATACCATTCCAAGATGGCTGTTCACTGCTTTTTCCTAACTCAAGCAAATGACCACCACATATGTACAGTAGCATTTTTTTTTTTTCTGCTGTTATACTTTTACTTTACATTGCATTTTAAGTGGAGTCAGTGGGTTGATGAATGGATGCATGAGTGCAAGGATGAGTGGCAAAGTGCATGTATGATGAGGTACTGAGTCTCCACAAGTCACCACTAAACAATGGCACACTTTCAGGTAAGTAAGCCCTATTGGCATCACTAATGCTCGTTTAGATCTGAAGACTGTTTTGGTCAAGGGAATCCTTGTGTCAGTGGCAAAAGATTTAAATTATGTAAGACAGGGTTGGCATAACTTATTGTAGAATATTCTGAATGCAATATATACATATTTCAGATTATTTAGTAGTATGTAGTAATGATCCCCCGCAACTGCAATACGGAGCTGAGCTGCAATATATTACTGGCAAAAATAGGTGGGATGTTGTTGAGGGGAAATGTTTGAAGAGTTTATTGTCCCTCCCCGGCTCCGCCATGATTCAAGCAATAAGAATAGAAACTGGCATGACATCATGGAATATATTGGCTGCAATGGCGCTAATAAAATTCTGGAAAAAATTGAGTAGAGGGGAGGAACAGAAAGTTTCTCAGTGGTGCAAGACCAAAATCCTGCAAAGTGAATTACAATGGGCAAAAATTGTTAGGAAAAATTTGGGGGCTGTGTGTAAGGATATGAAAGTAAAGCTGGGCCTACAGATCCTACAAATTGAAATCTCAACGAGTGAGTTAAAGGCGCTAGGTAAAGACATGTCCCATGAATACTGCTATCATTATTTAAGTGGGGAAAAATCGGTACAATTTATATTAAAGTCTTGGCAGAATAAAGAGATATTTCCGTATGTGGATACATTACCAAATCAGTTGCTAAGAAGTGAATTATTGAGAATAAGTGTTGGAATCAATCCTTGTCACATAAACGATATGGTAAAATTCAAAATGATCCAACCAGGAGGCAATTGCACTTGTGGTCTGAACACTAAATGCGATATGTTGCACATTTTGCTGGACTGTGTAAAGTTTAGACACCAGCGGACACAGTTTTTACGCCCAATATTTTTAAAATACGGAATTAAGACCCGTGGGCAATCTGCAGAATTTGTAACTGATATGCGTTTTCTGGAGATAGCATGTGCCATTGGGAGATTCGTAAGAGCAGTCAAAAATGTGATTATTGAATTTTAGTAAGAGTGGTGTTTTAAATAATTTATT
Organism: Calotriton arnoldi; assembly: GCA_963921515.1. Lineage (NCBI taxonomy): Eukaryota > Metazoa > Chordata > Amphibia > Caudata > Salamandridae > Calotriton > Calotriton arnoldi. The sequence goes on from CAWUFW010000761.1 coordinate 3,257,274, forward strand.
GGATTGTACTAGGTATTACACTCGAAAGCATATTTTAATGAGTAGATTTATATAAGATTTTATTGGATTAAATTTATTGCTGGTTATTTATGTTTATTTAAAATGAATTAAAATGAATTGAATTGTTATAGAATGTTATGGTTATAAGTCGGTGTATTGTTTAAAGGCCTATGGTCTAAATAAACATATTTTTTGATTGATTAATTGACATCTTGGTTGCAAATAGAAAACAGCTCACATAGTGTCTGAAAGCAAATACTAAACATGGAGTGCCTTGCAACACCATGATTTTGCATAGCTGGGTGCTTCACCTTCACAAATACAGCAACTCAACTCACAGTGGATGCACCTCATTTGGGAGAAGGGTGGGGACGTGTTGTGTTTGTGAAGGTGGAGCACCCAGCTATGCAAAACATGGTGTCAGAAGGCACGCTGTGTTTAGTATTTGCTTTCTGACACCATGTTTTGCATAGATGGGTGGTCAAAACAATGAAGAATTAAACAAATACACTGGAAACTTTAAAATGCGTTTAGTTTTGTTGTGTGATCTTTGGTTTTGATATCCTGTCCTTAATCATCGACCTACCTTTACTATGCTTCTGTGTCTTACCTATTTGTGTATCTATTCACTAGCACCGAAAACACGGATTAGGTGAATGTTTCTGAAAACTGATGTGCTGTGCTTCTTTATCGGGAGGGTGGGTCATTCCATTCCACTTTCATTGGGGTCAGTTTCTGGAAAGCCGGTGACTAATGGCAATACCCACCATGAATATCGCCCAGTAAAGGCGGATTGCCCCATTACCAAGACAAAAGGCCTCACAGTGATTACATGAACATTGGATAAACACAGCCACAAACATTGTTCTCGCAATCAATTTTGAACCACACTGCGTCGTTTCTAAAGTGAGGATTTCTAAATTAAATCGAAAGTAATTGAAGGCATCCAATCCAATGACACAGTACTATGAATGATGACCTGTTGAGATATATGCTCTGAGAATATTATATACTTGACTGCATTACGTTATATAGTTGAGGAAAAAAACATATGACTATTGCTATACATGTTAATGCTGTACCTTCAAACTCTCCAGGTATTTCTCCAAGAATTCTTTTGAGATATCTACATAGTCAGTGGGCATTTCCGATGTATCATCTTTTGAATAGGATCCTGTTTTCACGGCTTCCATATACAATAACTTGGTTTCCTCCATTAGTTCCTTCATGCCCGGTTGCACTTTCTGCAAAGAAAAGGATAACGATGTTAATTTTGCATTTTTTCCTGTTTGCCACCTTTGACATGTCAATAAAAGGCCTTCTCCTGTGACAAAAAAACAAAACATAAAAACTGACGATGAGCACAATAGCAGTCTAACTTGGCTGAAGTGTGGGCCATGTAAATCATACAGATTTTTAGAGGTAGGTGCTGCAAGGCAGATTAATGCTGGTTGTCATACTGAAATGAGAACACCGAGACATTTTGGCAACAACCTGAAGTATGAAGGGCCCAAATCTTATATAGATCATCAAAGAGGAAATACTTTTTCTGCAGACTATTCATGATTCTACACAGGACTCTATGGGCACCAAATTGGCGCTGCAAATGGGGGCTTGTCTCTTTCCAGAATTCCTGGGCAGTTCAAAAGGTTGTGTGGTTGTGGTAGGTTGTTGGAGGAAAGGTTTTATTTTAGGTTTCATTGGACCTCTAAATCCACCAGCAATCCTTCCGTGGGAATCTGCAGGGCAAAAACGTGGTTAACTTGCTGCTATCCTTAGCCTTTTCAAAGATCATATTAATGTAGAATAAGTAGATATGGCTTGGCTGTCTTTCTGGTGGGCATACTTTCGATACATTTGTCTTACCTCTAAAAATAATCACTAACATAAAATGATCTCCCCAGAAGACAATTCAACAAGTACTATAAGGGTTTAGACTTTCACTTCAGTTCCATTACTTCTCAAATTCTCCTTCCAAGAACAGAATACTTCCAGACACGCTAAGTGCAACAGTTATCTGCTGAATCGAAAATTACAATCAATGAGGGAATATCAAATTCACATTTGCTTTCACCCAGATATTTCAACTGCTAAAAGCGGGAAAATGTTCAGGTGAAAACAGACCTAGTAATAGACAAAAACATGCAGAGACCCTGATTTCTGCTGATATTCTCATTTTATAAGGGGCTAACCCCAGATGTAGACAACCACTGTATGAACATTTACAGGTGTAGAAATTCTGATGCATGACTCCTCTCTATGTTATTATCAGGCTTTAAGTATACGAGAAATATATCAATTTCTACATGCTTTTCCCCTGCCAATACCTTCTCCATCTTGCTTACTTCATTATTCTTTGAGTTTCACATACTACTAGTGTTATATTCTGTGTCTCCTAGTTCCTTGCTGCTCAGCCTGTGTGAGTGTGATGTAACAGAATGTTCATGAGTGCATTGTTTGGATGAGCGGTCAGTTGGAATGAGTGGGGCTGAGCAGCAGGATGCTGTTCCCGGTGGGGCCTGTACCATCTTACCTGTAACTGAATAAACCTACATAATCTACACTACTGGCTACTGGACTGATTACTACAAGGACCTTTCTTCATTTACAAAAACTATATTTCTGGAATAGTGCCAGAGAGGCCACATTTCAGTATGGTGGTGGCTTTAGTAATGAACTAATTTACGACCACATTGCCTTTACATCCCTGGTTATTTTTAGTATGCTGAGTGGGGGCAGGGGTGGGTGATTTCTTTGTTGTAAGATTGATTTAGGTAGGTTTAATATGATTATGACAGTGTTGGTCACTGCATGGTGTATTATGTTTAGTGGCTATTACTAACCTTTGGAGACAAAAATTGTGCTTTCTGTACCCAAGGTGGCATAAAACCAGAGCCAAGCTAGTTATACCGATGCTGAAGTCCTCTTCCGACTTTAGGATCGTTCGACAGAAAAGAAACCCTCACACCATCCAATACATTTCAATGGCGGAAAAGAACCTAATGTGCATCAAACATGTTTAACAACTTTGCTCGCTTTTATAAACTGCCACGCCTGCATTTCAAATTCCAGTAATCTCTTGGCAGTACTGTGAAATTCCTGGACAACATTCTGCAACAAGTTTCTACAGTCAATGAGAGGTGTTCTCTGTAAGAGCATCACTTCAGGGGAAATATGGAATGTAAGGACCTTTATGCAAACTTGTAACATGCTTGTCTTTTTTGTATTTATCCTTAGGCACGACTTTGTCAGAAGAAATGCTCATTGCCCTGGATTCCTGAAACCGACACTTGCGAGGAAGAAGCCGTCTTCTGAAACTTACTATCACACTTGTGACAGGTGCAATAGACAAATAGAAGCACGTGTCATTAGTTTTCACTGGGCACCTAACTTACATAATTATGAGCAGGCGTGAAATCTTTTTAACGAGACAAGACATTATTGTTGTATTTATTTATACTGCACACAAAATAAAACCTATCTTATCTAGGCACTAAACAGTCAACAGAAAAGTCAGACTTTAAAGCGCTAAGGAAGTAAAGTAAGGAACGTTCCATTCTATTGTTAACAGGAAGTGTATTCCATAACCTAGGCCCAGGAATGGTGAGCCTTCGTTCCCCTCTGGTATGCATTTTGTTCGACAGAGTGTCAGAAACATAAGGTCATCTGACCTCGGCAGCCTGATGGGCGGAAATATGGTGATTTAACATTTAAGCACCAAGTGACCACACCTGAAAAAGTCAATTATAATCAGAGCTTGAGGAAGGTGCAAATGTGTTTTGGTCCTAGTCCTGAGTGACTCCACAAGTAGTAGTGGAAACTAAGCTACCCAAATTAAGGCCTTCTTAAGCCAGGATAAAACCCTTCATAATTTAGGCTCTCTTACATTGCTTACAAAAGTCTTACAACTTCCTTAAATCTGGAAATCTGATGATTAAACCAGGCTCATTATTAATAGACTAAAAAAGTGTGCTGCTGCCCGTCGAAACATTGAAAAACAAGGCTAGCTCTCTGACAGAAAAATACATTTCGCTGCAGGCACCTAATAGTATAGAATTCCATGGGTAAGCATGCTGGGCACCCTCTGTCCGTTTTTTTGCAACCCTTGTACATCTGCTTTTGTTATACATCAAGCAAAAACGTCACTTCCCCTACCACCCTCAGGAATCAGAATATTCTGATATAGGAAGAGCTCCAAGCCTACCACGCAAAGTCAGACTCTGGTGCCAATATCATAAAGTCAGAAACCAGATATAAACTGGAGTACATAACTGCTGACACAAGTTATCTCCCTTTTTAGGTCGAGCATTCAAGACCTCTTGTATATACATTAGTATATACTTATATGTGTATGTACTTTGTGGGCTCTGGAGATCATCCCTAGGACTTGTCTGCTTCCGCTTAGGGACTTTCTTTCTGTTCAACTGCCTCTATTTAACTGTCTTAATAGAAATCAACCAGTAGAGGTCAGTAAAATACCAGAATTGCTTTCAGCTTGTTCAACTGCCTCTATTTAACTGTCTTGATAAAAACGACCAGTAGAGGTCAGTAAAATACCAGAGTTGCTTTCTGCTGAGGGACTTTCTTTTTTATTTTTCTGGCAACTGCCTCTATTTAACTTTCTTGATAGAAGACGACCAGCAGAGGTCAGTAAAATACCAGAATAACTTTAGCATTCTCTAGATTCCAGTCCATAGCAATTGTCTTCCATGAGCACCTGTAGACAATAATATTTTTTTCAAATCTTGTATTTTCAGTGATATGACCACCGAAGGCCCTGATTTTCTATTAAAAACAGAGCTTTGGACTATACCATTTCCCGCTAAAAGGCAATATTTCTCTCCATGTGTTCCCATACCTGGCGTGTCACACAGTTTGGTGCTTACTTTCCCACCATGTTACAGAACAGTAGATGTTTCAGCACCCAGGCTAATGTGCTGCATAGCTAAATATATATAAGGTCCCAAAGGCGAGACCAATAGCATTGCAAATGCTTGTTCTTTTCTACTCATGGGTCAGGGCTTCAAGCAGCTGCAGAAAAGTTTCTCTAACAATGACCCATAATTCTGCCTTGTGCGGTTTTTGCCGTCGGGACACCGTGGTGTGGTAGTTAAAGCAATGCACGTCACTTTCCCGTGTGTGACGGCACATGGTGAAATCAACAAACAAAATGGACCCTCTGATGATGCTGCCCTTTGGTTGAAATAAATTAGTCAATCTGATCTGAAAATACTGGCCCTGTCCTGTAATCTTTACCCTTTAAAATTACTTTTTACCAAACCCTTGCTAGTAAAGAGCAGTCAGGAGACTCTGTTATTTTAATCTGTGGTCACCTAACCTGGTATTTTGTATATAGAAATGAAGCTTAAAGTTTGATAAAGGTTTCAAGCTTTAGAAGGTAATTTATCATTCATTTCCCTAGGCTGGACCAAGCAGTAATGGGTTTGATTTGATTTGATTTTTGAGTTTGTAAAGGGCGACAGTTACCCAAGGGCATCAAGGCGCTGTAGATTACCATCCAAAAAGAGAGTCCAATAGTATAGTTGATTCAAGAGATAGCTACATGCAGAATAACCAGGTCTTTAGAGCCTTTCTAAAGGGCATGTGCTGGGAGATGGGCTCCATATTTTTTGGAAGAGTATTCCAGAGCTTACTGGCAGCAGTCGAGAATGCTCTGTTGCCCCATCTCTTCTTTGTTGTTCTGGGTATGTGGAGCTGTAGGTTAAAAGAAGAGCGAAGGGATCTGCCCGAGGAGTACCAGCTAAACATGGATTTTAAGCTCGCTGGGTAGGGGAGATAGAGAGCCTTATGGACCATACAGAGAGATTTGAAGCTGATACGCTTGTTAATTGTAATCCAGTGTAGGGTTTCCAGACTCTTGGCAGGTGAATGTCCTCTGGAAATGTCCAGAACCAGTCTCGCAAGGGCATTCTGCACCTCTTGGAGTTTGTACTGCAAATTCTTGTTCGAGTCTAGGTAAAGTGAGTTGCAATAATCTAGTCTGGACATTACCAGGGCGAGATCGAGCTGCTTGCGTGCGGGCTGCTGGATAAGAGGAAAGGTTTTCTTCAGCATCCTTATAATCCAAGTGCAGGTGGTGATAGCGCGATTCGTTTGGGCATTGATATGGAGTTCCGGGTCCATCAGAACTCCAAGGTTCTTGGCCTTTTTTCCTGGAGTAGGACACGTTCCTAGAGAATGAGGCCAACAGCTGCTATTCCAGCCTAGTGCACCTGGGCCAAAGAACATCACCTACGTCTTGTCCCCATTCAGTTTTAAAAAGTTGCCAGACATCCATTCTGCCACTTTAAGGTGAGATGAAATAATAGTCTTCCAAATGATGAAAACATAATCGTTTGGTTTCCAATCCCTGGCACCTTCAGGTGTTTTTGCAATTTAGTTTGGGAGTTGCAAGGCTTCTAAATGGCCTTTCTTCTCCAAGACCAATGCTAAATTAATGTAACTTTCTAAGGAAACGTCTGTGGCTAAGATGAACTCAATCAACTAATGAACTGGATTAATCTCTTTGCTTTTTCAACCGTAGGTGTGACAAGTATGTCCAGACGTAGGCCCTGTGCTCACTGTGCTATAGAACACAAGCTGCATCTCACTGACGTGGCCCAACAAGGTGGAAAAATGGCTGGGATCTTATGTTCCCTTGCAAAAGGGACATGATGTAGCTATTAAGTCTGGCCTGCCAATTTAAAGGTGGATTAAGACTGATTTGCATAAGAGCGGCGCGTGTCTGCAGTGGCAAGTAACTAAAAAGGACCTGGTCTGGAATATGATCTAAAGCAATTACCAGTGGATGAGACTGAGTCAAGCACTCCATCATTGTTTTGTTTTTCTCAGAGAAACACCATGAGAGTGACAGATAGCCCAAACATGGGTCCCTTGCTCACTATGCCATATGCCCGAACTTGCACCTCCCAGATGAGACCCAGCTAGGCAAATACATGTGAAGGATTGCTCGTGTTTTCTTTCAATGGCTGTGTCCCATCACTACTGACTATACTGTTATTGAGACTAATTTGGTTGTGAGTGAACATTTTCAGTAACACAGTGCAGAAAATGATGAAATAAAATGTGTACTACAATAATTACCAGTGGCTCAACGTGTTTCAAGCATTCCAGCCACCGCTTTTATATCATTCATAACACAGGTAAACACTAGTAAGTACAAACAGGAGTCACATTTCACTCCAGTAGGTGGACGGCCTTAAAAGTATTATTTTTTATTCAGGCCAATATAGGTTAGTCTTCGGCATGTAATGGCGTTTCAGAGAGGTCCATCCTTTTCTGCATATGGGGCTGGATATGAATAAACATTTGTCGGTTAAGGAAAACTTTGACAACCTGTATATTTTGCCTAGGTATATTTATTATTTCAGGTTTTAAAACAAGTGAAATACCTGCATTTTTAGGCTGACAATTTATTTCTATAGCATTAATTTGGCCAAAACATTTGTAAATGTCAGATAAAAGAACCCTCACTATCATATGTAGCAATAAGACGTACAACCCATTTACAGCTGCGGGAGGCACTGGAGTTGGTTTTACATAACATAAATCAGATTCGATGTACTTAAAAGGTCACAGAAAAAGATGTTTAGGCTTTTTGATGCAGTACACTGATTTTAACTCTGCAGAATGCAACTTTTTGCGTTTTGGCCCCATCTCCTCAAGTAGCTGGCGTCGCATTGCTGAGATCCGTATAGCCCAGTCTGTCAAAATGGCTGCCACAATTTTGCTGTCACCCATCACGGTTCATTAATGTGGGCAGGTAATGGTGACGTCATTTGAATTGATCTTTCCACAGACCCGGCACTAGCTAATTCTTATAAAATAATCTGAATAATTAAACGAAGGTACCATGGAGATGAAGCAGAAAACAGAGACGGGCAGAATGCAAGGTGGAGGTGTAGTGTCACAGCTGTGTATGCATGGATCCTATCACACAGAAAGAGGCTGTATTTCACCTAGTGCTCGGAGGTATCAGTGGGAGCTTTCTATGAAACTTTAAATGAAAAGATAGAGGCGTAAAATAAATACAGTATTTTTTGTTTTTATGATAAAGCCAAAGTGCTTTCAGTGGACGGTAGCATGCTACTCCATACATTTTGGACATGGAGAGAGAGTTCAGTGCAATGCATATGGACTTTGACTCTCTGCCCCATCACGGTCATTTCACTATTACAAGCGCAAGATCACACATTTTACAAACATTTTAGGAAGTTCAACACAAAGAGGTGAGGATTCTCTAGAGCTAAAGTAAAATAAATAAATGTACTCTCATGGTGCACAAAAGCAGTTTTCCTGGATTAGGACAGAATTGCTATTAGACATCAAAAGTCGCCCGAAGGCAACATAATAACCAGCCCAAAACTCTTGTCTTGTGATCAATTTGGAGTCAAGTACTACCCGGTATCACTGTTTGTGCCTGGTTCTAAAATGTCCTCAAAATGTTCTTGGCAAAGGTTACAGCCCCAAGAAAAATTGAAATGATTGGCCTTGCTAATTATGAACTGATTCAAAAATGTCCATGCAATGAACTCCATGGAATACTCAGCCACAGGGGCATGCGTCGATATAGACAAGATATACCTTGTACACTCTAAGGTACACGAGATACCCAGCTATTAGAAACGAGTGTTTTAAAAATCCTTCAGTCTCACTTACTCAGATAATTCCATTCAACCATTTAAAATGCTGAAAGCTGCTTAAAACTTTGTGTCTACATCTAAGCTTAGGCTTCCGTTAATACAAATCTGAGTTCCACGATAATCATAATTCGGTGTCCAAATTTCACACCCGGGAAAACAAAAAGGTGATGTGTGGCTTGATTTTAACAATGTCAACCATTTACTCTGTGGTGCAGTCCACCCCATCATTACTTTGCCACACCAGACAGGAACGAATCATACGCAAATCAGCCTTGGTCCGGCTCCAATGGGAACAGTCCAGCCTGATCTTTGCACCCAGTATTTTATCCCGTACATAATTTTGCTAGGTAAGGACCAGCGAAATTTGCATGGGGGAAATACCACAATTTTCCAATCTGTACATTTCAGAATGGGCTAAAATTGGTGGTAAAACCTATTATTTCCCATATCCCATTCTACTATGTTGACCTCGAAAAGAGGAGGAAATCCTACAATCAACTTAGAACCACACCCCATGGCTTTGGTATTATCACGGTGCAGTATTACCTCCAAAAAAGACAAGGCAGACAGAATGGATCACAAAGTCAGAAACAAAAAGCGGAATATTCTGTCAATAGTACCAGGTTTGAATCCTGGGTTGAAACCTGGCAGGACGGATTAGGCCTTTTAGCCTTCTGAGTACCACAGAGTAATAGCACCACGTTATTCACAGCGAAACAATATGACAGATCTATATAAGTAACTTCTATGTCAAATTATGGTTATTAATAATATACATGTAAACCAAATGAAGAAATAAAATGTAATACAACATTGCAAAAATCTCACATTTCAAACTTCCCATAGAAACACCAACAAATTACCATTTACAGAAATTAACTCAGCAGCCACATTAGAGTGCCTGCCCAACAGAAGACGAAAATTTAGATTAGTAAACTTACAGATTTGTTTTTCTTTATGATCTTTTCCCATCTTCGGTTCACTTTTTTCAGTTCATTGTATAGTTGTGCTCCCACCTGTTTATTGCTGACTTTGATCAGATCCTGTCCGGCAGTATTTATAGAGCTGAGTATCTCACTCCATTTTGAGAGGCTTTCCGACGGAATCTATGATTAAAGGTGAACACATTTTAGCTTCAAATGCCAAAAATAACTGCCCGAGTCCCAAAGCCAGCCCTGGCATTTGTTTGTTTTTGTATATTCAGTTGTCAGCAACATTGTATATACTACTACTAAAAAGACTGGCAAAGCCAAGAAGTAACGCCTTTAAACTTCAAATGAACTTTTTTTGGCTTTGCCAAATCTTGCTTATATTTACTTACATTCTATCGCATTGGACATATATTTTAGAATGGTAGAAATAAAAAACATGAAGTGGGCAGAAGCACAAAAATTGAAACGAGCAGTTCAGCAGCACTTTGCAGTGGCTGTGCCCTCAAAAATAGAATCTTAAACTACCCAGAGAGGAATACGGGTGGTACATGATCTGAAAAAAAATCACAAAGGTTAATCTTAACAAAGTGATCTCAGAATTAGACCAGCTAGTGAAAAAATGGTAAAACCTACCTTTATGGTCTATGGAAGTGTAAAACTGATCCAAATGACCCTGCCCAAGTCACTTTCTAATATGATAATATATCCTTACGTTTCGATAAGAAAATAATAGAGAAATTATGGGGAAAGATTAGTAGCTTTATATGGGCTTTAAGAAGAATGAGAATCTCCTGGAAGAAGCGTAGAAGAAGGGACAGAGAAGGTCTAATGGTTTCAGGTCTTCAATATTATTGTTGGGCGTTCCAGTTAAAAAACTGCAAAATGATGATAGTGGAACCTGATCATTCAATGCTTAGTTGTATTTTATAAACAATAGTGAGAGACTCTTTATTGGGAGTGCCTTCTTATATAAGTTTAGAGCACCTAAACATTTTAAGAAAGCATGCCTAGAGGTACTTCAAGCTGCTGCTAAACATTGGCATGATATTAGGTCTACACAGGTATCTCTTACTACAGCAAGCTAGCACCAATTTGGGACTCCCCAGGTACATTGGACTGTATTAGAGGTCATCTCACTATTCTTTTTAAGCAAGCAGGCATTCATAAATGGGGACATTTGATGGAAAGGGATGAGTTAATGTCTTGGGACTGCCTAACTGAAAAAACAAGCAGTGACATTTCTAGATATAAATACTATTAGTTGCTTGACTAGGAGGTCAAAGACGGGATAAGTCAAAATGAACTAGACCTTCAATACATTGCACCTAGGAAGAAGGAAGTTGCATGGTAGTATTGGAAAGTACTGGAAGCAGCAGAACAAAATAAATCACCAATGTGTATATGGGATGGATAATCCTACAGAGGAGCAAGAAGACTTATGGCAAGTATCTTTTAACGCTTTATATGCCACCGTAAAGTCTGCTACTCTAAGAAAGAACCACCTGTTTATCCTTCACATGGTCTGTTGGACTCCTTCGCGTACAGCAAGAATTTAGAAGCAGACAGACAACAGATGTCCTAAATCTGGATGCAGTGATGTAGACAATCTACTTATGTTTGCTAGTTGTCCTATGGTGCAATGGAATGGAATGGAATTTTTTTCATTAAGCACGAACAACTACCCAGAGGTATCTAGGCGCTACATAAGACAGAGTAGATGACCCATAGCTTCCTAATTCTGTGCAAAGAGCCAAGTTTTCAGGGACTTTCTGGCCAAGGCAAGTGACTGAGCTGATTTTAGCTCCATGGGAATCATGTTAGTACAATGCAGGTAAGACAGCAACAGAAATGTTTGTACAGAAGATAGAGGTATGCCCCATTCTTGCCATCTTTGGGACACTAAGAAAATATGAAAATGAAAGAAACTTTCATCAAATCAAAGTTGTGAGATATTGGTTTACTTGTTGAGGGGGTTGAAACCCTGTTTAAGCAGCAACCACAATCCTTGTCAGGGTGAGGCACAAACAAACCCCAAATTAACCTGTGCTCAAGTCACTCGTAGTAGCTCGCACAGAGCAGTCAGGTTTAACTTGAAGTCAATGTGTAAAGTATTTATGCAGCACTTTTAACAGTAATAAAGTGAAAAAACAGTCCAAGAAAAATCCCACTCCAACTTAGAAAACTAGAGCAAAATTTCATAGATAAATTGAGACCAAAACAACAAGAATCCAATCAGTACAGCCGGAGATATGCATTTTTAAAGATTTAAGTGAAATTGCCAAAAAGCCCAAAGCGTCACTCATGGCTATCTGGTCATGCGAATGTGGGAGAAAGTTACAAGTTCAGGCCGACTGCGATGGACAGCGGGTCGGATAAAGGGACCAGGTTAGCCCGACTGAAAAGTTACCTTTTCAATCCAGCCACTAATGATCCCATTCGAGGAGGAGGGGGGCCATGAGGAGTAGAGAAGCATTGCGGACAGTCATCGATGTAGCACAAAGAGCAGGCCTGGTGTTGTGGACGACATCTGTAGTGTGAAGTTCCTATTTTTTTCATGAGCAGGCGGGCTGGAGATTCGAGGTGGCGCTCTTCCATGCTGTAACTTTGCGTTGACGGGCTGTGTGAGTGACAAGGTTTTGATGCCAATAGGCCCATATATGGTTATGAAGAACCCAAAACCTTCAAGTCAGCCTCTCTCAGGCCACCCAAGGGTCCACAATCTGAGGGGTACCGCTTGAGGGTCAGGGGCTTGCTCCAGCTGGATCTGGGTGCTGGTTCAGGTGGTTGTCAGCCTGTTATGTTCCTGTGGGTTTGAACAGGAGGCCAGCAGACTAGCCCTTAGAGTCACTCTGGGAGTCCTGGGTTCAGATGCAGGTCTGAATCCCTCTGACTTAGGCAGTAGTCCAGCAGGGCAGTAGTCCAGCATAGTGGTAGTCTTTCAGTAGCACATAAGTCCTTTTTCCTGGCAGAGTTTCTACAGGTCCAGAAGTGTACTGAAGAGTTGGTATCCGAGGTCCAATATTTATACCAGAGGCCTCCTTTGAAGTGGGAGAAAGCTCCTAGAGGTTTCCCTTTGAAGAGCACACGTTTCCTGCCTCCCCTGCCCTGGCTCCATTCTAACTACAGGGGGTGTGCAGCCATTTGTGTGGAAGCGGGACACAGCCTATTCAAGTGTAAGGAGGACTGTGCCAAGCTACTCGCTCCCATCCTGCCAGTGATTGCCCACCCAGGCACTCCTAAGCTCTCTATTGTGTGTGGCTGTCTAAGTGAAATACACGTAGCCCTACTGTCAGCTACATCCAGTCATGTGACTCAGAGAAAGGCTACAGACACTAAGTGGCTAAGGCAGGAAAATAACAACTTTCTAAAAGTGACATTTTCAAAATTTTAATTTAAAATCCGACTTTACCATAATAGAGGAATTTTCATTACAGTTCCAGAGACACCAAACATGAACTTGTTACCTTTTCCCAATTGGAAGTTACTGTTTATTAAATGTAATAAGGTAATTCCAATGTTATCCTATGGGAGAGGTAGGCCTTGCAGTAGTGAAGACGAATTTAAGAGGTTTTCACTAACAGGATAGGTAAAACTAAAAAGTACATGTTCAACATTTTAAATACACCGCACCCTGCCCTCTGGACTATCCAGGGCCGACCTCAGGGGTGACTTACATGAATTAAAAAGAAGGTTTGAGGCTGGCAAAAGTTTTATTTTGCCAGGTCGACTTGTCAGTTTTAAAACTGCACACACAGGCTGCAATGGCAGACCTAAGACATGTTTAAAGGGCTACTTAAGTGGGTGGCACAATCAGTGCTGCAGGCCCACTAAGTAGCATTTAATTACCAGGCCCTGGGAACAAGTAGTGCAATTTTACTAGGGACTTACAAGTAAATTAAATATGCCAGTTGGGTGTAAGCCAATTTTACCATGTTTTAAGGAGAGAGCAGAAGCACTTTAGCAATGGTAAGCAGTGGTAAAGTGCACTGAGTCCTAAGGCCAACAAAAACAAAGTCAGCAAAACAGGAGGTGGGTTGAAGGCTAAAAGTTAGGGGGAAAACCACAGCAAGGGTGCCAGGTCTAACAAAAGTAAACTATTGTTCCATATGATATTGTTAGCCAGAAGGGACATCTGCAAGAACTAGGTTAAGACAGCAGCTACATTGCACACAGAATGGCAAGAATATATAAACTATGTAAGTGATCTAGATGTACAATGCACCAGTGCAAAGAAGGTACAGATTTGGGTAAACCATCATAATATAAATTCAACCTAAATTCCGATGATTACACCAAGCAGAGGGTCATATAGATATGCGTATAAAGGCTCAGGTATGACCCAATTCAATGCCTGAATGAGCAAGGTCAGATAGTCGCATGGTTGGGCAGAAAAGAACTTGTGGAAATGCCAGATCAAAAGCGTACATAAACTTTACTCTCCTCTGTTTATCTGGGTAATACAAAGACTTAAAAAATGTTTGAAAAAAATACTAAATAGAGACTGACAGGAGGGAAGAGGAAACAAAGGATTAGAAGGGGTGGAAAGAGGCAAAAAACTGTATGGAACTACCATTATGGTGTTTCCATCCGCAAAATTCCATGGGATGATGACAGCGTTGATGGGAAGCCCTTTTAAATATGCGTAAAGGTAGCTGAATCACTGTCTCTAAAGGCTGTAAAGGTCTCGCCAAAATTAATTTTAGTGTTTTGTGTTGTGTGACGGCAATAGCTCTCACCAGATAGCTTAAGATGTCTGTAGGCGAGAGCTACAAAGTGCTGTTTATAGCACCAGTTCTCTTTTAACTTCTACAAATGAAGTTTGTAAAATGTTTAATCTGGAAAAACAATACTTTAGAAAGACATCACATTTTAAAACCCAAGGGACATGTACCTTCGTAGGATGTTCTCTCCCCACGCCATCCAGCCATGGTTTCAGTAGGTGGATGTTCTCTGTATATGTTGCCCAAGATGACAGACTCTCCTCCAATGCTGTCCTTGCATCATGAATAGACTTAGTGCACAATAAAACCTCAGATTCCAACTTTTTAAATGAGTTGTCAAGAAGCTCAAAGGAGTCATCTACGAGGAGAGAAACACAAAAAGCTGTAAGCAAAGAATAAAGATAAATAGATCAGTCTGTAAGGACAGTATAAAGTAATGGTACAGGTATGGAATTCCTTGTGACAAAGAACTGATACCACTTTTTGAATAAGAGGCTCATAATTTTTAGAGGACTAACTTTGTATTGTTCTTTCAACTCATTTGCTTCCCATGCCCTAATACATTGTGCTCTGATACTATAAGTATGGTAGTCAAAACAAGGACTGGGAGGCAGGTGGTAGGGAATACTATGTTGTGAGATAGGAGCATGACGAAGTTATTGTGTTCTGTTGATAGGGGACTCCACAAACGAGTCTCTCTGGAGATACGTTTAGAAGTCTTTGAATCAAAGGTAGAGAACAACTGTGACAATATGTCAGATTTCTACACACACACACATATTCTATCCCTGCCTAGGGTTACATTTCAGTGCTGATTGCTTCGAAGCCAGTTACACCATAAATCACACACACAGTAAAGAAATCACCAGCACAATACATTTCTCTGAATGTTGCTATACAGAAGGCTGGTATTACATCTGTTCATGGTACTTTATGAGACCCTGTAGAGTTTGCTCAGTAGCAAAGCCACTAGAAGAGTATGATCATGCATGCTGTTAATCATCCACAAAGTAGGCCAGTTTAACACAGGTTCTCAGACAGAGTTACAAACAAATTATGCTGCACTCTTTTTCAAGCAATTGTACACCATGCATTCACATTATTATGCTCTCTAGTTCAAGAAGTCACAGGGAAACAATATTACCTACACATGCACAGGATTTGCACTTTCAAACTGTTTGTCTGGACATTAACTCCCAGACCAGTGCTACCTTTTCTCAGTTTCTTACGTAAAGTGTGGATGATGACCAGAGTGTCTCCTATATGTCATCCCCCTATGCAGTCCTATTTGGAACGCATTAGGTCCTCGGGCCGGAAATCCTGTATCTCACACTTTCCACATCACAAGAGCACTTCTACCATATACCTGATCACCTCCTCCCTAGGCAATATCACAGTCATCTCCCATACACACACACAGACACACTGCAACCATGAACTGCCACAACACACCAGCAGCTAAAACAAACACATTAATGTCCCATTCATCCCCACCCATGGCAAATTCACAGAGCACATATGAGCCAACTCATACACATCAACACACTCAGCAATCCCTCACAAAAGTCAATACCACTGATCTCATTTCACCAATACTCTCAATACAAACTTTATTACAAAAATCCTCAACAAAGCCTCCAAAAAAAGTGTTAGGCTCTTTAACGAGATCAAGCACTGTGTGAACCCCACAACATGCACCTAAGTTGCCTAATTCAAGGAAAAAGTGCACAGCAATTACCACATTCTCCAGTACAAGACAGGCAAGATCTGACAGCTCACCCACTCCTGAAATCCCCACAATGAGTCCACAAGTCGACACAAACAAATGGTTTACCTATCACACACTTCAAGCAGCAGATCAGGCAAGTCGACCGTGGGCCCTGAAGGCAACTTTAAATAAAATATCACATCAATTCTGAAGGGGTTATCAGGAGAAATACCAACACTGCTATGGAACATCATCAATACATAACTTCTGGAAGTCACCTTTGTTGATGCTCTCAAGACCAGGCAGATCCAAGAAACAAAACCAGATATTAATCCACCCAATTACAGATCTGTCATTCACTACTAAGATTATTGAGAATGCCAGTACGAAACCAACTTCATGATATAATCAATATCAATGTCCTCCTGTAGGGCAGCAAGTCTAACATTAGGCCACATTTCAGCACAGGGACAGCAAACATTGAAGTGATTACCTTGTTCCCCAAATTGGGCTTTGAAGGCATTGGTCTGCAGAGGTTTGTCATACCATGACATAGTCAAATTTATGGACATTCCTAAACCCTATTGACACCAACTTAGTGCATGTAATGTTGACTAATCAAGGTGAAGTGGTAACGTTTTTAACCTAAATATATATGCAGCTACTAATGACAGAAATTAGGAAGTTATAGCTTGTATTTCACTGGATACTTTCAAGCTGTATTTTCAGAAACCTGTATACATATTGAAGAGCTTGCAATATTATTGAAAAATGTGCTTTGAGCCTGCCACCCTTTTGACCAATGTTCACGCTTTCTGAAACACAATCACTCTGTACTCCATCGCTCACACCCTGCAAACTGTCAGGCATGGTTAGCAATGCTCTACACACCTCCATCACTCACACTGAAATCGGTTAGCAATGCTCTACATACTTGCAGAAAATGTGCTACATCTACTCAACGTCTTGCGTCTCAAACGAACTACTCTTCGGCTACGCTGTGCAGGACTGGATTTTTCTGGCACATCAGCCTTGTTATATATTAGAGCCTCCGAGCCGGATTTGGGTCGGTTGCAGTTCAGCTATTAGGCATTATACGACTTATGTAGTCATTGCCTGTAGTACCTTATAACTCAAAAGAAAATTGGTGGTCTATGGTGACTGGCCAGTGGAGCACGCTTGAAAACTTGGTATACAATTTCTTGGTCAACTTTTTGGAACCATTTAATGTATTTTGCCCTGATGAAGTTCTTGGGATAGAACGAAACGCGTTGGCTGTTGTGGCTGTTTTACATTTGTCATCATTGTAAAGAAGAATAAAGATTCCATTGTCATTTCAAATACTGGACGGACATTCGTATTTGTATTTACTCTATATGGACTTTTTTGTAAAGTGGTGCAACCTGCAGTTGCTATATCTACTCAACATACATTGCTTTTCTCCTCTATTGAACATCCTCTGAAAATCTATACACAAAGGAAGAAAAAAGTGTGTTTTTAAAGCCTCTACAATGTGTTCTTCCAGTATTCTAGCTTGTGGCTATTAAGCAGCTCTTTTTATACAACACACACAAATCTCAAAGCCTTCCCGGTGATATATGGTGTTACCAGTGATATCTTTGACAATGTTATTGGTGATGTTATCCATAACTGGCCAATTTCAGTGTTTTTATTTTGTTTTTTCTCATCGATCACATCACTTTAGCTTTTTTTTCCATAAAATTTCTGATTTTATAAAAACAAAATATGTAAGTTTATTGCTTATAAAATAAACCATAACTTACCTCTACCAAAGTTTTTTTAAGAGGTTTTGATAATATACTGCATAGAACTACTATGTTTCTGTATTTCACTATTTCACCCCACCCAGCAGCCAAACCCCACTGCACACAGCCTTTGGTCACACAACAGGGCTTAGCCATAAAGCCTAGCCTTTGGTCAGGAACCCCATTCGACCAACTCAGCGGCAGACAGCCAGCTCAGGCCCAGCACCAGTTCCCACCCAACTGAACCAGTTGTCTATGGCATTTGGAGCAGTGGGCTCAGTGTGCAGAGCCTTCTACCGCCTTCATGTACATAGTGCTCACTGAACATGGTTTATAGCCATGTGTAGTTAAACAGTGAATTTCCTGTTTTTCAGGATCCACATTTTAATGGACCTGATCTTAGAGCTCCCAAACCAAGTCAGTGTAGGCAAACCAAACAATAAAAACTGGCACTTATTTTATTTTTGAGGACAGCATCTCTCCTTCAGTAACATTCTTCTGCTATCCTCCTATTCCCTTATGCTCTCTCCATTACACTTTTTACTGGAACGCAAGCTTCAGTACCTGGCATCCTGTTAAGGATGCCCCAAAAATAAATGTCAGTTGGTGACCCACAAGCAGACCTCTTAGGTCAAAGGACACTGGCTTGTGTCTATGTGTGACCCCCATTGGATGATGGGAGAAAGGGTTCCCTGTCCAATGGAATTTGTTTATTTTCAAACATAGGAGCGCAGACTGTCTACATACTAGCAGTACAGATATACAAAAGTCCCTGGATGATTCATTAATTATTTATTAACTGTGTTTAAGTAGTGTCGACCTTGTCACACAGGCAGCTGAGTGTTTTTTTTTTTACAAGTAACAATGAGATGGAGGAACATTGTTGGAACAGTAAAAAAAAAATAACTCAGGCTGAGCGTAGAAATTAAATATATTATGAAAAGCGTGAAGGTGAGGGAGGGGGGAAGAAGTAGAGTAGGAGGAAAGAGTAGTCTTTAATATGAATTCGGGAAAGAAGAATGTTAGGTTTTACCAAAGGATGGGAGGTTGGCCTCAAGTCTATTGTTTTCGCATAGGCTACTCCATAGTATCAGGGTAATATTGGCGAAAGCTGCATTGTGAGTTTTACTTCTAGTTTTTGGAATTTCTAAAAGTAGGCGAGATCAATGTGGTGCGGGAACCAGAGGTTTCTCAGGCTAGTACTCTACTGATTTATGGTGGTTGTTCAGTTCCACCAAGCTCTAAATTACCTGCTTAGCCTGTGCTTATAGCACCTCATTATATTTGCCCTTGTTTAATCTTTTCGATCATGAAAGATATTGTTTCAATTATTTAAATGCATGAAAAATACATTTCTATCTAGATTTTTCAAGCAATGAACGGACCTGTTATTGTAAACCTTCTTTAAATAATAAGCTACAGGCAAAAAATAGTGTAGAATTAAGTAATAGTGCAACAAACCTTCTTTGTGTGATCGTGTTTAAACAGGTATCTCTACTAAATGAAATATTTTTACCTGAGGCTGCAGTGTCTAAATATGTGGAGTTCAATTCCTTGAAAGTTTGAAAAGTAGCTTCTAGTTCACCTAGAAATTGTTTCTCCTCGATGAAATCCTACAGAAATGGGAAAGAAATGGCTATCAGTACAAACAGAATAGATGTAATTGTCCTTACAGTGTGACCAGAAATATGCTACTAAACATGCTATTATCCCAGTAATAACTTCTCCAGCTTTTGTGTGCCTTGCAGCATCCCCAAAAATATTCATGCTAGAGTTCAGAAGGTGAATGAGCAATAAAGATGCCTTTAAATTATGTTTATCTTGTCACATTTGCTGCGAAGAGGCAATAGTCAAATATCACCCTATATTTTTTGATAAATTGTTGCTATTTGAAAACTGATGTTTACTTTTAATTCTCTGAATCCAAAGTGAGAAGATTTTGTAAAAGTAATCTAGGTGACAATCCTGCTTAGGCACAAAAAACGAAAGGAAAGGATGTAGCATGTCATTTTTTTTCTAACACAACAACATTGAAATATCAGGAAATTAACTATACCCATATTTAGAATTATATCAGCAATTAGGAAAGCACAAATGAAGAACTTTTTTGTAATTCTAAAATGTGATGGAAACAAAGATCTTATTAAGCTCAAAACAATCAAATTGCTTTATTTGGTGACGCCGCAAATGATATTTATTAACTACGGTATAGTGAAGCCAGACCTATTTCCATTGAATTGTCCATGTTCCCTTTGGAGCAGTAAATACAGGAGACTGTGCAGTTCTGTTTGCGCTTGCTTTGCTTTTAGATATTTTTGGTAGAGTAAGAGAAGTAATCCATGCACTTGCATTAAGCTTTAATGTAAATTAACCAGAACACATTAAAGAAGCAATCCAGATTCACGAACAAATAGGAATGTTCACCCAAAACCAAAATTGGGATTACAAATTGTGTGAAAAATCTGGCAATTTTCCCAGTTCACTTTTGCAAGGAAAAATGCAGTGAGATGTGAATGGAGAAATTGCTTGGAAAGAGTCAAAATATGTGAAAATCGGTGTGCAAAATTTCAGTTCCTTCAAGGAGAAAAACTCAGAATATACAGTAATGCTATATTCAGGAAATTCTGGATCCTGTGTTATTGGCTTTTACTGGGTGAGGTATCACTGGACCAGAAACCACAGGACTCATAATAAGACCCTTAGTATTAATAGCCCCTCCCTTGATGATCAGCAGGTTTTATAGGTTGTAAGGTTTCACTGTTGCATTTAAGGAAGACTGAGAGTCCTATCGCCCAAATGGAAAAGGGAGTGAAACTGGGTGGCTAGGCGCATTCAATACGCACCAGTATTAAACAGATTAGGCACTATTCACAAAGGTAAGCTTACGAACGAATTTACCTTTTTTTTTTTACACCTGCCAGGAATTCACAAAGATTCCTGACAAGAATATGTACATTACCACTGTGGATTTCATAATTACAAGTGCAGAAAAAAGTGCAGTGAAATCTGCAGTACTATATTCCACTCAAAGGGAGTAAAGTGGGTGTTCCAAGGTGCTGCTTGCATTGAAAGTTTGGGATATTAACTAAAATATTGGTTTGTGGAATCCACAAGCTCCTCTTTATCCCTTTTACTTACTGGAAATGGTCAAAGATTTACTCCCCTTCCATGATGGAAAGGGAAACGGGTCAACCCCACATTTGGTGAACTTTCGGGGATGGGCCTCCTCTAGAGGCTTTCTCTAGATGAAAAACATTACTTCCCTGCGGAGAAGAAAAAAGTATGTTTGCACAGGAGGCTTCAATCACCCTGTATTAAGTTCTCCGCTATGGAGAACTCCACTCAAGGAGAAAAGGAGTCTTTTGAAGAAGTCACACAACATTCCCACAAGTACACTTTGAAACATGTGTCTGGCACAGCTTTTCATGTGTGCTTCTGGGACTGTTTGAAAGTTGGAAAAAAGGGGAAAAATAAGCTTAGATGGAGGTGTAAATCTACGCCCATGGTTTTCCATTTTTTTTAGACTAGGGCCTACTATGTTCAAGCAGCAAACCGAACTGCTGCACAGTTGCATTGAGCAAACCTTGTGTCTAGATTGGCTTTCGAAGTTAGAACTGGTCACTTTGCTTCATTTGATTTTCATTTAACCCTACAGCATCACACTTGCAGACTACATTAGCATGGAGTTAGAACTGCTAAAACAGTAGAATGTGGCATCCATATTCTAACCCTAAAATGAAATTAAAACAGAGGGAATAATGTACTTAAACAACGAGGGAATTTGATTAGTCATGTTTACCCATAAAATCCTGTTGTCAGTTAAAGGAATATCACAAACCTGATTTAGGCTGAACAACCTATCTCAACTTACTCCTAGACACATTGACCTACCACTGCAAGGGTTGTAATCATAACCTTCTGCTACAATATAGTGGATATTTTTCTCCCCATGATTTCAAATCTGACAGTAAGCTTGTCATACTAACCAGTAGTATCAAAAGGGGAAGTGGTTGTTTCCTAAACCCAATCCTCTTAAAACTGATGTTACTGGCTAGGAGATAAATCACTGCTCTCTCAACCTTCCCTTGTTATCTTTACTCTTCTCTTTACCTTGTAGTCTTGCATGGTGCACTTCTCACACCCTGCACTCAATTTGCCGCGGACTGCTGCACAGCCTTTTTGTCACATCCATCAAATATATTTGCAAACCAAGGGAGGCAGATAACATGGACTACCTGTCTAATTCACAATACTGACCATTGGGTGTGATCGACCGAAATTGGAAAGTGATTTACAGAAGGAACAATGCAGTCTCGAAAAGTGTAACACAGCCAAGAGTATCATTCAAAGACATTGCTTGTAGACACTGTATTATGCTCGCTCAATTGAATCCCAGTTTAGAAGGAATCTAAACCATCAGAAATTGGATGGATTAAATAGTTAAATATACTTTATTCTATGCACAGAAAGTGCTTAGTTATTTAGTAACATCTTATAAACATTTCACTCTTCCACTTCACATATGAAATAAATACTATCATCTTACATCCCAATCTTCTAACAAGGATTCGACTGCCTCTTGTGTTCCGGGCTGAACGTTCCACATGTCCAGCTTAGCTTTGGCTTCGTCCAGCAGAACCAAAACAGAATGCCTGGCAAGGTGGTAGTCGAGAAGTCCACCAGCATTGGCTGCCATGATGCTGTCAAATCTGCAAAGTTAAAGCACCAAACAGATTTGTCATTTGATGATAACAATAATGCGAAATTGACTGTGAATTACAGGAAAAAAACATTAAATTTACAGAATATTTCCAATTACATTAAGAAAAAACATGACAAAAGGAAAAAAAATGAAGTAAGACCAGAGAAGGTGTAATTTGCCAAAAGTCTACCAAACATTTGTTCATGTGTACCTATATTATGGTAAAAAATTTCAAAATTAAAAATACTAAGCAAACCTTTTTTTCAGTTCATCTAGTTTATCGGTTGGAACCAACACCTCCCCTTTCTCATCTTCATTCACAAAAGACTGTAGGATGTTCAACTGCTGCTCGGAACTCACCAGAAGGTCCTGCAAGAAAAGGCACTAGTCAGTAGAGCTCGATCATCAGCCCTCTTCAGGTTAGAGCATCCTTAAGAAGTCCATTTCCAGTGGTCTAATCATTCCCCATAAAAGATCAAGTTGGAAGAGCTATTGCTGCTGCAACCTCCATGCCTGACTGGAAAGCTAAGAAATAACTGTCTTGTAATCCTGACTTGGAGGAATCCTAGTGTTGGCTGAATTTCTGCTTTAATTCAAAAGGATGATCTCTGACAGGGTGTTCACCTGCATACCTTTCAGCATACTGATACTGTCCTTTCCTCTCATTGGTGGGAGGATGAAATAACCAGGGCTTGAGTTGTAAAAGTCTGCCCAGCATGCACCACGGCACAAACATCAATTTTAACAGCTAAAGTCCTTGTTACAAATTGGCCAGTGCTATGTGCACTATTTATCGCACCTGATAAATAACAATATTTTGCAGTACATTATTTACTGGGTGTGATAATCAACACCTGTTATGAGTTTTCCCCCTTGAATGGGACATAAAATGCGGATTCTGGTGCTCACTGCACCAAAATCTACATGTCCCTGTATTTATCAGGCACTTTTCGCTGTTTAACATCAGCATGTTTGACCTGCTGAAACTTATCCAAAAATATGTTTTTTATTTCACCCAGTATGTATTGGCTGCGATTAAAACAGTAAAACTCATAATTTAGATACGTGCGGTAACACCAGGTCAATGCAATTGACTGCGTTTTCAAATCAATCCAAGTTAGTAAACTATGCCTTGGAAATAAATACAGGCTCAATATATACTTTTTATCAAAAACAGGTTTTCTACCTGATTAGCCTGGCATCGGTTCTTGTATGAATGCATTCGTCTCTCCATTAATCATCCCCACTCATGACTAGTGCAAGCAGGGCCGGCTTTAGAGCTGGTTGCGCCCGGTGCGACAATCATTTTTGATGCCCCATGACCGCCTCCTCGGATTCTGTCACTACCACCGGGCAAAAGTGCCCCTCATCTCTCCAGTCATAAGCTATTGCTAAACACAACGCCCCCCAAGGTAGGCCCCCCCCCTCCACAGGTCAGTGCCCAGTGCGGCCGCACCAGTCGTACTGCCCTAAAGCCGGCTCTGAGTGCAAGGAATTTCAAGTATTTGATTTATCTCCCCATATTAGGAGCCCCCTTCATATGACACGAGCAGTATTTGCTGCAATATTTGCAGCTTGCAATACAGCGCCCTCTCTGCACTTGGAACACCAGGAGTCCACGTGGTGTTTCTTCACATGTTGAAAGCCACGGAGGTATGCACTGTTCTTCATCATCTCTGTACTTCCAGGAACAATGGCGCTCACACAGTTACTGGACAAGCTTGCCAAGGTAAACATTAGTAAAACCTGCACCAGGCATCGCTGCCCTCACATTCCTACAATATTCAGCTTACCTCTAGCCCACAGCATTCTTTCAACCTTTATTTACTAACTTTTCAGAAGCCGGCAGTGTGCAGGAATGTGTCACTATTGTCTGTCAACCATAGGGCAAACAACAAGAGGAAGGCTTTCTTTGGCAGCGTTGTGGAGTGTGTGTGTGTGTGTGTGCAGTGCCAGGTTTCAAAGAGGTGTAGAGTAAGGGAAGCTGTCATAAACCCGACCTTGCGTGCAGCCACAGTGTGTTTGAACTGTGGTGGCTCCATCGAGTGCTTCTGCACAGGAAAAGCTCACTTGATCAACAAACCTTAAGTAACACGGATTTTTCTTGGACGGCCGCCATTGATGTGTGGTGATCCTCTGACTCAGACAGACATTCCGACAGTAAATCCTCCGACTGCCGCAGCCAGGTTTCAGCCTCGTCCAGGGGCGGGGGCAAATCCTGGTCCAGCTTCTGTTTCCATTCAGCAATCTGAAGCAAAGAAGAGAAACTTTTGTCTTTCAGACTTCAACAAGGAGCTGCAGCCATGAATACATGAAGGATGGGAAGACATCTTTACATTTTCAAGCACCTTTGATTTGATATACTGTCTTTAGAGCTCTATAGAACTAGGTATTTGTGCAATTCATGTTAAGCATTGTCCCCTTTTTCACATTAAAAGATTTAAGAAGTTGTTTTACACAAGTCACGCTTTCTGGGGTAGTTAAGAATAGGCAGAGGGCCAATTTCACAAAGTGATCTAGGGGCTTAAAGATATATTTATGGCTGAATACAACTCTCTTTAACGCGAGTCAGGTACCCATTAATGGATGTGCTGTGAGTGAAAGGATCAAAGTGCGGTTTACCTTCAGAGTTTGCAAACAACCACAAAATGGTACATCTGTGGCATTCACACACTCCTCCACGACCCTTTCCCACCCCTGGAAATGGACAGAGCTGTAGTTCAGCCAATGGCTGGGGAACCTCCTCTTCGAGACTGGGAAGGTTATCGGAACACTCCCAAACTATGTAGGGGTGCCGGAGGAGGGGCATCTACACAGGAAAAAAATGTTTTCCCCAGTGGTAAAAAAAAAAAAAAAGAAAAGAAGCAGGGTTGTACTGTGTGTAAATCTCCACATTGGGTAAATTGCAGAGGTCACATGCTATTCACAGAGTAATCTGGAAAGTTGGTACCGCAGGAAAGCTGTGACTGGTACAATTTTGCATGCGTACTACTGGGAATGTTTGTGAATTCCCACATGTCATACTTTTACACTCATGAACAGGACTACAATTATTGTTGAAAACGTACAACCTTGTTTGTGAATTAGAAGCACACCACAGTGTTAAAATCTACGGATTTATAGAGTAAAAACTGAAAAAAGGGTAATGTTGTATCTGGTACATAATTGCCATGCAGAGTATCTCAAGTAACTATAACTCGTGCCTAAAGTAACTATAACTTGCGCCCCTGCCATGCACATTGATATTATCAATGATGTCAAAGAAGATGTCATGAGTGATGTAATATCTAGGGCAATTAGCAGTACATAGCGAGGGTGCGAGTTATAGTTACCTTAGGAAGCGAGTTATAGAGCCAGATGTATCAACATTGCATTTTGCGGTTCTAAAATAGCGAATTTTACCGATTCGCTATTTTAGAATTGCAAATGCAATGATTGTAGGTTTTGCAAAAAAAATAGCGATTCCCACATATTCCTTAATAGCAAATAGCAAATTGCGATCCCCTAACTGCATTCGCATAATAGGTAATCGCAAAAATTGCAATTACCTATTTTGCGAATGACTTTTGGGTTGATACATCCCAAAAGGCTTTTTACCGTTCGCAAACAGACCGATTCTGCGAATCGGCCCTTTTGCGACCAGTAAAACCCTTGATACATCTGGCCCATAGGTACTTGAGATAACTCTAAGTATAACTGGCGAATTTCAGTTTAAAGCTGGACATTGCACCTAATTTTAAGTTACTTTAACCTTTGTTTTGTCAGTGAATTTCTAGGTTTTTTTAACGTGAAGTAACATTTAATTACCATACGTTATTCCAACCGCCACCACGCCCGGCCTCCGGCCTTCATGGAAGGAGGTTGCCTGCAGGGCCTGGCCTGCAGTCAGGCCCTGCGGGCTATGCTACACACGCCACGCAGGGTGTTCAGCTGTGCATGCCAGGGGTTGGCCACAGGGCCTGGCCTGCGTCCAAGTCCTGCAGCCACTCCCCCGCATGCAGCCAGCCCCACACTACGCATGGCCTTCGGCTGTGTTCGGCAGGGGGTTGGCCACATGGCTTTGCCCTGAGGACCACCAGAGCCTTTTTTTTTTTTAAAGAGAAGGGGGGCAACGTGGATCCCCTCCCCGAACCTATTATGGCCCTGGGACTCTATCTCTGTGGGCCACTAATTAAAATTAGGGGGAGAGGGACACTAAGCGTGTCCTCCTCCCCCTTAATGACACTGCCCCTGGGGGTGGGGTCCCCAGAACTGAAATCGACCTCGGGAGGGGGCCACTACCCCTGTCCCCCAAAGTGAAATATTTGTTCTCCGCGGGGCTTTAAAAAAAAAACAAGCGTGAGAGACCTCTGTATTCGCATAACAGATTTTAGGATGATGGTACACGTGGATGTAGGAGTACTCTCCATTACTCGTTTCAGGTTACTAGTTCTCTTAATTTGTTGCAGTGTATAAAAAGAATTATGCAAATACATATTTTGAGTTATATCTGGAGTTTGGCTTTATTTTGTTCCTCTGAAATAGTGACCATATTATGTATAACACTTAGTGATTTGGCCTGAGGAAGTCGTTGGTGAACTTGCCACAGTGACGAAACATGTGTTGGCTACATGACCTGTCAGAATTGATTGAAGATTAAGAAGACTGAAAATAAAAGAACTTCTCTGTACGCCGACTGTTTACACTGACCTCTATAATCTTGGCTGTTTATATTTTGGTGAAAGCATTGTGTGGTCCCTTCTCCTTCCTTTAGAGCACCCCATGATGTCAATTGTGTACTCTTGAGGCACGCGCGGACTTGCGCCCATCTAAAACCTAGCCACCCATTTGAAGTCTTCTTATGCCACCAAAAACGAATTCAGCAAAAATAGGAGGAGTGTAAAGGCAAAATGTCTAGGGGTGACCCTGCAGAGAGGGCCAGGTCCAACAGTACACTTTTAATCTATTTGTTAAGGTGCAATCACAGTCTGGCCAAATGTGTTTCGCAATATGTATCAGTTCTTCCGGCCACTATTGGCCGTCATTAAAACAAAGCACACTAATTAGCACATTAGAAAACAATACATACATATATACCTGATCTAACATAATTAGTTGACTAAACATCTGTGTGCATTTGTCCCATAATTCCCACCGCATGTCGTCACTATCTCTTCTGGTTGGGCTTAAGTTCATCATGTCTTTTTGACAAGTGCAGCATTAGAAGCACACACATGGTTTATTTGTGCCCCTTGTGTTTTTAAGCCTGTGCATAATGTTCTACATTCAAGCAGGCATGCTAGAATGAATACCGGGTGCATCACACTGGTCTGGTAGGTGTGTAGTTGTTGATTTTAAGAAAAGATATCATTTTGTAATGCCACTCACTTTATCCTGTTTTGATTTTGCTAGCTTTAAGACTCTTTGTCCTGTGACACTGCCAAAGACTGTCAAAGTGCGTGTGCTGTTCCCCTTAAACATGTACTGTACCTTGGTTTCACCTAAGTGGTTTATTTAAAACCAACTAGACCACCAGATATTTCTTTCTTTGTGTAGGAGGAGCGGTCCTCTGGCCAAGGGTCACTAATCCGAAGGCATCATATATTTATTTCAGTCTTTTGTCCACCGCTGGGGGCATATGGGTCATTATTTGAGGTTGTTCGGAAACCCCAAGAGACTACCTGCTTTTTTAGTGGACAGGGGAAGCATTCCCCTCATATGTTTTCTCCCCAAGCAAATAATGTTTAGAGGCATTGTATCGATGGTAGAACACACCATTAGGTTACCAGAAAGGGGTGGGTAATGCTAGTAACTCAATAGCAATTCTGATGTGCAGTTTGTTTCCGCTGCTTGTTTCCTAGTACTTGATTTATTACATAGCCCGCTTGTTTTTTGGAATGTAGTAGTTTTGACTGGGAGGACAGCACTACAATACACACAATGCAAGGAAAACATTGTAGAATAGATAGGACACCTTTGACCATGGATAAAGGCGGGAGGAAGGAAATGTGTAACCCGAGCTTAGCCAATCAGAGCTGTACTGTTATTTTTCAAAAAGTGGGAGGTAGTGTTTGGTATCCTTGAAGCCTCCTAGTTAATTTTCAACCTGCTTTCAACTGTGAGAGGTACTTCTTTGCCTCTCTCTCTATCTCTCTCTGGTAACGTGTGTGGAGCAATTGTTTTTCATCATTTTGTATGTTAGGACTTCACTTTGTTGGAATTTTGCCAAAGTAGTGTTTTATATGTTGTGAGCTTGGTTTTTTCCTCTGATGCTTTTGTGGAGTTCGGTAATGTGCTGGTTGGTCATGCATGCCTTTGTTTTTGAGTTCCCGGATCTGTTTGTTTTCTTGCACATTTGTTCTTTTCTTTGGTAGGCTGTAAATGGTGTTTGTAAATTGTTTGTGGAATTTAGTTACAATTTTTTGAAACTTTTTGGTGTGTGTTTTATTTTGAAACATGTTTTTGTTTGTGTTTACCATGGCAATTGCTCACTACCATGCTTTCAGTATTTGAATGTGTAGATATGATTTTACAATTTGATTTACATCTTCTCTTTCATGTTTATTGGTGTCTTATTTGTAACCCTGTTTCTCTTTCAGTGATTTGTGGTGGATAGTTCAAAATGAATTTATATTTTGTTGAGGACACTCGTGTGTGGTGAATGATTGTTGTTGTTTTATAGTGTCTTGTGAATGTTGTTTTCCAAGTAGCTGCACCACCATTCAGTGTTTCTTTGTTACTGCCCTGAAAGTAGTGAGGAGTTCCAATTTCGAGATTGCCTTGTAATAGGTGGCTGTGGGATGATAGAGGGCACGTATTGCACTTTTGATTCTGTCCAGCGTATTTATGCTATTCAAGTAATAGGTGCAGTATTCTGATATTCAAATTACCTTAATAACAGTGATTTGTGTGTATTGATTTGTTAATAGCATTTGCAATTTGAACTTTCCACTCGCCCTAGTGCCAAATCCAACCAGTATGTGTGTGTTCTTGAGTAGTGGATAGGTGTGCAATGTTAGTTAGGTTTTCTAACCTTCACTGCCAGTGAGCATATTGTCCCTAAGGAACACCTACTAAACTCAGACATTTCTGAAAACTATACACCTAGAGGAGTGCAGGGTCATGTGACATGAGTGGATTCCCCTACGCTTTCTTAGACATTGTGCCCTTCAAACGTCAAATTTTTGCTAGAAATAAGCGTCTTCCTCACATTTTTGAGAAAGAACGTTCCAGAAGTTACAAGGGTCTACAAAATTCCTACTGCACAGTGTGCCCACACTTCTCCCAATAAAAATGGTACCCCACTGGTATGGCTAGTCCAAACACAAATTAAAGGAATGGATCAAATCTGGGACCATTCAAAAGAGGACCACCTTCACATGGCTTCTGCTTTAATTTGCTTCTGTAATGGGTGCTAGGTCGAACTTTACAAGTAGGTTACCATTTGTAGCAGCAGAAGTGTGTGAACGCTGGGTGGTAGGAATTTTGTAGACCCCCCACAGCTTCCAGAACTCTCACAGAAAATGAGGAAACATTTTGTTGGCTAAAGTCTGGGGTTTACAAGGCGTTACATGAAAGAAAAGGTAGTGAGATCCTCACAAGTCACACCACCCTGGATTCCTCTGGGCATCTAGTTTTCAGATATATCTGGGTTAAGCAGGATTTCCAGAGTGGTGGTTGAGCCCAGGTCCAAATTCTGCAGCTAGCTACATCGCCAACCTGAGAATTTTTCCTCTCAGACATGTTGAAGTTTCCACATTGTATCTTGGGGCCTTTTGAGCCACAGATGCTAAGCCAAGCCCAGGATACCATTTTTTATTGGGAGGAGGGGGGGGACACTGAGTGGTAGGAATTTTGTAGATCTCCGCAGCTTCTGGAACCTTCTTTCTCAGAAATGTGAGAAAAATATTTTTTAGCAATCTGAATTTTATGATAGCATCTGTAACCCCAAATTCAGAGGTGTACAAGTTACTGCTATTCCTAAACTCAGAATCTTGTGCACATTTCATAAATATTTAAGTTTCCTCATACCCATTTTTCATGTAATAGATTTTACTATATGAATTGGTGCATTGTCTGTACACATTGGAAAATCATCATAAACTGAAATTTCTTTGCTCTGGGGTGTGAGTATTTTTGGACAACCAGAAGGGTTGCGACCAGAAGTGTCTAACAGTTGTAATGGTATGTTACCTTTGTAAATCAGCCATAAGGGCAAACAATTACTGATGAAAACGTTGTCCGCAATTGATATTTTTCCTACTTAGTTTCGTTATTTTTTTATTTAAACAATTAGTTTCTTTGGGAAAACCATGCACAATGTACTCAAATAACCCCTTGCTGAATTTGAAATCTATTCTAGGTTTCAGATATGTAGAGCCTTCCGAAATCATAAATGGGTTTCACAACTGTTTCCCCACAAAATAGGTTGAAATCACAAAATGAAAAAAAAAATGACTACCACTTAGCAACAAGCATTTGCAATGCAATAGGTCTCGCATTATTAAAGTTTGAGCTATTGGCATTGCTAAATAATGCAACACCAATAGCTCAAACTTTAATAATGCGAGACCTATTGCATTGCAAATGCTTGTTTTGTTTTGTTGTTAAGGTGGGGGGCATCAACAATGTGCTGCCTGGTCCTCCCACCTAATAAATAAAAAGACAGTGTGTGTGGGGGCAACTGAGAAGCGGGTGGGGGGAGCATGGCAGGGGAAAAATAGCATACGAGCGAGAGCAACACGAGGGCAGTGGGAGAAGCACAGAAGTGAGAAAGCAACACGGAGAGTGAGGAAGAAAGGGAGTTTGGCAGGGAGGAAAAGGACACACAAGAAAGCTTGCAACATGGGGGGAGACAGCAACACACAACGTAGTGTGGATATTTGGAGGGTAGAAGCATATGAAGGAGAGAGCTGGAAAACACAAGCACTCAAGTAAAACGAAAAAATAGTTTCCTAGAAGTGTGCAATGGGAAGCCAGAAGCCAGCAAATCAGACAAAAGGCAAAGAGGTTATGCTCCAGGGACAAGCAAGACTGACAGGATGGGGCAAGGAAAGCCATCTAATAAGAAACAAGCAATTAGAGTGACAACAAAGCCAATGAACGGTAAGCAATGGGTGGGCTGTAAGCCATTAGAGCGTTCTTGACGAACCCAAAACTCGTCCTTTGCACCCAGACAACTTGTGCTGCCTAGCAGGCCCAATCTAATAAGGAAAGTGCTACTTCCCTGTCTTCTGGTTTCAAAGCGTCACCTAGTGAATAAAGTCACAATAGGTCTCAAAACTCAATCAGAAGCCATGAAACGAAAGGGCATTCTGCAGTCCTTATTACTGCCGATTTAGTCATGAGAACTATTTTATCGATTTCGTCATATGGCTCCTTTAACACTTCCCTCCAAAATGAAAGTATTAGGGGTAATTAACTCACCGTGCAAGGCGGAACTTAAACATACAATGCGGACAGGACTGTTCCCTTCTCCACAATGATTGTGCTGAGGTGTGTACCAGCATCTAGTAATGACCGACTACGACAATCAAAACAAACCTCTACATTGGTGTCTGAGGAAAAATCCGTGACTTTCTACTTGTCTTCAAATTTTACATTAACCGCATATGACTCGCCAATGAAAATAAATGCAGGCTAATAAAGCATTGTTTGGAACAAGTGTATTAATAAACCGAAAGTTGTGTATTAATACAGTGCAAAAAGTCAAATGCCTAGCTAATACCATCGTTCATAACTAACTATAATGAATGCTTACAAAACCAGTGGTGCGCGCGCACCAGAGGAGCGGGGGCTAGGGAGCGCGGCAGCAAAGCGAACGCACGCTGCTGCGCGTGCTGGCCACCAACGGGGAATGGGCGGAGCAAAGGCGGGACATGTGCCCGTCTTTGCCCAGTTGCGTGCTGGCTTTTTTAAAAAAGCACGCGAAAGCCAATGGCAGCCGCGAAAGCAAAACCACACGCACGAGCGTGTGAGCAGCTTTCAGAACCCCATACAAAGGGCTCTCGCTGCGCGAGCAGTGCTGCGCACTGCAACACAGGCGCGAGCCCTAAAAAGAACAAGGAATCACTTTGTGATCGAATCCGGGCCAACACTGCAGAGGAAGCTCCCACAATCCTGGTACAATAAATCATACAGAGACTGAACTTATTTAAGCGATTAAAAGGGAGCTTAGACCTTCAATCCAAACCACCAGATGTTCTTACAGAAAAGTGCTTTCTGTGGCCAAAAAGGACTGGGAGCGGTGAATATGGGAGGCCCTCTTGGATGCTGCGAGATCGGATGATCATTGCTCCTTCTGGAATTTGGTGTCCTCTGGGGATGGGTTTCACCCCATAGAAAACAACATCGTAGCCAGTGACTGGGTGTCGCATTTCTCTAGTTTATATTCCCAGGAGGGAGGTCAGCAGGCCATGTTAAGTAACTCTCTGGGTTCTGGGGAACAACTAATACCATTGTTGTAAAGCAATTAAAGGGAGGAAGACGTGAACCCAAAGGTTGTCCCTTTAGGGTGCAACCAATGCATGCAAGATTTAGAAGCTGTGGAAATCACTGTGCAGAAATTAAGCTTGGCAAAAGGGGAATTGTTCCTAATACAGCCCCTGGATTAGACAAAATCCCCAGTGATCTATTTGTGAGTGAGACAAGTATTTGGAGTGCTTATTTTTCAGTGTTTTTCACAGCTAATATGAAAGGGGCACCTATTCCATCTACATCGTCAGGGGCCGAAATCATCCCTATTTTTAACAAGAGGAAAATACACGTTTTATTTCTCAAGCACATGCTTCCATTTTGGCTATGTAGCTCCTGACACATTGTCCTGGAAATCCCATTGTTTTCCAAGGTCATTCATGATGCCGTAGGTAGGGATTTTTACGGTCCGGTGACACTAACAGATTAGCATATTTGTCCCAGGTTGATTTCCAATTAAAGAAGACGGAGGGCAGGTGACGTGTCTATAAAGTGGAACATTAGGTGCAGTCTCCGCACCCAAACATTCTGAAATATACAGTGCCTCTGGCCCAGCTCTTCATCGGAAAGGCCGCTCCGCCAACTCTACCCCCTCTCCAAACTAATCTATTATGTACCCCAACTGCGCCAAGGTTTCAGCTATCTACCTCAACAAATACGTTTAATTCTTTTTCAAAGCGACATTGATCTCACCCGTGTGCTTAAATCAAACCCGTACATAAGAGTTAGAATATCACATGACCCAGAATGTAAGAATTTAGAATACTCCAAAAAAAAAAACAAGAATAGGCAAATGAGGCAAAACAAAGAGGCAAAAACTCGGGTTCTTTCTTGAGCTGTCATTGAAGTTTTTATTTGAGGTATTTTCAGTGTACAATATACAGAAAACACCACAAGTTACCTAAAACCTATGCTCCATCACTCCTTTACTTGTATAGGTAATCGACATATTTACCGTGGGGCCTTGTTATCTGAGTTGCTTAGTAGCTGAGACCAGGGCGTATTTCCTTTTTAGTAATGGCTGAATATGGAAGTACATCCTTCCTAACCACTACAGGAATTATGTGCCATTTTTTCGCAAATGCGTTTTTGTTTTGAATGGGGGGCTGAAATTGGTATTCAAAATGTAAACATCTTTCTTTATCGAGCCACGTGGCTTCAAGACCCCCTCTAAAAATAGACCATCTTGGCTCTGAGGAAGTAATTTGTCTGGGATCACACTCCCTGCGGCTCATTGTCCACGACTCGAGCACTATAACTGATGCCATTGCCGAGTCATTTACTGTGGTTCAAATCGCTTGTAAGGACCGAAAACGTCGTGCTGAACCTTTCTTAACACCCTATGTTATGAAAATACCCACCTTACTAAAGAAACAGAGGCGATATGAAAATGCGCACGCAGAGTCTAGTTGGATTAACGCGCTGGCTGTGTTGCTGCGCAGTAGAAAACTCCGTCGTCTTTTAGTCAGCACACAACGCCGATTATTACGCCCCCTCCCCCCCTTATAAAAACGTCGTCAGTATATCATATATGCTCCTTGAGTCAAACCCTCCCCTTCCTGCTTCAGGCCGGGGTGGGGCTAGGATTTGAGGCTCCCGTCAGGCTGGAGGAGGAAGAGCCGAGGATGTAAACAGTAGATCCTGAGCTCCTCCTTCCTGTGTTTACCTCAACTTTGAATTTCATCTGCGCAACATGAATTGGAATGCAGACATTGGGAAAGAGAAAAAAAAAAACTCAAATCCGTCAGCGGAGACAAGTGGCACGGAACCAAAATATTTCCTCCTAGCGACACTGAATATTTTAATTTGCATTATCCATCCCCCTTATACCGACTTTACATTTATGTAAATAACATTACTTTTAGAAACGTCAAATATCGGACAAAACAGAAAAAAATAGCTAACAGATATCAACAGGAAAATGCAATCACAACACAGATCACGTTTTAACAGCCCATTAGTACAAGCACGGAATCGAAACCTGTGGTGCGCGCGCACCACAGAGGAGCGGGGGGGGGGAGCCTGTCGTCTGTGCCTGCGCGCTGATGCGCGTCCTAGACACGGACGGGAATGGGCGGAGCAAAGGCGGGACATGAGCCCGCCTTTGCCCAATCGCGTGCCGTTTTTTTTAAAAAAACGCACGCTCCAGCCAATGTGGGCTTCCGAAAACAAAACCACACGCACGAGCGTGTGGGTCGTTTTCAGAAGCCCTTTCTAAAGGTCTCGCGCTGCGCGAGCAGTGCTGCGCACTGCAACGCTAGGCGCGAGACCTAAAAATGAAAAAACAGTGGTAATTCTTTTTTTTTTTCACAACAGTATTTGTCCTGAAAGCTGGAAAAATTGTGATCCTAACATAGAAAACCTTCTGTTGTTGCCATTTTCAGAAACAATATGTATGCTTCCTTGCACAGCACCTTTTCCCATTCCAAAAAGAACCCCACAATTTTGCTACATTTGGCTATTTTTTTGGTTCCCTCCATGGGGATCCACAAACCTTGGGTATCTTTAGAAACCCCAAGATGTGGGAAAAAAGGACACTAACTTGGCCTGGATACCTTTTGTGGAAAAAAAAAGTTATGAAGGCTCAAGCACAAAGTGTCCTGAATATCAAGAAGGAGCTTAGCATTCTAGGGAAAAAAGCTTAGCAGCTAAGTGATTAAATTTTAAAATCCATAGTTACAGTTCACTTTATCCAATTTTAATCTTTTGTCCTCTTGCTCATTGAACTTATCTTTATTCTTTTTAATTGGTTTCGGAATCTGATTGGGTTGCCTTTAATTAACTTAATGTTGTTTGACACTGCTTGACCTAAACATGCATTTCTCCTGTGAACTGTTTGTGGCTTGTGCCATTGCATCGAAGGATTAAGCCCAGCTTAGAACTGTCTTGTAATCTAATGAGAGTGCTTGTATTAAGTTGAAAGGTTTACCCTCTACCAATGTAATAACCCATTTTCTGACATTGATGTACATGGGAGATCATGTATAATTGTGGAAGAGACGACAGAGTTTGGGTTTCTGATAGAATAAACTGAGATTACCTATAAATTTGTGGAAGAACAGGAATATCAGGAACTTGCCTGCTGGTTGTAGGCAGTCATTCAGAGAGATGTTATCTACATGTACAAGGTGCAGGATTGATTGTGGCTGCTATTCATACAGCGAGATTAGGTAGATTTTTGTTGGAGGCAGCTAAACATCAGATTTATATAGTGGTTGAATTATGTAAAGAGACACGTGAGACTGTAGCTATGTCTGGGCACCAGAACAGGTGGGACCACATATATGTCTAAAGTGGAGGAAAGTCTGCCGTTGAGAAGCAAATTATATGCAGAAAACGTTTTTTAACTAACAGCACATTCTTTGTTGAGTGAAAAGATCTAAGTTGCAATTAAGAGCATGCACAAAGGGATCATTAATAAAACATTCTGAAAATGCAACGATTTCTAACCTGCAAGGTCAGACTTTCCATTTTTTGTCTGATCAGGAGATGAGCTGTGGTCAGCTTCTCAGGACTGTCCGTCAATGATGACAACACTGAAATGAAGTCTCTTTTTTGCTCATTAAAGCTTCTCATGAACAGTAAGATTTCCTAGAAGAGCAAAAAATATCATGTTAACATAACCTAGATGCCATAGATCAATAAAACTCAGAGTTCTCAATCCTTGGTGTAACAGGCCTAAAACAGCAGAGACGGCTCACACAGCTGGCACAGAAGTGGAGCCTGTGTCTTTAGAAAGCAAAGTTAGCTTACACATTGTATATATCTTACACATGTTTACTTTAGACATGTTATCCTTCAGGGGAGAAAACTTGCAAACTCTAGCAGTTGATTGCATAGCTCTCTGCTATCCTACACACATTTTCCCAGTTCCTGGCTCAGAAAGCACATTTATAAATCAGGTGAAAGTGAAATTAAAAGTTCAGGCCTCAGACAGCAGAGCTGCCCCTCAGATTATATTGATCCTATTGAATAACTGATTTAATGCAAAGGGACAGATCGAGGGAACGCTCTGGCCTCTGAAATTGGGCCAAGTCAGAAGCTTCATTTTGTCAAAGGCAGGCAAAGTTTTTTGACTTTGACACAAGCTCCTCTATCCGTGACCCTCGCACCAGCCTGTTTCCTAGCCCAATGATGTCCTACTCAAATAGGGTGTGACATCATGTGACTGGAAATACAGATTAGATGTATAGCGGGATAGCGCAGAGTATCGGGTGGGGTCTTGTTCATGGGTAGATTGGTTGGTCTCTGGGATTATGTGCAGGGTAGGGGCTCACATAAAGGGACTTTGCCCATAACATTTTGCAGGTAAAATGTGAGTAGAGGTTGGGCAGGGGAAATGTCATGGGTGCGCTGGCGTGAGGGCTTAGCTAGGGGAACGTTTCTTGCTGTTGTAAAATGCCACTAAAGCTGCTTTTCTTTAAACTTCACAAGCTTCATTAACTTTCCATTTCCCACCTGCCCAGCTCATTGTTTGATAAATACATCTTCTGTGATGGTCAGCATGGAGAGTACACATGGATTATTTTGATCACTTAGATCAGGGCAGCAACTCTGGTTGTGCCATATTGCATTATTAACAAATTAGACCTCTGTAATAGTGCTTATGTTCATCTAAAAAAACATATCTGGTAAGCTAGTAGCCTCTGACAACTTTACTCCTGATATATGGAAGGAGATGCCATTACATTCCCCAATTGTCAATG
This sequence comes from Calotriton arnoldi, assembly GCA_963921515.1. Classification (NCBI taxonomy): domain Eukaryota; kingdom Metazoa; phylum Chordata; class Amphibia; order Caudata; family Salamandridae; genus Calotriton; species Calotriton arnoldi. The sequence continues at coordinate 3,294,924 of CAWUFW010000761.1, forward strand.
AAGACTAATGATGAAAGGAATTACGGAAAGTATGTGAAAAGTCAGACTGCTACAGTAACTTTACTTGGGTATTATCAAGTTCTGCTATGGTTTTTACAAGGATGAGAATACTTCCAAACACTGAAAAAAGACAAGGCTACTCTTCTAGGCTTCTGTAGAGGTTCATTAGGGGTCTGTGTAGCCTTCTAGGTGACACCACTAAAACCATGTTTTATATTTTTAGAATAGATGGGAGCCTGTGATCCCTATATAACAGCCTGTCTTAATTTCTTTATTACAGTCAGCGTATGACACCTCTAGTCACCTGTAATAAAGAAATTATGTAGTTACCTAACTGTAATAAGTTATTACTGTTGAGTTGTAACTCACAGTGCCTGCTGCTAGAGCCAGCAGTGAAAGGCATGTCACTGAGCATAATGTTATGTTAAGTGCTCTTATAACGCGCAACAGCTACTCCAAAGAGTGTCCCGGCGCGGATCCAAGAGGAGTCCCTTAACTACACCCCTAATAACTATGGAAATAGATACGTTTTTAAAAGTTTCTTGAAGGCTAGCGGGTCTTGAGTATTGCGTATTAGAAACGGAAGGGCATTCCAAGCCTGGGCAGCCTTGACAGCCAGAGAGCAGCCACCCAGCCTGTGGCGGAAGAAGCGGGGGACCCTAGCAAGAAGGAGGGCTGAGGAACGCAATTGTCTCAGAGGGACGTAAAAGGTAAACGGTTTCTGTAGATAGGCGGGCCCACGACCGTAAAGGGCTCGGTGGGCAATGACCAGAGATTTAAATTTGACTCGGTCCGCCACGGGAAGCCAGTGGAGAGCGCGAAGATGTTCACGCACACTGCTCCTCTTCGCAATTCCCAGGAGCAGCCTAGCGGCCGCATTCTGAATGACCTGAAGTCTATTCAGAGAGTAACCAGGGATGCCGATGTACAACGCATTAGCGTAATCCAATCGAGAGAGGATCAGGGCATGGATAACCGTCTCTTTGGCCGGCCTGGGAAGGAGAGGCAAAAAGCTCCTGAGTGTTTTGAGAAGGCCAAAACAGCTACCAGAGAGCTTTTTCACCTGAGTAGAAAAGGAGAGGTTATCCTCAAACCACACTCCAAGGTTTTTGCGGATTTCCCATTGGAGGTTGGTAGCGGAAACCCAGGAGGCCAGATCGAGTCTCTAAAGCCAGGGGGGAAATTGCCATAGAGAAGAATCTCTGACTTGTCTTCGTTGCATTTGAGTTTGGCCGCCGCAAGCCACTCAAAAACCGAAGGCAAGCAGTGCTGTACAAAAGAAATAGAATCCTCATCCTTTCCCCACGTGAAAAGAAGCTGGGTGTCATCAGCATAGGCTATCACCTTAGCCCCCAAATCCTCGGCTAAGTAGACCAGAGGAGTAACGTAGATGTTGAAAAGAAGGGGGCTGAGGGAAGACCCCTGTGGGACGCCAGTGGAGACCGGCATCGGGGTAGAGAAGGCCGGTGGCAGCCAAACCTGTTGAGTCCGCCCTTCAAGGAAGGACCTCAACCAGTCCCAGGCAGTGCCAGAGACACCAATCTCAGTGAGTCGGGCGAGCAGCAGAGAGTGCGGGACCGTATCAAATGCTGCTGACAGGTCGAGCATTACCAATGCTGCTCTCCCACCAGCATCTAAGCAGTCGCGGATGGCTTCAGAAACCTCCAATAACGCAGTCTCAGTGCTAGCTACATCTTAAACGAGGGAAACAGGAACTAGATATGTGTTCTTCTTGTCTGCAATAAAACAGCAAGACACCAAGGATATAAGTGGTTTGTGGGATGGATGATGGTGTGACTATTTATTATAAGGAATAAAATACTCTCTGCTGTATACTAGAAGAATATTTATTGTAAGTCACTTCAGAGTTCCATAACCTTATACATGAACTCAGCCTTCTGCCTCTTTCCTCTGTAGGGTCATGGAACTCCTCATTGGCTTGTAATATCCTTATAATACACAGCAGGGGGGCATTTATCCAACATATCAGATCACTGCAATCAGAGGTCATCCTTATATCTCTTTTTACAAGACTCGTTCTTCTATTCCAGGTTTGAGTTTGGAGACACCATCCCTTTCTTTCATACCTGGTGCATTGCTCCCCGGGGAAAGGTTAATCCTGTGAAGATATGCAAGGGGCTTAAGCAATACACAATCTCCCACACCCAGAGTCCTATAAAATGTTGGGCACTTGGAAGACAAACTGAAGGCTCTATGGAAGGTTTACTGTCAGAATGAACCAACTCTGAATTACAGTTATGTAATGTCGCTATGGGCTAGAAAAGACTCTGATGCACCTCTACTAGAGCACTGCAAAAGAGAAAAACATTTCTAAAACTACGACTAAACAGACTATTCAGAAAAATTGAGTAACCTGCAGTGGGTCAGTGACAGTCATTGACACTTTGCTCTTGACTTATATATTGGGCCACAAGGTATGAGCCATTTCTTCAGTTCATGCAGCACAGTGGAATATGGGTCAGTGTGATGAACTGTCATTGTGAGACTATTTCAAATTTCCTGCAGTAATTATTGTGCTCCTACGAAATTTGGACCTTTCACAGGCAAAGTTCAATTAGGCAGCGATAAGTTAGGTTCCTGATTCTATTTATCCAATGAGAAGCCTGTACATATTCATATGGTAATACAAAATGACATAGTCAGCAGGTGGAAGCAATGAAAGCTGGTAAGGGTGAATGGTGAGAAATGCAGCAACACTATGATAATACATTACTTTATTACAATTCATAAATTAAGCTTACAAAACAAGGCTAGTTGGGGGTTAGTGAAGACATCCAGGAAAGGGATGGTCGAAGATAAATTGATCAATTGATATTGAGGTTAACTATAAAGGCACTGCGTGGAATCGGGCTTTATGAGCCTACTTGAAAGCAGGCTGGTAGAATTTGACCTACAGTTCACGGGAGAGAACGCTTCAGTGCAAAGGTCCGCTACAAGTAATTATGTCAGAGCCCCCACCATTACTTCTACTCTATAAGTAGGCATGTGTTCACACTCTCACAACAATCATTGTAGGTTCTTTTAGCACAACTTTGACACAATTATCACTAAAACAGGATTATTTAATCACATTGTAATCAGTTGATCACACTGTTATCTAAATGATGACTGGTTCTCTTTACCTCCACAGGTATCTCAATTAACCCAGCCAATAGATAATAGGAATTTCGGCCGCAAACATTGAAAGTTACCAACTCCCATGTTGCGGTGGTAACTCATTTGCAAAAGGGAAGGGGTACCTCTTGTATCCCTCTTCCTCTTTGTGAATGTTAGGAAAAGGTTTCAATGGGATTAGGCAGTGGTCCAGGGAACAACCTCCAACTCTCAAAGAAACGTTTCACAAAAGAAATCTTTTGTTTTAAAAGCATCCCTCTTTCCTTTAGTAAAATGGGCTGCGTTTTTAATTAAAGGCAATCACAGATATGGTGGTCAGCTGACTCAGGTTGACCACGACCCCTGTTATATCCACCAATAGGAATGAGTCACAATTTGTGACCTTGTTCATGAATATTAATGATGTAGGTTGGTTTGCGGCCCACACTGATTTGGAATTTTAGAAACTGACCTATTGGAATATAGGTCGGTTCGCAAAATTCCCAATTGGTCACAAAAATATTGGCTACAAATTGCAAGCAGTTTTTGCAGCCAGTGTTACTAGTTCATGTGTCCAATTCTCTTTGTATACGCATCTTTGAGTTCATCCCTTTTTGCAAGCAAGAGTTCAAACTTTTGGGTCTGCTAGGTTCAGCCTCATCTAATATAAAACAGGATAGAAACAATCACAACTATATTAATATTGTTCATAACATTTTCCAAAAATGCACCAAGCTTACTTGATATCGCTTGTAATAGCTTTTATGTTCTGTAGCAATGAACAATTCTTTCAATGTAGCCTCTTCTAAAGTCAGCCACTTGATGGTCTTCATCAGGTCGTCCTAAAAATGAAGAACATCATACATTAGTTTTGGGAGTTTTGAAGCACAATTAAGCACATCTTTTTACTCCCAAATCATATGTTGCTTATTCAATATTGTAGTCATCGGAGGCTATCAGAAAAACTGACGGGGAGTTGTACTCGTAGGTGAATCGATCTATGTAGTACCATGGTAAGCGGTGGTCAAACGAGCTGCACAAAATTCTGAACATCTGCCTTCTATAGGAGCACATTCTCAATGACACAGTAAAAACAACAGGCAGCTGAAAAACCATGTTGGTAGCAATACATTTCATATTTTATGCTTCAAAGATTGGAACATCGTTGCTAATGACGTTTCAACAGGATAAAGGTTAGATGTGGAGGTGGCTGTCTGCCCCAAAGCAAGATTCACTGCAAATATTAGAGACCATTTTCTACAGTTAGGCTATTGCAAATGATCATTGTACGTCCCTGCCCACCATTTCACACAGGCATAGGTAGGTGTTCCATGGTGATAGGGGCCATGGTCATTAAAAAAAATATATATACTGCATCTGGCATCTTTCTGATTGTGAAACAATCACAATCTGTAGCCCTGTATTCTATACCCTATTATTATGCCATTTGTCCTTTGCTTCTCTACTTATCCAGATCGGCTACTTAAAGGCCACTCTACGTACCAGACCCCAGAACGCTATACACATAAGAATGGTTCCATGAATCACTTGTTTGCCTTATGCTATGAAGACCAGTTTAGAACAGCTCTGGATTCACTGATTGAATGCAACCTAAACATTACAAGTTAGAGCATGGCAAGTAAATGTTCACCCAGTAATGGACAACTTATTGAATGAAGCCCTAAACATCCTGATAAAAACACAATGTTAACTTTTTTAATAAATATTTAGTGGAAAAGAAATGGGTCCTATGCAAAATTCCATGAGAAAAGCAAATTAGCTTGAAAAATAAAACTTCCGGGAATGTATGGGAAATTTCATCCTAACATAACAGTGACAAAATTCTATTGGCAATTTCACCTAAGTACTGAATTTCATGTTACGGACAAATGCAAGCAAACTATGTGTCTCTGACGTAAAAAAAGAAACATTTCTCTTTCTGTTTTTTAATGCAATTGCCTAATACAATTCACATATGTTTTTCCAACGTGAGTGTTTTTATTGCAAAAGGCGTTTTTGACCGTTTAAGTCTCAGGTCTTGATCAGCCGTAAAAACAGCGACTAACAAAAATTTAAAAAATAGAAGTTATAGCTCTTAATAGTGCCAAAGGCTCATTTTGTGGAAAAACTGTCATTACTTTTTTCTTAGAGTCCATAAAATACATAAATAATTGGCAGATAAGAATAACTGGAACTCTGGTTTCCAAAGCTTACTTTATGAGTTCAGTCTATCACAAACATATCGCAAATTCTTTTACTTTTTTTATCCTAGTCACATTTTATTATTGAAAGGAATAAATGTTAGTAACAACGAAATACCTGCAAGTTTTTTTCGGGTGTAGGTGCATCTTTGGAATATTCCAGGAACTGTGCCACATACGTCATGATTGATTTTTCATCTGGATTTTCCACATCAACATCTGTATAAGGAATCACACCAAGAGAGTCAAAAAGATTATGAGAGACTGTTTGCGTAGGAACATGGCGGTTCTATTGGTGACATCCCTCATTTACATTGTACCTTCAACATTTTCTCAAGGGAGTGTAACATACATCATTGTTAGATAGTCCAAAGGGGATATCTAAAACATTATATCAGACAGCCTTTTCATAGTTTTTGATGTATTCCTTTTGTGAAGACAGAGTCATCTTAAGAATTTTCGGGGCCCTGGGCAAGGAATATTTCGGGTCCCCTGTTCGGAAGAAATTTGAATTTAATTACCTATTTTCTCCTACTTACAGAACATTACTGGACAGGTGCTGTCCAGCAGTGTTCTACTAATAATATTCACAAAAGTAGTAAATCAAACATGCTGTGTAAAGCCCTAACTACGAGTTCTGAGGGCTTCATCATGCCACTTAATACATATATGAAGAACTTGAGCCTAGAAGTGCACCCTGAATTGTGGGACCCTGCAATACAGAGGCTGCAGCCGCATACACTACATCTCTACCTAGGTGAATGGTCAGACACCTTGACCAGGGCTGCTCTGCCTGGATGTGCGTGAGCACAACTTTGCCACGTGTTTGTGGGAGTCTTGAGGGTTGCCTCGTGAAGGACATAATGCCTCTCCAAGAGTCGGAATGTATCACTTCATGATGCCCACAAGATGACGTCGGTGAGACAGACACTCTCTGACGGTGTGCAGTATGGTGAGGAGCAGTGGTGCTGTTGAAACAGCGTGTGCCTACTTTCCCAAATGGGTGGATATTATGACTTTAGGAAGTGAGCATGAAAGCATAAAAACACTCTACAGCAATGGAAAGAATAGACTGCCTTAAAAAAAAAATCACATTTTCATTGTCTTTCTCTCCTTTATAGATTTCACCGTATTGCAGGACTGCAATGCTTGGCATGGTCTTTTGAGAGGGGTGTTTATCTGTCTATCTTAACTTGGTAAAATTATATGGAGGTCTTACAGATGACTGAGGCGGACACCACTGTGTCTTCTATTGCTGTAAAGTCACACACAAACCAAATAATTCCAAGATCAATTATTTTTCATCTCATGTTGAAAACGTAAATAGCTCTTTGGTTTTCTGATGGGTGGGTGTCTGTACACCCTTCCATCATATTCATCAAGCACTTTATAAGCACAGTAACTGCTAGCATTTGCTTGATAAAAGCAAGGCCACTGGCCTGGAAGAAACTACTGATAAGGACAAGGCTTTGTTTGATTGAAGCAATAAGGATGCCTCATGCCCTTTTCTCTCCATGTGGTTAAGTGGATTATCCTTGAAAAGAAAGACACACAATTCCTTCATTAGGAGTTATGTTTTATGGGAAAAAGTTTGGGGCATAGCAACCAACCAGGAACTGACCAATCAGGGACCATGTGAAGACCACATTGACTTCATATGATGAATTAGAATGGAGCTAAAGGGGATAGTCATGAAAGGCAAATTCTCTGGTTTGAACATTTTTAACAGAAATGAAACAGAACAGAAATGTTCATTGTCCTAATTTTTAAAGGCTGGAAATGTGTAAGACCATAAGTAAAACCTGCGTTTATCAATCTAGTTTGTAATCAAAAGTCTAAAGAAATGAATAGCGCAAGACAGAAATTTATGTTAAGGAAAGCAGAAAAGGTTATATACATTTTATAGTTAAGGTAGATCCAGGAAATCAGATTGCAGGGCATGAATCTGCATGACTTTTGGTTGTGGTCGCTGAAATGATCTTTAAAATTATGCCTGAAGCTTAAGCAGATGTATTTTTATCATATGCTTAGCGTTGTAGAAGTTGTATTAATAGCTTCAGGGCTTCAGGGACATTGTTCCAGATTTCGACTTCTGTCACTTTTGATGATCTTCCTCTCAAGTAGAACATTTGCCACTTCAGAATGGACAATTTTCAGTCAGAGCAGGAGCTTCGGGTGTGCCCTTTCCTATTTTTTATTACACAGCTTGTTTGAGATATCTGAGTGAAAGGTGTTCCCCAGCTTTTTTTAAGTACCAATCGCAGAAAGTATTCATGCAAATAAAGAGCCCTACCTATCACAAAAAACAAACAGGGATTTTGTACAAATTGTGATAAACAGATAATGAGATGTGAGTCATACTTTGTGTCGAAATTAGTTGTTTGTCTTGCTCACTTTGTTTTATTATCATAGCATGCTAGAGTTGGGCAGAGCCGACGTGTCTGTTATTTTACTTGCCACATTTTGTTTATGGTTAATTGTTCCCTGGTTTATTGGGACTTTTAAAAATTATTTCTTCTTTATCTGCTTGGTTTATGTCTTTTGTACCTTACCTTTTGTCTTGCTTGCAATGTTCAGCTTGTCATTTTGCTGCAGGTAGAGTAAGTGGTCTCTGTTAAATATTCCATGCAACATCCCCTAACAGCACCTGAGGCATTTTCTCATCACCATCACCATGTTGTTTTCTTATTTTTTCCAACACTACGCCTCTAGCTCTGTCATATGAAATGTTATACCCATCTCTCTTCTCTTTTTTACTTAGATGTTCATGAAAATTCAATTTTTTGTGCACTTACCCATCATATATGTGGAAGACAATTTGGCAAGGATTATTCAAACTGATCATATTTAGGCCATAATTTAAGACTACATGAGAACAAAAAATTCCAAACTTATGTTCACACAAAAGCTATATTTTTTAAAAATGAATCCCTGCAAAACTTAAATTATATTTTGGATACAACACGCATTTCTGCAACAGTAAATGTTTACACAAATATCTGCCTTACCCTCAGGTTCAAGAAGTCTAGGTATTTTCAGTTCAGACTCTGCAATCCTGAAGGCTTCCTGGAGATTCTCTTGGTTAGATCTCGATTTTACTCTCTCCATATCTATTAAATCTGGTCTGAGTGCATTGATCATTGCCAAGAAGGCACGCCCATTCTTCCAGCTTGATGTAAAATCTGACACACTGAGAGAACTGTCCCTGCACAATGATATTCAAAGGAGATACTACAATCAACTAGGCTTTCCTACTTTCAATTATTTTCAAAATAATGTTCATGTAAATATTCAAATCTAACAACACCACATGAGTCTTCAAGGCACTATGCATCATGGCAGATTAGAGGAAACTTAGACAACCAGCATACATACAACAGTGTGCATTAGAATTTACCTTTGATACCAATTAACTTTATGGTTATGATCTAAAACATAAAAACACAGAAAGGCACCAAGGGCCAGATTTATCAAGTTTTTGCATCGCCCCTGTGCCACAGAAGCGGGCGCAAGAGCGACGCAAAACCTAAGTGAGATTTATCAAGGCACACAAAGCCACCTTGCATGGCCATGCATGGCTTCATAAATCAAGAGTAACTCAAGGCAGCGCAAATTACTGCCTTGCATTACTCTGTGGCAGGGAGGCATCCATGGGTGGAGCGTGGGTGTTCCCACGAATCCTCCCATGGATTTTAGCGCAATCCCAGATTTACCATTAGTGGTAGACCTGGGAATGCATAAAAATGCTACGACTCCCTAGGTAAGGAGTAACAAGGAGAAATACCTTTATTTCTATTCGTTTTTTCATCTTTCTACATGTGCTGCATTCTGCGGCACATGTAGCAGGACATGTAGAAAGAGGAAAATGCCTCTCAGGATTGTGTTCGTGCAGGGAGGTATCCCTTCCAGCAAAAAACAATAATGCCTACTGGGCAGGCACCCTTGCACCATGATGCAAGGGGGCCTGCGTTGGAGCTAGGCAGCTAAAAGTGTGTCAGCGAAAGCAAAAGACAGGAATGCACGGTATAATGGTAAATATGACACATTCCTGGTCTTTCCCTTTCACGCACCGAAGCACAGCACAGCAAGGTGGCTTCCTGCATTGCGTGAAAGAATGATAAATCTGGCCCCCAGTGTGGTTAGCTGCGTAACCTGATCTCCCCAATGCACTGCTGATGACATAAATCACATCACACATAAAATCAATGATGTCTCATTATATATGACATGATCTGCACATACCAAGTTGATGTACCAGTGTTACTAAACATCATAGCCCCAGTTGTGTACAGACATCGAAGGCTACTGTGCCACTGATATACGAATAAGCTGCTATCCTCAAGCATACAATATAAGGATACTGTAAGTCACTGAGAAGTTCCATGACCATATAGAAGAACAAGGCTGAAGCAGAGTAAATTTGTAAGGTCATGAAACCCTGAGGTGATTTGCAATATCCTTTTAACGTATGACAGAGGATTTGTGATGGATGGATGGATAGATGGATGGATGGATGGATGGATGGAATGATGGATAGATGGAAGGATGGAACAGTGAAGAATGGATAAGTGAAAGGGTAAAAGATGGATGGATTGAAGAATGAATGCAAGGATGGGTGGATGGATAAGTCAAAGGATCAAAGGATGGGTGGAAGGCACAAATTGTAGATGCTATAAAAGGAGGATGGGTAGATGGATGGAAGCATGAAAGTATGGAAAGATCAACGGATCAATGGATCGAATGGTAAAAGGATGAACTGGTGAGCTGATGATGAATGAGCGAGAAGGTGGATCAATAGAAGAAAAAATAAATGTGTGGAAGGGTGAATGGATGGACTGAAAATGGATGGATGATGCATAGATGAGTGAAATGATTAATGGATAGCTGGATGGGTGAATTAGTGCATATAGAAGGGTGGAAGTTTGAATGGGTCCAAGAGTAGATGCAAAGATGAATGGAAGGGTGATTGGAACTTTTTGGGGAGAGTTGGAATCACCCGCTTTGATCACTTAGTGCCATTAGATGTATGATTCAAAGTAGGGAAAATAATAATGTTCTGGCTACACACTTGTTTAAGGGCCTTACATGTGGGCTTACTTTTGAATGCTCTGAAACCCCTTAATCTCTATTGTTACACCACCATCTGGCTCTGTTCATCCACTCCTTCAGATTCTACTGAACACATGCATTGACGACACCACACTCATTAGCCAGGATGTTTATTCTGCCACTATCAAGGAGTGCTTACATGAGTGTCTTAAGGCAGTTGGCAATTCAATGCAGGGATATCACAGAATTTGTGGGGCCCACAGTTAAAAAGAATTGGTGGAACCCTCTCAACACATTTTCAGCTGGGTGTAAAATGGGTTTCTTAATTTTAAGCTATTATTTAATTCTTCAGCTTTTTCCTTTTTTAATCATACGCACATGACCCTTTCCCTTTTCCCTGCATCTTCATCTTTCATCTGAGCTCCTGCCTCTTTTCTGTACTTCTCACAAGCAGCTCTTTCTCCTGTATTCCTCTCACTTCCCTAAAGGTCTTTTCTCTCCTTTGGACTTTCCCTCTCCCAGCTTTGCCTCTTTCCTCTCTACTGCAACTCTTACATAAGCACTGGCTACCACTGATGTACTTGTACCCTGGTACTCCCGAATTACTCTATGCCATCCAGGCAAGATTATGACAGTGGTTCTCATCAGACCTACAGCTATAACATCATCAGCCGGGAGAAGTGTTAAAAAGAAAACAAGAAAAAATAGAAAAAGAGCCTTCTACTTTTATGGACTCAGGATCCGGAACAACATTGCTGTAATTGCCAAGACTTCCTCAGCGTTGCTCCAATGGAGGTAAGAGCTGCAAATGCATATCTTTAAAGAACAATGCAGTAACAGTACACTTCTGCTCCCAGAACTTAGCTACGTCTCTAATCAATCAACAACTGCATATTTGCCATTGACCCTATACAGCACTCCGCTGCCTTTAGGATAGGTTCACGCCACACAAGTACTGCAGGCATACAGTATTCTCAGTCAGCAAAAGAAGGCGCTCCCTACAGCTTCAGTGCTCAGATTTAGAGCACACCGCATGGTCTTCAAACTCACTTGATGCCTGGCTGCCTCAACACTTTTCAGTCAGGGAACATCACACAATAAACAGAACACATTAAGTCACCAGGCCAATTACTGTTTCTTCTTTACAAGCCTGGTAACTATGACAACACCAAACCCACCAGCGAAGGTTGGTTACATAGAAACAGATGACAGAATAAAGGCTTTATTCATCTCTGCAACAGTCAGGGCAACTGCAACAAGTTTATTCCTGATACAGTATGAGTAATTCTCTTAAACAAAACCCTAAGTGTAATATTTATCACTACCTAAGGAAGGTGCGGCACAGCTATGCATGAACATGATAGCCAAAGAAGGAGAACACGCCCTTTCTCTGAGTAACAGGACCAGAACAGCAGAAATCCCCATGGATTATACTCAATGCACTCACAGGATAGCTGCGGGCATGATATCAGACTTCGGTTAAGGAACTGTGTTTAGAGCAGGGGTTGCCAACGTTTTCTGTAATAAGAGCTACTTTTCTTCAATGAAAATCATCCCGAGCTTCTGTTACTAGTGATGTCATAGTGACCATCCTATCCAAGATTGTCAGCAGTAATCACATCAGTGTGTTAGGCTGGGTTGCCAGTAGTAAAGTAAAAAAGCATTATCAATTTGGAATGCCTCTACATGGGTAATACATATCGACCAAAACTACAATCCCACTGGCATCAAGGTAATATATGAGCAATAAATCTCTCCAACGTAAATAATAGCTTTTAATACATTTAAAAAATTCAACCATGTTTCTCCCAACATCAGCATATGATTTTTAATTTTGCTCCATATATAATAATTCAACAATTCAACCAAGCAAAAGCTTTTATATTATCTGGTTGAGCTGTACACAAAAGATCTACTCACAGGTAGCTAGAGAGCTACTAGTAGGTCAAGAGCTACTCGGAGATGCTTGGTTTAGAGGAACAGCTTTCAGAGATTATGCTGATGGATGCCATCATTTATCTCATAGAATTAATACAAATTATTTCAGCTTTAGTCATGGCATTAAAAAAACAAATATTACAAAATGCCTATAATGTACACATAACCTTTTAGTTTAAATTCAACATAACTCCTGGAAGAAGGAGTGAATGCGTTTGAAGAAGACATTTTCCCTACAAAGCCATGCAAGGACATTGCTAAATCTCCTCGATTTGACATAAAATGCTTTGGTCCAGATTTACCAAGACTTTGGTCAAGTTTGCATTACTTTTTTAATGCAAACCTGATGCAAAGTCTACTGTGGAATTTACAATCTAATGCAATTTGTGTCGGATTGTAGCCCTCAGTAACATAACACAGCGCACTACTTTGCGTTACTTTGCGTCAAGGGTGCATTCCATGGGTGGTGCATGGGTTTTTTAATCAAATCCCTATCTACAAAGAATTATAGACAGGCATGTGTACCAAAATCCTGTGCCTCCTTGAGACAGGTGTAACCAGGTGAAATGTTTTCATTTCTTCTTGTTTTTCTCTTTTTGCATGTGTTCTGAAATTTACAGCACACATACAAAGACGTAAATGCCTTAAAGTATAGTTTTGAACGGGAAGATACTTGCCACAATGCAGAGACCCTTGCGTTATGGCCCAATGGTGTCTGCATTGGCACATGGCAGCCAAGCGTGAGCCAGAGCAGGTTGACAGCAGAAGAGCGCCACATCTTAGTAGATAGGGTGTTGTTCTCCTCTCTCCTGTTAATGTAAGGGTGGGGGTCCTGCTACTTTATAACTATGCTCATTGGAGAACAGTCACTGATGTAATGGCTTGATGAAAAAAGCTTACTAGAGGGGAAGCAACCATGTTCTATGACAAGAAAGTATATTGAGGACATATTAAACTCAAATGTATGGCGAGCACACACTCTAAAAGCACAGATGAGGGAAGCTGTTGCCTTTAATGACTAGGACGTCCACTGGAGAGTCAGTGGCTTCACTTTGTGTTAAGGATGAAAACAAGAGTGACGTTTACCCCTCTGCATGGTGAAGAATTTCCTTGTCACTTTATATAGGGGCACACAATGCACACACTTCTTCATGTAGCATTGAAGAACACACCAGAGAAGCAGTGTCCTTACTACATAATAAAGAAACCCACTGGAGCTGCTGCAGTGACCTCAGTGCCTGGTTAGGGAAGCACACTGGGGGGGCAGTGATCCCACTGTATGTGAATGAATCACTTGCAGCAAAAGCAATGTCATTGCATGCATGGATAGTTTGCTAAACAGTCTCTCTTTGGAATCGCATAGCACCTCCAAGAGAGCATGAATTACATATAGATCATTTCACCTCCCCACTTCAAAGTACATTGCACATAAATGCAAAGTCTCTGGTGGCATCAGGAGCTTGGGAAGCAAAATCCTTCTTACATCTAGAAGCATCATGTTTTAAAAAGAAATTCACTCTCAAACAATCATTCTCTAGAAATTCCCTTAGATCTGATATGCGTGCTGCTCAGCTAGATGATGCATTTTTCATTCTTTCCTGCTTTAAAAAGATGCCTCAAAAATATTTTCTTTCACAGGCATGGTTATTGCCCACGTATCCTTGTCAAACTGATTAGCTGCCATAGCATAATATAGCCCATTTTGACAATACTGCATTAACCACTAATTTCTGGTCAGGTGCTCTTATCTTCCTTGCTGAAGCGTCTAGTTTGTGCTATTCAAAAATAATAAAAATATGCACGGCCCCCTGCCGCAGCTCCCACGAGGATGCACTCTTCAGGTAGCAACCACTGGCCTTAAGTACCTAGGGATATTCATAACGCATGATCACGCACACTTCACTGAACAAAACTTGACACAGCCCTTGATGAGATTCAAAAGAGACGTCGCACACTGGCGCTCGCTGCCGTTGACATTACTGGGGCGAGTTGCCCTTTTCAAAATGGTGGCACTCCCTAGGTTTCTCTACGCACTACAAAACACACCATTCCCTGTCCCCTTGGAATACTTCGCAGCGATAAATGCGGGAATAACGACGCTGCTCTTGGACGGGAAAACTCCCCGTATAGCTATGCATAAACTTACTAGAAGCTGGTATGACGGTGGCATTGCCCTCCCCGACGTTAAAACTTACTATTGGGCTTCCCAGCTGGTGACAATTAACTACTGGCTCCATACCCCCCAAGAGGACCCAGCGTACCGAATGGATAGACACCTATTGGCCCCTTCTGGGATCATGGGGGCGCTTTACAATCAAAAGAGAAGGCATAACCTCACGGGCCCAACAGCACACACGATACACATATGGTTTGTGGCACAAAGAGCCCTAGGTTGGGATGGAGTAGTCACACAAGCCATGCCTTTATGGGACACGAAGAGACTAGGTATGTTGCGCAATACCAAAGGCTTTAACAACTGGGACTTGATAGGGATATCGACAGTGGGGGATCTGTGGAAGAAGGGACAGGTAGTCACGTTTGCCCATTTACAGACCACCTATGGATTAGCACAGGCAGAGCTATTTCGCTACACTCAGGTCCGTCACGCGCTTCAATCCCTGCTGTCACCGGGAACACGGCCTGAAGAAGCCTCCCCATTAGAAGACAGGCTTTTGACGACCCATCTACACAAAAAGGCAATCTCACAAACTTATCGGAAAATAGTAAATAACCGCCCAGACCCCACGGCAGCGTTGAAGGCCAAATGGGAACTAGAATTGGGAGACATAGACGAGGCTGACTGGCGGGAGGCACTGGCATCCCCTAGAGAGGCTGCCATACCATCGAGACTTAGACTAGTGCAATTAAAAGTCCTACATCGCACGTACTATACCAGGACACTATTACACAGAATACACCAAGCAGATACGCCGCTTTGTCTTAGGAACTGTGGGGAAACAGGTACATTTTACCATACTATATGGCTCTGTCCAGAGATAACGCTCTATTGGAGGGCGGTGATGCGTACACTCTCCCAGGTCACGAATGTCACAGTTCTACCAGACCCGAGATGCTGTCTCCTCAACATCTGGGACCCTACGGATTTGGGCACTATTGCTCAGGACTGGGTCACCCTAGGAATGACAGTGGCAAAACGAAACATCGCACAACGTTGGGGGTCCAGCCTCAGTCCTACCCTTAGTCAATGGTGCAGGGACATGGATCTGGCAATGATGGCAGAAAAGTCAGTTTATATTCATAGAGGGTGCCCCAAAAAATGGACAAAGATTTGGGGTGGATGGAACGCTTATCGGGGTGATATTTGTGAGCCCCCCCCATTGGATGAATCCAAGTCCGATAGTAGTGACTAAACACATTGTAGCATATGATATATCTTAGACGTGCCTGGGCGGATCGCTTGAGGTTGCTAGCATGGGCTGATGAGTGTCTGATTGCCATACGATGGGACCAATTTATGTACAATACCGTGTTTCTATCTGTGCACCAAGTAAAATATACTGTCATTGTAACATTAAACGAACTGTTAATAAAAAGAATTTAAAAAAATATATATATATAATAAAATAAATGACAGAACTACACAGCGAAGTGCACACTTCCCTTTGTCCTATGTTATGGAGAAACCCAACGGAGAAGGAAAACCTCCCTGCATAGTAAAGAAGCGCATGCTGGAGAAGCAGTGGGCCCACTGCACCTTAATGATGCACACTAGAGCAGCATCAGTGACTTCACTTCATATTAAGGAATACATTGGTAGCATGGCAATGTATCAGACTACATGGACAATCACATTGTCACTACTGCATTTTTTTTTTTCTTCACATAATTTTATTGGTTTTTATAATTATTATCGGTACATATACACTTGTCAGTTTCGCTTGTACAGTCAATATGTGTGTCGCTACTGCATAATATGCTAAACGGAGAGGTGGTAATAATGCTGGAAGTATGATTCAGTACCAAATGGCAGACATACAAATAGCTACTGACTAGCCTGAGGCAACACTTTTATCAGGCGCTTCAAGAAATTTCCCTTAACGGTTCTGGGAAACAGAAGAGCAAGACACCAAAGAAATCACATGAAATGTTGAGGGCCATATTTATCATTCCTGCTCTCTCTTTGCGCTGGCACACTTTTGGCTGCCTAGCACCAAGGCAGGCACCCCTGAACCCTGGTGCAAGTTTGCCTGTCTGCGTTTCAGGGAAGATTGTTTTTGTGCAAGAAGGGACACCTTCCAGCACAAAAACAATCCTTTGAGACTTTTTCCTCTGTAGAAAGAGGAAATAAACTAGGAGAATTAAACATATTTCTCCTCATTATGCCTCCCCTGGGAAGGTGCAGCATTTTGATGCATTCCCAGGTCTACCACTCATGGTAAATCTGGGAGTGCGGCAGAATTCATGGGTGGATAGGTGGGAACACCCAAGCTCCACCCACGGAAAGCCTCCCTGATGCAGAGTAATGTTAAGGTAACGACTTGTGCCGTCTGGCGTTACTCCAGATTTACTAAGTACCTTCAGGACCATACAAGGTGGTCTTGCGTGGCTTGATAAATCTCATTTAGGTTTTGCATTGCCCTTGCATTACCTTGTGTGGCACAAGGGTGAAGCAAAACTGTGATAAATATGCCCCTTATTTTTGTGAAAGTTTCAGCATTTTGTAGTGTTTCATGAACCACCATGAAACAATGACTCATTCTCAAAGCTTCCCTGAACTGGCAAAACCACAAAATTCCACAGAATTTCATGAGGTGGAGTAGTTTCACAAAATCCCTGGTGTGCAAAATTCCATTGCAGGCAGATTTCACACATTTCACCACAATATTTTGCTCAACCCCACTATTGACAATATTTGAGTGGGAAAAGAGTTGCCTGTCCTAAAGGATTTTGAAACATCTGTTTCTGGGGAGGGGTTTAAATAATCACGTTTTTTAAAATAGAAAAGTTAAAAAAAATAACCCCATATTTCTACCTGGAAAATGTTACAATTACTGTCGGACCAGTTAAACAATTTGCCAACTGCATGAACGAGAAAGGAGGCTAGGGTAGCATAAAGGGTGTACACGAGAGAGGCTTCCAAATTCTCTACTCATTTTGTTGTGTAAAGCCAAGCTTCAAGCACGGCATCCCAGTCCATATGTCTACAGCAGCTCACTGTTCTTTTTACTTCATTCAATTGATGTTTGTTTTTGATGTAGAGAGAGAAGGTCTCTCCAAAAAGGAACAGACTTCTCTTGTAATAGAAGACAAAAATGCTTATGAGAGCAACAGCATCCCTTACATGAGATGCTGCATATCTTTGGGACCAACAGTAATTTTTCTGATATACTTTACCCATTTCTGACACATGCCCACCCACTAACAAACGAATTTTGTTCTGTGACCTCTGCTCCTTCTCCAGCAGCAAGATTATTACATATTCCAGGTTTATAGGGACATTTTGTTAAATATTAACTGCTTTGCCAGTAAATGTTATTCTAAGAGCAAACATTTACTTTATTGATCCAGCAGAGCGGCAGAAACTGACCGACCAGTGGGGGAGCATATTGTACTGCTAGTTTCTGGATAACACATATTGAATGAGACAAATTAAAGCACATGAAGATAATTGAATTTTTACAGAATCAAGCTATTTTTTGTGGAGCAAAAATTGACTTAGAATGAGGGGTCTGAAGTTCCAGGGTAACCTTCTAAAGACACCAGACCATAAGCTATTCCAGTATGACTTGGACTGTTCTTCAAATCCTCAATCATTTGTGCGTGTGCCCCAAGCTCCTCACATATGTGACAGACAACCGACGCTGTGGACCCTGGGAACCTGAGTCACAAATATCATCCCCAGTACTAAATGAGCTGCTTGATTTGTGTATCACTACTGGTGTGAGGCTAGAGGCGACTAAGGGCCCGATTCCGATGTCGGACCCACCAGAGACCGTCCGAAATCGGTCAGGAACTGGAACCGAACGACCTCCTGCCGTCGGTTCCAGCCCTGGAAGTAGGATGCGACCGAACCCTGTTCAGTCGCATGCCTATTCTTTTCAATGGGAGCATGCATTCCGAACGGAATGCATGCTCTCATTGAAAAGAGCAGAGGTGCAGTTCATCCCTGCACCCGGTGGCAGACACCTCAAGGTGCCTGCCACCGGGTGCAGGGATCAACAGGGGGGCGCCATAGGTGCCCCCTAGGCCACCATTCGGCAGCCCTGCACCCATGGGGGGCCTGCTTGGGGCCCCCAAACCTGTTTCCCAATGATTTTCTGTGCCGGAAAGGCCGGCACAAAAAGGTAGTGGGAAACTGCCATCGTAATCCCTCAGCCGGAAAGAGCTGGCCTGGGATTACTGCAGGGTTTCCGGATGGCGGACGGGCTCTCCGAGCCCGTCGGAAGCCATTCAGTAAACCAAATCAGATTCCCTTCTGACCGAGCCCATCGGAATGGCTCGGTCGGAAGGGAATCCGAACAGCAGAGTACGATGCGGGCAGGAGGGCTCTGACCAATGGTCGGAGCCCTTCCTGCCCGCATCAGAATCAGGCCCTAAGATGCCAACAGTGCCTCCAAGATGCACTATAATCATTAACCCTGTCTTTGGAGGCCAGCCTCTCGTGTTGGTTTAATGATTTCAGTGCGCTACCCAAAACTGTTCCTAAGTTCCCTGCAAGTTCATATAGAACAATGTCAAAGTGTCAAACACAGACTGTTCGCTGTATCCTTGATTCAGTTGGGAATCTGTCATATCTGTGACATGTGCAGTACTGCCATTTGCTAGAAGGAAAGGGACCACCAGGACAGGGCTGCCAACCACAAAACCCTGGCTGCAGCAACACCTCACAGTGAACTAGCCCTCAAAACTGAGAGGTGTCGCAATCAATCAACTGCCTCAGAGTTCCCACCATGCGGCTAGCACAGAACGGGATAGAACAGAGACTTTGTATGCTTCTCTGCCTTACTCTGCTGTATTGCATCTGACCCAGAGAATTTCTTCACATTACAAAATAGATGTATACAATTAAAAAGTGCAAAAGTATATGCAAAGTAACACATATATTTGAATATAATTTGTAGTAGGTAACCATTCTTAGACAATATAAGCATATATAAGAAATAATAATGTGCTGATTTAAGTTAGCTTAACTGTCAATGCCATATTAGTCTCAAATAATGTATTAGCAGTGAAAGGCCTGTTTTTCACATTGAGCTATTGTTTTGCACAAGATGCTTTTTTTCTATTTTGTTGCAGATGCTGTAACTTTCCAGAAACCTCCTTTTAGTTTGTGAATCGTCATTTGTTTTGTATTAGACAACTGATAGTGAGGTTCTCATTAGGAGGAGAGTAAACAACAGGAAGGATGATTCATGGGAAGAACTGTCTGAACAGCAAAATGTGGATGAAGTATCTTTTTAAGGACTTGTGTCTGTAGCTTATTATGCAGACATGAACATTTTGAGAGTTTACCTATTCGCAAGAGTTTACTGAAATTGGATATTATGTTATATTATCTATTGGGTGTTATGAATGAAGGAAAAAGACGTTACCATTTAGAATGTTGTGTGTTATTAGTGCATGTTCCTAGAGCAGGAGAGGCTTTTCTTTTGAGCTTTTCTCTTAGAAGGCTTCTCTCACTCGAATTTGCGGGAGATACATCTCCAAGTTTCACTCTTCATAGGAGGTTGCTTAGACTATTCTTGTTTTATTAGATGTCTGCTGATTCACAGCTGGGAATACTTTCTGCCTAGATCTTTTCTTCTACTTAATGGGCAAAGACTTTGCTTATGCCTTTATTCTCTCATCAGAACTCTTTATTGGGTTTCCAAACAGACACCCTATTATATTCCATTCTAATTTCATTTTAGATTAGGAAATTCCTTCATGACACTTGCTTGTTCTATTAATACAATATTATCTAGCATACTTATAAATGTTGTATACTTTCTTATATTGAAATATTGATTATTGAATTATATTCACTTTTGATGCTGATGATTAAGAGACAAAGGACCCAATTACGAGTTCTGAACCCTTAGTTGGCGGTCCGTGGACTTCCAGACTGGAGGTACAGCCGCCGTATTACAAGTACGGCGGTTGGACCACCACTGGACCCCTGCTACCCCCGGGATCCTTGATCCCATGGTGGTGGGGCAGTGGTTTGCGGCAGCAATATACTAGTGGTGCCGCTGCGGCACCGCCGAGCATATTACAAGTTGCCTCACTGCGACCCTCTCCACAGCGGTGAGCCCCGCCATTGGAAGGATGACGATGAGGCAACTCTGGTGACCCATACAGGGCCCATTGATGACTCTGTGCATGGGGGTGCATGCAGAGGGCACATGGTGGTCCTCCCTGTATTTTTGCATCTTCTGGTCCTGAACAGAAATAAATGCACAACATTGTTTGTTTCTGTCCGTGCAGGAATGGGATGCAGTGCTCCTACAGCAGTGCCTTTCTAAAGCTCTCCTATGAGCTTTAGAAAGGCACTGCCGTGGGACCGCCGCTGCATGACTGCCCGCCAGGATTATACTCGTAATCTGGCGGGTGGTCAGACTACGGGTCTGGCGGTCTCGCGGCAGGACCTAATTCTTATTGAATAAGTAAGGAAAACTTAGCAATGTATAAATAAACCCCTTTAATTCACACAGAATGTTTTTGTTGACTGTACTAAAAGTCTTTAGTGCTTTTTACTGCTTATATTGTTTGATGTAGATGATCACTCCTTTACACTTCTCCTTGTCAACATGCAAAGGTCCATATGACCAGTGGCAGGGGTCATTGAATGATTACACTAGAAGATTAAGGTATAGAAAACCCCGCTCCGTCACCTCCCCATCAGCCATTAGTGGTTGAAATGTGCAGTGTTTGATACACATTATAAGATCCATGTGGACTAGGGCCTGTCTTTATGTGCAATGCCATCTGAGCAGTTGCAACACCGGCATGGCTTTGGGCAGGCTCAAAACATTGCAAACAGTTAAGAAACAACACAGTGTAGGAATCTCACTCCCACTCCTGCCATCAAGGTTCCTTTTTGTCTCAACCTGGGGGCTTAAAGTTAATTTTTGTTAACTCTCCTTGCATTGGGAAATTAACCCACTTCATTTCCATCAGGGTCTTATCAGGTATTTTCTTTCTCTTGTGGCCCATTTTCTCTCTCACATTTTCTGAACTCCTAATAATCGTTCTTCCTTTCTCAACAAACCTTCTCCAGGAGTCCTCCCTTTGGATGTTTTCATGTCATGAGTATTCCCTTTTTCCCGATTTAGAGGGCTCCATCACCATATGAATTTGGTTATCTTGCTATTTCTGCAGCATAATCTACGATTTCTTTACAACTAATTTCCACTTTTCCAAAGACTGGATTATTTTAATGTTCACCATCACGGTACTGTTCGAGTAAGCAATCCGTTTATCAAGATCACAAACTGAACTGTATGTTGGCAACAACCCTCTTGATTTCCTCAGGAGCTAGTGGAATCCCATAGATGGTTAATTGGCATAACGTGGAGGATTTGCTTAAGGAGGTGAGTGGCCTAAGAAGCATAATTAAGGAACCTTTATAAGAAATATATCCTACGTAAAGAAGGAAGTGGCCTAATTCATGTAAACATGTGCTTGAAAAATGTATAATTGGAACCGACCTGCAGAGAGAATAACTGCAATCATCAACAATAAGATATTTTTAAAGCTTATAACCACGTGTCAATCAATCATTTTCTACAGCTGTATTCTGAGATGATCCATCCTTCTGTGTCTGTTCATAACATCTAGATTTTAAAATTGTGAAAAATCAACATGTTGGAAGACAATTAGAGCATTCTGCTGAACTGTACTTAAGAGTTTAAATACTCGTAGGCAGGAAGATATTTTCGAAAAGAAAAATATTTCAAATTAGCACCAAAAGGGGAAGATTTGTTTGATACTTCAAAAGGGGTATTGTTTAGAATTTGCATCCATATATATACTTTTTAAATTTATTAAACGTATTTATGAAGCAGAAACCTAATCCAATATTGCAGTGGAACACTAAATAGAACAACAGGATACATACCCAACATGTGAGGATAGAGTGATATGAAGGTTTGTTTGCAACGAGAACTGAGGACAATAAGTCCGTCCAATTACAGAAGGAATTAGGGTACAGTCTAGGATGGAAGAAAGATGTCTCATTGCCTCTCTCAGTGCCTGTTCTCAATATATGAAAGTGCATTAGCAGCAAATTCCTTTTTATTGAGCTTAATAAATATGTGGCACTCGTGACACGGCGCGAGCACTGCAAGGGTGTATGCAAGTTACAATTTACACAATGACTGAGGAAGTATGTAATTCACTTAGCAGTGTTGAATACACATATTTTCCCACACTACTATTCATATGTATAATCAATGAATAATTCAGTATGTCATTACTTTGTCTGTTAAATAAAGAGGACATATGGCCAACACTCAACCCTACAAGCCCTGATGGACCTGCTGGATAATTACGGACATATATCCGGCCTGAAGGTGAACTGGGGTAAATCACTACTATTCACAATGAAATCCCTGACCCCAGAGCAAAGGACGACCTTGCCAGCCGTCCCACTCACCTGGTCCTACAACTCTTTCAAATACCTTGGGGTACAAGTATACCACTCACAAGCGGACCTAATCGATGGCAATCTGGGCAAAGTGATTGCTAGTGCCCGCGCTTCACTAACATTCTGGACGGGGTTGCCACTGTCCCCCATGGGTCGCATAGCCATATCTAAAAGACTCCTACTTCCCAGACTCTTGTATTTCTTTGCTGCCCTCCCCTTCCAACTCTCAAGCAAAATGTTCCGTGACCTGAAGTTGCTCCTCACATCCCTGATCTAGGGCAATCCCAGAGTCAGAACCGCCCTCCCAAAAATCTATCTTTCCATAGCAGAAGGCAGCTTGGGCGCTCCTAATTACGAACATTACTATGCAGCTGCGTAACTTCAATAGCCCATGCACTGGCTGGCAGGGTGCAATCTAGTCGAACTGGACCTGTGGGCGTCAGGCCTACGACAACCTGAACTACTAGAATGGCTGTTTGGATCCAAGTCGACGAAATTGAAAGCACAGGGAAGTATCCTAATGTCCGCGGCCCGCACCTGCTGGTCAAAATATGTGTTAAGAAGGCACACATCCCTGCCCTACGCCCCAGACCTTCCCCTTGAGGTACTCCCTGGCCCGTACACCAGTTTTAAGTGACCAGAAGTGGTAGACTGGACCGCAACTGGCTTAACCACCTGGGCCAACTTATTCGTAGATTAGTGTCTATGCGACTTCGATACGCTGACGGACGACTAAGGAATATCCCCTGACTCCTTCCTAATGTACGCAGCACTTACACAGCAGATGTCCCTGACATGGGAGAATACACAAAACGAACCCAAAACATCTAACACACTGCAGGTATTATTGACATACGGTACGGGCAGGAAGGCAATATCCACACTATACAACTCCCTAAAACCGGATGCAATGCTCCTACTGGCACCACTCACAGAGTATTGGGATGCAGCGTTGGCAACCACGCTTACCAATAAACAATGGTTGCAATGCATAGGGGTCCCTAAAATAATATCTACCAATGCTAGAATAAAATACACACAATTTAATTATCTTCACCACACATACCTAACCCCACACAGGCTAGCGCACATGTACAAGAAAGTAGCCAACATGTGCCCCAGATGCCAGAATTCAGAAGCCACATTCATTCATATGGTCTGGACATGCCCCCAGCTAACGGCATTCTGGAGCAACGTGGCCGTATCATTATCCGAGGCAACGGACACAACAGTCGCGACCCAGGGACCCCATTTTATATTAGGCATAAGAACATCAACAAATTCCTAGACTTGGCACTCGGCCTCGTCAAGTGCAGATTAGCCATGGCATGGAAGTCGGCAGTGGCGCCCAGTACACGCATGTGCTCACCGATCTCTGCAGGGCAATAGTGGCAGAACATGAGCTGACCCAAGTTAATGCTGCAAATTTACCCGCCTCCGCTACTCTCATAGACTGGCACAACTATCTAACTTTCGTAGAGTCAAAACTGAATGTCACTTCCCTCACCCCACAACAGGATCGGGACTGTACTGCCCCTGAGGGATACATGCATCACTAACATACTCTCATATTTTAGGATGGCACTGACCCACCCTGGCCCCTACGTGTGTGCTCTAATCTCATTATTACCCACAAATGCCCTCAATCCGCACTAAATACCAGGCCCTGGACAAAAATCCTCCGACACAGACCTAACACTGGCACACTCCGTTCCTTGCAGAGAACTGAACCGCCCTAAACCTCCCGACACTTAGCAAGCACCCACCCCGAGGTACGGCCGGGGGCGCGCCCAAACTTAGTTCATATCAAACACAATCAACATGATGTAAGACAGTAATTGAAATTTTTATTTTGATGTTAATGGAATGCCACATAACCGCAAGATCCCGAATCGGCATTAATAGCAGAGCAATGGGTTACTAATATGTATGGTAATGTCTGTATCCTCTTTTTATCTTTTCTCCTTGTTTTCTCTGAAACTGAATGTTGGATTACATGCTCAATTTTTACTGTCAAGAATCGGTGTTAATAACAATGAAAATTAATAAACAGCATTAAAAAAATAAAAATAAAGAGGGAATATTTAGTATGATAGAAGTGCAAGTCCGCTTGCCATACTCTATTCCATTTTTCAGTGTTTTACCATCAGTTTACAATCTGTGAAACGTTAGGCCCAGGAGTAGGAAATACTGCGGAAATTAACAGATAATATCTACTCATTTTCTTCAAAGAACAAGCTTTAAAAGAACCAGACCAGCAAATCTAAAAAATGTGTACATTATTTAAAAACTTGATGTTAACTCTGCAGATTATTAATGCGAATGAGTGACCTCCCATTACACATTGGTGTGAAATGTGCACCAGCACAGTGGATATTAAGGAAAGGGCTGTGCAAGAGTCAAAGCAATCCAGAGGGTGGGGATGCAAAAATCAGACACATATGCCCACTGTGCCCTGGAGCACGTGTGTAACACAGCTCTAGAATTATCACCTGTGACAGGGATGGCACTTTTCTTTCTATTTAGGCATGCAGACGAGTCTGCATTATGGACACCCTTAATGAAGGTGCACACCAGCACAGACTGGGACCATGGACCAAGTTTCAGAATACACAGGGAAGACAATACTTCTTGGAGATTAGTAATTTTATCAAGTCCCTAATGAATGAGAAGAATGGGTCGGACTCGCAATCAGGAGAAGAATGTATCTGCATATGATGTTTCCCAATTTGATGAAGTTCCAAAATTAACATAGTATGCATTTCACTTTTGGATCACATGCCCATAGTCTTTTAAGTTATGATCTGTTCAGATTCAAGAAGGAACTCAAATGCACACATTTATTAAAATACAATTCACCACATATGGCACCCAGAATGCAGGATCAGTGCGATCCAATTTGAATGATTGCCTAGTGATAGGTGAATCCTACCGATTAAACTTTTAAGAAACTGCAAACCTGCAGACCTGTGACACAGAAACTGAAGAAAGACTAGCGTGGGACTAAATTCCAATTTGAGCCCTAAACTTTGCCTGCCACTGCCTAGGAATCTCTTCAACTTGAGAAAGTTTCCTAAAAGAAATCAGTGCAGCCATACAGACTATCAGATTCCATAGCACGTATTAATGAAGCCTTATATACAAAAAAACATGTAACTACTTCATGACACAGGCTTGTGTGTAGAGCAGGTAAGGCTTCTCCTCATTTCTCTCACATACTCCCATTCACATCACTGCTCTTTCTGGTTATGTGTGCCAATGAAGGAGTGTTGGTGGTATATTTGTTAGTTATATTGGGTTTAGGACATAATGAATTAATCACCTAATAAAGATTACCTGACATCTGAATATAAATGTTATAGCTCACTTCAGATGGATTTCCATATTTAAAGCAACATAGATTTTTTTCAGGCAGTAGGGTTTTTCACACCTCTGTTTTTTGAACGATTGGGATTCAAATATTTTGTCACGTGGTCAGTGACTAAGCATTCTGTTTCGTGTTCACCTGTGTTTTCTATAGTACGAACGGAGATCCTACACACTTAGGGCCTCATTTCGATGTCGGTCGGAATGCCTCCGACCTCTGGTTTGGGCTTTCCGACTGACATGGAAATTTTACACTCCGACCGCCGATCGGTGTAAACCGGCCGGGGAAACCGACTCAGTTCCGACAGGCTCAAGGAGCCCGCTGGCCAGTCGGAAACCACTCATAATCCCTTAAGGACGGTGTTTCCGCCATCGGGATTGTGATGTTGGTTTCCGATAACTTTTCCAAGTCACTATTTCCGACATGGAAAGGCTGTCATAAAGAAACTTTGGGGGTCCCTAGCAGGGACCCCATCCCTCGGCGGTCTACGGTTGTGGCCCTGGGGGGCACCTTTGGTGCCCCCGTCAAAATCCATGCACCATGTGACAGGCACTGTGAGGTGCCTGCCACACAGTGCAGGGATTTACACAAACTCCCATTTCTCTATGGGAGCTTGTGCTGCGGCTTTTTCCGCCCACAACAAAAGCTCCTATAGAGAAATGGGAGTTTGCGACCGCACCATGTGCGGTCGCATCGTAATGTGGTGTGCGGAACCGCCGACCTATGGTTGGTTGGTTCTCACACAGAAACGGTGTCGGTCGGAGGCAACTTCGACCGACATCGAAATGAGCCCCATAGTTAACATTTAGGATGAAAACCAAGTTAATGGCTTACATTGTCTAAGCTTTTGCAAGTGTGTGTTTCTCGAGGGAGGTGTGGTAGCTTATTTTGCTCTAGTGGTGTCGGCACAGTAGGAGAACATGCCCTAGCTGCCAGTTCTTAGTGATTTGCAGCTGTAAAATGAGAAGTACATATCTGTTGATTTGATTTGATGGTGGGTGCAGTGAGGAGAAGTGTCTGGCTCCCCACCTACGTATGGAAACAAATGAACACGATCCCAAACAAGCTTAATTATATGGCATGAATGAAGCAGAATCGGACTGGCACAGAAAATTGACCCGGGCACCAAAATAAAAGTGCCCCATCAGCGAATCAGATAGGCAATCAGGTAGCCAAAAAAGTGGTCCACTTCTGCAAAGCAGGGTTTTGAACTTGTAAAGACACACAGTGAAGGTGTTTTGCATAGTATGAGGGACTGCATGGATTCGTGCTTGTTGCAGGCACTGTTTCAAATAATAACAGGGCAATCAACAGTAAACATCATGCCCACCAGACCATAAAACAGCCCACAAACACCCAAAAACGGGCCTACACACTAACCTGTGAGACCAGCCCTTCCGGCACTGCCAGATTGCCCTATGTGCCAGTCTGCCCCTGGAAAGAAGCAATAGACAGACAAAATGGCCACAATGCCTGAATAATTTTGAAGAGTGTCCCGCTGCCCTCTTGTTAGAGTGATGCAAAAACAGAGCATTTATGCCACTGAGCATTCATTAATTTAGCACCTTGAGCCACAGAATAAAAGGAAATCAAAAAATTTACCAAGGTTCCCAAAAATAGGACAGAAGGACATCCCAACAACAAATTTACTGCAGTAAGTTACCATGCTTCATATCAAGTATTAATAGCACTATCAAAAGTATTGGGAAACCTACAAAATAATTAGTTGCATTTGAACAATAGCACACGCTATAGACATGATTACACGTCAGGCAGAAAAAATGAGTGCATGCTTACATGCGTTAATTTTGCACTGCCAAATTATTCGCGATTAGGTTTCCCACAACCGCATTTACGGGGTGTGGAAGAACCGGACTCAATTTTTCAGGCTCGAAAAACCACGTGGGACTTTTGTTGAAGCAGCAGCCATGTTTCACGCCACCTTTTGCCTAATGAGGGAAGCATAAAATGCTTTAAAAAATGCTTCCCCTTTCCTCCCTTTCTGCCTACTACCGTCTCCCCACCCCCACTACAGGCAGCGGCCTTGTATACATTTACCACCCGGAGAGCACAGGTTGTTAATGTATGAGAGTAAGCTACATGGAATGGATAATTCTACCTGTTTTTTTTGGACAGAACTAATCAGCCTCACATTTTAATGCAGAATTCCATGTAATTTAACTCGTAATTGCTCAGTTGTGGGATGATTTTACTTCACTGAAATGGCAAAATTCCATTCAATTTTACCATGCGGTAAATAGGCCGGAATAAAGTGTAACTTGTAATTAGGGCCTACATGTTTCTTTACTGTATTATTTATTTATTTTTTACCGTTTCACCTACTCGAGTGTATAGTATTACTCATGCTGCATAAGTACTAGAAATACGCGTTTTAAAAATGTATTTCCGAACAAACCTATTTCACATTTAGAGTTTTTATTAAATAATGAGGGTGGTGAATCAAAGGGCTGTCCAAAGCTAAAAAAAACACAATCAAAGGGCACCTTTCATCAAACATAAACACAAACACAATGCATCCATTCAGCTGCCCTGCTTCCCCAAGCCTGATTAAGGGAAATGGCTTATACACAGGAGCACACCATGGAAAGGGCATGCTTCCTGTTCTAAATAATCTCTATTGTGAAACGATGCAACAGCTTAACAGGGTTTCACTATGAAGGAGCATGAATACCCCAGCCAGAATAGACGCTGTTGTTTCAGTAAACACTCTCAAACTTCCATATTTAGAATTGCTATTTTGACCCTTCCTAATGCAATCTTTTCTTGAATCATAGTGGGCAGAAATACCTGTATGAATAAGAATGCCACTATAAGAGCAAAGCCATAAAGCCGTGAGACCCAATCTGAGATAACCACAAGGCATGTTTGCCTTTTATCAGACTTATAAGTAAATAAAAAAATAAGTGCACAAAATAATACACAGTACTTTCACCATTGGAATAAATCTAAATCATATATTATATTATTACAGTCAGTGACAGCAAAACTGTGCAGTATTGTTAGGTCTGGGTTTCCATTAAAAAGGTATTTTTGGGTTTGCTTATAACTTTTGCACTGTTTGTCAAATGTGTAGAAACGTTCAGAGTAAATAAATTGAGTGACAAAATTTTAGTGTGTCCAGTTTTGAGGAGATCATGGTGGACACTTTGTGCTCCAATGCAGCAATAACCTAGGAGTGGAACTGTAACAAACTCGAACTTTAGTCATATAAGTATCTTTGGTTGGTTTGATGTAAATCTGTTCTGTAGTTTTTGAGAAACTTGAGTTACAAAAAGGTGTTGGGTGGGCTTCAAAGGTTTCAAGTTTTTGCTTTCTGGACTGTTAATTTGCAGATCCTTTGCAGATCTGGAATCTCAAATTCTCTGAGGAAATTAGACTTGAAAAGGAGGGAGCATTTTTCCTTTTTTGCCATGGGGAAAACCCATATCCTCTGAGGAATGTAGGATCTGAGTGATCTGAGTGATCAACTGACTGGCAGCAGCAATCTCTAGCCATCCCTAGACTGAACCATGGTAATATGCTGCTCAGGAGAAATCCTAGAACGTATCTAGCACCAATGAAGGTAACCCTCAATACTGCTGCACAACTGATATCAGGAGTGAGACGGTTCACTAGCCATTGCTCCAGTTCTCATCATTCTCAGCTGGCTCCTGAATTAAGTTAGAAGCATAATTAAATTACCTGCATTTCACCCAAAGCACTGCAGTGTGTTACTTCGAAATGCCTGACTCAAAAACTCACCCTATCTGGGGATAGCCATTCTCTTCATAGTGGTGAATCCTTACTTCTTGACCACCCAAGTTCAAGAAACAAAAGAAAAATCTCCTGATCCTTCTCTGGAAGTGCACCTAGAATATGGAACTCAAAACCTCCAGGGATACTCTGTCTGGACTCTGTGTCTAACTACTGCTTGACATGGCTGTAGGCTACGCACAGCAGGAATTGGACCTTACAGAGGGATAGGAAGCATATCATCAAAACAAATTCACTGAAAAAAGCATTCCTAATGTTATGTTTTTCCTGCTCATAAGACATCAACATATGTTACAAAAACCTTAGCAATACCCTTTAAAAAAAGAGAGTTAAAATAAAGTTATGTTCATTAAACAAAACTAAAAAAACTCTGAAATTGGGCAGATGAGGCGAGCTGAGCATATCGTAAATTGCATGCCTGCCATGCAAAGCTTAACTGACAGTCAAATGCAATGCTGATGACCATACAATATACATATCAATAAATAGCAGGACTTACCAACACAACATCGTCAAATTACAGCACATATCCAGAGAAAGAAAGAACACTATACCTACAGTGACATCAGTAGCATTAACCCTAAGTTATTATGCAATGTCATAAGGGATGTCAGTGGTATCATCTGAGAAGTCCTCTGCCACATTATGGGTGAACTGAGTGATGAGCTGACTTGGCAAGCAGAGCTTCTGAATGTGTTAATGTTTCATTTGTTTCATTGTTTGTGATCCCAACCCCCTCACCCCACATGCTGCCACATTCCTAGTAACCACTAAGCTCTGTCTCACGATGCATTGGGCAGAGGACCATGATCGACCTTTATGACATGGTGTTGGCAAAAGCATCACCAAGCTGTACTTGGGGACCTTTTAATCCTGTAATTCTGTGCAGAGGTCTAGCAACAGGCTGGCTTGCATGGTAGCAGGAAATCAATGCTTAAAGAGCTCCCGCATTGTCTAGTGTGGTATCAAACACCACTTTCTCCAGAGAAAAATCATTATCTGTCCCCCTTCACTATCAATACCTACTCCCCTCATTATGGAGCAATACACCTAGCATTGCTAACACATTTGTAACTCTTTAAATTACACTCTATCCTGATGCACACAAGTCTACAAACCAGCGACCTCTCAAATCACTTGTCTGTCTCCCTGCCTTTGACTATATGCTCTGCTCCACTGCCTTTGGCGAGTTGTGTATACTGCACATATACCAGTATTCTTTTTTCCTAAACTGTAGTTCCTACAGCACAAATAAGCATTTACACAGCAACCAATATCAACTTGACATTTCATGGTGATTCATTGAAGTTATGAATGCTGTGGTGTGCAAAGCTTAACTAAGACACCATACTCTATAAATACAAAGGTATAGCCTGCTTTGTGAGGGTTACTTATAAATTCTCCAATACCCATAGTGAGCAAAATTCCTTGCTGTGTGGAGTAAGATTATTGGAAATTAGTAGGCATTCTACTTTCAGCTCCAATTGAATGGGTGTCACTTGCACACACATCATGTTTCACATTCGGTAATCCTAGCGGAAAGGTCAAAGTAGGCAAAGAACAAATCTGACCAATTACTCATGCACTAGAAAATGCTGTTCAAAAACCTACACACTGAGGATTTCAACTTTACCTTTCCCATCTTCATCCACACGACTGCAGAAAGCTCCACACATGTACAGCTATTTAATTAGGAAATGTGGGAGGGATAAGAGAGTGCCTGGAAAACAGGGACCACTTGCTACTAAATGGAAGGTGTTTTGGGGGGGTAAAGAAGGAGTGTAGGGATGGGCATGCACCCACCTACAAAAGAGTAAACCCATTGCCAAACTGCACTTCTATAATTATTACAGCCAAACATAACGAAAAACAGTCATAAATATGCTCTGGCTCAGACCTGGAGTAAGCCCAGTCGACACATGGTCAATACTGAAGACAGGGCCTTAAAATAGAACCCCATAGGAAATAACTTTAAATTAAATACATTTATTTTACATTTTTAACATACATATACATTTAATTTAAGGTTTAAAAAGTTATATAAATATATATATATATATATATCAATAAAAAATATTTTATATAATATATTTGAATAACTTTAACATATAAAACTAAATGTAAAGATTTAAAATATATTTAACTTATTTGGAATTAATTATATACATAACTTAGCAATTGTTAATACATACTAACTAAATATAAACATTTTACTTTGGGGAATTTTGGGGAATTTTTTTGTAATAAATCTTTCAATAAATACTTTTAATTTAATGGATTTTAAATCAATTCAATATTTAATTCAAAACTAAGTGGATAGTGCAGTAGTTTATTTATTTAAAAATATATAAGGTAATTCACATTAAGTTTTATCATAAAAATACATCTACTATTTCACTACTACTATAATTTTATAAACTTTTATTTTTCCTATACTTTACCACAGGGAGATCTCTGCCCCGGTGGCAAAGAACTCTGCCTACATGTGAAAAGTTAGTAGTAGTAACTTTACGCAAGTAAATTAGGCTCCAGTGAGCGTATTAAGGTTTGGAGACATGTAAGTCTACACTTTGTACTAACTTTAAACTCGGAAAGGGTGACTATCCAAAAGTAGTAAAGTTACTGTGACTAGCTAAAAGTAGGAAAGTTACTACAAAGTGTAAGAGTACATTTAAACAGGTAAATTTACTCAGGTTTATGCTGCGATTATAAATCGCTTCATACAAACAACAGAATACTAAAAATAAAAAAACAAAGTAGCTTACCCTGTACATCGCTCCTTCGCCCATAAGAGCAGAGCTTTCTTTGCAGACATCTTCCATTTTGATTGTACATTTTCCTTACGCTTTGCTGCTGGACTTGCAGTTGGTGATGCATCAAGGTTGCTCACACTCTCAGGCAAAGGCTGACTGTAAGAAGCCTCAAGACTTGAGGCCAGCTTTTGAATCTACGAAAAAAGAAACATGCATGACCATGAGTGGGGCATAGGGTGTGCACTGTTCAATGTCCCTATTGCCAATCAGATTCACAGCTCAGACCAGCTCTCTTAACAAGTGACCACTTAATTCTGATGTGGCTGATATTATCAGTTATCAGCCCAATCATAATTCTGAGATCCGCAGGAACACTGTAGATATGTATATTTCCAAACAGAGGTATCGCTGCTCAAAGCAGCCAAAATCTCTATGTGAAAATTCCATTACAGAATGAGGCATTATTGAGGGACCTGGACCCAGAAATTCTTCATTTCATAGTGAACCCTGCGGGATCAAACTGACAATGGTATGGATTTTCTCCACCCCAGGATTTGTAAGGTACCCCTGGTGCCCCCTTCTTGCTATGCTTGAAGCATCACCGCTGCATGGGACGCCGTCCTTTTTGTGGGGACTTCATACTCCAGACTACACCATCCCAGGTTCACTATTCTCAGGCCAGCGGAAAGAGGAGCAAGTGCCCCATTGTGCTATATAGTGCTTGAAGCATCGTCACTGCGTGGGACGCTGTGCTCTTTGTGGGGACTTCATACCGCAGACTACATTTCGCCAGGTCCGGTGTTCTCAGCCCAGAGGAAGAGTGAAGGAGGAGCAAGTGCCCCCGTCATGCTATATAGCGCTTGAAGCATCACCACTGCGCGGGACCTGCCTGGGCATTACTCGGAGGTGGCTGGGCTGGGCTACTTCTCTTTGGTTTTTCCTCCTGGGCATATGTATCTTGCATGGCGCTTACAAGTATGACAACTTGGTTTTAACTATTTTTTAGTGATACGATGGTCTCTATGAGGACTCCTTAGACTATGAGCTTGTTCCACTTAATTGTATGGGCTTTTTCCCTCCTATAGTCATCATGGAACCCTGACCACTCTGTGTTGAGTCGACGTGTGTAAAGCCAAGTCTACTGTATAAAATATTAACTTCTGCTTGATTTTACATTAATGTATTATTTGGCACTAGCTGCTAAAAAACGAGTTTATTTTCAAGTTAAGTTTATTTTCCTTTTAAAGACCATATGATAACCGAGCACCGGTGGCCTTACATTTGCTGAGGCTGCTGTTTTTATTATGCTGGATTCGATTAGTACCTAGACGAGTAAGGTGGTCTTTGGTTATTTGGATATTTATATAACTGTGATTTTCTCATGCAAATGTCATGTTTAAGTTACAAGCCTAGGGAACCTTTATATCTTCACAGCTATTAAACGAGATCTGTTTAAGAAGGTAAACCTTTGTTGATAGCCCCATTCCTATCCGGTTCTGTGACCATGGTTAACCACAAAGCATCAGAAGCACCACTGGGCAGGGGGAAAACTTCTGAAGTAAGAAAGAGTGCAGGGCATAATTGTACTTTGGCAGAAATAGACAATTTTATTGTCGAGGTAGAGACTATGCTCGGGGATAAAACCAAAATCGTGATGATCACAAGATTTTATAAGAAACGTACTCCAAAGCAGCAGTCTATTCCAAGTCATACGTCCGCCCCTAGTTCATCGTCTATGGGGCAATTGGCAGGACCATCAACCACTGACATTCAGAGGCACATAGTGTCCTCTATCACTTAAATGACTGTTGCACCTTCGAGTGAAAAGTTGACATCCGACAGTCAAATACTAACCGAAGTGGTGGAAATACATCGCTCTGTCCCTTGTACGAATAGATTCTCTCCCCTGGCCTCTTTGGCACATATAGAGCCAGAGCCTTTGGTAAATCATCTGACTAATAACATTCAGACACACCAATCTGTGAGGGAACTCACTACCAGAATTGAGTTACTGGCAGATGAGATTAGAGAACTGAAAGGTCTGGTGAGAACACTGATGCTGAGTTTCCAAACCCAGAGAGTAGGACCTGGTGTTAATCCCCTCCCTAGCCGAATTGCAACTACTGAACAACCAAAGAAAGTTGTTGATATGGCCCAGCCCCAGAGTGCCCCAATTAGGGACCTGAGACATATGCCTAGGTGCGCAGCTACGGGACACAATTTTAACAGTGTGCAGGGGTTGGGTCCAGGAGTTTCTGGGTTTATCAGTAGGAATAGACTAGAGGCTAGTGGTATCGAGAGAACAAGATGCCATTATAAAATAAAACAACACCCTACTTTTGGCACACAATGACCCTGTTACAGCTCCTCCCTTAAGGGTTTATCTGAAGACTCACACCCAGAGTTCTTTACCAACAGATCACATTGCTATATAGATCCACTCCACCGATCAAGTGCTCGAGCTAATTATTTCACCTCCCAGACTAAAACAGAACATATACAAACTACATCAGAACACAAGGAAAGACAGTGACTCACCAATAAATAAAATCATACATTGGATAAGGTATGAACGCCAGTGTTTGTTGTTAGTGAGGGCCGATATATTAAGTGCTGAGCGCATACAGAGTGACAGTTGTGGGAAGGATAACATCAGACTATTTTTGAGAACTCAGGAAATGGTGGATGGCCTTATTTCCATGGAGCTCAGTTCAGCACCGCTGAAGTTTACATCCCTACAATTTAAACTGAACCTTGACACGCCAGGCCTATCATGGGATGAAAGGCTAATAACTGTTCATAATGTAGCAACATTAGAGCCAATATGTGTAAATACTTGATCTAACATAAATTGTGCAGTCCCTGCTAAGGGTCCAGGTCTAACATTAAATGGAGGTGAGGAAGCACCAAATTTGGAGTCCACTGATTGACTCTTGATACCAGCCACACACGCACAGCATATAATTCCTCCTACTATGAACTTCCCCCTTCTTTTGGGGATAGTCCCTAATCTAAAGTTTGACAAGGGGTCCACTATGGCAGTAGCTTTGCATAATAAAAAATTGCTTCTATTACTGATGCTGCTGTTGGTATCAAGCCTCTTGTTGTAGAGGCAAATCCATCTAATGAGGTGATAAAAGTAGTCTCCTGGAATGTTGCGGGCCTAAGGCAAAAACTTATAGACCCAGAATGGCAGGACTATATAGATAAACTTCAATTTTGCCTTTTTCAGGAAACGTGGGTTCTAGCGCCTCCTCATAAACCAGGTTATAAGACCTTTTATGTAAATGCAGTGCCCTATCCACGTGGCAGGGCATCAGGGGGACTCATTATATGGCCTAAATTAACTCTGAAGGTGCGGAGTTAAGAGTACATACATCCAAAGGTCATACATTGTACCTCTTTAACCTATACATTAGACCAAATAGAAAGAACAAGGAGCCTACTATCTTGTCACTTTGGAGAAATTCTTGAATTTTGTAAATCCAAAGGGCATGGTAATAACAGGGGGTACTTTAACATCACATTTGAGCCCATTTTTGGACTTGAGTTAATCACAGAGAAGGAGGATGAATTGCAGGGCATACCATTGATTGACTCTACTCACACGGTCCTGTGTACGGTGGTTGCTATGCAGATTGCTCTTTTTTTTTCTGCTGAGCGTGGATTGTGGGCCTGCAATGGCAGGTCCAATCAGACACCCTTAGCCTCCATACTTTCAAAAGAGGTTCTACCAGATCAAAAATTGATTATATCTTGCTAGGGCTTACTCTGTGGGATAAAATGGTAGATTTCATGAAAGACTGCAGGGACCACTATCCTCTAAACTTAACTATGACTGGATTCCTGGTTGAGAATTCAGGCTCCTACTCAGGATCACAGATCTTTACCCCACTTGAAAGTAATGATCGTAGATGCTTAAAGAGGCCAAAAATAGTAGGCATCTTAGAGTTATTGACGGAAATTTATAACCATTATGCAGAGTCTTTGAGTCCTTTTATTCTCCTTCCTCTTTCTGCGATCCCTATAGTTGGCATACATCATTCGCTAGTTGAAAGACTTAGGTCGTACTTAACTAGAGCCCCCCTAAGACCTTGGCTAAAGAGTCAAGCAGTATTTTTTCAAAGAATCCATGGTACTCAAAGCATTTTCGACTAGCCAAGAAGACTTTGGTGGTGGCCCTAAAATCAAAATTACCCCTGGAGGACCACGTGGCACAGACTCAGTATAAGAAGGCACTGACTACAGCTAGGAGAAATTGGGATGATAGAAATATGCAGGATCTGATTGAGGCTGCTAAGTGCGGGAAAAAGACCACATTTTTGAAAATAATCGCCCAGGGAGCATGAATGTTTTCTCTATTCCTGTGACTGGGCTGATCATTTCTCAAAACTCTACCCACTTGGGTTAGATGAAGATTAATTCCTTTTGCTACCACACTCATTGCAGAATGATTCTCTCGATGTAGCTGAGCCAACTCTAGTTCCATACACTGTGGATGAGACAAAATAATGGCCATATTGTCTCAAACTGGGGAAAGATCTTGGGCCGGACACGATCCAGGTGGATCTTTATCGACATGATTTATCTGTTTGGGCCCCTTATGTGAACCTGCTGTGCAACTCTATAGCTGCTGGTGCCCCGGTCCCTGATTCATGGAAGGGAGCAGAAATTATTCCTAACAATAAAAAAGGTAACAGACATGATGCCGCTAACTACAGACCTATAAGCCTTTTGGATAATATACAGAAGATTTATGCTAAGCAAATTCTAAATAGGCTTTTAGAATGAATGACAGATAACAAGATTATGAAATCCTGTAAGGCAGGTGTCAAGGCAAAAGTAAGCACAGTATACCAGGTGTTTAGACTAACTCTTATATTTTGGAAATATACAAAGCTGAAAGATGGTCATCTTTACATAGCTTTTGTCGACCTGCGGTCGGCCTTTGATTTAGTGTTTAGGGGGAAACTATGGGACTCTCTAAGAAAGCATGGTGTTCCCCCAGATCCACATCAACAATTATGCTCAAGTACGATGGGTGCCTCAGGGGGAATTAACTGATTGCATAAGTATAAGCAGGGGAGTCAGATGTGGATGTGTGCTCGCACCCACACTTTTTACATTGTATATGAATGATAGCATAGCGGCCCTTTCTGAGTGCACCAGTGACTCCCCTAAGTTAGATGGGATCCCTGTACCTGCCCTGCTATTGGCAGATGATACTCTCCTGATTTCCCAAACTTCAAGGGACTTGCAGACACTTCTTAATAAATGTAATGCTTACTTTGAAGAAAAAGGCTTGGAAATTAATCTAAAAAAGACAAATATATGGTGATTAGACCCCACAAGTCCTACAAGGGGAATTTATGTTTGCAGCAGAAGAGCCTCGATCGAGTTATCTAGACATAATGCTCAATAGAAGGCTATCCCAGACTCCACATACACAGAAGCGCAGAGTTGTGCTTGAACATAGCCGTCATACTTAAAAAACAGCAGGTCACAACATCCAGAGTCATTTTCCCTGCTATTGAGGTACAAAGCACAGGCGGCAGCCCTGAATGGATCTGAGCTTTGGGGAATAGACAATGTTGATGATTTGACATTAGGAGAGAATAATTTTATACGCTCTCTT
The DNA here is from genome assembly GCA_963921515.1 of Calotriton arnoldi. NCBI lineage: Eukaryota > Metazoa > Chordata > Amphibia > Caudata > Salamandridae > Calotriton > Calotriton arnoldi. The sequence continues at coordinate 3,333,343 of CAWUFW010000761.1, forward strand.
TTACTTCTCCCTAAAAGAACATCGCTTGTACCAGCATTTCAGGATGTAGCCCTTAGAAGAACTGAGTTGAGTCGGCGAGGAGGGGAGCGCAAGGTAAGTGGTTTTATTTATTTATTCATTTTATTTTCCCTATCCCGTCGTATGTCGACCTGCCCCCCCCCCCCCGCACCCCGCACCCCGCTCCACCGCTTTTACCTGTACCGGTCGCGCCTGGTGATTAGCCTTGGTACATTTAGGCTCTTTTTGTCATTCTACATATAGTCTAACTTATGACATCTAACGCACCTAAAGAGGATGGTTTGTAAAAATTGTATGCTGTTTTTATTACCATTTTGTACAGTTTATGTACGATGAGTGATTCATCATGTATCAATTTATTTATGCAAGTTGAATGAGTTGAATTATGCCGTGTTGTTGTTAAGGAATGTTTATTCCGAAATAAACTATTGTAACTACTATAGGTACTCCTGATGTCAGTTATTCTGGGGGGTGGAAATACCAGCCCATTTAAAGAGTGCTTAGTATCGATAGGACTAAATCAATGATGCCACATGGCTTGTGTTGGCAGGTAGCGAAGGTTTAAAATGGAGCTCATAAGTCATGAGTCATTTTTAGTGTACCTATTTACATTTGTGTTTCCCCATAAGCCTTCCACCTCATATTGTTTTGTCTCAATGACTGACTGCTTGTTTGGATACAAGCATTCTAAAATGTATTAACTTGTGGTACAATGCAGGATTCTCTGAGAGGCAAAACATGTGCATAGGGATGGGTAGACAAGAGGCAAAACATGTGCATAGGGATGGGTAGACGCACAAACCTAAAAATTAAGAGAAGTCCAAGAGTTTGGGCAGGTCAGGGTTCACATTTCAAGGGCCATGTGTTGTAACGTCTTAAGAATGATGGGTGAAAAATAAGGGTTGCTTTAATGCCTTTCCTAACTTCACAGCTTGCAGTGAGTAGTGTCTGTCTGCTCTACAAATGAAGATGAACTTCATTTTTGGCAAGGAGCACACAATTGGTTACATTAAGAGATCTGTTAGGTTGATAGGGTAGTATCTTGAAGTGGACATGAAGCATGACATTCACTTCAGGGCACTTAAAGTTGAGGCACAACACTGATGGAGTGTCAGAAGAGCCAAACTAGGGGTAGGGTGATTCCGTCTGGTCGAGTGAGGAAAGAGGCAATATAGTGAAAGAGTTTTTAACTTTCTGCAGTCTGTCTAACTGGCATTCTGTGAGGCAGGTACAAAGCGTTGTCCAAGATACAATCTGGAGTTCATAATGGTGCTTATCATAGGCTCATGGAGGTTGGTGGCAATGCAAAGAAGTGTTTTCTTTGACAGAAAGCCAGAGTCGTAGCTACATCAAGTTGGAGTTGACCTGCACTATGATGTTGTCCCAGACTGGCGTGAGGGGGTTTGATTCTGTGTCTGTGACTGAAGCTCTAAAAGGCTGGGGGCAGGATTAGGTGGTTCACAGTGATGGCCTGTAGAAGAACTACAACGGTACAAGCATCTTTGAAGAATGTCTGAGGACCAAGCCCAGCCAGTCATAAGCTGAAGAATTGTTAGTGTGGATGGGACAGACAGGGTAACAGAATGTCAACAGAACAGTAAATAAAAGGCAGGGACATTCACGAGGAAATATGGAAACAATGTATAGTAATGCATATATTTTTAATCTAAAACACGCTGCAGTTTTTCTTTTTAATTTATATACGTTGGATATAAAAAGGTTATATACCTGTTGGATCTATTAACGCATACATTACAGTTCCAATGGTCTGAATGCATAAAAAGTTTGGAATCTGGAAATCAGGAATCATTGTTTGATCATCAACATCAGAACAGGTTTCCAGTTTAAGCAGGTGCTTTGTCTCTTCTAGTGCCCTCCACAATGTACCCTACCTCTACTGCGAGCACATGCCTCACACAATTGCACGAGCTACTATACTCACATGGAAATGTAATATGATTATCCAGATAAGACCAAGCACAATGGAAGGTTTTCCATCAATGATGTCAGCAACGTGAATATTCACGATCTTGATCTAAATAAAAAAGGAAAATAATAATTAGTGCGAAAGAAGTGCCGAATGAGGTGGATCAAACTTACATCAACTGCCCGTACCGATTTAGCCTTTAAAAACTGTAAAGCAGCCTCCACATTGCTTCTACATTGGAATACATTCTGCCCTTTCTCACGAGGCTGCAACAGAAAAGGGAAAAGCTAAATTAGTGACTCAAAATGTTAGCATTGCAAAAGCACTACTTTTTGCATCGAATGCCATTCTTACCAAGCGTTCACCAGTGAGCACTTCAAGTAGGTCCAACAGCACCTGACCGCTCCTGACATCTGCAAACAGGTCTGAGACAGTGGTTGGCGGGGTATGCTGCAAGAAACAAATGCATAGGATCTAACTTCAGGCCCTTTTCATGTTTAGAATAATGCTGGGACATCATTCAGACTTTTATTTTATAACATTTAACATATCCCATGTTTAATATCAAAGGCAATAAATTGAATTTAAAAAAAATGTCTGACACTAAATGGAGTCCACCACTTTTTTATCTAGCTTAAAGTTTAATTTTTATCCAGTTTAGTTTCCAAATCACTAACTCAATATGATAAATGCTCAAAATAAAACAAAGGATGTATTTCTAACGTGGCAGGTCGTACAAATAGTCTCTCATCTGTAACGGTGGCTTCTGCTATCGGTTTTCTCTCAGTTTTAATTACACCATATATAGTGTGTAAGTATAAGTATAACTCAGGTGTTTAACAAGCGCATGGATTTTCAGAAGGCAAAGTATATGCTCAGAACCCCTGCATAGCGTCCAGACTGAATATTTCATCATATATTTTTTTCTGCTGAGTTAATTTTCTTTCAATCACGCTTGGAATTTTTACAGCCTGTTCCTAAGTATTATTCAACCGGTGTTCAGCTGATTAACACCAAAGTGTTAATGCTCTACCTCCAACTAGTATTAAATTTAAACAGCACATTAGGCACCAAAAAAGAGAGATTATCTAACGGTGATTAAAAAAAAAGTGTGCATTTTTACTACACATCACTACAAGAACGTATTGTCAAGCTTAAGAAATATGGAGTGAACATTTTGATTTTTCTTACTTGTTATGTTTGGAATGAAAGTCACTGAGTGGTATATACCATTTATAAACAATTTGTTTTGGAACTGGACTGGCGCTTTTGGGGCAGTAACAAAACTGATTTGTTTGTGGTTGCTTCTTGTTTGTAATGGCATGGAGAAGCTCAGAAGTGATGGAGCTGAATTTCCCCGAGGTTCAGATTGACTTGGCTCCTAAGAAAAGCACTGGGGTCCTGCATTTCTTTTTCCAACAAATTAAGGTCTCTGATCAGGCCAAAACATATGTGGTGCTACAAGTGTTTGCATTTTGAGGGGTTGGCTAACAGTTCAACTAGGGGCTAGATTACTTTTCCATCCGTCACTTTTTAGGTCTCGCCTAGGCAGCGCATGCGCTCTCTTTGAGACATGCTGTATCTACTATGCAAGCTTTTAGCACGCCCATCGCTTTTTATTGGTTCCTTTGTGTGCCATTTCAGATTTCTTTCTTTTCTGTGGTAATTTGTTCACGTGTCCCTCCTTTCAGTGTATTGTTTATGTCCAAGGTGACTGGCCCTGCTACATGTCTTATTTCTCTTCTGAGCGTTTATGTTGGTTTCATCACACTATTTTTTTTGTTTGCTTTGGGTCCTGTTTTGGGATTGTTGCATTTATGGCTCGTTTAACAAACGCTCTGAATCTGGCTCTATTGTATTTCGTTTTATTAACTGTGTTTACTGTGTTATTTGTTTGTACTTTTTTCATATTATGTTGAATGTTGCAGCCCTCTTTGAGCATTAGGACCAACTGCAGGGGCAGCCCAGAGAGTGCACGTAGTCTCTGAAGAAGTCCCACTGATGGAGCCCTCATCGTTCCCCTGCCTTTGAACCCCTCACCAGCCTCAGGCAGTGCTTCATCAGCAGAACCTGCCTACTTGGACCTACTTTGTTTTTCTCACTCTGCCTCCATCTCCCCTCTCTGCCTTCCCCCCGCTTGTCGCCTCTCTTTCCTTCACAGCTCCTTTCTGCCTCATTCTTTTCCCTGCGTTCTCTCCCTCGCTGTGTCCCTCGCTTTCTCTGTAGCTTCTCTCTTGTCATTTCTTCCCCACTACCTCACTTAACGATTCTCTCTTTCGCTCTCTCAGCTTCTATGACTCTTTTTCTCCATGTTTATCTCACGGATACATCGCTCTGCCCTGTCATTCCAATTGTTTCTCCCCTCTCTTTTTTGCTGCCTCTCTCTATGGCTTTTACTTGGGCAAGTCTCTTTTTCTGTTTTTCATGTATGCCTGTGTGCACTATTCAGTTTCCAGAACTGTTCATTTATGTTTGTGGAGGCTCGTAGAGGGGGTTTGGGTGTTTTTTTTTACTATGAACTAAAGTCTGAATGTCCTGTCACTTCCGCCCGCGCACCAGAGCTGTTCTTTTTTGTTTGCTATTGTATAAAAACACAGTCTGGCCTGAGGAGGGGGATTTTTAGACTCCTTCAGGCAACACCCTCCTTCTACTTGAGAATGGCCCAGAAGGAGGTTATCAGGATGGGGCTGCAACCATTGACCCTCTTGTCCTTTAAGAATGTGGTAATGTGACCCTTTTGTGCTTTCTCGTTGAAAACACCGCCAGGGAACAAATGCATGAGCCCAAGTAATTAACTCTTAATCCAAGCACTTTTATTTACTCAGTGTAAATTAGAGTTTTTCAATCTAACTACCAAGTACCCCATGTGGATATATCAATCAATCAATCAATCACAGAATTTGTAAAGCGCACTACTTACCCGCGAGGGTCTCAAGGCGCTGGGGGAGAAAAAAAAAAGGGGGGGGAGGTGCTGCTACTGGTCGAACAACTAGGTCTTGAGTAGCCTCCTGAAGGTCAGCAGGTCTTGGGTCTGTCGTAGGCTTAGTGGAAGGGTGTTCCAGGTCTTGGCGGCGAGGTGGGAGAAGGACCTGCCGCCGGTGGTGGTTCTTCGAATGCGAGGGACGGTGGCGAGGGAGAGGTCGGCGGAGCGGAGTTGGCGGTTGGGGACGTAGAAGAGGAGTCGTCTGTTGAGGTAGGCTGGGCCAGTCTTGTGGAGTGCCTTGTGTGCGTGGATGAGGAGTTTGAAGGAGATTCTCCTGTCGACGGGGAGCCAGTGCAGGTTCCTCAGGTGGGGGGTGATGTGGCTGTGGCGTGGTACATCGAGGATCAGGCGTGCGGAGGCGTTTTGTATGCGTTGCAGTCGCTTGATGAGCTTGGCCGGGGCTCCCGCGTAGAGGGCGTTCCCATAGTCGAGTCTGCTGCTGACGAGGGCCTGGGTGACTGTTCTTCTCGTGTCTGTCGGGATCCACCTGTAGATCTTGCGAAGCATGCGGAGGGTGTTGAAGCAGGAGGATGAGACTGCGTTGACTTGCTTGGCCATGGAGAGCGTTGAGTCGAGGATGACTCCCAGGTTGCGTGCGTGGTCGGTGGGTGTCGGGGCTGCTCCCAGCGTCATTGGCCACCAGAAGTCGTCCCAGGCTGAGGGGTTGGAGCCGAGGATGAGGACCTCTGTCTTCTCCGTGTTCAGTTTTAGTCGGCTGATCTTCATCCAATCGGCGACGGCCTTCATCCCTTCATGGAGGTTGGATTTGGCGGCGAGGGGGTCCTTGGTGAGGGAGAGGATCAGTTGGGTGTCGTCGGCGTAGGAGATTATGTTGAGGTCGTGCTGTCTGGCGATGCGTGCGAGCGGGGCCATGTAGATGTTGAACAGTGTTGGGCTGAGGGACGATCCCTGGGGTACGCCGCAGATGATCTCGGAGGCTTCGGATCGGAATGGTGGGAGGCGGACTCTCTGGGTTCTGCCGGCGAGGAAGGAGGTGGCCCATTCCAGGGCCTTGTCTCGGATCCCTGCGTCGTGGAGGCGTGCGCGTAGAGTGCGGTGGCAGACAGTGTCGAAGGCGGCGGAGAGGTCCAGCAGGATGAGGGATGCGGTCTCACCGTTGTCCAGCAGGACCCTGATGTCGTCGGTGGCGGCGATGAGGGCAGTCTCAGTGCTGTGGTTGCTGCGGAACCCCGATTGGGATGGGTCCAGGATGCTGTTTTCTTCGAGGTATCGGGTTAGCTGCTTGTTGACGATCTTCTCGATGACCTTGGCTGGGAACGGAAGCAGGGAGATGGGCCGGAAGTTCTTGAGGTCTCTCGGGTCCGCCTTGGGTTTTTTGAGTAGGGCGTTGATCTCTGCGTGTTTCCAGCTCTCTGGGAAGGTCGCGGTCTCGAAGGAGAGATTGATGATGTTGCACAGGTGGGGTGCGATGGAGCTGCTGGCTTTGTTGAAGATGTGGTGCGGGAAAGGGTCTGACGGGGAGCCGGAGTGTATTGTGCTCATGGTCTTGATGGTGTCCTCGATGTTCACGCTGGCCCAGGCTGGCAGGGGATCGTGGTCGATGGTGTGCGGCGGGTCTGGTGCATCGATCTTAGTTGGGGCTGTCTGGGTGTTGAAGCTGTCGTGGATGTCGGCGATCTTGCGGTGGAAGAAGGTGGCGAGGGAATCGCACAGGGGTTGCGACGGTGGGATGTCGTTGGTGTTGGAGCTGGGGTTGGAGAGTTCCTTCACGATGTTGAAAAGCTCCTTGCTGTTGTGTGCGTTGTTGTCGAGGCGGTCTTTGAAGGAGATTCTCTTGGCGGACTTGATGAGGTGGTGGTGGTTACGGATGGCGTCTTTGTGGGCTGCGTGGCTGTCCGGTGTCTTATCACTGTGCCATTTCTTCTCTAGTTTCCGGCAGGTACGCTTGGAAGCTAGGAGTTCCGAGGTGAACCAGCTGGCTCTTTTGGTGGTGTCAGCGTAGGTGGGTTTTTTCAGCGGGGCGAGGTGTTGGCACAGTCGTCCATCCATCTTCTGAGGTTGCAGGCAGCGTCGTCGGTGTTGGATGGGTCGGAGGGAGGGCTGAGAGCGAGGGTTGCCCGTAGTTGGTCTTCGGTGACTTTGCTCCAGCAGCGGCGTGGGATCTGTTGGGTGCGGTGGTGTGTGGTGGGTTTCTGGAAGGTGAAATGGATACAGCGGTGGTCGGTCCAGAGGAGTTCCGTGGTGTGGCTGAAGGAGACGTGGGAGCTGGAGGAGAAGATGGGGTCGAGCGTGTGGCCGGCGGAATGGGTCGGTGTTGTGACGAGCTGGCTCAGACCGAGGTTGGCGAGGTTGTCGATCAGGGTGGTGGAATTGCTGTCGTTCTTGTTCTCCAGGTGAAAATTCAGGTCTCCGAGGAGGATGTAGTCGGTAGAGGTCAGGGCGTGCGTGCTGATGAAGTCGGCGATGGAGTCGCTGAACTGGGGTCGGGCCCAGGGGGTCTGTAGACGAGGGTGCCTCTGAGGGTGGTGTTGGGGTCCGTGTGGATCTGGAAGTGCATGTGTTCGGCGGTGCTGAGAGTGTTGTCGGTGCTGGTTGAGACCCTGATGGTGTTCTTGTGGACGATGGCGATTCCTCCTCCTACTGCGTTGACGCGGTCTCTGTGGGTGATCTTATAGCCGTCTGGGATGGCTATGGCGATGTCGGGGGCGGAGGAGTCGTTCATCCAGGTCTCTGTCAGGAAGGCGACGTCTGGTGATGATGTGTCGAGCAGGTCCCAGAGCTCAACGGCGTGTTTGCGTGCGGAGCGGGTGTTCAGTAGGATGCATCGGAGGTGGTTGCGGTCCTTCTTGGCGGGTGCCTCGGTGGCTCTGAGGCTGGTGTAGCTGCAGTTCCGGCAGGTGAAGGGACCATGGGTGCGTTTCGGGGCGGCCTTGAAGCAGTTGTGCGTCCGTCCGGGGTTGAGAGCGTGGAGTGTGGTGGCATCGTATCGGCGTCGGTCCTCGAGGCTGGTGCCGGGGGCGCACGGCCCAGGGGTTCTGGCGCTGGGCGCGGTCCAGGCACGGACGGGCGTAGACAGGCTTGCCTTAGGCGCGCCTTCGGCCGCGCAGCGGCCGCCATATATGTGGAGGTGGGAGGGAGGAGCAGCTGGGAGGCAGGGGCAGCGAATGGGCAGTCAGGGGGGCGGGGCCGCAGGGGACGCAGCGGCGGGATTGGAGAGAGGCAGCGAGGGGTACAGAAGGCAAGAAGGACACAGGGAAATGGGGCAGCGAGGGAGACAGAAGAGAAAACGGGCACACAGCAATGGGGACAGCGAGGGTACAGAAGGAAAAAAAATGGACAAAATACAGTGGGGGCAGCGAGGGAGACAGAAGAGAAAACGGGCACACAGCAATGGGGGCAGCGAGGGTACAGAAGGAAAAAATGGACAAAATACAGTGGGGGCAGCGAGGGAGACAGAAGAGAAAACGGGCACACAGCAATGGGGGCAGCGAGGGTACAGAAGGAAAAAAATGGACAAAATACAGTGGGGGCAGCGAGGGAGACAGAAGAGAAAACGGGCACACAGCAATGGGGACAGCGAGGGTACAGAAGGAAAAAATGGACAAAATACAGTGGGGGCAGCGAGGGAGACAGAAGAGAAAACGGGCACACAGCAATGGGGGCAGCGAGGGTACAGAAGGAAAAAATGGACAAAATTCAGTGGGGGCAGCGAGGGAGACAGAAGAGAAAACGGGCACACAGCAATGGGGGCAGCGAGGGTACAGAAGGAAAAAATGGACAAAATACAGTGGGGGCAGCGAGGGAGACAGAAGAGAAAACGGGCACACAGCAATGGGGGCAGCGAGGGTACAGAAGGAAAAAATGGACAAAATACAGTGGGGCAGCGAGGGAGACAGAAGAGAAAACGGGCACACAGCAATGGGGGCAGCGAGGGTACAGAAGGAAAAAAATGGACAAAATACAGTGGGGGCAGCGAGGGAGACAGAAGAGAAAACGGGCACACAGCAATGGGGGCGGCGAGGGTACAGAAGGAAAAAAATGGACAAAATACAGTGGGGGCAGCGAGGGAGACAGAAGAGAAAACGGGCACACAGCAATGGGGGCAGCGAGGGTACAGAAGGAAAAAAATGGACAAAATACAGTGGGGGCAGCGAGGGAGACAGAAGAGAAAACGGGCACACAGCAATGGGGGCAGCGAGGGTACAGAAGGAAAAAATGGACAAAATACAGTGGGGGCAGCGAGGAGACAGAAGAGAAAACGGGCACACAGCAATGGGGGCAGCGAGGGTACAGAAGGAAAAAAATGGACAAAATACAGTGGGGGCAGCGAGGGAGACAGAAGAGAAAACGGGCACACAGCAATGGGGGCAGCGAGAGTACAGAAGGAAAAAAATTGACAAAATACAGTGGGGGCAGCGAGGGAGACAGAAGAGAAAACGGGCACACAGCAATGGGGGCAGCGAGGGTACAGAAGGAAAAAAATGGACAAAATACAGTGGGGGCAGCGAGGGAGACAGAAGAGAAAACGGGCACACAGCAATGGGGGCAGCGAGGGTACAGAAGGAAAAAAATGGACAAAATACAGTGGGGGCAGCGAGGGAGACAGAAGAGAAAACGGGCACACAGCAATGGGGGCAGCGAGGGTACAGAAGGAAAAAAATGGACAAAATACAGTGGGGGCAGCGAGGGAGACAGAAGAGAAAACGGGCACACAGCAATGGGGGCAGCGAGGGTACAGAAGGAAAAAAATGGACAAAATACAGTGGGGGCAGCGAGGGAGACAGAAGAGAAAACGGGCACACAGCAATGGGGGCAGCGAGGGTACAGAAGGAAAAAAATGGACAAAATACAGTGGGGGCAGCGAGGGAGACAGAAGAGAAAACGGGCACACAGCAATGGGGGCAGCGAGGGTACAGAAGGAAAAAAATGGACAAAATACAGTGGGGGCAGCGAGGGAGACAGAAGAGAAAACGGGCACACAGCAATGGGGGCAGCGAGGGTACAGAAGGAAAAAATGGACAAAATACAGTGGGGCAGCGAGGGAGACAGAAGAGAAAACGGGCACACAGCAATGGGGGCAGCGAGGGTACAGAAGGAAAAAAATGGACAAAATACAGTGGGGGCAGCGAGGGAGACAGAAGAGAAAACGGGCACACAGCAATGGGGGCAGCAAGGGTACAGAAGGAAAAAAATGGACAAAATACAGTGGGGGCAGCGAGGGAGACAGAAGAGAAAACGGGCACACAGCAATGGGGGCAGCGAGGGTACAGAAGGAAAAAAATGGACAAAATACAGTGGGGGCAGCGAGGGAGACAGAAGAGAAAACGGGCACACAGCAATGGGGGCAGCGAGGGTACAGAAGGAAAAAATGGACAAAATACAGTGGGGGCAGCGAGGGAGACAGAAGAGAAAACGGGCACACAGCAATGGGGGCAGCGAGGGTACAGAAGGAAAAAAATTGACAAAATACAGTGGGGGCAGCGAGGGAGACAGAAGAGAAAACGGGCACACAGCAATGGGGGCAGCGAGAGTACAGAAGGAAAAAAATGGACAAAATACAGTGGGGGCAGCGAGGGAGACAGAAGAGAAAACGGGCACACAGCAATGGGGGCAGCGAGGGTACAGAAGGAAAAAATGGACAAAATACAGTGGGGGCAGCGAGGGAGACAGAAGAGAAAACGGGCACACAGCAATGGGGGCAGCGAGGGTACAGAAGGAAAAAATTGACAAAATACAGTGGGGGCAGCGAGGGAGACAGAAGAGAAAACGGGCACACAGCAATGGGGGCAGCGAGGGTACAGAAGGAAAAAATGGACAAAATACAGTGGGGGCAGCGAGGGAGACAGAAGAGAAAACGGGCACAAAGCAATGGGGGCAGCGAGGGTACAGAAGGAAAAAATGGACAAAATACAGTGGGGGCAGCGAGGGAGACAGAAGAGAAAACAGGCACACAGCAATGGGGGCAGCGAGGGTACAGAAGGAAAAAAATTGACAAAATACAGTGGGGGCAGCGAGGGAGACAGAAGAGAAAACGGGCACACAGCAATGGGGGCAGCGAGGGTACAGAAGGAAAAAATGGACAAAATACAGTGGGGGCAGCGAGGGAGACAGAAGAGAAAACGGGCACACAGCAATGGGGGCAGCGAGGGTACAGAAGGAAAAAAATGGACAAAATACAGTGGGGGCAGCGAGGGAGACAGAAGAGAAAACGGGCACACAGCAATGGGGGCAGCGAGGGTACAGAAGGAAAAAAATGGACAAAATACAGTGGGGGCAGCGAGGGAGACAGAAGAGAAAACGGGCACACAGCAATGGGGGCAGCGAGGGTACAGAAGGAAAAAATGGACAAAATACAGTGGGGGCAGCGAGGGAGACAGAAGAGAAAACGGGCACACAGCAATGGGGGCAGCGAGGGTACAGAAGGAAAAAAATGGACAAAATACAGTGGGGGCAGCGAGGGAGACAGAAGAGAAAACGGGCACACAGCAATGGGGGCAGCGAGGGTACAGAAGGAAAAAATGGACAAAATACAGGGGGCAGCGAGGGAGACAGAAGAGAAAACGGGCACACAGCAATGGGGGCAGCGAGGGTACAGAAGGAAAAAAATTGACAAAATACAGTGGGGGCAGCGAGGGAGACAGAAGAGAAAACGGGCACACAGCAATGGGGGCAGCGAGGGTACAGAAGGAAAAAAATGGACAAAATACAGTGGGGGCAGCGAGGGAGACAGAAGAGAAAACGGGCACACAGCAATGGGGGCAGCGAGGGTACAGAAGGAAAAAAATGGACAAAATACAGTGGGGGCAGCGAGGGAGACAGAAGAGAAAACGGGCACACAGCAATAGGGCAGCGAGGGTACAGAAGGAAAAAAATGGACAAAATACAGTGGGGGCAGCGAGGGAGACAGAAGAGAAAACGGGCACACAGCAATGGGGGCAGCGAGGGTACAGAAGGAAAAAAATGGACAAAATACAGTGGGGGCAGCGAGGGGAACAGAAGAGAAAAAAGGGCACACAGCAAAGGGGGCAGCGAGGGTACAGAAGGAAAAAAAATGGACAAAATACAGTGGGGGCAGCGAGGGAAAACAGACGAAAAACGGGCACCGAGGCCACAAGCAGAGGGCGAGCTTACCAGCAGCAGCAGCGGGCAGGACACCACAGGCGGAGCTGTGTGGCGGGGGAGCGACCTACCTGGTAAGGTCAAGGGATATATATGTATGTATGTATATATGTGAATATATGTTTGCATGTGTATATATGTTTGTATGTGCGACCACATGTGTGTATACATATGTATGTGTGTATGTCACTTTGAGTCAATTCTAAGCTCAATTATCCCAAAGGGTGGAAATGTACAAGAATTTACAAAATAAAACTGAAATGCAAACTGTTCTTTTCACGTGTTTGGATGTGAGTATATTTATTTTTGTAAAGTTTTCCTGCAGTAAAAAGGCCATTTTAGAGCCCTGATAACAAATCTTTTTCATGTATCACAGATTTTTGCCCTTGATTTCACACGTCATCAGCTTGTTCTTCAAAGGAATCGTACTTATATTTTGGATGTATTTATTTACACTGGAAAGTGACTGTGAATCTTGTTGCTTTCAGATTCCACAGAGTGTTTTCGCTTTCACTCCCTCTGTCACATCTTTCCCCCCTCCCAATCAACCCCAACCAGATGGCCCTCACATCCAAACATGCTTTATTTAGACTTCACTCCCCCACCTCACGAACCTGCAAGCACTTCTCCTTTCATTCCTTTTTATTTTTTATATAATTCAAACGAAAGTATTAAAGCGCTTTACATGAGCACTAGTTCCTTTACAGAAATGTGTTCAGAATAACCTCGCCAAGACTCGAACCCGGTTCCCCAGCTTTAAAGTCTGGGCACTAGCCGTTACTCCAGATCCTCTCCCCTGTCTTTTATTTTTCCCATTCTATCAGTCACTCTTTTTAGGTCTCGCCTAGCGATGCAGCGCATGCGCTGCACGCCTTGGCGAGATCTATTGTTGTCGATTTCTTTGCCGAAGGGGGACAGGACATGTGTACGCGTACGGAGGACAGGTGATGTGCACGCTCGCTTTACATGTGCACGCGTACGGAGGACAGGCGATGTGCACGCTCGCTTTTTACTGGAAGGGAGGCTTGTTTGAGATTTTGCAGGGCGTGCACGTTACACAGCGTTGTAATTGCGCGCGTCTGTGCTTGTTCGCAGGTACGTGCGCACACCGACGCAGGGATAGGATGTGGCTCACACGTTGATTACATCGGTAGAAACACGGATGTTTCCGCAGGTCCCACTTGCTATATTTACCCACAGAGCTTTTGAGAAACGAATGAAGCGAATGGAATTATATTAGATTTGCTGCCTTGTAAGTTGTGCGGAGATATTTCGCTGGCACTGGCTCACCGAGGGCATTATATAACCTCCTAAAATCTCACACGAGCAGGTCGGGCGCCCTCCCTGCAGCGCCGGCGTTACTTGTGCAGTCAACTGTTGCACGCCGAGGATGGGCGGCTCTGCTCGTGAACGTCAGGCTGGCTCGTCACATCAGACGGGGACAGATCGAGGTCCTTCTGGGCAGAAATACAGAGAACTGAGCAGCCCCCCGGCCCCTCCTCTCTCCCACACTCTTGACATTGTTAGCTGCGGTGACATCACGGCGCGGCGCTGGGCCTGCTTCACAGTTTGTGTGTACTCTATACCTCACTTCCTAGCTGCCGTAGCATGAACAGTTACATTACGGACTAGGAACTGGGAGCCAGACGCTTCCTGGCCCCTGGATTGCCGCTGCCGGCATGTTTTCGGGGTGGATTTTGCCTTTTCCCTCCAGTTTGTGATAACCTTGGCTGGGCAGTGCTTGGAAGGGTGTCAGCAGCTTTGTGTTTCCTCTTCCAGTGTATGGCTCTTCTCCTGCACAGCGAGCACCCGGAGCCCGGCACGAGGAGGCTGCACTCGAGGTAAGGCAGCCCTGCACCCCTTTCCGCTGTGTGCCTAGGTCTTCCGGTGATCGCGAGGTGCCCTACCTCATGTCATAGCAGCTCATACTGTCGTGATTCACGTTGCATTCTGGTACTTGTAGTGACACCCACAAGAGCCAAAATGCAAATTAGTCGCCCACGATTGAATAACCTACTAAGAACAACTTAAGATTTCTGAGCGCCTCGATTATAAAGCCGTGCATTCTAGTGTGGTCATGTTTTCTTTTATTAATTTTCCCATTTGTTCAAAGGGAGGGGCGTGGAATACTATGTTGAGGCAGTCCCACCGTAGCCCAGTGGGGCAATCCGCCTGCTGCAAATTTCTCTTACCCTTAAGTTTTGAAGTTTGAATCTCAGTGGGACTCACTCAGTTTTTCATCCTTCTGAAGTAGATAAAATGTGCCATTTACCACAACATTCAGTGCTTGGAGGCGAATCAGATTGAAATATGAGCTATGAACGGTATTCATTATAACAGAAAATAGATACGGCACAGGGCTAAACGTCACTATAAAAACACGCTTCGTTGTTTATATAATTAGAGCATGCTCATCTGGGTGTGCAGAGATGCTGTTCACAGTGTCAATATGTGAAATAGCACCTGGCTGGCTTTCGGTGATCCCTAACCTTCATTCATCACCCCAATTCCCACCTTACTTTTCCAGTGCTTTGGATTTCAGAGAGAACCTATTGTAAGCCAACCGCTGTCTTCTTTCAACAGACACTGCTGTTTCTGGTGCACCTTGCACGACTCGTTGCACGGCTCACTAACGAAAACTAATGTCCTGCCAACTTGTAGTTATCCGGCAGACCTAAGAAAGGTGTTGTTGCTGCCCAGCTCAGTGGTACTCATTTCAATCTTCTGGAAAGGATGAAAGCTTAAGTTGTACTGAATTATGGAAGAACACCGCTCTCTGCAACATTCATACATCCCACTGAGCTACTGTGTGGGAAATGCTCTTCGTCTTGATAACGTCTGATAACATCTGACAGGCGCAGAGACAGCGCATACCACAATTGCAGAGAAAGATGGCATTTCCCAAGTGCAGGGAAATCAGGCCCTCACTAGTACAGGAAGCGCTGCATTTCATATGTGAAGGGAAAGCATTCCCTCGCTAGTGCAAAGGCAAGCAACAGTACAAGGACATGTCGCCAGCGAGTCACTAGCACTCATAACCACAGCGACAGGCAATGCAACAGCACATCCCACGACACATGCCGAACCATCACGCCCAATACCGCACATTTTCCAACTTGGTTTCCTACGGTGGACGCGGCGTTTCCCACAGAATTATACATTTGCCACACTTGCCTCATAACCATCATCTCCTGCAGAATTTTCCTTTTCTTCTCGCATAATGTAGCCAACCCTGCTAATTTCATCCCATCTCCTATGTGTAAGAGAACCTGTGGCTGCACAGGGAGAAAGAACCTGACTGAAAACGTTGTGATGTTACACCTATATTAACTGTGCCAGATAACACAGCTTGCACGATCACCTGCCACCTGTGTTCATTCTATTATGCGAGATTGGTTCGCAGCTTTATTTCGATTACACTTTCACAACCTGCGGCGCTGCGTTATCCTCTAGATCATAGCGTCTATGCTGTGTATACCACTTGTTAGCTCTCCATGGCGCAAGTCGGTAACACAACCTGAGCGTTTCAGTTTTTTTTTTAGATACGTGCAAAATTGTAATTACAATGCCAATAACTCTAACTGATGCGAGACCTGTTGCATTGCAAATGGTTGTTTGTTGGTGAGTCCGAGAGACATAAAGAGTGGATTCAGGGCCGATACCTTTCTTCGCGCTATATAAAAATGCACAAAGAAGGAATAATCTGGTGAACGTACATTGCGCTGCCTAAAGTATCTACCACCTAAAAGCTGCCATCTTGGCACGTTCTGTGCCAAGGATGGTCACAAATAGGGAAATGTTTCACAGAAGCTGCATCAGAACTCCTCCTCCTCAGAAGACATCAGTCACACATTTACACACATCCTGCAGGCTTCAGGAAGGCGACAAGTGTTGCAGAAAATACGTATTTGGGAGCCTTGGGATTACATGACCAAGCGCCTTAATTTGAGCAAACTTTTAAACCAGCAACAGTCTAGGAAACCAAAGCGCTACCCCAACAGCTTTTTAACCATTAGCACATATCTGGTAAATGATGTTTGCAGTGAGATGCAGATCAAAAACATAAGCCTGTCGCCTCATTCCCCCCTTCCGCCCCAGCCAGATCGCCCTCACATCCAAATGTGCTTTATTTATTTCAGCTTTATTTAATTCGCTGGTGGCTCATGTTTTTTTGTTTAAACACTCTACAGAGTGCATCTTTTCGCTTTACCCACCTCTCAATCCTGCAAGCAATTCTCTTTTTATTCCTTTTTTTTGCATTTTTATGTAGCGCGAACAAAGGTATCAGAGCGCTTTACATTAGCACTACTTCCTTTACAGAAATGTGCCCAGAATCATAGGATGTAGAGCCTCCGCCGAGACTTGAACCCAGTTCCCCAGCTTTAATGTTCAGCACACTAGCCGTTATTCCACATCCTCTACAAACAACACTTGCTAAACACATACACTACTGCAGACCAAAGAAGAAAAAAAACACAACTGCAAAGTACAACATAGCTTAAACATATTAGCAAAGCCATAGGTGAGACCTATTGGCTATGCCAATGCTTGTTCTTTGTCTAAATGTGACATACTAAGAGACACATGTATGACTACACATTAGCCTTGGTCCAGAACATTAATGCACCACAAACATCCGTGCAGCACCTCACTTGCTGTGGCCCAATAAGGCTGAAACATGTCTGGGATTCATTTTATTTACATTCAAAGGGGAACCAGCCTTATTCATACGGAATGTTGCCAGGCAGTTCAGACTTAATTGTTCCTTTCGGGTAAAGGTAATACTTAGCTGCATGTGGTTGAACCGTTTCTGGAAAAACGATGGCATAGAATGTGCCCAAAATAATTACTAGGATTTAAGCGTTTCCATCCATCACTTTTTTCTAAGTCAATGATTCCGTCTTGCAATTTGTGTCGAAATTAGCACGATGAATTAATTACTGACTCATCCTTTGTGTATTTAATAACAGTGGAAATGACAAAAAAAATTGAAAAAGGAGAATAATCACAATATCACCTGATTCTAAAATAGCCAGAATTACACCTTAAAAACTGTTTGGATGAAGAAAATGGGGAAGCATAACATAAGATAACGTGTATTTGTAAAGCGCACGATCACCCAGAAGGGCCTCTTGGCGCTGAATAACAGATGTTTATTGTTACCCAACTCAATGGTACTCACACTACCACGAAAGGTGAATTTAATGGGTGTCTAAAAGGTTAGGTTTTATGGAGATTGCAGATGGTGACTTGCTGGTAAGCAAATGTATATTAGACAGCAATACATATTTGAGCTGAATCAAACTGAGAATAATTCAAAGAAAATTTAACAAAAATGCTAAATTGACTCGACGTAATCGTTAACGTTTAGAATGGGCATAAGACCTTGTAGACAAAAATAAAATTGGATCATTATGACAATAATAAAGGTTAAGAAAAATCTTTTCTGCGCCCAAAGACTTCAAAGGGCCGCAAACACCTGTTACTGACTGTAATAATAAAGTCTTCAAAACCAAAGCCTCAGAAATATTAATGAAATCAAAAATAATGATGTCCACTCTACTAAGAATCCCGAAAACTGGAGAAATATTTTATCCACTCATGTTCAGCTAGTTATTACTCACATATTAAATAAAATGATATAATAATTAATTAATGGGGATAAATTTAAAAAACGCCAAATATTGCCAGCGAAGTTGATTAAAATTTATAAAATCATGAAAAATAACCAGATTTGTTTTTTTAATTTCAGAAGGTAAAGCCACTAATGAGTTTGATTTATTATTGGGTGTAAACAGTCCAGTCTAACACTGCTTTATCATGGTATAGTTGGGCTACTTTTCACTGATCTCAAGGGAAAATACCTACCCTTCCATAAGTGGAAAGAAACCCAATGTGTTTGCCTCTTAATGGTGAATAGCATTTCTTAACTAATGTATTAATTACTGGAAAAAGTCCAAACAAAAGGGCTGCAGAGCTTTGTCACTGATAATGTTAATTCAATCGAAAAAATAACTGGACATACTTGTATGGTGTGATTCTGTAACTCAGATCACCTCAAAATAATTTCTGGCTGGTATCAATCAATCAGGATTTATAAAGCGCGGCTAATCGCCCAATAGGGTATCCAGGCGATATGAGGCTCCAGGCTGGTACGGGCTGGAATAAGAGAATTAAAAGGGCGGGTTTTAAAATTTCTTCTGAGGAAGAAGATGTTGCACCTGCTTGCTAGGAGCTCATTGCATAGCAGGTTCTTAGGCAGCCACTTCTCTTTCTCTCCTTAAGCTGCGGCATGTTTGATACCATGGATGAGCCTTTCTGAGACGGGCCTGAGGGTTCCGGCGAGAGGAGGAGAGTAAGAGAGAGCAAAACAAAGGGGAAAGAGACAGACAGGGTGAGAAAGTGGGAGTGAGTGTGTGGCAGTGTATCAGCGACCAGGTTTGTTGCTATCCTACAGTGGGGTCTCTGTGACCTCAAGGTAGGAGGCGTCATGTTTTGGCCTGGCCAAAGTAGAGTGACTTGAAGTAGCTGATGCAGTTTTCCTTGTTATCAGTTAGTCCACTGCAGAGATGAGGAGGCGAACTACTCAATCTAAGTAAGTATTCGCCTTGAAATAAAGGCTTTTCATACCATTCCCTGGCACCAGATATGAAGGGTTTTTATAGCAGGTGTTTGGGCATGTTCAATCAGAACACCACAAATAGAAATGACTGTTGCTTCAATGGTGGTACTTCCACATTACCAACATACCAACCAATGAAATGGTTGGAGATCACTGAGGAGTGGCGTAATGGTAAAAGCAGTAACAGAAAGTTGAAATTAGATTATTTAAACCTTGTAGGTTGCCAATGAATATCTACTGAAATCCAAACAGTTCACTACCCCGTAGAGTAGACTTCATAACTGACTTCACAGCTTTGAGAAAGAGCAAAGAAATGCACAACAGCTTTTTCTCATCCTTTTGCATCTCACAACTACCATGTTGACTTTGTCATACTTATCATCAATGTTTGCTTCGCAGAGATTGATTTTTTTCTTTGTAAGTAAACATAGCCTTGAGCTTCAGGAAGAGCTTCACAATGGATCACTGTGTAGTCACTGAATGTCAGCCAAGGACAGCGGTGGCAGCAGTGTTCAATCTTCTCTATCATAATGCATCAGGAATATTCGGTTGAGTTCACATCTATTAGATCTGGCATCTTTTGGTGTATTTCCCCTGTCTTTTTGCTTTCTGGCCTCCTGGTTTTAACGTACGTTGGATTTCGTTTTGCTGGTTTAGTGCCTCTGCGCACTTTCTCACTGCTGTTCAATGTTAAAGTGCAAGTGCTCCTACTGTAAATTGTGTTTGTGAATTGGTGTTTCCATGTTTGGCTTATTTGATTTACTGGTAAGTCTCTACTAAAGTGCACAATGTGTGCCAGGGCCTGTAAATCAAATGCTATTAGTGGGCTTGCCGCACTGATTGTGCCACCCACATGAGTAGCCCTGTAAAGGTATCTCAGACCTGCCACTGCAGTGTCTGCGCGCGGTTTTAAACTGCCATGTCGACCTGGCAAGTGCACGCACTTGCCAGGCCCAAAACTTCCCTTTTCTTACATGTTAGGCACCCCTCAGGTAGGCCCAAGGTACCACTCTGGGCAGGATGCAGTGTATGTAAAAGGTAGGACATGTCCTGGTGTGTGTGACATGTCCTAATAGTGAAATACTGTGTATTTCGTTTTTTCACTTTTGCAAGGCTATCTGCCCCATAGGCTAGCATGGGAGTTGCTTTGTAACATCTTATAAATATAACTTCCCATTGGGACAAGATCGAGAAATGGAGTTTGGGTTCTCTAAACTCAGAATTTAATAACACATCTTTTTAGTAAAGATGGTTTTTAAATTGTGTGTTTGAAAATGCCACTTTTAGAAAGTGGGTATTTTCTTGCTTAGCCATCCAATGTGCCTCTGCTGGGTTGCGTATTGACTGTCTGGTTTTGAAGTGACAAGAGCTGGGGATGTGCATTCACTGTGCCACTGGGGGGGTTGAGGTGTGTCCTGCCTTTCCGGGATGACTCAGAGCTGAGCTGAATAGACCTGGGATGCACTGGGAATTGTGTGTTTTGTGCTGCAACAGAAAAAAAGCAACCTGACGCCGTCAACGCTGCCGGCTCCGTGTCCTGAAGGCACCACAGAGGGCACCACCGCACTTCACACCGCAACCCTGGTCTCACCGACGGTGATGCCCGATGCCGCCACCGAGCCGCTGCTTGCACCGTGACCTTTGGGTACCGCACTTCCCACTGCCTCGCTTCACGCTGCTGCCCTGGTATCCCCAATGACGCCGCTCCACGCCGACATCGATGCCGCTGCTTGCACCATGGTTTGAGGGCAACGCTCATAAGTTACACGATGCACCACCCCGTCACACACCGCAGCCTAGGCCTACTGATGCTGGCGCCATTGACTCCGGTTCGTCAGCCGACTACAGCGCTTCAGCAATGACAAAGACGCTGCTTGCACTGTGACCTGCCAGCACGGTGACGAGCAGCGCACCACTTTGCACCGCAGCCCTTGTCTCACAGATGCCGCTGGACAACCGTCACCGAGCCGCTGCCTGCTCTGCAACCTTAGGGCACTGCACGCCGCACTGCTGCACTTCACAACGCAGCCCCCAAGGCCCGCCGACGCTGGCGCTCCCGACTTCCACCGCATGGAGTTCGATCTGCAACATGTCTGACTTCAAGGACCTGACGACTCCTGTATCGACCTCCGGAACCGACGCCTGCCGAAGCCGGCTCTCCGCAGCTCACCGCGAGGTCCCCGACACCCAGCATTTCTAAAAGGTACTGTTTTGCGGGTCTTCCTAACACCGTAGCTGGCCCGCGACCCCGCAGTCAGCCAGAACTGTTTGGATTTGTTGTTCACGACGCCGTGATAGCCCCGGACTGAGCTATCGACTTCAAGGAACTGTATTTTATGGTGGATTTTTATCGTTTTTGGTCTTGTTTGCACAGATAAAATACTGGATATTTTTCTAAAACTGGTGTTGTCCTTTTGTAGTGTTTTCACTGTATTACTGTAGGTTATGTGCAAATGCTTTACATACTTCCTCTGAGATAAGCCTGTACTGTCGTGCAAAGCTACTAAGGGGGTGAGCAGGGGTTATTTTAGAAGTGTATCACCCTTATACTGACTAGGAAGAAGGGTCCCTACTTGGACAGGGTAACAACCTGCCAACTACAGACCCGCTTTTCTAACAACATCTCTGCAGGTTTTTTATTTAAAGGAGAAGAATACAAAAACAGGGCATCTACCAACTGGCCAACCTGGGCAGCAACACAATGTCTATAACAGTAATTTTTTTTAACAAATAAAAACAAGCAGAACCCCGAGTTACTAGAGGCGGTCATGGGAATCTGTGTATTTCTTCAAGTCTAAGAGAGAAATGCTGATAAAACTAAGGGATTCATTCTTAACAACCCAGGCAAATGTTCTGGCTTTTTTGCTTCTCGTTAAAATAGTGCCTGAAAATGTAGGTAGTTGGCCATATTAAAAAAAAAATGGGAAGCAAACGATAGTCAAATTGTGAACAAGTAAAAAGTAGAAAATCATATGGTGATCTGGTCATCTCTAACCACTAAATGTGTCTAAATTAACTTGTTGAAATGATGGTTATGTTGATATTTTTGTATCTTTTTTCTAACAATTCCTGTATTCCAATATGATGAATCTTTGATACAACAATAAAACAATGCCCTCATCTGACGTGCCCAGATAATTTCAGAGTACTTCTTGGCGACATCCACAGAATTCAACTGATTGATGGGACTCGTCTTCCCCCCTTTGTTGTATAGCTTTGTGTTTGCACTTAGTTTTTACCTTTTTGCCTCGGGCGCCTTTTACACTGCCTCACTCTAGACAACACTTCAATAATCATGATGGTAAACTAGGCTGCCAAACTCCTAGTTCAGAATGAAATCAAATCTCAAATCATCCCTTCAGACAAATTACAACACTGTTTGAACTAAATAAGTGTTTATGCTGCTAATATTGTTAACATTTGGGTTGTATGTGCAGTGGCACCTTCAAGGAAATATTAAAGGGTGCTCTTAATAGAAGAAACTCCCCAAAACAAAGTACAAATCACAAAAGAAAATATGTAGACACGTTAAACAGTAATTCCAAGACAAAACAGGTTCATTTCAAGACAAAAACTAATCAAAAGAGTGATCTAATATTAATAGCAACCACTTTCTCTATGCAGGGCTTGTGCTGCAACAGGCACAGGGGCTGCAATATGAGCTGTACTGCAACTGGGAATTACAAATACACCCTTTTATTTGGATAAGTGTCGCAGGCAAATGGGCATTCTTGTCTGTGGTGTTCATTCACAGTTCCTGCTCCTCTGCCCTTAATCTGTAGTCCTCCTTCAAACTATTTATTTCATTGGCGGCAATACTGTAGGACACGGTGGCCACACAAGGTGTGTCTTCCTGGTTAGAAATGTCTTCCACGCTTATAGTAAAGACAGCCCAGCACAGACCTGTGTAATAACACTTATTAACTAAGCATCAAATAACAATTCTGTTCGAAGATTATGCTATGGAAACGTACAAATCATTATCAGAGAGTCAAAGAAAACTTATAAAAATATTTCTTAAAATTGGTTAAATTCTATAAATGCTCAAGAAAGCAGATGGTATTCTGCGTCCTGATAATCTTATAGGCCTGTTGTAATTAAGCAAAGTAGGAAGTTTATCTCAGGACCGGAGGCAACCATTCTGCTTAACATTTGCTATGGTTGCTATAGTAACGGCAGTAAAGGATGAAATCAGTCATGAACTGGTGACTACATTACCTAGCATTCCTGGTAATACATGGTCAGAAAACCACTAAATTGAGCCGTGCCCAATCAGTCTCAGTGCAGGACTAGTTACTGGGCTCTCTGTCACAGTGCCTCCTCTTTCTATTCTGCTGACCACGCGCTATTGGCCGCTTGTTAATAATATTATCTGGAACTACTTTTAGGGTGTTTACTGGTGCATACACGTATTCGTCCAGAAAGTTGGTGCATGATGGGCACGCAGTGCAAGGAGGTGGGTGCATTGATTGAGGATTCTGCCTCCCAGGGACAATGTAAGGATTTTCAGCAATTCTGCAACTCAGGATAAACCACTCTTCCTTCCCTGAAGCAGAGGTGGCGCTTCACAGTATCTAAATGTAGATTTGGAGGCAAAGCAGATACTCCATCTGTAGAAGCCTCTTTCTACCCTGTCAAGCGTGTATTGACGTTTGGCTTTGTGTGCTCACCACAGGGAAAACCTGTGTGGGTTTTCTAGGCACTGCAAAGCTTACACATAGAGTTATCTGCAATACCACCGTACGACTAACTCCGCCAGCCTGTCATCTTCTCGCAGCAGGGGAGCAGAATGAACACAGAGATGGCCAATGTCACCGATAAGTTGGACTTTTTCAGACTTCTATGCACTCTGCGGGATTCTTGTTCCTTGTGGTCTATGCCCGTAATTATTGTAAGAAAGTGAGGCGGGATGCTTTGGACCAAGATGGCCATGATTTCTTGGAATTGTCCACTGTTTATTACCCAGCTGAACATCCCCAGTGCATTGTGGAGGCTGAAAATCCCAAGACCATGCAACCAATCAGTGTGGGTAGCTGAGTAGCTGACCATGTTTAGAGATCAAGCTTCACGGCGGAGTGTAATGAAGGCCTTTGCTCTCCTTCAGGCGCTCTTGTTGTACACATGATGTGCAAACACACAGTCAATGTTGGCAGTCAGCTGCTGACTAGTGACTACATGCTTCACTCCTTGTTTTTGAGAAGCAGGTGGGTAGCACTCAGGAGGCCCAGGTGTCCCAGAAGGGACACTTTCTAGATGTGGCACATGAGCTAAATCTAGAAGGCAGCTTGTGAGGCACTGCAGAGGAGCAGTTGGGGGGAGTGAGCTGAGGAGATGGTGAGCTATAATCATGAGTGGGCTCCTGCCATAGACAATCGAAACCAACACCTTCCCTGAAGAGGTTTAGACCCCACTCCTATCGTGAATGCCTGCAAACATGCGGGAGAGTTTTTGAGAGAAGAGCAATAATGTAGCACATGCAAGTGCTCCTTCCTTGATCCAAAAGCCACAGTCATTTTTGCGGTAAGTCAATTCTTCACAACATGACAGGGCAGGTTAAAGAAAGAAGTATGACTCTGCGCCGTGGGCTGCCCTTAAACAGAAGGGCCAGAAGAGTGGAGAAGACGAGCCCATAAATGATAATGACTTACCCAAAGGGCATCAAGGCAGCCGTCCTACAATCTATAAATGCTCTCCACTCAGACCTTGAACAAAAATGTATCATGAAAGGAACTGAATGAGAAAACTGTTGTTTTGACAAATCATGTTCTACTGATTTACAAGTGTTGGTGACTTCCAGTGTTGCAACATGACAGCTGGTTGGTCAGGGCCAAATAGTCGAAAAGGCTTGGGAAAAAAAGGAACTGCGCAATTAATCTAGTTAAGCCAGAACAAAAGTGTGAGTTTCTGAACAATCTGAGAAGGTAGTGTAAAAGCTGTCAGGTTTAAATGTTGTGCATTGTATGGTATTGTCTGCTGTTCTGTTACTCTCTGTTGCGTTCTCCCCAGCTGCTCTATGTTCCTTGCTACCAACTATCTTCCTGAATAAAGTCTGTGCCATGTTATGGATAATTTGGAAAATTGTTGGTATTTGGAGTCACACGGGGATGTGCTTCTGCCTTTCAAATGATAATTTTTGTATGTGTTCCGTCAGTGGTGTAGCTAGCCCTTCCGCCGCCCGTGGAGGTCCCCGAGTTTGCCGCCCCACGGCGGCCGGATTGAAGCAGGGGGTGGGGGGTGCTGGCGAGATCTCCATCTCGGCAGTCGACAGATTTTAGAGCGGGAGGGAATGATGCCTGCCCCAAGAGTACAGGTAAGAGCGGGGGAGCCTGCTGCCCCCAAAACTAGTGCCGCCTGGGGTGGACCGCCCACCCCGCCCTGCCCCCCTTGCTACGCCACTGTGTTTCATTGAAATGTAGGTTCTAAATACAAAAATATAACTATAAATCTTACAGCGATCAATGCCTGGCTAGTACATAACAGCAGCAACGTGGAAGTCAGTCCATCTGACAGCTTCAAGTTTCCCACCAGACTGCTATTCCTCCACTTCTTCAGGCAAGGACAGATCTGGCCGTTTGTCAGGCTATATTTGGATTTATCATTGTTGCTAGATGTTTCACCACACTGCAAAAGCCAGTAGTGGCCATCCTGTACATGAGCAGTATCCAGATGATGATCATTTTATTTCATCTCACAGGACAGGCACCCACTGCCGGTGCAGATCATGGACGTGTATCACTTGCATAAACTGGACACTGTGACCAATAAGACGAAATCAGACATGACCACAAAGATGAGTGGAATTCCTGGGTTCATCATACATACAGAGAAGAGAAGTTCCAGTCTTCTGGATCAGAAAACTCGCGAGATTAGGAGAAAAACCTGGAGAGCGCTCCAAAGACTCTGAATGAACTAGCTAGGTTGGCTGGGCTTATGGAGTAACAATTTAGGCAATCTCCGCCATGCACTAAATGTTTCTCCAGTGCTAGAAGATGGCTCACCTCAGGAACAGCTTTCTTACACAGAACAAGGCTAGTCCTTGATTAGCAGTGGCATGCATGAAAGACTCTGGTCATAGTTACTGAGATATCCAGCCGTGGGGTGAGATATAGGAAGACCAGCACTGAGGGGAAGTGAGCGCCAGGGGAGTTTGTCACATAAATCAACTACCTGTGACTGTTTGCAGGATTATTTCTGATCTGGAGTCTAACTAGGAGCTGGTTAAATGCTTCTTCCTGCTTCAGATGGACAACGTATCTGCCGTAGAATACACAACTTGGTAAAAACATATTACCTAACAGGCCGGGGTAGTGATGTGTGGAACCATAATTTGAGGCACCTGTGGGGTGGGAGCTATTTGATGTTAGATCAGGCTGCAAGCCTTTTTAATTTCTCTGAGGTGATGAGACAGAAGGTCTCTGTGACACTATTTAACTACTTAGGGCAGCACAAGAGTTGTGCGAGACTCATTTAGGGTCATTTTGAAAAGCCTGATCATTCTTCTCCAGAGTCAGGATCTTCTCGGAGGTCCCCATGCTCTGATAATCTGAAGGTCACTACAGTTAGTGTCTTGGAGAATTAAGGAGCTTCGTGGGACTATTGGCAGAGACTGCAATGATCCATAGCAATTTAGGGATATATGTGTGTGTGTGTGTGTGTGTGTGTGTGTGTATGTGTATATATATAGTCCAAAATACTGTTACAAAAATATTGTCACCTTGGGTGTAGATTGTTTATTATTACCTTTAATTGGGTCCAAATTTAGTAAAAAAATGTTTAGGACACAATTTTTCTTCTGGGCAATATTGTATTTACTTTATTCTGGTACCAGAGCTTTAGGGAACCCTAGCCCTAGGTACTTGAAAGCATTACGAGTTAGCCCTACAGGTTTGGTTCTACTACTATATGGAGAAGGACTTGGACTCCAATTCAGCACATGTAATCCATATTCTGAATGTCCTGCCTCAAGCACCTGATGTGTCAAGGGACGGGTGATTTATGAGGTAATATGTAACAAGCAGGTTCCCTGCGTAGATGTAATGAAGCAGGCGTAGCCGAGTTGTGTCTTTCAAGTTATTTATTAAGTTCCTAACATCAGAGATAGCAGCCCCACCAGGAGCAGCTAGCTGCTCAGCCCATCTTCCAACTATCTACACTCACACCAGGCACCCAAGCATTCCACTCATGTCAATCACACCAACATTCCACACAGAACACTCACACTGGCTGAGCAACTAGTTACAAGGTAAAGGGGAACACTATAAATATAACATGAAGATACTACATTATCTTCTCCCTTTAAAATTGAAAATTAATTAAACCATACTAAAATGAAAGACAACTATACACAAAATATACAAATGAAATCAATAACCTAAAACCCAGGGGTAAATAGTAAAAACCACACCACGAGAGGGAACACAGACTACACAAAGGAAGAAAGAAGAGTGAAAAGATATACACAAACTATCACCATCCTCCTCCTTTAATAACAAAAAACACAAAAAGAAAGAGCAAAGAACGTTTAGCTCACTGACAAAAAGTGAGGAAACACCACATGACAATACATGTGAAACAATGTGCAGACAATACATGTGAAACAATGTGCAGAGAAACACGGTAGAAAAAGACTACAAGAACTCTACACAGTGACGAGACAATTGGGAGTGACACACCCCCATAACTCAAACACTATGGGTGGACCACACCCATGTACGTACAACTTAATTTTGAAACAGACACTATGGGTGGACCGCACCCATGTATGTACTCCTTACTATTGTAACAAACACTATGGGTGGACCGCACCCATGTACGTACTTACTTACTATGGGTGGACCGCACCCATGTGGGTATTCCTATGTAAGGAACACAACCAAGAAAACATGCCAAAATGGGACTAAAACCTATAATGCAGACTGTAAATAGGACTGACACCCATTACAAATTACATAGGTGGGAATAACACCCCCTAAAAACTGAGTAAATGGGACTAACACCCACTACAAACAGCGTTAAATGGGACTCTCACCCATAAACTGTGAAAGAGGGAAAGACCCCCCTAAAGTCATCCCTAAAAAAGGGATAAGTGGCTTACACGTGGAAATGGGGCTAAAACCCATTCCAATCACAAATGCCAGTCAAACCAGAGAGAGAAAAAAAAATGAGACGCAACAAACAGCTGGCATACAATTAAAACATTTCACTCTAAACAAATAAATATCACTTTTAAGAAAAACATATTAAGCATATTATATAAACATGCACTTGAAAATGGAAATATTGTTAGCTTAATAAAACAACAAGAGACTGTCACCGCGAAGTAGTGACACAGGCCGCAGATAGAAACAACAATCACTATGTACGATGACAGCAAAAATACGACCAAAATGGGATCCTTGCAAACAGACAGCACTTTGTTGGATAACAGCAGCTCCTCAAATCCTAAGTCAGAAAAGTACAATGCTGCACAGGATACAGGCTCCCCTCGACAGTTACATCGTTGTAACAATTGTAGAGAACTAACAGTCTATGCTTAAACGATGTACCAAGTGCAAGCAGCACAGCTGGTTTATAGAATGTGCCAATGTGCATGAAGTTTGATGTAAAGATCTTAGTACCACAGTAGACCGCTGTATAAAACGTCAACAAAGTCATCATTATCTTCTTCATCCAAAACAACCACCTTAAGTGCCTCTTTGAGTTTTTTTTAATTTTTTAGCTTTTTAACTTTTCAAGAGTGAATAACGTTGGCCAAAGTAAGCAACTCTATGGAGTAGGAGAGATTTCCCATCATAGCTTGTTGTTTATCCAGTAACAAATACCTCCGATATCTCTCAGCCTGCTCGCCGGTAACTGTGCTGGTCTGAAACAGAACTGCGGGCATAAAGACACTGCCGCTCCGATAGGGCCGTCAACCCTGTTCATCCACCTTCGGGATCGTCCCCCCTCTCACGCAGGGGCCAAGAAGTGCCATGATTTGTTCACGCGCCGGTGTAAAAAAATGGCAGCACGTAATGGCAGCACGTAGAGGATGCCGCGGCGGATGGCTCCCAGCGTAGGCGTGCTGCAAAACGTCAGAAGCAGCATGATGACGAAGAAAGAAGAGAGCTTCCAAGACGTCACCGAGGAACAGACCGCGGCACCGTGCGACAATCAAAGCCAGGTAAGTTGCACGCGCTCAATTTGTAATTTGAACCGCAAGGAGACGGTTTAAACAACCTCACAGCTCGATCTTCAAGTAAAAATATATTTATTTTTTTTAGTCCCAAAAACATTTAAAACCAAGATCCGACCGTATTAAACAAAATGATTGCGCAAGTCCAAACAGCTGACAAACCTTAATACAGATGACATTAAGTCACTGTATTGCTAAACGAGCTGTAGAAAAAAAAACGTGCCTCCTTGTAAGTTGAACAGAAAAATATAAACTTGCCTGTTGAAGTAAGGCCACACACCTCACCATGACAAATTTCACTCCGTAAATGGCCCTCTCCTGAAGCCGGTCACAAAAATGAAATAAATTTGCTGCACATGTAAAACTTCTTCCACATGCCACACTTGACCTCCACGTATGACAGACACAAATGCAAAGTCTCTGGAGCACAAAAAAACTGCAAACCCTTGTAGTGGAGAAAACACATCTTGTCCCAAAAGATGTATAAACAAGCAGCCTTAAACCAGGACACCCAACACGCTGTTGTACTAGATCAAGCACACAAAACTTCTACCTTTAAGGTCCAGAAACTTTGATTTTTGTGAGCAGAGCACGCTTGAGCTGGGGCTGTCCGGTGTGAGGGACACTGGTGGGGCTGCGAGGCGTGTTGCTCCAGTTTCTCTTGTTTCTTGATACTCCATTTCATTAGATTCTTGTGGACCTTTTTCCATCAGTGTCCATGCTTCCTCTGTTGTGTCTTTTGTACCATTTCCTCCAGGAAATGTACTTGCACTGTTTTTCTCATCATATGTGAACCTATACATGTTCCATGTGCTCTCTGCACTTGTGGTTTCTTTAGGTTCCATCCAAACTGAAGACATCCTTGGCTTGTCATCTTTAACTTCCTTGAGACCACTAGTTGTGCGTGAATTAGTCTCCAAATCGTCGCCAAATGTAAATTGTGTTTGCATGTGTGGGTTCGCATCCCATCCTCGTCGCCAAATGTAACAAGCAGGTTCCCTGCGTAGATGTGATGAAGCAGGCGTAGCCGAGTTGTGTCTTTCAAGTTATTTATTAAGTTATTTATTAAGTTCTTAACATCAGAGATAGCAGCCCCACCAGGAGCAGCTCAGCCCATCTTCCAACTGTCTACACTCACACCAGGCACCCAAGCATTCCACTCATGTCAATCACACCAACATTCCACACAGAACACTCACACTAGCTGAGCAGCTAGTTACAAGGTAAAGGGGAACACTATAAATATAACATGAAGATACTACATAATACTTATCAAGGTAATAACAAGAAAGTATGGTCACAGGATTGCAGAGGAAATGAGATGGCTGTAAGGAGAGACAAGGAGTCAGGAAACAAGTAAGGGTACTGGGTAACAACGTGTGATCAAAGTAAGGTATATATTGGTATAGGACAATGGGTCTCTTGTTAGAAAGTCTTTGGGATTGATGACAGCAGATTGCTCTTAACAACAGTCCCGGAGCAAAATCTTAGTTTGGTTCTGCTGTAAAAGTGGCTGTTGTACAGAGTGTAAAGAGCAGTGCTTAATTTGTAAAGCAAAATAAGTGACAGGGCCCTTGTAAGTCGCCACCGCAGCTTCTACCACCCATTGCCACTGACAGCGCTGCCAATGACAGTTCCTACACAATTACTATCACACTGCTAAAGTGTAACAATTCAGACTGTTCAATGTCCCCAAAGATATAAGAATGGCTTGGGCAGAAGCTATTAGTTGTTTTTAATGTATATTGAATTTATAAACTGTGAGTCTACCACAACACTTGTGCTGCCCCAAGTGGTGTAAATGTTATCACTGAGACCTTCTTTCTCTAAATTACACAAACAGTGCTACCATGTGGCAGCTGTCATAAGTGCCAGTGTTGACAATAAAGTGCTGGTGCCGAACAC
Organism: Calotriton arnoldi; assembly: GCA_963921515.1. Lineage (NCBI taxonomy): Eukaryota > Metazoa > Chordata > Amphibia > Caudata > Salamandridae > Calotriton > Calotriton arnoldi. Next base: position 3,364,052 of record CAWUFW010000761.1, read on the forward strand.
CAGAAACCACCAGATCAAATTAAGCTCTGCACATTAGAATCCCAAAGAACTGAGCACAACAGCTGAAGTCTTTCCTTTACCTGATCAAAACAGAGACTAACCCAGATGTCACACTCTAAAGGCATACTGAGCTTCAAGAGACAGTGACCCAATTATGGAATAGAAAGGAAAATCTAAGTAAAAATAATAATCATTATATGGAATAGAAAACACCAAGAACAGAAATCAGACACTAGGAAAGAATAGAAGACAAAGACAAAGGGCAGGAACTATGATAGCACATCTTCACAGAGCATTAGAGATGACAAGGAGTCGGAGAAAAAAATCAAGTCATGAAATCAAGAGCAGGACTACAGAAATAACATAAAGATATTCAGAGGTCAAGAGCTGGCTGCTCTCGTCGTATACTGGAACACTGAATGCTCCATTGGCACAGGGAAACATGAGCAGGGATTCAGAACAAGGAACGCATGGACATCATCAACAGGCATTATGGATGACTAATGCCATGCTGGCACATGGAGGGTATAACACGGAAGGAGAACAAGGGACTCCAGGGTGTACCCAGGGACAACAGGCAACTAATGCCCTCATGGTACATTGAAACTAGCACATAACTAAAAAGCAAGTTTATAGAAAAAAATTAAAGATTTAAGAAAGAATAGGAACATTGTCAATTCAGGAAATAGGCTGTTAGAAGGCCTGCAGAGAAAAGACAGAAATTCAGGATATTCAGAAACGGAAATGCAGAAACAAGGTGAAATTCTGAAGCACGGAAGAAATAGATAAAACACATTACTGCACAAGACAGCCACAGGAAAAAGGGAAGGGCACTGCAAAAGAAGCAGCAGGATTCAGGATTCTTCTCATGTTCTCAAAAACAGCACAAGCAATGCAGGCAACTGGAGGAGAAAGCAGGACCTCCCAGTAACAGTAGTTGTTAGCACAAATTCTGAAGAATAAACTCAATTTTTAATACCTACTTCCAGTTCAGACCCACACACGGTGAGACAGATGGAATTAAGGAATAAGTGTGAGCTTGCTCTAACACAGTGCAGACGAGAAAAAGTCCCAGTTCCAGATCTCTGCTTGAAAAAGTGCATGGAGATTCCAGAAGCAAAATGTGGCAAGAACTAAACTTCGGAATGGTGTATCGAATTGATCCTGTTTTGGAACAGGGGAGAAAAGATTGAGAAGGGGCATTTGATTTCATGGTTTGATGCTATAGGAATAGCAATAGAATTAAGCATAAGGCACACTTCTCTGTTCTTAGTAGAATTAAGCATTACAGTTAAGATGGGTAGAAAAATAGAAATTCGATTTCAAACACTGCTTTCTTAGCAAATTAAATTGCACAGATTCATTTGAGCAATTTTCAATGCAATATTGGCCTATATCAATGCAAGGTTTTATGACCTGACTCTCATTACTGAAGATATGTGGAAAGTAATTTTGGACTCAGCTAGGTGCTAAACACTCCAATAACGAATGACAACTTAATGCAACCCCAAATACCAATCAGAAAATGTGTCTAATGCGGTGGCGTAGCAAGTGGTGGGTGCGGGGGGAGTCCCCCCCACCCGCTCTTACCTGCGGCCGTAGTGTGCGGGCAAATGCAAGGATCGTCAGCACCCCCCTCTCGCTCTTACCTGCAGCCGTCGCGGTGTGGCAAACGCAGGTGCCGCCACGGGCGGCAAAAGGTGTAGCTACGCCACTGCGCCACTGGTCTAATGAAAGCATATGTGATAACAGGCAACACTTTTTTCCCCACCTCAAAATATGTTTTAAAATCTGGAGTGGTTCCAATTTCCGGTACAAAAAGAGGCATCTGTGAAGTTGTTTCAACAGACTAAAGGTCCACATCTCAAAGCAACATGTGCAGTAAATTTAATGTAGATGCACAAAAAAATATTTGTGAGGATCAATTCACAACCCTGAACCACTGAACCAGGAATAGTGAAAATGTATCCTGAAAAAGTTGTATCTACAAATGTAAAAATTCTTCCAGTATTGTGAAATTTCCACACTAACGTAGGGCCTGATTAGGACCCAAGGGTTTGGGAACCACTGCCCCTTTTTGGCGGTCTGGCCGCCCACATACCTGGTGGTCCGACCACCGGATTACAGTGTGGGCAGGGAGACCCGCTCCGGGCTGCCTCCAGACCGCCACCAACGCCAAGATCTGAGTTCTCGTGGCGGTGGGGACAGCGGCAGTCAATACTGGCGGTGCCGGCATGGGTACTGCTGTGTGAAATATGACCTGCCTTTCCGCTGACCTTTTAATGACAGGGACACCGCCATGAAAAGGTTGGCGGAAAGGCAGGTAAAGGGCCACAAAAAGAGCCCAAGGGCGAAAAAGCCCATGTGGATTGTGGCCGGGACACATGTTGTGTCCCACTATGCCCGCACTGTCGGTGCGCACACTATTTGCCATGTACGACATGGTACATGGAAACAGTGTGCCCGACTTTCTGGAGGAGCAGCAGTGCGGCTGGCACTGGCTTCAGGCTCCCTCCCAGAGCCAAAACATGCCACCCCCATGACTGCACCACCGACACAGTGTAAGCCCTGTGGTGATGTCGTAATGTGGCGGTTGGGATGCCGCTGGCTTGGCGGCATGTTCCCGACCGCCGCTGCCCCTGGCTGGTGGTCCTTCCGCCAAACTCATAATTGGCCCCTTAGTTTTGACAGGGATTTCATGGTATTCCTGGGTCTACCCATAAAAGTAGGTAAAGATTCACAAGCTTGCATGTTTGCTAATGCTCACAAAAATTACTCCTGTCACACACAGGTGTAAGAATTTACAGGGTAGCGAACTAACTTCATTATTTATGGAGAGAAAAAGGTTACTGTGGCAAATGCATGTTTGTGCTACATTTTACCATACAGGAATTGTCACTTGGGTGAAATGTTGTATGTGTATGTTTCACTTCTGAGCACGCAAAGACCTGTTTGAGTGACTTAAATTGTTTGGAGTACTCCTGAGTTCCTTTGTGAATCTAGTAAAATATAGGCATGTTCTTCTGGGAGCTAATTTCCAAGTTTTATTGTACCCTTTGTCACTGGGTACAAGGGAGGAATACAAAAGGCAAGGGAGTTAGAGAAATGAGGCATATCCTCTTACCATTACACATCACGCGCATGCTTAATAAGTAAAGTATTACCTTGACCAGTTGTGAATTAACCCAGTTAGTGAAGGTTTTCTTCTGAGTCATTTCTTGCTCAGCTGCCAAAAGAAAGAATAATAATGATCAGATGAAGCAAACTGTATCTTTAAAGGAAAGTTCAATAATTCTATGTATTTACTTATTCATTTATTTATGTTCTTGTTGAACATGAAGCACATTATTTCAGGTTTTGGAGACCGATGCAGCTTGAACCTATGATGATGTAATTTATGTCAACACTTTTTCAGTTCCATTTTAAAATATAGGTTTAAAAACAAAACAGATCATTTTGACAATGTCCTTTTCACCTGTGTAAATAGTATATATTGTAATGTTTATATATCAGTAATGTGTTGGTTTGTAAACAATACTTAATACATATAAATGGTATATGTGGATACTGGATGCTATAAGTGGACTAAGTTAGAGTTCATGGTCTGCCATATACATTAAATCTTTTACACTGAAAGACTCATACCAAACTGGATTAGTCTGTTACTGCACAGAGTAGGTAAGCAGGTAGGATTGCAGCAACTCACTGTCAATACTGAGGCAAAAGGTAATTTTTCACAGATTTAAAGAAAGTGAATTGCAACCAATGAGCATGGAAGAAACCCCTTATGACATTTAGCGTCCATTTTGAAGTAGGCATTTTGATATTAATTTTTCTTTTAACCGTTTTTGATAAATATTATGGTCCTCTTTATGAGTTTTGTATAAGTAACAATTAGTCCGCTAATAGTACTTAACAGCCACATCAGGATTACGTGTTTTGAGGTAAAACATGCAACCCTGCGATTTTATTCAGACACCAGTTTCACCAGTGCACTTCAGGTAAAATGGTTCTGGGGAAAAGTAATCAGTTTTGATGGAAATATCTATGGATATCAGTGCGAAAGACTGATTTTTGTGAATATTCTTCAAGACTGATTGTGGCAAAAGCAGCCCTGAACCTATTCCTGGTGTGTGCTTTCCTTTCTGTAAGGCCCTATAGCATTGTGGTAGATTCGGGCCTTGCATTTTTTCATTTCTTTCTTCGGTCTTCATTTTACCAATAAATATTGAACAGTGTTTAATAAAGTCTTCTTTAATTTAAGAAATTAATATAGTTACATTTTCGAGGATCTCAATCCCAGACATCATAACATTTTGCATTCATTGAAGCTTTTCGGTGGCATTGCTGCCAATTGGCGCCAAATCATGCATGACACTTTCAGTCAGTCCTGGCTCATTAGGCCACAGCACTTTACATTTTGGGATTTTTGAGCCCATACCTACAATGTTAAACAGAACAACGATTCCCAGAATGCAATACGTGTTTGAAAATATACAGCATGGTGCGATTTTGCAGCTAAGTAATTGAGGTTGACCTTGCTAGGTGGTGCTGGCTTTGAAAGATGCACAACTATTATAATATTAATAATACATATTTTTCTATTCAAACGGTAAAGTAGTGAAGGTTATTTTCCCGGAAGGAAGCAATTCCCAAATGCAGACCAGTCATGTGTACCGCAAGTTTTGAAGACACCAACAAAGGTTAGGGTAACACCCAGCCAAGGCAGCACATTTAGTAAGGTACCTTCAGTTAGGCATAAAAACACAGTGCTCCTAGCTCTGCAGTTGACTTGATCCGTCATATTTAATAACTTGTCCATGAAAAGCATTGGCCTAGCTGCCAAGAAGTTCCATCTTATGTGCCATACTGGAAACCAGTTCTGGCTTTTAGGTAAACAACATGCTGCACTCGGGGACATGTAATTTTGTTTTCAACAATGTACGGAAGGGCTTAGAATTCCAAAAATAGTGCTCTTGGCTGAAGAAACAGGACTGGCTGAAGCTATCACCCATGACATGAAGTCACTTTGCATCTATTCATTTCTCTTAGCCTAGTTGTGTGTGGATGCAAACTAAAGTGAGAATGCTTCCATTTCTAACGATAATGGCATTACTCCTAGTCCTACTCCCTCGCCTTCCTTCAATACCAATGAGGCCCCGCCTCCCACCCAGACCCACCCCCAGCATAAAAACTCTGCCCGCCCCCACCTCCACCTGTACGTAAACAAGCCGAGCTAGCACTCAGTTGAACCGCACCGGGAGGGAGGGAGGGTCCTCGAAGGAAGGCAAGGGAGTAGGACTAGGAGTAATGCCATTATCGTTAGAAATGGAAGCATTACCTCCCGTCCCTCCCTCGCCTTCCTTCAATACCAATGAGGACATAGCAAGCAGAAGAAAACAGAGACGGACAACTGAGTGAGAAAGAAACACCAAAATTTAATACAGTGCCCCCAAACACATCAGATCAACATCCCTGGTCCCGCATAGAGGACAAAACCCTGTGGCCCAGAACAGTATCCAAACGCTCCAGGCTCGCAATACAATAGTGACGGACAAACGTAGAGGGAGAAGACCAGGTCGCCGCCCTACAGATCTCCACCACAGAAGCCCCCTGCAACTCAGCCACCGTAGCCGCCATACTGCGAGTGGAACGCCCCTGAACCCCCACAGGAGGAGCCACCCCCTTAAGATGGTAAGCCATCAAGACCGTGGACCGAATCCAACGACTCAAAGTAGCCGTGGAAGGCTTAACACCCTTCCGAGCCGGACCGAAGTTAACAAACAAAGAGTCCCCCACCCGGAAGGATTCGACAACCTGCAGGTACCACAGCAATGCCCGACGGACATCCAAACAATGCAAGCGACAATCCTCAGCCGAGGAAGGAGCAGGACAGAATTCAGGCAAAATCACCTCCTGCCCGAGGTGAAAAGCCGAACTGACCTTAGGGACAAAGGACGGAACCGGAACCAGAACCACCCGATCCGAAAAGACCTTACAGAAGGGAAACTTACAAGACAAGGCCCCCAACTCCCCTAAGCGCCGCGCCGAGGTGATAGCCACCAAAAACAGGTCTTAAAGGTCAAGAGACGCAACTCAAGACCCTCAAGGGGCTCAAAGGGAGGACCAGACAGGACATCCAACACCAAATGCAAATCCCACGAAGGGAAGGACCGAACAGGGCGGGGAAACAAATTCAACAGTCCCTGAAAAAACGAGGCATCAGAGCCCCGTCATCCCGCAAATTACGCCAGGAGCCCCGAAAAGCCTGAATAGCCGCCCACTGCACCCGCAGAGAAGCCACCGACAACCCCAGAAGAGCCCCATCCTGAAGGAACTGCATCACCACAAAGAGGTCAGCAACCGTGGGATCAACACCCTTGCCAGCACACCAGGCCGAAAAGACACGCCAATGCCTAGCATAGGAAAGCAGAGTAGAGGATCTACGGGAAGCCTGCAAAGTAACAGCCAAAGGAGCAGGAACCCCCAACCCAGCTAAGCCCTGCCGTTCAACCGCCAGGCCGTCAGGTGCAACCTCCGCAGAGAATCCAGAGGAAGGGCCGGAAACTCCAAAGGGGACGGAACCAGAGGAAGGACCCACTCCCGGTCGCAACACAGCCCGGACAGGAGAGGAAACCAACTCGCCCGCGGCCAGCGGGGAGCCACCAACAACACCTGAGCACAGTCCCTGCGGACCCGCACCAGAAAGGAGCGGAGCAGCGGAAAGGGGGAAGGCATACAGCAGACCCCGAGGCCAAGGACAGGTCAAGCCGTCGACCCCCAGAGACCCGGGACACCTGCCCAGAGAACAGAACCGGACCACCTTGGCATTCCCCGGATCCGCAAACAGGTCTACCACAGGGAGGCCCCAACGACTCACCAACTGGACGAACACACCGGGAAGGAGAGAGAACTCCCGAGAGGACGGAATCTCCCTGCTCAACAGATCCGCCCTCACATTGTCCACCCCCGAATGTAGAGAGCCGACAGACCCAGCACCCAGACCTGAGCCCACTGAAAGATGACGCTGGCAATCAAGTTCAAGGACCGGGACCGGGTCCCCCTGACGGTTGACATAGGACTTCGCCACCAGATTGTCCGTCTGAATCAACACCCAACGACCTTGCAGAGAGTCCTGAAAGTGCACCAGGGCAAGCCAAATCGCCCTCAACTCCCGCCAGTTGGAGGACCTCCGAGAGTTCAGCAGGGACCAGCACCCCTGAACCTGATCCGACCCCAGCCAAGCACCCCAACCGGACAGGCTGGCGTCCGTAGTCACCACAAGCGGAGCCGGAGGAGCCAGGGAAACCCCGGCCAGAAGATGACGCCGGCAGAGCCACCAGGAGAGCTCCCCCCGAATCCGGTCCGACATGGGCAGCAGGGACAGGAGACTCTGAGACCCCGGAGACCACCCCAACAGGATCCAGTTGGCCAATCGAAGGAGATGAAAACGAGCCCAAGGAACCAGAAACACCACGGAAGCCATGTGCCCCTGCACCCGCAGCCACTGGACCGCCGGTGAAGCCTCCCGGGACAACAGGGCCCGAACCTGGGACTGAAGAGAGAGCAAGCGCTTGTCGGACAAGGTAACAAGGCCGAGTAAAGTCTGAAAACGAGCCCCGATGAACACCATGTCTTGAGAGGGGACCAAAGAAGACTTTCCCCAGTTCACCAAGAACCCGTGCCCCTGAAGAACCTCCAAGGCCCTCCCAATGTGAGCGAGCAAAAGAGACTCCCCCGCAGCATGCAGCAAGAGGTCGTCCAGATAAGGGTGAATGAAAACCCCCTCCGCATGAAGGAGAGCCATGAGAGGCGCCAGGACCTTCGTGAAAACCCTGGGCGCGGACCTGAGGCCGAAGGAAGCACGCAAAACTGAAAATGGGCGTCTCCCACAGCGAACCTCAGGAAACGCTGAGAAGAAGCGGCCACAGGGACGTGGAGATAGGCGTCCTCGAGGTCCAAGGAAGCCAGGAAGTCGCCAGGTTGAACCAGAGGAATGATGGCCTGAAGGGTCAACACGCGGAAGTGAACGGGCCGAATCCAGGAGTTGACCCACTTGAGATCCAGGACAGGCCGAAAGCCGCCGGTCACCTTCCGCACCAGAAACAGAATGGAGTAGGTCCCCGTCCCCACCTCCGCGACAGGAACCCGGCAGATGGCATTCTTGGCAAGCAAACAGGACACCCCGTCCAGCAGAGCCACCCTGCGGGGACCGGAGACAGGCACCGGAGTCAGACGAACCCCCGAATCCGGCGGGACCAGCACAAAGTCGATCACGTACCCAAGACCCACAGTGCTCAGGACCCAGCCGTCCGAAACGTCCTGCTGCCACCGAGGAAGAAAACTCCGAAGACGACCACCCACCGGCAGGGAAGCGGCCAGACAGTAGTTGTCAGGGACCCTTCTTGGCAGGGCCTTTAGACGCGGAGGCAGCGTGCTTGGGAGAAAAACGGGGCTGAAACCTCCGCCTGCGGAAAGACTGACGAGAATCACGCTTAGGGGAAGAACGAGGGGCCCTATTCCAAGGCCTGCCAGATGGAGTCGAACCGCCCTTATAGGGCAAGGCATGCTTCCGCTCCTTGAAAGCTTTCGAAATCAGGGCAGGCAATTGTTCCCCAAACAGCGCCAGCCCATCAAAAGGCAACTTCAACAGAGCCGCCTTCTCACCAGGATCAGCCTTCCAGGACCGGGAGCCAGAGGGAACGACGCGCAGCCACCAAAGCTCCAGTGGACATAGCGGAAGACTTGATCACGTCAGATGAAATGTCCGCCAGCAGCCGAGCCTGCTGCTCCATAGCAGCCAGGAGGTCAGAGCAGTCAGACCCCTCCTGAACCGCGGCTGCCAACTTTCCGAAATCCTGCACCAGAGACTGCGCTGAGTAGGCAGAGAAAAGGCTAGCCCGCAGCGCCAGGTTCCCAGCAGCAAAGGAGCGCTTAAGGCCAGAGTCCACCTTCCGATCAGTAGCATCCGTCGGGGTACAATCCTCAGGCAGAATCCCAGTCTTGCCAATCAGAGTGGCCAGGATAGAGTCAAGCTTCAAACTGTGAGGCAAGGGATCCTCCCCCTCCAAAAGATACAGTTTCTGAAGGAAGCGAGGGACCTGCAACTTATCCACCTCACGCCACTCCCGCAACACCATGTCTTTGACCGGACCCTGAAAGGGCATGCCCAACTTGGAGGGAGAAGCATACTGAGGAAAAAGACTACCATCTCCCTCTCCCAGCTGGAACGGAGGGAACCCCAAATTGTCCCGCACATGAGCCAGAACATCCCAGCGTTCCTCCCTGGAGATATACTTCCCCCCCGAGGAGGTAGAAGGACCCTCCTCGTCCGACAGGGAAACAGCCCCAGCAGGATCCAGCGAGCGAGGACGCGAAGGAGCAGCAGGCACCGGACGAGCCAAAAGAGCCTTAGCCTCCGCAGCCTCAATCATGCCCTGCACTTCATCCTTGGACATGAGAGGCACATCACCCCCAGAAAGGCCCCGACCCCGAGGGCGCTTGGGGGGAACAGGAGAACCATCAGTAGAGGAAGAAGAGGAAGAAGAAACCAGGTTGTTCCGCTTGAACACCCTTTTGCGACCCATGGCAGCAGAGGAATGGAGAAGCAACATCCCGACCCCTAAAGTAGAGAAAAACCCAGCAGGAACCCTCCAATGAAAGCCCAGGCTAGGAAACAGCCAAAAACAGGTTAAAACCACAAAAACGCCATCTAAAATAAAAGACCGGGCACAAACCCGTCCTACCAGGTCTCCCAGAAGAGTGCAGTCCGAGAGGAGGCATCCAAAACAGCCCGACCCGGAAACATAGCCCCAGCCACAGGAGGACCGCCAAACAACGCAGCAGCATCCTGAGCCACCGCTCCGCCCCCATCCACGAGGGAGACGAGGAGAGGAGGCATCGCCAGGAGAACTCCGTCGAGGGCACCGCCGTCGCAGAGAACCAACACGAAGACTCCCCGGCACCGCCACAAGGAGGAACTGAAGGTAAGTCTCACTAGGGAGACAGAAAAAAACAGGTGGAGGTGGGGGCGGGCAGAGTTTTTATGCTGGGGGTGGGTCTGGGTGGGAGGCGGGGCCTCATTGGTATTGAAGGAAGGCGAGGGAGGGACGGGAGGTAATGGTGTGTTATCCGAAAGCTACAGGCCACAATCCTCCTGCACCACTTCCGAGGCTTAGTGATAATTGTTTTAATGTCAGGCAACTTTTCTTTGCGGACAAGTGACCCCATTTTGTTTGTGACACCTTCAGTCATTCCTTCCTTCCTAAAGTACTAATCTTGAGATATGCCATCCGATACGGTCAAAGTTAAAACTTACAATTCCCATAATGCAACGTGCTGTAGATTAGAAAAACTGGAGTGGCTCCATATGTCCTGGCACAGGGCCATTTGATTACGGTGGCTCTGATGCGACAAAAAAAAACAGATTTGGGCGTCTTTGCTCGTAGGACACTTATAAGCTTCTAATGTACAGATAATCTGGCAGACTTTATCTTCCCAATTGTTGTACTTCTTCCCTCAAACTTCAGAAAATGAGTTTGTGTGTTTTTACCGAGTTCAATCGCCCCCATGTTCTGTTTGTTTAGCGATTGATTAAAGATTAGTTTGTTTTTTTCAAGTGTTCTAGGCGATACCTCATTGATATTTTGTGTGATAGACAGACTGACAATTTCTCTTGAAAACATTACTAAAGTCACGCTTCACTGCGCAAAAATATATTTAGGTATTTGATCCATTAGCTGGGCGTCCCCAAAATGGCAACAGGCAGACCCAATACACTTGTTAAACGATTTAACATTCTTAATAAGTGCACAGATTTATGATATAGTTACTTGAGCCTTGAAGGCTCAGAATCGGAACAATTTAAAACGCCGACCTTTTCCCCTGAATATTTTGCCCCACTTTTGAAACAGACGTAGGCAGTACCTGAACATGGATTAGTTGCCAAGTAGCCCCGTGTCCTTCCTGTATGATTCTTTCAGAAACTCTTGCCTTTTTTCTAACCCACAGCGCGTTGAATTATGGTACATGTAGTTTCACTTTTATCATTGTAAGCATAGTCTGAAAAGTAAAAGGAAGCCGAAAGCTCTAGGCTTGAAAGTAAAGATTAACTGAAGGCGGCACGCATGAGCTCACTTCACAGCTATGATATTGTGATTTAGGTACAACAAGGCCTGGAATATTTGTGGGTAAGCATGAAACATCCACTGGAATTGATATGCGTTCGAGTTGAAGCAAAAAAATGCAATATTTGTTAAAGCAGCTGGCCATCAGTCTTTGCACCAGATTAATGACGTACTGGCTTTTGCATTCACAGATTTATCTGCACCTGCTTTTCTTGTTACTGCAATTATTAGAAAATCTTATGACATTTTAATTACCATTTCATTTTTTATTCAGGAGTTTTGTTGGCAGCCACTTCAGAGCACTGGACCCAGGAATAATAATTGAGAGAAGTGTGGTTGGTGTAGGAGAGGGATTCCGATTGGCCAGGTCACTGTCCTCTACGGCGGGGGTCTGTACGGTCTGACAGAGTGGGAGCCACGCTGGCTGGGTCATAACTCTAACCAGGGCAGCAGGTGCACTGGGCCCAGGGCCCAGGGGTGCAAGGTGCCCTCTGGATTCCAGTTATAGCTGCACTCATTTTGCTACTGTGACTATGGGGCCCGCATCCCTTACTTGTATGAAGACCCATGGCACCCACTGTACACTGGCTCCCTGGTACCACGTAAGTGAGAAGCAGGCCCCCCTTTTTTGATGCCACGTAAAGATTGCTTGGATTAGGCCGTTTTGAAGTGTCTCAAGTACTCCTGGTTTTATGTGATCTAGAGTAGCATCTGTGTGCACTAGAGGACATTCCACAAGCTTCTTAACATCACCTGGTTGTCGAAAGTAAGTGAGATGTTCCGAAATCTGAAGCCCTTCATGGGCATGGAGTGTGGAGTCGTTTCGGCATTGGATACAACAAACAGACCTTGCATATTTCCTGTGCTCCACCGATATGCAGCTTTTCACATCGGCTATTATGTACTCGTTTCATCATAGGCATATTCTGGCCACTATCCATTATGCCCTATGAAGTAATGCACATTTTCCAGTCCGCATTATAAACAATTGCATTCATTACATTAATATTGCTTATGAAGGCCATTTTCAGCTAAGGCACCTACTTGTGTTCTTGGTGGGAATTCTGTCCTGTGATCAATGTTAGGTACCTTGGTGTCTTAGAGCATAAATGTGGGTCACGTTAGTACCCAGGGAAATATTATTTGGCCACTAATTCCTTTGTGAGTACAATATGAGTGGCAGTTTTCTTCAACACATAGGGGCCCATTACGATCTCGTTAGGAAGGGCTCCAAACGGCAATCGGAAAAAGCAAATCCGATTCGAAACCTATGTTTCCGAACAATTCGCCCCCCTTTCCGAACGACCAAGTAGGATGCGAGGATGCCATCAACGCTGACGGAATCGGTTCCAAACGCGAGTCAGTCAGTCTGACTCGTTCGGAGTCGATTCCTGCAACGCAATGGGGACTGTTCCCAAACTAGCGAGTACGATGACCGATTCTGACAGCCGTAGCGACACAGTTTTGACGAGATGAAACAGCTGTGGGAATCGGACTTCGGGGGGCCGGAGCAGGCCCCCCTTCACCCAGGGCCATCGAATCGGTTGCAGGGAGGTACCCATGGGTCCCCCCTTTCCATGCATGCACAGTGTGGCTCGCTTTTCCCCACTCACCCCTTTTTTCGATTGGAGCCTGTGTTCATTAAATTCAATGGGAGTCCGACCGAACCGAGTCCGTACTCATACGGACACATCGTGCTCGGTCGGTCGGACTCTCGGAGTGCGATTCGTATGGAAAGCATTCCTAACCCGAGTCTGTAGGAATGCTTTCCTAACGAGATCGTAATCGGCCCCTTAAATGGAAGTTTTCATTACCAACACTCTAATCTACCCTTAATTTCTCACAAGCAGTTATCAATGCTGACTTTGCAGGTATGTATCAATTCCACTGAAAAACAAAAAGATAGGATCTAGGATCGGTATCAAAATGCATTTTCCCCTTCTTGGACAATTTGTTGGGTACACCATTTCCAAGAATACCTCAAACTGCTGTTATGGTGTTCCTCAAGGACACCCCTTTGATTTTGCCTGAGATTAGGGAGAGCCTCCATTGATCTCTGCCATTGGTCTTCATACCATGTAGTATTAAGGGGGCTGCTCCCATCAACCCCTTCTTTGGATGAGCGTTGGCTTGTGGTAGCATTAAAGTTTGATAATAGTTGTGGGGTGCAGTAATTTTACACCTAGATTGGTTTGAAATGACATACATTGTCATCCATAAATTAACTAAATCTCAGGTGACTTACACAAACACCTGGAGCATTTGTGAATACCGGTGACCAGTTAAAAATGTTTTAAGTCTGTATGGTTAGGATTCTGCATCCTTGAATTTAGTGCTTCTTAGTGAATTGGGCCCTTAGTGTATAATGTATTTTATGATTCAGGCACTAAGACTCTATGAAGACGGTTAACAATTTTCTACATTATTATGAATACCTTGGAAGTTAAATGCACACCTCACATTAACCACCCAAGTATAGGCTTTATTGTAAGGTAACTGCTTTAAAGCTGAAGATAGTTTCATTATGAAAATTCATGCTATGTAAAATATCAAATAATGTATGAGGAATGTTGTGTGGCAGGTAAAATAAAGTTGAACGAACACTCGCTTTTTTTGCCTGGTGTATGTTTTTTGTTGGCGGTTAGTCTTTTCTTTTTAGGTCCAGCCACTTTCTTGATCTTTGTTTTCCTCACTGGCTTCTCAGCTTCAGTAAAGGACCTGAGACTATCCCCATTGGAACGTGTGGTCTTGTGACTTGGGTCTATCCTTCTTATCCTCTCACCCCACTTAGTTGGGATTTTTCTTGGCAGCGGCTGCCATTTTTCACTAGAAACAGGGTGCTGGCAAGAGGTGTCCCTATGGCTGAGAATCGTACACCTTGGGCTATGACAAACAAAACACATAACATTAAAAACATTCAATTCGGTGTGAGGAATATGATTCAGCAGATAAAAAGAGAGTGCACACTGTAATATATATGAAGTCTGTTTTTAATGTAGATTGATGAATCTGTGATACATGGTTTCATTGCAGGTTTTGCCTTGCTTGTTTTAGGAAAGACACTTCCGTATTCCTCATCCCACATACTTCTTAGTGTGGTTAAAGTGCCTGGAGATATCCCCAATGAAACTTGTGGTTCTGTTACTTGGGCATCTCCATCTGCCACCACCCTTATTTCCTGTGTATGTCATTTACTAGCACTATTTTACCTCTCCTCCGAGGGCGTCCTGCCCAGAGTTTAGGGGATGTGCAAAGAGATTAAGGATGTCTTCCTTTGACATTTTTCCTGTTTGGCCCTCCTGGGCATAAAAGCCTGCTCTGCTCTCTAAACTCTGGTCTTCACCAATCGTTGAGCATGCCAGTCTGCCTATTCCTCCCAAAGCTAGCCACATTCTTCCCACCGGTTCACGGTCTAATTCAGACTAGCCTGGTACTCTTCTTAGACCAATTACTGTGAGCCCCACTGCCACCACTTCAGTGGACACCTAGAAATTCATACACAATGGTATATAATGGTGCCCCGAGTGACCTTCTTGGGCTATGCAATCATTGCTCCTGTTAAACTCCTAGCACAATGTGCTATACTTATATATCTTGATTGTTTAATAGTGACTCCAGAGAGGTTTGGCCTCTCACTCAGGACTGGAAAGGTCATATGGGACACATGGAAAAATCCTGGTAGGTTGAGTGATCTTAGATGTGTGATCATCAGCTATCCATACTGGCAAAGAACCCTGAGTGAAGATACAAAATGTTCTTGTAAACATGTATGTAATTTGCCCGCCCAAAGCCAGAGACAGTCAGAGATGCTCACTACACTCATTCAGTAAACTAGGGTGGCTGATATGAATACATTTTCAATAGCTGCTTGTACGTACTAGTCCACCACTGCTGTCACTTCCTGCCGGATCTCACACAGTACATACCCTGGTTGCTTAAGAGCTGGGAACTGGAACTCTGCCGGCTATAGGTGGACCAACACTGTAGATTCTATAGTAACTTAAAAATGCGAACTGACGTTTGGCCCTGTTGCTTCTGGGTGGACAATGCATAGTATATACCTTGTTTGTTTCCTGGTGCAAGCTGTGGGTTGGGCCTCTGTCGCTTTTGGGTGGACTCCATAGAGCATACATCTTGGTGGACTCCACGGATCCACACACCAATCATTTCATGGTCACCTAGACTATAGGATACTGCCCACACCTAAAAATGGGCAGGCACAAACAGCTACATCTGTCTTCACCTCGTGCTTATGTGCAGCAATGTTCACTGCACCCTGTTTGTAACATGCCTCTAAACCTTGTGCACCTCACCCAACTCCTCCCGTGCATGATATACTACACCCAACACCAGGGCCGGACTGAGAACTGAAGGCAGCCCTAGCAAAAATGTTCAAACTAGCCCCATCACGTCTTCCCTACTCAGTCTTATTCCATCCATGTTCTGTCTCTCTCCTCTCCCTACTCACTCTCTCTCTGATCTCCCTCCCTCCCTCCATCCTTTCTCTCCTCTCTCTTTGCTTATGCCACCCACTGTCTCTGTTGCAATAAAGTGACAGAGGCAACAGCAGCAGTCCTGGGACTTAAAAAACAGCCTCTAAAGGCTTCAGCTCCAGGAAAATGCCTGATGAGATAAAACACCAGTCCAGCCCTAGCCAGCATCCTATCACTCATGCCCTCCGATGTGGCACCCAGTGCACCCACCCTACTGGTGTAGGCCAGGATATAAAGCCCTTTATAAATGTGAAAATGTAATACAATGCATTATCAACAGCCGTCATTGCTTATGCCGACTACTAGCAGGTACTCGTCTGTTTTCAGTTGTTGCCAAATAATCCCTCGCTAAGTCAAATTAGCTACACCAAAAACTAAGCCATGACATCACCTAATACACTTCTCAAGTGCCAGTGGGCGAAGTGGGGGGGGTCTGAGGGGAACGACGTGCCCATACTTTTTTATTTTGACTAAAGCAGTTCCACAACTTTATGGTAAAAGACAACTGCCCCGGGCCAGTTAATTATGACATTTGAGACGCCTCAGCTGCAGTGGGAGGGAGGGAGTCTCCAGTGCTGTGAAACTAAGGGAGGAACAAGTTAAACAAGAAACAAGCCCTCTCACCTGGTTGCCTGCTGCCTGAAAGAAACGTATATGTGTGCAATTGGTCAATCTGCAAATGTAAAGGCTGCCTGAAATCATGTATAGTCTTTAATTGACAGTCACTTGAAGCTTCATGATGATAAACATTTATGTTTTTTAGAAAAATTGTGAGGTGACCAACTGAGCTGTGGAGTGCATCATTTAAATAACAGTTATAAAAAATCGTTTTGCACATTTTGTGGCAGCCTATTTTATACTGTATGTAATGCAAGTTTAAAATAATGATTTACATGTTCATTGTGCTTCTCTCACAGTCTGGGACCTCACAATACTAAAACCACAGAGGTCACTATTTCCCACTTCATGAACCTGTATTCAATTCTGTGGCACTCAGCTACACACACAATTACATTTACAGAGAAGTGCAGTAATCACATTAACCAATAGACGGTTCATCACACAGATTAGTTTAACTTGCATTTATTTTTCTTTTAAGGTGTGCATTATTTTATATGCAGTAATCTGTGGGGGGAAAGACCAACAAATGGTTACATCATCTTTGATCCCGCCCCCAGGCTCACTGACTCCGCCCCCATTGCACTCAAGATCAAAGTTCCCGTACTTGTTTTAATGCACGTCTACCGCTGATGTGCTGCTATCTTGTAAATAAAGCACACAGGTGGCCGCCATCTTAATGACAGGCAAAAACCAACAGCCCTTGGGCACTTCAAAGCCCTACAGCACGTGTACGCAGCCTGAATATGAAACTCATTCCAGACCGGGGTGTAAACCTTTGACTAATCTGGGCAAGCAGGCGTGGCGAACTTGAAGAATAGATATTGAAGCCACTGGGTGAGGAAGGTGCATTCCGAAATGAGGCGGGGTAGGAAACTCCAAACCATAAAAAAACATAAATGACACGGAAAAAGTAGCTTTGCACTCCTCCCATTCAGTTTTTGTGAACTATTCTGTGCACGAGAGTCTATCAATGTGTGCGCGCGCTTCAGGAGACAGTGGTCTATTTTAGTGGCTTCCGTGTTGGTTTTCTGCTTTATGATACCATGTTGCCATGATTTAGCAAGTGGAAGGCTCTGGGCACTGATACAAATGTAACAAAACACTTGTTATGCAAGTGGGCCAACTCAGATCACTGCGCTCTCATCTGCGTTAAATGTAACAGTGGCCACAGCAGTACATGAAGTATAAACTGACACATTTTAAGTTTAAAGTCTAGAGGCATGGCTACCAATGGTGTAGTAGGTGCAGTGGCACCGGAGTCAGGGGGGTTGAGTAACCCACTGCATCCCAACTATGTCTGCGTTGTACTAACTAACCTAAGGAAACAGGGCCCATTTTGCTTGCCTCATTTAGGGCCAATGCTACTCCACTGCAGCAAATACGTTTGTGAGGCTGCAGTGTTTTTGCAGTTTTTATATAGCATGAACTCGACCCAAAACTATTGGCGCACTTTACATGAGTGCCAGTTACATTACACAAGGTTACATTCATTTTGTTAGGCACAGGGAGATTAAGTGAGAATCATAGGATGTTGCACCAAAGCTGAGCCTCCAAACCTGGTTCCTCACTTCCAAAGTCGGCAGCTCAGGGATGTCATTTAGGGGTCGCCAGGGGTTACAGCTGTGACCCCTGGCTTGACCCTTGCGACCCCTTGTACTGCCTTTGGGACCCCCTGGCCTCTGAGGTGTCAAAATCAGTGCCAGAAACACATTGGCAGCTGGTTGGTTGGGGCTCCACGCTCTTTGTTTTCTCTCAATATTTTTATTACTAATAAAATACACTAATAGTGAATAATGTTTCATTATTCGCTATTAGTGTAATAAAAAATGGAGTATATTTAACTGGAATGTGACCTTCCCAGGTAGCTGAGGTAAGTAAAAAAAATGCTTTTAAATGTATGTTGTATGCATGGTTGCGAGTGAGTGTGTGTTTACGTGACAGAGAAAGAGCGTATGTAAGTGTGAATGTGTGTGTATGTGTAAGAATGTGTGTGTGTGTGAAATTGAAGGTCAATGGGCATGTAGTGTCACTTTTGCTACCCCAGGCATTTTGGTGAATTGAGGTTCATGTGGCAGCTCTGGCTGTAATGACACATCCCTGTCCCTCTCTGCCTAAATGGCCGATGTGTATTGAGCACCGCATTTGCTCACCTTAATGTCAGTTCACCTTGTGACATAGGGCCATATGTGCAAGGACTGGTGTTAACTAACGCTAACGTTAGTTAGTGGCAATATTTTTACCGCCGTGTACCGCTGAAAACTATTGCCCTGTTAGCGGCGTATTTACAAGACATCGCTACATGGCGATAGTGTCATGGAGTCGCGGTGAAAACTGCCGGTAACACTAGCGTGAAAGAGATAGAAATTCTGGCGTTAGCGGGCAAAAACTAATGAAAGGCCCATTAGCGGCAAAAGAACGCACGTTAGTCGGCCCAACGTGAGTTTTTTTGCCTCTATAGGCAAAAATAGCTTATCAGTCCACCTCCAATGAAATCCCACCTGGCTGAGGCTCCTGCTGGCTGAGTCACAGATTCGGAGAGAGCGCAGCGGATTGCGCCACGGTGTCAATGTCCGGGTAAGGAGAAGGTGGGATGCGTAGCGGAGGAGGCCTGGGGGCCGAGTCGCCCAGGCCTAGCACCTGTGGATGACGCCCCCCCAGTGGCGGCTCATCCGCTATGGTGAAAGAGCGTCGCCCCACAGCTTTCAAGCAGTACAAGAAGAGGCAAAATAATAACATGATGATAACTTTGTGATGCACTCATGCTATGTTTCCTTTGCGGGCGGGAGGGTGGGTAGGGCATCTCCACTCATGGAACGGGGCAGAGTGGTATGCCCACTCAAGTGCGCAATGACTGTTTGGGCGGCACTCTCATGCCGCCCAAAGCAGTCATGCGCACTTCCCTGTTTGCAATGCAGGCTGCATTACAGCCTGCGTGGAGAACATGCTCACCCCTCCAGCCCCTGGCTGAACGCCTTGTCACAGCGCTCAAGAACAATCACAACACCACATTGCAGCGTTGTGATTGGCTTAGGGGAGGGAGCCTGGCTGCCTGCTTCCTGTTCCTGGAAGCAGACTCAGGAGAGCAGGAGCACAGAAGACGCGGGACCCGGCCTCGAGGTAAGAAATCTTTACAACCCCCGCTCACACCCACCCCCCACGTCCCCGCCCCTGCAGTGTCCTTTCCCGCATTTCCCGCCTCCCAGCTGCCCAGTCCCCCTGCAGCACTTCTCAATGGCGGCCGCTGTGAGCCCATGCGCAGCGGGCGTACCACTGGTGTGCCAAAGGAATTTTTACGTTACAATGCATACCATTGCATCGCTTCCATTACAATGCATACTAGCATAGCGGAGGGGTAAAAATTACTATTCCCACTCCAGTGAGTGCAACCCTAAAACTAACCCTTGCACCCCAAAACCCACCCTGAACCCTCAAATTACCCTTTGCACCCCAAAACCCACCCTGAACCCTCAAATTAACCTTTGCACCCCAAAACCCATACCCACCCTAAAATTCAAAATTCTCCATTACTAACCTTACAATGCGTTGTAATGGCATGCGTTGTAAAGGCACCTTGCGTTGTAAAGGCATTACGATGTGAGACCTGCGTTGTAATGGATGTCTCCCGTGCCAAAGGCAAGCCATAGCCAAGCCCGTCTGTGTCAGTCCGCCCCTGGACCGCGCCGAGCACCAAGGACCCTTCCTCTCGGACACTCCACCGCTACGATGCCAGCACCCTCCTCGCCATCAACTCTGGACGACACATCGCCTGCCATCTAGCAACACTGTGGAATTCTCTTGAAACTACAAATGCACCTTCTGCCACATCAGCACACCAGTGCCTCGTGCCGCCCAGCCAACCAACAGCGCACCCGACCGGCTCAACTGCATCCTCCTCAACGTGCGGTCCCTCCACAAACACGCAACAGAAATCTGGGACCTCCTTGACGCCACCTTTTCAGACATCGCCTTCTTCACGGAAACCTGGACCAACCTCTGCTCTGGACCGGACATTGCCATCGCCATCGCTGACGGCTTCGAAATCACCCGCAAGGACCACCCCGACCGTCCAGGAGGAGGCATTGCTATCTCCTCCAAAAGCACACTCCGACTGACCACGCACTCTAATGACCCAATGGTGACCATGGAACATCTCCACTTCCAGATCCGGACCAACCCCAACCCCATCCTCTGCAGGCACCATCATCTGCAGGCCCCCCGGGCGATGGACCCCCATTCACCGATACCATTGTAGACCTCATTACACCCCAGGCTCTCCCATCCTACTCGGAGCCCTCAAGTTCCACCTGGACAACCCCAGGGACCAGAACACCACCCCCTCCTGGGGAAGCTCGTCAACATCAGACTCAAGCAGCTAGTCACCGCACCAACCCACATAGCAGGACACACGCTCGAGCACGTCTCCTCTGCCAGCTGGATCTTCAACTACAGCCACACCACCGAACTCTCCTGGACCGACTATCATTGTATACATCACGTCTTCACCATGTCTACCGTACACCACTGCCATCATCGCCCCCCCTCGCAGCTGGATCAAGGCCACCGAAGAACTTCTCATCAACTCCCTCAGCACCACCACTCCGCCAAAGCTTACAGACGATAACACCGCAGCGCGCAACCTCCACCGATGGATCTCCAATTGCGCCGACACCCTGGCACCCCTCAAGGAAAGACCAGGCAAACAACACTCCAAGAAGGCCAAATGGTTCACTCCCACCCTCCACTAGTCCAGATGTCCTGCAGACGTCTCAAGAAGTGATGGAGCCACAACATCGATCAACTCCGCAACACAGTCACCCTCACACCATGGCACAAGGGTGCCTGCATTGGCGCATGGCAGCCATTGTGCGCCAACGTAGGTGAAAAAGACAGGGGGGCTTATTCATGAGCCCCTTCTGACAGTTTCACCCCGACAGTGCGTCAGTTTCTTGACGTACTTGCAGCGTGATTCTTGCACCACGTTGCACCATATTTGCAAAGTGACGCATGTAGGCATATGTGTGACCTTGTGAAGCCCTGTGCCACATTATACCTGCATCAGGTATGATGTATGCAGGGTGTGCGTTCCCACGCAACAAAGCCTCATAGGAGTGGCACAGTGAAATCCATCAGATTTCACTGCGACAATTGTAGGACGGCACTGCGTCAGTACCTTACGCCTGCCTCATGGCAGGCGTAAGGGTGACGCAGTGCCACAGGGATAGGCTGGCCCCATGCATTGCTGGAGTTGCGTCATGCTTGTGACACAACTGCAGCAATGCATGACTTTAGCGCTGACAGATACGTCAGGATTCCAGACGTATTTGTCATTAATTGCGACATGGAGCGCTGTACAGTGCATATAGCGCATCCATGGTGTCGCAAGAAGGGCGTAGTGAAAAGTGTTGCAACGCTGTTTTGTCGCAGCGCTGCAACACTTTTCATGAATGAGGCCCAGGAATGCACCCTATCTTATTGATGGTGCGCATTCCTGCCCTGTAGTTTTGTCGCACGGCAGCGCAGCAACATTCCTTGCAGCACTGTCAAGCACCAAAACCTACGGAAATTAGGCCCCAAGTCTTTGTACCATTCTTAAGACCAGCTATTTTCTGGTCTTAAAAAACTGCCTCTAACTGCAGTTAGAGGCAGTTTTTTTGGTCTTGCTCCATACAAGGAATTCCTTGTAAATATCGCGATGTGGGGTTTGCGGCCGCTTTTGCACGGGAACGCCTACCTTGCATCTCCTTTTCGTTAACTATCGCTAACAGAAGTGGCGATCTTTAAAATGCACGTTTTCGCTGGAAAACTGCCGCTAACTGAGGTTAGTGACAGCTTATACATATGGCGATAAAAAAAATCGCCGCAGTACTATAAAAAAAAGTGCAGCTAAGGCGGCGTTAACTCCTTGTACATATGCCCCATAGTCTCATCACATGTTTCTACAATAAGAATTGTCCTCCCAAGAGAGAAGGCCTGAGAACACACAACTATGAGTAACAACTTTAAATGCATATGTCCACCTTTTCCTATGTAGTATATGGAAATTGCTATTTACTTGTAACCATTTGCAGTATGTTTTGTTTTAGGTCACATTTTGTGCGGTATTCTGCAATTGAGTGTTGTGTTCAGGATATTACAAGATATTTACTTCAAGGTTTAAGTTTCAGGTTTGAGAATGACTTGTGATCACACAGCCTCAAACCACAATGCCATTATAATACAATGGGGTAACCCGCAAATGTCCACAGACCTGGGTAACGATCGGTATAGGAAAACAATGGTCCTAGACTTTTCATTTAAAGAACTTTATTTCAATCACCGGTATACAAATATATTTATATGAACAACTATATCCTCAAAAATACAAAGGCACACGATATCATACAGAATGGTAACTGTTTATTTGCTCAAATTGTTTTATATCATAAGTAACCTTATTCAATGTTAAGTGAAAGAGGGAGGTTGCTCCAAAGGGAGTGTGAAAGGAGGGAAGAAAAAGTGCTCGTGAGGTAGAATAGATATGGATGATGGAGGGGAAATCCAAAGGGTGAACACAGTATTCAATTAATTATACATTGTAGAACTGGTCATTAATCATAGTAGCACCAGTTTTTACATATAGGCCTGTCCCTAACGGATTCACAAAATATTCATATAATTTTCGTTGGTGCACAGAGAACTTTTCTGTGAAAAGGCAGGACTGGGTAGGGGAAAAAGTCGACGTTTCGACCCTTGTGCAATGAGGGTAAATTAGAACCTCTGCAGGCGGGTCTTCCTCAGGACGGGGTGAAGGGGGTGGGCAACCTATGGAGAGGTACAGTCAGGTACAGCCCTTCATGTGGTAGGTTCGCATTCAAGTTGCGGCGTGGTAAAGGTTGTTAGGTTGTACTGTGGTGTTGATAAATCAAACAAGGGGAATAAATCTCCCACAGCATCTAATGGGTTGTTGATTAGCGAAGCCCGGGGGATCCCAGCTGGCCTCTTCGAGCCAGTCCTTGATTTATCAACACCACAGTTCAGCCTAACAACCTTTACCACGCCGCAACTTGAATGCGGACCTACCACATGAAGGGATGTACCTGACTGTACCTCTCCATAGGTTGCCCACCCCCTTCACCCCGTCCTGAGGAAGACCCGCCTGAGAGGTTCTAATTTACCCTCATTGCACAAGGGTCGAAACGTCGACATTTTCCCCCCATTTTGGGCCTGCACCCGATGCTACCCCAGTCCTGCCTTTTCACAGAAAAGTTCTCTGTGCACCAACGAAAATTATATGAATATTTTGTGAATCCGTTAGGGACAGGCCTATATGTAAAAACTGGTGCTACTATGATTAATGACCAGTTCTACAATGTATAATTAATTGAATACTGTGTTCACCCTTTGGATTTCCCTCCACCCTCCTTTCAAACCACAATGCATCAGTAAGCCAACTTCGCAGCAGATTAATATTTTCAGACTGGGTGTATCTGCGGTACCCCGGAACATATGCAGCCAGTTGTGGTGATATAAGATGATGCTGGCAATTTGGCAGCATGAGAGCGGACATGCCCATGATGGAAAATTACTCTCCTCTTTTCCAATATTTATCATAACTTTTCCAACTCTTCCAACTGGAAACGGTCACACCAGCTGAGGCGTGCTCATGCGTTTGCAAGGTATTTTTTGAGTCCGAACCACCTTGTGTTTTGAAGCAGTCATTCAGAATGCCTTAGGTGGCTAGAGAAGACACTTGGAGTGACCCTCCTTGGCCTCTTTGTATTGTGCCGTGTGCCCTCAGTGCCCCCCTTTCAACAATGCTCTTTTCTTTAACCCGAGATAGAGTCTTCGTGCCTCTGCAGAATTGTTTCAAGCTTAATACATTTTTTTGGTCAGAACCTTCAGCATCTTAAAAGTGTGGTTCTTCCCCCAGGTTCTCTACCCGTATAGGACTATATGAATCCTCATCAGTGTCAATGTCCTTTTGACTTCACAGGAGTGTAAGAAAGCCACCTACAATCACAACGGATGGTTAATAAAAGTCCATTTACGCTAGATATGGGGATACACTAAAAAGATTTCTTCTTCGTCATCTCAAAGGAGACATAGAGTACAAACCCGATGTTTCTTGGATTATTCCATCTTCGCATGACACCAATGACAAAATAAAAATGGTATATTTTCCATCTACCATTCCAAGGAGTCATTCTCATATGACCTGGAAGGTGAGTATGCAGTAAAGGAGAGTGTAAACAATAATCAGGGATTTTTAGATCCTGTTTAATCTCGTGTCATATCTTCCATAATTTTACTTGCAGGTTTAAGTCTGACTGTTTTGAAGAATTGTGGATCACCATATTTCCCAGTAGTATGTCTGAAGCTATAATTTAAAATGTATTGAATTCAGTTTCCCAGTATAGGTGTTGGTTGAGTACACACGTCTTAAGTGTTTGTCTGTGTTAGCCCAGTAATATAGCCTCCAGTCAGCTTAAGCCATTCCATCTCTAGCTGTGGGTAATTTGAGTTGTTTTATAGACTTCTGAGCCTCTTTTCCTTGCCAAATAAATCTAAAAATAATAAATGGAGACTCTGCATTCTTAACGTAGACAGGGGTTGTGGAGGGGTAGAATGCCTAGTTGTTGATGATGTAGTACTACAAGGAAGTTCCATTCTCAGAGGCCAGTAGTCCAAAAAAGGAAGTATGAAAGGTGAGAAGTAATAGTTGCCTGACTTGTGTGTAGGGCAAAAAAGATGCAATTGAAAATAGTTATTAACTATTCACAACGACAGACAAGATTGTGATGTTCTTGATCTGAGGTTCTATGTCTCGGTTTCATTTGGATAACTGCTGAAACTGCAGCTTTCGGTCTAGGATTTGAAAATGTGTTCCAGAAAGTCATAATGCATACTGCCCATTATTCACTCTCCTGTGTCCATCTCAGATTGATTTTTGAAAATGTGTCCTGGGGTTCCAGACTGCATAGCCTATCTATTTCGTCAACAAGGAACACATGAAGAACTTAGTGACTGTATTGAACCTCTAGAGTGGCAGGAATTGACTATTTAATATCTAGGTATTGGAGCTACTGAACCTCCACAAGTAGCTTGGGCAAGTCCACCTTCTGCCTCTGAGTGGATACCAGACGTAGGAAATCTATTCTTGAACTTATTAACTTGACAAGCAGATGAATGGATCTAGGGATCATTAGTAACCAGGGCCTAAGTCACAAGGAATAGACACACTCTAAACCGCGCTATAGTACAGTATTGGAGGGAAATTGACTACTCAAGAAAGTCAATCCTTCTACTTGGATTTGGGACAGGGATTTTGATTAGCTTTATTAAATACAATAATGGGCTTCGCATGTCTATTCAGCCGGGTTTGATGTTTTTTTCTGCTGTTAGCATTGGTGTTTTTACACAGTTCAGGTGGGTGGTAAAATAAGGTGCTTTTGGGACAAAGGCAACAATCATAATTACAGACACTTCATGGCTATCCCATCTCTGAACTTCATTGCTAAGTGCAAAAATGTTTTTTTAAGCCATCAAATGAAGGAGATTGCAAGGCATATTCTTGCACATCTGAACATGGATGATCAGAGTCATGCGTGTTGCACTGTGTTGGTAAAGCAATCATACCCGTCAATGATGGCTCAAGCCAGCCAAATACCAAGTGCCTCAGTTCACCCACAATGCACATACATTCATCAAGTCTTTGTATAAACTCTGCACATTTTTGATGTTGGATCATATTCAAAATTACACAGCTGATGTCAAATCAGGTTTTTAAGACCAGCTAGCTTAGTGGACATCAGTAAAATGTATTTCTCAGTTCATCACACCCCTTGTCTGTCTTCTACCGTGGGATCAGCACTGAAACAGCCAGAACCTTCCAGGTACCTCTCCATAAGACGTCTGACCACATGCTCGACTGTGGTGTGATTCCGGCATTAGATACAAGACCATCATATTTCTTTGTGGCATTTTGGAGCCTCCCCTAAATGAGATTGATGACTATTTCAAAGCTACCCCACATTTAGCATGTCCGGTGAAATAGGCACAATGAAATCTGTCATGCACTCTCTGTTGCACATGATTGGAGTAAGAGCATATTTATTCTGAGTGAATTGCTTCGACTACCTCAGGCCCTGGGCATCAACGTCGCTTTTGGTATTCTGAAAAATGTGGATAGGATGTACTTCACATCATCATGAACCATATCTGCAAGAATATAGGAAGAATTTGTGAGCACCTTGGCAGGTTTTTCTGCAGAAGGTGCTATATATCTGGCAGACAGGGAGGATGCTGCCATGCCCGGATGAATTTTTCATTACGCAGGTTAAATAGCATGTATTTTCTCTCATTTAGCATTATACTTGTTTCATGAAATTGCCAAAATTACACCATTATGTCACATCTCGTAATTTCAAGTCCTTCCCAGTAAAACTCCTTCGCGGAAGCAAAGGAACAATATGAACTAACACAACAGGATCAGCTGTCTGTGACCCTTGTTTATTATCATGAAACACATCCTCAAATTCAAAATGGATCTGATGTTTTTCCAAAATTTTGCAAGTTTATGCAAAGAGAAATTACAGGATGTCGCACACCCCTAGTTGGCACCATATCCAATTGACTCCGCTTCATTTAGGAAATGGCTCATGAAATTCTGCATGATGCAACTTTTAACATCAGTGAAATTTGTGCAGCCTCTATGCAGGCTCTTCGATCATCTTATGATGTTTCTGTTGGCAGTCTGGGTAGATGCAACGGGGGACAGATGATCAACAAACTAAGAGTTTATTGAAGCTTAAATCAAGCAGCTGGCTGATACAACAGGTGGTGGTCCATCAAATACCCCCATTCATGGTACATCGACGGGTAAAGGAAGTCCTCAGTTTATGCTTTCCGAAGACCTAGACTAAGGACATACTTAATTTTATTGGGATGCTTCCAGGCACACTGGCTTAGCAGCTGTTAGAAAATGTCTTGGAAAAAGTGTACCATTTAGCAATTTGAAAAAACACTATGTAGCACGGAAGTAATATGTACACCACAGGGGTTTTCAGAAAATTCGGGCAATTTTTTTTTTTTTTAACTTTTGAAGCAGATGTTTCAGAAAAATGTTGTTATTCTTCATGATATGTATAACATACAAGTTTTGTTGGCCATATTAGTCTTCTGGGAAACCACCCTCTCTCGCTCTAGTTACTTTTTAATCTTTAGATTAGATTTGAAAAGCTTGACAAAGCAATCAAAAATGTGCACAACCCCCAACAAGTGCATGGCTGATGTATTTCATGATCATCAGCCAAGGATTATGAGTGTACGTTCCTGGGGCGAACCAAATCTAGATAAATCGAATTTAAGCAGACACTCAAATCTAAATGGAGCGAAGGCAAAGTATCATTTAAAAAAGCAAATGAAACATTAGGAAGTATATTTGTATCAGTTGATCAGACTTATCTATTGCAGACCAACTAGTTAAAAAACGGAGTTCTTATTATTGCACTAAGTTGTATATTTAATTTGAACAACACATTTGAGTCTTCATTAAAGTCTCTTTTGTAAAATTCATGACATAAATTGTTTGCAAAAAAAATCATCTTCGCAAGTAGGAAATCACGTAGTTCTAACGTGATCTACCAGGGCCCTCCATGTTGTTAAGTGCAGAGACGGGATCAATCAATGGATGGATGGGAATACAGCTCCATGGCTCAATGAAAGAATGAACAGGGAATGGGTGGCTCAGTTCATTCAACGACATGAATAAACACATTGAGCTACATGGAACAAACAGTCTCTATGCTGTCAATAAGTGTGAGCACTCTGGTTTTCATTTTCGCTTCCACATTATAACATCTCCCTCCCCAACACTGCTACCACCAACTCCTGTGAAACATCTATTGCTCAGATTATTCACTGAAAATGCTCTAAGGTCGCAAGTGTACTCCCTCTGCACAGAACAAATGCACCTGGCCAACCCACAAGAGCTAAGAAGCCACACTATCAGCAGGCACACGTTACGTACAAGCCAGCACAGCATGGTAAGCTCACCTCAGACTTTTCTCCTCCTGTAACTTTCTCCTCTCCTACACCTGTCCATTGCTTCAGACTTCTGAATATCCCTGTGCTCAGACGGTGCGTGATGGAGTTGAAAGTCTGTGGGGTAGAGGTCGAAGTGGGCGGGATCTGAGGAGCGCGACGTGTCCATACTTTTTAATTTGACAAAAACAGGTCCCTACTTTTTCTTAAAAGACAACTGCCCTGGATGGTTAATTCTGGCAGTTGAGAAGCCCCAGTTGGAATTGAAGGGAGGGTGTCTTCTGTGTTGCGAGGCAGAAGGAGGTGGGACAGACAGCTAAACAAGAAACAAACTTCCTTGCCAGGGTGCCTGTTGTCTCAAAGAAATGTAAATGTGTGCAATTGGTTAATCTGCAAGAGTAAAGGCTGCGTGGAAGCTGGTATTGGTTTTAATTGATGGAGTCACTTGAAACTTCGTGATGACAAAGATGTATTCTTTTTGAGAGGCACTGAAAGGATTTTAGCAGCTGAGCTGTGGAGTGCATGTTTTTAATGGACACTGATAAAAAGTCTGTGCACTAGGTACAGTGACCTTCAGGGCTGTTGTGAGCAGGGACATTTCCAGCAGACAGGATCAGGGCCTGCCAACTGATGTATACCCTCAAGGGATGGCGAGCAAATGGAGGCAAAGTAGCATTGGCTCAGAACATCAAAACCAGCTACCAGCAGCAAAGATGGCTCCCGCCTTTCCCTTCTCCGGGGACTCACCCAGTGGCCTGTACACCATGTCTGGTTGTTTATCTCTAGTTTAAAGTTAACTAAGCTTACATCATGTTTGAGGACCCCTGGGACCAACTGGAAACTGTTACAGAGAGCACCACACTAGGCAGCAGATTCTGCTCAAAACAATAAAGCCTTTCACATTACCCTGTAAAAAGATGACAGTGCTTATCAGAAACACACATGCATATGCACACACACACACTAACTAATAAAATATACACAAACCTGGTGATACTTTAAATCAATAACTCTGCTCTGTTTAGTATACCATAAAATCTACCATATACTTTCTCAAAATTCCTCCCATGTGCACACTGTCATTCTATCTCTTAAAATCCTAATCTTTCTGTCTGTATCTCTCTCAAACACACACACACATTCGCATCGAATGTGATACATTTCCTCAAATCTTTCTCTTTTCTATCTTCCCTTCTCATCCTCTCTAGCTCTCTGGCCCACTCTCTCTCACACACACATGTACTTCTATGAAATATTCCAGTGATTTATGAGGCATTACCCCATAACATTTCTCAAGCACACATAATCCATTACCCCAAAAGTGAGTTTTGTGGCCTGCGACACATTATCTCATAAACAAGAAGCACTGGCAATATGTTTTGCTCTTATAAGCGAGCCAGGCTACTGGCTTTGCCAATTCTTGTAAAAGAAAAAACTCAAAATACTAGGGGAACAGCAGCCAAATATCTTACAGTATCTCACAACTGAAAATTAAATTAAATATTCCTAATGTTCATAAACAGCATGGTTTGTTAGCCAAATACGTGTCATGTAGGAAACAGCATTAAAAAGGCTGACAAAAGGTGCTGGCTGCAGGGGCCATCAACAAGTGTCAGAAAGGCCAAATCTCTTTCTTTCAACTCCAAACTGAAACTGTTAATTTGTTTCTCTGTAGCATTCCATGGAACAGATTTATGGGTCTCCAGGAGAAGAGACATCTTCCATGCGTGCAGCAGCATGCCCCTCCCCAGAGCCATAAATGCTGCAATCCCGGTAAAGCCTATTCTTATGTCAAACCCCCCAAAAAATACACTTGTTTCTGTGCTTTTACAGACTACCTGGGAGAGGAGTGGGGAGCAACAACAAAAGCATGGATGCGTGGACCTGGGCAATGGGTGCCTGTAAGCCCGCTGTAAGAGGTCATTCGCAACTAGACAGCTAAAAGCTGCCTGCTAGGCAAGACCTAAAATCACACACTTCGGGGGACACACATATCTGGCTCGGCCACACATGCAAACACATATTGATCACAGATAGACCCCCAAGACATTAATATGTCACTTACGAAATTTGCTCTTAAAAAGCACTTTTTGCAAACCTGTACTATTGGCTTTAAATTACTGTAACCTGAAGTCATAGTTTAACACACAAGAGTGATATAAAGGGTAAAGAATTGCCCAATTAAAGAACTGGCCCACCAACCCTGGCACTGAAGTGCATTTCTTTTCAGGCGGATGTGCCCATGTGATTAGGTGAATGTTGTGACTCACTGCGCAAGAGAGCCCATGGCAGAAGAGGGCTATCCTGTTCCTCCATGCTATATGCAGTGTTGGGCAGGTACAAAATGTGAATGACAGGTGAACAGGTCAATGGATGAAGAGGGCTGACCCAAGCCCCTCTCTATATAAGAATATATGCACTTTAAAAAAAAATTATTTTCAATGTTTTTTGATACAGTAGGTTGGTGAAAAAAACTAAAACTGTAAGTTGGCAGCACCAAAAAAAGGTCTCCTACTGTAATGTGAGGAGAAAACATTATCTAGAATGTATTTCATTGGAAGCAGGGATGAAAAACAACTTGTAAGAATGATGTAAAGAAGTGTAGGGTGGTGGAAGAAAGAGATATGAAGTGGAAACTAGAAAAGGCAGCCATGAAATCAGCAACCCACTGCATTCAGCAGCAGCGGGTGTGTGCTCCTTATGTGCACTTATGTTTCTTTTAAACTTTGTGCATCATGTTCCAATAAAAGTAAGTCTTAATCTTAGAATACCTACCAAACAATACCTCAACATTTGTGGACAATGTTCTTTGAAAATTAGACATGCAAAACAAACCAAAATCAAAGTTCCCAACACGGTTTCGGAAACAGAGGTGAGTGGATTCATAGTTAAAAAGATAATTATTTCATATTATTATTTTTTTAGATTTTATATAGTCCAGACAATGCCCAAAGGGGTGTCGTAGGTGGGCGGAACAAAATTTTGGAATGTAGAGTAAATTAACATATGCAGAGATTACAAGTCCAGGACCATCTTTGAAAATTAAATTTCTCAGTAGATTTGCGATCGATAAACATGTGTGAAGGAACAGCTACATTATCGGTTTTTTTCAGAGCTGTAGTTTGATAGTTTTTTACATAAAAATACATTTCGCTCACTGACACCTGGGTTCGCTGTAAAACAACTGACTGAATGTGCTGACGAGGTAATCTGAGCTCAGCCCCACCTTCCGGCAGTATCTGTAAGTCAAATATTCAGCTTGGAGCTGTACTGCCAAGGTCACTCGTCTATCACTGCAATCTTGTCGCTGGCAGCACAAAACAGGCAGGGCCAGTATCTCCCACATGCAAGGCGTGGTTCGAGTTAGCAATGCAGGTTCAATACAAATGCATTGCCTAAAGGTGTTTTTCAAGTCAAACAACTGCTGCATTATTTCCACAGTGAATGGTTCGTGGCTTGAGAATATCTGTGTTCTGCTATGGATGTATTTATTCATAATTTAATAGGAATCTCAAACTTTGTGGCTAATGAACATTAAAGGGCAGGGTTCCCTTTGTGATTATCACCAAATGGCCATGAATGGAGGTCTCGGCATTGAGCAATAGATTCTACCAAAGAACGTAAATCTAAGCCATTTTAGACACATTTCTTAACTATTTTTAAAGAACGTGGCCGCCTATTGCATTGTATAAACCTTGCAGATACCTAAGATACTTCAAAATTGTGTGCCACTGTTTCATGTTCATTATTTTTGTCAAGAAAGGCATTCTGATTGCAACTGCATTTCCCCCTCAATTCTATTCCACCTCATGATTTAAAAGGCTTAACAGGTTTTACCGACTAGGAAATTGAAGCTGAAGTTATTATCACATTGCCCAACCCTACTCTCATCAAATCAGCCATGATTATCCTTCCATAAAGTATGGTAACTTCATTGGAGTTCACAACCTTGTCTTTACTCTGAATATCATCTTCATGGGTGTACGAAATCGGAGTATTAGTTGTGGGTGGTATGACCGCATCTCAATTAATAATGACAATCCTTGTCAGGGTGAAGCAAAGTAGTCACTAAATA
Source organism: Calotriton arnoldi (assembly GCA_963921515.1). Classification (NCBI taxonomy): domain Eukaryota; kingdom Metazoa; phylum Chordata; class Amphibia; order Caudata; family Salamandridae; genus Calotriton; species Calotriton arnoldi. Next base: position 3,396,388 of record CAWUFW010000761.1, read on the forward strand.
AACCAGTGCTCAACCCAATGGTACAGAGCAGCCAGGCTTAATTTAGAGGCAAAGTGGGTCATTATGATGTCGGGTGGACCGATTCGGAATCTGGACCGACTGACTTGCGGTCGGCGGTTCCGACCACCAGATTACGATGCGACTGAACTCTGTTCGGTCGGATTCCCATCATTTCCTATGGGAGCTCATGTTACGCCAGAGAACCGGCCGTAACACAGGCTCCTATGGGGAAATGGGGTGTGTGTGTAAAACCCTGCACCGTGTAGAAGGCACCCCATGGTGCCTGCCACACAGTGCAGGGTTTTACAGGGGGGTCCCTTAGGTACCCCTCTCGGCCATCAACTGTAGGCTGTGGGGGCTAAGGGGCCCTGCCAGGGGCCCCCAAAGTCACTTTCCGACAGCCTTTCCGTGTCGGATAGGCTGATGTGGAAAGGCTGTTGGAAATCGACAGTGTACTCCCATGGGCGGGAACACAGTACACAGGGGTGTACGATGCAGCCCCGACCAACATGAGTACTCCGCGAGTCAGTCGGAACCAATTCGGAATGACTGCGCGGTTTACGTTCCGACCACGAACATCGGAATCGTGCGGTCAGAATGTAAACCAACCAAGTTGGTCGGAAGGGCTCAGAGGCAGTCGAGGAGATTCCAACTGTCGGGAGGAGGCTTTCCGCCCGACATCGTAATGAGCTCCAAAGTGTAAAGTGTTTATGCAGTATTCAAACAGTAATAAAGTAAAAACACTACACAAGAAAAATCCCAAACCAATTAAACAATAGAGGCAAGATGGCATCTGAGTGAGAACACGGCTCTATCCTTTCCCCCTGCCGAATCACCAGTTCTTTAACCTGCCGTCCGATGGCGAGGAAAGTATGTCGGGTGGATTCTGCACTAGTGCTAGGACCCTGAAGGCCGACCGCCGCAATCTGATCCAAAGTTGGAATATCGGAGCTGGCTGCGCTCGTTGGAGTGTTTTGGGCCGGAGTGCTTTTGGCGGGGTCGGTTGATTTCTGGGGGTTGTTGGCCGAGCCGCGCTTGATTCTGTCTTCATCTATACCACTGGGATTACAAAGAAGCTCGGTAGGAGAAATGAATGGATGAGGTGGCAGAAGCAGTAAAGAACGGACTGTGCCCCCAACTCCCTCTGAGTTCTGTCCGTCGTATGTCCGAGTTCACTACCCCCCCACCCTGCCCCTCCCCCGCCCGCCCCTCCCCCACCCGCCTCACCGCCCCGCACCACTCCCTCGGCGAGCCGCCACTGGCTATGTCCCCTGATGCTCTTGAGAAGTTCTTCTCCCTTACAGATGACTCGGGCATCTTGGACGCTAGTATTTCTGTGTCAAGTGGAGAAGGGGCAGCAAAGTGGAGCAGTAGTACTGGGCAAGAAGATTTGACGTGTCCATCTCAGCAAAGAAAATCACTTTCCAAAAGGGAGAAGAAAAGGAAGGAAAAGACCCCACTGGAAGCGCCCGACAGAGGCAGTAAGGGGGACCTGAGGTGGGACTATTCTGCCACACAGTTAATGTTTCCTGAGGAGGAAAAAAGCGAAAAAGAGTTGGCTGAGCCGGTCTTAATGGCTGCCCGGGGCACACCAGAGGTAGCGAGTATGGGGGATCCTTCACTTGCAATGATCTTTCAATCTATAAAATACTTCCAGGAGGAAGTTAAGAGTGATAACCGATGAGCCCGACCTGCCGCCAAAAAACTGCAGGGTGCAGTTAGAGAAATTGGGAAAACATGCACAGATTTTGCCGAGAGAATAGTCATGGTAGAAAGCCGGATGGAAATCCATGAAACAGAAGTGGTGGCCCTTAAGTCTAAGGGTGCAACACAGGAGGGGGTGCTAAATGATGTGATATGGAAGCTGGAAGACCAAGAAAATCGGCAACGCCGTAATACTTACTATTTTTGGGGGTACCTGACAGGGTAGAGGGAAACGATGCTAGAAAATATATGGTGTCCCTATTGAGCGGTGCATTTCCCGAGATGTCCTCAAGGGATTGGGACAAAGAAATACAGCAGGCCCACAGATTTCCAATGATGGTGTCAAGGCATACTTCCAAAGAACCAGAACGACCACGTGCAATGTTGGTGTATTTCGACAATCTTTTATTACGGCAGGCTGTTTATGATCTGGCCATCCAAATGCAAAAAGAGAACATGAGGGAGTGATTTTTTTTACTAGGCCCACCTTTGCTCATGCTACAGTTGAACGAAGATGGCGTTTAAGGCAGGTTTTTGCACCGTTTCAAAAACTGGGAGCTGAAGTCTACATACAAGTTAAAGATTGTCTTCAGGGGGGAAATTCATAGCTTCACCTCAGAAGTCCAGGCTCGGGCATACTTAAAAGATATTTCGGCTGGGTCAGGAGTGGTGTCAAGTGAAGTGGCTCACTATTCAGGGTTAAGGGCATAGCCCACCGGGAAGGGAAAAGACAGGCTGTTATTATCTGTGTTATGGTGGTCAGACCCTTTTTTTATTCTAGATTTTTTCGGACGGCAAAGTAGGTGAATGATTGTTCTTTAGGCTGTACGGCTGGTGAGATGGGGAGCGGTGGGGGTGGGATTGTGTCAGATGTCATCATTCTAGCTCAGCCAGGAACCTGGTTGCCTCTATTTTGGGTGTTGGCGGGAAGAGGTAGGGGAAGTGAGGGGGAGGGGTCAGAAGTGTGGGGGATCCACATGCTGGTGGGATGGTTGCGTGCTTTATGGGGTTTATTTTTTGCAGCCAATATGTTTTCAAAGAGTAAGAGGTTAAGCATCAGGACTCTTTTACAGAGTAGGAATGGGTAAATTACGAATAGCTACCATTAATATCTGTGGGCTTAACGATCCTAAGAAGAGACAGAATGTAGTGATGGGGTTACAGCTGTTAGCGGGAGATATTATTTGTATGCAGGAGACCCATATCGAAGGAGCACAACTTCCCTTCTTAAATTTGTTGGGATATAGGCTGGTTGGGGGGACAACACAGAATACTCGGACGCGTGCTGTGGCTATCCTGGTGCGTAGTAGTAGCTTGCAATTAACCCGTACGCTGGCCGAAAAATTTGGCCAATGGGTCATATCTGAATGTCAGTTATGTACTGGGGAAACATTTTCTATATGCTCAATTTATGGAAGTAATGTAGATGACCCAGGAGTATTTGAATGGGTGACTAAGGAATTAGAACTGTGGCCCCTTCTTGTAGTTCTTTGCGGGGATTTTAACATCAATATACTGGCCCTGAGGGGCCTTTGTAGGGATCATGGTCTGGTTGATTTATGGAACTGGCAAAAGCCTTTAGATCCAGGGTTTACCTTTTTTTCTATACCACATGTTTCCCATACTCGACTGAACTATGTGTTTGTTTCTCATTCTCTAATTCAGGATTGTACCATAGAAAAAGCCCCTCGCATATTTTTAGATCATAACCCATTAGTGGTAGAAATCAAGGGGGAAGGTTTTAAGCCTAAGGTGATGTTGGAGCTTTGAACGGGCTCTTCTAGTAAATGAAGACTACCGTAATCAAATGATGAATTGGATTCCTATTTTCTTAAAAGATAATTTGGGGAGCGCAGCAATAGATATATTGTGGGACACCTTGAAGGTGGGTATCCGTGGGGAAACTTTAAGATTCTCGTTGAACCTTAATAGGCAAGGGCGGCAGTTATTACAGGACCTTCAAGTTGTTTTGGCTCAGGCGGAAGAGGATTTGGTCATGGCTTCCCAACAAGGGAGTGATTTGGGGAAAGCACAAGCAAAGGTGGCCGTGTCCAATTCTGCAATTTTGGAAATCGTGGCTAAGAAAGCCGCTGACAAGCTTATTGTCTGGAAAGAAAAATCTTATAAATGCAGTGAACAGATTGGGCATCACTTGGCTATTCGAACAAGACAACAGAGTACGCAAAACTTAATTCAGGAAATTCAGGATACTGTCATGGGATTGATAACTGGCCCGGTTAAAAGGAGGGCATCATTCCAACAATACTATCAATCCCTACACCTGGATAGTATCAAGGGGGGCCCGGTGAGTTCAATGGATATTTAAATGCCATCCCTTGTGATACATTTTCAGCTGAAGATAAGGAGCAGCTAGAAGGCTCCCCAAAGTGGGTAGAGATTCTTCTGGGGATGAGCAGCCTTCCAAGTGGTAAAGCTACTGGTGCGGATGGTATCCCCATGGAATTTTATAGGATATTTGCTCAACAACTTAAGGATTGTATAACCAGATTGTTCGACCATATTTTTAAGGGAGGTATACACCTGAGCTCCAGGTCCTCTACCAAAAATTGTGATATTCCCAAAAAATATAAGTCGGTAGTGGAACTGGGGTCTTACCTCCTGATCACTTTGATTAATAGTGACTCTAAAATATACTCTAATATTTTGGCCTCTCGCATAGTGCCAATAATTCACAAGATAGTATTAGTTCGACAAAATGGGTTTGTCCCAGGAAGAGAAACAACAGACCATGTACGGAGGGTTATCTCACTTTTTGATGCTACTTGTGTAGCAGGAGATCCAATAACTTTAATTTTACTTGATGCAGAAAAGGTCTTTGACAGGGTCTCCTGGCAATTTTTGTGGGTTGCCCTGTCAAGGGTGTGTATTGGTAAGGGCTTCATTCAAGCAATCAAAATGCTATATTATAACCCGGTGGCCAGGGTATCTGTGAATGGCATATTGTCAGATCCATTTCCAATTTCACAGGGGACTCAGCAAGGTTGTCCGTGTTCCCTGCTCCTGTTTGCAATTTAAATTGACACTTTTATATTTAGGCTTGAAAATAATGACGCAATCTTACTGATTCAGACACATGGGTGGGAAACAATGGTGTTGGCGTATGCCGACGATATTGCCCTGGTGACTGCTGATCCATTAAGTGAACTTAAGGAGGTGGAAGATGAGGCAGAAAAATTTGGGAAGTTCACTGGTTATGAGTTAAACAGAAATAAGACTCAGGTAGTTATCAATGAGAAAATAAATTACATGATGAACGAGTCGTAGATAAGGCGGTATATCTGGGAGTTAGCATTTCGACAGATACAGATAACATAGTTGAAGATAATATAGAACCCATTTTAAGTAAAACTAAACAAGATCTAGGTAGAATAAATAATCTTCATCTATCCATAGTGGGTAGATGTAATGTCGTAAAGATGCTTTTCTTCCCCAAGATTCTCTATTTTTTTCGGTTAATGCCGCTGGAATTTTCAGCTCAGCGGCTAAAGAAAATGGAAGACCTCTTTTCACAGTTTGTATGGGCCTACACCAGACCTAGAAGAGCGCTTAAATTCCTTATGTTACCAAAAGAGAGAGGAGGCCGGGCTTTGCCCAAAGTGAAACCATACTACTGGGACAGTAGACCGTGTACCCTTACCATATGAATTAGTGATGGGGAAAGAGGCATGGGGTTGTTTATGGCAACAGCTAAATGATGGCTATTATAAAAAAAAGTATGTTTTAAGACCCTGTATGGGGTTTTTAAAGTATGGAGTGCTGGTCGAGGATTGCTGGGAATTGGTAGACTCAATTTTTACATGCCTTTGGCAAATAACGCAAATTGACCACAAATTTTTAAGGATCAACTTATAAGTAGTTGGATCAAGATAGGGCTGTGTAAGGTGGGATTTTTTTTTCCCCCACTGATATAACCTCATTTGACGATCTTAAAGATAAGTTTAGTATTGGTTGGAGATTTTTTTTAATACCTCCAAGTGAGAGTTTTTTTGTTAAAAAAGGGGCCGGTCCAATTTGATTTTCCAAATGCACGGTAGTCAATAGACTGTTGGGTGCTAGTGAATGCTCGATTGGTGTAATCTATAATCATCTCAACTCCGTAATGAAAGATGATCTAGATAAAAATTCTCAGAAGTGGCAAGACAAGGTTGGGATAAAGGTTGCAATGTTTTTTCAATCTTTTGATTCCGCACAAGCCATTTTAATACCTGCACGATTGCGAACACAGTATTATAAGACGTGTTTCTTCCTCTATTATACTCCATACAAGATTGCTAAGTAGGGGGAGGGACAAGGAACATGTTGCCCACGATGTGCATTATACAGAGCATCGTGGAGTGAGCTTGCAAATCTGAAACAAGAAATCTCAAACTTTTTCTGTGAGGAGTTGAAACTGGAAATTTCTTTGTCTCCTGCTATGATTTTGTTAGGAGTAGTGGGGGAAGATGCAGGTGAGGAAGGGCGAGATCTGATCTACATAGCTATGACTATCCTGAGGTTGTGCATCACTTCAGCATGGTTAGACCTAAACCCTCAGGGGTTCCAGCAATGGTTGGCCCTGTTACTGGCAGTTTGCAATTTGAAGAAAGCTGTGTACACAAGAAAGGGTGATCGTGCACGGTGGAAAACCCTGAGAATTTGGGCTCCCGTGATGGAGTTGGTCGAGAGATGTCGGAATGTTGGGGTGGTTAGGCCTGACCACTAAAAGATTGCTGCTATGGCACGGGACACTTTAGGGTAGAGAGGAAGCTAGGCGAGCTTAGATATTTGCTGCATTATCTAGTTCTATATTTGAGAAGGTTTTATGAATTGTATGCAATGTAATGTGTTTGTAAGAGGTTGTCTCTTGAGAATGCATTATATATATTTGTATTTATGACATGTCACCAGCTGTGGGGTGGGGAGGGGGAGGGTTGGGTTTGGCTTTGGTTTAAATTGAAAAATGTTTAATAAAGAAGATTAAAAAAAAGTAAAAACAAACACAAGAAAAATCCCAATTCTAAACCCTCAATTCTATTTCACATGCAGATTTAAAAGGCTTCACCAGTATTACTGATTAGGAAATGGAAGCCTGAATATATTACCACATTGCCCACCCCTACTCCCCCAAAATCAGCCAGGATTATCCTTCTATGGGGAAGGTAACTTAGTTGAAGTTCACAACCTTGTCTTTACTCTGAATTTCAGCTTCATGGGTGTAAGAAATTGGGGTATTAGTTGTGGGTGGAATGAACCCATCTCAAATAATAATCACAGTCCTTGTCAGGGTGAATCACTTAAGTCACTAAATAAACACGTGCTCAACCCCATGGTACAGAGCAGCCAGGCTTAACTTAGAGGCAATGAGTAAAGTATTTCTGCAGTATTGAAACAGTAATAAAGTGAAAACACTACACAAGAAAAATCCCAAACCAACTAAACAATAGAGTAAAATTTAATAAATAAAAGCACACCAAAATGGTCCTGCTGATACTTGTTATCTATTTACTGATGTTAACAAGCACCAGAAAACCCAATCCCACAGCATCTTAAAACCCTCAATCAATCATTAATATTACACCAAACATGTTTTGCACAATCCTTCCTAACAGTGCAAGTGTTGGCAAAACTTGTTATCATGTCACATCAGGCTTGTGTTGCCAAAACTTATGATTGAGTCTGACCCCTTCCACCTGACCTAGTGTCAACAAAAACTCTTGTTTCAAACAAGAGCCTGCCTTTTCAAGTGTTGCCACAAATTTTCTTGCCTGGCCCCTCCCACCTGTACGAGTGTCCCCAACAACTGTGGAACACCCCGCCTGTGCATCTCAGTTTCAGCACAAGTAAAAGTAGTTTGTGTAATCCAGATCACAACCTGAGTGAACTCAATTAGTGCTGCACCCAATGTTATTGTAGAACATAAAACAGTTGCAAAAATGAGTTGTGATTGTGTTTAGCACCCTGTTGACTTCTAAATGAGCCGCTATGTGTAAGACTAAGACAATGCATGCGTTCTCTTTGTAATCTATCTATGCACAACTCTCACATATTCTGATGTTTTCTCACTCTATACTTACACTGACTCAGTGCTTAATATGAGCCAGGAGATGAGGTTGGGTCCAGCAGAATTCATGTTTGGAGACCGGGACTTATTTTTCATCACTAGGCTTTTACCCAGAACATGAGAGAAAGGAAGAACAGTGGGAAAGACAAAGGAATAAAAAGATGGGTAATTAGTGACAAAGGGAGAAAGTAGGAGTGTGATTAAGGGACACACATGTGAGGCATGACATGAAATCAAGACTAGACACCTTGGTATTTGACACCCCCAACATTCAGTACCAGCTGAGCAAAACCTTGGGCCCCGGCATTTACTGTTTTACAAATTAAGCACTGCGCTGACTCTATATCTATCTCTATCTCTAATCCAGGCTTTTGGGAGGTCTCTCTTTACAATCTTTCTCCCATTCGTGTCTTACACTTGTGTTTGCCCTAGTGGGCTTCAATGGCTCTCTCTAACTTCCCTGTAACCACTCTCCTCCCCTATTTCTATTCCTGCCTACCATCCTTTATCTCCTTTTATATTACGTCCTCTCTCTCACACATTCAATTATTTGTTTCACCCCGTCTTTTGTAGACAATCTCTCAATACTTCCTTTAATTCTTTTTCACTATGTTTCAATTCCTCCATGTTCCTCCATTTCTCTAAGTTTAAGTTCTCTGTCCATGAACACATATTTCACAAACAAAGGGCCTCTTGTTGCCAATTCAGAACCAGGAGAGAGCAAATCTAATCCTGGCCACCCCATTTAATCAGACTGTGTGACCCTGAGCAAAATTCTTTATCTTCCTAGCCATTAGGTTCCTTATTTGGAATTGCAATTGACCCATACCACACCATGACTTAATGGCCCGGTTTATCGTAAAATGGGTTAGTACATATGGGTAGGTTTTAGACTGTCCGTATTTCTTTTTTTTTTTGTCTTAATTGATTTTTGACAAGAAAAATGCTCTTATCTATGTGACCCATTGTTTATGACTTGTTTTCACTCCTCATAGCTCTAGGACTGCCCCCTCAAACATTTAATATCCTGATTATGACCCAGTCATCTATGGACTTGCATGGCCAAAATGCCATTGGAAACCACACTTGAAGTAAAACAGACTTTGCACTAAATCGAATTCTTCAATTGCCTTTGATTTTCCTAACATCATCCTCTCCACTTGTACTTGTTCTTCAGAAAGTGGGGGAACGTTGACTCATCATCAAATATATATTGATTCGATTGTGAAAAACAATCATAAAAGAACATATAAATATCTTAAAACACATTAAGAAAATTAAAAACAAGAATAAATGATCACATAACAGTTCTCTACTGCTCTTCACCTACATAGAGCACTGAGCACTAAGCCAGGCTTTGTATTATTGAGTATGTGTCTTTTTATGATGGAAATTAGTACACTATTACACTATATTTATCAACAAACACTGAGTTGTTCTTGCTACGCCCAATGCTGAACTACAAGTGGTTGTAAAACTGATTTACTGCATGCTTGTGTTCTTTCATAGTAAATTACATGTAGCTTTATATAAAAAAAATGGCTGCATTTCTGTGAGCAACACCGGTTGAATCACTGTTGTTAAGTAACATAATATGTGTCAGGTACCATATTGATTTACAGGGTAGCCATAGCTATTGTACCACCATCATGCTTGTAAAGTACAGATATACAAAGTAAATCGTTTCTTGACAGTCAGCAACAGCATAAAGCCTATTCATCAATTACAAGCATCGCAGCGGATAAAAACTTGAGGCAAAACACACCGTAAAAGACCGAATAAAACAGCATAAAACAACATCAGACATCACATTCCACCTGTAAACTATAGCGCACACCCATTCAGATCAGAAAACATTAAAAACCACAGTGGTTTCCTAAACATTTCACAGTTTGGTTTCACCCTCATTTCTAGAAGATTCTAGAATCTTCGCAACTCACTACCCAGGTATCCGCCATCTTTGTTTTAAAATGATGTTTGACTTGGTTAATTGCATGTTCCTGGATGGAATGTACAGTGTGACCCACTTCTGCATGCACTGTGGGCACTTATTCCACAATGCATTGTGTATGGTGCACAGTGCAAAGAACCCCATTATAAGTATATAGTTATAATTCCGAATTTGCCGGTAACAAGTGCTACCAGCCGAATCGCGATTATGAGTAATGTGGGAACACTCGTGGGCACACCCGTGGACATTTTACCTGCTGCAAGTACTTCAAATGTGCACCCGCCAAAAATGGGGAAAATGTTGCAGAAATCGGTGCTGAAACAACAATTCCCGCATGGATTATCTATTAACTGATATTGACCTCTACTGAGGCTACGAGTAATACAATAAAACATCATAATAACATCTGTTGAAATTCATCCATTACAGATTACATATTGTTAAAAACAACTGAAAATAACAGCCTGCATTGGTGGCAGGCAGGTTGCATGTCAAAATATCAAGGAAAGAAATATCTTCCTCCATAAATATCAGATTCAAAATATTGACAAGCAAAGTATTATGGTACACAGTGTTAAACAAACCCAAAATCAGAGGTATCAAGGATATACACCTGATATGTAATACTGAAATGGCTAGGAAATTCTTCAACAAACTAGCAGACAGTACTATACTCCCCCAAAAGTCACTGTTGCAGAATTTAGTAATTCTACCCAAAACAGAGCCTAAAGATTGCCAGGAACTTCAGGGGTTAAGTGAGAGGCACCTTGGTAGAGATGTTTGCTGAACAACAATTTCACTAGACCTGTTTGCATCCTCTGACGATAGGACACCCTTAGATGTTTTCCTCTATTTTTCGTTCAAAAATGGCCCTGGAGCCATTTTTTGGATTTTTCCTCAAGAACCAATAGCTATGGGACCCTGACATATTTGACATTGAATAATAATCCAGCTAATATTGTATCTAGAGCTGGGGTCTCCAACTTTGTCTATAAAGAGCTCTACTTCGGATGAATTAAAAAAGTCCTAAGCTTATCGTGACTTTTAAAACTGTAGTAACCACATCAGGGACAGTCAAAATAGTGACAACACATTGGAGGATGACTATTTGTGACCACCCATATGTATGTCGCAATATTGACTAATGCCAAAATATCATCTCAAGAATATTGACTAATACAATATCATGAAGGTACACATATATAGATAAGTATATATTCACTATTGTAAACTCCACATCTACATACTCTAAAGATAGATGTGGAGTTCAGAATGTAACAAAAACAATACTTACCGGTATATCCTTACCTTCATGTCAAGAAAAGCTTCATAATAATAAAGTGCCTCATATGACTAAGGAAAATGCAGCAGCACGTGCCCACGGGCACAACGGAAATACTAAATGCTATAAATCTCTACGACTCAGTATGAACTTTCATTCAATGAGCAGCTTAAATATGTTTTGGATTTTCATTTTGCTTTCAAATATCAGCATATCAATTTTGTAAATATACATGGTTTTCTGTCATATATGCACTTTCTATTTTGGGTTAGCATGCTCAAGGAATCAAACACTCAAAACACCGTCTCTTTTTCTAAAAAGAAACTGAATTTGCTTGAAAAAATTCAGATTTCAGGCATGGTCTCCAAACGCCAACTTGTGATTTCCCCTGTAAAAATGCATCACATAGATTCTGCTCCACCTGCCCAGGATTTGTAATCACATGCCAAGGACGCCCACCATAATGCGAAGATGCTTACATTATGCCAAGGATGCCCACCATGATGTCATGGACAAAATTGTGCCATTGATGCCCACCATAATGCTAAGAACCCCCACATCATATCAGCCATGTACATTATTATTCCAAGGACGGTGACAATTATCTGATAGATGGCCAAATTTCAGCCAAGTTTGTATCACTGTTATGCCAGTGCCAACATTATGTCAGAAAGAGACATTATTTTGCCAGAAATTAACCCCTTATATTGGGGCACCAGATATATTTGTTGTCCCCAGGCAGCATGAACAGCTTCCAGGAAGAGACAATGTCTTTCAAAAAGGAGCACAATGCCATAGACATGTGTAAATGCAACATACGTGTACATATACACACAGACATATTTAAACAAATAGACATAAATAAACGCACACACCACTCCCACCATCTAAAACAAAAATGGTAATTAGCTGTCTCCACTCTCAAACCAGCCTTTGATCACCTGGGCTACAGGGTTGCTAAGGCATGGTTCTCACACACTTCCATTGTGTCTTTGGCAGTCACATACTCTGGCAACTTCAGTCTGGCTTTTACTAGTACTTCTTTTGGGGTCCAGTTTTCACACACATTGTATGACTGATAGAATGAGGCTTGAAAAGAGACACGTCTCCATGTGGTCTTGAGAAACAGAGTGGTGGCAGGTGTTCATGTTGCAGATACTGCAGGCTGTCACCGTATGCGTTTGTTTGTAAGCATGTCGCCATATTGATTTGACTGAAGGTTACCAAAAGGATATGAAGATGTGTAGCGCTGCCTTCTTCATTATGGCTATGCCATCTGAATTATGTAATGTGCCGGGCAGCACTTCAGAGAATGACTTGCAAGGTAATAGTGAGCTACCAGTAGCTCCTGAGCTACCTGTTGGAGACCCCGGTCTAGATTGTATAAAATGGTGCAAATCGCATAGCTGCACTGGCCACTTAAGCTACAGGTAATTGGCAAAGGGACATAGGCACACAATTAACAGACTCAAAATTGAGTTACTGTTGTGTACAAACAAATGCTATATCACTTAAAGATAGACAAAGTGAGCTGCACTACAGATTCTTGCACAGAATATATCATATACCTAAATATGTATTGGACAGGAGATTATGATCAGATGTTCACTATATACGATGCAATGCTGGCATGGCAGACTTTTTTTGCCTAGAGTGGACAAGCCCAGGTATATATGTGTATTGTGGTACTATTTTTATCGACCGATCTGAAATGGCGAATATGAAAATAAAAACAAGCCCACTATTAGCTCTGCTAGGCTATGTTTTTGAAATACTTAAACAAATAAGAAAATACAAAGCGATGGCAAAGCAAAAAGACAAGTTGCACTGTCCTGGGACAAAAACCCAACTCCGCACACCACACCGTGACACAAAGATTTTATCTATTGCAATGAACAGAGTTAAGTGTTCGCTATGCTACTACCACCAAGATCTAGGCCTAAAGGCATATGGAAACCACTCCACATGTTTTTAGCAAAAGAAGTGAGTCCCTTACTGAAAACAATGAGAGCTACTAGATATATGCAGCAACTAGTCACGATCAGATAAGGGATCTCTCTGATAAGAATAATGAAAATATAGGGCACTGCTGAAAATTCTTGTGATGCTGACAGAATTGTGGTATGTTGGCACAAGTTGTGTAAAAATACCATACTGCAAACTGGATGTGGCATAATCTGAATAGCATGTTATCCTGAATTTAAATGAGGATATACACAATCTGTGACTGAAGCATTGTTATATAAATGGAAAATGTTAAATAAAGATAAAAACAAATGAATAGATCGATGAGATGACGCTCACAGGTTCATTCATATATAGAAGACAAGCAGTTTCATGCGCTAAACCACTCCTTTGTAGTGGTGTACATTAAGCCTGGGCAGAGTTCACAGAGCTTTACTCCGCGGAACTCCGCAAACCTGCTTGCACCGATTTTTCCTGGCAGGAGTTTGTCCCGAGCTGTAAAATCAGCGCGAACGGCACTATGTGTCACGCCAGAGGGTGCTGCTGCTTTCTGCCGCTTGAGTAAACATTCTACTCGAGCGGCAGCTTCCTTAACGCGAATGGCAGATTTCTCAACGCAAGCGGTCGCGACCTGACGTGACCGCCTGCGATGAGAAATCTCGCCAGGAGGAGGTCTAGCACGTTATTTTTTCATGCAAGCGCTCGCCAACTTACCGTTGGCAAGCCACTCGAGAAAACAACTCTGCTCCGCGCCACTTCATGGAGTTTTTCGGACCTCTACACGGAGCGTGGAGTGGGCAAAACTCTGCGAACTCCACCGGCGGAGCGGAATTCTTCACCCACCCCTAATGTACATCTGCTGTAGATGTTACATTTTGTGCTAAAGGTACTCCTAAATAGGTGTAGGTAGGGACACACTCATGATGTTCAAGCCTGAGATACCATTTAAAGCAGAGCCTCATCTGTCTTTATGCAAGAATTACTACCTTGAATAACTTTTCAACATTGTTTCTTCAAGATCATAAAGAGAGCATCCAGACAACACTGTATCACATTTGGGGTAAATGCCAGGAGCACTATATCATTTGTATAAGTTAAAGTATGAAAAACCCTCTTCATTAAGGTAAGAGACTACAAGATAAAATGAAAAAAGAAGGGGACAAGAATGCAACACTTCTTCAATTCATTCAACATAGAAATTTGAGATGAGAGGCCAACATCAGCACCTACAAATCCCTACAACCTGCATATTTAAGTAAGAGTGCTGAGTGGATCCCTAAATCCCTTAACTTAAAAGAATTGCTCAATCCATTTTGTTGACTGCACTAGAATAATTCACAAATGTTACATATAGCAACATTAGTTATTAGTTTTTACATGCATCTATTCATTAACAAATGAACTGCCATCAAAGAATCCAAAGTGTCCTACTGTTTTTATGAAAGTCTAGCTGTTCAACTGGAAGTATATTATTTTCTTTGATCCATGATGGAAGATAACCAAGAGGATACTTGGTTAAATGGTTTCCAGTTGCATCTAACAGGGCAATTAGCCTGTGATATTTGGTTCATATCTGGAGCTTTTGTATGAAAGGCCAATAATACAGTTCACCTCATTGTATGTAGAATTGTTAATGCAGATAGTAGAAGTAAATATAGATGGTAGTTATTTGCTCCATAAACCTATGTTTTATTATCACACTATTATAAGGAATCAGTCTGGCCCCTGGGCTTCCAAATTTCTTGTTTCCAAGATACTTCAAATTACAATCAGCAGTATAGGATCTAATTTAAGGAGATCTACCATAGTAATTACTTCTAGGGTTTCTAAAGTTCCAGAAGTGCCATACAACTGGGATCGGAAAATTAACCTCTCCTGTTCAGAAATTATATTTGCTGTCTCTTTTTCCACTGTAGCAGACCCTATCATCTCTCAGAAACGTTTTGAATTTTTTAGTTAGCTGTTTCATGTAATTGACACCATGTTTTAATTTCCTTTCATTCTTATGTCTTCCTACGATGAACCAATCCTATACTCAGCTTTTTTTTATTTCAGCCACCTGTTGAGAATTCAGATTTCTATACTGACTTCTAATCAACCTTTTTAATTGTGCTGATAGTCAATGATCAATTTTGTCTTCCCCAGTGCTAGTACAGCTATATCTCTTCTCCATTTCAGTATGTGCCACTCTGTTGATTCACTCCTTTATTGTGGTTTGATTTTGCTCAAACATGTTAATGGTTTCCTTCACGCTACATTGTTCTTTCTCTAGTTTATTTTTGAAGAAATGTTAAAATATTAACTATAGTATGTTCAATATTTTGATATCTTAACTGCTGTTAACCCACACTCACAAGTACCCAAGTTTCTACCTTTATCCCAAAATAGATCAATGTATACTACAAAAGGAAGTGGTGGTTAGCATTTGTAACTTAGCTATCTTATAATTTAAGGAAAAAGTTGCAAATATATATTTTATTGCAGATTTTTATTTTTATACAACATCTGATATCGCCTTCAGCATAGCTGTTCAATATGACACAACCTACAACAAAGTCATATAAAAGGTTCAAGATTTGATACAGTGGTTTTGGAAATGGTAGCATTAAATATACTTACACCTTTTTTATGATTGCTATGGTGTGTATTTGAAATTCATACAAAGACAAAGATACAGCACTGAAGATTGTGGTGCTCATTTATTCTCTGTCTTTGTTCCAGTTATTGAGTCATACTCTCCTCAATACTGTATCATTGTCTTTGTACGAATTTCAAATAGATAATGTAGCAATCTGAACATTCTGTATGTGTATATTTAATGCTGGCATTTCCAAAACCACTGTATCAAATATTGAATCCGTGGTGATCCCGGGGGACTTACCCACATTATGGAAATGCATGGGCATACTCTAAATAACTAGGCTACTGAAGATTTGTGTTTCCAATGGACACCCTCCCTTTTTCCTTAAGCATATAAAAGTTTCAGCCAGCTTCTACCTAGAGGAGGAACATTACATTGCCAAGGTGGGAGGGGAACTGTAGAATCATATTACCTAACAGACATTTTTAAGTCTTATAAAATACAGGCTATATATTAATACTTTTTGATTCATCCAATCAAAGTTTTTACTCAAAAGATTTGCAAAGCGTCTACTTGTTCAAACTCATTTTGATTTAGAAGCTGGATAATCAATATCAATATATCCATCCATCACAAATCATTCAACAACCAAAATTTTGTGTAGCCACTATATTTAATATTTGTTTTCTGCAAAACCTCTACTTTAGGTGCAAGTTGTTCTAAACCCACCATATTGCATGAGATTAATTTGATAAATTAGTTAAAACAGTGACTCTTCTACCTCCTGATCCTTCAAAGCTTAGAGCGTTCCTTGCAGCCACTCCCAATTGTAACAATGGTCCACAGCCTCTTCCTTCCTTGTCTTCATATGTGTGTAGCTTATTGCAATTTTCCTCTCTGGCCCAACCACTGCGATGTTTACTGCTTTCACTCATCCCCAGAGCACCTTTGTTAGAATAGAGCCAAACATCGGTTGAAGCAGAGTACTATGTAACTGTCTTGCAGATCTTGAAATAACCTGTTTCAGAGATTTATCTAACTCTTCTGTCTTGCTTATTTTTACCAGGATAACATATATCCATCTAATGTTTAAAGTTTCAGCATTACTAAGGACCAAGTAACCAAGGAGAAAGTTAAACCCACATTGAAGACCTTGGGCTCAATGAGCTGTACCAGCTTAATGTTGGAGTAGCATTTGGAGAAGTAGGGTCATTCACATATAATATTTATTGTTCTATTGCCTTATCAAATTGAAGATGAGATCGACTAGTGAGCTTTATCTTGTGTGGATGCTTTTAGTGATGCATCACACTTTTGTCTTGCATTTTATTCCAGACGTTTTCTTTTATTTCTTAAATATTGGAATAATCATATCTGATGTGTGCTAAGTACACACTTAATGAATAAGTAAGGAAACTAGGCTTAATTCATAACAACTCTAAGCGAATTGACAATATCCATGGCTGTGGATACAGCCGCAGGCAGCCTACAATAGAACTGACGAGTTAATGTAGCAAACTCTAAAACTAGTACTAATTGTGCAATCACTTTTTATTGTCGAACCTGCGAACAATTTGCCCCACTCCAATCCAAAACAATCTGACCCACTCCAATCCAAAACAATCAGACCCACTCAATCTAAAACAATCTGCCCCACTTCAGTCTGCTCCACTCCAAAATTCCCACTCCAATCTGACCCACTCCAATCCAAAACAGTCTGCCCCACTCCAATCCAAAATAATCTGCCCAGTCCAATCCAAAACAATCTTCCCTATTCAATCCAAAACAAACTGCCCCAGTCCATTTTGCCCACTCAATCCAAAACAATCTGCCCCACTCAATCTAACACAATCTGCCCCACTCCAATCAGCCCCACTCCAGTCCGCCCCATCCTAATCCAATCTGCCCCACTTCAAACCAATCAACCTCATCATCAGGTGATGCAGGGTGGGATGCTGGGTATTGAAGTCCCACAGCTGCCGTGGAGCAGAGACTCTCCCCCTGTCCTGGTGTGCTGGCAGTGATTTCTGCTGGGAAATCCCAGGGCACGCAGCAAGCGCAAGTTGCGGCAACAAGGTTAGTCCTCTCCTAACAGCCCCCAATAGCAGCGGGACTGGTGTGTGTAGAATTAGGGCAGCTGGAAGTGATTTAGGTCAGATGATGCAGGGAGGGAGGCTGGGTATTGAGGTCCCACAGCGGCTCTCCCCACTGTACTGGTGAGCTGGCAGTGATTTCTGCTGTTGCAGCAACAAGGTTAGTCCTCTCCTGCATCCCACTCCACTCTAATTCATTCCACTGCAAACCACCCTACTCTAATCTAATCCACCCCACCCCATCCAATCCGATCCACCCCACCCCAATTTAATCCAATCCACCCCACCCCAACCCACCCACCCCACACCACCCCCCACCAATCCACCCCACCCCACTCCAGTCCACCCCATCTAGTCCACCCACTTCAATTCACCCTACTCCACTCAATCCAACCCATTCTACCCCAATCCAATCCACCCCAATCTACTTCAATCCAATCCTCACTACTACCTCAATGCACTCCAAACCACTCCACCCTATTCCACCCCACTCCACTCTACACCACTCCACTCTACGACACTGAACTCTATGACACTGCACTCTATGACACTCTCTGCCACTGAACCACTGACCTCTCCTCCCCTGAAATCTACTCCCCTCCAATCTACGACACTCTACTTCCCTATCTCTACTCTAGGACACGCTACTCCAAGAAATCCAGTCTACAACACTCTACTCTCCCCACTCCACTCAAGGACACACCACACCACTAACTTTTAGCCATGCTGAACAGCAGCTACTCTGGTGTACAACATGGCAAAAACTTTGCCAAAGCCAATAGTTTTTGTATAGGAGCGACCTATTGGCTTTGCCAATGCTTTTTAGGTGATGGGAAGACTTCTCTCCACAATCTAAGGTTTGTGTAGCTATTTTAGTTGGGCTTTGTTTCAGCTTATAGCACTTAACTTTGCAGAACTGTTTGAATGCAATTGAATTGCTATTGATCTTGTGTTGGGACAAGAATGTCCCTTGCCTGAGAAACAGATGTGTACCCCTCCCCTGAGTGCCTGACTGCATGTAAAACTGATATCTTGACGCTTCTTTGGCCCTGGCATCATGCTAGTCAAGCATGTGTACAGAGACCTTGGCCTGAACCTAATGATGCAAAGTCCAGAACCTGTTCTGTGACTTGGAAGGGTGCATAAATCGTGCTGTCATAAGGGGCAAAAGATTACTGTCCATGTCCTGGGTAAGTCACATACCGTGGTGGTGGCAGTGTACCATGTTTTTGTGAGTCTGTAGTGCAACCAGTCTGCTGACCCATCTTGTGTAAAGTTCCATTTTAATGTGAACCCAGATCTTGTGCTCACATGCCGTATATGTGTTGAGTGCATGTATTTGCAGTGAGTGTGCAGCGCATGTGCAGTAGGAGGACTGTGTTTGGTGGGAGTCTGAGTACTGGAACCTGTGGGATCCATTCTGGATGGCCCTGGCTTTAGCTTGGTACAAGATGGAGGGTGGATACAGCTTGCCTAAACAGTTGAAGAGTATTAGCCCATTCCGGTGACTGGAGAGAAGAGACTGGTGTTGCACATTGTCGATTCCTCTTCGCTGCTGATGCAGTAAACAGATAGGCCTAGAGGGTGCAACTGTCAGAGATGCACACCTGCTAATGAGCAGCCCAGAGGCCGCACATGCTTTATCTAACTAAGTTTTATCTGCACCCGATAGGGGAGGCTCTGCTGTAGAAGAAGAATGCTACCATGTGAGCCTGCCTTGCTGATTCCGTCCCGTAACTGAGTTCCAACTAAGGTCACTGCCATGGACCCTACAGTTCCATAATCCATCACCACAGGAGCGGGAGACCTAGAATCCACCTGGCAGCACACTAGAACTAAAACTATAATGAGGTATAAATAGTTCCTAACTGTGAGTGGAATAAGACTGAAAACACAGAAGAATTTTGCCACACAAACTTAAGACTTTTTCAAGGCAAACTCAAATTGGTGAAAACTATTTGAACAGATCTGTGCCTCTTCACAGTGGGGTACTTTTGAGTAAACTGCACCTGTGCCAAATCATTGTGTATACCCCTGCTGTGCACTGGGCGCTGCAGACGTTAGGAAACTCTGAGAGCGGGAAGAAGGCTAGAAGGGGTATTTGATGATTCCAATTAAGATTACAACCCTGCAACTGTGAACCCTATTAAACTGTATAGTATTTATTTTTGCTGTGACAATAAAGTCCTTCTGTTTAACTAAAAGAGAATCACAGGACCAGACAATATGTTTTGTGTCCGTTGGTTGACTCTTGAGTTCTGGGCTCTTGATCCCCAAACTACCTCCCTGGGAAACCTTTGACCACTTGCCCTTGCTATCATGAAAGTCAGTTGGAAAGGGTGTCCTTGGCCCAATTTGAAGAGCCATAGTAGGACAGACTCCAGGACAACAGATGCAAATGACCTCAAACTCCACAGGTGGGGCTCAGTGGCCCCTGTTTGCCCTGTGAACAGTGACTGCATAATTGATTTTTAATGTATGTATTTTGCTCTACCAAAGTGTGCACTAGCCACGTAAGGGTGCTGTACTTGTGCTCAGAGCGGGGTACAGATTTTTCTAAAAGTATATAGAACAGAGATTAGGGTCCCTAGTAGGAAACTAATACCTTCAGTAAAGGGGTTATCCCAACAGTCTACACTATAAAATTTGACATCTTTTAGGGTTTACTATTTACTAGTTTGCTTTGAGCTACTTTCACTGATGCCATTCCTAATATTTCTGATTTGAACATCAGAGGATCTATATTATTAAGCATTATATCAGTTTCACATATTGATTCAATGGAACAAAAGAAATTTCAGTATTAATTCTTGCTTCCCAATAGGAGCGTTAGCTGTATTCAATGGAATGCTGTGACCATAACAGACGGGGTTTTTGTGACGTTCAGCGTGACATTTTGTGAATACACCTGTTAAAACAAACTTTTGTTTGTTCAATGTCCTTTATTCGGAAGCTTGGTTTAAAATCGATAATTTAAGATATATATGCACTTCATACTTCGGAATCGGACTCTTGAACATTTGACGAATAGAGACACTTGTCTTGGAATGGTTAAACAGCCCCGTTTTAAACAAAATCAAGCAGATAGTAACTAAGAACTAGCCCTGAATAAACTCTTTTTTGGGAAGAGCGAAACACAGTTGCTGTAATGTATTTTTATTGCTCAATAAATAAATAAACAAATAAAGTTCAAGTTGATACGATTGATTGTGGAAAGACTATCTTTGGAACATAAATTAGATTATGACGAATGAACCTGATTGAATTCTGTGACTTCAAGTTAATTCCTCTCTGTGGTATATCATTCGAAATCTCAGGGAAGTCGGCAACCAGCCCCTGGAGGTGGGCACAACCCTGGTTAACAAGGGAACATTTTGGATGGAGCGGTGAACAAGGCTAAAAGTTGTCCTGTTACATTTTGATACAGAGTGCGAGTTGCTAGGTTAATGTAGTCATCAATTTATAGCTGATAGCCTACCTAGCTGCCCATTTTCATTTATTTTCTAACCTATCAATGAACACGTTTCTCAGGGATTCCTGTCTAGCTATTACACTACGGTTTAGACATTAACAAGAACATCAATAAACAATTTAACTTTGCTCCATTCTGTGGTAGGCTTGAATTTCCCTCATTAACAGTGATGTGCTGGTATGGATAGACAAGTGCCATTACAGTTTTGAGGCTACACTGCTCTAATTTCAGGTGACTGCTACAGAACAATGTGATTTGCTCGTAACTAAGTCAGAGGTGCTTGACTTTCGTGTGGAAGGTATTTGAGCTGTCCACATGTTAAACAGCAACTATTAACATTGATTCAATGCACAGTTTCATTCTAATGACTGCCTTATTTCGCCAGGAAGGGAGGAGTTACTTTCCCCATTGGAATTACAAGAGCTGCTGAAACTTAGCGGACACAAGGACAGTGACTACTTGTGTAACTCTCGGAAGAAATGATAAATTGCCAATAGATGCATACCCAGAGTTGCTGATTCCCCAGTAAATCCTCATTCCTCAGGGGATCTTCAGGTCCCTATCTGTAGTGCCTATTACCTCAGCTTCCCCCAACAACACCAGTGCTACAGGTACCTTGGGTATCCTTAACTCCAGGAGGCCGAGTTTCAGGGCCCTAGAACAGGAACCTCTTGATGAGGTCCTCAATGGTTAAAGATGTTCCTGCTGACTTAACAGCATGAAAATACAATTCAAAATGTGATCTGTTTAAAGATAAGAAGTTCTAACATTGTTTTTATTTCACTTCCGGTCACTTTTGGACTGCCTGTCTAAAATGCATGAAATACATAGTGATTTTTTTTGCTTAAACTGAGATTGTGTGATTGATCTTTTTCTGTTGGTTCTTTATAAAAATAAAATACTGTACTTTTACTCTTCAGAATATGCAACTCGCACGTCATACCTTGTAGCATCAGGTGCAGGTCATCGATATATGTTCCTTGCTCCTCGTCATCTGCTGGAGGGGACGACGCCTTGTCGGAGGCCATCTTGAAGGCCCTGCCAACATCTATTGCTGCCGCAACTGTACAATAAATAAAAGTTGAACATGAATTTCCCATGAGGCTTTTGCATTTTCTTCCAACTTGAACTAACATATTTATATATTTTGTGCCTCTTTATACTATTTACAACAAAGTGAACACACCTTTATTTTCCTTTGCCTGAGGCTCTGTACAATGTATATAAAGCCTTGCATTCATTCACAGTTATTATTAGAGGCGAAGGAGTTTTAGCAAAATCCTCTAACTGTATGCGCAAAACAATATACGACTCTTATGTGAACTTGTAAGGCATGAGTGAATGCCCCTCACGAGGAATAGTGAAATACTGTACAGTTTGCCCTTTACCTGCATGGTATTTCACTAATTTCTTGGATTGTCCCATATAGTTTATTATTCCTTAAGGGATCACCAACGTATGAAGTCTTCAAGAACTAGAAAGGTACATGATAAAGATTATGGAATATACTGGAGTAGAACAAATCTTCATCCAGTTCATAGTTAATCCTCTTTCTGCCAAATGTTTCAAAATATTCGGCTCTGTGGGCTAAGCGCTTTCTCTGTCACTAAGTCTGCAATTTGCCAAATCTCAGGCTTTGTGATCGCAAAAAAAAGCCCACAATATACTTTAAAGGTACTTTAAGTGGAAAAGTCTATCTGCCTCCCAAAGTGCCTACTGGGACAATTTGAAATTGCAAAAAAGGAGAGGGTCTGAAAGAGGATTCCCTTTCTCCTTGCAAGTTGCAATGATATGGGGGAGAGGATGTGGCATTACGTCCAGAGCTGTAGACTTTGGAACTGGGTAACTGGGTTGAAGTCTCAGTGCCGGCTCAACGCCCTGTGATTCTGGGCAAATCACTTAATATCCCAGTGCCTAAAAAATGAATCTGACTTTGTGTAATGTAACTGGTGCTTGTGTAAAGTGCTCCCATACCTTTGGGTCGAGTTTGTGCTATATAAAACTGCAAAAAATAAATATGGAACAATTGTTGACACCTAGCAAGTGGTCCGGCCTAGAGTATAAATCACCAGTTGGGTGGAGCCCTATCTCAAGCGCAACTTATTCTGATTTGCGCCAACTGTGACTCTGTACCCGGTATTCCCTTGGTTTTACCGCACATGGATTCCTCCTGCTACAAGCAGGAGAAACTTATTTGCAGAAACAAAGCATGAATCTGGAAATATTTGTGGAAATTGGTACAGTAAATCCAGGTCCCACTTGTCATTCCACAATCTGTCTGGGATACGTAGAATATCATGGTGCGAGAAGAATTACCAGCTCCCCTGCACCATGAAACTTGGAAATAGCCTCACTTGTCTGTACTTAATTTGAGCTGGTGGCTTCCGGGGCTCATCACCAGCACTAAAATTGGTTTCCAGTGCTCGGCACCAGCAATTAATTGACAACACCACACTTATGACAGACTGCCAAATGTTAGCGCTGCTCATCTAATTTAGAAATGAGCAAAACAATGTTTGTTTATGAATACAATATACATAAAAAATGACTAATACCTGCCTCCCCAGTCATTCCTTTAGCTTTGGGGACTTGGAATAATCTGAACTGTCGCACTTGCAGGCGAGAAAGATGATTAGTAGTTGTCTTGGTACCGTCTGGCGGCAATGACAGGGGTAATGGGTGGTGCAAGTTGCAGTGGCCTCCTGACCAGGGCCCTTACAAAATAAGCACTGGCCTCACACTCTGGAGGGCTGAACAAGGTGACTCTGCCCTTCCTGTAAGCCTCACGTCAGGATCCTTTCCTTCTCCAGTGTAAAGCCACATATTTGGTGTACTCTGCCCCAGTCTCTTTGTACAAACAGGAGTTTGCACAGAGTTTGGAGAGTTGCAGCCCACTCATAACCAGTGCCTAAGATGTATTTTCGGTTTTGATATTCTCAGGCGTGTGTGTTGTCCTGTCTACTCTCAGTCAAAACAACTCTATGACGAGCAGGATTGATTTATAAAAAGCAGCCAGAGCTCATTGCATTCTTCATGAACTTGGGTCTTCTTCTATTTATAATTTTGGATCGACTCCAAACATAAGTTTAGAAAAAGAAGGGTTGGACATGTTGCTTTTGAAACGGCCTCATTTACTCTTGCGCAGCTTTTATTCCCGGAGGAAAACGAAAACAGTGTTCACATAAATAAAATATGCGCCATTACGTGCTGCAGCAGAAGCTGCGTGACAACTCGGCCACGTGAATACAGGCGGGAAAGTCTCAGGAGTTTATCCGGGAGCGTGCAGAGAGAGGAGAGGGGGTATTTGGGGTGGAGGAGGTAAACTGAGGTTCAGCACCCTACCAGCGCTACGAATGACATCTTTTTGAAAACATGGAAGTTGTAGGTATTGCCAAGTGACGACCTTATTGTCTAGAAATCTTTTCCATTTTCACTCAAGCGCACTGAACCCAACCACTCGTCTACAGAGCACAGGAGACTCGCCTTTTCCTCAGCATGAAGGCGTTCTTGTAATCAGTATGAAGTGTCCTGCACTTCTTCATTTGTAAAAAAATAATTTCAGGGGCCCAAAGTTTTTCTTAGGATCCAACCGCTGGAGCTGTGAGTGCGTGGTGGGAGAATACCACGGCGGTCAGTCTTGATTCCACATCAAGCTTATTTCTTCCTCCACCCTACACCACTCTTGCCCTGGGTAAAAGTCTGATCATGAAAAATAAGCCCCAGTCTAGAAAGAAAGAGCACTAGTAACCCCTCCCCTCGCCCCTCCCCACGAGAAGCCACCAGAACACATTTAGCACTGGTCTCTTGTCTCTATCTTTCCACAATCCTCTCAACTTGACTCCTTCTTATCTTTAGCTTTTCCTTTAAGTTCTCAGGTTCTGGAACCATATCAATCCCTTCCTTTGATACTAGGCAGTACCCAAACAGCATAAACATAATGTGAATCATCCATTAGACTGGAACCATCTCCAATTTGTTTTTAAGTTTCGGTATTCTGTCTTTGTTGATGGCAGGTCTTCTGTGCTAAACCGAGCCCACATGTATCTTAATCCAGTGTCGTGAACCAAACACCAGTAATATTTGGATGTTGTATGTGTTTTCATCGCTGTCACAAGTCTAGGTGTATCTGTCTGGATTCCAAGCCAATTAGCCTAATGCCTCTGTTACTCTCATATGCCAAACAGTGTTGCGTTGAAATTGATTGAAAGAGGGTGAGTGTGAGCATTTACGTTTTCCCTTGAAACCTCTCTTCTGGGACGGCGCCGGGCCCTCTTCTTTATTCTGAAGCTTTCTGACAGTTGTGTAATTGTCCAATGGGGATAATGCCTCCGAGCAGGACTATTCTGGCTCTGGGAAAAACTAATGAAAGGAAACCATTCCGGTGAGCCACAATAATATCTGAGGTCAGTAAGACTCCTGCTTCGGTTCCAGGAAGTCCCCAGAGATGTCTCACCAGCCGGAAGTGGCAGTAGTGGGGCAGCAGAGAAAATATGAGGTGTCCCACAGGTTTGCTCATTTTCTACCAGGTCCCAATATGTAGACAGCTTTGATGATGGGTTTGTCAGTAGGCCTAGGGCATGGCACTGTTGGAACTAAATGTTCTTTCCCTCCTGAGGAATCTGTGCAACAAAGCATTTTCTTCTCTCAGTAAGAGGAGCATCACAATCCATGAAAGATGCACCTTGAAAAAGTTTGGTTTATTTTGTGACAGAACAGCTGAGGGAATCCCCTTGTTCCTTGAACAAACAGTGAAGGTCAATGGTGAAGGTCAGACATTCAATCCAATCGAAGGGTGGGCTTCAAGCACCTCTCACTATGCCACAGCAGCAGTCATTTATGACAACGCTATGCCCAATAGGCACAGGAATGAGATACATTTACAGAATTATCAGAGGGAAATAGTGTGAGAAAAGGAAACAGGTGAAATCAATATAGTGGACTATTTGGCAAAACTCTTGGAGCTCCATTGACTCACTGAGTTGTTCAGAACAAAAGTCTAGTTGTCTCTCTCATGTGATGCTAGGAAGTAACAGGACATGGTGGGTGTAATTGTTAGAGATGTGTGCTATATACGATCTTTAGGAAAAATAAGTTGTCAAAAACTGTTCTTTTCACAAACTCGCTTCTTCCAAATTTTTAAAATGAATGGAATTGAAATCAACATGAGGAATTAATTAGACTCCACGTTTTGGCACAAATGTGAAAGAAGAAGATTGGGGACAAAAGTCTGTGAATGGCTAGAAGGCAGCTCACAAAAACACTAGCAATCAGCATTCCCAAGACCATAAGGTGATCCTTCAACTTATGTCCTAGAGTTTACCAAAGCATCATCTGACCAGTCGCAGACACATGTCCCCTACTTCTTCCTTTGCCTCGGTGAAAAAAGATGGTAGGCACGCACCCTTTGAGCTCCACATGTCAGATTTGGGCTATCAGTATGGGATGGGACTGAGGGAAGAGTGTATACTGGTTAGCCACCTTATTTAGGGTTTGGCTGTGCGGGTAGAACACTCCATTCCCTTCTCTATTTGGAGTTGGGAAAATGCTGGGTTACCCACGGTGGAGCCTCCACTGGCACTGTTTGTAGTAACCCTTGACCTATTGGTCCATCTGCCACATGACCACTGGGTCACAGTGACAGTCGCCTTTCATGGTGGAAACAGGCAAAAGAAAATGTTAAATGGCCCATAGGACCAGTGAAACATCTCCCTGTCAATCAGGCCATTTACTGTTTTTAAAGAAAAACATAAACTCACACTTTGGGAGTTTGTTTTCTTAGAACAAAAATCTGGATATATTTTCATTTTCCTAACAAATTTGTTCGATATTTTCATGCATTTCTCAAATTGGCAAATCTAAATCGTGGAATGCTAACCAAAGAAATGTTGCACTAAATGTCTACAGTCAGGCCATACTAAAAATATGTGGATTTTTCTAGGGATTGCATTTTGCACAATCAATTATGTAATATAAGTGCAGATCACTAAATTGTGGCAGAATCACTGTTTGTGGTACACTGTTTAATTGATGATAAATATCAAATTCAGGACAATATATAAAGTATGAAAACTATATGTTTTCTAATTCTGCACACACTAGAGAATCTAGTGGTGCAAGCCAGACCACATTTCCCCTACGTGACAAGCCTGGAGAGCACACTGACCATGACATAGTTTTTTTCCAAAGCATGCCAGAACATACTCCTGCTAAGTGCTGACAGACATCTGGGCTCCCATGAATCTCTTGAGCATAGGTGTACCACACATGTTTGGGTTTTATTGGTTTGAGGTGCCGAAAGGCGATAAACTGTGTGCTGTGCTGTGCAGTACTTTCTGGAAATTTGGAAAACAACTGAAACTGAAATGAAAGATTAGGGTACTGTCTTTTGGTAGCCAGTGTCATCCCTATGCCGTAGAGAGAAGCATGCCACAACCATATACTTAAAACATCCACACATCTTAAGGTTTCTATCGTTGGATACCAGTCCACGTTTGACCTAATTTGCTCTGATTGGCTGGCTAGGAGAATACGCCCCATGATATTGATCAAATTTTCACCAATTTTTCTAAAACTTTCCTTTCAGTCTTTCTCACACAGGAATGTATCCCTGCCCCTGCTTAACCATCATCTGTATTACCCTGGCTGCTCTAAGCATGGAGTTACTAGACTGGTATAGGTTATCTAGAGGGTCATGATGCTAACCAGTGAAAAGCTGGGTGAGGTGCACTGGGTAATTCTAAAAGCAAATGAAAAGAAAATACCGGTTTAGAATATCTGTCTTTTGGTCGCAGATATCATCCCTGTGTTGCATGGAAATCTACCACAACCATATAATTTCCACATCTGGCACCCTACGGTTTCAATTGATGGGTACCAGACTTCCCTCACCCTAATTGGCTGGCTATGAAAGAGCATTTAACTTGACATTTGTCAGATATTTAGCATTTATTTTTCACTCTTACTCACATAGAAACATATCCCTTCCTGGTCTTCATCCACAGCTTTTTTCTCCTGGTCTCTTGAGAGTGGGGCTTTAAAGGTTCAGGGTGCCAAAAGGCAATAAACTGATTTCTTTGCGTCTCTATTTTTCAGAAATATTATCCCATGTGCTGGCTGACCCCAAATACTGCAGCAATCCATACCCAAAAAATCAACCTAAATCCAAGATTCTTCCTTGCGCGTTCGTTGGTTGCCTTCTCCTATCCTGGACAAAAGGCCCACCCACGCTTGTGAGTATTATTTTAATCGGGTGAAGTATGGAAATGCAGGATGGTAGAATATTTGCTATCATCTGCTGTATTTCTCTTTTCTTCCTATTGTAAGTCAGTATCCACAAAAAACACTTTTTGAAAAAAAGTCCTCAGTATAACCTGCCATTATGGGTAATCCCGAGTTTGAAATTATACAAATGTCCTCTTTCTCTAAACGAAAAATTTTAGGTACATTTCAAAAATACATAGCTTTCCTTCACCCCCAATTTCTATTCATAAGATTGTTCATTATTAAGTGATATACTGTTGCAATGCAGCCAAAACCATTGTATGGATCTGGGTATCATGGGCTTTTGAGCAAACTACAGTCAACACACATGGTCTGCAACAGCTGTTGCCTGATGGACATAATGGTATATTATTTGTGCGGGTCTGCTTTCTAAGAAACAATTTACAAGTGAAACCTTGTGACCCATTACTCCTTTTTCCCTCACATGTGTTCCCAATTTTTTAGTTCAACAATTAAGTGCAACAATAGGAACTGTATGATTCCTTAGGCTAAATAAAAGTCAAATCAGTGCCAGGCTCCTTCCTGGGCACAGACATACAGCTCATTACCAATGCATTTTGTGAGGAAGGAGCTGTATGTCTGTGCCCTAGCAAGAAACCCCATGTTGACGAAGGAGCTGTGTGAAATTAAATGAGGGAGTGAGAATGGGAAAAAGAGGGGCTAGGAACAATCACCACCTCCTGGTAAAATTATTTTGCTGGAGGATGGGAAGGGTGGTGGTAGTATGAGAAGTGATGGGCTTCTCCTCCCACCTTCTTTTCACCTTACTCTCTTGCTCCAGAAAAGGTTGACTGAGCCAGCTGGCATGGCAAGGGAGTAGCTGTGGTTCAGTGATAGTTGTAACTCCTATAGTCTCGTCCACCATCCAATCCTGGGAAGGTCCTTGGAGGGACTAGATAATCCCAGGTCCTTGAGATGTGCTGTGTTGATGTCACATGCATCAGTGAAACAGTCAGGAAGTGAGCACCTGGACACTTCATTCAGGTGTTTGCCAGTGCCCAGAAAGGGAAAGGCACTGGCAAACTCCTTCCCAGCACCCGCATCAGACACAAGAGATTGTCCCCCATTTTGAGGGACAAAAGAAAGGATGCTGAGCTAGGAGAGGGCAAACAGAATTATGTTTATGTAAATAATAAGGGTGACCTGGCCTTTTAAGATATTTATATTCATCGTAAGGGCAGTCAAAGGGTTAAAGAAAGTCTTTCCAGCATGCTCAACCTCATCATACGCTCTTGCATCCTCTTTCTCATCTCTCACTTTAACGAAAGCATAATTTAAGCCTTGCTGAAGGCAACCATAGCTTTGCAGGGCCTAGAGGAAAGGTTATCTGGAAAGAGGCCGAACTTGACAACAAAAGTCAGAATCGACTGGTGGAAACAGTGTCACCCATTCATCATCCATGATAACACTGTTTCCACCTGTCGATTCTGACTTTTGGTGGTTAAGCAGAACAGCATGCTAAAACTACTTACAGATTGTCTCTTGGGAAGGATGTGTGCAGGACCACGTTAAAGATTTCCTTTCCTTCCCCTCTTTTGTCATATGAGGAGGCCAGTCTTGCCACTATCTTCATGTTGCAATGTTCATTCCCACTATCTTACTCCAAGGATACCTGGCATTTCCTCACCTCTGGTGAAAGCAGATTCCGGGTTCTTGCTTCAATGGATGGATGGTAAGCTGGTGGTCTCACCAGAATGTTACCAGGACCACCCCATCCACATCCAGGCACCCTCTGTAGCCATCAGGCCCTGACACTGCTCCTCACTAAAGCCATAATGAACTGGATTTGCTGAAAAAGCAGCAGACGAGAAACATAACAAGCCATGCTCCCTCGAAACAGTCATCTCTGTGACACTCTCCCTTCCTGGTGGTTAAACCCTCAGTGAGAAGGAAGAAAATATTATTTCTGATTCTTAGAATATAGTAGTTGGGGCTTAGCTGGGTGGCAAACATGGTGGATACACTTATTCTGTACTCCTGCCAGAGCTTATGTGACTGGCCAGCCTTACTCAAGAGGATACTGCATCTTCGCGCATAACTTATCGGGGCAGGTATCAAGATTTTTTTTACATAGAATCATGCGCTATGAGGGAGGAAATCAAAATGACATGAGAGGTCTCCTCTCTCCAACAGACATGCAGGAGGTAAAAACCAATACTACTGCCCCAGCAGCTGAGAATTCAAAGAAGTGGGTGGGCTTAGAAGCCAACTGTTTCTATAGCTAAGGCACAGCCCAGTCACAAACGCTCTCCATAAGCAAGAATAGACACTAAGCAGCAGTCGCAGCTTATTATACTGGAAATCTGAAGAGGCCACAAGTGAGGAGAGGTAAGATAGACTAGTCAAATTACCTATCATTCAAATCCACTGATATCTACAGACCATTGTGATTAAATGCAGCCACCATCAGAGGCGGCAGTCCAATCTTGTAGAGATGCCTTCGAGACCTGAGGACCTATGGGAGGTCTTTAAAAGACTGCTTTTTCACTTTTAATCCATCTTGACAGATCACCAAGTTTGATTGAGGCTGCTGAATGTTCTCTTGGAGTGAGGATACCACAGCATGAGGAGGAGGTTCCACGGGGAAATTATATGAGAGAATATCTATTTGATTAATTTTTTCCTTCCTTTTTCGAGGGAGTAGGAAGCAAAACTGGGCCAAGCCTATATTGGCACACCCTCCACCTCAACCATTAGTGCACCCATTTTGAGGACTACTGTTGAGTAACCATTGTCTTAAGCAAAATATGCATATGTCTGTGTCTATTGTTCTGCAAGAAAAATCTTGACTGTTAATTGTGACAATGATGGATCAAATATGAACTAGTAAAAAGCAATATAGAATTGATTAAGCATGGGGATAAGATAGACAGAGTCACATAATGCACATCATGGCAAATAAATGTTATCTCAGAGAAGCCAGAAGTGTTACGTATGTAGCATGTTTCTAGATCCCACAAAAGACTGAGCAAGTTGTACTTGATGATTTAGCTGGGAAGTGAACTGAGGCGAGGCAGGGTTCTGAAGCTTGTAGGGGAATCTGATCTAGGAAGGCAGTAACAGGTAGAGCTGAAAAGACAAATTTTAGTATATTTACAGATAGGAAAAGGGAGTAACCTGGGGCGACTAATATTTTAACTTCATTGTGACTTGCCTTCTTGTCGATTAGGTTAGGGACCTCATGTAAGTGCTGCTGGTGACACTCACAGAAAGAGGATAAAAAATGCTTGAAAAGAGGAAAGCGAGCAGATTAGGCTGGTGCTTAAATTTGGAAAAGTAGGGGAGGAACAGTGACTATGGGACTGATTTACAAAATGTGTTCATGGTCTCAAACCCTCAGGTTAAATAAAGCTGAGAGTTTGCGGCCGTTAAAACACTTTTTGTAATTTGCTAAACCCAATTTATGTTTCGGAAAAGGTTTTCTGAATTGTTGAATGGGTAAACATTAAGGAATCGCTATTTGAAAGGGACGTATGAAAGGTGTCCCTTGCAAATACCGATTCCTTTAGAGATGTATTAATATTTTGCAACCAAAATCCGGTCGCAAAACATTATTATTTTACCACTAAATCTATATTGGTGGTAAGCCAAGGGACCCCTTCCCCTTTGAGAATGTTGACAAAAACACTTTCTAGGAGTGGCAGTGGTCCATAGGACCAATAGGACCACTACCTACTCCTAAAAAAGTCTTGTTTAAATTGTCTTTTTTTTTAAAAATGCATCCGTTTTCCTTTTATGAAATAGGCTGTATTTTAAAAAAATGATTGCTTTAGTTAAAAGCAATCAAAGACATGGTGGTCAGGTGACCCCAGCGAACCTCCGTGTCTGTGACTATAGACAAATGTAGTGGGTTGCAATTTGTGACCTGCCTCATGCGTATTAATTAGGTAGGTCGATTTGCGACCCACTTTGATTCGAAATGGTGTGAACTGACCTATTGGTACATAGGCATGTTCGCAAAATTCCTTTCCAATCGCAAAATGTCAGTGCACACTTTGCAACCAGTTTTTGGGAATGAAAAATGTGTAAATCAGGCCCTACGTCCTGTAGCAGTAGTACATGTAATACGCTGGATGAACTAAATGCTTGTTGGGATAGCAGCAAGGCCGGACTGGCCGTACAAGGCATAGGGTGTTTTCCTGGGAGGCTGAAAGGGTGGGGGCTGGTTTTGTTAGTGGGGGCCAGTTTTGTAGCAATGCAGCAGTTTTAAAAGCACTGCAAAGTTCCTTGTATATTCAGCAGCTTTTCGGCAACAATAAAAGTGTCAAGTTTACTCTGGTGATTAATGTACCTGCTGGAGAGAGATGGGAGTTTTGTCTTGTGGTAGTTTTGACTCATCTAAGTTAGTGCAGAGGGTTAATATGCCTGCTGCAAAGAATGTGTACCATGCAGATCGAAGAACAATATTTTATGTGCGTAGCTCAGTGGGTTACTGCTTTTGTCACAGAGATTCTTTTGTTACTGTGCAGTTCATATGTTACAATTGTAATCTAGTACAGTGAGCTATGAACTGCCATCAAAGAGCTGCATGCAAGCTGCATGGTGCAGGTTAGAAAGTTATGTTTTTTCCCCGTCTTTCATTATCCTGATGCTGCTAAAAAGGTTTGTTTAGGTAGAAATAAATTCTTATTTTAAAGTCAACCCTAACCACTGTGTTATGTTCTGAATCCTGAGTTTGTGCTTCCCCAGACTAGGCACTCTTAAACAGTGCCTACAAGTATAAATGACATGTGAATCCTACACTTAGTAGTCCCCTTTGCCTTATGAAACATTTTCTATACACTGATTTACACATGTATGGTTCATTGACTCTGTATGTGTGTGATGTAAACTGCTACATCACCCTACACTGGTTAAACAGGCACTATAAAACAAATAAAATAAATGTGAGAGAGGCGCTGTGGAGAAATGAGAGGCACTGGTGAAGGTTGATAGTGAGGTAATCATTGAAGACCCCCAACAAATATTGTTGTATGTTGGTACACAGTAAGGTCATCATTTACTGTGCTTTAAAAGCCAATACAACTGAATATACAATGACAACAGCCAATAATGCCTTTAGGGCAAAGTACCACCATGTGTCTCCTTCCTCTTTGATATTCTTCGCAAAATATGTTTTCAATTTTTATGTTGTAAAAGCAATAGAATTAGGGGATTATAATTCCGATGTGCATGCAGAACAGCCATTTTAGGGCTTGTGTTAGCCAAGACCATTTGATTTTACAAATATATGTATAAAGGAGATTTCAGCCAGCACTCTTCATCCATTTGTTTTTCATTGTGTCATTCACATTTTTCTTCCACCTCCTCCAGCACATTGCATGGGACAATGGTCAGCCCACTTTAGCCATCAACTAGTTTCACTGTGAGTGACAGTGTTCTGCTATTTCACAGGGAGCATATCCACAAAAAAGTGGTTACCTTGACTGCCAGGGACTATTATTGCAATGTGTGATTTTTGAGCCCAAAAATATTTCTGCTTTTGCTCAATTGAATTAGGGTTGGGCCTGCGAGAGCATGCGCTAGCGCATGCTCTCGCTTCTGAAACACTATTGTATACGAAAAGGGCCTTGGAGCTCTCCGATTGCTTACCATTTGTTGCCTTCATGTCACTCATTTTCACAGCCTCCTTAATTGGCCAGCGCTGGTAAAACATAATTTCCGGTCATTTCAGAGGAGCAGGGACCAAGCACAGATTGATTCAAGTTAATCAGTGCCCGTCCGCTGCTCCCGTCGTGATTGAGGTACTATCTCTTTCCACCTCCCAGCTGTTTCTTCCATAGCACTTGCTCTTTTTTATTGTTTAAAGAGGCAGCCAGAAACTGCTAGCCGAACTTTTGTCTCATGCTATTACTGGGTGTGTGTGCGAGATTCAAAACTTGACTATTTGTTTTTATAGCTTCAGTGATTTCTTTCCCCTAATAAACTGTCAGTGGTTTAATCACTGGATTGTGAGACAGTGCTAACCAGTTTCCGAATGGTAGCTAGCATTTTGTGACATTGCTTACCACTCCTGTTTAACTTCCAGGCAATATAACAGAACGAATTGTTGGGCTTGCGGCCATAGTTGAACTTAGCCAAGCGAGCATAGACTGCAGTTTTATCCAATATGCATTTCAGGTGATGGTAAAAACTGCAGCGAAAAGAATTATTTTCAAAGGCAGCCCCAAATGAAAAGTCCAAGCAATGCTGAAAACGAAGCTTTCGGTGTGCCTCTATTCTTTAACTTTACAGACATGTACAGTCCAGGGGCTGCTCATCCGCAATGGCGGAAGGGCGTCACTCCACTGCCAGCAGATGATAAATAAAACGATAATAACACATTGTTATTATCGTTTTATTTATTTCTGTCAGGGCTGCTTATGTCCGACAGGAGGGGCGGGGCCATAGCAGGGAAGAGTAATGTGCACTTAGAAGTGCACATGTCAGTTTGGCCGGCCATCTAAGGCCGGCCAAACAGACAAGCGCACTTATGTTTCTCCAACCCAGCTGTGTTGGACAATCCCCACAGGCTCCCAGGTACTGTCTGAGCGGCAAACGAGGGCGCTCAGACCAATCCAGATGCTTCTCTCATGCTATGAGAGCAGCATCTGGATTGGGTGGGGTGTTGGTGCCTCCAGGCTATCCACTTCCGGAGGAGGAGCAGGAGTAACAAGGCGGCCAGCAGCTGGAGCAAAGCGGAGCGGCAGGTAAGTGATTTTAATTATTATTATTTTTTATTTCCTAAATCCCGCCCTACTGGTTTGATTGCCAGCAGCCACCACTGGTACAGTCCTTCTTTGTCAAAAAAAAGGGAGAGTCTGTTATTTTGTGACTATATATGCATCCAGTTCAGACTGTTAGGGGAGAACAAACGTGATATGTTACTTTTGACTTTGCCCATATAAAAGAAGTTTCACAATATTGTCACCAAGACAGAAACAGGATAAGTAATGAGTGAGGAGATAATTCATCACAAAGCTCCAAACTAAGTGTTAGAACAGTCGCTCAGTTTGTTTAAAGATAAATGCTTAAAGGAGCTTGGCCTGTTTCGGGAAGCTCCATAGTGTGGTGAGAGGAACATAAAGTGATGCGTCAGGATCACACGTTTTTAACAAGTAGGGAAGTTGGTGGTGTGTATTAATTGGCATCCGAGGGATAGCATTTAAAAAAGTCTCTCTTTGACAATTTTCAGACATTCACTATTATACAGAAACACTGTAGCCCGGCCCACCTCAGCCCTGCCTTCTTACGCAACACTGAGATTAAATGTTCCTAGTTTGTTGATCAACAATTAAACGTCCGGTTAGTGGCTCTTACCATGTGATGATCTTATGTACCTAGACCACATTCTCAAAGTGTGTTGGGAGGTTCTTATACCACATATGCAGGACCTATAGTTGCATGCCCATGAAAGTCTGCCAGTGCAGCAGTTCACATCGTTTAAAGAGAATTCAACTTTTCACTTTATTTTATATTCATCTGCAATTCATGAGATTTTAGACACATATGTGTCTGCCATGATATGCATTTTATTTGATAAAGGTGTGCTTCTTTGATTATGTGCAAGTAACCCAAGTTGATGCCTCTACCCACAAGTGATTTGTTATTTTAGAGCTTGTAGAGTAATAGTGTTATTCTTGCCTTCTGATACTGCAAAGTAGGTTTTATAGAACTATGACCTGTCCCAGCACCAGAGAAAGCTTGCTATGACTGGCCCTTCCTTTCTTCCATTTATGTTTATCAATATCATTACATTTGGTGCTAACAATCCCCTTTATTAAATAGACAGTTGAGTGCAAGGCATGCACTAAGTAAGTGGCTGCTTGCAATATTTAGGGTGGAGAACATCAACTATGTTAATATCTAGCGTTCGTCCCAGGATAAGTCAAAGGTCAAGTTACGCTGTAAGTGGTAAAGCAGATTTATATTTCCTTCTCAGAGCCTGTGTACATTTTGCCAAAAGCAAATTGGCAGTTGGCTAGTTTAATGCCACTAATACCTACTGGGCTGTCTTTTTAGGCACTCCCTCCCTCTAAGATGGAATTATCTTCTTAGCTCCATTCATAGCTATATATTATCTGCTCAAAGGTGACATTCATATCACTCGCTTTGATCTAGCTCACACTTGAGAGCTGAAGGTTGTATGCTTCCTGACAACAGGGTTCAGAAAGTTAATTATTCCTAAATACTGAGCCAGATAGGATTCGCTGCTTGAACACAAAGCATCCAGTTGAAGGGAAAGCCATGAAAAACAGTCATGTGTGTTATCATACTAGAGTCACTCAAACAGCTACTTTTGTAATGATTTGCAGTGGCGGCTCCTCCACTATGGTGGAGGAGCGTCCCCCCCCCCCCCTCCGCCAGCACTTCAAAAAAATGTGAAAAATAAAATGATAATAAAACGGGTTTAAAACCCGTTTTATCATTGTTTTATTTTTCCTCGTGCCGAGGCTTGGGGGCGGGGCCAGGGCGGTGACACGCTGGAGGGGGTATGGTGGGCACTGCCTTCACTGCGCATGTGGGTTTGGCCGGCTGTCGAAGGCCAGCCAAACCCACATGCGTAGTGAAGCTCTCTCCAACCCGAGCTGCTTTGCTGGGTTGGAGAGAGAGCAGGCACAGACTCCCAGTCTGTCCTGGAGCGCAAATCCTTGGCGCTCACGCTAATCCTGAAGCTGCCCTCGCATGAGAACAGCTTCAGGATTGGCCGCAGGGCAAGCTGGGAGCCTGCCTGCAGTGAAGAGGAGCACAAGAGTGCGACGGTGATGCTGGAGGGCGACGGGGCAGCAGGTAAGTTTTGTTTTATTGTTTTTCTGTCTCGGTCGTCCCCTGTCCCCACCCCTTCGTCCCCCCCTCCTCCTCCCCGCCTATTTTCCCCGATACGAGCCACTTCTGATGATTTGTAGTGGTTCTCTTGAGTGTACAAGCAGACTGGTCTTCTACAAACGATGCAGGCTTATGAGGTTTAGAAAAGAAACAGAAGCCTGTGGACAACTTCTCATCAGCCGAAGAATCAGATCGGATCACTCCTCGTAACGATTTTCCGATGCAGGAATTATCATACCTGCCAGCTCTTTGGTGTGTTCCAGCATATTCCACTGGACCATAACGCACATTGTCTCTCTGAAAACTTGAGCTATTTTACCATTTTATTAAAAGGTTCCCTCATACCTTGTTCTTGAACTTGATATTCAATTGAAGAGTTCTCACATGATTCCGTCGCTTACGGAATCCACATATTTGCTTTTCACAACCTAACTAATATTCTCTTGGTCAACACATGGACACCTATTGAATGTGAAAATATAAGGGGGAGTATCTTTGGTTCATGTCATACTTGCACTGGCCATTTTGAGTCGGCACATTTCAGCGTTGAATTTAGTTGCCCTGATTAAGTTCCCAGTGTGGGAACGAAACGAGTTGGCTGAGTGTCTCAGTTTGCCGAATCTTATAAATTGAAAATAAAGAACTATATTTTTATACTACTACCTGACTATTGGACTTTATGATCTGCGCACCCCCATTTCACTTTTCAACTTCTCATCAGTCCTCTTTTGCACCCAATGCTCTAAAATGCAACTTGTAGGTAAAGACCTATAACAGCAAAACTGTACACAAGTCCCAGCATGGTAGCTGAAACATACAGCACGGCATGAAAGTCACTCTTGTAACATGAGACCAGTTAAGAGCTATGTGGTGTCTGGCAACTAGTGCTATTTTATTGTACAAGGTAAATGTGGAATGAATCTATCATGCTCAGTATGCCTGTGTGTCTTGGCCCTCACTGAAGTGCCCATCTGAGACTATCTGAACAAACCTAAGGAAGGCCTCCTAAAGCCCAGGAGGCAGGGTGCAAACTCAGAGGTGTGGACACATAAGTGCAAGCTTATTTGTCCCTATAGTACCCTTTACCATTAAAGGGCACTATAAGTGATAGACAGTCTATAGGATAACATGGGCTGGCACCCGGGCAAACTTGAGGTCAGCAGCTCCATTATGGAACTGCCTAAATATGTTTTGTGTGGTATCAAACAACGTGCCTTCTCACCCCTGACGCAAATCTCGTGTCGAGGGCGATGTGTCATGCCCCCAGGTAGCTACCTCAGAGATTGTCCACCTGGTTGCCTCAGCTTCTCGTTGCTCTGGCTGGAAGTCTGTGCTTGCTGCCACCAAGACATGATTCTGATCTCCTGCCAGTCAGTGTGATCACTCCCAGGAGTCAGGAACAAAGACCTGGGCAGGAAGGAGGTCACACCTCCTACCTCTCAGGAAGGATTGTGAAGTGGCACATCAGGGCAGTGAGCTTCAAAGGCTGCACCCCCACTGATATGCATCAGGGTTGAGTCCCGGAGGAGGATACAGCGCTCCCCCTGCCCCGGGCTCATTTGTACCCAGGCAGCCAGGAAATTAGCTATGCAAGGTGGTGTACATCCCCAGAAGGCTAGCCACACCTCCAGGGTATGCAGCCCGGTCTCTACACTGAAAGAAGGGTTCTGCCATTTTTAGAAGTGGCAGAAAAGAGGGTTCTGGGTGGAAAAGGTGGCCTACACCCCCAGATATGGTCACCTCAGGGCTGGACTAGCAGCTGGGGTAAACAGCCCATTGGCCACTTGCACCCACACCCATAATGCCCCTAAATATAGGATTAAGTGCTACCCCTGGCACCAGAAACTCAGTTTTGAACAACCTGCATCGAAGAGGATAAAAGAAAAGACACATGCCTGCGACAATAGGACTTGCACAAAGCAAAAAAGGGATACTCTGCACCTGTGGCAATGCTCCTGGAACTGCCTGATTGAGACTCGTCCTCGGCTAACTCTCGGTTCCCCCAGACAGATGGACCCCTGTGAAAGCCTAAAGCACCCTCAGACTCCCCTGGACTAGTGCCACTAGTCCCCTGCAAACTGCAGGTAAAACAACGCTCTGGATCCGAAGAATCGCTGGACATTGGGCGCTCCATGGGATCGCCCAAGTCCAGATGGGCTAGTGCATTATGGAAACTGTAGTCCTGCCTTCCACGAAGTTACAGGCAGCTTCAGCGTTCCCCAGGACCACAGGACGTCGAAGTACCTTTTTCCAAGGATTACCACTGCCCAGGCTTGTTGGTTGCCAGTCTGGCAACCGACCCCTGCGCTCGACATTGCACCTAGAGGAGTGTTGTGTTTTTGCATGTTCAGCGCAGCACTGTGTAAGCGGTAAAAGCGGCTCTCCCACAGCTCCCGTCCAGCACCAGGGGCAGCCAGGACAACTCTCCACCCAGGCTCAAAGGGCCAGGCAAAATTTAACTGACTGTCATGGCTTGGTTCTGGTGCCCGCATTACCTTTACCCTATAAGAGGACCACGCAACTCGACCTGAAAGTGTCCGATTGTCAACAGTGGTTTTTCCTACTGACCGCAATGTTACATTTTCACTGTATTATTTTGCACTGATTTTATATTGCTACTAAAATCTATACCTCCAGTTATGTGTATGCTATTCCATTTTTTTGGGTGTCTAAATTAAGATAAAAATACACTCTATTTTTATAAATTGGTGTTGGATTCCTCTCGAGTTGTGTCAATTACTTATCATCCGTGTTGGTACTCTGAAATGCTTAACACATGTTCCTCTAGTTAGGCTTCACTGCTCCTTGCCACACTTCCAGGACCGAGCTTAGGATTTATTAGTGTGAATTCAAGGACCATCTTTGGGTTTGTGACAGTATTGTATGGTGAAGCCTAATTGCCATCACCACATAATACTCTACCTTCCTACAGCACTTATAGCTAGAGATAGCTCTCTTTGATATGTTCTCTTTCACCCCTTTATTTTTTATCTTTTTAAGTCTTGCTTACCCGACAGCACAAGTTGTCTTGTTGCGATAGCCCTATTGTGAACTTACAGTGGGCTTACAGCCCGATCTTTGCTTACCATTGGTAGGCTTTATTGTTACGCACATTTGCTTTCTTCTTATTCAATGATGTGCTCATCCCTCTCCTGGATTATATACTCTTTACAAACCTTTTGATTAGCTGACTTGCATCGTTTCACTGCTCACATTTAGGAAACTAGTGTTTCCTTTTTCATTCAGCACTCCATGAGAGTGCATGTTTTCTTGCTCTTTCCTTGTGTGCTGGTTCACCCTTTCAGTTACCAGTCCTCCTTCCCTATGTGTTGTATTGCTCTGCCCCGACCCCCCAGCTTGTCTGGAAAAGCACGGCAGCAGGAATATTTTCATTGGGGTATGGCTGAAAAGCACACTTTAAGGGTTGTATTCATTTTACCTCCTGCATTCCACATATTGCATGATAGACCAAACTTTGGAACCCAAAGGCTTTTATGGTGATGCACTCACTCTGTTGTAGTCTTATGCAAAGTCTGTACTCAGCATGACACTGAAGGTCCATAAATCTGCTCCCTGCACTACGACAGAACACCAAATGGCTGAATCCTGTGAAAAGTAAATTAGACCTTGGACAGCATTTCTCTTTACATTTTAAAACTCCCTTATCATGGTTAAATTCTGTTCAGTGTTTCATGAGTGAAAAGTATTTGAAAAATAAACAGTGGCTTTTATAAAGATTTAAAACATTGAATGGAATTTACAATTTTGAATTACCAGACGATATTTCTTTGCTTTTTCTTATATATTTTGAAAGGTTTTTTTCTTTTACTTTTTTATATGCTACTTTTAAGACAAACCGGCAAAACCGACAGTTGGACACTTTGATTATAAAGGTGAGATCTGTAGGCTTTGCCAATTATAGTCTATTTCTGTCTTTTTCTTCCTTTCTTCTCTTTCTGTCATTCAGACTGCACCTTCCTCATAACTATGCTCTTCTTTATCTTTCTTTACATTTTTTCTCTTCCTCTCTTTAATGGTTACTTTTTCACCTACTCTTTTCCACTTTCAGTTATGTTCCTAACACTCTTGTCTTATTTTGATTGCTTTTATTTCTCTGTCTCTCACTGTTCTTCAAGTCCCCTTCCCTCTTTATGTGTTTTGATAACTTTAACTTGAATGGTCCATCAAACTGTAAATGGTGGGCCAGAGAATATCCTGGAAACCTTTGGAAAAATAGTTCCTACACTAAGGGGG
This sequence comes from Calotriton arnoldi, assembly GCA_963921515.1. Classification (NCBI taxonomy): domain Eukaryota; kingdom Metazoa; phylum Chordata; class Amphibia; order Caudata; family Salamandridae; genus Calotriton; species Calotriton arnoldi. Next base: position 3,437,837 of record CAWUFW010000761.1, read on the forward strand.
TTTCAATGAAAACTTATCAGTACCATCCATTCAGGAAAGTCAAAGAAAGATTCTTCAGATGCAGTTTTCAACATTAAACCTCCTATGTTTCAAGAAATAAATTGAAGATAACTAACAAACTAAATTCATTAGCAACTTTCTGACAGAACTGGGATGTAGAATAGAATGGACGTTTCACCAATGACCAGCCTGCTAAACCGACTTTTGTAACAACTAAATTTCAATTCATCGTCGATTATACTCTGATACAAGTCTCCAACTTCCACTTATGTCAAAATTGTAAAACCATTAAAAGACCTGAAAGGGACCACAATCCGCAACAAATTATTGTACATTTTCTTCATCAGAACTTCGAGTCGCCTTCATTCAGCAATAACCTCGAGTCACTGATAACAAATACCTGGAAAATTATATGGGGCAGCACTTTAGATTACAAATTAATACAATGGAGAGAGAAAAACGTCATTAAAACAACAATAACAAACACTGCATTGAATGAATTAGAAACTGCTGTATGGAACTCTGACTGGGAAATACTACGGAAATCAGTATTTAATTTTATATCTTGTCAACCAAGTTCGAAAAGTAGGCATTAACCTAATAATCAACAGCCATATAAAACAACCAGACAAATAACGATAGTCAAGAGAAATTTCGCGAAGAGACTCTCTACAAGAACCACGATCACCCAAATGAAACAAGAAAATGGTAAATTTGAACTCAAATACCAAGCAGCTGTAAATGAAATTACAGCCACACAACAGAAGAAGGCCTTGATCACTCTACAAAATGCAATTAGAACAAAATATGTCAAAAACCACTAAGCGCAGATTGGGTCTGGGAGGAACTACTTCCTTTCGAAGGATATTTGGGGAGCACATATAAAAGATCATTACAGTAGTCCCAGTTGGAACAGTCCAGCCCGAACTGCCAAGCCAGGTCCTCCCTGAACCAGAACACAAGCCAACTTTAGTTTGTTGCCAGACATGGGTCCCGTGCAAACTGTGTCACTGGAACCAAGTTGTATACGACTGACGAGGCCATAACTAGGGCAAAACCGGTCCTGGGTTGCTTGTGTTCCGGTTCAGGGAGGACCTGGTTTGGCAGCTCAGGCTGGACTGTCCGATTAGAACAGGGTTGAGACTGATTTACATATTGCTGGTCCCAAACTGATGCGGCCCAAGTAATTACCAGTGGTTGAGATCAATTCAAGCATCACATCCATCACTTTTTTGTATACTTTACCCTGGAATATTGGCTGCACCCATGGCAAACAATACATCCATGAAAAAATGCTAGCCCCGGCACAATGGAGCTAATTTTATATATATGGTGGCATCCATAGCACATTTTGCGAAAATGGGGTCAATTCCTAGGGAGCAACAGGTTTCAGTGGCTTGGCACACCGTCAAAGAATGTAATGAGTGTAATTTCAGAGCCTGTTATGTTTTAGCAAATTTATGTGAAATTTGTGCTTTAAAATGTACTATATGACTACATTCTTTTCAAAATTTCCTTCGGGGGAACCACCTAGGAGAGACCTGGCTTTTTGCTTTGTTCACTCGCTACAATACAGAGAAAATATTACGTCCCAGCAATTTCAAAGATCAAGTCAGCACTATAATATAGGTGGTATCTAAAATAGATGTTTGTCTGTTTTTTGTTGTTATATTAACCATGCAGTTATTATGGAACTTCAGCGATATTAATTATTGTGATGTCATCACATAGTCGGGTCTGGGTGCTTAGTGGACTAATGCATCCACTATACGGGCCTGTGTTCAACTTCGTGGTCACAGGTTCAAATCCCAGCGGGTCCACTCCGCCTTTCAGATTTCTGAGGTCGATGAAATGAGTATCATTGAGTTGGGTGACAATACATATCTGTTGTCCAGCACAAGATACACTTGGGTGAACGTGTGCTTTACAAACACATGTTATGTTAAGGTTATATGACATGACTTCCTTGGAAAAAAATCATACAACCTCATTTCTTGTATCGCCATTAAGATCAAAGGGCATGGGATGTCACTATCGCTGTCGTTTTGGTGAATTGACTCAGATAAAACTAAAACATCACTTTGCGCTCTTTGGCATTGTAGCGATCCTTAATGTTTCTCGGTGTACTCTACCCACGCAAATTGATACCAGTATAATAGGGAACCACAATTCAGTATATTTTATTGGGAAAATGCTTACAATAAACAAGATGCCTCGAGGTGACTTCAATAAACAAGGATAAAAAAACTCTAATTAGATTTGGAAATGCCCTCTGGGTGTGCTTAGATATTTTTGCGGCATTTAGCACCCTAATCCACAAGGTTATGAATGAAAGAATGGGAGGCGAGGACGGGGAGTTGTTGGTGGCCAAGAAATGCTCTGGATCATTCTGATGGGACAGACGCATAAGAATGATTATAAGACAAACACCTTCACCCCCTGACTTTCTGAAATACAAGTTACCTCAGAATGGATGCATCTCTCCCATTTTATTCAACATTAATGCAGTCCTTCTCTGACGTCTTACTTGAGGTAAAAGTAAAATTCCATAACTACGCTGACAACATCCAAGTGGGATTAAGACTAACCAAGCATTTAGACACGTACAAAAAGTTGGTGAGGTCTTCAGAAAAATTTGAAACTGTATAGAGTCAATTTATTTAAGCACAAAATTGGGGAATACAGAGTTCCTGGTGGTCAACTCAGAGGCCTTTCAAAGAAAAAGTTTTGATTAAGCACTAAAGTTATTCAGTTGGTTGTACAGAAACCCCAACATGAGACTCTAAAAACTCTATGCATTATTTTTTAACCAACACTTTATTAGTTTTGCTCTTGCGTCCATATATTACAAAAACATGAATGTCCTGTTTGATTTCAAGATGAAAATAGATAATTAAACTCTACCATAGCCTCAACAAATTCCCATCTAAAATTGATGAGGTGAATGATACCATTTTTAATGAAACCCTTGCACATTGATTGCCAGGGCAATAGTCACAGCTAACAAGGACTAGCAGCGTCTTGAAAAAGGCTATCAAAAAACTTCAGATTCTTTTATTGATTGAGTGATGGATTAATTGTTTGAAAAACCAATGTTTATTATTTATACGCCTGAAGGATGTGTTGCACTTCACATCTGGATAAAGCAAAAACAATGCTGTGTACGGACATATGAAGGTTGGGAACTTTGCCACATACAGAGATGCTGCCTGGAATATTCTTGCTCCACGTTTGAGATATACATATCACATTTAAAAGTGCCTATTTCTGCTTTCTTTTGTTTGGATAACCTGAATGACATTGATATTAAGGATGTGTAACACAATATCTTTATTCAAATGGAAATGTATACTTGATGTTAATACGTGTGTGACCTGTGAATAAGGGTATGACTAAAACAATGTTCTTTTCTAAAACTCTGCTGTAAATTGTTATAGTAACAGTCACTTCAGCTAGTTATGTTACTTAGAAGAAACTACAAGTCGCATGTGCTACCTCTTTGTTTCAGCTTGCAACCATTGTGGGCTATTTTCAAAAACCTATGATTTGTTTTAGCCAATCAGACTACTCATCTTTAAAAGCAAGTATGTCTTTGTCTTTGGCTAGTTGTGCAATCAGCTGTTTGTGTCTGCTGTCAAACACTGTTTATTAATACGTTGATTCTCTAGCTGTCAGTTAAGGGGTATTGCCCCCTACCACCTCACAATTGGGGCCCCAGGCTGACGACGAGTACTTATAATACGTGAGTTCATTTCCTTGCTTTTGACTAAGTCCGCATTCACTGATGGTCAAATAAATAAAGAAATAGACTTTTTATCTGACTGAAAGGCTCTGTGATGTCACTTCCGTTGATGTCATTTTGGGCAAGGGCTGTGTAACATCACTTCTTCTATAATTTTGGGTTCATCACACCACTGCCTGTTTCTCGCGTTTGTGAGTTAGCATTGGTTCAGGCGAGGACATATTTTAAGTCAAATGTCATATGGACTGGTCGGCCGAACTCTCAGTTTGTATTTAATAGGACCGTCAAATAGCCCTTTAGAACAAAATAACTATTTTAAAATGTCGCTTATTACTTACTGGAAATTTATTTTCTACTTGGCAGGGATGCTTATAAAGAAAGGAAATGTACTCTGAATTTATGCGGTGAAATATTTTCCATAGGAAATGAGACTTGGATGTACACACCTCTCCAGCAGGGTCTTTTTCAAAGAAATAAGGAATGTAGCCCAAAAGCCTTTTCTCCCTAGGTCAGCATGGATCAAATTATGGTTGACACAAAAAAACATTATGGAGCAGACAAACCAGTTTTACTGGCAATAGGAAGGAGGCTTAAAATATCCGCAGAAACACCGTCCTTTTCTGTGCGAGTTAAGAATATATAAAGCCTTCTCTATTCAGAGCCGTGCTGTGGGTGGATTTGATTTCGGCTAAACAGTGTATTGCATTCCTGGAGTCGCCCCCTTTTACTTGGCCTGCGAGTCATCCGCAGTGTGGCTCAGAGATGGAGTTAGACAGCTTCTTCTAAGGACAGAGCTGTGTTAGGATGGGACTGCGGTGCAGCCTGCGTGTTTGCACGAGAAAATGAAGAGTGCAGGCCCTGCGTTCGACAGAGACTGCAGAAGCAGCATTCCGCAGCTGTGATTATCTGTCAAACGCTGCTTTTAAAAGGGAGCGGCCATATTGACATTCGCGAGGGATCCCCTTCTGGCAATTCATGTGTCACGTGACAGCAACCTGCCTAAAAGTATTTTGTTAAGAGAGAACATTACCTGTTTCCTCTGCTTTATTCAGGCCTGACTTTTGTTCCTGTTTTTTTCCTGCTCAGACTCTGTCAGATCAGAATAAAATAGCCTTGCGCAGAATGTTTATAAGATGAGCTGGCCGTCCTATCCCTCATGAAATCTAACGCCCCACCCCGTCTTGCGGTTATTTTACTCGTATATTTATCCTTGTTCAGCTTGTCCTGTCAATAGTTTACATTTACTTGCATTCTGACCTCCTCTCTGTTATCACTCCCCCTTCTTTTACAGACCTCCATATTTGGCGGCAGGAATGGTTTTGGCAGCAGCTCTGCTGCTCCCAGCATCTGAAAAACATTTTAAAAGTTCTCCTTTCTTTAGAATTGGATGGATCACTGCAGAAGTTTTCTTCAAAGCTGTAAATAAAAGGATTAGGGTCTGTGCTGTAATTTACAATATTGTGTGTCTGATCCAGATTATTAAGCATATATTGGCCTTTTTATGGGGCCAAATTATTATGAGACATTGTATGTAAAATATGCCAAAGAATATATGTTTGTGAGACTGCGTGGCGTTGTGATTCATTCTTATTTATTTTATTTATTTAGTTGGACACTTGGTATCGCGCGCGAATCGCTCCTGAATGAGCATCTTAGGACTGCGCTGCTCTAAGGGGAAGAGGATGATCTAAAATAGCCAGGTCTTTAGCTCCTTCTTGAAAGAAGTCAAATCAGGGCAGGAGGATGGCCGAAAGGAAGCTTGTTCCAATGATATGGAGCACTGTAGGAGAGTTAAATTCAGAGGCAAATTTGTGGCCAAGTAACTTTACTTTCACTTTCTCCTTTGTTTAATGTAATCAGGGTACAATGTGGGATTTCACTGGTTCAAACCAGAAGCAGATTGTCCTGTGTGGAGACCGGATGTTTGGCCGACAGGTCACTGGGATGGAACAGAATCTCCACCAGCCTCTCAAAGGGACCACCATCTTGTTGGGAGACCTTCTGATTTCACGGTTGGCTGGTCCAGATCTGTACAAACTGATCATGCAGTTATTAAGTTAGTGAGGACACTGCAAGGCTATGCTATGTTAGCATTTGTATGACGTTTACTACCGTTTTATGCCATTGTCACACATTTTCTACCTGGCTGCCCTTTTTATGAAGAAAAGAAAAGCTCATCTGTCAATTGTGTCTGCTGGTTAAGGGTGTTTGAGTCTGTGAGGTTATTAGACCCTTTTTTCAATGTTTCTTTTATGAATGTTTTATGTAGGTTAGTTTGAGAAAAGAGTGAGTTTGAGCTTGGAAGATGTTTGTAGTGTTATATCTATTGATCAGTGTGCTGAATTAGTTTTCTATTTCTCTTTGGGTTCGGTGGTCGAGTGTCCATTGCTCAGTCAGAGTTTATTGTTTTCTGTATATAAACATCACAATCCCAGTAGGTAATTTTTAAACTTGGGCAAATTTTAATATATGCCAACATAATTTCATGTAAAATCCAGCATTTCACATTACGATTCTTTCTTGAGATGCTTGAGATTAGGCAATTCTTCATTCCAGGAACTTTAATTCATAATTCTTGCCAACTCACAGGTAGATACTATCCAGAATTATTAAGATATCTCCATGCTGTGATACCAGGGACTCGGAATGGTGGCCTACATATCTTTCTATTGTCATTTTGAAATTCAGAGAATTAAGTACATATATAAACAGAAAGGTCATTTGTTGCCCAAACACTCATTTATTCATTTACTTAACTATTTAACAATGGCCTCAAAGCACTTTTACTTTATCTTAAAGAGACCTTAACATTATTATCATCTAGCTTCAAAATATCCTTAGTCAAAGTTAACCCACCAAATTGTTGATGTCAAGTTGTTCTCTCCTTCACTGCTGTGCCACCTGATAAACATGTCTTGTTGAGAAATGAAAAAAGAGTCTTCCACATGAACTTGACTTGCACTACAGCAAGCTGTCCGGGCCAAAAAGACGTATATTCTTTGTATGCATAGGTCCTTAGACTGGCTGCTCACTTAAAGCAGCATGTTTTTCATCGCCTCATGGAAGGTCATTCATGAATTAATGTACGCTGAAACAGCTGTCAACAATATCTTCTTTTGTCTTTTTCTCTGTTGCCTAGAAGACATTAAAGCCTTAAACTACAATGTGCGTTGTTGTTTTCTTCTTAGACGCGTGTTTGGCAGAGGGGGTTCCTTGGGACTATTGCAGATTTGTTTCTGTGACTTTAGCTTTTGACATTAGCGGCTCACAAAATTGGCTGATGCATTGCCCCTTAATGCATGCTGGAGTGGGTGGAAGAAAAATGTGAATGGCATTAACCAAAGACTAATGGTTGAAACCCCTATAAGTAACTATGTTATGCACATAGGTTTAGTAAAATCAAAAGATCTTGGCTAATATAGACATTAAAAATTCAATCAGTGTGGCATTCGATGCAAGCCCCGAAAGAAAGAAAGAAAGAAAGAAAGAAAGAAAGAAAGAAAGAAAGAAAGAAAGAAAAAAAGAGATACCTTAATACAGAACAATTTGAAATGGACATAATCTGATATGCTGTGAAATAGCAGCAGTCAGGAAAGCGAGCCACTCCAGAAGGAATTTACAACAGCAATGGCAGGAGAAGGGATCTGATAAAGATGGAATGTGCCCCGTGTTCAAATCAGAAGCATCCTGCTATCACAATAGGCTCTAAGCACAAAGGCAACACTAAAGTAATTATGAAGTAAAAACAAAAACACTGACACCGAGGGGAACTACCTTGTGTGCGGATGTGCTCCTTGTGAAAGAGCAAAATGCAGTCACTCAAAGTGAAGTTAACCAGGGGCTTAAGCAGAAGCTGAAGCAGACTGTCCCACTGCCTCATGCTATATGCTGTAGTGGGCAGAAGCGAAATGAGAATGGCACAACAGACCAATGGAGGAAGAGAGGTGGCTGTAAGCCACTATATGTAAGTTTATTATACATATCTTAGTAAAATCAAAAGGCATTGGCTAACGCCAGACCTAAAAAAAAAACAAGTAAAATCACACTGAAAACTCACAAAAAGAGCTTGTCTGCCAGGTGTTGAGAAGTCAGAATAGGATGGAAGTTAGATAGTCTGCTGCCTCGTGGCGCATAGCAAGGATTGTGGCCTTTCAAAGGATGCACATGATGATACATCTCTACGACTTAAGATAATGCCTAATGGCTGTGAATTCTGGGATGACTCTTGATATTGGCTTGAGTTGCAGATATCAAAGCTGGGGCACCACTCCTAATTTTGAAAGAGGTGCAAATATGAGATATTATGCAGAGCTTCTATGTGAAATCAACCAGAAAACAAAAATGTGCTGATGAAATGCACGTTTTGTGAAGATTTGAGAAGCCTCAATGGGTTGTGTCTACGCAGGTCTTTTAAGAAAATATGCCTATCTAAGGGAGCACAGTGATGGCAGTGTGTTACTTTTTACATGTAAAATATGAACTAAAGTACTGATTGCTTTATGGGCATGTGTATTACCTTGGGAACCACACTGCTGGTAGGTGAGACTAAGACACTGATTGTGGTGATATAATCATTGATAGAGCATTATAATAATAAGAGAAGGAACTCAGTTCTATGCCTAGGAGTGTGGTCAGATATTTTTTCAGCTCATCCTTCCACTGTAGTCCTACTCTAGTTTCGAACTGCATTTCCTGTACAAAATAATTTCATGTGAGATTTAACCTCATTTCAAGAGGAGCTTTGATCAAACTACAAAGTGCAGTGATTTCTTGTTAGGCGCATGGTTGGTCAAGTGGGGCTTCTTGGGACTACTGCAGATTTTTTTTCTCTGACTTGCACTTTAGACATTAGTGGCCCATAAAAGTCACACAAGCTACAAGGCTCCCAAAATGCATGACACTAAAGTATTGCTCTCAGACAATAACAAAACAAAGTAATAGTAACCCAATAGAATTTGCTAAAATCAAAACAATGGTTTCATAGGAAGCGGAACAAGGCCAACCTGATGCTAGTAGCTAGGATAAGCCCAAAACACAAGCAAACATGTTTTTATCAACTTAGGAACCTCAAAGAAGAATGCTTACTTGGATATGTAGAAAAACAAATAACATTCCGAGACTTCTATCAGACCCAGTGATAAAGAGAATAAGACAGACCCCAGTTAACAAAGCCAGCACCTGGCCCCCTATCACCAGCCTGTTCTAAAGAACTGAGAGACTTACTGATTCAACAACCTTTTGTGGAGCTTTGCAAGTCATTCCCATTTCAGTCTAAATTTGTCTACACTATGTCAGAAACTATACTGTAATTAATTTTAAGGCTAGTAAAGCCACATAAGTAATACAGCCCAAACAAGGCAACTCCCATCTTCAACCTATGTGCTGAGTTAAAAATTAAGATATTAATTAGGCATAAAGTAAAATTCATATTTCAACTCATAAATCTAATGAGGTTGAGTGATCGGGAGCAAGTACTAGATGTTATGAGTATTGCCCACCGTATCTATGTGACTGGGAGAGTGTGGGATATTACCACTTTGCTCTGTCAGAATTTATAAAAAGTATTTAATTCAGAAGGTTGTTGGTTTATGAAGGAACCTCTGGTAGCTTTCCAATTTAAGAGAAACGTTAGTAACATAAATAGCTAGTTAATGTTCCCTAAATGGTGTAGGTCTTGAAGATCAAATACAGAAAATCGTGGGGCTCTGATATCGAGGACAAAATATGGAAAGGTAAGTATATATGGATTTTCTATACCTAACGCCATATCTATGAAACTTGATGTTATATATATTGTCAAGGTACATAGATGTGGAGTTAAGAAGAGTAAATCTAAACTTCCCTATATACAATTACCTTTCGATATACTGTGCCTTAATATTTTGGTTACGATATTAGTGTGCCACAATATCCTTGCAGTCAATATTCTAGAGCACAATCCCCCAAGGTTAAGCTTGGAGTCGCTGTAGTTTTTGAAGATCATAAACTTCTACAGGAAACTAGGCAATGCTACACTCTCTCTTAAGTATTGTTTCCTTTACATGTGAAACATTTTCCAAGAAAATCAGGCATTAAGACATTAATGTCCCACTCTTGGTTTTAAGTCTCTCTCCTCCACCAATAAATAAAGAATTGAAGAGTACGTCTGGTAGGTGGCAGGGATTTTTATGTGGACTCATTTCCTTTTTCCTTCCCTTAGTTTCCTTCTGATGTCCAACATACTGCCCTAAAAACACTGGGCTCATTCGCCATTAGAGGATTCTTTGGCGAATGTGGGATGGCCAATGATGAAGCCTGACACCCGGGGGGTGTGTGAGGCCATCCCAAACCACTTTTTTACACATTGGTGTGAATCAGGACATATTGGAAGTGGAAAGTGACCAGTTGGGTTTTGTACTCTTTACTGAGGAAGTACCTACATAAAAAAGTGTGATAAGCCCAAAGATAGGGCTAGTGATGTAGGGATCTGTGTATTTTTGTGTGATTATTTTTACTTTACGGGAGAACACAAATGATCCCCTTCTTCTTAAGGGAAATAAATCCTCTCCCACTCCCTCGGACCTCGTATAAGGTTGGTCCAATGTAATAAAATTCATCCCTAATTACACTTTGGGCTTACACTTTAAATTTCCCTTCTTTACCTTTCTCAGGATACAGTTGATTTGGCCCTGAGAAGAAAAGACTTTTAGGCTTGCTGTTAGAGAAATTCCTATCTGCCTGGGATAGGAGAGCTGGCATTCTGCTGACTGCCAAGTACTGGGGTACAATTGTATATGATTACCTTAGTGAAAAGGTAGAGAAGGTGTAATTAAGTATTTCGGATGCCTTCATCTGTGAAACTCCTGTCTCTTTGACTGATGAGCGCAGAAGGTCCTAACAGCAAATAGAGCTGGTGATGCTGCAGAACAATCTTATGAACCAGTTGCACTTGTATCTTTTGCTGTGGAGCTGCACGGGAGACGTCCTGCAAGTGAAAACTATCAACTTGTGCCTGAGGCTCCAGTCCCAAAGATTTTGACACTTTCCTAAAGGGGTTTTGTAACACAAATGTTTTCTTTCTCCAGGGTCTCTTGAGGAAATTGCATTTTTCAGTGCCAAAAAATGAACTGCTGTACCCATGTGCCATTTCCAGCATATTTCTTTCACCTTTCCTTTAGTTGGCTTTAATCAATAAGCATCTGAATTTCTTTTTCCTAGAATTGTTAATCCCTGCATCACATTTTCTTCCTTTTGTGGCAGTTTGCCTATTAAACCTTTATCTTTTTTTTTTATCAAACTCAGTTTTGACCTTTTGTGTTCTTCGTCTACTTAACTTCAGCGTTGTTTTGTCAGTAGTCTCATATGTACCACATTCATTTCTCCGAGGAAAGCCCTGCTGCTAGAACAAACCCATGAAGACGAGCCTGCTATCCCGCGTGGTAACCAGTGCACCAACTAGGAGTCAGATTGTTGGTTCATTGTCCGATCTGGATTCCTACAAAAAGCCGAAGATGGCATAGTGGACAGATCACCGACTCTTCACATTGATAGGCCTAGCAAGCTCTCTACCTGCTCTCATTGGCGTAACACAAAATAATGGGGCCCCACTGCAAATTGTGATGAAGGGCCCTTGAGTCTCCCATATCTCACAGATTTTCATCAGCTTTGGACTGAATGGTATCCCCTGGAGGATTGGGGACCCCCTGCAGGTATGGGGGCCCCCAGCACAGCAGGGGCTGCAGGGCCTGAGTTACACCCCTGCGTCCTCTACTCAAAGAAAGTCAATGATAATAATAAGTCTCCAGTTTTAAAGCACAATCACACTAAGTTGAGATCTCACAGAGAATAAGAACAAATACTTTGCAAACTAGTTTTGATCAAATGGCCCTCAAGAGTGTAGGAAGCCTGTCAGTAACACTCACTTAAATGTTATTTATTTTTCTCTCTAACCACTCAAACTTTTAAAAGAAATCAAAAGAGATATGTAGTCAACATATTGATTTTTCAAGTATTTATAAAGCACTAATATAAACAGGAATTTGGGCACAGCAGGCCCTGGCAGGAAGCGAGAAGGGAGATCAGTGCGGTCAGGGCCGGACTGCATAGTGACATGGAGTTAATAAGTGAATAATTGTTATTTCACAGAGTACTCATTCAATAGAATAGTTTTGAGGTTCCCTTGGAAATATTGGGTTTTAATTCCATGGACAGAGACAAATGATAAGCATTAAAATAGATTCCTTAAGCTGGCAAATTTACTACTTCCTGAGGCATCCATCAATGGTCCTCAACCTAAATTAGAGTTCTAAAGAAATAGGGGAAATCTGCTTTCCTAATTTGGGCGGCTATGGAACCAAGTACAGCCAAGTATATTTTGATGTTGCCTAAGGCACCAGGAGACGTATCATAGTCAAAGTTTGTCAAATACTATAAGTCGATAGTTCAGGTTGTTAGATTGATGGACCATATGTTAATCAGAATAGTACAGGGTCCATACATACAACAAGGCGACACACAACTCAATCGGGTACATCTAGTAGCTTAAAAAGAGGCACAGGCCGGTTCTGCTGTAAGAAAACCCCAGATGATTAAATGCTGCTCACCTTGTGATTTACTTCTCCAAAGAAAGGACTCGTAAACTATAGGAGTTACTAGCATTTTATACAATCTTGAATCTTCTCCTACACTGAGCTGAACAAAATGTTGCCCGTGAAAGGAAAGTTGAACTAGAGGATCTGCATTATTTCCACCTTAGATGGTGTTAAATGGTCTTTTGTCACTGAAACTTTAAAGTAATGTGCTACAAACGTAGCATCATTTGTTGGCATCCCTGAGGTAAATACGGAGCACAACAGAAAACAACACAATTACATAAAACAAAGGAAAATAACACAGCAAGAACATAACAGGGAATAAAACAACAAAACTGTCAAAACAGAACACAACACAACAACCACAGTACAATACGACAACAAAACAATTCAATAATGCAAAACAAAAATAACATTGCACAAAAAAGTCACAATACATCACCAGCACAGTGTAATGCAACCCATAGCCACAAATTTGCTTTTCAAACAGTATCACTTCCATGAATCTGTTTTCACAATACTGTGGTAAAAAATATTTTACACCAAGCTTTCCCTTATTCACCATCAAGAGCATGCGACAGGGCCAGTCAAAACATTTTTGGTCATCCAAAGAAATCCAAACATATTATCCTTTTTGAAAGCCCTAAAATAGCTGACACTTCAAGACTGCTTCATCTTCAAGACATGTTGCATGTCATACAAAGCAGTAACAAACAGCTGTTCCTTCACCCTCGTCTTTTGGAAAAACTGGACAACTTTGAGCGTGTATCCTAAGAACTACATAAAAACATGGCCACAAGAATTATGTCGCAGGGGAGCAACAAACTATATGGGTTGACTAAATTATGCGGCAAGAAAAGGCAAATTATGTGGCATAAGGCAGAGCATTTTTTGATTGTATTGTTTCATTTTTCTGTCATTTCTGCACATGGTAATAATGTCTGGACAAGGATTTCACCTTTAACAGCCAAATACAGAAAAAAAGCAACTGAAAGATGATCAGTTAACCTTTGTAAAGGGCCTTCCACTCCGTGCAAACCCATGTCACCATGTTTTTAATAACTTTTGATCCATTTGAGCTAGAAATAATATTTTTTGTTAAAATCTACAGATATTGTGGCAGATGATGGATGTTGTGGCAAATGCGGCAAATCCATATAATTATGGGGTGTTAGACCCAGCATCCTTGGTGTGGTTTCCCCTGTCTTTTTGCCTCTACCTCCTGCATTTTTGACTGTGTGCTGGACTTTGTTTTTGCTGGTTTAGGTACTCTGGGCACTCTACCAATTCTGATCAGTCCTAAAGTGCAAGTGCTCTCTGTTTAAATTGTAATTATGATTGGTTCTCCATGATTGGCATATTTGATTTACTGGTAAATTCCTAGTAAAGTGCACTGTGCGTGCCCAGCACCTGTAAATCAAATGCTACTAGTGGGCCTGCAGCACTGATTGTGCCACCCACATGAGTAACCCTGTAAACATATCTCAGACCTGCCACTGCAGTGTCTGTAAGTGCAGTTTTAAACTGCCATATCGTCCTGGCAAGTGCACCCACTTGCCATGCCCTAATCCTTCCCTTTTACTACATGCAAGGCACCCCTAAGGTAGGCCCAAGGTACCCCCAGGGGCATGGTGAGGTATGTGAAAGGTAGGACATGTGCTGTTGTGTTTTGCATGACCTGATAGTGAAATCCTGCAAGTTTTGTTTTTCACTATTGTAAGGACTAGCTCTCCCATAGGCTATCATTGGAGCTGCCTTGTAACCTTTTACAAGTGTAACTTTCAATTGGGAACAGCTAGAGATTTGACGTCTGGGCTCCCTGAGCTCAGGATTTAAAAACACATTTTTTAAGTGAAGGTGGTTTTTAAATTATGTGTTTGAAAATGCCACTTTTAGAAAGTGAACAAAAGAATTATGGATTTAACCCAGATCTCTTGACTGGGGGTGAATGTTTTGATCTGTTCTGCATTCCGTCCATCAATTGTGTGCCTTTTACATTTAGAAAGTGGGCATTTTCTTGCTTTACCATTCTGTGCCCCTGCTGTCTGTGGAATCAACGTCTGGTTTAGACTGGCAGGGGCTGTTTTGTGCTTTCACTCTAGACAGTCACACAAAGGGACCTGAGATGTGCCCTGCATATCCTGACAGCCCATCACCAGGCTGATGGGTCTTCCTGAGCTAGAGTGGTGATAGGAGTTGCCACTGACACCTGAATAGAGCTGTGTCTGCCTTTCACAATGCTTTCTGCAACCCCTGTAGTGTGGCTGGACCAGGGAGATCAGAAGTGGTTCTACTAAGCAAGAGAGATTTTCTTTAAAGCCTGCATACTTCAAAGGCTGAAAGTAGTATAAGTAGTGGGGCTGGGACCCAGAACTTTAGAGCACTTCTGGATTGAAGACTCTGCCAAGAAGAAGAGCTGACGAGCTGTCAGGAGGAGTACTGCCCCTTTGCTGTGTGTTGCTTTGCTGGGTTGGCCTGCAGTTGCTGCTTCTGTCTGTGAGCAGTGAAGGCACTAGACTTTGCTGTTTTGATCATGCTTTCCAAGTTTCTCCAAGGGTTTGTGTGTGCCTGCCTCCTGTAGGAAGTCTCAGGCCCATCAAAGACTTAATCTACAGCACCTGGACTCTATTCCTGGGAGTCCTGAAACTGCTAAGTGGTGCCAATCCCAGTTCTGGGCCACTGGACTGTAACCTGAAGAAAAGATACCTGACCCCGTTACCAACACCGCTGCCTGCACAGACGCTGAGGTCACCGCTTGCTGGGTGAGCGCAGCACCGACCTCAACGACACCGCAGCCCTGGTCTCACCGAAACAACGTTTCTCACTGACATCAATGCCGCTGCCTGCACTGTGGCTCTGGACACCAACTTCGACAACAACAGAGCTCTGGTCTCACCGATGATGATGCTTCGCTCAGTCACCGACTCCACTCCTGCACCATAGCCACAGTCACCGCCCTTGATGACACTGCAGCCCCTGGTCAGCCGATGACAGTGCCACCAACTCCGACGACAGCGCCGCACAGACGCCACACCGCTGCCTGATCGAAGCCACAGACACTGCAACGATATTGAACTGTCTTCCTTCACAGAACTTGCTCATTCGTGCCTCCATTTACAGACCACTGCTCACCTCAGCTAGTGATTTGTGCCATATACATACGTACAAATACATGACACTGTCATTGACCTTTTAGAAAACACCCGAAGACTGTCTTGGTGGCTTGTAACAAATCTGTAGTGATCTTTCATCACAATTAATACATAATCAGTAGCAGCACCTTTACTGGACATTGCCTTTCAAAAAATTATTTCGAAATGCTTCATATGGAGCAAATAGTTTAAAAGGTACATGTGGTTATTAAGAGATGTGTTCAATAGTCATACGTACGGTATGGTACATTTTAGAGTCAATGGCTAACTTGGAAATCATTGCTTCATGCACACCAGATCAATAAGCCTTGCCCTGTCCTCTTTCTGTGTCTTTCTACGGAATGTTTACGCACATATGCAAGAGATTGTTGTGAACTTCCAATGAGCTCATCCTAAAATGCTGAGTGGAATTCTGAAACTGAAGACAGACTATTATAACAATGAAACTGCACATACACAAGAAAACAAGTTATCATTTGGAAGCAGTAGAATGTCACCTTGGTGAGAGGACATGGGGACTGAAATTATATGCCTAGGTTGAATCTGATAACGTCAAAATCACTCGGGTATCACTTGGCCGCTTAGAAAAATGCTTTTAAATTTGATGGCCAAAAGTACACAAAGAATGACCTTAGAATAATAAAAATAACATGTTAAATATCTGACTTCAATATAGGACTCTAAGATAAAACAAACGTAACCGAGGAAGAAAGATAACGTAAAGGCCCCTTATATGATGAGAAGTATGATGAGATGTACTGTCCGCCGAAATATAAATCCTATTGTATCCTATGAGATTTATATTTTGGCAGATGGGATATCTGTCACCGTTGTAACGGAGTAACCCGTCCGCCGAGATCTAAATCAGGTCCTCTGTTGCATTATTAACTTTACACTGTTTTAGTGCATTAACCAGATATGAACAAAATAAATCCCCAAATAAATAATAAAAGTATGTTTATTTATTATAGCAATAAAAGAGTTAGCTCAAATAGTCAAAATATGGAAATACAATATATGTGGTGGAGTGGAGTGGGATCGGATAGTGTGGGACGGTATTTGGGAGGAGCAACTTCAATTAACACATATTTAGATGGGCATTTTCTTCTGAATATAGTTTTGCTTCCACATTCTGGAATATATTCATAAAGCTTACGTATGTACTTTTGCAATATTGGCAGCGCGTTGATATGTATTAGGATAGGAGAAAGGTAATGCTTTCTTCTTCCAGGACCCTACACTCTCCGTCACAGTACTGCAGTTTTTTTCATCTTTGCTTTCTCCCTTTGTTACTGTTTTCCTATCTTTCTCTACCTCTTTCTTCTGCCTTTTCTGCCTTTCTTATTTTGGTCCCAATAAGTGAGTGACTGTGCCCACCGCCTACAACCACCTACATAAAATAGGTTTTGAATTTTTATCAAATGAATGTTGCCCTCTAATAAAATAATTTTCTGACTAAATGTGAAAAGCAGGGAACTTCCCAAGTACAGCAGGCACTGGAAATATTTCACTTTCATTTCATGTTCACTTGATCCTAGAGTAGCACTGTCTCCAAAGAGTTTTCAGGAGAAGGCGTCACAGTATATATCACAGGTTGTTTCTGAATTGTGTCAATTCTCAATGTTGTCAATTTTCACAATTTCTAGTTGCAAAGAAGAGAACATGCCTGATCCTTCGCTAGACACATATTAGATCCCTCAGCATTTAATAATGGCATATTTGTAGAATTTGATAACTAAAGGTGAAAAATATATTTCATTCTTTTGTTGTGAGCAAATTCATGCATCAGAGGAAATGCATTCACTCTTTATGGTACATCGGATATTATGGAGGATTTATGTGAGACAAATTGTAGTAAAACTGTGTATGAGCCTTATTTTTCAGAGGTTGTGCAAATAACTAAACAAGCTGCTGTATATGCGCTTATGCAGCACATGATTGTTAAATAAACCTGTGAAATAGTTAAATAGATTAAAACAATGAATATGGGATATATACAGTTGAACCTATCAAATAGCGAATTAGCATAGAATAACAAAATGCATAGTCACAGAAGTGTTTATGCTAAGTGTTCACGCGTGCCACGCCTTTAGACAGGTAACCTGAGCGCCTTTGACTTTACAAAACATGAAAAGCATGTCTGTGCAGGGCGCGAAATGACATGTTGCTCAACCTCGCCGCCACAACACCGGTTAAAGACAGAGCAGTCATGGGAACGTGCACACAAAGAGTGTTCTAGAAAATCTCGTACTGCGTATGAAACCTTGATTTCGACTCACTGTGGGGATTAAGGGGCACATTTTATAGCATCATCAAGACAAAATATTGAGGCCAATTCACAAATTCACTTATGAGTGGGTGTGACTCCTTCGCGCACTCATAAATGTGTTTTTGAATTGACGACAAATGACTTTAATGGACCATTCAGGGAATATTGACGTACAGATGGTACAAATAGAAATAAAATGTGTACCCTCCTGGCACTTTTACTGATAGGGAGTTGGACATTTCTGTCAATCCAGGAAGGCATTTATCAGTATGTGAAGGATGTGGCGTGACGGCCACAGCTGCCGACTTTGGAGCTGGGGAACCAGGTTCGAGTCTAGCACCGGCTCGACAGCCTGTGATTCTGGGCATATCACAATCTCCCCGTGCCTACCAAAAAGTAATGTGTCCTTGTGTAACGTAACTGGGGCTCATGTAAAGCGCTCCAATACCTTCGGGTCGAGTTCGCGCTATGTAAAACTGCTTTAAAAAAGGTACAGCTTGAAGTACTCATACATTTTTTTTTCGTGAAATGGCCTCATTGCACTACTGTTTGCCAAAGTCTCACAATGGCGGCGAAAATATAAGTTTAAACAGTAATCGTGGAAAAGGGACTTATTGTGGCTGTTTTGTCATTAAAGGGAAAAAGGACACACGTGTCCGCGAAGTGACTCGGCTTCTAATGGAAACAGAAGCGAAATTAGAGGAGTTTCGGGAAACTTTAACATGCTTATTAACCTCGAGGTATGCAGCCTAACTCTGAGAGCACGCGGCGTGTGCCAGGGAGCAGGAACCGGCTCTCGTTTACTAAGCACTTCAAGAATAGATGGGAGTGATTTACCCGTGAAAAAAAGAGAGTGAGATTTTGAAGAGGAAAAAAGCATAAATGAAAATGGGGCCACACCAACGAACTAACAAACAGGCCTCTACAAACAGCGAGGAGGCGGGATGTTGTGATATTTCATTGGATTCGCTGTGAGCTCCTCGTGAAACAGTGATTCGGGACCTCGCGAACCTGAGTGAATGTAACCTGATCTCTACGCGGCATTAGGCGCTTATTGCTTTTTCCTGGTTACACACAACGCTCGTGCGTAGTTGGCGCTCCCTCCCACCTCCTGCCCCCAGCTTTTTCTCCAGTGAAATTAAGTTCGGGATCTATGCGATGGGCTGAGGTAAAAATAGCCCTCCTGTAGCACCCCCTCGCAGGAGCGAGACAGGCCGCCAGACGACACTTCATCTTTTATCAACAACAGCAGAGGAGTGTGCGCGGAGCGCGCACTTGTCAGTATTAGAAAGGTGAAAGGCGGAGCGCAGATGAAAGTGAGGGAAGAGCGATTCGCTTTGAACTGCTTTGACATCAGTGGCGTGACGAAGGTGTCATGGGCCCAAATGCAAGTAAGGAAATGGGCCCAGTCTCATGCCTGGAGAATAAAATACAGGCATTACTGGCCCCTTGTAAACCTGGACACCAGCGCCACTCTACCTCCTGCACAGTTCATAGCTAGGGCCCTGCTTGGCATACTTGAGTTTCAAAAGGCAGAAACGTAAGCCAGCCCCCTACTCCCATGCAGAGGTCACCTTTAAGGGAGGTCCCTTCTCACCTCAGGGGCAACTGTGAGGTTGTGTGACTCAGGGATTTTTAGGAGCCCTCGACATTGGTTTGAAGGGACTACACCATTGGAAGAAGAAGAAGAATGCATAATACATAAAAACAAAATCTGTCTTCAAGTTGTGACTGCAATTATTATGCGAAAGGAGCACTGATCCAGCGAGGGGCACGTGCTGTGCCAAGGCACTCCATCCCTTCCCCTGAGGTACCTGCCACTGACAGTCCCAGTGATGTCACTCGCTGTCTCCTAGTCTCTCGCTTTAATTCCCCGCCACGGGCCTCAGCCGGGTCAGTCCGTACTTACACTCTCCCTCGGCTGGCTGCAGGGAAAGTCACATCCAGTCCTCACCGCAACTGCTTCCGCAAACTCCTGCAAGAGGTCGGGCCACAGTACAGTCTCCGCGTCGTGTAGAGACCATGGAGCGCTGGGTTTCCCTCCTCGGGTGGACGCCCCCTCCTTCTGATCCCGCCTCACCCTCCTTCTCGCTGCCCAACTCTCACTTTTTACTGGTCTTGTGGCCCTGTTCCTCCCCTGTAGACTCCTCCCAACTCCCGGGTGTGTCCCGCCTCTGCTGTGTTTTTTTCTTGTTCTTCCCTGTACCTTTCGTCTGCCTGTCTATTCCCTCCTCTCCTTGCCTGTTACCACCCTCTCTGCCTGCCCTGTCAGATACCCTGCCCGTGTTCCTCGTTATCCACCTACAACCTCCTGCGCCCTCTCTCCTAACCCCTACTACGTATATCCCACCCAGACAGGCAAATGCTTCCTCCGCGACGAGCCATGCCTGCAGAAGTCTGGAAACTTTCAGCCTCTTGGAAGGATGCCCGCTCTGACCTCAACAATGTCCCAGGCGTGGGTGTCATGTTTTGGAGAGCCTGACATCTGCGTTGGAGACAACTTTCACGGCGCACATGCTGTGCGACCGACTGAAAGTATTGTGTTCTGCTCACGAGCGTCAAATCCAGTGTACTTTTAAAATAGCGAATTCTGTAGAGGCGATAATGCTGTTTATTCAGACTGAATGGCTTGGTAGGTTAATACGTCTGCTGCATCTGCTCAGGAAATCGGCATTCAGTATGCCCAGGGCTTTAAGTGGGCCGGGTCCTGCCGCTGCTGAGCACCGGCAGTTCTTAAAAGCAGGTGCTGAAACGGGTACCTATCGGGCTCCCCATTTTTGCCCTCACCCTCAGGATGAAAAAAAAATCTTAACTGCAGCAGTACCATCCTTCACTGCCTTTGATGTAACTCCAAAGAGACTCGTTATAGTTCTTTCACAGTCCCATCACGTCAGAACTCAAGCATTTTCAGTGTTATATACAACAAAGCCATAGTTGTTGCTTATTTATCTTATGCAACTAACAACCATTGCCAAAGCCAATAGTCCTGGCTTGTTGTAGGTGTAATGTTACTTGTTGGATTATATATCTGGATGCAATGACAGAAGCAGCAAAATACCAGTCGGGCGGCTCACTATGCTAAGCACAGATTTTTAGCTTACATGCTTATAAGCCACGCCCTTAATTACATCAGCCACACCCCTTTGAGAGACCCCCCTCCCAGTTTTTTCATCCCACTTAAAACCCGCAGTATGCCCATTGAAGCCAGGGCCATGTACAAGACGCCCTGTATCGCTCATAAGGCCCTACATGCATCCACTTCAGGTTACCTGGCTGACAAATTGAAGATATCTGGAGGCAATGCTGCTAGAATCCCCGACCTTTAAAAAGGAACAATTTATGATGGCTCAATCCTCCTCAGGAAGCGCCTTACCTCTGAACCCATGCATTACCAATTTGGAAATTTTCTTTCAATCCTTCAAAGACATTTTAGCTACTCCCCACTTTTGACCTCTCTGGTTTATTCTCTGTACTGATCGATGACTTGAGATTTACCGAGCCACCCCCTTTTCACTAGAGTCCATCTTGAACGTGCCCCCAATCAACATCCTGTTACGCACATTTATGTCATTGCACCGTACAATACACTCCAATGTTCTCCAATGGTCGTGGTTTGTTAAATGTACCTACGTCTTTGCATAATGTAAATTTGTGCCTATGTAATGATCTGCTTTATACTCTAATGAATCAACATCTTCAGGTTATGTGAATTTGTACCTTATGTAATGATCTATTTTTATTTTAAAGCTCTCTAGCACTTTTGGGCAATGTCCACGCTATAAAAAAAATGCATAAATACATAAATAAAGTCTTCAAGCCAAATGACGACTCTTACACTCATCTATCTAAGACCAATACAAAGAGCCCCTTGGATGCTCAGGGTGAGAAGTACCCACTGTTTACAGCGCCATAAAGTTACAAGACTGAAGCAACAAGCATTATATAAGGTTAATATTTTTGGACCAAGACAAATATAGAGATGTTACCAATCTATCTTTGAAATAAAAGAAGTGCCAGTAGGTCAGGAGTGGAAAAGCAAAATGTAATTGATGTAGTTTCTTAAATAAATCCTGTCCACTGGTAATTACAATGGGTGCATTCCATTGCATCATTCCTTTGTTCAGACTAGCCAATCTCATGCACAAATGGGGTTGCAATGAAATGTTAGACAGATTCCACCTTTCCAGTAGGCTCTTAGACTTCTGCACATGGTGAACCTATAAGTGTCCCACTAGCAAACGCAAGAAGACGCAAGCACAAAAAAAGAACTATTACAGACATATATAAATCTGTCTTAGACCCACCCAATGTGAGATAGTCTAGCCCAAAAGGCAAGGCCATACATCCTTTGAACAGAAAATACATTATACTGCGCTCCATAAAAAAACTGAACGTCTCAGCCTGCTAGGCAGAGGCTCTCTATGTTAGTGTGTACATCAGTGGGGGCTCCTCGAGGGAGTGCTGCGGGCGGTGGTGAGGGGAGGGGCAGGGTGGGGGGTAGTAAACTCTGGCATACGGCCGAACGGAGTTAAGTAGATAAATAAATAAATAAAACGAATTACAATGCGCGCGCAGCATCGCCAAATGGCGATGCAGCGCGCGCAATGTGCAAATGGCGATGCAGCGCGCGCAATGTAATTTGTTTTATTTATTTATTTATCTACTTAACTCCGTTCGGCCGTATGCCGGAGTTGACTACTTCCCACCCTGCCCCTCCCCCGCCCCACCCCACCGCCCGCAGCACTCCCTCGAGGAGCCGCCACTGGTGTACATACATAGTAAAGCTCCCTGCACACCTCCACAGAGTAGCAGTCATACCTTCTTCATTTTTTCTGGGTCTACTGGTCATTCACCAACCCCCCACCCCCATGGGTGTTGTTGTGTAAATAGTTTGGTTGAATTGCACAGAGTGAACAAGAGAAAGCGTAACTCCCCATATTGTATCAGTTATATATGTGTCCTTCAGGAACATTTTGAAATAAATGGGGCCTAACTATACACTTTCAACACAATTTTAAAATATATTGGCTAAAAAATCTTGTATTAATGCCAGTTCTGAAGGGGCACTCATAAAAAAAATCCATTGCTTTTATGGGCGTGCCAAGCAAGTATGGGATCTTCCCAGACCTACTGTGGGTTCACACCGTAAGATGTTTTGATACAACTATGGTGTCAAAACAGGTTTTTAAAACTTTTTTCCCTAAAGATAGGCTAAAAACCCATAGATTTTACAGGCAGTTTAAATAATCTCAGTATTTAATTTGGAATGTCCTAATATCATGACATAGCCTCTTGCTTCACTTCAACCTTGCACATCCTTTTATTTTCCTGCCCAGTCAATTCAAGATATTTTGGTTATATAGCATAACTCAGAATTTATTTGGAAGGGACATATTGGAAAATAAAAAGTTACATAGAAGTTACAATCTCTTTAAGTAGACAGCAGAGCTATCTTTTGATTTAGACTGCTTTCACAGGCTCAGACACTAGAGCTACCACTCAGATTACCAAGACCGTACACATTGATGCAACAGGCTTAATAACACCAGTCATACCGCCTCTGACATCAGCCAACAGGAGTGATGGCAATTTCCTAAAAACTGTGATCAGCATAGATATTGAATTGCTTACACATGAGTCATGTGAGTCATGAGATAACAGTCATCACAGTGGGCCCTTTTGCAACTATGAAAAATATAATAAACAAGCACTAATATAGCAAGCAATACGTGTCCCTAACTCTCCATGAATTATCACTCAAATATTAGCTTTAAGTATATTATTGAAATTCATTAATGTCACCAAACTCTAGTTTTCCTCTTTCTGAACATGTTTGCATTTGGTTTCCAAATACAAACTTTTCACACTAGGTACATAATTTCTATTCCCCCAAACAAAAACCTGTCATTTTTTTAAAATAACTTTCTTGGTCACCCAAATGCCAGAGCTCAATTTTTATTAAATCCACAAATTTAGTCCCAAAATGTCAGCTTATCATTTTCATCAAGCACATGCGTGCATTAATACCATGCTGCAATTGCCTCACTTTCCAGTGTATCATAATGATTTGGCAGGGATGCCCATTATACATTACTGGTAGCCACTAAATGTCAAGGAGGCCCATCTTACACAGGATACCAACCAGACGCCAGGGGTGGTCACTATATAGCAGGGTTAGCATTAGGCCAGGATGGTCCCACATACACCCCAAAACAATTCAGATAATGCTCACAATATGCCAATAAGGATCACCTTATACCTAGGCTACCATAAGGCATAACCCACATTTGAGGGTTTGGTAGGGGATGTGGCCACAACATGTCAGTTTTTTATGGTCACCAAATACCAGCGGGTGGCTGCCAGACACCACCACACACATATATATGTGTATGTATGTGTGCAGATGTATAATACAGACATACGCACATATACAGATACACTTACGCACACATGCACATACACAACTTTCCTATCACCACTCTTGCTACGTGACTTAACCAGTCCAGTTGTGCTTCCCTTCCACTATAGACTGGGGACTGTGAAACTGGCATCCTCCTTTCCTGCAGCAGGGCCTGCACTTATACATGCAAGTGCAGGAACTTTAACCCAAGAACAATCACAGGCTACCTGTGAGCGCAGTGTGATTGGCTATAGGTTCCTCAGGCCAGGTAGCCATGTGCCTACACACAGGTTTCCATGCCAAGTACACTCCCGAAGGTGGGTGTGGTCAATCGAGCACTACTTCCTTTGTATAGTGAGTGATCCTGTAGGTTACCTTTCACCCCGTCCTTCCTAAACGACCCCTTGCACCACGTACACCACACCAGCTTTAGTTTGCATTTTGCACCTCTGGAGGGAGGATTTTACCCCTGTGCCAGAGCAAAGAGGTTCCACATATGAATGTAGAACACATACTTCTATATAAAAAAGGGAACATCCCTTTGGGAATGTGTGGGTCCGTGGCTGGAACCAGCCAGTTGGTATTACAGAAGGGGGCACTAGGCCACAATGCACATAAATTCTGCCACCATTGGTTTATTTCTCGAATAGCGTGGATCTCACCCCTACTTTAATAAATGTTTTCTATATTTCAAAAAATTCTCTTTGACACGTTTCTGAAAATAGACCATAGATGAGGACACATTTTAAAAAAATGAAGCGAAATATTTTTCAAGTAACTTTGAAAATGTACATTTATTTTTTTTCAAGCGTGCTACAATGAATGTGCGCGCTCTATTTATTTTTGTTTCACACTGCTGAAAATTAAGAAAGATAAAGGACAGTATTTAAATATTTATTCTCCCTGCTTCACACCCTCCTCTCCCCTCAACTTCCTTAGCCTGTTACATTACAGTCTGTGTAGCCCTTTGCACACATCTATCCTCACCGCTGGTGATACCAGGGTATTTCAACTCTTCACACGTGTCTCCAGAGACACATGGTGTCCTTACAACGTTCCCTGTCACCTTAAAGAACGTCTCTCGTCAGTGCCACTTGGTGCATCTTTGATCACTATATGTCAGGAAGAGCAAGTCATTCTTCAGATGTAGTGGATAGGGGAGCTCATTGGTTAAGTGAGTGACGTGATCAGGTTAGTATACCTGCAAAGCCTGGCACTGCTGTTCACCTGTAACTCCCTAGCCTGATTGCAAGTCTAGCTGTCATTACATTAAATTAGTACCTTAGGCCGTATGGGGACTTAATATTACCTTTTCAACTTTACCTTTTCTGACCGTTGTTCCAGCAACTTTACTTCTATTAAACAGTTTTCTTATCTGCCATTATATTTTACACAATTGCCTCTAAAATACAATGGTTAAACTAATTAAACAGTTGGCATTGACTTATTTGAATTATATTTAATTTACTGTTATCACATATTTTTAAACATAAATTAATAAAGTATAATTACTGAATAATATAGTGAAATACTTACCAAAGGGTGCGTTTAGAGAATTAATTAGATTAGTGTTAGAGGAAAGGTTCCATTATTAAAAGAACAATAATTTAACATGCACTTAATCTATTATAATTAATTAAATTGAGATAAAAACAAAATGATATTTATCAATGGTGGATTTATGGTAAGGGTTATTGTTTGGGTTAGTAATAGCATTAAGATAGAGGAAAGAGTTCCTTGGTTTTAAAAATCATATTAAAATAGATTCATTTATCATAATGTAACTGAATATAACAAATACAATTGCAAAAACAACAGTTGATGGACAGAATGCAGAACAATGTCATACATTCACCCCAGTACAGAGATCTGGGCCTAAATCCATCGTTTTTTTGCTCACCATGCCATTCCAGTTTGAACCCAGCCATATGCAAATCAGTCTTGACCCTGTGCCTCATGGGAACAGTCCAGCCCGAACTGCCAAGCCAGGTCCTCCCTGGACTGGAAACAAGCATCCTAGGACCGGTTTCGGGGTTTCACCCCTCTTCAGCCAGGATAGCTTGATTCCAGTGGCATGGAGAGCACGGGACCCACGTCTGGGCATACCCGTCCCACTCGGAGTGACAAATGCAAAAACAACAGTTGATATACAGAATGCAGAACAATGTCATACATTCACCCCAGTACAGAGATCTGGGCCTAAATCCATCGTTTTTTGCTCACCATGCCATTCCAGTTTGAACCCAGCCATATGCAAATCAGTCTTGACCCTGTGCCTCATGGGAACAGTCCAGCCCGAACTGCCAAGCCAGGTCCTCCCTGGACTGGAAACAAGCATTCTAGGACCGGTTTCGGGGTTTCACCCTCTTCAGCCAGGATAGCTTGATTCCAGTGGCATGGAGAGCACGGGACCCACGTCTGGGCATACCCGTCCCACTCGGGGTGACAAATGCAAAAACAACAGTTGATGGACAGTATGCAGAACAATGTCATACATTCACCCCAGTACAGAGATCTGGGCCTAAATCCATCGTTTTTTGCTCACCATGCCATTCCAGTTTGAACCCAGCCATATGCAAATCAGTCTTGACCCTGTGCCTCATGGGAACAGTCCAGCCCGAACTGCCAAGCCAGGTCCTCCCTGGACTGGAAACAAGCATCCTAGGACCGGTTTCGGGGTTTCACCCCTCTTCAGCCAGGATAGCTTGATTCCAGTGGCATGCAATCACATAGTAAATAATAGTGTCACGGAAATGACTAGTATTAGTATGAATAAGGTTATCATATTGTTTACATTTTAATTTCAATCCATTTAATTTCATTAAATGATTGAAATATATCAATGATTAGGGATAGAGTTAGCGTTAGTGTTAAAGTAAGAGAGACTTAAATTTAATTGAATTTAGTTTAATTTACAATAATGTAAGTAAATAGTAATTACATATCTTTATTTGTAAGAGATACAGATCTGAACACAAAGATTCATTTCACATACCATGTAATGAAATAAAAAAATATTATAATGACATGTTTTCCACAGGTTAATATGTTCAGAGTTGGTGTAAGCAATAGGGGTAGGTTAAGGGCACATTATTTATTTTATTTGAATTGAGTTAAAAATAATGCAATTAATACTAACAAACAAATATTTATTATTGGGATATTATAGGTTTGGGTTTTAGTTGGGGTTACCACCTGGCCAGTTTTGTACTGGCATGACCGGTATATTAATGTCCCTATTTCTCTCTACACATGCCCCACTGTCCTACGTAATGCAAAATATTGTATGGATTGAGCTGTGTCCAGTTTGAAGGCGCCCATTTCCCCATTGAATGACTCCAAGGCTCCTTCTACAAATAAATCCCCCATTGTTATACATCCAGCCATCTTCACTTTATTCAAATCTAAATTCTTATCTAGTTACAAAAAGTCTAGTAGCACCCAAAGTGCCACTCACTCGTGTACAGGAATTTGTTTACCCCGTTGTGATGTAAACATTTTCCAAACCTGTGTTATCAAGTTGGACAGTCAGGATTATCCAACTGGTGCTTTACTTATAGTGAATAACTACATTGCCAGCTTATCATGTGAAATTTGGTCACCTAGTCTATGCTGTCTCTGTCTCCAAACTAGCCTGTTATAAACTGCAGCTGTGCTGCCTGATTGTACACCGCCATGTAAGGCACACACAGCCCTTCCTCTTCTTATGTTTAGTACGGTACACCCATTTTACTCTGCTTCTCTTCTTCCCCTACATCAGGCTAGCCATGTTCGATCTCAATTGAGAACCAAGCATCCTTGAGCGGGTATTGTAATAAGTGCCTCCGCTCTGTCTGGGTATGGGGTGAACCAGGGAAAGACAAAGTAACCTCTAGGAAGTGTGCCACAATGACACAATCAAGCACATACTCTTTTGATTGCCAGATAAGTTCGATTAGTATTACTACTGCCTCCACACTCTGGGAGTAGGAAACTACCAGAGGAAGGTATAGAAATGAAAAAAATTGAATTTTACTATGACATAATGCAACTGGTAAACAATAACAATAGATGTACATACATGCACAATGTGATCGTAATAGAATCTGTGTTCATTTGTTTTAACATATAGGTTAAAAGGTCTATGTTGGCGCTCATGGGGGCTTTGCAGTCATGAATGATGTATGTCAATAGGGCAAGTGATGTGGCCTGTAAGGATTGGATGAAAGGCCTCTCCATGATGCCTCTCAGTGATTATACGATGAAAGTAAAATAAAAAAATGTAGCCGAGCTAGTGATCATGCACATACTTTGGAATTATAGTAAATGGTTTAAGTTTAATGCTTTGATCCACTAAGCTTGAAAGGTACAGAAATGTGTTCTCCTGCCCCAAGCAGCTTATGGAGTATCTGAATTAGGAGACTTACCTATTTGAAAAATAACTACACTGATAAAAAACAGAAAAAATGGGCTACTGCCACAAAGACTGAGGAAGGTGGTACAAAAAGATTATGTCCCAGTGGAAATCAAATGAAACAAAAGATCGATAAAGCGTATTAATCAATAGCATCTGATCAAAGTCAAACACCACCATTTATTCCTTCCAACAATGGGTCTGCTTTAATTGAATCATAATATTTGAATAAATCAATACATATAATGGAAAACAAATCCTAAATGGATATATTCTTTAAAAATAGGTGCACAAAGGAGTGAGGTGATAGGTGTATAGGAAGGATTGTGAAAAAGGACAGTGGTGCATACATATGTACATCAATAAGATAATTGTAAACTATCCCGCCAGTGTTACTGTCCAATCATTAAATGTCAAGTCATAACACATTTACAGATAAACATTCTCTGTCACATATGTCTGACATAAAAATATAAAAGTGTCGACGTTTCGACCCCTAAACGGAACAGCCAATTTCACGCATTTTGGGCGGGGTCTTCATCAGGACAAAGGGGAGGGTGGGGAGGGGTTATGGCACCAGTAGAGACAGCTCTATTGTTTCGGGCTGTATTTGAGAAAAGCTAGGCTCGTAGGCTCTCAGACTTCTTAAAGATGATCGAGGTATTCTAAGGTAAGGGCCCAGGTTGATGAGTAACCTGTGGCTCCCGGCTGCTGGCAAGAACGGTGATCAGCTAAGCTTCCGTTTAGGGGTCGAAACGTCGACACTTTTATATTTTTATGTCAGACATATGTGACAGAGAATGTTTATCTGTAAATGTGTTATGACTTGGCATTTAATGATTGGACAGTAACACTGTCGGGATAGTTTACAATTATCTTATTGATGTACATATGTATGCACCACTGTCCTTTTTCACAATCCTTCCTATACACCTATCACCTCA
This sequence comes from Calotriton arnoldi, assembly GCA_963921515.1. Lineage (NCBI taxonomy): Eukaryota > Metazoa > Chordata > Amphibia > Caudata > Salamandridae > Calotriton > Calotriton arnoldi. The sequence goes on from CAWUFW010000761.1 coordinate 3,467,307, forward strand.
CTCCTCTGTGCACCTGTTTTTAAAGAATATATCCATTTAGGATTTGTTTTCCATTATATGTATTGATTTATTCAAATATTATGATTCAATTAAAGCAGACCCATTGTTGGAAGGAATAAATGGTGGTGTTTGACTTTGATCAGATGCTATAGATTAATACGCTTTATCGATCTTTTGTTTCATTTGATTTCCACTGGGACATAATCTTTTTGTACCATTATCTACCCAGGCCCAGTGGCTTTTGGGTCGCCCCATTGTTATAACTCTACAAAGACTGAGGAAGCCAGAAGTCTATATATAAAAAGTTGCAGACACGTGTTTCTCCCATAGAGGTTTTGTCATAGCTGTATGTCCTGGCTCACAGGGTAACACGGATCCAATAAGTAACAATCCAACAATGACTACTACTATCTTGATAAAGGGTGGTACTCTTTGTCAGGCCTGCAAATAATTATACATGACGTACCATATTCTACAGAGTATACAGCCTGTGATAATGCTCCAGTAGATGAAAACGTTCCCAACAGAAATAAGGGTTTACTGGTGGAATTCCTCTGGCAATTCTTAATTTCTCTCCAGTGTTTCACCCAGAGACTGCGGCTGCTTCAAGCTCTTGTTACCAGTCTCATCCAAATTATCAGGGACATCGCAATGAGACCCTTGGTTTGCAACTTATCGCTGACCATGCACTGTTGGAGTCACTCCGCTTTAAGTCAGGAATGTCTAACTTCTTCCCTAGCAACGCTGAGATGCTTTGTGGCTCATGATCCTACTGTACAGGACACTTCACCATGACAAGTCCAAGGGGCAGCGAACTGGATTTTATAATTGACCCTCCAACCTCACCCTTTTAAGAAAACTCATTGACTGCATCAATGCGGGTAGTCCTTTTGGAGTGTTTTGACAATGCCAGGTGCATGCTAAGGTTGTGAATGAAACAACTTTCATGGTGATGTTGACCCACTTCACCACTGTTTTTCTCAGAAATTTAAAAGCCTGGCTCAAACGTGAGTAACCAATTGAAATTAGTTGCTGTAGTCCCTGTCAGACATCATTGACAACAATCTTCCTCCTGGTCCCCGGTTAAAGATCTAAGCAGACTCCTGGCAGCCTCATAAACTGTGTCTTCTCATAGCTTCATCTCCCCACACTTCTTTTCCCAACTGCTTACGTCAGCAGCTCAATTTCCAACTGCCATTTCATATCAGGTTTATACAGGTTTGTTACTGAATAACTGAAGTTCAAAGTGGAAGCCTCGCTCCCAGAGAGAAAGTTGAAGATCATACGTGTCATTGCGTATCATTTAAGAGCTGCCCTGCTTAAGAGAAAGAAGGGAATGTCTTCAGGTAACTTACAAAAATGTGCTTTTATTTAAAACAAGCCTTGGTACAGGCAACGAGTCTTGCCTCCGAGACCTATTAGTTGTTTCAGTGTGTTTGTTTCCATGCTGCGCAGCATGGCTAAATAAGAAAAAAGGCTGTGACGTAGCCGGTCATACTATTTTATAGGCATGTTCACCATGCATGTGCGTGCATACAAATAGACACAGACACTTTTTTTTTCTTTCTCGATCCAAGTTGTAACGGCAAATAAAAAACCAAAAATGAGCAATTAGCGTTTTTGAAGCAGGCGTGGGTCAGGAGAGCAACACAGAGGGTGTAGTTAGGGCAACGAAAAGGTTGAGGGAGGGGGGAGCATTTCAGGGCTGTGGGGAGGAAAAGCAAGAGGTGTCAGAGAAGAAATCTAATCATGTTGCTACTAACTCGGTGCTGCTACTCTCCATGCAGAGTAATCCCCGGGTGTGTTTTAAACATACGGAAAGAAATATGATTCGGACAGGTAAAAATATTGGCATGTTTTGTAGGGAAAAAAACAAACGGAAGTCTCACGCTAAAAGTGAGAGTTTTACTCACCAAACTGCTACAAAAGTCTGAGAGGCATGCTAGTATTTCTTGCGCAAGGTATTATTACCTGCGAAAATCGTGCAGCAAACACCAATGGGTTGTACCTTTTGTGCTCCAGAGGTAGACCTCTTTTGCACCCGAGCAGGGATTCGCACGGGTTGCAGAACGAGGCCTAGAATAGTAAATGATTCTTGAATATCCAGTCATGCTGGCAGCAAGGTAGAGCTAAGTCTGGGCTGCTTTTCAAAACGGCGTTTGCCCGCTAAAAGTAAGAGCGCGCATTGTAGACTTGGGTGTCGTCATGGTTTTGCTATCTGGGTGACTCAGAAAGAAAATATTGACTTCCAGCTATCGTACGGGCAGCCACAGCCGGGCACAGTTGCCCGCGCAAAGAGTGTGAACTGATTGGCGGGACCTTCGTTCCTTTCTTGAATTGACACTATTTAAAGATTGAATTTCACAACTGCAGCAGCGACAGCTGCAAAAGTAAACCCTGCCCGGACAAGCCCAGTCTGCCGGAGCGAGGCTTCTGCTCAGAGTGAAGCGTGCGCGTGCCACCTGCTGCTGCAGATGTCACGAACCTCTGCATTTAAACAACGTTACTAAAGAGTGTCAGAGCGAGCGTTTACAGATGGGCGGGGTGTAAAAGACAGGGGTTCCTTCTGGTGGGGGATGGGGGTACCGTTTACATTATTACACTACTCGAGGTGGGTTTGTATGAATCTCCATTTGTGGCGTAGGTTCAATACGTTTCCTCTGGGCTTGACGTTTTGGACAATGAAGGGTGTTATCAAGTGACTCGCCAAAAGTTTAAGCCTCGACCTTAGGAACAGAGGCACCTGTTCTTTAACTTCATTTCAAACGTATCACCCAGAACAAAGGTAAGCCAAAGATGCAATTTCGTTTTCTTGCAGTATGTTCTCCTTTTGCATTATATATGCTAATTAATTTTGACTCCAGGACAAGGCACAGAGTGGAGGTCTTTTTGAAGGCACTAAGTTAAGTACTGTACTATTCTGTTTATATAGCAAAAGAAAATAGAGAAACTGGATCTTTTTTAGGGCTGGCGTTAGCCAAGACCATTTGATTTTACTAAAATTATATGTATAATATACATATTTATAGGGACTTTGAGGCAGCCCTCTTCATCTATTGGTCTGTTATTGTGTCATTCACATTTTTATTTCGCCCACTACAGCATACAGCATGGTGCAACGGGCCAGCCCACTTCAGCCATTGGCTAATGTACTGTGAGTGACAGCATTCTGCCTCTCGCAAGGAGCACATCAGCACACAAAATAGTTCCTTTGAGTGCCAGGGAGTACTGTGGCAATGTGTGCTCTTAGAATGAGGAGATCTCAGCAGCTTCCCCAACAATAAAGTGCTGCACAAACCATGACAAAAAACACAAGCTTGGACAAAGCCAAAAGGCTGGTGGCCAGCGCAGACCCATTTACTTTGCCGATGCTTGTTTACTTATGATAGTCAGTTGGCGGGATTTTAGTCAATATATTTTTGTTGTTTGCAAAGCATAGTTTTTATGCAGGAGTGAGACATTTTACAGCTGCTCTTTGCAATTTTCAGCTAATAATATAGCCCCCACTTGCAAGGGATGTATAGGTTTTATTTGCCATTCACAAGAAAAATGGTAACTAAACAATGGGCAGTGATTGAATTGGACAGAGAGTTTTGATGATTACTAGTTGAAGACTAAATACCTAGCACAAATGAGTTCAGACTGAAGATCTAGTTGCCTAGGTTACCTTTTGGTTGAAATCCTTATTTCTCTTTAATGTTGCCATTCCTGGGAGTTCTGAAAAATAATTCATTGGTATGTCCTTTCGGAGAATTGTGGGTTTTGAAATCATTGCTTTTTTGATGAGTTCTGGGGTTTGAAACCACTTTGTTTTGCGCTCATGATCTGCACAGTTCTCTGTTTCCTTCTTGTACCCGTTTCTTGATCTTCAGACCTGAATCCAATCCAAGAATTCAGAAACCCAGAAGGGTAATTTTCAGTGCACTCTAAATGTGACAGGATGTTTGAAAATGTACCTGGCCATCCTTCCTGGCTTTACGAAGTCAATCTAATAATTTAGAGACATTTTCATAAAAACATTTTTCAAGCTCCCATGACATACCATCACACACCCTGGTACCTGACAGCAATGAATCTAACTTGCCTCTTCAGTACCAATGTTCAAAATGGAATCTTCTGATGTAGGCTCTCATCCATAGATTCAATCTGTCATCCAGGCCCGACGTGGCTCTGCGGCGCGCTGTGCATTTCCCCAGTGGGTTGGAAGGATTGGGGCCAGTTTTACTGCTGGTGAGGGGCAGTTTTGTTGCTGTGGGTTGGGCCAGCCACAATTCCCGCCTGCAGCTCTTCAGCGCTTTACAAAGCAACAATGCAAAACAACTGGATTTAAAGCTTGCTGGTCAGAGCACGATTCCTTCAAGAGCATTTGTTTTTGCATTTGATTGATTCCTGTAGCCTGCAGTTTTATCACAAACAGTACTGGCCTTCAGGGCTTTAGTGGAGATGCGTTCTGCCGTTGATTGGCTCAGAGAATCCAGTACACATATTATAAAGACTCTTAAATTCAAAACAGTGTATTAATTTATAATGTGGCTGCTGCGGTGCATTTCAGTTTAGTATATTAAATTATACCACTGCATTGAGCGACCATTAGAATTGATTCTAATCATGAACTTAGAAATATTCATGCTCCCACCGACAGTGCCCTGACCACAATGCTATTAGTGAACATCATAATCCTTTGTTTTTTGTGCAGCGCTCACCTTAAAATGATGTATGTCCTGTGGTGATGAAAGAAAAAGAGCCATTGTGAAAAAGAAACTGCCTAGGATCCCACAATGTGGTGAAGTGGAAGCCGGGCGTGATCCAAAGTTTCCTGGTTTGACACTGTGCAATTTGGCTTTTATATGGTTATTTCTTTCTTGCGCCCATTTTAGACAAAAGCTTAATGCTTTGTGTTTCATTCCTTGAGGAGCTAAATTCGCCCACCCTGTTGAAAACTTCCAGGCTATGCAAGTTTCACAAGGATTGGTGGTGGTAGTGTTTGGGGGGATGTTTTAATGAAGATGCTAAAATGAAAACCAGAACACACACATTTGATCAATAGTTAAACCTTTTTTTCATTGTCATCCATTCTTGAATTACTTTATCTACCCACTCCTCACCCATCCACCTCTTCATTCACTCACCGAACCATGTGCTATGTCTCCAATGTCCATCCATCAATTTAATGATTGGACAAGGCTCTATGATGAAAAAAATGTACTGTACACCACATCATTGTTATATGTTTTTTTTTTTCAAAAAAATCTTCAGGAGAGAATCACCCCAAACCCCATTGCAGCGGTCAGGCTTGTTCACTGCACTCGCACGCTACATGCAGTATGAGGGCTTGTCTGACACAATTTGCCATGGTTGCTTTTCATTCCCAGTACGGCCATGCCTTTGTCAGACTGAAAACAACATTCTCAAGTACCTCGTAATAGATTTGCATAATTCTAAAAAAGAATTGCTCTTCTGATTGCATACCAAATTGGGCATTGAAACATGCACTTGTATTTTCCCAATCTAGGGCTACACATTCTCTATTGGAGTTTGAATGCAAAACAAAGCCTTTGGCCTTCTTCCCCATGAATTTTCCCAACTTGAACGATCTGCACTTTACTTTTCATTAACTGTTTTAGCGTCTTAATTAGACTTTGGCAGATGGTATACTCTGTCACAAATGTTGGTGATGTCCTGTACATCGTATTACAATTGTTATATAGTCAATGGCACTAGAAATATGATAAACTAGTGACTTCTGCCACGTTTATGGCAGATTAGCCCGTCCGCCGAACTCTAAATGAGGCCCTTAGTTTAACAAATGTTTTCTCAGGAACGTTCTTGCAGATTTGCCTAAGGTGGACAAAGCACATTATGAGGCTCAAGGAATATGTATACATATATTCTAATAATGATATAGTGTTAATCCAGAAAAAATTACTTTCCAAAAAGAAATGGAAAACCTGCTTTTGGCCAAAATCATGTCAATTTTTGACTCAAATTTTTTAATTTTGAGATTTTACATGTTATTGCAGGGCATGATAAGATGGAGAACAATATTCTTTTACTTTTTTTTATTATTGCAGTTAGTAAAAAACATAAATAACACAATTCATCAAGATACTTATATCGTTGATATATATAATACATGTAAATCAAATATAAATATAAACAAAAACATACATGGCCTTGTATTATATGGAACCTATTCTTCTTAATCTGGCATTTCTCCCTCTTAGAAATGAAAAGAGCCCCTGGTCTCAATAATATTCGTAACCGTAGTGTAGTCTTACTACCCACCCCAAATTTCACGAATTTTGACTGTAGCTCCTACTCTTTACAAATATAATTTTTCTTTCGCTTCAATTCGAATCATCTTAAGTCGCCATTGGGAAAAAATTGAAGGCTCAGCCACTTTCCATTTTTGCAGGATCAGAGACTTGGCGACTAGGGATGCAATAAAAATATACTGTCGCTGTCAAATAGATAAGTTGAGTGTATTGACTATTCCAAAAAGGACAGTTTTGGGTTCAGGGGCTAAGACTATTCAAAGGATTCCGCTAAGCCAGTAAAAAATTAGCTTCCAATACTTAGTTAAAGCCGAACATGAAAAGCAAATATGGAGCCAGTCCCCATTGGAACAATTGCATCTAAAGCATGTCCCCAGAATGGAAAAATACATTTTATGAAGACGAGATGGAGTATAATAAAGTTGCCACTTACAAAAAAATGCCATGCGTTTGAAATTGTCCCCCCTCATAGCTTTATACGCCCAGATATTGTACGTTCTCCATGATTGCATATCTAACCTGCAACCTGTAGAGTTCTGAATCTTTTGTAATGCTTGTGGTACTACCTTTGCATGCAGTTGTTCCTGGAAGATCTGATACCAATTTGCCACCCCTCTAGTCTCCTTCACATAATAAGCATGCCTGATCAGATTCGCCAGAGCATCTTTGGGGAATTGAAAGTTCCTTATAAAGTTACGCAGTTGGAAAAAAGAAAAAAACAATGAAGAGGGGAGTCCCGGATTAGTAGATTTTAATTGATCCCAAGATTTCATTGCCCCTTCTATAAGAAAACCAAACCACTGAAACGATGTAACCCAGCCTTCTCCCAAGTTGTTATACTGTTCTCGCTTATATGGAGACCTATCCCACTACTATGTGCAATCAGGATTTCAGGATGAAAGGAAATAAACTGGTACTCTTCCTTCAATTGAAAAAATCTAGCCGTGATAACCTGAGGCGTCTTGTATCTGCTATGCTTGGGAAGCTTGGGGATCTGGATGCCAATTTCTAGAAGCATTTGTTTAAGGTAGAAGTTGCCTCCCAAATCGCGTCTAGTAACTGATCTTGTACACCAATCGATAAATGCTGCCTGATAATATTTTTTAAAATGGGGGAGTGCAAGACCACCTTCTCGAATAGATAGCTGTAGAGTCTCTAGTTTTGTGCGAGGTTTCTTGCCTGACCAGAAAGAAATTTGCAGCATTTGATCTATCTCATGAAAAAATTTGGGCGGGACTTTAATTAATACATTTGAAAAAAGAGGGAGAATCATCATTTTAATCACAGCAACTCTCCCTCTTATAGAGAACAGTAAGGCCTGCCACTGCTTTAAAAGGTTCCTGGCCTTAAAAAGTGTTGGTTCGTAGTTAAACTGATATAGCTGCGATAAATCATGTGATACGTATATCCCCAAGTATCTAATTGAACCGGTCCTGCAAACCTGGTTGCGCATATCAGAAGGAAGGATTTGATCTGAGCAGGTAAAAAGTAAAACCCCACATTTGGAATGATTGATTTTATGTCCCCCTAGATCCGAAAAAAAATAGATTTTCTTGAAAACTTCTGAGATATTTTGTTTGTCCGCTGCCAAATACAAAATTATATCATCTGCGAACAGCTTGAGTTTTGGAGCTCCTAACAGGGGTGCCTTGTTTTGCAGATCTTGCCGTAACAGGGATGCTAATGGTTCTATAAATAGTGCAAAAAGCACTGGTGACATCGGGCACCCTTGCCAAGTGCCTCATCTAATTGTAGTGACCCTGCAGTATGAGAGTTGATTATAGTCCTAGCTTCAGCTTTACTATATAAGTTCTGCAATACATTTACGAATTGCAAAGGAAATTAAATTTTGAAAGAATAGCGAACAGAATTTTCCATTGAACTAAATCGAAAGCTTTTTCAGCATCAATCATGATAATCGTTGCTTCTATCTTTTTATTCATGTAATAATCAATTGCCTGTAGTAGAAAGTTAGTACTAATTGCCATAGTTCTTCCCGGCAAAAAAACAGACTGATTCCTATGAACCACTTCTTGAGCAGAGGCGGTTATTCTAGCTGCCATAATCTTTGTAAACAATTTATAATCGCAGTTGAGTAGACTAATCGGACGGTATGATCCCGGGTTATCGGGTGGTTTATCTTTTTTAACAAAGCTTACTATGGCTGCCTCAGTAAAGGACTTGGGCACCTGGCTTCCTTCTAAAATTCCGTTGAATAACTGTGCTAAAGTGTCTACCATTTGAGGCATAAATACCTTATAAAATTCGGCTGGTAATCCATCGCAGCCACATGCTTTCCCATTGGGGGAATCTTTAATGGCCCCTTGGATTGCATCATTTGTAATAGGGGCTACTATATGAGCTTGTTGGTCGCCACTGAGTTTTGGTATATCAATAGAAGCCGAGGAAGGCGGAGATGGACACACATATAATTTCTTATAATGGGAGAGAAAAACCGCATCGATATCTACCCCTTGGTCAACTAATTGATTTCTATTTTCATCGTAGATAGATTTGATAGTAGCATTGTTACTTCTCTTTTTTATAGACCAGGCCAGAAACTTTCTGGCATGCTCAATTTCTTCATAACATTTTTGAAAGCATGTATACTGATTGACAATAGTCTGAGAGTTGTAATAATCTTTTAGATCCTGTCTAGCTTTTTCTACTCTAACTTTAGTTGCTTTGGACTAATCGGTTGTGTATCTCTGAACTGCTTGATCTAAATCGCGCTGCAAGGTCATAACAGTAATCTTCTTTAATTTAGATAAGTTGGCTTTATATGATATTATCTCTCCCCTAATATAGGCTTTAAAAGCTTCCCAGATAGAGAAATATGAAGCGGACCCCTATTTCTTTCTAGAAATTCCTTCATCTTAGCCCGCATATTCGTGACCCATTCTTCTTTAGTTAATAAAGTCCTATCTAGAGTCCATGGAGGACATTCCTGCCTAGTGAGATTGATTTTGATTTCAATTACCGTGACCGAGTGGTCAGAAAATGGATTTGAGAGAATATAAGCCTTACCTCGTTCCCATTGATGAGAGATTAAAAAAAATTCGATCCTAGAAGCGGAGTTGAATCTTTTAGAGAATCAAGTATATTCACGCATCTGGGGATGTTGGACTCACCAAGGATCGATTAAAGCAAAGTCTTGAATTAAAGTAGCCAAACCCCTAGCTACTCTAGGTTTATTTAGGACTTTATTCTTATGTGAAGAGTCTTAAGTTTAAATTCTGCAATAAATTAAAGTCCCCCCTAGGATAATGTAGCCAGGAAGTTTCCAAAGAACGTCCTTAAGACCCTCGAGGGCAGCTGTGTCGTCGTCTATTGGGCCGTAGAAGCTAACTATCTGTAAAACCAGTTTACCCACCTTCCAGCTTACTATAATCCACCTAGCACTGGTATCTCTAATGATCTGCAAAGCTTCCCCCTGGCAATGGCGCATGAACAAAATTGTGACCCCCCTAATTGCTGCAAAAAGATCTAGGAGGAAGGCAAAAAGTTTAAGGAACTTTAGCCAAAAAGGGCCAAGTCCAACAACTCTCAATTTGGATTGGTGCATAATTCCAGCTGGTGCCCCACAATGTTTAAATTCATTGATCAGACCAACAAATTCTCGGCGCCTTCTTGCCATTAGAATCGACATGTCTGAAAAAAATTGAAATGAGAAATTCTCTGATGTGGAAAACGATTTTTTTGAGATTGCCTGCGATAAGATCTGTTCTTTTATCCGCACATCGCCAAAATTAGCCAAAATTGTTCAAGGGCATTTGGCATTCGTAGGCCGGATTGATGGTACTCAATGTGCCCGAACAATGGTGAGGTCCCCCCCATCAGCTGCTTTTTCCGGCAATATATGTTTATGAATCAAATCAGAAATCAGCTTTGTAACAGATGAGCCAGCTTCACAATCCTCAGGTATTCCCACGAATCGTAGATTGGCACGCCGAGCTCTGTTTTCAACATCATCTATCTTTAGCTGAAGTTCTTCAAGTTCAGTCTGCATTTTTTGTAATGTCTTATCTTGATTATTGGAAGAGTCTTCTAGAGAAGAGACTTTCAACTCTACCTGAGTCATGCCAGAGGCTAGTTGCTGGATGTTCTCGTTAATTTGTTCAAGCTGTTCATTGGTTTTCTTATGGGCCTTCTCTTGCGAGATCTTCATCCTCGTAGCTAGTATTCAGACAGAATATCGAGTTGGAAATGGCGGCTTACACAAATATCGAGTTGGAAATATCGTGACACAGAAATAACGACAGCAAGAAAATCGTGGTCAATAATATCAAATTTAAGGTAAGAAATATTGTTTTCAAAAATATAGAAGTCATTAATATCGTTTGCAAAAATATAGTTGTTTAAAATATCGATTTTTTAATTAGTGTTATGAATTTTAATTTATATTTTAAATGTATGTGTTTTTTTTGTATAATTATTGTTTATGTTTTTTGATATATGTGTTAAATTTTTAGTAGTTATCAATTTAATTTAAATTAAATTTGGCATTTTTTAGTTCCGTAGCGGGTTGTGGGTTTATAGGGGAATAGGGTGGGAAGTAATTTTTATTATATTAAATTAATGATTATTTTTATTAATTAATATTTATTTAATTGAGATTTTATAGTGTTAATTGTGGGAAGTAATTTATTTGTAATTAATTAATAATTGGTTGTTAATTAATATTAATTAATTGGTAATTAATTATGGTAATTGTGTAGTTTTTTTAGGTACGGGTTGTGGGGTTTATAGGGGTAAAGGGAGGGAAGTAATTTATTTTGATTAATTAATAATTAGTTGTTAATTTATATTAATTAATTAATTCACAATTAATTATGGAAATTGTGTAATTATTTTAGGTGCGGGTTGTGGGGTTTATAGGGGTGAAGGGTGGGAAGTAATTTATGTTTAATTAATTAATAATTAGTTGTTAATGTATATTAATTAATTGATTGTAAATTAATTATGGAAATTGTGTAATTCATTTTAGGTGCGGGTTGTGGGGTTTATAGGGGTAAAAGGAGGGAAGTAATTTATGTTTAATTAATTTATAATTAGTTGTTAATTAATATTAATTAATTCATGGAAATTTAAATATGGAAATTGTGTAATTGATTTTATGTGTGGGGTTTATAGGGGAAGGGTGGGAAGTAATTTATGTTTAATTAATTAATAATTAGTTTATCATTAATATTAATGCATTAATTGATATTTAATTAGGTTAATTGTTTATTTTTTGTGTGTGGGTGTTACTTTTATAGGGGTAAAGGGTGGGGAGTAAATTAATTTTACTTACTTTATAATTAGTTGTTAAACACTATTTGTTTTGTAATTGAAAATAAGTTTTAATTGTGTAATTAATTTTTTACAGTTTAATTTTAGCTGTGGGTTGTGGGGATTATAAGGGTAAAGTGTGGGAAGTTAATTAATTTTTATGAGTTTTAATTTGTTCTTTAATTAATAATGTTTCTTTAATTGGTAATTCATTATGTTAATTAAGGAAGTACTTTTTTAAATTTAGATGTGGGTTGTGAATTGTGTGGTGTTATAGGGTAGGAAATAAAAACATTTAATTTATGTAATAAATAATGTTTTTGTTTCTAAATAATTTCTAATTAAAAATATTTATTTGTTTGAAAATTATTTTTTATTTTATTTAATATAATATGTGTACGTAGTTGTCATATGTATTTAACATTACAATATGTTTTTATTTCAATTTTTAATATTAAATATATTTGTATTTTATGTCTTTAACATTTTTATATATTTATTTTGTTTTTTAAATATTTTTGTGTTGTTTTTAAACTGACTGGAGTGAGATAATAATTGTTACCCTTCCGCAATCCAACACTTTCCCTACTGTTGCACTGATTGGAGTGGGAATATTAAATTTTATCCTGCCACTATCCAACACTTTCCCTACTGTTGCTCTCACTGGAGTGAGAATAGTAATTTTTACCCCTCCGCTATCCAACACTTTCCCTACTGTTGCACTCACAGGAGTGGGAATAGTAATTTTTACCCCTCCGCTATCTAACACTTTCCCTACTGTTGCACTGACTGGAGTGGGAATAGTAAATGTTATCCCTCCGCTATCCAACACTTTTCTTACTGTTGCACCCACTGGAGTGGGAATAGTAATTTTTAGCCCTCCACTATCCAACACTTTCTCAACTGTTGCACTCATTGGAGTGGGAATGGTAATTTTTACCCGTCCGCTATCCAACACTTTCCTTATTGTTACACTCACTGGAGTGGGAATAGTAATTTTTATCCCTCCGCTATCCAACACTTTCCCTATTGTTGCACTGACTGGAGTGGGAAATTTAAGTTTAAAGATTTTTTAATAGTTTAATGTTTTGATTTATAATAGAATGTTTTTTTAAATTAGATTTTTTGTTATTGGTATATATATATATATAATATATATATATATATGTATATATATATATATATATATATATATATATATTCCCTGAAAAACCATAGGTTTCAGGCACGTTAAAGTTAGAAATTAGCATTTAAAAAACCTTAGAAATTCACTGAAAAAACCATAGGTTTCTGGGACGTTATAGTTAGTTGGACATTTCACTCGTACAAAACCAGAGAAATTCCGCCGTTATAGTTAGTTCAGCTAACTATAACTCGCGCCCCCGCAATGCACTGCTGATGACGTCACATATTACATCATTCATGACATGGTCTGTGACATCACTGGCTGCTCAAAAGCAATTCTGCTTTGCTTCATTGAAGCGAGAGCAGGTTTCCCTGCCCTCGCTTCAAGGAAGCAAAGCAGCGTTTGCTATGGAAGGGTGGGAGCCGTGCTCCTGCCCTGCCATAGCAAACAGCAGTGTCCCGGGGGTGGGCACCCCGAGACACTGCAGGAGCCGGCCCTGGGGGGTGGCGGTCCCCAGGGCCATCAAGGGCTCCAGGAGGGGGCCACGTGGCCCCCCCTCAACGTTTCTAAAGCCCCGGGGAGGTGGTGGTCCCCGGGGCTTGGGGGTCCGTAATGGACCCCCACATTTCAATAAAGATTTAAAACAAACACAGCCCCGGGGAGGTGGCGGTCCCCGGGGCTGCGGGGGGGCCGCGTGCCCCCCGCATACAATTGGTAAAGCCCCGGAGAGGTGGCAGTCCCCGGGGCAGCGTGGGGGGGTGGGACCCCCAAGCATTATTTTTTTTAAAAGCCCCGGGGAGGTGGCGGTCCCCGGGGCTGCGCCCCCACTATTATTAGACAATGCCCCCAGGACCTGGCCCACCCGGGGGCCTCATTAAAATGAAGCGCGGGAGCCCACGCTTCATTTTTTAAAAATTTTCAGCGGGATTTGCGACCCCAACACGAATTCCGCCGAAATTATTTAAAAAAAAATGCTTTTTTTGGCCCTGGGGGTCGTTGTGGGACCCCCTGAGCAGGCCTAGGGGGTCAGTGTGTTTCTACCCTGCCTCCTTTTCTTCTTTTTTAACCTCTTTTTCACTGTTTTCTTGTGATTCGGTTCTACTGAGTCACAAGATGGCTGCCAACACTTCCTGGTTTGGAGTGTTAGCAGCCAATCAGAGTGAAGCTCGTGCCCGGGAGGGTTCGCAAACCCTCCTCGGTGCTCAGATATATGAATTGTTTCTTTCTTTAATTTCTCAGCAACTACTGAACGGATTTACACCATTTAACAAAAATGACTCTTTCTGAACCAAGGACTACCTTTTTGCCAAATTTGGTGTAATTCCGTTCAGCAGGTCGGGCTGTAGCTTTGTCTAAAGTTTCCTATGGAAATTAACATGGGGAAAACGCGTTTTGGGACTCCCTTTTTTCTCGGCCCCCGCTTGACGAATCACCCCGAATCTTTCAAGACAGGAGCTGACCGGAGCGGGCCACTAGTTTTGAAAATTTCGCGAAGATTCGTCAAACGACGCCAAAGTTATTGGGAAAACAAAAACCGCTTTTCCTATGGAAACTAGGTCCTAACTATAACTACCTACTGGCGACCGCCAGTAGGTAATATATATATATATATATATATATATACATATATATATATAATATTATAATCAAGGCAGTAATGCCGAAACGCGTTACAACAGCGGAATAAAACCCAAGCGCAAAATCAAAAGGAGTGGTGTGGTGTCTTACCTGGTGTGGATCTCTGATTCATATGAGTAATCGGAACTGGCAGTAGATATATATATATACACACATACATATATATTTGTACATTTTTATATAATTTTAAAATTATAAAATACATAAAAATTAATAGTTTATTAATTGTTTTAAAGTAAATATATATATATATATATATATATATATATATTAATTATTATGTATGTGTGTTTAGCTTTTGTTAATTAAGTTTATTTGTTATATTTGTTAAAAATGTATATTAAATCTACTTTATTGTTTTAAAATTCATTTTATTATTTAATATTTATTATTTTATTTTATATAAATATAAAAATCGATATTTTGTACAACTATATTTTTGACATCGATGTTTCTTTTTCAATATTTTTGTACTTACCTGTTTAAGTATAGGGAGTCGATATTTTTGCATTCTATATTTACACCTCGATATTTTTTACATCTATATTTTTTACATCGATATTCTTTCAGTGAACTCTCGTAGCTCGCTTAGGATCTCAGTCAAGGTCGTCTCTATTGGAGAAGGCAACGGAGGGGTAAGGGTGGAGGTAGTTGCACCTCTAGTCCATGTTGAATTACATGATTAGATCTCGGGGGCTCCAACGTTTGAGCTGGTGATAGCTAGGTGGCCATTTGAGTATTATTGGGAAGTGCGTAGCTTCCTTCCTGAATCTCTTTAGTGGTGGCCCATGAGAATAGCGGATATGGTTGTTTCCCTTTTTCCACATCTAGGGGTAAAGGTAAAGTGGTTTTGCAGGTAGTTGAGAGGCCAGTAGCTAGCTTAGAGGTCAGAGGCGATACAGTTTCAGAGCTTGAGCTTGATCCCATTCTGCTACTTGTTTCTTGAGAAAGATTATGCCAGAGTACCTCGCGAGAGCGGGACTGTTGATCCAGGATTTGAGGCAGCTGTTTTCGAGTTTGTTGTGATACTTGTAGACTGCCAGTCTTGTCCCCTTTAAGATTCATATGGCAGTACGCGTTTTCATAGAGGAATCTCTTGAAATGAGTTTCGTCGAGATAGCAGGTAGCTGGTAGTAATTAGCAGGTAGCAGGCAGCTAATGGCAATATAAATAAATATACATAACCGGCTACGGTCCTTTCTTTATGCTTTTTTTTTAACCTCTAAAGTAGAGCAGTAGGGCCGAGGCTATTGCTGGAGGTATTGCAAGGTGGCCGCAAGCCGCATCCGTGCTACACGGACTGCCTCCGCAACCACCCTTTAACCCCTCTTCCTGGGGTAAGACCTAATGTCACACCACTACAGGTTGCATGTATCCCCCTTTTTTCCCTTTCCCCCTCCAAAATCACATCTTCCTTCTCTTTCTTTTGAGTTTAACTGGCTTCTGGCCTCCTCTTTTCTCCACTGGCCTTTGATTGCTGCCCCGAGACGTTGTTTTATCAAAATAAGGTAATTCTACTGCCTTAGATCTCGTAGATCTCTTAAAGTGACTCTCCTTCTCCTTGACGAAGCATGTAGTGAGGGATGCGCAAAGAGAGAGCAAAATAGTTGTGAATATAATAGCAATTAAATGCTCAAAAGATCACTAGGGAACCTAGACCGGCAAAGCCCTTGAGTAGTTTGATACTGAAAATGATACTGAAAATGTGCCAAGGAAGGCTACAACAAATGAGGCTGATACCACCAACGCAGCAACGTGTCTGTTTACAATTCACAGTTCACAGGGAAACAGGCGCGATCCTGTCAAAATCAAAATGCGCTTCAAATTTCCGTACCAAACTGCCAATCCGCAGCGGTCAACGTACTTTTCGGATCGCTTATAATTCCCGGACGTTTGCTTGATGCAGAGTAGCACTGACAAAGCCTGCAAAACCTCGAGCTGTTCTTCCCTCGCTCGCTGCACCTCATCTCTCCGTAATTTTCCAGGGCACAACACGGACCAGCAAAACCAACAAAACCAGCAGAGTGCGAAGCTATACAAAAGCCGCCATACCGCTACCTCCTCAACCGGAAATGAGCTCAGCCACGGAGCATGACGGGAGCTCTACGTGGCCATGGGGAACAATATTCAACGAGTTTAAATTATATTTTCTAAAATCAGGTTTTAAGCATTATCATTGAACAAAAGTGCTCCCTTTTATTTTCACCAAATAGTGAAAAATGGTCCATCCATTTTTGAGAAAAAGTCTTTAAACATGGTCTGGACAAATCTATAATTTGGACACACGTAGAACAACCAAATTTAGGGCAATATTTATGGAACTAGATGTGCTGTACTATACCAACCCAGAAGAAATATTTTCTGAGGAGTACTTGGAGCATTACATCATTTTGACCAAGGGGTCGATTCCGATCTCGGCCGGTAGGGCACCAAATCGGATTCGGCTAACCGGATCCGATTCGGAGCCCTCTTTCCCGACCGATTCGTACGTGCGTCCGGGCGAGCGAGTACGATGCGAGCGCGTGCGAGTCGCCGACCGACTCGTACGCCAGTCCCAACCGCACCGACCGACTCGCACGGATGCGCCTCGCACCGCGCAATGGAGACGTTCCCCGGCCGGGCAAGTACGATGCGCGCCGCGAGCAGTCCGACCGACTCGCGCCGTCCGGCTCGAAGAAGCAGTCGGAGCCGTACTTCGGGGGTCCGTGTCGGACCCCCTGTATGCGTAGCAGTGCGAAGTCGCACACAGGGGGACCCATGGGTCCCCCTACCTGTGCGTGTACGGCGCGAGCCGCTTCGCCGCATACACGCTGTAGGGGCGCCCTTGTTCGCCTCGCACCCATTGAGTCAATGGGAGCCCGCGTATGCGTTGTACGACAGGCTCCCATTGACTTCAATGGGAGTCCGACCGAATCGAGTCCGATAGCATGCGTACGCATCGTACTCGTTCGGTCGGGCTGCACGGGTCCGATTCGGTCGGAAATCTCTCCGGGTCCGGCTCGGTCGGAGAGATTGCCGGCCCGAATCCGAATAGGCCCCCAGGTGTTGGTAAAGCCTGAAGATTTGGCTTTAACGTGCTAATGCAAGCAAACACATACATGCCCACATGTGTTTTGCATGAGTTAGCACATTAAAGCCAGACCTGATGAAATGGAGGGTGATGATGATAAAGAGCAGCAAGAACATGGCTAATAGAGAATCCAAAGTGAAAATGTTTTTTAAAACGACTCTTTTAAGGATAAGTGATTCCACAAGTATCCATATTGCGGTGAAGCACTTTTAGATAACAGTTTGGATTTATTTTTCTGTGGTGGGCTAGATAGTGCTTATCTGACAGTTATCAATTATTTAAAAAAAGCACTTTTTATTGTAACGGTGGGTCAGCCCTATGAAACAAATTGCTGAGCTTTTACCATGGCAGGTCTGGGTGTGCAAGTCCAGTTAAAAGAGTATTTTGTAGGTAGAGGCTGCAAGAAACTCAGTGTCCAATTGCCTGACCCTTTTGGGAGAAAGAATGGACACTCTAGTCAGTACCAAGCTAGACTGGGCCAAGTCAACAATGTCCATAATGAAGTCACCATAGTGGCCAATTGTCTGACTTAACTGAAAGAACAGACGAGAGTCCTTTTCAGGTCCAAGTTAGACTCGCCTGACTCATGAACCTATTTTCACAATCTGTGGAAGGACTGGGGTGATGCTGACATTGATCCTTATATTCCCCCATTAGACTGAAGCTATCCCAAACAGATATTGGATAATGCTGGTCACCAGGATTGCAACTGTTCGCACTGACTAAAGCTGTATTCTTGTATCCTGGATCACTGAGCACTCAAGACAACTCTAGAGCGGGTAACAAGTTTTCCATGATGCAGCTGGAGAAGGACTTGAACACATTGTTAATTATACAGATGCCGGACTTGGTGATGCGTCATTATGGCACAGTGAAAGAACTCATACATGGCTCTGATCCACATGGCACGTGGTACATATAATAAATAATTTTTTTTGAAATTGCACACCTCTTGCTTGATGTGGAAGCAATGGGAGAATAATGAGCCTGACATAGCTGTTGATTGGAAGCATTGCAGTGGTTGGTGATGTTTCCCATTTTGCAGATACCCACGTCCGGGCATACCCTTCCCACGTAGGGCAACAAAAGCGAAAAGAACAAATTGTCAAGATTGATTTGCATATGGCTGAGTCACTCTAGGGGAGAAGGGTGTGCCCTGGCATGGGTCCCGTGTTTGCTATGCTACAGGATTCAAGCTAGCTTGGCTGATACGGGGTGATACACCCGAAACCGGTCCCACAATGCTTGTTTCCGGTCCAGGGCAGACCTGGCCTGGTAGTTCGGGGTAAACTGTTCCCATGGGGAGCAGGGTCAAGACTGATTTGCATATGGCTGGTTCCATCTGGAATGGCATGGCAAGCAAAAAAACTATGGATTTAACCCAGATCTCTGACAGGGGGGTGAATGTTTGGTTTGTTCAGCATTCCATCTAACATCTGTTCTCTTTGCAGCTTTCTAACAGTGGCATTTTCTAAAATGTGAATTAAAATCAGACTTTCTATTAAAGAGGGTTTTAAATTACAACTCCTCTGACACCAAACATGAATTCAAAGGTTATCCCTTATTAAATGTAATAGGATAACCCAGTGTTATCCTATTGGAGAGGCAGGTCTCGCAATAGTAAAGAAAAGTTATCCCTTATTAAATGTAATAAGGTAACTGTTAGACTTGGCATCTTTTGGCGTGTTTCCCCTGACTTTTTGCTTTCTGACCTCCCGGTTTTGACTCTGTTTTTGCTGGTGTGATGATTCTGCGCACTTTCCTCACTGCGGTCCAGTGGGAAAGTGCAAGTGCTCCTGTATAAAATGTGTTATGGATTGGTGTTTCCATGATTGGCCTATTTGGTTTATCTGTCAGTCCCTTGTAAAGTGCACTGCGAGTGCCAGGGCCTATAGACCAAATGCTGTTGGTGGGCTGCAGCACTGGATTGTGCCACCCACGCAAACAGCCCGTAAAATGTAACTCGGGCCTGCCATCGCAGAGCCTGTGCGCAGCCTGGGGCTGCCATGTCGACTTGGCAAGTGCACACACTTGCAAGTCCCTAAACCTTCCCTTTGCTACATGTTAGTCACCCCTAAGGTAGGCCCAAGGTACCCCTGTGGGCAGGGTGCGGTGTAGGCGAAAGGTAGGACATGCCCGGGTGTGTGCGGCATGTCCTGATAGTGAATTACAGCCTAGTACGTTTTTCACTATTGCAAGGCTACCTGTTCCCCTAGGCCAGAACGGGCAGTTTTGATTATTACAGTTTATAATCCTAACTGACCCGGGAACATGGTAGAAATTCGAGTTTAGTATGCCTGGACTCAGAATGATAAAATGCATCTTTTAGTGAAGTTGGTTTTAACATTCTGCGTTTGAAAATACCACTTTTAGAAAGTGGGTATTTTCTTGCCTAACCATCCAAGCCTGCCTCTGCGAGGTTGTGTATTCCTTGTCTGGAATGTGAGTGACAGGGGCTGGGGGATTCCAGGAGACAGGGTGAGTCAGCGCAGGGCTGAATAGCCAGATCGACCTGTAGATGGGTGGGAGGGGTCGCACCTGGGCCCTGAATAGGACAGTGCCTTCCCTCCACAATGCTGGCTCCACCTCCTGTGGTGCGTCTGATGTCCCTGGCCTACTCACTGAAAGAAGGGACGGAGACTTGTCAACAAAGTGCTCCAGAACTGGTTTGGACTAGGCGAAGGCCTCTCTGCCTTCAGAGAACAAAGGAATTTGGGATATAAATATTGGGGCCCTGACCCCATGAATTTAGATCTCGCTGGAATCAAGGAACCTGCCAAGACGAAGAGCTGGAAGAGCTGCCAGGAGGAGTACTGCCCCTTTGCTGTGTTGTTGCTTTGTTGGGTTGGCCTGCAGCTGCTGCTTCTGCCTTGGGCAGTGAAAGGACTGGACTGAACTTTCTACAAACTTGTGCTGAGTATCTCCAAGGGCCTGGAACCGAGCTGGCCTCCTGTTAAGAAGTCTCAGGGACTGCAAAGACTTCACAAGCCTCTGGGTACCGCTTCTGGAACGCTGTTTCAGTTGCCACAGAGGAAGGGAACTGCAACCGACTCCGTCAACCGAATCCATCCCTGGCCGGTGACCTGTTTGCACCGCAGACCGCATCGCCCCGCTTCGCATCGCAACCCTGGTCTCACCGTGGGCGACGTCCGACGCCGCCAACATCGAGCCGCTGCTTGCACCGTGACCTGTGGGCACCGCAGTTCGCATCGCATCGCTTCACTGTGCCAGCCGGACCAGACCGACGCTGTCGCTGCAACTGGCTCAAGAGTCGAGACCGCACCGCATTTGGGGCACCGCTCGCACGTCTGCGACGCACCGCTCCGACTCGCACCGCTGTCCGACGCCAGCTCCCGCACTCCGGCTAGGTCGCCTGCATCGCAACCTGTCAGCACCGCATCGAGCATCGTCTCGCCCTGCATCGCACGCCTTGGACTCACCGACTCCGTCTGCCCGACGCTCATCGAGCCGCTGCCTGCACCGCATCGAGGGACACCGCACCATGCATCGCTCCGTCTTGCACCGCAACCGCGACGAACGCCGACCGGCTCGTACACTCCGTACCAGCCACAACGAGAAAAGGTACTGTGACCGAGTCTGTTCATGACTCTGCTGGCCCGTATCGACGCGGTCGGCTGGAACTGTTAGACTCTGTGGTTTTCAGCATCACGGTAGGCTCGGACGGAGCTACCGACTCGTACGAACTTTGCTTTTGTGCTATTCCTGCAAAGAAGAAGTTAACGTATCAAGTATTCATTCGTAAAGTATAGTATTGTGGATTTTTGTCGTAATTGGTCTTGTCTTGAGTATATAAAATATTGGTTATTTTTCTAAACTGGTGTGGTGTCCGTTTGTAGTGCTTACACTGTATTACTGTTGGTTATGTGCAAATGCTTTACACACTGCCTCTGAATTAAGCCTGACTGCTCGTGCCAAGCTACCACGAGGGTGAGCAGGGGTTACTTCACGAGTGTAACAACCCTTACCCTGACTAGGAAGAAGGCTCCCTACTTGGACAAAGGTGCAAGCCCTTGCCAACTAGAGATCCCATTTCTAACATTGGTTGTCAGCGGTGAGGATAGGACTTGTGTTTGCACTTGACTTACAGTGATTGGTGTGCACTACTACCATATCGCAGACCATTACGTACCACATACTGGTTCTTTTCTTTTGGCCTATTTTTGATCTTGCCAGTTTTTAACTCACAACTTTTGTCATGCCTGAATCAATTGCATCATCCGTTGCATCTCTGGAAGTTATCTTTGAGGAGGACAGGTTGGAATCCTACGCCGTAAAGGAGTTACGAGCGATTTGTAAAAACCTGAAAGTCCAAATTAAAGGCCTCACAAGGAAGGAGGAGCTACAGAAGGCGCTGAGGGCCTGGGTAGCAGCCAGACATGCCAATGGGCAGCCTGGTGATCTCAGTGAGGAGGCGGAGGAGCCTATTTCCAGGGTGGATGTGCTTTTGGGTAGGGGGAACCCGCCAGGTCAGGCAGCAGCAGTCTGTCCCCAGAGGAGCTGGAGGACAGGCGGGAGGCAAGGCAGTTCGAGCTGCAGAAGCTCAGGCTGGAGAGTGAGCGGGAGGAGAAGAGATTGGCCATAGAGGAGAGGAAGATGCTCTTAGAGCATGAGAGAGAACTGAAGGAGCTAGAACTTAGGAGTAAGTCAGGCTCAGATGGTGGCAGCAATTCGTCCAGAAAGGCAGACAGGATTGTGCACATTCCCAAGAACGTAGGCAAGGAGTTCAAGAAGGGGATGACATACAAAGGTGGTTTCAGGGTTATGAGGCAGCCATACACATGAATGGGGTCCCTGAGGAGAATTGGGGAGCAGGATTGTGGCCACTTTTCCCGGAAGAAGCAAGGGATGCTCTGATAGCTTTGGGTAAGGGGTATCACCTCACCTATGCTGACATGAAGGATGCCCTTCTCACGAAGTATGGTCTTACTCCTGAAAAGTACAGGGATCAGTTCAGGTCCAGTAAGAAGTCTGATGTCAACACTTGGTTGGAATGTGTGGATGTGTTCTGCAGGTCTCTGGATGGTTGGGTGAAGGGCAGTAGTGTAACAGATTTTCAGGGGCTCTACAACTTGATTGCATGGGAGCACTTGTCTAGTCTATGTTTTGCAGATCTGCGCCAGCACCTAGTTGATAGTAAGCTAACTGACCCCAGGAAGCTTGCTATGGAAGCGGACCGCTGGGTGAGTACCAGGGTCCACAAGAAAGCGTTTGGGGGAGACTCAGCCAAAGGTGGGCAGGGTCCCCAGCAGAAAGGTGGGGGGGACAAGGGTAAAGCACAGGAGTTCTCTAAAGGGCCCCAAACTAATACCCAGGGTAAAGGTTCCCAGCCCCCGGTGATAAGAAGAAAGGGGTCTCTACAGGGAAGCCTGTTGAGACCGGCCCCCGCAAGTGTTATGCATGTGACCAGGTAGGTCACTTTAAGGGGGACCCCAAGTGCCCGAAGGGGACACAGCCACCCACCGGTGGACAGTCCAAAGTGTTGGCTAGTGTAGCGCTTGGGGAGGAGGGGTGCCCACAGGAGGGTGGGGATCCCGCAGAAATGACCCTTGTCTCACTAGGGGACAGTGAGATGGTCCCAGGAAACCAGGTGCCCCCTAACACAAAGAAATATAGCACCTGGGTGACCATTAATGGGAACAGGGTAGAGGCTCTCAGAGATACTGGAGCCAGTGTGACCTCAGTCCGGTGTCACCTGGTGTCTGAGAAGCAAGTAGTCCCAGGAGCATTCCACCAAGTAGTTGCTGTCGACAACTCTGAGCGCCAGTGTATGGTGGCGCAGGTTCCCTTTGAATGGGGGTCTCAGGTCCCTTGAGGGTGGTTGTGAGCCCTACCATGCCTGTAGATTGTCTGCTAGGAAACGACCTGGAGCAGTCCTCATGGAAGGAGGTTGAGCTCAGGTCCCACTTGGAGATGCTTGGGTTGCCAGAGTGGGCATGCATGTCTACTCGGTCAATGGCGGCCAGAAAGGGTGATCAAGAGGACTTGGAGCCTGAAACAGCGGCCCAAGTCCCTGCCAAGAGAAAGGGCAGGGGCGCGGAAACCGGCCCCCGAAGTTCCCACGGACCGGGAGGAGGCGGACCTCGAGGGGACGCCCGGTGCCTACAGGGAGCAAGTAGCCGAACTGGGAGACATCTCTGAGCTGATCCATTGGCAGCAAGAAGGGGGTCCCACCAGGGGGAGTTCTGCAGGGAGCAGAACGAGTGCCCTACTCTGGAGGGTCTGCAGCGGCAGGCTGCAGACCAGGCAGCTGGTAATCAGTCCGGGTAACATCTGATCTGCTGGGAGAGCGGTCTCCTATACAGTGAGCCTAAGGTTGCTGAGCCTGGGTCAGCCCGTGTGCTGGTGGTACCCCAGCGCTTCAGGACCTTCCTACTGGGTCTGGCTCATGACGTGCCTTTGGCAGGACATTTGGGGCAGGACAAGACCTTTGACAGGCTTGTCACCCACTTCTTTTGGCCCCAAATGCGAAGGCAGTCAGATGCACACTGCAGGTCTTGCCAAACTTGCCAGGCAAGTGGTAAGAGTGGGAGGAAGGTCAAAGCTCCTCTCCAACCTTTTCCGGTTGTTGGAACACCCTTTGAAAGGGTAGGGATGGATATTGTGGGGCCACTGGATCCCAAGACAGCCATGGGCAACAGGTACATCCTGGTCTTGGTGGACCATGCCACCCGGTACCCGGAGGCAATCCCTCTCAGGACAACGACGGCGCCAGTGGTGGGCCGGGCGTTAATGGGGATCTTTTCCCGTGTGGGATTCCCCAGAGAGGTGGTTTCTGATAGGGGGACCAATTTCATATCGAAGTATATGACATCCCTGTGGAAGGAGTGTGGGGTAACCTACAAGTTCACCACTCCTTACCACCCACAAGGAAACGGTCTGGTGGAGAGATTCAACCAGACCTTGAAAGGCATGATCAAGGGTCTAACAGAACCCATGAGGCGTAAGTGGGACGTCCTCTTGCCATGCCTACTCTTTGCATACAGGGAGGTGCCTCAGAAGTCTCTTGGGTACAGCCCCTTTGAGCTCCTGTATGGCCACCCTGTCAGAGGACCTCTGAGTTTGGTAAAGGAAGGCTGGGAGGCAGCTCCCAGGAAAACTCCCCAGGATGTATTTAGCTACATGCTGGCCTTTAGAAACCAAACTGCCCGCTTCAGGAAACTCGCTCAGGCGAACCTAGAAGCAAGCCAGGAAGAAATGAAGAGATGGTATGACCAGAACGCCACTCTGGTCGAATTTCAACCTGGGCAGAAAGTGTGGGTAATGGCCCCAGTGGCACCTTGTGCCTTGCAGGACAAGTGGACTGGGCCATATGAGGTAAAGGAGCGCAAAAGTGACGTCACCTACCTGGTGGATTTGCAGGCTCCAAGGAACCCGTTGAGGGTCCTTCACGTGAACCGCCTCAAGCCCCACTTCGAGAGGTCCGAAGTGAGTATGCTCTTGGCGACAGATGATGGGGTGGAAGAGGAGAGCGAGCCTCTCCCTGACCTCCTGTCTACCAAGGAGCATGATGGGTCAGTAGAGGGTGTGATCCTCTCCCCTACTCTGACTCAGGAGCAGCAGGGGGACTGTCGCCAGTTGTTGGGACAGTTCGCCCCACTGTTCTCTCTGACCCCGGTGTTACTCACTGGTGTACCCATGACGTGGACACTGGTGACAGCCATCCTGTGAAGCACAAGATTTACAGGTTGACTGACCGGGTCAGAGCCAGCATCAAGGAGGAGGTCTCTAAGATGTTGGCGTTAGGGGTGATTGAGCCCTCCCACAGTCCTTGGGCCAGCCCAGTGGTCTTGGTCCCAAGGCGGCGGCGCCCGGTGCCACTCCAGAACTCCGGTTTTGTGTGGACTACCGTGGGCTCAATGCCGTCACCAGGACTGACGCGCACCCCATCCCCAGAGCTGATGAGCTCATTGATCGGTTGGGAGCTGCCCGGTTCCTCAGCACGTTTGATTTAACGTCTGGGTACTGGCAGATTGCCTTAACCGATGGGGCCAAGGAGAGATCAGCATTCTCAACCCCAGAAGGTCATTACCAATTCCGGGTGATGCCCTTTGGGTTGAAGAATGCCCCTGCCACCTTTCAGAGGTTGGTCAATCAGGTGTTGGCCGGGCTGGAGGATTTCAGTGCCGCCTACCTGGATGACATTGCTGTGTTCAGTTCCAGCTGGGAAGAACATTTACAGCACCTTGAGAAAGTGTTGAGGGCTCTGCAAGGTGCAGGCCTCACGATCAAGGCCAGTAAGTGCCAGATCGGGCAGGGTTCTGTGGTGTACTTGGGACACCAGGTAGGAAGCGGCCAGGTGGCGCCCCTACAACCCAAGATTGACACCATTCTGGCTTGGGAGTCCCCCAAGACCCAGACAGAGGTGAGAGCCTTCTTAGGTCTCACCGGCTACTACCGGAGATTTGTTAAGGGCTATGGCACCATCGTTGCCCCCTTAACAGAGCTGACCTCTAAGAGGCAGCCCAGGAAAGTGATCTGGACTGAGTCCTGCCAGAAAGCTTTTGATGCCCTGAAGGCAGCCATGTGCACGGCGCCCGTGCTCAAGGCACCTGACTTCTCCAAGGAATTCGTCGTGCAGACTGACGCTTCAGAGCATGGTGTGGGAGCGGTGCTCTCACAACTGAACGAAGAGGGCCTGGATCAGCCTGTAGTCTTCCTTAGCAGGAGACTACTTCCCAGGGAACAGAGGTGGAGTGCCATAGAAAGGGAAGCTTTTGCTGTGGTCTGGGCACTGAAGAAGTTGAGACCATACCTGTTTGGGACTCACTTCCGGGTTCAGACAGACCACAGGCCCCTCAGATGGTTGATGCAAATGAGGGGCGAGAATCCAAAACTGCTGAGGTGGTCCATCTCCCTACAGGGAATGGACTTTACGGTGGAACACCGTCCTGGTACAGAACACGCCAACGCAGATGGTCTGTCCAGGTTCTTCCGCCTTAGTGAAGAGAACTCCAATGGGGTTGGGTAGTTCTCCCTACTTTCAGCTGGAGGGGACATGTGTTAGACTTGGCATCTTTTGGCGTGTTTCCCCTGACTTTTTGCTTTCTGACCTCCCGGTTTTGACTCTGTTTTTGCTGGTGTGATGATTCTGCGCACTTTCCTCACTGCGGTCCAGTGGGAAAGTGCAAGTGCTCCTGTATAAAATGTGTTATGGATTGGTGTTTCCCATGATTGGCCTATTTGGTTTATCTGTCAGTCCCTTGTAAAGTGCACTGCGAGTGCCAGGGCCTATAGACCAAATGCTGTTGGTGGGCTGCAGCACTGGATTGTGCCACCCACGCAAACAGCCCGTAAAATGTAACTCGGGCCTGCCATCGCAGAGCCTGTGCGCAGCCTGGGGCTGCCATGTCGACTTGGCAAGTGCACACACTTGCAAGTCCCTAAACCTTCCCTTTGCTACATGTTAGTCACCCCTAAGGTAGGCCCAAGGTACCCCTGTGGGCAGGGTGCGGTGTAGGCGAAAGGTAGGACATGCCCGGGTGTGTGCGGCATGTCCTGATAGTGAATTACAGCCTAGTACGTTTTTCACTATTGCAAGGCTACCTGTTCCCCTAGGCCAGAACGGGCAGTTTTGATTATTACAGTTTATAATCCTAACTGACCCCGGGAACATGGTAGAAATTCGAGTTTAGTATGCCTGGACTCAGAATGATAAAATGCATCTTTTAGTGAAGTTGGTTTTAACATTCTGCGTTTGAAAATACCACTTTTAGAAAGTGGGTATTTTCTTGCCTAACCATCCAAGCCTGCCTCTGCGAGGTTGTGTATTCCTTGTCTGGAATGTGAGTGACAGGGGCTGGGGGATGCCAGGAGACAGGGTGAGTCAGCGCAGGGCTGAATAGCCAGATCGACCTGTAGATGGGTGGGAGGGGTCGCACCTGGGCCCTGAATAGGACAGTGCCTTCCCTCCACAATGCTGGCTCCACCTCCTGTGGTGCGTCTGATGTCCCTGGCCTACTCACTGAAAGAAGGGACGGAGACTTGTCAACAAAGTGCTCCAGAACTGGTTTGGACTAGGCGAAGGCCTCTCTGCCTTCAGAGAACAAAGGAATTTGGGATATAAATATTGGGGCCCTGACCCCATGAATTTAGATCTCGCTGGAATCAAGGAACCTGCCAAGACGAAGAGCTGGAAGAGCTGCCAGGAGGAGTACTGCCCCTTTGCTGTGTTGTTGCTTTGTTGGGTTGGCCTGCAGCTGCTGCTTCTGCCTTGGGCAGTGAAAGGACTGGACTGAACTTTCTACAAACTTGTGCTGAGTATCTCCAAGGGCCTGGAACCGAGCTGGCCTCCTGTTAAGAAGTCTCAGGGACTGCAAAGACTTCACAAGCCTCTGGGTACCGCTTCTGGAACGCTGTTTCAGTTGCCACAGAGGAAGGGAACTGCAACCGACTCCGTCAACCGAATCCATCCCTGGCCGGTGACCTGTTTGCACCGCAGACCGCATCGCCCTGCTTCGCATCGCAACCCTGGTCTCACCGTGGGCGACGTCCGACGCCGCCAACATCGAGCCGCTGCTTGCACCGTGACCTGTGGGCACCGCAGTTCGCATCGCATCGCTTCACTGTGCCAGCCGGACCAGACCGACGCTGTCGCTGCAACTGGCTCAAGAGTCGAGACCGCACCGCATTTGGGGCACCGCTCGCACGTCTGCGACGCACCGCTCCGACTCGCACCGCTGTCCGACGCCAGCTCCCGCACTCCGGCTAGGTCGCCTGCATCGCAACCTGTCAGCACCGCATTGAGCATCGTCTCGCCCTGCATCGCACGCCTTGGACTCACCGACTCCGTCTGCCCGACGCTCATCGAGCCGCTGCCTGCACCGCATCGAGGGACACCGCACCTTGCATCGCTCCGTCTTGCACCGCAACCGTGACGAACGCCGACCGGCTCGTACACTCCGTACCAGCCACAACGAGAAAAGGTACTGTGACCGAGTCTGTTCATGACTCTGCTGGCCCGTATCGACGCGGTCGGCTGGAACTGTTAGACTCTGTGGTTTTCAGCATCACGGTAGGCTCGGACGGAGCTACCGACTCGTACGAACTTTGCTTTTGTGCTATTCCTGCAAAGAAGAAGTTAACGTATCAAGTATTCATTCGTAAAGTATAGTATTGTGGATTTTTGTCGTAATTGGTCTTGTCTTGAGTATATAAAATATTGGTTATTTTTCTAAACTGGTGTGGTGTCCGTTTGTAGTGCTTACACTGTATTACTGTTGGTTATGTGCAAATGCTTTACACACTGCCTCTGAATTAAGCCTGACTGCTCGTGCCAAGCTACCACGAGGGTGAGCAGGGGTTACTTCACGAGTGTAACAACCCTTACCCTGACTAGGAAGAAGGGTCCCTACTTGGACAAAGGTGCAAGCCCTTGCCAACTAGAGATCCCATTTCTAACAGTAACCCAATGTTATCCTATTGGAGAGGTAGGCCTTTCAATAGTTAAAAAATGAATTTGGGAGTTTTTAACTACCAGAACCAGGGGCGTAGCTTCAGGGGGGATGTTTGGGGGCTACACCCCCCCTAATAAATGTATTTTGTTGTAAATAGTTGGGTACAGGTGATATCAGTCAGGTTTGGTGAATTGTTTGTCAGATTTTTACATACACGCAGTCAAAAACACACACACTCTCTCCGTCTCCCTGTTTTCAAAGTCTTCAAAAATGTTTGTTATTTTACAAAATATTGTGTTTTCTCTCCCTTAGTACTCCTACTAAACCGCATTCCTCTCCCTTTTCACTGCCCTTTAAGCCCCTCTCATCTGCCCTGACTATCGTATACTGTATTATTACATTATATGGCAGCGTGATTGTTGGAAAATCTGAATCTCACCCCCCCTCTCCGCCCCCCCCCAAACTTACTGACCAAGCTACACCACTGACCAGAACATGTAAAACCTAAAACTACATGTCCATATTTTTAAATACAATGCACCCTGCATTAAGGGCTGTTTATGGCCTACCTTATGGGTGACGTATATGTATTAAAAAGGAAGGGTTGGGCCTGGCAAAAGGTTCTTTTTGTCAGGTCACAATGGCAGTTTATCAGTGCACATACTGGCTGCAAGGGCAGGCCTAAGACATGTTTAAAAAGGCTACTTAAGTGGGCGGCAGAATCAGTGCTGCAGGCCCTCTAGTAACATTTCATCTACTAGCCCTGGCTACCCGTGGCGCCACTTTACTGAGGACTTACAAGTAAAATAAATGTGCCAATTGGGTGTAAGCCAATTTTACCATGATTAAAAAGCATTGGCATAGCCAATAGGTCTCACCTTTGGGACCTTATAAGTGTTTAGCCAAGCAACACTTGATGTTGTTGCACCAAGGATATTGTGCTGGATAACTAAACACTTATAAGGTCCCAAAGGCGAGACCTATTGGCTATGCCAATGCTTGTTAAAGCTTTCAGCCGTGCAACATGACTAAAAGCATTGAAAAAGTCCAATAGCCTGCATAGGATATTCTTGTTGGGTTTGCTAATGCTTGTTTTCCTGGGCTGCTGTGACTGTTCTAAAACTCGTATGACACTAGCTAAACTTTTTTGATTGACGATGAAAATGACTATTATACGAAGGACGTGCTTCTCCTTTTTTTGTAAATGTCCAGGCCGAATTATGATATGAAATTCGCTTACCAGTGCCGATAATCTGTCCTAGAAAAAAATTGGGATTTGATAGCCTTTAAAAATGCTTTAAAACTAGTTTACAGATACTAGCCTTTTTTCTGTAAATAGGGAAACAACCGGAAAGTGGTTATTTCCTGAAGCAGCAGCGTTGTGTTATTTTTTCCTGGAACCTGTAGAGTTTTTTTTCTTCCTCCGTGTTCCAGTAAACGAAGATAGATAGCTCCATAGATAGCTCTGCGGCTGAGTTCCTGCTTGGTGATCTGTGCCCTGCAGGCCACAGATTTGAATCCCAGCCTGGTTAAATAAATGTTAGTCTTTCCAAGGTTAACAGAAGGACAACGGATTAGTTGGCAGTTATTTGTCATAGGTTGTTTAAGCACAGCTCTGGCATGCGTTCTCGGTTGAAACGTTAATTTCTATAATGTCACTATCGTTCTATATGTCTTTGTGAAATGTGCATACTTTGAGTATATATATTTTTAAAAACTAACATTGCAGACGAGTCAGTCAGCAGACAGTGTACATCTCCGCAATACCTCTCACAAGATACTAGGTGCTGGCACACCTCTTCTCAGGGTTACTGTACCAAAG
This sequence comes from Calotriton arnoldi, assembly GCA_963921515.1. Lineage (NCBI taxonomy): Eukaryota > Metazoa > Chordata > Amphibia > Caudata > Salamandridae > Calotriton > Calotriton arnoldi. Next base: position 3,497,923 of record CAWUFW010000761.1, read on the forward strand.
CAGAAGCACCTAACTCTTGGAGTCATCCCTAAAAGGGATGAAGGCCTTCACTAACCGAGGTGACTGGCTCCATCATCGGCCCCTCCTCACCGCGTGCACTGTAAGTTACAGAGCCAGCAGGTAGGTCTGAATGACTGTGGGGGCTGAATGCAAGTAAACTTTATTCACCAGAAATGCTCCCTCTCCGTTTGGCTTTAAGGGACACCTGAGCTTGGGAAGTGTGCTGTGTTCATTGCAGAACAAGTAACTTTGGTCCTACAGTGAATTTATGAGGATGTAAATTCACTAGTGCAGCATTGGTAGAAGCAACATTTGCTCAAGAGATGCCCAGGCTAGAATAGCCAACACAAAGATCTAAGTCGATGTAAATGTTTTAATAATAAAACAACTTCTAATTGCTTATTTTTTTGTTACAAAGAAGTATGTTTGAACTTTTCGCCTGGTATGAATCAAGACTAAAATTGGAAAGTTATTTTGCCCAAATAAAATGAAGCAAGGTTACATATCAAGGATAAGGGATCATTTAGCAGTAAGGTGCAGGGAATCTCTTAATCTTGTTAAATCTTAATTCACATAGCTGCAGTTAAAAATAAACAGCATGGTGTGTTGCTAAGCTTTTGTTTAATAAAAAAGAATATAAATAAATAAATAAAATAATAAACTGATGTTGTTGCAACCAGCCTTGCATGGCGTAGTCGTTAGTTTTGCTGACCATGTAAATGTCATTTAGCATTACGTTCGGACGGTACCTACGTCTACCACTTACAAAGAACTTGGTTTAGAAACAAAACTGAGGCACATGCTGGGAGCTGCTTCTGCTATCTTTATAACATTTACATATTTATAGATTATGAAAACTAAATCTGATGGTCGTCGGGACTTTATCCATGCCAGGCCTTTAGGCCAACTTTAAAATAAGTCTGGTGGACTTAGCGTCAGGTGTTGAGAGGGCGAGCATCTACTTACTGTTGTCTGTAACACAATTCAGGGCCAGTTCATTAGGACAGGGGAAATCTGGTTTACCTATAGTCTTGAGAGAATCTGGTAATCTGAGTTATGGTTAATGGCTTAAACACCAGAAAAGGAACGCCCGCTGCATGGGTGGGGAGAACGCAGAGACGTCACTTCCGTCCGCTGGGTCGGGTAAACAGAGAGATACTATAATGAGATTCATAGGGCACTGTCTGCATCCACCTCCCTGGTGAGTACTCATGCACTGGTGCATATTTGATCAGACAGCCCATCTCCGCTCGGATATACTGGAAAGTCTATCTAGCCCTTTATTTTCATTGTAGGTTTGCTGCAGTCCTTTAATGCTTAGTCCGTAGATTGTCTTTTGTTGTGTGTCGAAGATCTTCATTGTCTTTTGTTGTGTGTCGAAGATCTTTTGCTGTGTGTCGAAGATCTTCGGCGCACGTCCGGTGCGCTGTGTTCTGTTTTGCCCTGTTTAAGACCTTGTTTCTTTTCTCACTCCCAAGGTGTCGGGAAGAGCAGTCTATTGCGTTGGTTTGCACTTCCTCCTCAGTATTTACTCACTTCCATGCCTGATTATTTTGGATGTTGTACAAAAAAAATGCCGTCGGTGGCATACAATGTGGAAACTGTGGGCGGCTAATGATTGGCGAACAGCCTACATACCTCAGTTTCCTCACTTGACAAAATTCAGTGACTTCAAAAGCGGCCTCTTTCCAGCATTAAGAACTATTTAAAGCTCAACCAAAGCCAGTCATTTGCACTTTGGCAAGCTAGTGCGGTCATTAATTTTTTTAGTTTTTCTTTGCAATCATCTCGCCCCCCCAAAAAAAAAAATGCTGCATTCTAAACCACTGTGTCTATAAACTTGCAATACACATTTTAAATTTAAACAAGAAATGTTTCTTACAATTTCAGTTGAACAGCAACGAAAGGATATCGGGAGAGAGGGGGCAGGAAATCCATAACTGTAGAGATAACGCGAACGCAGGAGGGGTGGTATAAAGCAGAATGTGGGGAGGCAAGGGAGGGAATAGAGAGCATGAACGAGGTGAGGAAAAGAAAAACAAGTGGGAGGGGAGGGGTGGGGGAGTGCGGCCGAGAGCAGGGACACGCAGCGTTTACCTTGCGGGAGCGAGCGCGATAATTGCTAACAGATGGCGCCGCTCGCTCCCGCAAGGAAATCGCCAAACGTGCACGCGTTGCCATTGAAAGCAATGCAACGCGTGCACGTTTTGGGGGAAAAAGCGAATCGATTGCAAGAGGTCCTCCCTATGCAGCGCATGCGCGCTGCGTAGGCGAGACCTAAAAAGAGAGCACAAGCACTTTAGCACTGGTTAGCAGTGGTAAAGTGTGGAGAGTTCTAAAGGTCAACAAAAACGTATTCAGAAAACAGGAGGGTTAAGGAAAAAGGTTTAGGGATGACCCTGCAGAGAGTGCCAAGTTTAACAGGGTCTCTTAACAGTTTATAAAAAAATCATATATAGTATAGCATTGGCTTTTTAGGCACACCTCGACTTGGTATCTCGTGTCTGCAAAATGCCCAGGCAACTGCTTGGGCGGTGTCTGTTTTACTTGCTGTTGTAGTTACTGTAACCTACTGCCAAATTTTCATCTTGCCTTTCTGGTCAAGCTCCTCTTTTCAATTGTTCTCACTATCTATACAGTATTTGCTTGAACTTTGCTCCATTTCCCTTTCTGCGTGATTTACCTCCCGAATCGCTTTTTGCTGGCTGTTTTATGCATGTGAATATCAGCACAAACTCTGCTAATAAAAGACGTGACTAGTGTCTTTGTAACTTCCACAACATATTGATATTGTTATTTTGTTATAAAGTTGGCATAGTCTGTGCTTCGTTGCAAACACTAGGATTTTGAACATATTAGTTAATTTAAAAGCTGACAACTAGCATTTATTGAAAGTGAGCTATTAAACCTTATTTTAACACTCTTAATCGTATATATCGTACAAATCTAGCACTCTAAGGGGGAGATTTATAAAAAATTCCTGCAGAGCAGCGACAGGGAGGGAGCAGGAGAGTGCCACATCTTCAGAGATATGTCTCTTTCCTCCCCTTTCCCTTACGCCGGCGCTGACTACAGCTGCGTGAGCCAAGCACACACCTTAGCGCCATAGCACTAGGGTGTGTGCATTAGTCTAGCATAGGTTTTGTACAGGAAGGGTACCCTTCCTGTGCAAAATACGATGCCCAGACACAATGCAAAGTTTTTCCCACTTTGTATGCATGCTGCACAGTGCAGCATGCATGCAAAGTCGGAAAAGGGAGGAGAAGTGAAAGCATTTCTCCTTCCGTGCGCCTACTTGAAAAGGGTGCAGTTTTCTCACGCTAAACCTAATCTACTTGATTTAGTAAATTGGGTTTAGCGTGAGAAACCTAGGGTGGTTGCATGAGAACACTCATGCTCCACCCTTGGTATGCCCCCATGGCGCAAAATAATGCGAAGCAGCGCTTTGCGCTGCTTCGCATTACTTTTCCGTTATTTCCAGCGCTAAACAAGTTTAGCGCTGGAAAGTAAATAGTGAAAAAAACATTTTGCGCCGATTTGCGTCACTCTTGTAAATCTTAGTAACTCTCCCCAAAGTTGTCATGCACACAATGATTTAATAATAACCAAACAGTTTTTTTTTTGTTAAATATGTGAGACCGCTATTATAAGGAAGAAAAACACAAACATGGCTCATTTAACAAGATTTATATCACATATAGGTCATTGCCTGTTTATCAAGAGAAATCTAACACCGCTGCATGTGTCAAGATACATATAATCTGAAACTGATTCTTCTGGCTTCTCGGTCACGTTCAATGACTGATTAACTCGGAAGACTCAGTAGCAGTTACCATTTTTCAAAATGAGCATCGGGTTAATTTAGGTAGACTTTGCCTTGTAATGAAGTGAGAGTAGTTATTCAAAAAATATCCGTAGAGCCATGCCATTTTAGAGATTTTTGAGGCATGGACAACAAGTATTTAGGGGCATATTAGCAAGACCCACGTTAAAATTATCGCCGTTTTAGCGGCAGGAAACTGCCGCTAAAACGGCGATAATGGGCTTGGTAATATGCGCTATAGAATTCCAATAGAAGCCCAGGTTAGATGTGCAGGACATCTAACCTGGGCTTCTATTGGAATTCTATAACGCATTTTAGCAAGCCCATTATCGCCGTTTTAGCGGCAGTTTCCTGCCGCTAAAACGGCGATAATTTTAACGTGGGTCTTGCTAATATGCCCCAAAGTTTACTAGCTGAGAGCAATTTTGAATTTATTGTTCAACTTTCAGCTAATTCAAGCTTTCATAATGCCAAACAATACTGAATTATATGTTACACTTTCAGAAACGGCATACAAACGCAGGCAAAAGCTTCAACTACCAACCTATTTGTACCGAAAGAAAGCTTGAGCACACATTTAAAAAGTCCTTTCTTTTTGTTCATGAATCCAGATTTTTGACAACAATAGGTCACATGGATTTCAGTGCTAACCAGCCTGTCTGCCCATTATCAGAAAGACACAGTAAGGGTGACTTGGTGGATGGTTAATGGCAGTGGTTAATTTGGAAAATGCAAGTGCTAGGGTCAAACTTATTACTCAGAAAACCACCAGGCTCACACCATCCACTGCCTTTTAGGGCTACAAAATTCCAGTTCGAGTGCCTACTATTAACCATCACACTGATACATGTGTGATATTTTGCACTTTTTCAAGTCACCTAGTTGTAAGAATGGACTGGACTCGCTTGTTCTTTCTGGTTTTTTAGTATATTGAACTGTGAACCACTTTGGCGGTCTTAAAAAAAAGTCAGACTGTGCTATCATGTGGTAGACTGTCCTGGTCTGTGTAAATAAGTGCCTGTGCCAAGCACTGGCAAACACCGGCACAAATTAAGTACTGGTTAGTCGGTTGTGCATAAAAGGGAACACAAATGTACATATAACTTGAAATTGTAGAAATGAACTGAAGCAAAAACCAGGAACTGTTTTTCTTTCAGAAAGGAACTAACTGGGGCTTTATCGGTAACATATTTGGTATGCCAATTATAATGCATTCCCCTCTTTCCCATGCAATATTGCTTTGTCCACTGTCAGTTCTTGTTGCACTCCTCTTTAATATACCATTGAAGAACTAACTTCTGCCTAGTGTGCCTCTCTCTAGGATGCCTTTTTCCTCTCCTACAGTTTTCCAGGAGGCCAGCAGATCTGGGAAAGACTTTTGAAAGCATAAACACCGGCAAGCACCCATCATCCTGGCTTCAAAGGGGCGTGAACCTTTGTAAAGCGCTTCGAAAGGCGCAGCAATACATTTCAAATAATGCCTATAGCCTATATCAGGAGGATGATGATGTTGATGAAGAAACCCCTCTACTGAGATCCCGCCTTTGATCAATGATGGCACTGAAGATGCCAGATTTTTGCCTGACACATTTGCCATGGTGTTTCTTTCGAAACGTCTCTTTTCTGCTTCATACACTGCTCCTTCTAGTTCTGAGGTGAGCCAAAGCGCAGCCCTTTGGCTGAGACATCCAAACTCCCACACCTGGGACCATATCACATAAACTGAGCTCTGGAAGTAGTAACTCAAGACAGGTCTCAGTGGCTGTTTTGGGATGACATATCTTAAATAGTTGAAGAGCTGAAGCAGCTCTCTCATACCAGTTTAGACAGTGGAACATGGCTTCTTGTCACAAGAACGTTAAAGGCATGTGCTGCATTTGACTACAAATTTGCAACATTTACTGACATTTCTAAAACAAACAAAAGTTGTTACACTATAACATATACAAAGCAACATACCACAATTAAAACATAATAGAATGCAGCACACACAATATTACAGCCCAAAACATCACATTGCCAAATTGCCAAATGAAGTCACAATATTACAAAAAACAGAAGAACTTATCAACACCGCATCAGAATGCCACACAACAAATACACACAAGCATTCTTGTCACAGACTACTACCGCAGATTTCAACTTTTTTAATACAGTGGCAAAAGGTGTTTGCACCAATCACTGCCACACTTATCACAAAAGACATGGAATAGAGCCAGTCTTAGGGGCATATTTATGAGCCCCTAGTGCAGCCAGAACGTCACTTTTTCTGATGCTTCGGGCTGCACAAACCCTGAAATCATATACCTGTAAGTCCCACAAAGCCACTTTGCGTGACTTTGAATGGCCTCACAGATTTTGAGTAAAGCAAGACAGTGCAAATCACAGCGTTGCCTTACTCTACGCTCGGAAGGCATTCAATGGGTGTTGCGGTGGGTGTTCCCATGCAACACCCATGGATTTTGACATGTCCCCAGATTTACAAGAGCATGTGAACCTGGAGAAGCGCCAAATCCTTACGCCTCCTGAGGTGAGGCGTAACGAGGAGAAATAACTTTATTTCTCCTCGTTTTTTCCTCTTTCCATGTGTGCTGCATTGTGCAGCACACATGGAAAGATGAAAATGCCTCTCAGGATTGTTTTTGTGCAGGAAGTTGCCAGTTCCTGCACAAAAACAATCCTGCCAACAACACAGGCACCCTTGCATCATGGTACAAGGGTGCCTGCGTTGGCACTAGGCTGCTGAAATGACTCCAGCACTGGGGTAAAGGATACAAATGCACTGTTTTAGATCAATACGGTGCATTCCTGCCCTTTCAACTTGACGTAGGGCAGTGCAGCAAGTAAACACCACATAAATGAGGCCATAAATGTTTTGTGATACAACCCTGTTTCTTCCCATCCTCTTATACCCCTACTTCTCTTTACTTGGAGTATGCTCACCCCTCTGTCTTTGTTCTTGATATTTCACCGTCAAGCCTTTGCTGATACCTCTGAGATCTTTGGGTATAGGAATGAATCAAACAGTTCTTCAAAGATCATGTAGTAGGCCTTTTCTGATTGCGGTTACCCGGTGGCCTCCTTGGAATATCTTTGAGGCCTTCCGTTTTTTTTAAGCTGGTCCAACATTGTTGACCCTTTTTCATCTGACCTGGCAGTACTCAAATTGGGTGTCTACAAAGATGTTGATTATGTGTTAATGTATGTTCAGGTGCAGGTCCTGGATGTCTCTTCTCCCTATCTTATGCTTCCCTATGTGCTACTAAACCAAAAGGGGGGACTAAGGGCTTTATCGAGGTCCAGCATACATGCCCAATAGAAGTCAACCAGAAGAGTGTATGCAGTTCCTAACAGGGCAGGGGGAGCGAGGTCAGCTAAGAGAGGGAATGTTATCCCTTAATAGTGGAGGGAAAGGGGATCCCTCATTTCGGAATTAGGGCCCTCACACACCCAGCCAGCTGGGTGTCATGCTTCATCATAGGGCTTGCTCCTCGTCAGGTCGGCGCTGCAATACCTGACGGGCTCCCTATGAGGGGCTCTTTGGCGGAGATCTTTTATTCCGTGCCGTTTGGTGCCGTGGGTGTGAGGGACCTAAAGGTGTAGATGTGTGGAGTGAAGGTAAATGGACCGTGCAAAGGTTAAAACAGGAAATGGAAGTCCAAACAGAATCATTTAAATGAATAAGGCTTCCAACCTGGCTAAAGAGATAAAGTGGCGCACTCCTGATATGATGCGTCAGGATACCGCGCTCTACTTATGTGGTCGACATGTTTCTTGCCCTGGTGTCAGAAGGATCTAGCAGCAATTCATAAGGACCTAAAACAGAGGTCTTCAAACTGTGGGGCGCGACCCCCAGGGGGGTCGTGGAGTCCTAGGAAGGGGGTCGCAGATTCTCCAGCTTCACTTGTCCCTGTAAAAAGGCAATTGAGATCGTTATCAGCTGCTTGCCTGAATGAAAGCCAAATGCGCCTTATCTGGTAATCTGCAAGTGTAAAGGATGCTTGGGGGCAGTTGTGGCTCTTTGTGAAGACAAAGATGTGTGTTTTTTTGTGGAAGTGCAAAGAGTTACTACTGGGCTGGGAAGTTGTTGCTTTTAATTTTAAGTGCATTTACACAGCCCTTAGTGCCCCTAAAGAGGTGTTGAAGGGACAGTTATGTAAGAAAAGAAAACTGCATTACATACGCTCTGGTATTATTAAAACCTACATTTTGAAAGCACCATTTTATTGTAAAACTATTCGCACGTTTTGCAGCATTCTATCTTACCCTGTGTGTAATGCAAGTATAAAAAATTGACTTACATATTCACAGTGCTTTCCGTCACAGGCTGACTTCGTAGCACTAAAAATACACATCACTATTCTCCACTGCACCAATCAAGATTTAATTCTGTGGTTCTCTGGTTACACACAGACCTCCTCAGTGCATTAACTAATAGAGGTTTCATAATGTACTACAGTGCATTTCCCACTGAGCAATAACTTTTTAAATTTATTTTTCATTTACGCTGCCCATTATTGTATATGTAGATACCTGAAGGTGAAAGACCTAAAAACGTACAGAATATTTTGGGCTTATTTATGAGAGGCTTGCATCACCAGAGCATCACTTTTTTGATGCTCCAGTGGCGCAAGCATCTCAACCATACCTATGAGGCAGTGCAAAGTCACCCTGCATGGCTTTGCATTGCCTCATAGATATGGAGTAAGACATAGCAGCGCAAGTCACTGCGTTGCCTTACTCTGCGTCAAGGAGGAGTTCCATGGGCTTTGCGTGGGGTTCCCACGCAAACCCATGGATTTTGATGCTGCCCCATATTTACAAAATCACGTAAACCTGGGGCAGCTCCAAAACTGACGGCTCTCCAGTGGAGGCGTAACGAGGAGACATGTTTTAATCGTTTTTTCCTCTTTCCATGTGTGCTGCATTCTGCAGCTCTCATAGAAATAGGAAAACGCCTCTCAGGATTGTTTTGGTGAAGGAAGGTGCCTCTTCCCGTGCAAAAACAATTCTGCCTACGTTGGTGCTAGGCAGCAATTTGTGAAGGGAAAAGGACTGGGATGCACCGTATTTCATAATTACAGTGCATTCCTGCCCTTTCACATTGGCATAGGGCAGCGCCGCAAGAAGACTTGCAGCGCTGCCCTACGCCAATTCCTCATAAATGAGGCCCTTTGTTTTTAGCTACACCTTTGGCTACATCCCCACGCTCAATGACCTTTGGTTTGCTAAACGCTGTTTAATATCATTTCCCCACCGTAAAAATTATTTGCTGTGGTAATTGGGGGCTCTTAGAAATGGGGGTCTCTAGTTGGCAATGGTTTGCACCTTTGTCCAAGTAGGGTAAGAGGGATACACTACTGAAATAACCCCTGCTCACCCCCTTGGTAGCTTGGCACGAGCAGTCAGGCTTATTTCAGAGGCAGTGTGTAAAGGATTTGCACATAACCAACAGCAATACACTGAAAACACTACAAAAGGACACCACACCAGTTTAGAAAAATATCCAATACTTTATATATTCAAAACAAGACTAAAACGATAAAAATCCAACTTAAAAATATGCACTTTCGGGGAGCTGGCATTGGTCGGTCCGGACTGTGGTGTGGGATGGGGCAGTGTGTCGCAAGACTTACGAGCAGTGCCCCCAAACCACGGTGCGGTCACGGTTGTTGAAGTCAGTGACGGCGTTGGTGAGACCAGGGCGGTGAAGTGAAGCGAGGTGATGCGGAGTGCGGTGCCCACAGGTCACGGTGCAAGCAGCAGCTCGGCGGCCGTCATCAGTGAGACCAGGGTTGCGGTGCGAGATGCAGCGGTGCCCTCTGCGGTGCCTTCAGGGCATGGAGCCAGCAGCAGAGTCAGTGTCAGTGACGGAGTCGGTTGCTTTCCCCTCTGTGGCAACTGAAACCACGGTTCCAGAGGCGGTACCCAGAGGTCAGTGAAGTCTTTGCGGTCCCTGAGACTTCAGAACAGGAGGCAACAAGTAAAGAAAGTTCAGTCCAGTCCTTTCACTGCCCAAGGCAGAAGCAGCAACTGCAGGCCAAACCAACAAAGCAACAACACAGCAAAGTTGTAGTACTCCTCTTGGCAGTTCTTCCAGCTCGTCTTCTTGGCAGGTTCCTTGATTTCAGCGAGTTCTAAAGTTCTAGGGTCTGGAGCCCAATATTTATACTCAGTTTCTCTTTGGGCAGAGAGTGCCTGTGCCCAGCCCAAACCAGTTCATTCTCTCTGGCCCAGCTTCCTGGCAGGAGGTGGAGACAGCATTGTCCAAGGAAAACCAGGCCCATTCAGGTGCAAGGAAATCTCCTCCACTACTATAAATACAGCCCAGGTCTATTCAGCCCAGCCCTGACTCATCCAGGAAAGGCAGGACACACCTTGACCCCCCCCCCAGTAGCTGTCTGATGAGAATGCACATCCCCAGCCCCTGCCACTCCAAAGCCAGACAGTCAATCCACAAACCCAGCAGAGGCACACAGGATGGCAAAGCAAGAAAATACCTACTTTCTAAAAGTGGTATTTTCAAACACAGAACATCAAAATCATCTTTACTAAAAGATGCATTTTTATATTCTGAGTTCAGGCATGCTAAACCCCATTTCTCTATCTTGTCCCAATGGGAAGATATGCTTATAAGATGTTATAAGTAAACTCCCATTCTATCCTATGGGACAGATAGCCTTTCCATAGTGAAAAATGAAACACACTGTAATTCACTACCAGGACATGTCACACACACCAGTACATGTCCTACCTTTAATATACACGGCACCCTGACCACAGGGGTACCTTGGGCCTACCTTAGGGGTGACTTACATGTAAGAAAAGTGAAGATTAGGGCTTGGCAAGTGTGTGCACTTGCCAGGTCGGCATGGCAGTTACAAACCGCGCAGACACTGCAGTGGCAGGTCTGAAAACCCTTTTCAGGGCTGCATGGGCGAGTTGCACAATCAGTACTGCAGGCCCACCAGCAGCATTTGATTTATAGGCCCTGGCACCCTCAGTGCACTTTACTAGGGACTTACTAGTAAGTCAAACATGCCAATCATGGAAACACCAATCCATAATACAATTTACAATAGGAGCACTTGCACTTTAACACTGAACAGCAGTGAGAAAGTGCGCAGAGACACTGAACCAGCAAAACCAGAGTCAAAACTAGGAGGTCAGAAAGTAAAAAAACAGAGGAAACATGCCAAAAGATGCCAGGTCTAACAGAGGCATTTATGGTTGTCGATAGATGTTGATGATGAGGAGACCCAGTTTCTAGAACATTTTGTCAGAAGGGGTCCTTACGCCTAAAAAGGTTTGACAAGGGGGTCTCGACATCAAAAAGTTTGAAGACCACTGACCTAAAAGAACAGTCTATCTACACTACTTGTGGTGTTCTGGTTAATTGACCGTGATAAACCACAGAAAGCACCTCAAAAGTGGTACCTGTAACTGCGGTGGCCAACCCAAATTCGGTTGGTTACTCGCACCATCAACTCCCGGCAGGAAAAGACACCTAGAAATTCCAGTGTTGTAGCGTCAACCGCAAGATCGTCAGTGGACCTACCCATAAGCTGCCGGGGCCGGGAGTGGCTGGGTGTGTGAGGGCCCTAATTCCAAAAGGAGGGATCCCCCTTTCCCTCCCTATTAAGGGATAACATTCCCTCTCTTAGCTGACCTCGCTCCCCCTGCCCTGTTAGGAACTGCATACCCTCTTCTGGTTGATCCCTATGTGCTACACCATGAGTTTTGTTCATATTACATAAATTGTTATATTTCCTTACAAACACGTAAATATATATTTATGATTAATATGCAGTGTCTCTATGGATCGCTCTTTTTTTTCTTTATGTTGATTGGTCTTTGCTACTCCATGGCCCCCATCTGGAAGTCCTTAGCTCCTGGAACTTTGCTTACTCAATCTGAGTTGTTGCCTGTGGTTGCCTTGTACATTGGTCTTGCCTTTTTCCACTTGCTTTGTGCCTGCCAGCAACCTTTTTGTCTTGGCTTTTCTCACACATTCTTCCCTAGTAGATTCCTCATTAGCTCCTCTTTAGCACATTCGGCCCAGTTTCTGGTTGGAGGATGATTACTGTTTGGAGGATTTTTCTAGTCATCCTATACACCCTGGATTGGGTGTTGAAGATTAATGGGCCTTATGTACTAAGAATGCATTTGGTAAAACTGTTCGCAATTTGCACACCAACTTTTACCGAATGCATTGGAATTTTGTGAACCCACATATGTATTAATAACTCGTTGACAAAATAACACATCGTAGTGGGTTGCAATTCAACCTACCTCGTGAATATTAATGAGATAGGTCGCAAATTGCTGCCCACCAGGATTTGCTGTCATCACAAGTATGGTGGCCACCTGTGGTCAGCAGACAACCGTGTTTGTGATTGGTTTTAAATAAAGCAAAACATTTTTAATGCATCCTGCTTTCCTCAAAGAGTATGCAGTGGTCCCATGGACCATTGCCTACTGCTAAAAAATGTTTCGTCAACATTCACAAAGGGGATGGAGTCACTTGCATATACGCCTTCTCTTTGATAATGGGTTATATTAGGAAATCGGGCTATTTGTTATGTGGCTCCGCCGGGGAGAGCCTTGTCAGGCTTCCCATTCATTTTTTTTATTTGTTTAGAGGCCTTGTGCCGTGTCATGGCTCTTGAGGGTGCCCAGTCCCACCCAGGCACCCATGGATATTTCCCTAGTTGGAGGGAAGCTCGGGGAGCAAACCCCCAGCTGCCCTTGCTGGCTTCCTGCGCTGCCAGTACACTGGTGGGCTAGCACGGGAGCCAGCAGCTACATTCCGGTCTTCCTGATCCTGCGGGCAGAGGCATGCTGTATGGTTGGCCTTCCCGCTCCCCCAGTCATGGGCCCAGGGAAGGCTGGCTACATGGGGGGAGAGCGGTGGCACTCCTCCCTTCCTTGTTGTTGCTCAGGACTCAGAAATGCGGCTCTAGGCCCTCTTCCCATACTGGCGAGGAAGTGCAACGTCGTTCCTTCGCATGCTCGCTCTTCTCGGGGCCCAGGGATGGGGGTCTTCGGCCCCAGCCTGGTTCGGCGGGGAAGCGCAATGGTGATTTCCCACATTGTCCTTTGCTTTGCGGTGTCGGGGGTCCAGGGATGGGGTCCTGGCACCCCCTAAAACAAGAGTACACCTGGGTATAGGGTCCCTGGGTGTGATGGAGGAATGGGTAGGGGGGCCCATGCACGCCCTTTCCCCAGGATGAACAAAGCCAGCTTCTTTGCACTGACCCTTGGGCCCTGGCCTACCCTGGGGAAAAGCCAGGGCTTTCCCCGAATTGATCCTCAGTGGGTGTAAGGGGGCCAGCCTCACTGGTCCTTGGGGAGACCTACAGGTCCTGGGGCCCACTAGACAGAGTGGGGGTCAGGGGGTTCCTCCTTCCAGTTCCCCATGGTGGTCCCAGCATCCAGCAGTGAAGTGTAAAAAACTCCACAGGCCAGACAGAGTCTCCCCCTTGTGCAAGAGTTTTTAAAGGGGAGAGGAAAGTTCCAGAAGACAGGCATCCCTGGCCAATCCTAGTGTGCCACATCACTTCTCCACCCTGCACCAACCCTCCTGCACAGCATGATGGGACAGTCCAAGATGGCATCACCCAGGAGCCACTGGTCCCATCAGCTCCTGGGGTCTCAGCTCCGCCAGCCGCTGACATCACTGCCTGGGACTTGCACACTGGAATTTCAATTCAATGGAATCCAATTACACTCCAATTTAAGATGTCAATGGTCTCTGTAGGCCAAGGGGGAGTAAAACTACACTCTAAGGCAGTTCTCTACCTATGTGTATAATTGGGTACCACTACAGGCAAAACAATAAAGCACACTGACTTTCCCTGTTAGTGTACACTACCCTTATAAGGCCTATCCCAGGTGAATACCTAATCATGCAGAGTACCCATTGTGCCAGGCTACCTGTGTGCTGTTACCGAGCTATGCACAACAGTAGTCTCCCACGTGCGGCTCACACGTGTGCACATGTATGTGCACACGTGTTCATGTGTAACCAGCCAAGTGCCCCTTACCCTTGCTGCGTTGCAGCGACCTTATCTTAAAAGGCGGACACTGGCAGTAAACACACGCAGTCCATTTGCCATGTGATTACCACGAGTCAGACATCGGTAATGAGACTCATCCGCAGCAAAAAGTCCAAAAACGGGGTAATCAGAAATGCAAAAAATCCAGGCGTACTGAAGGAGCAGAACCCAATTGCAACAGTTATCACCTCCTTTGAGGTTTTGGTAAGTTATCAATGATTTGTAACCACAATTGTAGTTGCCTTTGCGACCACAAAATACCTTTGTACATAAGGCTCAATGTTCTCACTATTGGATACATTTTGCTTCCCTTATTGGATACCAACCCTCTGTTCTGAATCAGATACCTTTCTGTGCTGTGCTGTGCTGTAGAATGGATGCTGGTGTGGTGTTGCAGGCTACCGTTTTGAGTCATGTTTTGAAGTTTTGTCTGGGATCGCAAAATAAACAGAATATCACCAGTGAGCTGCTCTCTCCTGTATGCTATGATAAAGTGATGTGGAAATGTTCTTATTCTGTGTCTATTGCCTTGAGAAGAGTGGGTCAAAACTGTGATCTTGTGAAATTGATGTTGTGCCAACGAAGTCACAGTTTTAGCCCTTTCCTTTCACGTGCAGTAGGACCAATCACACCTGCGGGGACAATTTTTTTAGGGATATGTTAGGAGGCGCTGGATGGTTGGTCTTTTACGATTGCCTGTAGTTTAGTTTAAAAAAATTGATGGATGGCATGCTTGAATTAATCTCAGCCTTTCATAATTACTTGGGCCACATCACCATCCATCGTTATTTTGCACACTATTCCACCTCAGTTTGGACCCAACCATGTGCCATGCGATAGACCTACCACACAAGTTTGGTACGGTTGTATCAAAAATGTGAAGATATTCTGTGTATTTAGCCTAAGGTTAATATTTTCTAGGCATTCTGGGTAAGAAAAGTAGTAGGGGTCCATGTAAGTCACACTGTTGCCCTGAACATCCTCAGGTGTCTAGTTTTCAGAAATGTCTGTGTTTGGTAGGGTTATCTGGGTGCCGGCTGACTGCGGGCCTGAATGCCAGGGTGTTAGACCTGTCAGCCTTAGGTTGGTTTTCCCCAGAACGTTTTGCCTTCACCCCTCCTATTTATACTGAGTTTGTTTTTGTTGGCTTTAGGACTTTGTGCACTTTACCACTGCTTACTAGTGCTAAAGTCCTTGTGTTCACTCCCTTAAACATGTTAAAATTGTCTTACCGCTGATTTGCATATTTAATTTATTTATAAGTCCCTAGTAAAGTGTTATACTGTATACCCTAGGGCTGCAAATTGAATGCTAGCAGTATCGGGCATGCTCCGCTCTTCCTTGCACATGTGCAAGGGGCGGAGCCAAGCCTGTATATTAAGGGCCATGGACATCACGGGCCTGATTCACAGAACTAATTTACGTCAAAAACGTAAACGTAAACGTAGTACTTTTTAGGTATTCACAGAATACACTTACTCATTTTGGTATTCACAGAATAGTACTAACTTTACGTTTACGTTTACGTTTTTGACGTAAGTTAGTTCTGTGAATCAGGCCAGTGGGCCTGATTCACAGAACTAACTTACGTCAAAAACGTAAACGTAAAGTTAGTACTATTCTGTGAATACCAAAATGAGTAAGTGTATTCTGTGAATACCTAAAAGTACTAACTTTACGTTTACGTTTATGTTTACGTTTACGTTTTTGACGTAAGTTAGTTCTGTGAATCAGGCCCCACGAACGGCTTCGCGTTCAGTGTTTGTCGAGTCTCTGCTTTTCCTGCACTTACCTGATTCCTGCTCCGATGTCGGGCACGCAGGCGTAATCCCACGTCGGGTGTCTGAGTGCTTTGCTTTTGGTCTTTTGCCTCAGTTCCCTTTCTCTTTCCGGGTCGTTGACGGCTCCTCGGCCGGCGCTGCAGTTCCTCGAGTTGCTCCTCTGCTGTACCTGCTCATTTCTTCATGGGGAAGCTCTTGTTTAGCATCCTGTGACAAACTAAAGGGAAAACAGAGATTTCTAAAGTACCCACATCACTTAAGAGACTGTAAGAATGTTTATGCAATGTTTGATAATACAGATATAACATAAGTATTTGTAAAGCGCACATTCACCCGGAGATATCTTGCCACTGAATAACAGATGTTTATTGTTACCCAACTCAATGATACTCCTTTTATCGACCTCAAATGGATGAAAGGCTGAGTGGACCCGCCAGGATTTGAACCTGTGAACATGAGGTTGAACACAGGCCCCTGCAATGCACGCATTAGTCCACTGAGCCACCAGACCCAGATATGAAATACTTATCTGAAGTACGCTTTCCACGGTGAGTGGATATTCTGTTTAAGTTACTAGGACATCTTCCTGGCTGTAAAAAACATAGAATATATGTTATTAGTATCCTGATGTTACAAGGTGCTAATTAATCATAGAATGTATATTATTAGTATCCTGATGTTACAATGTGCTAATTAATTATATCACTTAGCCCTGCACATTTTTGTGTATTTTTGTCCAGTATGGAAGAATATGTTTTTTGTTTTTTTCCTTGTTTATATTGGATGTGAATTTTTTGGGCTTTACTGAAATGTGTCATAACATATGTTCAGGTTAGTTACACTACTTATTGTCACATAGACATGTTTATTTAGACCACTTGGTAAACAACTCTATACTTCTTGTTTTTCCCTTTTCCAGTACGACAAGACTGTTTTTTCTGTTCTCTGCCTTTCTATACTTAACTACGAGAAGAAGAGGGACTACAAACAGGTAGACGTATTTACAGGGGCATATGTATAGATCCACTTCCCTGGTGTGGTAATAGAATACCTCTTGTGTTTTATTTTCTGTTCAGGAAGTACAGAGCACCTGCTCCATCCAAATGCTGTCAGAGACGTCTGACTGTGACACATCTCTTTTTCACTTTCCTTGTTTTGTTTTCTCTTTTTCCCCCATCACATCATTGCTAGCTTTAACATTGTTGAGTTGACTCTGGTCTGTGTGGGAAGTTTGTTCCTAGCATCAGATCTTGCATCTCGCTTCTGCGGAAACATCAGGTGAGACCCACAAGAAGTGGGCCTGCAGCACTTTTTGTGCCACCCACTTAGGTTGCCCTTTAAAACAAGTCTCAGGCCTGCCATTGCAGCCTGCCAGTAGTTTTAAACTGCCAATTCGACTTGGAAATATAATCCCCTCCCCTTGCCAAGTCTAAAACTCCCTTTTTATTATATATGTCACCCCTAAGGTAGGCCCTAAACAGCCCACAGGGCAGGGTGCATTGTAATTGAACAGTTGGGCATGTGCTTTTAAGTTTTACATATCTTGGTAGTGAAAAACTCACAAATTTGTTTTTACTACTGTGAGACCTACCTCTCCCATAGGATAGCATTGGGTTACCATATTACATTTGATACGTTCTAACGTTTGATTGGTAGCAGATAGGAAAGTCACGTTTGGTGTCTGAGGAATTGCAATTTTAACTCCTCTTTAATGGTAAAGTCAGATTTTAAGTCACAATTCTGAAAATGCACTTTTAGAATGTGCATTTTTTATCCAAACCATTTTGTGCTCTGCTGCCCTGCTACTCTTCTGCCTCAGTAGGAAGGGCTGGACCTGCACCTTGAACCTTGAACCTAGGACCACTAGTGACACTAAGGGCTAGTTGGCTGGCCTTCTGATCAATGCCTCAGGGACAGAAAAGGCTCTAACCATCTTGAACCCTGCACCCGGACTCTTGCCTGCTGTGAGTCCTGACCCTCAAAGTGGTGCCTCTCAGTACGATGCAACCCGACCTCGCATTGCAGTGGAACTGGAACAGCGCAATGCAACTCGACACGGACTGCACCTCACAGCCCGTACAGCCCCTACAGCTCATCAATGGAACCGACGCAGCACAAGGCATCTCGATGCAGGACCTCACATCACACCTCAGAACTACTGCTGCACAGCACAAACCCCCCGCACCAAGGATATAAGGTACAATTCTCATCTGCCCTAACCTCATGCCTGGGTCCTGCCCGCACTCCATTTCGGTCAACCCGAACTTATGACTTTGTCCCAGTCCGGTACGACCAAATAACAGTTTCTTTTAAGCTCTATTTTTTTTACCTAAACCTTTATAATTGCATATTTTTGGTTCTACTTATTTGATTTTTATGGTTTTGGTGTCAAAAAATTAATTAAGTTTACTCTATTGTGTTGTGTTTTCACTTTATTACTGGTTCAGTGCTGCATAAATACTTTACACAGTTAAGCCTGACTGCTTTTATG
Source organism: Calotriton arnoldi (assembly GCA_963921515.1). NCBI lineage: Eukaryota > Metazoa > Chordata > Amphibia > Caudata > Salamandridae > Calotriton > Calotriton arnoldi. The sequence continues at coordinate 3,516,076 of CAWUFW010000761.1, forward strand.
CCAAGCTAACAGAGGGTAATGCACTGGTTAATATAGTGACTTTAGTGGTTCACCCTCATGAGGACTGTGGCTGCTGCTTGAGAAGGGCTCATCCCCTCCTCAACCAACAACCCAATTTGTCATACAGGAATACACACATCACCATAATTAGTAAATTTTTAGGCAAAAGACTTGATGTTTTTAAGCTTTAATCTGTGGCATTTCCAGTAGTGAGTGTCTTCGGGAGGTCAAGCAGTAGATGGATAGACACGGCCTAAACCATGAAAAAACCAAGGTCTTAATCATAGGAGGTAATTCCTCCAGATGAAGCAACTCAGGTTGGCCACAAGGCGTATGGCAATATTCCCACTTATTGATGGTGGTAAAAAGCCCCTTTTTTGTGTGCAAACGTGTGGTGCATTCTGAGTAGTACGTGGTGTTCCTCTAATCAGTATGGATTTGTTGTTCTCAACTGTCAGAGAAAGGGGGTAGAACCATCTCGGTTCTGGCTCCCACTTAACGGAACACTCTTTGTTCCAGTATTAGATGTATTTAATCTCATGTGATATTGAGAAAAAAATTAAAAACTTATTTAGTTTGAAATACTTAACTTCTTGAAATCACCCTAGATAGTGGGCTCATTTCAATTCCAATAACATAACATTACACACCTTCATGCAGCCATATTAAACATGAAAGTTAAATATGGAGGAATTAGCAGAGGTACTCAGCTTCATCAAGCAATGGGCAACAATTAACACTTGGGGAAATGAAGTGGGCAGAGCTCAGTAGGGACCAATGCTACATTGACCTTTCTGACGGATTTACATTATTTATCTATAGGTGAATGTGGCTGTCAACTAAAGAACATTTGGTAGGTTTCAGCTCAAGCTATTAGTTCTGCAGAAAAATCACTTCAGGTGCAATGCAGCAGAGGGGATTGCAATCCCCCTGTTAAGGTGTGCATATTTTAATAAGATAATAGTGCATTTTACATACAATAGCAATGCAATGTTATATACCTGTCAGGTTCCTGGTGAATAGACCAACTGAAGACCCTCGCTGAACCTTAATTACTATGCTGACGAGCAATGGAGACTACTTGCTCGCAGTTGCTATTTGGGGAACGATTGGAAAGGGAGAAAGAGAGAGGGAGAGAAACACTGCATTGGAGAACACTTCTCGGAGTGGACTCTGCTCAGTTTTAGAGCAGTATGGGAAGCCTCACTGGCAGGAGTGGGGGAGTTCACTGCACCGGCTCCAAGGAAAAGATAAACCAAAGATGAGTATGGGCTGCAGATTGGTGGAATATTGTAGTAACACCACCATGGCACTACAATTAACAGCACATTGACAGGTACTGTCTCCATGTTTGCCATATCCTTAAATACTGGCTCCACTGTTTCAGCCTATGAGGTTTCTAGCAACTAGGAAGTTAGTAAAACCTGGAAGCTAGAACTAGGTTAGCGTTCTAGTGTTTGCACCTTCACCCTTTTGCTGATCCCAAATCTTAAGACTGAATCCTGACAGTACCCTCAACTCCTGAAGATAGACTGATCCTTGAGGCACTTGAAGACAACAGGATTTGAGGGGACAGCAAAAGGGTCAAAATAAGAACCATATTGAAGGTTGTTACAAGATTGCTGATGCACACACACACGCATGCATGCACATGCACACCCACATGTGCACACACACACACAAACACAATAAACATACTCAACACACATATAAACACACCATCGCTTTGCTGGGTGGAGTAGCTATACAAGACACTGGGACACCCCTTGTGCGTTAGAAGACAGTGGAACAAGAGGTATTTGCAGTTCTTGGATTACCCGTGAAATCTTCACTCCAGCCAGCCCTGAAGAAGCTGTGAATGTGCAGCACACAAATATCTTACATGCAAAAGCATGATTCACAATTATTAGAAATAACGTTTCTGGCACTGTGCCAGATCTTTAAGTATGAACATTTTTATGAGCTTCTCTTCAAAATGACCTGTATAACGTATGACTTCAAGTGCCGTAAATTGGAGCACACGGGCTCATTTAAAAAAAGATTTCTTAGAGGATTACCATCTCCAAGTATTACCGTGATTGCCTAGAGCAACATGGAACTGAATGTAAAATATCTTGTTTTCCAGTGTTAACCCTTTGACATACACAAACACACACACAAATGCTTGCATGCATACACACAGACACACACACCTGGCACGCAGATGTGGTGGGGCAAATAATAAGATGAATATGTAAAACAAGCTCATTTGCATGGTACTGACTAATTAATAAAATATGGATTTGAGGTAGAGATTGATACCCACAAGCACAATTTGATCTATACATCATAGAATGAGAGCCATAAGTGGCTCAGATGAAATCTACACCTATCATTGGTGATGCACATACAATATGTTAAGGTGGGGCAGCGCATGCAATGGTAAGCGGCTAGAGCAGGTCCCTCCCATGGGTGACAAAGAAAGGGTGAGAGAGCATGATAACCTCTTCCATTCAGAGACTAGTGTCTCTACGGCCAGGTCCTGTTTTTAAGTCTCTTGGAGCTCATATGAAGCAGTCAAGTGCTAGTTGTCTGTACATTGGCCAAACAGCACTTGGCATCAGGCAGTACATATTTGGTGGGCTGTCTGCATACTCCATACCAGTCACAAGGGTGGGCGGAGCTCGCGGAGTTTAGCTCCACGGAATTCCACGGAGTGATCTAAAAAGTTTGTGAAATTCTGCAGAGTTCCGTGTGTAGGCTGAGGGCTGCCCAGTCCTAGGAATCTTTACTTCAATTTAATTCATAACGTTTCAGCCGTTCACGATTAAATAACTGCAGTGCCAAATATAATAATTCATGTTTTTTTTACTCCCCATAACATTTAGATTGTTTGGCTGTAAACACTTCTGACTTCAGGCACACAAGCGCCAGGAATAAGGCCGTCTGCCACGCACACCCCCAGGTGGCTACAGCACAGCACAAACAGGAGCCCAGTAGTGACAGGAAAGGTCAAGCACACACCTGGAACAGTGTGCTTAAAAGGGCGATCCTGATTCCTGACACAGACAGTATCGGTGTAACATCAATGGGACGAGCCGCAAATGAGACATACCCCGAAGAAGGGCACAGACACCTCACTTCCGGCCTCAGCATCGAACGATGGGGTTGGCGGGGAAGGGTGCAGTATGATAGGCTTGCCATTGGGTCGCGGGTCTGTTATATCGTGTGCGAGCGTTCCATGTGGGATGTGTTGTTCTTCAGTGCTGGTGTGGTGTGAGCCAGAGCAAAGACTCATCCGAGCAGGCAGTGGCCCCCCCTGCAAGAAAAGTTTGGAGCCAAGGACTGCCGCTGCATTAAGGGAGAAGCTGTTTCATTAACAGATAAGGTAAAGTGCATTTACTTTTAATAGTTGACTCATTTTTCCCTGGTTGAATCCAGACCATTCATAGATGACAATCTGTGCCAGAGTAGCCTTGTGGCTGCATTATCTGCACTTCTAACTCCTCATTTAAATGTATTAAGTCCACTGAGAAATGCGTCTTTAACTGAAAATGCCATCTCAGTGTGCGCAGTTATCGCTCAGATGTATGATTCGTTACTAAACGAAAGTAGGTCTCCGCGGACACAATCTGGGCACCAAGGCGCTATGCGTGGAGTCCAGCGAGGGAGCAGAAGGGGTCAGTGCGTCCCCCAGGCTGGGAGCCAGGGAGCCTTGGCTGTGCATGAGCCGGGCTCCCTGCCAGCAGGCCAGATAAAGCCTGCTATCCTACAAAGCCCTGGCTGGCCAGCGTGGTCAGCCCCACCTTCCTATGGGTGCACGTGGAGAGAAGTGCAGAGCTCAGGGGGATAGAGTAGGGGTGGGTGAGCAGGAGCACTGCAGCATGCCGGTGAACTTGACTTTTTTTGCAGAACTCCGCGCTCAACTTGGAGTGCGGGGTCCCAAAACTCCATGAACTCCATCAGCGGAGTTCACAGCCCACCCCTAGTCACAGTGCTGGGGGCATGTAATCAGAAACAGGACCTGATATTTGGAGGCACATTTTAGGTCCTACAATACATTCGGATGTCTCCAGATATGTAATTTAATGTTGTATTCCCAAAATCTGATCGCAGGGCACCCTAAAGTAGGCCATATGATTTTACCCAACCTGGAATGTCTCCATGTCTCTCTGGTGAGATGCTAGTATGAACAGCTGTTTCAGTGGTTCCTAATCAGCCTATTTCTATGGTATCCTAGCATGATGCCTTCCAAAACTGCACTTTTGCGTCAAGTAACTTTTCAGAAGTCTCCTCTGCGGTGATCCTACAACATCGTCGGGCTGGAGATGATCAGGGTAGTCCTGGAACACATTGATGTCCATAGACAGAATTGGAGAAGCAGGCATAGATTATAGTGTGGAGCATGTTGCAGCTCTGTCTGTGACATCATACAAGGTGTTACTGCTTTTACAGTGACATTAGTGATGCTGGCAATAGCAATTATGCTTCTGTGCAGGGTTCACTATGTGTGGTTTTGAGTCAGAGTTGTTTGGTTCTAGTTCCTCTCTTTTGGGCTGATGACACTTGTCCTGCATTGGGTTCACTTTTCACTTCTGTTAGTTCACAGATCATCTCATTTCATGGCACCAGCAAGAATTGTTGAGCAGTTCTAGGCATAATCCCATGTATGCAGAGAGTTTTATATTATAACTCAATTTTAAGATGATTGACACGAGGGGGAGGAAATAAAAACAATCTTTCAGTTTCCAGTGTTTGCCTAGTGCTTTAATCTGGTGCAAAGATAAAAGGAAAGGTTCTTCTAACCCCGTCCAAAGAGCTGTATCTCTTCATTTCCTAACTCACTCAGTGCAGTGGCTGAAAGCCTGCATTTGCACTGACTGATGTTCTGTGAGTTTTTCATCTGTGGACAGGTCAATGCTCGACCTTCAGGTGCAAACAAGAGTGGTACCCTTGGTGTCCCTTGTTCCCCTTCCACTTTACACCATACTATTGTAAAATTAATATGGGTTCTTCACACCCACACATACCAGTACACAATCATCATTTTCTTCTGCTGGAAACATATGGGCTCAAATTGTTACAATCAGAGGTTTTTAACACTTGTGTTATGGGGCTTTACCTTACCCTTGAGCACAAACCAAGTACACCCCGTTAGCACTTGACCCTCAGGGTAACAAAGCTGAGCACTGTGGTGCGGGGTTAGAGGCTCAGTGCTAATTAAAACATCTGATATCAAATAATAAATCACTGTCCAGCCAATATTTTGGTTTTTAAAAGGAAGGTACTTTAATTCTAACACACAATGCAGTTACAGTGCATAATCATCAGAGGACATTATAAGTGATATAGCGATTGTAATTACTATCTAGTGTACTCTGCCGGACAGACTAAACTATACTTATGTGGTAATGATTATTAGCCCTTCATCTTTTCAAGAAGAATCTCTGGGGAGGTGTCCTTTGGGGTCCCACTGCAGCTCAGGTCACCTGTCTGCCCAAGAGCTGTCATTTCCCGTCCCTATAAATATATGATTGTTCCTCTCCCCCTTTTGGGGTCACAATGACACAGTACCTCTCTGTCCTTGGTTGTAGTTCATAACTGATAGGAAAGAAGAGCAAGGGGAGCTTGGGTAAATAATAGTATATAAAACAATAGTTTACCAAGGACTAATTTATTAAGAGAATACAAGATAAATGACAAAAAATACTATAGACAATTAATGTAAAATGTCAAATCAACAAACCAGTGGCCTAGCTTTTCTATATGACTATATAGTCTTAGAATAAAATAGCCAAACGATGAAAGAGCAAGTGCGCTTTGTCCCCAGTGATCAAACAGAAAAAACGTATAAATACATATACCTGTATGTATGTATGTACAGAAAAACAAACGGCTACAGTGTTTATAATTAAGCTGTATGAAAGAGGACGAAATAATTCAAGGCTAGGGCCAACAAATGATACACAAAACTAAGGGGCCGATTACGATTGCGGAAGGCCCGTCACCGCCAGCCATTCGGTGACGGTCCTTCCGCAATCGTACCGCGATATTCCCCCGCCACATTACGATGGCGGAGGGAATCGCGCTTGGACCGTGGCGGACGCAAAGACCGTCCGCCAAAAGCAATCATACAGATTGCCTGGCGGACGGTCCTTAGAGCATGAAATGGTGGCGGTGCTTAGCAGGCACTGTCCACCAAATCATGATGCTGGCTACAGCCGGCCTTTCCATGGCGGCGATACCGCCATGGAAAGGCTGGTGGGGATTAGTTACGGGGGCCCGTTGCGGGCCCCCCTTGTGTTGGGGGAGGTGTGGGTGCACTGGTGCACCCATGGTACCCCCCTACATTTCACAGCACTATGTGGCAGGCACCATGTGGTGCCTGCCACGTAGTGCAGTGAAATGCACATCCTGCCTTTTTGGCATCGCAGCGGGTGCTGCAGTCAGCAGCACCCGCCGCAATATTAAATGGCAGGATGCGACCGCCATGGTGGCGGTCGCATCCTGATTTGGTGAGCGGGACCGCCGCATGTATGGCGGACGGTCCCGGTCTCCACCAGGATGGCGGACGGACTCCAGTCCGTCCGCCATCCTAATGACCCCCAAAGTCTGAATGTTGTGTTGTGGATGACGTTTCGTCCTCTGAGGTTATTTAACAAGGCCTCATCATGACAAGGACAGATTGGGAAACCCCTCTATAGATGAGGACAGAAGAATTGTAAAGGTTGCTCAGGGGAAGGTGCAAAGAATCAACTCAATTAATTAACCGTTGGTATCCTCGAAAATGAGGGCTCCTAATAGATGCCGGCAACTCAATTAGTGGAAAACAGTTATTTCAAACTCGGCTGATAACAACATCCTCGTGTTATGTTAGTCCATGTAGTAGGGAGAGGATGTGATCTCACGGCTAGACTGCCGACTTTGGAGGTGGGAAACCAAGGTTCGAGCCTCAGGGTCGACTCCACATTCTGTGATTCTGGGCTAGTCACTTAATCTCCCTGTGCCTCCCCCCCCAAAAAAAATGAATGTGTCCTTGTGTAACGTAACTGGTGCTCATGTAAAGCGCTCCAATACCTTCGGGTCGAGTTCGCACTGTATAAATCTGCACACAAAAAAATGCCAGTGAAGCCTAAAGCCCCCAGATGGGTGGTGATCCAGCCATCAGGGATCGATAATTTTCACAAACACAGGCACATTTACACTACCCAACTTAATCCCTTCACGCTGGGGTTCAGTGTGATGCAAGTTTATGCCTGGTTCACTAAATATTCAAAAACCTGCTTTTCTCTACAACATGAATATATTTGTGGCGTTGGATTTATTTTAGTTGAAGAGTTGATGACAATAATATGAACTTATCTATATATTTATGCTACTAAATAATAACAGACTCAGGGGCCGATTCCGATTTGGGCCGGAAAACATACCGACCGACTCGGTACGGGAATTTAGTCCGACCGACTCGGACCGGCGCCGCACGGCCCGGGTAGTACGATGAAATGCATGTGAAATCCGACAGACTCGGACGGAATACAAAACGACCGACCGAGCCGGACGGAAACAAGCCATCCGGCCGGGAAATCACGCGAAACGAACCGACCGACACGCACTCGGATTGAACCCGAACGAAACGTACCCGCGAACTCCGACCCGCGTAGTACGATGCTGTGCGTGCAAAACACGACCGACTCGCCCGGAGCACAAGCCGTACGACCGACACGCATACAAAACCCAGCCGAAGCAACCCAATACTACGCGACCGACTCGGACGCCGCATATGAAACCTAGCTGACACACAGCGGGAACGAGTCGGACAAGATCGCACCAAACAACTGCAGCGTCCTACTCGGACACAAGAACGACTCCTACATGCACCAAAAACACCAAGGAAAAATTAGAAAAAAGGGCCAAACAAGCAACCACTAAGCCAATAAATACAGGGAGGAAAAAAAAATGGAACAAGGATACACCTCCAACTCCACCCTCATAAAGGCCACAAATCCCTACCATGATCCCTTGCAAATTCCACTGACCTGCCAGATAGAACACCATCACACAGCAACCACAGACACACTCACAGCTCATACATCACACAAGCCACACACCATTACCACACCTACAAATAGCACCCTCACACACACCCAGTTAACCTACACTCACACCCCCCCACTTGCACACACACACACATCAATCACCACCACCACCCATCACCATGCCCCCAAAGAAGAACCATAAGTTCCTAGATTGTGAATTGGAAGTCCTGGTAGACGAGATCCTCAGGGTAGAGCCACAGTTGTTTGGTACATTGGTACAACAGACCCCCATGTCGCAGAAAACCAAGATGTGGGCGAGGATTGTCGACAGGGTCAACGCACAATCACCATGTTTGCGCACAAAGGAAGACATCCAGAACAGGTGGTATGATGTGCGCAGGAGGGTCAGGGACCTACTCAAAAGGACTACCTCCTCAGCCAGCACATCGGCAGTGGCCCTCCTGCAAAACCAGTATACCTCAGGCCCTGGGAGGAGAAGGTGCGGGCCATCCTACCACCAGTGAGCGTATACGGACTAACAGACATCCCAGAGCCTGGTGAGTACACAACTAATATACACACTATGGTGTGACAACACACACACATCACAGTCAAGGGGATAGGCAAACCATGCACACTTAGCAAATACACAGCAACCAAAAGATATCCATCCCAAGATGTGAATGCTAGTCAGACAAACACAATACCTGCCATCTCATAGTGATATGTAACTGTGTCATGACATCTACAAACCTAACAACAAATACAGCAAGGCAGTGGCACAAATAGAACCAACAAATACTCCCAGATATTTACCTACCACTAGAACACCACCTCACAGGGAAGCTCACTGAAAGGAAGGAATTCTGTGTATGCTGGTCAAGTCAGTGTAGCCAATAGCATGATGGGAGTGGTAGTCACAGATATTGGTTACACCCACAATTGGCCCATCAACACCACTCTGAACCATGCTCACATCACAGGGAGTGGAAAACAACTGACAAGATGGCTGACACTCTCTACTGCTGTGGGGAGCACAAGGCCCTGCTGGGAACTGGGCACCAACAAACAACAGGACCACACTGTCAGCCATCTTGCCATTGCTGTCACACTCACACACACTGAAGTCCACTCAAAAGGAAGGAAGGATGGGCATGCTGGGAAGGGGGTGTAGGCAATAGCATGATGGGAGTGGTAGTCACAGATCAACATCTCACACCCACATGGCCCAGCAAGTTAGCACTGAAGCATGCACACCTCACAGGGAGTCAAAAGCCACTTCAAAGATGTCTGACACTGGCCACAGCTGTGGGGAGCACAAGGCCCTGCTGGGAACTGGGCACCAACAAACAACAGGACCACACTGTCAGCCATCTTGCCATTGCTGTCACACTCACACACACTGAAGTCCACTCAAAAGGAAGGAAGGATGGGCATGCTGGGAAGGGGGTGTAGGCAATAGCATGATGGGAGTGGTAGTCACAGATCAACATCTCACACCCACATGGCCCAGCAAGTTAGCACTGAAGCATGCACACCTCACAGGGAGTCAAAAGCCACTTCAAAGATGTCTGACACTGGCCACAGCTGTGGGGAGCACAAGGCCCAGCTGGGAACTGGGCACCAACAAACAACAGGACCACACTGTCAGCCATCTTGCCATTGCTGTCACACTCACACACACTGAAGTCCACTCAAAAGGAAGGAAGTATGGGCATGCTGGGAAGGGGGTGTAGGCAATAGCAGGATGGGAGTTGTAGGCACAGATATTGGTCACACCCACAATTGGCCCATCAACACCACTCTGAACCATGCTCACATCACAGGGAGTGGAAAACAACTGACAAGATGGCTGACACTGGGTACTGCTGTGGGGAGCACAAGGCCCTGCTGGGAACTGTGCAACAACCAACAGCAGGACACCACTGACTGACATCCTGAAAGACAACTTGCACTCCCTGCAATGGAAGCACGTTCCATGGTGGGATATCTGACTAGGTGGGAAGGAGGACTCACAGCACTGACCATAGTTACAAGCACCTCCCCTCACACACCCCCTCAACACTAACTCCACATAACCCACCTGGGAGAATGCAATGCCTCACATCCTAACTGAAGATCCCACAAAGAACCACCACCCTGGGTTATGCTGTGTGAAGCACAGGGACACTCTTGGGACTTGTAACCAAACAACTGCCAGGACAACACTCCCAGCCATCCTGTCAGCACAGGCACCCCACCTCACAGGGAAGCAGAGTCAAAAGGAAGGAAGGATGGGCATGCTGGGAAGGGGGTGGAGGCAATAGCATGATGGGAGTTGTAGGCACAGATATTGCCCACCCTCACAATTGGCCCATCAACACCACTCTCAACCATGCTCACATCACAGGGAGTGGAAAAGGACTCACAAGATGGCTGACACTGGGTACTGCTGGGGGAGCACAAGGCCCTGCTGGGAACTGTGCAACAACCAACAGCAGGACACCACTGACTGACATCCTGAAAGACAACTTGCACTCCCTGCAATGGAAGCACGTTCCATGGTGGGATATCTGGCTGGGTGGGAAGGAGGACTCACAGCACTGACCATAGTTACAAGCACCTCCCCTCACACACCCCCTCAACACTAACTCCACATAACCCACCTGGGAGAATGCAATGCCTCACATCCTAACTGAAGATCCCACAAAGAACCACCACCCTGGGTTATGCTGTGTGAAGCACCGGGACACTCTTGGGACTTGTAGCCAAACAACTGCCAGGACAACACTCCCAGCCATCCTGTCAGCACAGGCACCCCACCCCACAGGGAAGCAGAGTCAAAAGGAAGGAAGGATGGGCATGCTGGGAAGGGGGGTGGAGGCAATAGCATGATGGGAGTTGTAGGCACAGATATTGGTCACCCTCACAATTGGCCCATCAACACCACTCTCAACTATGCTCACATCACAGGGAGTGGAAAAGGACTCACAAGATGGCTGACACTGGGTACTGCTGGGGGAGCACAAGGCCCTGCTGGGAACTGTGCAACAACCAACAGCAGGACACCACTGACTGACATCCTGAAAGACAACTTGCACTCCCTGCAATGGAAGCACGCTTCATGGTGGGATAACTGGGCTGGGGGAGAAGGAGGCCTGGATGGCAACCAAATACCACCAATGCTGGTCATGCACACACCTCAACATACACATTGACATGCCACAGGTTGGCAGGACAATGTGCTACACCAATATCACTCTCTGACTGTCACAATTTAGGAGAATGCAATGTCCTGGCCCACATCCAGAGGTACAGTCACAACTGTCAGGTGTTTGAACAATTGATGCCAGTAGAAACATAACATACAATCTGTGTCTCTCCCCAAAACAGGTGATGATGGGGACACAGCAGCAGACGAGGAGGAGTCCCTGTCCCAGGCTCCGGGGAACACTGAGCTCACTGGTGTGGATCAGCCACTGCACTCCTCGGATGGCGAAGAACCAGCTGGACCCTCCAGTGTGAGTCATCATGCAGCACCAGCAGGACCAACATCTGCACCCCCTGCACCCACCCCTCCAACAACTGCCAACACACAGGCCACCCCTGCCAACACGGACAGACCAAGGACCACAGATGACAACAGCGCAGGGACCCAGGCCCAAACTGGAGCTGGTGACAACGAGCCCAGGAACAACACCCAAGTGGGCCCACGGTCACCTGTGCGTGCCACCGCAGGTCCTGCACGTGTCGCCAGGGGTGGTGGGAGGGGTGGTAGACATAGGTCGCTCTTTGCAGAGGGGTCTGGACTGCATGATGACCCACAACTGGTACGCATCGCGGATGCGTACCAGACTAGCACCGGAGAGGTCAGCCAGGTAGTGGGGATCCTCAAGGACATACAACAGCAGCAGGCTGCCCATCATGCCCGCTTGGACTCCCACATGTCCCGTGTCGACACACACATGTCACATGTTGAGACACACATGTCACGTGTCGAGACACACATGTCTGGCATGGAGTCCAAGTGGGACACATTGGAACAACTGACAGCGGTGCATAGGGACATACTGACATGCCTCCGCCAGATCAGCACCAACATGGCCTCACCTCCCTGTGTGCCCACAACAACTGCTGCTGAAACAACTGCAAATGCCACAGGGAGGGAGGAGGGCTCTGGCAGAGAGTCCCCTGCACCGCCGCAGCCTGCACCTGAGGGTCCCCCCCCCCCAAGAAGAGGGGCCGTCCGAAGAGGCCAAACTGAGAGGCCGATGGCCATCTACATCCCCCAGGAAGCCAACACCTGTTCTGGAACTTTTCCTCTGTGTGCAAACTGCACGCCCTGTCGAAGCCAACCCAACTCTCCCACATGACATGGGGAGCTCTAGTTGGCCAAATTAATCAGATGACTGTGGACTTTACTCTGGACATTTCAGCTACCAAGACTTCCAATACACATGGGAACTTTGGATTCCTATTTCTATGTACAGCACCCACCATCCTGTGCACCATCCTCACACCTGTATGTAAATAAACTCACCAATACACCATATCTGCCTCTGTTGTGATTCCAACGTGGTTTTTGTCATGTAGATGGTGATCTGCTAAATGACACTGTGCATGCTAACTGCTACAGCAAGTCCAACACCGTCATGTCAGTCATGGCGACGTGACACATATGAGGGAGACACACCACTAGGGCCACACAACACATACACCCCAGGGCCATCAGACTCATCACCTATACTGATGTTGCAACTAAATACAGTGGAATGCACAGACACGCCACCTATTCACAGTCACTGTCAACTAGACTACAGGTGCAGTAAGCAAATGTCAGTCAGATGTGTGACTACAGACAACGCACATCCCAAAGTGAAGCACAGGTTTATTACACATTTGCAACATGTTGTTTCCACTACAAATGCAAGCTAATCCAACCTGGCTGTGGCCACAAAGTCAAAAATTCAGAAGATAGAAAGTCCAGGGGTGTGTGGCACATCACCTGTAGGGAAACGACTGCTTCCACCTTGGAAGTTGAATCATGGATTCGGGGGATCCAAGTTGATCAGACAACTCCGGCAGCACCCTGTGAAGGACAGACATGACACACAGTCAAAAACACTGAAGAACAGCACAGAACGGCAATACTCATGTCTAATACATGTCACGAGATAACTACACAAAACCAAGTTAGCATGTCAACACTGTTGGGCAGTACAGACCACCTGCAAGGACACATCGCTGCACGCATCCAGTCAAGTAGCACATGGCCACACTCAAACAGCACCAGAGCACCACACACACATATCATGCAAACTCAAATCATTGACATCACAACCCTCTGGAGACTCACATTCAGCTGAAGAAGTTGGTGATGAGCTGTGTGCGGACATCACCATCATCATCATCATCATCTTCACTGGCATCGTGACCCAGGCCAGGATCTTCCACAGGTGGCGGACGTTGGTCATCGTCATCCAGGATGAGAGGCAACTCCTTCCGCACTGCCAGGTTGTGTAGCATGCAGCAGACGATGACAATCTTGCACACCTTTACTGGGGCATATGGGAGGGCCCCTCCTGTCTTGTCCAGGCAGCGGAAGCGGCTCTTCAGGAGACCAAAGGTCCGCTCAATCACCCTCGTCGTCCGACCATGTGCCTCATTGTAGTGCATCTGGGCTGGTGTCACAGGGTTCCTGAGGGGTGTCAGCAACCACAGCATGTTGGGGTATCCCGAGTCACCTACAGACAGACAATTGCACATTAGCCGATTTGAAAATGTGTGCGGAAAACAACATAGCAGAACACACACAATGGTACAAAGTCAGTACACACCAACAAGCCAGGCACGCTGGTTCGGCATCTGTGACATCATCCTCAGGATGCGACTACTCCTCATCACGTAGGCATCGTGTGCCGAACCGGGGAAACGGGCACACACATGTGAGATGGTCATATCTGCAAGACATACCACCAGAGCATTGATCGAATGGTAATGTTTATGGTTCCGGTATGCCTGCTCATGTGCCTGTGGTGGTATCAAAGCCACATGTGTCCCATCAATGGAGCCAATTACATGTGGCATCCTCCCCAGGGCATAGAAGTCACTCTTGACGTCAGTGAGTCGTTGACGTGTTGGGAAATAGATGTACTGGTTGAGGTATCTCAACATTGCCCCCAAAACATCGCATAGCACACGGCTGAACATAGTCTGTGACATCCCACCAGTAGTTGCCACAGTGTGTTGAAAGGTACCGGTGGCAAAGAAGTGTAGGGCTGCCATCACCTTCACCTTGGGGGTCAGCGCTGTAGGATACGGCCGGCCAGGCTGCAAATGTGGGTCCAACCGCACTGCCAAATCCTCAATCAGCTGCCTGGTGAAGCGGTACCGTCGGATGCTGTCACGTTCCACCATCGTTGCCAGGTCTGGGAATGGTCGACGGACAGCAGGAGCCCTGCAGTGCATAGGTGAAGAAAGCAAGATTGTCAGTCACCCCACCTATGTGCCGTTCACCATACTCAATTTCACATGATACATCATCAACAAACACAAGTACTTGATGTGTGTGTTTGGACATATATGGCACCTACATGGACATCATCTAACATCTCTGTTCAACAAGTGTTGACAACAGGTTCCAGGGTGTGCTATGGGACACCATTAGGCTGTGTCACAGTACCCATTAACTGCTCTCACGTTCCACACACATACCACAGTGACATGTCTGGACAGATGCTCCACAGGCATCACAGCTCATTGACAGGTAGATTCCCAGGGACCCTGTCTTGCCACATGGACACTGGCATGACATGGCGTATCATGTACACGTCAGAAAAACAAACATGACACCCACAGGTAGTGGCCCCTGTAGCCTCTGCAGGACAGACATGGATGTCTGTGACACACACACACACACCATCAAAGTTCATGCACAAACCACGTGGATGCGGAGACTGTCTCCCATTGTGCACATGGAGTCAGAGACATGTGATACACAACATGCACACAGACTGTGGAGGGACATCACTATTGTTGGAATGGGCCACCCTGTGACGTACATGCCTTCCCACATGTGAGCCTGGGGGTATGTGACATGTCATACACATACACAACCTGGAAATGTGACCATTACACATGCTCAGAAATGAAAAGTTGCACACCACAGTGGTCAGGTGCACAACACACAAAGGACCCTGTCCCCATGAACACGTGCACAGCCTGGGTGTGTCTGCCCCCAAGTGCCACCCCAAAATCCACATGTTCACCCCCATACACAGATACGGTTATGCTGCCACACATGCCTTATATACTGGGTGTGGTGTTGTAGGTGCCCCTGAGTCCCTGGAAAGTAAATGTGGCTGGCATAGGTTCACCAGTGACCAGCATGGTGACATATGCGTGTGACCTGTCCAGGGACGCGTTGTAGAGCAATGGACCGATCGGTGTGCCCGGCCGTCCCATTGCATTGTATGTGAGCGGGTACGCGTTGTATGCCTGGTACGCGTTGTACAGCAATGGACCGATCGGTGTGCCCGGCCGGCCCATTGCATTGTATGTGAGCGGGTACTCGTTGTATGCCTGGTACGCGTTGTACAGCAATGGACCGATCGGTGTGCCCGGCCGGCCCATTGCATTGTATGTGAGCGGGTACGTGTTGTAGAGCAATGGACCGATCGGTGTGCCCGGCCGGCCCATTGCAATGTATGTGAGCAGGTACGCGTTGTAGAGCAATGGACCGATCTGTGTGCCCGGCCGGCCCATTGCATTGTATGTGAGCGGGTACGCGTTGTACAGCAATGGACCGATCGGTGTGCCCGGCCGGCCCATTGCATTGTATGTGAGCGGGTACTCGTTGTATGCCTGGTACGCGTTGTACAGCAATGGACCGATCGGTGTGCCCGGCCGGCCCATTGCATTGTATGTGAGCGGGTACGTGTTGTAGAGCAATGGACCGATCGGTGTGCCCGGCCGGCCCATTGCAATGTATGTGAGCAGGTACGCGTTGTAGAGCAATGGACCGATCGGTGTGCCCGGCCGGCCCATTGCATTGTATGTGAGCGGGTACGCGTTGTAGAGCAATGGACCGATCGGTGTGCCCGGCCGGCCCATTGCATTATATGTGAGCGGGTACGCGTTGTATGCTTGGTACGCGTTGTACAGCAATGGACAGATCGGTGTGCCCGGCCGGCCCATTGCATTGTATGTGAGCGGGTACACGTTGTATGCCTGGTACGCGTTGTACAGCAATGGACCGATCGGTGTGCCCGGCCGGCCCATTGCATTGTATGTGAGCGGGTATGCGTTGTAGAGCAATGGACCGATCGGTGTGCCCGGCCGGCCCTTTGCATCGTATGTGAGCGGGTACGCGTTGTAGAGCAATGGACCGATCGGTGTGCCCGGCCGGCCCATTGCATTGTATGTGAGCGGGTACGCGTTGTACAGCAATGGACCGATCGGTGTGCCCGGCCGGCCCTTTGCATTGTATTTGAGCGGGTACGCGTTGTATGCCTGGTACGCGTTGTACAGCAATGGACCGATCGGTGTGCCCGGCCGGCCAATTGCATTGTATGGGAGCGGGTACGCGTTGTATGCCTGGTACGCGTTGTAGAGCAATGGACCGATCGGTGTGCCCGGCCGGCCCATTGCATTGTATGTGAGCGGGTACGCGATGTAGAGCAATGGACCGATCGGTGTGCCCAGCCGGCCCATTGCATAGTATGTGAGCGGGTACGCGTTGTAGAGCAATGGACCGATCGGTGTGCCCGGCCGGCCCATTGCATTGTATGTGAGCGGGTACGCGTTGTATGCCTGGTACGCGTTGTAGAGCAATGGACCGATCGGTGTGCCCGGCCGGCCCATTGCATTGTATGTGAGCGGGTACGCGTTGTATGCCTGGTACGCGTTGTACAGCAATGGACAGAACGGTGCGCACACATTGGCTGGGGCCTGGCATGGCAACGGACGCGTTTCGAAGCTCCAACGAGTCTGATGCAGTGAATTCAGTTGGCCAGCCACAACAATGTTGCAAAATCATGGGTGTCATGAAGTTGAAGATTTGAAGGATGCTGTGGGCGTGTATTAGTGCTGCTATTCCATGGATTGGTCAAATTCAGAAGATGCAAACGACTTGGACCTATCACTTTGGACACATGGGACAGTATCTGCCTCTGCAGCACACATATAATGCTGGCTGTTCCCCTGAGAGCTCACTTGCCTGCACTACATGCTCCAGGACAACATCTGCCACCAACACTGCTGCTGTTTATGCATCCTCTGGCTCCTGCAATGGCACATACTGTGGAGAGAGCCCCAGCCTTCAGCCTTGAGGAGAACCAGGCCCTGCTGGACAGCCTCCTTTCACAGTACAGCAAGCTGTATGGGAAACCAGGGGAGCAGGTGAGTGTGCTGTCCACTGCCTCACTAATTGTGCATGTTGTCTAACTAGCAGGGCTTTCAGTGTGCACACCACTGGCTAGCATGCCCACTGAGTAGTTGTCACACCCCAAAGTGTGTAGTCACATGCACTGAACTGGTACAGTGCAGTAACAGTGCATTCCAACTAGGTTTACTTCCCATGCAATGATACCATGTAGTGACTGCTGGCAAACTGTTCATAGCCATTGTTGCACTGCCTGTGTACATCATATGCCCCTGTGATTGAGACATGTATATCCAACTATGTGATGCATGTATATGTTGCATGTGTAGTAATGGCCTTTTCACTTTGTCATCCTCACAGGTTGATGCCCACCAGAAGCAGGAAATCTGGCTGACCATCGCCCGGAAAGTAAGATCTGTGGGGGTCTACAGGCGCAGGATCCGCAACTGCCAGAAGAGGTGGCAGGACCTTCGTGGCTGGACCCGGAGGATCGCAAGGGTCCAGCTGAAGCTGTCGCCTCCTCGCAGGAGGGGCGGACACCGGACCCTGACCCCCACATGCTCCGGATCCTGGCGGTGGTCTTCCCTGACCTGGATGGGCAGCTGAAGGACAGACAGCAGCAAGGAGGGGGTGAGTCCATGACTGCACTGTGCACTTTGTCTGACATGCTATGTGCCCTCCTCTGGCCTGGTTAAACTTCCACAGTACATCAGTCATGTGGTCCAGGACCCATGTCCCTCATTTGTGACATGCCCACTTCTCCTCTGATACGCATATGTGTGGCCCTTATAGTCAGGAAATTGTGTCATTTGGGGACTGTGTCATTGCATTTAGCTTTGCTCAAGCTCGGGGACAGCATTTGTTCCCGTGACTATGTTGTGCGATTCATGGGTGGGTCAATTGCTTACACAATGCCTAAGTTCTGACATGTAATCTGGGTGTAACTTTGATATGTGGTCCGCTTGCTGCTCTGACTCACCACATGTCCCTGGGGAATTTGGCACACACCCATGCTGCTGGTGGGAACAATGTTTGGGCCTCAGGAGTATGTATATCCAGTGTGTCACACATGCTTAGCCACCTGCCTACTGTCCAGGACTCATCCCTCTTACAGGTGGAGCTGGACAGTCATGCCTACTCCAGGGCATGCAATGCACTCTGTACTCCCACTCCCGTGTATCATCTGGCATGTTGTGATCAGTGTAATGTACCCTCAGGTGTCTGCCTCTGTCTCATTGTGCTGTGTCTTCGTTGTCAGGACTACTGGTATGTTTATCGGTTAGGGGTCAGCATGCCATCTGAGATGTGACCATGATAGACGATACTTCTGTGACTTATAGGTGTCTGATCACTTGACTGTGCACACAGGTGTTTGCGACTGTGACTTTCAGTCAGCTGTATTGTCATTCACAGCACACTGTGAGGTGCTCATGTTCAGAGAGTTGTGTTTCATGTCCCCCATATGTCCAGTTGGTATGACGTGGACAAATAGTAGTACAGATGATGCAGTATTTGGGGGATGGACATGTGCACTTGTCAGTCACATAACTTGCATTCCCCATGCCCTCGGATTGTGACACAGTGCAGACTGTTGTTGGCTGGCTGCCATGGCCATGTGACTTGAGACAGTAATGTATGACTTTGCACGCATTCCTGTGTCATGGCATTCAACTTCCTGAGACTGATCCTGCAGGCATTGACTATCCGGACATGGGTGCATCATGGTATCTGGTGCTGGTATGCATCACATGCATTTCTATTTAGACTCTGGCCATCCCTTTATCCGGACACCTGCACTGACTCAGTGGCAGGAGATGTGATGTGTGCATGTTCACATACTTCACCGTGTTCCCTGCAATGTCCAACAACTGTGTAGGTGGTGCATGTGTCCACACTGGGGTCTTACCATCAGACAGGCACCGGACAGATGGGTGCAAGGGCAGGAGGGGTGTGAGTCCCATGGTTGACCATCAGACTGACAATTGGCTTCCCGAATCTGTGTGAGGACTTTAGGCAATGTTCAACTAAGGATGCAAGGGCTTGCTCTGTAATGTGCTGTACTTACTGTGGTGTGTGCAGTCAGTGCAGGTGACTGATGTTTGTCTGTTTCCCTAATTGTTTGCAGCTACATCCACGGCCACAGGAAGGGACAGCTCCACGGACCAGGAGGAGCAGCGGATCCAGACTGGGTCAGCATCAGACGAGTGGTCAGAGGGACCCAGTGGCACGGAGGGCGAGGGGAGCCACACCAAGGAGTCCTCAGCACCATCCACCTCAGCTGAGGACCACAGCAGCTCGGAGGATGACTCCCTTGTGGAGGCGGGTCTCAGCAGCCACCAAAGGCCAGCTAGTCTGTCTGGCCCCGCCACCACCACCACCGCCCTCCCATTGGCTCCCATTCCTGAGGTCCGTGGAGGCTCCCGTACTCGGGAGCGTGTCTCCTTCGTGCCAGGCACCGCAGCCCCTGCCCCTGTGTCCCCTGCTGCCTTGAGTGAGGAGTCTGTGTACCTCCTTCGGCAGCTCCATGTAGGGCAGACAGCAATGCTGAGTGTCCTCCATGCACACACCACTCTGTTGACACAGCTGGTGTCGTTCATGGAGGGCATCTCGATGGGTATGTCTGCCCTACAGAGGAGCAATAGGTCCATGGACTCCTCCCTGACGGCAGCAGTGTCCCTCCTCCAACAGTCCCTTACCCCTCCCACCTCTGCCACATCCACACTTCCTGCCCCCTACCTGTCCAAAGCACATGCACACCTGCACAGTCACCCAAACACACAGACACGAGCAGCACAGACACACCCAAGAGAAAGCCAAGACGTGCACACACGCATCCTCAGGGGACTGATACCACAGACACAGGGGACGGGGAACACACACACACACAGGCATCCACATTAACTCCGCAGTCCTCCAAATCCTCTCCCTCCAAGACTCCTTCCCTTGCCTCGCCTGCTAACACACCTACACAGCAGATCTTCCTGTGTGACCTCGGCCTCTTCCCCTCCAATCCTGCTGATCCAGCATACCGGGGGAAGAAGAAGTCCACCCACACAGAGGGGAGTGCCCCTCGCCACCGGACACCCTCCCCCAGGTGCAGGCAGAGTGAGCCCCCCACCCGCAAGTCCCCCCGGTCCCGGAAGAGCAAGACCCCGCCACCGCCCTGCAAGTCAACCACCCAGTCTCTCACCTCCATCCCCCAGGCCACCACTCCACAGGTTCCACTGCCACACCCTGCCCCAGGTTCTCCCACACACCGATACCGCATCCCCAAACTGCTTAGGCCCTCCCCCTGCCACTTGCTCTTCCACCCCCAACCCAGACGCTCTGCCTGTTTGTGCCACTGGTGTGGAGACCGTGTCCCCCCCTCTGTCCTGCCCAGCTCTTCTGCCCCCCCTTCCACTACCTTGGAGTCATGCACTGCGGTGGAGTCCACAACCACCCCGTCTGACTCGGGCACTGCATTGGGGACCCAGTCCACTCCATCTGACCAGCCCACTGCAGTGGTTGCAGCACCAACTCCATCTGACTTGAGCCCTGCGGTGGTGCCAGCCCCCCTGAGTCAGACACCTCCACTGCAGTTGCCGGTGACACTCCTGCACCCACCTCCCCTTCACTGCCTCCTTCTGGCATCCCCTGATCCTGTCCCTGCGGTGCCTGGCCTGCCCCTCGTATGCCCTTCCAAGTGGGATGTCCCCTGTCCGTACCTGTGCAGGCAAGCAATTGTTGACAAGTTGTCACACATCACCCTGTTGGGACTGTATATTTGGACTGGCCATTGGCCTTAGTTTATTTTGGACTTTTGATTTGAGTTGCACACTTGCTGAATAAAGCCTATTTTTGTTTACTTGTGGTTAATCTTTGGAGGTACATGATGTAGATGTGTAGAATCATGCATTTGCTGTTGTAATAGTGTTCAGATCAGGTAAATGAAGTTTTGCTGTGATGGGCTCCATGTGGTCCATGGGATATGTGTCCTAATCTAGTCTGGATCTATAGCATCCTTTGCTGCAGTCTGAGGGTGTAATGTTCAGCATTTGACACAGGGATGTACGTTTAGCATTTGTAGATTACCATCTTTGTCCTACACTGATGCACATCTGGTGGGCTTACCACTGTCCAATGTTCCTAGTACCCTGACTGTGTGCCCGTCTCCAATGGACATGCAGTTTAGCACATCAAATTTGGAGGACTCATCTGTGTACACAGTGCAAGTTGCTTGACACGTGTCTTGGGTGTATGCAGATGACTGACGTGACACTCCCGTGCCCAGGCTGATATGAGCAGAGCCTTCAGTGTGTTGTAGTTGTTGACCCACTGAACGAGTGTTCTGCTGACATGTTTGAGTCATGCCCAGACAAGGTTTGGCACAGCTGACCTTCCACAGGAGTGGAGTGCCCTCATGGCAGTGCGTGATTCCGTGATATAGGCTGTGCCCATGTTGTGTGTTGTGTAGGCATGTCTGTGCGTGTTCCCTTCTCCTTTTCCTACACAGGCTGTGTCCCTACGGATGTTCCTGTTTGTGATGCTTGCTGAGTTGTTCTGTGTTCATCCAGCATCTTGGACCTGGTTACTCCGGGATGTGGGTGCATGGCAAACTAATGTTCATGAGGTTGTCATCCCTAGTTGTCTTTGTTGTCAGAGCTGGGGATGTGGGCAAACGCAGATGGGACACAGTCAGGATTCCTCTTGGCACTTGTTGGTTACACGAGTAATGTGATTTTCTGTTTGTGTATGCTTTCAGTGATTGTGACACGTTGTGTGTGTGACTGCTGCCACTCCTCAGGGTCAGAGCTGCAATGTTGGAAGTTGTCTATGTGTGTCCTTTGTGGGTCAGCTTGGCTTCTTCATTGGTGTGTGACTATGGCCAGGATCCCATTGTTTGGGGTGGATTTCACGTCATGCCCATGTACGGCATACTGTGCAGTGTGTCAGACATTCACAAGTATTGTTGACTGGCCATGTGTGATGGGTTTCTGCACCTTATTTCCCCCCACCACCCCTGGGATTGTCATGGGTGCATGTGCAATGTCAGCAGTCCATGTGAGCTTCAACGCTGCACATTGGTGGAGTTCAAGGTGTGTGGCGTTGAGTGTGTGCAAATGTGAGTTGTTGCACGGCTGGGGCACTACCTCCATATTTTCCTTGGCTGGCAGGCTGTGCTGAGTGCTTTGTGCTTGTATAGGTGTGATGGTAGTTTGTTGCTCAGGACACATGGCTGTGGTTCACAGTGTGGATGACATCTACCTTTGTCATCACAGTGTGATTGTCATGCAGGCTAGTGTCACCACAATGTGGGGTCCCTGGGGGAGTGCTGTGGTGGTTCGGTCTCTTGCTGTGTGTGTTGCTGTTCCTACAAGCTTGTGTGACATGTGTAATTTGGGCTCCCTCTCATCTCACAATGCCTGTTTGCCCACATAGGGGAATCCAATCCATGAGTTACTTTTGTATGTGACTGTGTTGACATCTGTGTATCAGTGAATCTGGCCTCCTCATGGGTTGTGTGTTTGCCTGGGGACACTGGCACACAACCCCCCTCACCTGTTGTGTGTGATATGCAGTGTGAGTCTGCCTGTTTGTGTTTGTGCTTTTGCACCACTGCATTGGCATATCTTTAGTTTGCCATTGGCTGTATGTTGTTTGTTGGCTTTCCCCTGCTGGCCCTGGGACTGCTAGGTCATCAGTCAGCACATTGATCATGGTTAGTATGTCCCATTGCTGCCATGGTATGGTATTTGTTCACCTGGCATCTACAGTCTCCACAGGATATCTACATTTGTGTGTCCATTGGTGCAGATATGTGGGTCTGCATTATGATGCTCACTTCTGTCATTGTGTTATTTGTGAATGTAGACAATGTGGGCACCCATGGCTGATGTTTGTATGCACATGGCCAGAACGATGTGTCATTGGCACTGCACTGCTTGCCTCACACAATCTATGTTGCTATGGGACACAAGCACTACAATGCCACTGTAGTGTTTGGTGTTGTGTGGCCAGGAATAATCCCTGCAGTTATGTTTTTGCAGCTTTCACCAGGACTACACTTCCCTTTTGGGCACTGTGGTGATGGGGCTTTGGGCCCCATTGCCACACTGTTCAAAATGTGCTTCAGCTATGGAGCACACACTTCCCTTTTGGGCACTGTGGTGATGGGGCTTTGGGCCCCATTGCCGCACTGTTCAAAATGTGCTTCAGCTATGGAGCACACACTTCCCTTTTGGGCACTGTGGTGATGGGGCTTTGGGTCCCATTGCCACACTGTTCAAAATGTGCTTCAGCTATGGAGCATACACTTCCCTTTTGGGCACTGTGGTGATGGGGCTTTGGGCCCCATTGCCACACTGTTCAAAATGTGCTTCAGCTATGGAGCACACACTTACCTTTTGGGCACTGTGGTGATGGGGCTTTGGGCCCCATTGCCACACTGTTCAAAATGTGCTTCAGCTATGGAGCACACACTTACCTTATGGGCACTGTGGTGATGGGGCTTTGGGCCATATTGCCACAGTGGTCATGGTCTGCTTGCATTGTGTAGGCCACACACACAATTATGTGTGACACATGTGTTAGGGGGTCACATTGTATGTTCAATGTCATGTTCAGTGTTGTATGCATTTGACACAGACCACACACGCTTGTCATGGTGTTGGAGGCTGGGATGTAATTTACAGACAGTCCTTATGTGGGAGTATGCTAGTTGTGTCATGCATTACCCGTCCTATGAGTAGGGGTGGTTGTAGTAACAGGCATCCAGCCCCCCATGAGTGGTGATGGTAGTAGTGGTAGGCATCCATCCCCCTAAGGGTGGGGATGGTAGTAGTGACAGGCATCCAGCCCCCGCTGGATAGGGGTGGTGGTAGTGGCAGGCATCCAGCCCCCCCTGAGTAGGGGTGGTGGTAGTGACAGGCATCCAGGCCCCCCTGGGTAGGGGTGGTAGTAGTGGCAGGCATCCATCCCCCTAAGGGTGGGTATGGTAGTAGTGGCATGCATCCAGCCCCCCCTGGATAGGGGTGGTGGTAGTGGCAGGCATCCATCCCCCTTAGGGTGGGTATGGTAGTAGTGGCAGGCATCCATCCCCCTAAGGGTGGGGATGGTAGTAGTGGCAGGCATCCAGACCCCCCTGGGTAGGGGTGGTAGTAGTGGCAGGCATCCAGCCCCCCATGAGTGGGGATGGTAGTAGTGGTAGGCATCCAGCCCCCCATGAGTGGGGATGGTAGTAGTGGTAGGCATCCAGCCCCCCATGAGTGGGGATGGTAGTAGTGGTAGGCATCCAGCCCCCATGAGTGGGGATGGTAGTAGTGACAGGCATCCAGGCCCCCCTGGGTAGGGGTGGTAGTAGTGGCAGGCATCCATCCCCCTAAGGGTGGGTATGGTAGTAGTGGCAGGCATCCAGGCCCCCCTGGGTAGGGGTGGTGGTAGTGGCAGGAATCCATCCCCCTTAGGGTGGGTATGGTAGTAGTGGCAGGCATCCATCCCCCTAAGGGTGGGGATGGTAGTAGTGACAGGCATCCAGCCCCCCCTGGATAGGGGTGGTGGTAGTGGCAGGCATCCAGGCCCCCCTGAGTAGGGGTGGTGGTAGTGACAGGCATCCAGCCCCCCCTGAGTAGGGGTGGTGGTAGTGGTAGGCATCCAGCCCCCCATGAGTGGGGATGGTAGTAGTGGTAGGCATCCAGCCCCCCATGAGTGGGGATGGTAGTAGTGGTAGGCATCCAGCCCCCCATGAGTGGGGATGGTAGTAGTGACAGGCATCCAGGCCCCCCTGGGTAGGGGTGGTAGTAGTGGCAGGCATCCATCCCCCTAAGGGTGGGTATGGTAGTAGTGGCAGGCATCCAGGCCCCCTGGGTAGGGGTGGTGGTAGTGGCAGGCATCCATCCCCCTTAGGGTGGGTATGGTAGTAGTGGCAGGCATCCATCCCCCTAAGGGTGGGGATGGTAGTAGTGGCAGGCATCCAGGCCCCCTGGGTAGGGGTGGTAGTAGTGGCATGCATCCAGCCCCCTGGATAGGGGTGGTGGTAGTGGCAGGCATCCATCCCCCTTAGGGTGGGTATGGTAGTAGTGGCAGGCATCCATCCCCTAAGGGTGGGGATGGTAGTAGTGACAGGCATCCAGCCCCCCTGGATAGGGGTGGTGGTAGTGGCAGGCATCCAGCCCCCCTGAGTAGGGGTGGTGGTAGTGACAGGCATCCAGGCCCCCTGAGTAGGGGTGGTGGTAGTGACAGGCATCCAGGCCCCCTGGGTAGGGGTGGTGGTAGTGACAGGCATCCAGCCCCCTGAGTAGGGGTGGTGGTAGTGGCAGGCATCCAGCCCCCCTGAGTAGGGGTGGTGGTAGTGACAGGCATCCAGGCCCCCTGAGTAGGGGTGGTGGTAGTGACAGGCATCCAGGCCCCCTGGGTAGGGGTGGTGGTAGTGACAGGCATCCAGCCCCCTGAGTAGGGGTGGTGGTAGTGACAGGCATCCAGGCCCCCCTGAGTAGGGGTGGTGGTAGTGACAGGCATCCAGGCCCCCCTGGGTAGGGGTGGTAGTAGTGGCAGGCATCCATCCCCCTAAGGGTGGGTATGGGGATGGTAGTAGTGGTAGGCATCCAGCCCCCCATGAGTGGGGATGGTAGTAGTAGTAGGCATCCAGCCCCCCATGAGCGGGGATGGTAGTAGTGACAGGCATCCAGGCCCCCCTGGGTAGGGGTGGTAGTAGTGGCAGGCATCCAGGCACCCCTGGGTAGGGGTGGTAGTAGTGGCAGATATCCAGCCCCCTATGGGTGTGTATGGCATTGGTGTTGGCCATCCCACCCCTATGGTTCTGCTGTTGCTAGTGTACGTTATTTGTGCATCCCTATGTGTGTGTGACATATTTTGTGTACGTGTGGTTTGTTTGTATTGTTGGTGTTTGACTTACCGTCTGCGCCGTACGCGTCCGTGCCGGTCCCGGTAATAGATGTAGAGTATAGGTAGGATCTGCGCAATGGGATTCATGCTTGGATCGTCTCATTCGGGTTTCTCGTGTCTTTGAGTCGTACTCGTAGCAGGCTTGTTCGTCTCGTAGCCGTGGATCGTCTTGTGGCGCGAAACGGAGTTTATGTACGGCTCGCCCGGATGCTCAAACGTGCCGGACATAGCGACGAGTTCGGCGCGTACGGAAGACGCATCGTACTAGTCCGGCCGGAAGGTGCTGTGTATTTGGTTCCGTGCGACTCAATTCGGCGTTTACGGATCCGGCTCGGGCGGGGTACAGGAGCTGGAATGGGTAAGTACGGCTCGCTCGGAATCTGGGCTGTTATGCGCATCGTACTTGTTCGTTCGGTAGAGTGTTCGAGTCGGTCGGAAAACACGCGTTCGGCTGGTATTTTTTCCGGACGAATACTGTTAGGTGCGCTTCCGGCCGACATCGGAATCGACCCCTCAGTGTGTAGTTTTATGTTATTTATCGTAAAATAATGTAAGAAAAAATGCTCATCAAGTACAGTTACACAAAATGCAAATCATGGATTATCACAGAGAGAAAACATTGGCAATGTATAAATTCAAACTCATGTCAAATAAACACTGCATTGAAGGAGTGGATAGGCGAAGAGAGAAAAGTTTCAGAGACAAAATACATTTGCAAATGAATATGCAAATTAGGAAGATTATAAGAATCAGGGAAAACTACCCCTCTGGACAGTCAGGGCAGCAAGGCCACTCAAGTAGAGTCGAGTGACAAAGATTAGGTCAGGAGACAGGAAACAGGTAGGCCTCTATCTGGAAACAGTAAACCGACGACAGCGACGATCTCCCGCTAACTAGCATCAGCAGAAATACCTACAAAACCACACCCACCGGGGACTTTCAATTATACCCTAAAACCTAAATGTCCAACCCACATTTGTTTCATTTTTTAAACTAACTCCATCTCCCATTGGCTACGATTGGGGGTGTACTGTCACACCACTCTTCATCATGAACACTTCATTAAACATTTCTTTGTTCTAAACATTCAACATTACGACAGATTCATCTCAGGAAACAACTTTGAGCACAATCATAGTAAACATTTCCTGCAGTTCTTTGAATGTTGCAAATCTCTACGCCTCTATTATTCGCCTCTGCCATCTCGTGAGGAAGTTGCATCGCTTCCACTCGCTTATCAAATTGTCTTTTCCGAAGCTTGGCAGTCATACAAGGACATAAGAGCATGCACAGCTCTTCACGTTTTCTCTCTTCTTCTTGCAAAATCATTCTTTTTGGACATCTTATTTTTAACCCAAAACTGGCATACAGAAGTGTAGGCCCATGCTTGTTCTTCTACAGAGAACAGAACACAAACATTTATTATTTTCATGAAATGTAATTTCATTTTGCGCACCATCCCAGCATTTGCACTAACCCATGCACAACCCATGTTATTCCCAGCGAAATATTATTAACGTGCACAAAAGCAGCATTCGTTTTTTATCAAAGCATATTTGCGGCCTAGTTTCATGCATTAGTACACGCATTAATTTACGCATGCGCATAAGCATTTCCCCTTATTATAACGTTCTTTATTAATAATTTTCACAGCACACTGTTAATAAATGTTACTGAGGGTTCAATCCGAGCAGGTTTTATTTTCTCAAAACCCTGCTCCATCAATCCCCCCCTTTGATGGCGTTTTTGAGCCATCATCAAAATACCCATCACATACAAGTTACCACTTATTTAAAATACTGTACTTCTTTCTCGTTTTATCATTCTTCCATCTAAGTCTTTCATGATCTCATAGTAATTTCCTCTCATATCCTCTAATTCTATCTCTTCCCTTTTTCTCTTTCTAGCTCTACGTTTAAGATCTGATGTCTCTTTCTTTCTACACTTGCATTTGCAACATTTATAAATCATAATAATCATTATTATTACTGCAACTACTGAAGTAACAGGTATTTATATTTTTCCTAACAAACTAATCCCTAAAGTAGAAAATCAATTTCCCATTGAGGAAAAACTCTTACCAAGTTTCTCCCAAGCACCGTCAACTTTCAGCTCAGTCAAATCTTCATGAAGTTCTATAATATTTTTAATATACCCCTCAAGATTTTACTTTTGTCAGGGATATAAGTACAGCATTGTTGTATTTTCAACATGCTACAGACTCCACCCTCTTTTGCCAATAATATATCAAGAGCAAGTCGATTTTGCAAAACCATTGATCTAATTGCAACCATTTCAGTATCAATCATCAAGAACCCACCAGCAGTATCTGTTGATAAATGATCAACCACTGTGGACAATTTTCTAATTTTATGTGAATTCAGAATAACTCCAACTGAAGGTATCAGTGCTCCAAAAATATCCCCAATTATTTCAGAATAACTTGCTCCTCTCTTATTACGTGTTAGTCCTTTTTCATTTCATTAACTCTATTATTCTTATCTACGTGATATACCTTCAGGAATACTATGCCTAAATAACAACATCCGTACCAACCTGTAGGTAATCTATAATAAGCATTCTTACCACACTCATAATAAATTCCCGGGAAAACAGGATCAGTTCCTCCTTTCAGTCCCCAATTTCCTTTTATCAAGAAAGTATGCTCACATTCACTAGAACCAATGAAGTAACTATTAAGTTCAGTCTTTTCTCTAAACACACAAAGCTTTCCTCTATGTTGAAAATCTAGAGTCATGGCAGCGTAAGTCACCCTTTTTATAATCACCCTCTCTGAAAGCCCATGGAGGTACATGAGACTTTTGCTCAGCAGCTTTCTTTTTGAAATCTCGTCTTCTATCTTCTACCATATTCATAAATTCTACTTCTTCCCGCCGTAGTTTAAAGGTTAAGCTATTTCTATGAGCATCTATTGTATCTATCAGTTTGTTACTAATGAAAAAATCTCCCATGTAAGCTGCATAAACAGGACCATAAACAATGTTTAAATCTCTTCGAATAGGAATTTCAGAAAATATTAGATCAAAATTGGAGTAATAATACTTTAATCCTTCCCTCTCATAAAACAAACTGGTAAAGACACTACAAGACACACCATAGGTTAAAGGTAGGTGATGATAAGTCATCCCCTCTGAGACAGACAACGGTAATTGAATGCACACATAACAATCTCTCGCATTCATGTATTTACGTATTCGTATAACAATTTAGTCAAAACATTTAACGAAAAATCATTGATTGATTTATCATGATGATAAACACTATCATCTTCTATCTTTTCTATATTAGTTTTTAAATCTTCTTTAATATTAGAATCAACTCTCTCACTTCCCACATCATTAGTATTATTTTTGTGATTAGTCACCATTAGAACAGGGACAATAACAATCAGTGTTAACCACATCAACGTTAATAATAAAACAACATAAGCAAGCATTAATACATTTACGTTTAAAACTATGATTTTTATATCCAGTCTCTGTTAGCTTTGCCATTTTAGACACTATATAAAAAAATTAAAAATCGAAGAAAAACCTAAAAATCTTTAAAAAATGTAAGAAAAACTTATCCAAAAACCATCTAAAGTAGTGTATCCTTACACTCTTACACTTTCCTCTTTTATACCCCCTCTTTTTTTATTTTTTTTATATCTTCTTCAAATCTTTTGGAATTTTCAGAATACTCTTCATTGAAATTGTTGCACCTTTTTTTTCACAGTTCTTCTTAAGGTGGTTTCAGTTTGCTCTGATCACTTTGATCAGTACCAGTTTCTTCTTTCTGATTTGTGTTTTCAATCTCTTCCAACACCCCATATGTCCATTCTGGAGCTGTGTATTTCTTACTCCGAATTCTTCTTCTTCTTGTTTTTCGTAACAATTCTTCTTCTGAATCACTTTGTCCAGTTTGACTTGATATTTCATTTATTTGATCTGGCCTTTTCTTTTCTAGAGTGTATTTCAGTCTTTTCACTCCTTTTGGCCACACATCATCCTTTCTTGCTTTCTTAACTTGAACTGCTTCTTCAACTTCGTTGTCAAGTTCGCAAGTTCTTTTATTCAATTCTTTTCTTTGTTATACTTGCTCTTGATTTTCATCAGTCACTTTCTCCTTTTCTTTCTCAACAGCAGTCTCTTGAGACCCAGTAGCTGGTGCCCACTTTATTTGACTTGTACTTGGTTCTTCCTCTTGCTCAGCTTTTTCAGAATCTGTAACACTAGATTCTATATCTTCATGTTCTTCAGCTTCTTGTTCTTTTCTTTGCTTTACCAGTTGCTGCTCTTCTTGTCTTTCAAGTGGACTTGGGACTCCTCTTGTATGACTTGCATGAATCCTGTTTGGCAAGCCACCACACTTCACTGTTGTCGTTGTTACCAAAATGATCTGATATGGTCCATTCCACCTGGGTTCTAAACACGACTTCCTCACGTGTTTCTTGACAATAACCCACTCTCCTGGACTCAAATCATGTGCTTGATCCGGCTGTGTTGTGGTTGCAATTTCTCCAACCTGATGAGACACAGAACGCACCAGATCAGCCAATCCTTTGCAATAATCAAGCACTAGATCATCAGTAATATTCATCAGTTTGTTTGCTGCTACAATTGCTTGTCTCATGGCTCTCCCCATCAAAATTTCATGAGGACTCAATCCAGTCCTTTTATCAGGAATGCTTCTAAGACTCATCAATACCAGGGGTAAAGCGTCTGGCCATTTCAGTGTTGTAGACGCACATACTTTTGGCAGTCTGGATTTAATAGTACCGTTAATTTGTTCGACCACTCCAGATGCTTCTGGTCGATAGGCACAATGCAGCTTTTGCTCAATTTGTAATGCTGCGCAAATCATCCGAATTATTTCATTATTAAAATGAGTTCCTCTATCTGTTTCTAAAGAGACTGGAAATCCAAATCTTGGGATTATCTCTCTCAAAAGTAATTTAGCAACAGTTACTTCAGTCCATTACAAGGGGGAAGTTCTATGGTCTTGCTGCTTTTCCAATTCGACCCCAACTAACAACTGTCTTTCTACCGGGATTTTGCTGCTGGCACACTATACACCTCTGGCATAGACTCTCTGCAATGACCCTAAACTTTGGGTTGAACCATGACTGCTTGAAGAGCCTAATCATAGCATCTCTTCCAACATGTGCAATTTCATGGTACATCCTTGCCATTTGAGAAAGTAAACTATCTGGTATTACTGGTCTTTCATCAACATACACCCATACTTCATCTTCTGCTCTCTTTTTACAACCTGGTTTTATCCAAATTTCAATTTCTTCCTCATTTGCTTCTTCCTGAAGCTGCCTAATTTCTTCCCATGTTTCCAAAGAAGAAAACATCAAGTGGCAGTTTGTATGTTTTTTCTCCACCCCTCTGTCGATTGAAATTGAATTTTGTGCCCAGAAACGCGCCATTTGGTGTGCGTATCTGTTTCCATTTGTCACATAGTCATTTCCTGACTTATGTACTGAACATTTTACCACAGCAATCTTTTTGGGCATTTGTAATGCATTCAATAGATCCTTCACATTTTTACTGTTCCGGATCGGTGATCCTGAAGAAGTCAGAAATCCTCTTTGCATCCACAACTGACCAAAATCATGCACCACCCCAAAACCATATTGACTATCAGTGAATATGGTTACTCTCAGATTTTTGCCAATTATACATGCTCTAGTCAGAGCTATCAGTTCAGAAATTTGAGCAGAATTTATCCCTTTTAGACAGGATGCTTCAAGAACCATAGACACTGTACATACTGCATAAGCAGCACTTAATGCACCTTTTTCATCTCTCAGACAAGATCCATCCACGAACATCACACTATCTGACTCTTATAGTGGAGTATCTTTAATGGCAGGTCTTGGTTTCGTGCACAATTCTGTCACATCCAAACAATCATGATCTGCTTCATCTTCCACTTATTCACAACTTAAACTTGGCAACAAGGTTGCTGGGTTCAATATTGTACATCTTGTCACTGTCACATTTTCAGCACCCAAAATCACTCTTTCATACCTAGTCAGCCAACTATACGTCATATGCTGAGTCCGAGTCCTTGTTAATAGGATCTCAGCAGAATGTGGCACATATACTTTCACTAGATGTCCCATAACAATTGTTTCGCTCTGCTCAAGACTCACACAAGTAGCAGCCACTGCTTTTAAACAACCTGGTAATGCGGCAGCCACTGAATCCAAAGTAGCAGAAAAATATGCCACTGGACGACGTGCCATTCCATGTTTTTGTGTTAAGACAGAAAGTGCACACCCATCTCTCTCACAACAGAATAATGCAAAATCTTTTGTGTAATTTGGCATTACCAATGCAGGTGCTCAACAAATACTATCTCGCAATTCAATAAAAGCTTTCATACACTCTTCATCCAATTCAATCGGATCAACCACATCTTTATGTGTCAACCTCTGTAAAGGTTTTGCAATCAGTGAAAACCCACAGATCCACTGTCTGCAGTATCCAACCATTCCCAAAAACATTCGAACTTCTTTTTGAGTCTTAGGAGGACTCATCTGCAAAATCACATTGATTCGTTCTTGCGTTACTTTTCTAACTCCTTTCTCAATTTTGTGCCCCAGATACTGCACCTCTTTTTGACAAAACTGTAATTTTGCTGGTGACACTTTATGCCCACCTTCTGCCAAATGATTCAGTAAGGCAATTGTATCTGTCACACAGGCTTCTCGTGTTTTTGATGCCACCAGTAGGTCATCAATATACTGCACCAACACTGAATTTTCTGGCATGATCAATGACTCCAAACATTTTTTCAAAATCTGATTAAAAATCGAAGGACTCTCTGTATACCCTTGAGGAACTCGGCACCATGCCAAAACACGGTTTCCGAACCGGAAAGCAAAAAGATATTGGCTATCCGGATGCAAAGGTATCGAGAAAAATGCTTGACACAGATCAATTACTGTGTACCATTCTGCATCACAAGGAATTTGATAAAGAATCACTGCTGGATTTGGTACTATTGGACAGCAAGGTACTACGATCTTATTAATTTTTCTTAAATCCTGAACTATTCTATATTTTCCACTTGGTTTCTTAATCCCCATAACAGGTGAGTTACAAGGACTACTTAGTATTTCTTTTAGAATATCTTGCTCAATCATTTGATCAATTACAGGAATTACTCCTGCTGTTATCTCAGGACTCATCTTGTACTGAGGAGTGTTTGGCTATATTGCACCTGGTTTAACTGTAACCTGAATAGAATCCACACCTTTCATCAAACCAATGTCTTTTCCTGTAAAATATAATAATACCCACACAATATATAGGGTAGCACTAAAGAAATGAATGTGTACGAAAAGAACAGGGGCACAACACAGTTGTGGACGAAAACCCTCACTCACCCGAGGGTGACATGCTTCATCATAGGGTTCCTCCAACACACGGGGACCGCAAGGTACCCCGTGTGGGCTATAACTTTACCCAAGAGGCAAGGAGCAGGAGTGCACAGCACGTGTTGGATCTACCAACTCAATAGGGCAAGGAGGGGCAGAGTGCAAATAATAAGTGAAAAAAGTGAATTAAAACTACCTACATAGGGGCAACAACTTTATTCTTCCGTCCTATGTGGTAGTGGATAAAAAGCAAGTGAAAGTAGGGTTATGGATGTATACCCTATTTAATGATCAACATGTTTCTGCCATAACGGCAATCCAGTTCAGGGCATTCATCAGGACCAATAGCTAAACAGTCACTCTGCTATATCAGGTGGGCAAATAATAATGTGAAAGTGGTACTTAGGCCTCAATTCTTGACCATCAGGCGCCTATGTCAATCAAAATGATAGGTCAGAAGGCTTTGCAAGACAATAAAACCACATTTTATCAATGGATAGAACTGTCACCGATATGTACCACCACCCTAATTCAGTGCCCAATGAGGTTAAAAACTCTTACCTACTAAGTAGTATGTGTATTCCAACTCAACCATCTACAGAGTCTCTCACCATGTCGGTTATTCTAGTAGGGGTTAAATTGGATTGTTTCAACTTTTTAAATTATCAAGTCAAGCACAAATTGCAGTCACCTCTGAGTTCAGATAACAAAAAAGGCACACTGGACTATGGTAAAACGGTTAAAATAATCTCTAGTCTGTGATTAGACCAATACGGTAGTATAGTAACCGGTATAAAACAGCATCTGCTTGGTACCAAGATCACGCCACATATCAATAAACTCGGCTGGAAATTTAAGCATGCTTAATGTATACGAGCGTCTTTCTTAAACGTAACTCCGTAAGAGGAAGGGGTGGGAGCACACTGCTGACCTCCCAGCACAGTTCGCCCCTTAGCATTCTGGTAAATGCAGTTTGTAGTGCATGCTTACTTGGTATTTTGCTGGAGTGTTCCACCAAAGTTGGGGCAGATTAGTGCTGTCATCTCTAGACACATGTGTTTCTGGATTTTATCCGTCATCAGTAGAGATCAAAAACGATTTTCTTCTGGGGTTGCTGAGCAGGCTGCCACAATTCTTACAGGTCTCAGTACCTCTCACAGGCGCACAGGTGCATCTCCACTAGCTCGTCAGCTCAATGGCTCAAGGGAACCTTTTTAAACAGGAAGGGGTGGGAGCACACTGCTGACCTCCCAGCACAGTTCACCCCTTAGCATTCTGGTAAATGCAGTTTGTAGTGCATGCTTACTTGGTATTTTGCTGGAGTGTTCCACCAAAGTTGGGGCAGATTAGTGCTGTCATCTCTAGACACATGTGTTTCTGGATTTTATCCGTCATCAGTAGAGATCAAAAACGATTTTCTTCTGGGGTTGCTGAGCAGGCTGCCACAATTCTTACAGGTCTCAGTACCTCTCACAGGCGCACAGGTGCATCTCCACTAGCTCGTCAGCTCAATGGCTCAAGGGAGCCTTTTTAAACAGGAAGGGGTGGGAGCACACTGCTGACCTCCCAGCACAGTTCGCCCCTTAGCATTCTGTTAAATGCAGTTTGTAGTGCATGCTTACTTGGTATTTTGCTGGAGTGTTCCACCAAAGTTGGTGCAGATTAGTGCTGTCATCTCTAGACACGTGTTTCTCTATTTTATCCATCATCAGTAGAGATCAAAAACGATTTTCTTCTGGGGTTGCTGAGCAGGCTGCCACAATTCTTACAGGTCTCAGTACCTCTCACAGGCGCACAGGTGCAACTCCACTAGCTCGTCAGCTCAATGGCTCAAGGGAACCTTTTTAAACAGGAAGGGGTGGGAGCACACTGCTGACCTCCCAGCACAGTTCACCCCTTAGCATTCTGGTAAATGCAGTTTGTAGTGCATGCTTACTTGGTATTTTGCTGGAGTGTTCCACCAAAGTTGGGGCAGATTAGTGCTGTCATCTCTAGACACATGTGTTTCTGGATTTTATCCGTCATCAGTAGAGATCAAAAACGATTTTCTTCTGGGGTTGCTGAGCAGGCTGCCACAATTCTTACAGGTCTCAGTACCTCTCACAGGCGCACAGGTGCATCTCCACTAGCTCGTCAGCTCAATGGCTCAAGGGAGCCTTTTTAAACAGGAAGGGGTGGGAGCACACTGCTGACCTCCCAGCACAGTTCGCCCCTTAGCATTCTGTTAAATGCAGTTTGTAGTGCATGCTTACTTGGTATTTTGCTGGAGTGTTCCACCAAAGTTGGTGCAGATTAGTGCTGTCATCTCTAGACACATGTGTTTCTGGATTTTATCCGTCATCAGTAGAGATCAAAAACGATTTTCTTCTGGGGTTGCTGAGCAGGCTGCCACAATTCTTACAGGTCTCAGTACCTCTCTCAGGCGCACAGGTGCATCTCCACTAGCTCGTCAGCTCAATGGCTCAAAGTACTCCCGTGAGTCATTGAGCTGACGAGCTCGTGGAAGAAGCACCCGCGCGCCAGTGAGAGGTACTTGACCTGATGCAATGTTTGGCAGCCTACTCAGCAAACCCCAAATTTGAAGTCTGTATTCTCTACTGATGACGGTTAAAGAACCAGAAACACGTGTCTAGAGATCAGCACTATCTGCGCCAACTCTGGCGAAACACTCTGAATACTAGAGCAAAGCAAGCAACAAGAGACTGCATTTACCAGAATGCCAGGGGCAAACCTTGCTGGGAGGTGAAGCGGTGTGCTCCCACCCCTGTTCCCGTAACTCCGTAAGAACGAACCGGAGAACTTAAATAGTTTATTACTCGACTTCAACCGAGCTCTATAGGCAGATTATGCCCGGTACATCAGAGCATGTATCTAAACAGACTTTCGTACTTTGGAACTACGACATTAGATATTCTATACAAGCAAGTCCCGACTCCATCTTAACTATAATAGTGTATGCCCGCTCGCGCTCACCTTAAAAACCTCCACGGTGTTCCTTGTAGACTCTGGAGGGAGCACCGTGCGGTGTGTTTACGCTGCTATATGCACTAAAGTGTGCCCGGGCTAACGCAAAGCGCGACGTGTATGTGACGCGTCATCGCGTTTCTACGTAAGATTACCATGACAACGGAGTAAACGAAACTCCGTCGGATCTACCTTTAACAGCAGCTTCCTACGTGTTCCCATATGGCATGATCAGTGTATCATTGTGTAAAGGATCTAATAGTAGTAAGAAGAAATGTCACTCTCATAAAAAGAGAAACAGAAAATAAAATTAAAATAAATATAAAAATTGCAAACAGGAATGAAACAAACTGGGCAACAGGTATAATGCAAAGAGCTCTTTGGACTAAATCATATAGCTACTACAATACAGCTGATTATATGACCCCATAAAAGTAAATCTAGGTCTATGGTGAGTACAGATAGGTATATTGAGTGACCATATAACGTGGCAGATTTACTCTGACTTGTTTGGTAAAAACAAAGAAATTCATGATAGTTGGAAACAAACCATGCAGCCGCATGGTGTATCATCTGTCTATGTTATTGGGATCACACTGCACACCAGGGTATATCATCATTCAGACCGTAATGGTCTAATCACAGACTAGAGATTATTTTAACCGTTTTACCATAGTCCAGTGTGCCTTTTTTGTTATCTGAACTCGGAGGTGTCTGCAATTTGTGCTTGACTTGATAATTTAAAAAGTTGAAACAATCCAATTTAACCCCTACTAGAATAACCGACATGGTGAGAGACTCTGTAGATGGTTGAGTTGGAATACACATACTACTTTGTAGGTAAGAGTTTTTAACCTCATTGGGCACTGAATTAGGGTGGTAGTACATATCGGTGACAGTTCTATCCATTGATAAAATGTGGTTTTATTGTCTTGCAGAGCCTTCTGACCTATCATTTTGATTGACATAGGCGCCTGATGGTCAAGAATTGAGGCCTAAGTACCACTTTCACATTATTATTTGCACACCTGATATAGCAGAGTGACTGTTTAGATATTGGTCCTGATGAATGCCCTGAACTGGATTGTCGTTATGGCAGAAACATGTTGATCATTAAATAGGGTATATATCCATAACCCTACTTTCACTTGCTTTTTATCCACTACCACATAGGACGGAAGAATAAAGTTGTTGCCCCTATGTAGGTAGTTTTAATTCACTTTTTTCACTTATTATTTGCACTCTGCCCCTCCTTGCCCTATTGAGTTGGTAGATCCAACACGTGCTGTGCACTCCCGCTCCTTCCCTCTTGGGTAAAGTTGTAGCCCACACGGGGTACCTTGCGGTCCCTGTGTGTTGGAGGAACCCTATGATGAAGCATGTCACCCTCGGGTGAGTGAGGGTTTTCGTCCACAACTGTGTTGTGCCCCTGTTCTTTTCGTACACATTCATTTCTTTAGTGCTACCTTATATATTGTGTGGGTATTATGATTACGGAAGTTATATAGGATAGAATTTTCTATATTGTAGCTTAGTTCTTCCTTAGACCCTATTGTGTGTGATTTTTTCCTGTAAAATCCCATACATCAGGTCTTACTGCATTTCTCAACTCTGCAGGTAAATCTTCTTCAGTAAGCAATGAATACAAATCATTCACTTCTGCCCCTTGTTTTGTTAACATCATTTTAAAAGCAACATCCTCATCTGGTGTTTGAAAGGCAATACCATCTGGCGTACAATAGATGGTGCAGTTCATCTTACAAAGCAAGTCCCTTCCTAAAAGGTTCACCGGACTTGTATCACATACTACAAACTGATGCATGTCTCTGAATCTTCCAATATGAACTTCTATTGGTCTTGTTATTGGAGTCTTAATATATTTATTTGAAACTCTCACAACTTGGATAATTTCTCCCGAGAGGAGTAGGTTTGGAATTTCTGCTGCTCTCACAGTAGAACGGGTAGCA
Organism: Calotriton arnoldi; assembly: GCA_963921515.1. NCBI lineage: Eukaryota > Metazoa > Chordata > Amphibia > Caudata > Salamandridae > Calotriton > Calotriton arnoldi. The sequence continues at coordinate 3,554,662 of CAWUFW010000761.1, forward strand.
CCAGTGTCCACAAGGAATGTAATATCATTACTTTCCACTTTTCCATCAACAAAAGGACCTGATTGATCTACCTCTAGAGATGCGCCAAGCACGCACTCTTCCTCCCCCCTCAGGCACCGTCATTGAGATGAGTCTGAATCACTCTCTGAACATTGCAACAAATTACTGTGAAACTACTTGCACATTTTGATTCTTACCAACTTGTTCACCTGCGTGAAATCCAGAATTCGCACTGTATCTCTGTACTTGAGCATTCACATTATTTGGCATAGGAGCTTGAGGCACCTGTACTTGTTGTGTCTGTGGTGTAACTACCTGCTGCTGTTGTTGCTGTTGTTGATTCACAACCACTTCATTCTGCATCTGCGGATTGAAATTTTGATTCATTCCATTATTTTTCAATACAGATCTACACTCATTCCTCCAATGTCCAAACTTTCCGCACGCATGACAAGGAAATTTCTTTTTCAATTCTTTCCTACTCATCTTACCTCTACCTCTACCTCCATTTGGTACCTGATCATTTTGATTTTGTCCTTTCATCTGAAAATCTGTTTGAGAACCATTGTTTCCATCTTTCTGTCTGCCACCTTCACCTGTGCCCACATCATTTTCTCTTTCAGCTTTTTATGCCTTGACTCAATATCATCACTACAATATTTAGCATATCTCAGAATCTCATCAACTGTTTTACTCTGCCAACAAATCAAATGTTGCTGAATCATATTACTAATTTCAGGTATTAATCCAAAAACAAACCTATATACAAAGTGTCCCATATCTTTATCACCTATACTTTCAAAACCACTATACTGTTTGAACACCTGTAACAACCTTTCATAATAAGCATGTACCGATTCTTTGGGTTTCTGTGTTGTCCTGTCAATTTTAACCCAATCTGTTTCTTTTGGAGAAATTTTACTTTTCAGGAAAGTAATTACTTGATTATATTTTTTCATCCCTTCTTCTAAAGGTGCTCCTGTCTTCACATCTCTAGGATATTCTTCTTTTGGCCAGTCAACAGTAATTTTACACTCAGTCCATAAGTCAGCTGGAACTACAATCTCAAACAAACCATCTAAATCTTTTAACAAAACTTTTGAAACCTTTACAAACCTCTCTACCTGTTTGTACCACTCGACAGGTTTCTCTCTCAACCTAGGGAAATCATTCGTAAAGGATAATATATCCTGTCTTGACCAGGGAACGTGAACATATCCACCACCTGGAACTTCTCTCATTGGACATACCATTTCAGCCTGTCCTGTTTCTCTTAATGGAAATAAAGACGCATTTTTACTTGCAAGCATTTCTTCCTTCTTTTTCGCCCATCTACCTTTCCACCGTTATAAATCACCCCATTTCTTCAAGGTATTCATTAATTCTTTTATTTGCAATCATTTGCCAGACGTATTCAAACTTTCCAAATCCTTATCAGTAAAATCCAGTCTGTATGTTTTTTGCAAAACTTTAGACTTTTCTATGTCTACTCCATATTCTTGTGCAGCTTCTGCTAACCTCTCATGTAAATTCCTTGCTTTCCATGTAATATTCTTACACAAAAATACCAACTCTTCATCTCGGTACTTACTCAATCTTTCTGGACTTATGGTACCAATAATCATTTCTTCCAGATCCACTCTCAATCTAGCTACATCTATACTCGATTGTGACTTATTCTTTTCCATTCCTCTTATCCAGTCATCTAACTCCTCTGGCGAAGGACCCACCGAACTCCCTGATACTGGAGTTGTTCCACTGACATTCTGCACTATTTTTCTAGGATCCATCTGTACACTTCTCTTTGGTGTTTCAGTTACGTTTTCACTCACTGGAAGATCAATCAATGAAGTACTCATCTCAACTTGTTCTGATCCACTAACATTCCTGGCATTATTCACGGGAATTGTCAATGCATGTACTCTTGATATATTCTGACTCTCACCATACAATGGAACTATAGAACCAATCGTTACTGGTACCGATAATGCTTCTGCATTCAGACTCATCTGACTAATTCTTTGAGTTAACTCCTCTCTCGCCTTATTCAACATGTCAATCTCATTTTCCTGCAACACTTGAGTGTGCGAAGCTTCCAGAACTTGTGTAACTTGTGGAGTTTGTGGAGTTTGTGGAGCTTGTGGAACCTGAGGCACTTGTATTTCAATTAGTGGTGCATTTGGAATTGTTTCCCCTGAACTTTCCTGATATGGTGGAGGTCTCTTTAATAATATTTCATCCAACAACTCATCATCAATCTCATCTGAATCATTATCTAATTCTGAAGTTTCTAAATTATTCTTTTTCTCTTTACTTTTGCCTCCAGTCTGATCTTCAGCAACTATTACTGGATATAATCCATCTGCAATTACATCTCTCCTCCATCTTTTCTTTTGATCATCCCATCTAGCCTCAGAATATCTCGTTATTATATTCCTGTATTTAATTCCATTCCTGTCTCTCTCTCTTTTATATGCCTCATGTTCCCATTCCTCAAGCGCTTCATTCTGCGTAGGTCTAGGACTTGGCTTTAATGAATTCATTCGTCCTCTCAAGTTCTCCAAAATCCTTACATTAAATGTACCATCCTCTGGAAAAGCTAAAACTCCATCATCTTCTGTATAACTCATCCAATTCTCTAACCATGTACACGTATGATACCCACGTTCCAACATCATTAAAAAAGCAGGCGTTCTCGGTGGAGGTATAGGAAGTCCCTCTCTAGTAACTATCGGCTTGTCTTTTTTAAATAAATCTTTTATTCTTTTTACCATCTTCATTTTTAAACACTGTTTTTCTTGCTAAATAAACCCAAACAAACAAGAGAAAACTTCCGTAAATCCTCTCACTCTATTCGCTAAATCCCAACCAATACCAGCGCGACTCACAGCAACCAACCAATCACGACTCACTACGTATCCACTGTCTCAACCAATGCTAGTGCGGCTCACAGCAACCAACCAATCACGGCTCACTACACGCCTGCTGCCTGACCAATGCCAGCGCAGCTTTTTGTGACGTCAGTATTACTCCTGCTACTGACCCTCCCTTTACAAAATAATACGGCAATGTATTTTCTACGTTTTATCAAATATTTCTTGTTAGAAACAACACAAAACAATGCTACTTTGTCTGCTCCACTAATAAAGAGATAGTTTCATTTATTCAAAAAGAAATTCTTTTGTTTCTAGTAAAATAACGACCAGCGCTACTCTACTCTCAATCAAGTTAAAGGAGGTCTTGATACTCCTCTGGGGATACTAGCCAAAGTTTCGGAAGAGGACTTTCCTTTCAGAAAGAGGTCTTGGTACTCCTCTGGGGATGTAAGGTCAGAGTTTCGGAAGCGGACCTTTCACTATTTCAAGCAATCTTCTTTCGATCGAATATGTCCCTAAAATAACATCGACAACCTTTCGCTGTTTGATATTACAACAACAGACAAAGTACTTCTGCAGTTTGACACCTTTTCCACACTATTCCTCTGCCACTTAGGCTAAAATAACATCATCCTAGGATCTTAGGTAACTCCGTACCCGTATTTCCAAACAACATAAAACAAAGACACTAACTTTTCATGTAAATAATCAATAATTATTGCCAAACTAATCAATAATTAACCATCCTCTGCTACCAAAACTGATCCAGCGATCAGAGATCGATAATTTTCACAAACACAGGCACATTTACACTAACCAACTTAATCCCGTCACGCTGGGGTTCAGTGTGATGCACGTTTATGCCTGGTTCACTAAATATTCAAAAACCTGCTTTTCTCTACAACATGAATATATTTGTGGCGATGGATTTATTTTAGTTGAAGAGTTGATGACAATAATATGAACTTATCTATATATCTATGCTACTAAATAATAACAGACTCAGTGTGAAGTTTTATGTTATTTATCATAAAATAATGTAAGAAAAAATGCTCATCAAGTACAGTTACACGAAATGCAAATCATGGATTATCACAGAGAGAAAACATTGGCAATGTATAAATTCAAACTCATGTCAAATAAACAATGCATTGAAGGAGTGGATAGGCGAAGAGAGAAAAGTTTCAGAGACAAAATACATTTGCAAATGAATATGCAAATTAAGAAGATTATCTATACTAACCCAAGTAAGAATCAGGGAAAACTACCCCTCTGGACAGTCAGGGCAGCAAGGCCACTCAAGTAGAGTCGAGTGACAAAGATTAGGTCAGGAGACAGGAAACAGGTAGGCCTCTATCTGCCAACAGTAAACCGACGACAGCGACGATCTCCCGCTAACTAGCATCAGCAGAAATACCTACAAAACCACACCCACCGGGGACTTTCAATTATACCCTAAAACCTAAACGTCCAACCCACATTTGTTTCATTTTTTAAACGAACTCCATCTCCCATTGGCTAAGATTGGGGGTGTACTGTCACACCACTCTTCATCATGAAGACTTTATTAAACATTTCTTTGTTCTAAACATTCAACAATACGACAGATTCATCTCAGGAAACAACTTTGAGCACAATCATAGTAAACATTTCCTGCAGTTCCTTGAATGTTGCAAATCTCTACGCCTTTATTAGTTGCCTCTGCCATCTCTTGAGGAAGTTGCATCGCTTCCACTCGCTTATCAAATTGTCTTTTCCGAAGCTTTGCAGTCATACAAGGACATAAGAGCATGCACAGCTCTTCGCGTTTTCTCTCTTCTTCTTGCAAAATCATTCTTTTTTGGACATCTTATTTTTAACCCAAAACTGGCATACAGAAGTGTAGGCCCATGCTTGTTCTTCTACAGAGAACAGAACACAAACATTTGTTATTTTCATGAAATGTAATTTCATTTTGCGCACCATCCCAGTATTTGCACTAACCCATGCACAGCCCATGTTATTCCTAGCAAAATATTATTAACGTGCACAAAAGCAGCATTTCTTTTTTTATCAAAGCATATTTGCGGCCTAGTTTCATGCATTAGTACACGCATTAATTTACGCATGCGCATAAGCATTTCCCCTTATTATAACGTTCTTTATTAATAATTTTCACAGCACACTGTTAATAAATGTTACTGAGGGTTCAATCCGAGCAGGTTTTATTTTCTCAAAACCCTGCTCCATCAGTGGCACAGACTTAAAGCTCAAAATTCTAATGAAAGCAGCATCGTGTATTGTCACTGTCTGAGCCACCCGTCTGGGAACACAGAAGAGTTTGTTGGTTGCCACTAGTTTAGGACCCCAGGTTCTGATATAGAAACCATGGCACGCTGGATTGAGGTTTCTGCCCCATATTTATATTAAAGTAGTTGTCCATCCCAGAAGTCAGTTTTGAGACTGACACTGGGCTGTTCTACTTATTTCACTCATACTTTTCCAGCTAAGGCCTTTGTGCTATCACGAGACTGGGGTGGAGTCTGGAGCCTTTTGCCAGCAGAGACCCAAACAAGGGTACAAAGGAAAGAGAGGCTATCCCACATAACTACATGTTACCATGCGGAGAGAAGCCCTTTCAATGAACAATGGGCCAGAAATGGACAGGGGAAACTTCCCAAGCTTCAAAGGGACCTCTGTCTCCTCTCCTCCACACCAAAATGTCTGACCCGCTACAGAGGAACGTAGGAAAATCCTGGAGGAGGCCTGACATTCACATCTACTGTCTGGGCTCTCTCCAGCGCAGCGCTTGGGTGTAGCAAACACAAAATAGAACCAGTGTGACTATGACCACCTGTGCCACACACACTTTATACATACATCCTCTACACATGAAGGAAGGTACACATGTGACATCCATGTCCTGCATGAATAGGTGGAGGACCCAGTTGGAGGGACTGGCAGACCATTCTAAAATATGGGAGATGCCGGTAGGCAGCTCTCCCAGGTAGGGTGAGGTTAAAAGGCCTGCCTTGATATTACAATCTTCTCGCTGCCACCACAGTCAGTGCCCCATAGCTCAACAAGCCACTGGTAGTCACAGTTGGTAAGGAGTGTGCACATGATGTGTACTTCCAGACCATAGAGACCCACTCTGGATCTCAGTCATTTTTCACAGATTGCTCCAGCGCATGAGTGTAGCATGAGTAGGCAAGGGGGATTTTTTTTAAGAAATGTGTTCTCCTTATGGGTAAAACATTTAAGGAAAATGGAAAGTGGCAAAGTGCACATTATGCTTTTTACCAAGGTGATACGATGCCAACGTCCAGGCAGATGCATTGATGTTATTCTGCTGTCATCTGCCAATAAGAAACTCCCTTCATCATAGTTCAAAGGCTAGGAATGATCAACGGACAGACTTAGAGCAGAAAATACGGCTCTCAATGCCTCCTTCCTCCATTCAGGATGCACATGTTTCTGTCTAGTTTGGGAGAGGAGGTAGGAGTGAAGGAGTGAAGGAGTGAAGGGCCCTTCTGTTGCTACCACCATCCTTTCCACCCAGCCACAATTATGAAGGTTGTGGATTGCACACATGAATTGAAATGACTTGAACTTCTCTAAGTCATTTCACTCTGTGTTTACCTCTAAGATACATATTTCCAGCAGGTGCTGGAAAGGGAGGCGGGAGGAGACCAGCTGGGTAGAGCCACCCAAACCATCGCATATTGGCAAGTGTGTGCAACCTGGGGATAGGCTATGTAGTGTATAAGCTGTGACCTGACATTTGGATTCTTAGTGGTAACTGCAAATTGTGTGCAGAATCTGACATTGGGTGCAGAAAGGGATTTGGAAATTTTGTGCTAACCGGAGTCTTGCCATGATGGGTTGGTGACAGGAAATGCTTGTAAATGTATTTATTTAATTAAGATTTGCTATAGCGTCTATTTACAAGGAAGTGCACTTTACAAATTAAATCAGAAGATAAAAATGTCAAATCCAAGATACAATACAGAATAGTAAGAAATAGTGCTTTTCAGGAGAGAGCGATGAGAGAACTATATACTGGAAATGGCATTGCCCGACAGTCAGGGCTGGCTTTAGTCTTGGTGGCGCCCAGTGTGACAATCTTTGTTGGCGCCCCACCCCATGATCTCCTTCTTTACGGATTCACTCACTACCACCCTCTAATGGTGCCTCTAATCTCTCCTTAGCCCCTCTCTCACATTTATTTATTTTGTAGCGCTACTTATCCCAAGGTAGACTTTCAGATTGCTTTACATCACAAACATTTTCCACAGAGACAACCAGTCATACATGTGTATAAATCAATGTATAGGAAATGTTACTTAAGACATTTAGGACTACAAGGTGTAGGAGTTACACGTCATCCATACTGGTAGGCACTATATGTTACGGTCTCGAGCAGATTACCTAGGTTTTTACGATGTGCAGCAACTAAAGTTGCTGAGCTGCGATGCATGCAAAGGAGAGTACAAACAGCACCATATCTACAATGATATGGTGCAGTTGCTCTCCTCTAGTCCTGTGTACCTTAGGCTGCCTTGTGCCAATGCACACACCTTTGCACCATAGTGCAAGAATGTTTGCATCATTTTAAGCTTAGCTTTTATAGACAATTCTATGCTTTGACAAAGTTTAACACTTCACCACTTTGTATGTGTGCTGTACGGTGCAGCACCAATGCAAAGTTGGAAAGGTTTGGAGAAAATAAATGTTTTTTTAAACTTTACGCCTGCCTTGAGGCGGTGAAATTTTTTGATGTCAATCCCTTTCAATTAAAGTTAGTAGATAGGGATTAGCATCAACATCCATGGGTGAGTGCATGGGAACATCCATGTACCACCCATGGTATCAGAACCCCATATAGAAGGGCCATGGGGTAAGTAGGGGCTACTGGACCCAACCATGGTGGTTACGGTCTTTTACTCCTGATGTCTCAGACTGCCCTATTATGGATCCTGTTTAACTGGGCCAAGTACCCCTCCTGCACTTGACTCGAAGTGGTAGCTGTGATTGAACAGTCAAGGCTCCTTCGGAGGGGAGTGTAGATACAGGTCAGTGAAAAGGACTCAAAACTCAGAGTGCAAACAGTACAAACAATAAATCAGTGTACAGCCAAATTCTTGCTTTGCCAAGAAAAAGAAGTATTTCATTTCTAACTCTACATATGCAAAGTAATACAACAATCAGAAGCATCAACACAATCCCTTTGAGGTTGGGGCTATAGAAGCTGTCAGGCAAATCCCTTTCCCGCTGTTCCCCATTCACTGGTGGCTGCATCCAGGGAACGCTCACTATTAGGCCACACTCAAGAGTTCTCCTTTGACTCTTCAGGATTTAGTAAAAACTGTATATGGTGCCGCACCACTTTTAGCAGCGAGTCCCTAGGGGCCCAACTGGCCCAGTTCACATCTTACCTGCTCTCACAGCATAGAAGAGTTCAGCAGTGCAGTGGATGCCCTCTGCGCGAGCACCCATGAGTTCTTCTCTGCTAAGAGAAGTTAGGCTGCCAGTGGTCCACATGGAGGCACCTGGCGGCACAGGCTCTCTCTCCTGAGTGCAGCTGCCGGGGTTCTCTCAGTAATCAGAACAGCTCCCTGCTCCCAAAGATGTGGTAAGTTGACTTTACCCAGCCTGGGGGGGAGGGGGGAGGGAGAATACTTTCTTTAGCTCCTTGCTGGAGCCCAGCAAGGGTGCAACGTCGTCCACTGCATCCTCAGCAGTCTTCAGTGGTCAGTCAGGGGCAGTTCCCTCACAGTGTGGGTAAAACCCTCTGAACGTAGCCTCAATCTCTCCTTTGGGAGGTGGCCCGAATACTTTGGCAACGTTGGTACCGGCAGCCCCTCCTGCCATATAGGGTTGCTGGGGTACTGGAAAGTATGAGTGCAGACTCCTCTGGTACAAGCGCCCCCCTCCAAGATGGTTACAAGTCTCAGTGCTTCTCACAGTCACAACTTTACCGGTGCCCCCCTCTGGCATACAGGGTCACCTCAGCGAGGCGGTACGGGCCTGTCCAGTGCCACACAATGCTTAACTTACAGCTCAGTCCACAGTGGCCCTCTCCTGGCATACGGGGGTCGCTGAGCTGACACTCCAGCACACAGGCTACAGCCCAATCAGTGCACAGCCATATCCTCACATCTTGCACCAGGAGTGCTCACAGTAGGACTCCCCACTGGATCGCTCTCTCTCTCCAACACTCTCCTCTTCCACACAGATCACACTGGTCTTGGCAAGCAGGCAGGAGCTGGTGCTCAAGGACAGGTGATCTTGGTTTCCTGGGTGATGTCCCCTCACCCAGCAGGGAAACTAGAAGGCCTTTGCCCCCAGTCTTAGTCACAGGCACACGTCATTCAGAGCACCTCCTCCTCACACAGCCCGTCTGGCTGCTTGTCAGATGACAAATTGTGGGGCCTCAACCTCCTCTTCCTATAGTCCATTTCCAGACACCAAAATGTGATTTAGGGTCTGAGTCTTTGACATTTTATGTTGGTTGTCTGCTTCTTTTGAAGTGTCCACTTCTCTTTTTCTTCTTTCCCCTTGAAAGGATGTCTGTCACAGCAGGCATGACTCCGAAGCTGAGTGACCCACAATACAATTCATGGGAGTGACCAGAGTTCACAACTGAACGCCAGCCACAGTGATATGTGCATCAGAAGGTTCATTCCAGGCTCCCAGCCCTGCGCTTTATGATTCCCTTATCAGCCCCATCTCCTTAACTGAGATGTGTAAAGGCCCCTTCCTTGTGATCTGTCACTGAATCAAAAAGCAACATTTCAAAGTGTAAAGGGAGGGTCCCTTCCCCCTTTCCTCCAGTGTGTTCTACTTAGCTCACAGGAATGCAGCTATACACAACTCTGTCTGGGGGGATTCCTCCACTCCTGATGTCTTCACAAGTCAGGCCATGGGTGCTCCATGTAATGTACCATTGCAGGCTCACTTGCACTCTGTGCACTGTCTCAGCACACTTACTCTCCAGTACTGTTACCTCCATGCACTGTGCCACCACAGGCACACATGCATTCAGCACACACAGTTAGTCTGCATGCACTGCTCTGTACTGTAGCCTTTCTGTATTGTACCAGAGTGTGCTATTTACATGCACACACTATGCCAGCACACACACTCATCATGTGCGCACTACCCAACACTTCACCTTTCATGTTCTGCACTTCACGTCAGCACACATGCACCCAGCACATGCTTTCATTGCGTACACTCTGCACAGTACTACATCTTTCATGTCATGTATTCCTTGCAGGCATGCATACACTAAGTACATGCACAAACCACATATATACTACACAGTACTCCTTTATCCCTGCACTGTACCCTCCCCAGACACACATACGGCTAGCACAGAGTCACTACTCCTGCACTATGAAGCACTCCACTTCTACCTGATGTGGGCCAAGGATGAGTTAAGCACACAGCGGAACCTTTGAAAAGGTGATTGAGTCTGTAGGCAAAACTCTAGTGACAGAGGATAGAAAGGACCTGTTCACTTCTACTGATCACTAAACGGTATGCTGCCACCACCGTACTTGTGCTGCTTAACTCTTGGTGAAGGCGGTAGCCTTCTACCACTAAGAGGTTAGCACTTTGGGTGCTCCTCCCAGTCCAACAAGACCGCAAACCGTGAGACAGGCCTATGTCATGGCGTACACACATGATCCTTGTTTGCCTATGACAGGAAATCAGCATTAGGGATCCAGAAAACAGTACAGTTTGGCACTCAGGGCAGGAGTACACGTCTCTTACAATGCAGAGGACTTTTCCATCCCAACACATGGTATGCCTCCTTGACGTAAAGTAGTGCACAGTGCAACTTGGTGTTACTTTAGGACTACTAGCCATCACAATTCAGGATTTGCGCTGGAAAGTAAGTCCCAAAACAACACTTTGCACCAGGTTTGCATTACGTTTGTTATGCAAACCAGGCGCAGAGTGTTTGAAAATCTGCCCCAGAAAGGTAATACAATGATTGGAGTGTCATGCTAATAAAATTGTATTGCTATCTAAAGGAGCTTTTTTAGCAACCTTAGAATAACAAAAGATTGTGAGGAATAACAATAAGACTCTAAACATATGCCTTTCAATTTGTATGCAGCACTTTCGATGCCACTTCATCAGTGGGATAGCTTGGGCACTAAAACTGGGAGGGGGTGAGCTTTAGATTTTCCAACAATCACTCTGGCGTGGAATGTTAAAGTACATTATAGACAAGAAGAGGGGATGAGAGGGGCTCTATGGGCAGTGGAAAGGGAGAAGAATGCTGATGGGTGGGGTACTAGGTGGGAGAAAACACAATATTTGGCAAAAAAACAACACTTTTGAAGACTCAAAACAGAGAGTGGGTGTGTTTTTTTCTGTATGTATGTAAACATTCCTTGTGAAATCCGACATATTAATCACCATACCCAACTGAAAGCACTTGTACCCAACTAATTACCAGAAAATACATTTATTGGGGGGTGTAACACCCCAAACACCTCCCTGAAGCTACGCATCTGCACTTCATAGCTCAATGTGCAATATTTGAAGGACTGCTAGTTTTGAAATCCAAATAACAAAAGGATGTCTGTGACTAAAACCATAACCCACTGCGCTATCTAAATAAAATACTAATCTGTGATCTGCATGTCACATGTTGTGCTTTGCAAAAGGATCATTAACCCTCTATGCTACGACATCATGAATCAAAACTGTGACTAGACACATCATAGATCACACCCTCAAGTGCATTAACCATAAGAACTATCATGCAGTTGTAATTATCCATTGAAAACTGCCACACACACAAACATCTCTGCAGGCTACTCTTTTTTTTTTTAAGAAAAGATTTTATTTATAAATAGAGAAATACAATATAATAAAACACAAGATAAAATCAATATATACAAAATTGTTAAGTCAATATATATGCAAGATAAAGAGAAAAAGAAAAGAAAAAAGGAAAACGACAATCCTCAATGTTCAGAATAAGCATTATCACTATATAATAATTATTGTAAAAGCAGAGAGTAAGAATAAACAGAACTGATTAACAACTACTATAAATACATTGTAAAATAGTAATCATGGGGATTTAGGTAGTTCTTCAATTCGGGGTATGAAAACATGTGTTATTAGCAGACAAATCTAAAAAATGTGTTATGGGTAGCCAAAGAAGGTCTTGTTTAATAGCAAACGAAATTGGGGAAACATATGCCCTATCTAATCTGTGATTATAACTAACTGTGTACCACCAAGCCCGATAAGTTACATTAGTAGAGTTCTTCCATTCCCTGGTGATCTGCTGGAAAGCAACAGCAAGGAGTACATCTATTATATAAAAATTGCTAGAGTGAGAGCCCCAATCCTCCGAAATACTAACTAGGAAAATATTAATAAAAGTAAGAGGGTTCTGTGTATGAAAAATGTCATTTATTTGTTGCCAGACTTGAGTCCAGAAGTTATAAATATGTTGGCATTCAAATAACATGTGTTTTAAATCTGCTGGATCTGTAGCACATGACCAACAAGAAGAAGAGAGAGTTGAATTTATTTTGTGTAATAAAACAGGAGTGTACATAAGCCTATTGTAAATAAAAATAATGTTTGAGTAGTGTGAGCTGCTCCAGAGGGCTTCCTTATTTTAGTCCAAATCTTATTCCAAATGCAAGTGGAACAAGAAACTTGGAGATCAGATTCCCAAGATAGTTCCACCTCTGTTTTTTCTCGGGTAACTGGACAAGAAAGTAAATGTTAATACAATTGAGACGCAGAGGGAGCAGAGGCCAAGACCAAAAGTATGGTCGGCGGTGCAGAAATAAGAATAAGGGTCAGGTGAAAATTGATTATAAGTTGATTGAATCACCGAAATTAAATATGCATATTTAGATTCATAAGAAGAAGGTAGGGAAACACGAGCTTGAGCAGTTATAAAAGAAATACAAGTGTCACAGTGAAAAAGTTGATAAATCCAAAGAAGCCCTTTAGCATGCCATTCCTTCCAAAAATGGTTTTATTAATAATTCTAAGGTATTTATTGTACCAGATTGAGGATTGCAAAATTGATCTTTAGCATTTTGATGAGAAAAGAAAATAGGTTGGAAACTTTTAGAGGTATTATTAAAAATAGGGAGGGATAGTGGCAAAGGTCTATGTGACAGATATAGGAATTTTTTCAAAGAAAAATGATGGAAGAAAGACTTTTCAATATTAGTCCATAAAGGTAAGTTTAATACATCATCTTCTTGTAATAACAAAGAAAATTATTTGAGGGAGAATGCTGTATGATAAGAATGAAAATCGGGAAAGTTAACTCCCCCCAAATGTTTGGGTCGTTTGAGCTTATGGAGAGACACGTGAGGCTTTTTATTATTCCTTAAGAATTTAGATAAAATGGAGTAGATTATCTTGTATTGAGGATGAGGTATATTTATAGGAATTTTAGAAATATAAAAAAGTATTATGGGAACCAGCATCATCTTTATTACGTCCAGGCAGCCCCACCAAGTTAAAAACAAGGGGTTCCATCTAGAAGTAAGAGTTTTCAATGTTGTTTGCAGTCAGTTCTTTCAGATTAAGTGACACAGTTTCTTTAAGATTAGATTTAAACCATAAACCAAGATATTTGATTTTATCCGGTTTCCAACGAAAATCAGAAGCTATATAGTTGCATGAAAACATAATTTATTTAAAGGAAGAATGTCACATTTATCAGTGTTTAATTTATAGCCTGACCCAGAGGCAAAAAGATGTACCTCTGATAAAAACACTGATAATGAAGTCGGTGGTTGTGAAAGAAAAAGAAAGATGTTGTCAGCATAACCTGAAATTTTTCATTGACTATCACCATAGTGAAAGCCTGTAATCTGAGGATTCATATCATTTTCATTTTTATTTTTATCAAAAAGGGCTTAAGAGCAAGAATGAAAAGAAGAGGAGAAAGAGGGCAACCTTGTCTACATCCTTGATACAGGGAAAACGAGGGCGAGAGGAGACCATTAGCTAAAATAGAGGATGAAGGAGAGGTATATAACAAAGAGACATAATTAATAAAAGTAGTACCAAAGCCAAACCAAGATAGAGTAGAAAAGATAAAAGGCCAGCATACACGGTCAAACACCTTTTCAGCATCTAAAGAAATAGCTGCCAAGAGATTTGGACTTGCTAAGAACATTAAAATATAATCTAATGTTGTCTGAAATATGTCGACCTTTAATAAAACCACGTTGTTCCCGTCCAATTAGCTGAGGCAATAAAGATTCCAAACGAAGAGCTAATATTTTTGCAAATATTTTAAAATCTAAATTAATCAAAGAAATGGGCCTATAATTTTTACATAGTGTAGGATCCTTATTATCTTTGGGAAGAAGACATATTAAGGCATCTTGAAAAGAACCACTAGATGCCTGAGAAGATATAAAAAAAAAGTAATAATTGATGGTACTTAGGAAGCAGAAATTGAGAAACATTAGAGTAAAACTCAATCGTAAAACCATCAGGACCTGGGGCTTTACCACGTTTAGGAGTACATAAAGCATTGAGAATATACTGAATTCGAATCTCCTCATCTAGTATTGAAAAATCTAAATCAAGGTGAGAAGGAGGGTTAATAGAGGATAAATACTGTAGAATATCTTCTTGAAGGGTAGGGAATTCCAGTGTATAAAGCTTCTGGAAGAAATAGGTAAATTCTGATAATATGTCTTCATTTTTATACACCATACGATTAGAAGAAGTGAGGATAGAATCGATTTTGGTACATTCCTTTTTTTATCTTAAGATAATTGGCTAAAAGTTTCCCAGATTTATTTTGACCTCCATAATATTTAGCCACTGCTTTAAGCAAAAGGAATTTGGCATTATCTGTGGATAATTTAATAAAAGTAAATTTAGATTTAATAAGTTCCTCTAAGCAGGTTTTAGAATTAGTGTGATAATAAAAATGATATAAATGTCTAATGTGTGCTGTAAGGGACTTCAAAGTATTTAAAAAGGCTTTCTTTTTGCCAGATACAAATGAAATAATGAAATCTCTTGAGGCAGCTTTAAAGGAATCCCATATAATTTGTGGAGAGATGTGTGGGTGTTCATTTTCATGAAAGAAGGTAGTAGCTAAGGCTTCAAAACTCTGAGTAAAATTGTGATCTAAATGAAGGGAATTATTGAATCTCCACCTTCTAGTACCTTCAGTAGGGGGAAGGAGAGCTAAATCCACAGTAACCGGGGCGTGGTCCGAGATTGATATGGAGCCTATATCCAAATGAGTAATATGTTGTGCAAGTGGTTTAGAAAGAAACAGATAATCTAATCGGGTGCAGAGAAGGAATATCGAATCAAAAATATCGAGTTGCACAAATATCGAGTTGCAAATATTGTGGGTCAGAAATATCGACAGCTAGATTCTCGTGTTCAAGAATATCCACTTAAGGTAAGTAATATCGATTTTAAAAATATCGAAGTGTTTAATATCATTTGCAAAAATATAGTTGTTAAAATATCGTTTGTTTATTAATCTTATGTATTTTAGTATATATTTTATATGTATGTGTTGTATGTTTTTTTGTATAAGAATTGTTTGTATTTTTAATATATGTGTTAAATTTTAGAAGTTATCAATTTTTTTTAATTTGAATTTTGCGTTTTTAGTTCCGTAGCGGGTTGTGGGTTTATAGGGGAATAGGGTGGGAAGTAATTTGATTATATTAAATTTATTGATTATTTTTTATTTATTAATATTTGTTTAATTGAGATGTTTTAGTGTTAAATGTGTAAAGTAATTTATTATTAATTAATTAATAATTGGTTGTTAATTAATTGAAATTAATTAATTGGTGATTAATTATGGTAATTGTGTAATTAATTTTAGGTGTGTGTTGTGGTGTTTATAGGTGTTAAGGGTGGGAAGTAATTTATTTTAACTGATGAATTCATAATTGGCTGTTAATGAATTTTAATTAATTAAATGGTAATTAATTATGGTAATTGTATAATTAATTTTAGGTGTGTGTTGTAGTGTTTATAGATGTTAAGGGTGGAAAGTAATTTATTTTTAATTGATGAATTAATAATTGGATGTTAAATCATTTTAATTAATTAATTGGTAATTAATTATGGTAATTGTGTAATTAATTTTAGGTGTGTGTTTTGCTGTTTATAGGAGTAAAGGGTGGGAAGTAATTTGAATTTAATTAATTAATCTATAGTTGTTAATTAATGTTAATTATTTGATATGTATTGTGGGTAGTTGTATTATTTTTTTGTCTGTTGTTTTTACTTTTAAAGGGGTAAAGGGTGGGTATTAAATACATTTGAATTACTTTATTATTAATTGTTAACAGTAATAGTTTTTAATTTATAAATACGTTTTAATTGAGTTTAATTTAGGTGTGTGTTTTGTATATCATAGTGTTAAAGTGTGTGTAGTCAATTAATATTTATTATTTTTTTATTAATATTTTTTTAATTGATTATTAATTATGTTAATTTTGGGGGAAATTAATTAAAAATTTTGGTTTTGTTATTGGTGTGGTGTTATAGGGTTGGAAATACAATAAATACATTTATGTATTAATTAATTTATTTGCTTGTAAATATTTTCTAGTTTAAAATAATTTTCTTTTATAAATGTATTTAATATTTTATATTATATATTATTTGTAGGTTTTTTATATGTAATTAATATTATAATATTTTTTTCTTTTCATATATTTAATGTATTTGATTTTTCATTTCTAAATATTGTTTATTTATTGTTATGATTTTTTTAATAATTTTTAATGTTTTTATTTTTATTTTAACTGTTTGAGTGTGAATAGTAATTTTTGTCTCATCGTTATCCAACACTTTCCCTATTGTTGCACTCAGTGGAGTGGGAATAGTTATTTTTACCTCTCCGCTATCCAACACTTTCCCTACTGTTACACTCACTGGAGTGGTAATAGTAATTTTTACCCCTCCGCTATCCAACACTTTCCCTACTGTTGCACTCACTGGAGTAGTAATTTGTACCCCTCCGCTATCAAACACTTTCCCTACTGTTGCACTCACTGGAGTGGGAATAGTAATGTTTACCTCCCGGCTATCCAACTCTTTCCCTAATGTTGCATTCACTGGAGTGGGAATAACATTTTTTACCCCTCCGCTATCCAACAGTTATTCTACTGTTGCACTCTTGCGAGTGGGAATAGTAATTTTTACTCCTCCACTATCCAACACTTTCCCTACTGTTGCTCTCATCGGAGTGGGAATAGAAATTTTTACCCCTCCGCTATCCAACACTTTCCCTACTGTTGCACTCACTGGAGTTGGAATAGTAAATTTAATTATTTTGCTATCCAACACTTTCCCTACTGTTGCACTGAGTGTATTGGGAAATTTAAGTTTAAATATTTTTTAATAGTTTAATGTTTTAATTTCTTATACAATGTTTCTTTTATATTTTACATTATTGATATATATATATATATTATTTTTTCATAATTTTAAAGTTTCAAAATAAATTAAAGATAATAGTTTATTAATTATTTTAAAGTAAATATATATATGTATAAGTTAGTATGTTTATCTTTTTTTAATTAAGTTTATTTGTTATATTTTGTTAAAATGTTTATTAAATATAATTTATTTTGTTACAATTAATATTAATATTTAATATATATTATTTTATTTTATATATATATATATTCAAATCGATATTTTTTACATCTATATTTTTTACATTGATATTTTTGATTCAATATTTTTGTACTTACCTGTGTAGGTATGGGAGTCGATATTTTTGTAGTCTATATGTTTTTTTTCGATATTTTGAACATCGATGTTTTTGTCATCGATATTCTATCAGTGAACCCTAATCGGGAATAGGAAGAATGTACAGGGGAGAAAAAGTATACTCTAAAAGCGTAGGATTGCATAGTCTCCAAGCATCCACTAAAGACCATTGTTGAATAGTAGATGTAAACTGAGAGTGCATGGGGGAAGGAATAAATTTAGATTTAGAATTACGATCAATAATAGGATCAAAAACCATGTTACAATCACCACCTACCAATAAATAATCATCTTTATAAGTCATCAATTTAGATAGTATTTCGGGCCAAAAAGAGTTGTCAGGAGAGAGAGGTGCATAAAGATTAAAAAGAGTCATAGGGATTTTACTAACCAGTAAAGAAACAGAAATCCATCTACCTATTTCATCTGTATCCTGTGCAAGTGACTGTATATCTAAACGTTTATGACATAAAATGACTACTCCATTACGTTTCCCAGTACCTGGAGAAGCAAAAACATGGCCAACCCATTGTCGTTTAAGTTTAGATATTTCTTTATCCAAAATATGAATTCCCTGCAATAAAGCAATATCACACTTTAAATTAGAAATATGAGTTAGTACTCTCTGACGTTTTATAGGAGAACCTAGACCTTTAACATTCCAGGGAAGAATTCTTAAAGCCATCTATAGTGGAATAAACAGTGTAAAAGGTAGAAATAAACATTAACAGCAATTAAGTATAACAAGATCATATAAGTATTGAAAATTTCAAAGAACAAATGTAAATATCCTAGCAAAAATTGATTAGCATATAGAAAGAAATAGATAAGCATGAAAGAAGTGAAAGTGTAAAGCCAATACAAAACTAGATATGAATAGGAACAAATATAGAAAAGACAGCGATATAGTAAAGAAAAGTGATTTTCATAAAAAGAACAGGAGAGAAAATAAGAAAAAAGGATGAGCAAAGAAAAGGAACAGAAACCATAGATATAAAAGACAGACTAACATATCAAAAAAGACATAGCAAAAATGAGGGTGGTGAAGCCACATAAGGAAGACGAGACAATTGACCAGACAACTCAGGGCAGATCGGGAGGGAAGGACACTCCATCCAAACGGACCAGGAATCACAAGGGTCAAACACGAAAACCGCACCTAACATAAGAAGAAACATGAAAAAGTGAATGGCACATATTTATAACCAGCCAGAGATCGTAATTATAATAGATAACTAGGAGAAAACAAATTAAAACATATCACAACTTTTCAAATATTAGAAAGCCCCGTAACATCCATATCTTCTTCTCTACAATTGTCCAAAAAACACTGAATAAAACAGGATCTTCATAGTTCGTAGTTTTATTTTTATATGTTACTTTAAATAGACATGGATGAAAGAGGCCAAATCTAGCATTGAGACTACGATGTGCTGGCCTCATGTCCAAAAACTTCTTTCTCCTATATGCTGTGTCCTTAGCATAGTCCTGAGAGAAGAAAAGATTAGATCCTTGCCAAGGGACTCACCCCTTATGCTTAGCTGCTTGCAGAACTTTCAATAGGTCAGTATATTCCAAGAAATAAATGATAACACATTTTATTCGTTTGTCCAGCATACGTAGTTCCCAGAAGAAATTGGATCAAGCCTCTGTGCCAGAACTTGAAGACCAGGAAACCCCTAGAGGCGCTGAGAATACTAAAATCAGATAGCTCACAACTCATTGTATTTGGTGTTAGTAGATTCCTGCTGGCTTCTAGCTATCTAAGGAAAAGAGAGGGTTAAAATTTTAATGTAACCATATTATAATTACGCTCTACCAATTGGTTCTTAACAGAGATCACACTCCAATCAATATGCTATTCTCCCGTTTGCACAATCTAAATGAATTTAAATTATCCAGAGCGAAATTTATCGGTACTCAATAAATGCATTTCTATATATTTTATCTTTTTTAGCACAATTTTAACCAATTGTCTTGTCGGACTGTGTTAATTTAGTATGCATTTGCACTTTATATTTACCTCAAAACAAGATGACTAATGCAACTAAGGACCGTTCACAAACTGAAAATTTTATTTTGTATACTTTCTATCCATCTCATCTTCGAGCAAAATCATCCTTGTTTTAAAAAAAAAAACTTTATATGTAATTTCTATGCTTGCTTGGTATTTATTTCTTAGAATCAAAATAAAGACTGATTGATTGATTGATAACACCTCTTGGTTTATTAGACGATGATGTGGAACGTGGACCATGACCCAAGTGATGTGCTCTTTGAATGTTGAGAATTGGAGTATCAGGAATGCCAAGCACTTTCGGAAGAAATGATTTGAAAAATGAAATGGGATCCGAACCTTCCAGACCCTCTGTCAAACCATACATACGCAAGTTATTACATCTGTTGCAATTTTCAAGATTTTCAATTTGTTTTTTAAGAAAGGTAATTTCCGATTGCACAGAGGGGACTTGATTTACCACAGCTTCAAAAGAGTCAACACAATGTTCCATTTGCAGAACTTTATTCCATATGCATGACCATTTATCATCTACAGTTTGAAGCCGTTTATTAGTTTCCTCCATGTAAGGTTGAAGAGCTCGAATCTCCTCAAGAAGCAAGTCCAAAGAAGCAGGTGGAGGAGAGGTAACAGGCGATGGTGGATCCTTTTTAATACGTTTGCCAGATGAGAGTGTAGAGGAGGCCGCTAATTTGGAAACATGCTTGGTAGTTGGAAGCGGAATATTAGACGTTGATGCCGTGGTCCCTACTGAAGGAGGTAAGGTATTGCAGTCCGTATCCTCCATGTCTGTTTGAAGAATATTGAATGGATTATAATCCTCCAAATGAGATGACGAAGAAGGTGGAGTGAAATGCGTTGCACAGACTTTGTTCTCCCCATAAACAGTCAAGAATGACACATCAACCCGAGTGCTTATAGTGATGAAAAGGTTACTGCAATTAAAAATCACATAAGCAGCAGTAGAAGAAACCAATAAGCTCAAAGGAAAAGTAGGCTGAGAAGCTAGTTATAAAACTAATTCCAATTCCAAATTCTTCAAAAATGTGAGGCAAGCATAGTGGGTAGTGGAAGATGGTTGAAATAAGTCACTGGTTTAAATATACTGGGCCATTGATCACAAAAGGGGTCTCATTGAAAGACACCAGGTGTTAAAACAGGAAGGAAATCCCAAGGAACCCTACTCTGGAATGAAGCGCAGAAAAGAGGAAAAGATTGCAGACATTCACCTTGTGCGTCAGAGCTGTGTTCAGGAAAAAGCAGCAGAGTTATACCCATTTCACATTTTACAAATATTCCTGCGTGCAAAAGCAGAGTTGACTCTGTAGAATAAATAGTTGATCAAAAGCAGGTGATATAGAGAATGAGGCTGATGGTCATAAAATAGGAGCATCCAATAATCATTTATGGCAGATGATTCCTGTCAGAAAAAATGACTTTGGACACAAATTGTGTCAAAACCTCTTCTCCTTTACACTCCTTCAGCAAGCTGTTCACTTGAAAAGAGAGACACATATAAAGTGCTGTGTCTCATTAGGAATACAATAGTGGAGTGTTAACTCCGTGTGGAAGAACAAATGGAGCTGCGTTGAAAACAAAGATGGCGGGTGCGAGTTTCGTAACGTGCTGGCCAAGACTGTCAAAAGAGGAGAAAAGGCACTGAACGGCACAGGAAAAACTGCATATTAGAGGTCAGGAGTCCTTCATACCTCGAAGGACTCCACTCCTGCAGTGAAAATCGAGAAGAGTCTGTGAGGAGGTTAACACCCCTCCCAGGCCACCGCGGAGCCTCTCTAGAGAGCGGCCATCTTCCTTGGTGTCAAGCCATGCCCCCCTCTACAGGCTACTCTTGTCTCAGTTCAGCCTGTCATGCAGAGGGCACTCTCTTGACCTTGCCACCCAATGCGGCGGCACCAGTTACACTACCCTACAGCCGGCACTGCCGACAGTGGTGATTGTAGGGATTAGGTTAGCTGAATGCAGAAATGGTGGGTTTTTAGAACTTTCCTAAATGTGAGTAAGTCAGATTTGGTTCTGATAGATGGAGGGAGAGAGTTTGAAAAGCTGGTTGAGGCTCCAGAGAAAAATTATTTTAGTGCTAGAGATGTGTTGAAGGCGGGAGATTACAAAAATATAGAGTTCTTGATCTGAAGTAATTTCTCTTCATCAGAGATGACGAGGAGAGCTCTGAGGTAAGAAGGGACTTGTGATGGATGACCTTGTGGTCAAAGCATCCAATTTTGAATAGAATTCTTGCGTGAGTGGGGAGCCAGTGGAGTTAACTCAGAATCCTAACAATCTGTTTACCAATGGGGATCACACCACAACTGGAAGACTGCACCACTTGGGGCGCAGTCTTTGCTGCCATCTATACTAAAACACATGGGGGTCGATTCCGATTCGGGCCGGAAAAAGCACCGACCGACTCGGATCCGGAAAAAATACCGACCGACACGTACCTGTGGCGCCCGACACGCCAAGTACGATGCAAGGCGCGAAAAATCCGACCGACACGTAACGAAACCAAGTCGACCGACCGAGCCGCACGGAAAACAGCAATCCGGCCGGAAAAACACGCGAATCCAACCGACCGACACGCACCCGGAACAAATCCGACCGAAACGTACACGCTAACTCCAAACCGCTAAGTACGATGCAAGGCGCGAAAACCACGAGCGAGTCGGACGGAGGACAAGCCGTACGACCGACACGCATACAAAACCGAGCCGAAGCAACACAATACACCGCGACCGACGCGTACGCAGCATAGAAAACTGCACAAACACAGCGTGAACGAAACGGAGAACACCGTACGAGACCAATGCAGGGTCCGACTCGGTCACAAGAACGTTTCCAACATACACAAACAGCACAAAGGAAAAATCACCCAAAAAAAGGCCAAACAAGCAATCACCAAGCCAATAAATACTGGGGGGTGGGGACAGAGAACAAAGACACACCCACAACTCCACCTATATAAAGGACACAAATCACTACCATGAACCTTTGCAAATGCCATTCCACTGCCAGCACCCAAGAGAAAGCAACCACACACCCACAGCTGATCCCTCAAATAAGCCACACACCATCAGCACACCAACAAATACCTACCTCACATACACCCAGCAAAACACACACTCACACACCCTCACCTGCACACCAACACACACATCACTCACCATCACCACCCATCACCATGCCCCCAAGAAGAATCACAAGTTCCTAGATTGTGAATTGGAAGTCCTGGTAGACGAGATCCTCAGGGTAGAGCCACAGCTGTTTGGCACATTGGTCCAACAGACCCCCATGTCGCAGAAAACCAAGATGTGGGAGAGGATCATCAACAGGGTGAACGCCCAATCACCATGTCGGCGCACAAAGACCGACATCCAGAACAGGTGGTATGACGTGCGCAGGAGGGTACGGAAACTGCTGAAGCAAGACTACATCAACAGCCAACACACCGGCAGTGGCCCTCCTGCCTAGCCAATATACCTCAGGCCCTGGGAGGAGAAGGTGCGTGCCATCCTACCGCCAGTGAGCATATATGGACTAGAGGACATCCCAGAGCCTGGTGAGTACACAACAAATTTACACAATATACTGCCACAAAACACACACACATCACTGTCAAGGGGAGAGTCAAACCATGCACTCATAGCAATCACACAGCAACCAGAACAGAATCATCCCAAAATGTGCATGTCAGTCAGAGAAACACAACACATGCCATCAAAAAAGTCACATCCAACTGTGCCAACACATGTACAAACACAACCACAACTACAGCTAGGCAGTGGCACAAATAGAACTAACAAACACATCCACACATGTAGCCACCACAACAACACCAACACACAGTGAAGACCACTCAAAGGAAGGAATTCTGTGTATGCTGGCCAAGTCAGTGTAGCCAATAGCATCATGGGAGTCGCAGTCACACATATTGCCCGCCCCAAAACTGTCCCATCAACACCACCATGAACCATGCGCACATCACAGGGAGTGGAGAAGGACTCACAAGATGGCTGACACTGGCTACTGCTGTGGGGAGCACAAGGCCCTGCTGCCAACTGTGCACCAACAAACAGCAGGACACCACTGACTGACATCCTGAGAGACAACTTACACTCCCTGCAATGCAAGCACGTTCCATGGTGGGATATCTGGCTGGCTGGGTGGGAAGGAGGACTTGCAGCACTGACCATAGTCACAAGCACCTCCCCTCACACCCCCCCAACACAAACTCCACAGTACCCACCTGGTAGAATGCAATGCCCTCCATCCTAACACAAGATCCCACAAAGCACCACCACCCTGGGTTATGTTGTGTGAAGCACAGGGACACTCTTGGAACTCTTAGCCAAACAACTGCCAGGACAACACTCCCAGCCATCCTGTCAGCACAGCCAGCCCACCCCACAGGGAAGCAGAGTCAAAAGGAAGGAAGCATGGGCATGCTGGGAAGGGGGAGGAGGCAATAGCATGATGGGAGTCGTAGTCACAGCCCTACATCCCCCACCACATGGCCCAGCAAGCTCACACTCACGCATGCACATCCCACAGAGAGTGGAAAGGCCCATCAAAGATGTCTGACACTGTTGCTGTGTCGTGGGGAGCACAAGGACATGCTGGGTACTGCACACCAACCAACAGCAGGACACCACTGTCAGCCATCTTGCCATTGCCCTCACACCCACACCCACTGAACTCCACACAAAAGCAAGTAAGTATGGGAATGCTGGCAAGTGGGGTGGAGGCAATGGCATGATGGGAGTCGTAGTCACAGACATAGCTCACCCCCACAACTGTCCCATCAACACCACCCTGAACCATGCTCACATCACAGGGAGTGGAGAAGGACTCACAAGATGGCTGACACTGGCTACTGCTGTGGGGAGCACAAGGCCCTGCTGCCAACTGTGCACCAACAAACAGCAGGACACCACTGACTGACATCCTGAGAGACAACTTACACTCCCTGCAACGCAAGCACGTTCCATGGTGGGATAACTGACTGGCTGGGTGGGTGGGAAGGAGGGCCGGCTGTCAACCAAACACAAGCAATGCAGACCATGTTCACACCCCAGAAAATACATAGAAATGCCCAAATAATGCAGGACAATGTGCCACACCAATATCAACCCCTGACTGTGACGACTTAGGACAATGCAATGTACAGGCCCGCACCCAGAGGCACAGTCACAACTGTCATGTGTGTCAACCATTGATGCCTGCAGAAACATGACATACATTGTTTGTGTCTCCCAAAAACAGGTGATGATGGGGACACAGCAGCAGACGCTGAGGAGTCCCAGTCCCAGGCTCAAGAGGATGCCGAGCTCACTGGCGTCGTACAGCCTCTGTCCTCCTCGGACGATGAAGAACAACCTGGCACATCCGGTGCAAGTCAACATGCAGCACCAGCAGGACCACCAGCTGCAGCACCAGCAGGACCACCAGCTGCACCCCCTGCACCCACCCCTACAACGACTGTCACCACGAATACCATCCCTGCCGACATGGACAGAATAAGGAGCAACACCAGCACAGTGACCCTGGACCAACCTGGGGCCATGGACACCACCACCACCACCACCAACCCCCAAGGTGGACCAGGGTTATCTGTGCGTGCCACTGCACACACTGCACATGTCAGCAGGGGTGGTGGGAGGGGTGGGAGACAGAGGTCGCTGCTTGCAGACGTTGCTGGTGTGCATGATCGACCCACAACTGGTACGCATAGCTGATGCGTACCAGTCCAGCACCGGAGAGCTCTGCCAGGTAGTGGGGCTCCTCAGAGACATTAAACAGCAGCAGGCTGCCCATCATGCCCGCTTGGACTCCCACATGTCCCACGTGGAGTCACACATGTCCCGTGTGGACTCACACATGTCCCGCGTGGAGTCCAAGTGGGATGCACTGCATGAGATGACGGCGGTGCACAGGGACATTTTACAATGCCTCCGCCAGATGAACAGCAACCAGTCCACACCTCCCTGTGTGCCAACAACATCTGGTGCCGAACAAACTGCAACTGCCACAGGGAGGGAGGAGGACTCTGGCGGAGAGTCCCCTGCACCGCAGCAGCCTGCACTTGAGGGCCCCCCCAAGAAGAGGGGTCGTCCGAGGAGGGAAAGTGAGAGGCCGATGGCCAAGCGCAACTCCCAGGAAGCCTGAACCTGTTCTGGATGTTCGCCTTTGTGCACAGACTGTTCACCCTGTTGACGGCAACACTACTCCCACACATTGCATGGGGAGTACAAGTTGGACCAATGTGTCAGACAACTGTGGCCCCGATACTGGGGATCCTGTCTACCCGGACTTTCAATTCACCTAGGAACTTGGGATTGCAAGATTCATGTACAGCACAACCGATCCTATGCACTATTAACACAAATGTATCACAATAAACACACTAATACACCATACTTGCCTCTGTCGTGATTCCAACGTGGGTGCTGTTATGGGGATGATGAACTGCAAAATTACACTGTGTATGCGAACTGCAACAGCAAGGACAACACAGGCATGTGAGTACAGGCAACGTGACACACATGAGGGAGACACACCACCAGGGCTACACGACACATACACACCTAGGCCATCTGACTCATTGCCTACACTGATGTTGCCAGGGAAGACGGTGCAATGCACAGACACCACACCCATTCCCAGTTGTAGTCAAGTAGCCCACAGGTGCAGTAAGCAAATGGCAGTCAAATGTGTGACCACAGACAACGCACATCACAAAGTGAAGCACAGGTTTATTACACAGTTGCAACATGCCGTAACCACTACAGATGCAAGGTAACCCCACCTGGTAGCGGGCACACAGTCAACAACTGTAGACGGAAGGAAGTCCATGGGTGTGGCGCACATCACCTGTAGGGACACAACAGCTACCAGCCTGGATGTGCAATCACGTCGTCGGTGG
Source organism: Calotriton arnoldi (assembly GCA_963921515.1). Classification (NCBI taxonomy): domain Eukaryota; kingdom Metazoa; phylum Chordata; class Amphibia; order Caudata; family Salamandridae; genus Calotriton; species Calotriton arnoldi. The sequence goes on from CAWUFW010000761.1 coordinate 3,581,255, forward strand.
ACACAGTTGACCAAACGAATCTGAAAGTACCCTGTGAAGGACAGAAATGACACACAGTCAAAAGCAATGGAGTACAGGACAGAACAGCAAAACTCATGCACAATACATGTTACAAGATACCCACCCAGAACCAAGTTAGCATGTCAACACTGTTGGGGAGTACAGCCCACCTGTCACCACACATCGCAACACACATCCAGTCAAGTAGCCCATGGACACACTCCAACAGCACCAGAGCACCACCCACACATCATGCCAACTCACATCATTGACATGACACCTCAGGATACTCACATTCAGCTAAAGAAGTTGGTGATGAGCTGTGTGCGGACATCACCATCACCATCATCATCATCATCATCATCATCATCATCGTCACTGGCATCGTGGTCCAGGCCAGGATCCTCCACAGGTGGCGGATGTTGGTCATTGTCATCCTGGATGAGAGGCAACTCCTTCCGCACTGCCAGGTTGTGGAGCATGCAGCAGACGATGATAATCTTGCACACTTTCGCAGGGGCATATGGGAGGGACCCTCCGGTCTTGTCCAGGCAGCGGAAGCGGCTCTTCAGGAGACCAAAGGTCCGCTCAATCACTCTCCTGGTCTGACCATGTGCCTCATTGTAGCGCATCTGGGCAGGTGCCACAGGGTTCCTGAGGGGTGTCAGCAACCACGGCATGTTGGGGTATCCCGAGTCACCTACGGACAGACAAGTGCACATTAGCTGACTTGGAAAAGTGGGCGGAATACTACAGATCAGATCACACACAATGGCACAAAGTCAGTACACACCGACAAGCCAGGCACGCTGGTTCTGCATCTGTGCCATCATCCTGGGGATGCGACTACTCCTCATCACAAAGGCATCGTGTGCTGAACCAGGGAAACGGGCACACACGTGTGTGATGGTCATGTCTGCAAGACACACCACCAGTGCATTGACCGAGTGGTAGTGCTTGCGGTTCCTGTAGGCCTGCTCCTGGGCCTGTGGTGGTACCAAAGCCACATGTGTCCCATCAATGGAGCCAATTACATGCGGCATCCTCCCCAGGGCATAAAAGTCACTCTTCACGTCAGTGAGTCGTCGCAGTCTAGGGAAATAGATGTACCGGTTCAGGAAGAGCAACATTGCCGCCAAAACATCGCGGAGCACACGGCTGAACATGGTCTGTGACATCCCACCAGCAGTCGCCACAGTATGTTGGAAGGTACCGGTGGCAAAGAAGTGTAGGGCTGCCATCACCTTCACCTTGGGGGTCAGCGCTGTAGGATACGGCCGGCCAGGCTGCAAATGTGGGGCAACTGCACTGCCAAATCCTCAATCAGCTGCCTGGTGAAGCGGTACCGTCGGATGCTGTCCCGTTCCACCATCGTTGCCAGGTCTGGGAATGGCCGATGGACAGCAGGAGCCCTGCAGTGCAGAGGAGAAGTAAGCAAGATTGTCAGTCACCCCACATATGCGGCATTGAACACACTCAAGATCCCAACATACATCATTATGAGGCACAACTACATGAAGTGTGCAGTACCGGAAGGACATGTATGGTACATACATGGCCAACATCTGTCAACACGGTCCTACAGGTGGCATCAATTTGTCCCAGGTTGGCCCATTGGATATCATGATGCCGTGTCACAGTTCCCATCTCCTGCTGCCGTGTCACAATCACCCCCCACAGTGACATGTGAGGACAGATGTGCCCCAGGCACCACAGCTCAACGACAGGTACATTCCCAGGGACCCTGTAATGCCACATGGACACTGGCATCACATGGAGTATCATGTGTACACCACAGCAAAACAAACATGACCCCCACAGGTAGTGGCCCCACTTGCCACGGCAGGACAGACATGGACGTCTGTGACACACACGCACAACATCAGAGTCCATGCACACACAACGTGGATGTGGAGACTGTCTCCCATTGTGCACATGAAATCAGAGACATTGTAAACACTACATGCACAAAGACTGTGGAGGACCATCACTATTGTGCCACTGGGACACCCTGGCTCAAACATACCGTCCCACATGGGACTCACGGGGTATGTGACATGACATACACATACACCACTGTGAAATGTGACCATGGCACATGCACAGATATGAACAGTTGCACATCACAGTGGTCACGTACACATAACACCCAGGATCCTGTCCCCATGAACACGTGCACAGCCTGGGGGTGGCTGCCCACAGGTGACACCCACAGGACAACATGTACACCAACATACACACAATAGGAAATGCAGCCTTACATGCCTTATGATAAGGTTTGGACAGGCTGTCATGATGTAGGTGTGCCCCTCACTCCCTGGGAGCTATCTGTGGCTGGCATATGTCCATCTGAGACAGGCATGCTGACATATGCCAGTCACATGTACAGTGATGCGTTGAACAGCAATGGACCGATCGGTGCCTCCGGCCGGCCCATTGCCTTCAATGTGTGCGGGTACGCGTTGTACCTCTGTGCGCATTGAACTGCAATGGACCGATCGGTGCCTCCGGCCGGCCCATTGCCTTCAATGTGTGCGGGTACGCGTTGTACCCCTGTGCGCGTTGAACTGCAATGGACCGATCGGTGCCTCCGGCCGGCCCATTGCCTTCAATGTGTGCGGGTACGCGTTGTACCCCTGTGCGCGTTGAACTGCAATGGACCGATCGGTGCCTCCGGCCGGCCCATTGCCTTCAATGTGTGCGGGTACGCGTTGTACCCCTGTGCGCGTTGAACTGCAATGGACCGATCGGTGCCTCCGGCCGGCCCATTGCCTTCAATGTGTGCGGGTACGCGTTGTACCCCTGTGCGCGTTGAACTGCAATGGACCGATCGGTGCCTCCGGCCGGCCCATTGCTTTCAATGTGTGCGGGTACGCGTTGTACCCCTGTGTGCGTTGAACTGCAATGGACCGATCGGTGCCTCCGGCCGGCCCATTGCTTTCAATGTGTGCGGGTACGCGTTGTACCCCTGTGCGCGTTGTACCGCAATGGACCGATCGGTGCGCACCCATTGACAATGGGCTTGCCTGGCAACGGACGCGTTTTCGAATTTCGAACGAGTCGGTTGCTGGAAAATCAGTTGGTCACCCACAACAATGTTGCAAAATCATGTATGTCATGAAGTTGAAGATTTGAAGGATGCTGTGGGCGTGTTTTGGTGCTGCTATTCCATGGATTGGCCAGATTCAGAAGATGCAAACGACTTGGACCTATCACTTTGGACACAAGGGACAGTATCTGCCTCTCCAGCACATATATATTGCTGGCTGTTCCCCTGAGAGCCCACTTGCCTGCACTACATGCTCCAAGACGACATCTGCCACTGCACTGCTGCTGTCTCTGCCCCTCTGGACCCTGCAATGGCACGTACTGTGGAGAGAGCCCCAGCCTTCAGCCTTGAAGAGAACCAGGCCCTGCTGGACAGCCTACTTCCACAGTACAGCAAGCTGTATGGGACACCAGGGGAGCAGGTGAGTGTCCTGTGCACTGCCTTTCTGAATGTGCATTTTGTCTGACTAGCAAGGCTGAGAGTCTGCACGCCACTGGCTAGCAGGCTCACTGAGTAGTTGTCACCCCCCATAGTGTGTAGTGACTTGCACTGGACAGGTATGGTGCAGTGACAGTGCTTCTGAACAGGGTTTTACTCCCCATGCAATGATACCATGTAGTGACTTCTGGAAAACTGTCCATGGGCAGCCGTGCACTGCCTGTGTACACCATGTGCCCCTGTGATTGCGACATGTATATGCAACTGTGTCATGCACGGATATGTTGCATGTGTAGTAATGGCCTTATCACTTTGTCATCCTGACAGGCTTCTGCCCATCGGAAGCAGGAGATCTGGAAGGACATCGTCCGGGCTGTCCGGTCCGTGGGGGTCTACAAGTGCCGGATCCGCAACTGCCAAAAGAGGTGGCAGGACCTTCGGGGCTGGACCCGGAGGATTGCACGGGTCCAGCTGAAGCTGTCGCCTCCTCGCAGGAGGGGCGGAACACGGACCCTGACCCCCACATGCTCAGGATCCTGGCGGTGGTCTTTCCAGACCTGGATGGGCAGCTGAAGGCCAGAGAGCAGCAAGGAGGGGTGAGTCAAAGACTGCACTGTGAACTCTGTCTAACATGCTATGTGCCCTCCTCGGGCCTGGTTGAACTGCCACAGTACAGCAGTCATGTTGTCCAGGAGCCATGTCCCTCTATTGTGCACTGCCCACTCCTCATCTGATACCCAGGTGTGGCCCTTACATGCAGGGAATTCTGTCACTTAGGACTGTGTCCTTGCAGTTTGCTTGACTCAAGGTGGGAGACAGCATCTGTTTCCCTGACTCTGTGGTGGGCATCATGGGTGGGTCCATTGCTTACACAATGCCTGTATTCTGACATGTATTCAGCATGTTACTTTGATCTGTGGTCCAATTGCTGAGCTGATCCACCACATGTGGCTGGGGTATCTGGCACACACCCATGCTGCGGGTGGGAACAATGTTTGGGCCCCAGGAGTATGTATATGACGTGTGTCACACATACTTAGCCAGCTGCCTACAGTCCAGGGCTCATCCCTCATTCATGTGGGGCTGGACAGTCATGCCTACTCCAGGCCATACAATACACTCTGTACTCCCACTCCCGTGTATCAGCTGACACATTGTGCGCAGTGATTTGACCCCTCAGGTGTCTGCCTCTGTGTCAGTGTGCTGTGGATTAGTCGCCAGGACTGCTGTGGAGTTTCTTGGTAGGGGCTCAGCATGCCACTGGAGATGTGACCATAGGAGACGATACTTGTGTGTCACATAGGTGTCTGATCAGCTGCCCATGCAGACTGGGGCATGTGAATGTGAAGTTCAGGCAGCTGTTCCCCATTCACAGCAGAGTGTGAGGGGCTCAGGTTCAGAGGGTAGTGTCACAGGTCTCCCATATGTCCAATAGGTATGACCTGGACAGATGAGGGTTAAGAGGATGTGTTGTGGGGGGATGTACATGTGCACTTGTGCAGCTCCAGGACTTGCATTCCCCATGACCTACTATTGTGACACAGTGCAGAGTGTTGTTGTCTGGCTGCAAAGTCATACATCACTGAGACAGTGATGTATGACTTTGCAGTCATGCCTCCGCCATGGCATGTGTCTACTGATTGGTGAGCCTGCAGGGGAGTGACATGTGCTACATGCACACCATAGTGGCGCTGGCTATCAGGACATGGGTGCATCATGGTGTCTGTCGCTGGTATGCATCACATGCATTTCCTATTTGACTCTGGGCATCCCTTTCATCCGGAAACCTGTACTGACTCAGTGGCAAGAGCTGTGATGTGTCCACACACGTGTCCTCTGCACTGTCCAACTACTGTGTATTTGGTGCATGTGTCCACACTGGGGTGTTGCAATCCAACAGACACCAGACAGATGGGTGCAAGGCCATGTGGGATGTGAGTGCCATGCTTGGCATCAGACTGACAATTGGCTTCTCCTGTTCAGTTAGGGCACTTTTAGCAATGTACAACTAATGATGCCAGGGCTTGCTCTGTGATGTGCTGTGCTCACAGTGGTGTGTGCGTTTTGTGCAGGTGACTGATGTCTGTCTGTTTCCCCATTGTTTGCAGATACATCCACGGCCACGGAAGGGGACAGCTCCACGGACCAGGAGGAGCCAGAGAGCCAGACTGGGTCAGCAGCCGAGGAGTGGTCGGAGGGACCCAGTGGCACGGAGGGCGAGGGGAGCCACACCGAGGAGTCCTCAGCAGCATCCACCTCAGCTGAGGACCAGAGCAACTCGGAGGATGACTCCCTTGTGGAGGCGGGTGTCAGCAGCCACCACACCCCAGCTAGTGTTGCTGTCCCCGCCACCATCAGCACCACCACCGCCCTCCCATCGGCTCCCATTCCCCAGGTCCGTGGAGGCTCCCATGTCCGGGAGCGTGTCTCCTTTGGGCCAGGCACCGCAGCCCCTGCCCCTGTGTCCCCTGCTGCCCTGAGTGAGGAGTCTGTGTACCTCCTTCGCCAGCTCCATGTAGGCCAGACAGCCATGCTGAGTGTCCTCCATGCGCACACCGCGCTGTTGACTCAGCTGGTGTCGTTCATGGAGGGCATCTCATCGGGCATGTCTGACCTACAGAGGGGCAATAGGTCCATGGACTCCTCCCTGACGGCAGCAGTGTCCCTCCTCAAATGGTCCCTCACCCCTACTGCCTCTGCTCCATCCACACTCCCCAGCACCTTACCCGTCCCAAGCACACACACACAGGCACACACCAGCACACACACATCCAGCACACTGACACACACGCCAATGACAAAACGCACACGCACGCACATTCAGGGGACTGAAGCCAGACTCACAGGGGATGGGGCCCTGGAACACACACACGCATCCACATGCACTGCGCAGTCCTCAGTTCCCTCTCCCTCCAAAGCACCCTCCCTTGCCTCACCTGCAACCCCAAAGTCACAGCAGCTCTTCCTCTGTGACCTCGGCCTCTTCCCCACCGATGAAGCTGCTCCAGCATCCCGGGGAAGAGGAAGCCCACCCACACGGAGCAGAGAGCCCCTCGCCCCCGGACACCCTCCCCCAGGCGCAGACGGACTGAGGCCCCCACCCGCAAGTCCCCCCGGAGTCCTAAGAGCAAGACCCCGCCACCGCCCTGCAGCTCAGGCACAAGGTCTCCGTCCTCCATCCCTCAGGCCCCCACTGCACAGGTGCCCCCACCACACCCTGCCCCAGGTTCCCCCACCCACAGATATACCATCCCCAAGAGGATCAGGCCTTCTCCCCTGCCACTTGCTCTCCCAGCACCACACCCCCGCTGCGCTTGTCTGTGCCACTGATGTGGTGAGGGTGTCCTCCCCTCTGTCCAACCCACCTTGCCTGTTCCCCATTCTCCTCCCCTGGAGGTAGGCACTGCAGTGGAGTCCACTACCGCCCTGTCTGACTTGGGCACTGCAGTGGCGGACCTGTCCACTCCATCTGCAGGGTCCACTGCAGTTGTGCCGGCACCCACGACATCTGAGTCATGCCCCCAGTTGTGCCGGCACACACCATGTCAGACACCTCCACTGCAGTTGTCAGTGGCTCTCCAGCACCCACCACCCCTTCCCTGACTCCCCCTGGTGAGCCCTGATCCTGTCCCTGCGGTGCCTGGCCTGCCCCCCGGTTGCCCCTCCTAGTGGATTGTCCCTGGTTTTGTGCAGGCATGCATAGGGTGACATCTGCCAGTGTCACCCTGTTTGAACTTTGACAATGGACTGGCCATTGGCCTTTGCTCTTTTTTTCTGGACGTCGTTTTCATTCAACACATATGCTGAATAAAGCAACTTTCTTTTCTCTAGTGCTCATGCTTCAGATGTACATGTTGTTGGTGCTGCTAACCATGCCCTTGCTGCAGTGATGGTGATATCTGGTCTCATGATTATGAAGTGTTACTGTGCAGGAACCCATGTGGTCCAGGGGGAATGTGTCCTATCATGTGGTGTATCCATGTCATCCATAGCAGCATCTGAGGGTGTCATGTGTTCAGTATTTGGCAATGGGATTTCCTACTTACATTAGCAATTTCATATCTGTGGCTTCCACCCCTGCACATCTGTTGTGCCTGCCATTGTTGGATTTGTCTACTTCCCTGACCGTGTTGCCATCTCCACTGGACATGCAGGTTTGGGCATCAATGGGGAAGGACTCATCCGTGTAGTCAGTGCAACATTGCTATACAAGTGTGTTGGATCTGTGCTGATGATTCCGTTGGCACATCCATGACCAGGCTGATGTGACGGGAGCCCTCATTTGGTGCTAATTGTTGATTGTGTGACCAAGTGCTCAGCTGACATGATGGGGCCCTACTGAGGCAACATATGGCACAGCTTTCCTCACACAGGAGTGGAGTCCCCTCATGGCAGTGTGTACACGTGTGACATTGCCTGCGCCCAAGGTGTGTGTTGTATGTGCATGTCTGTGTGTTCACTTCCATTTATCTGCGCATGCTGTGATCCCAAGTGTTGTACCTGTTTGTGATGCTTGCTGACTTGAGCTATGTTCCCCCAAAGTCTTCTCCCTGTGTTCTCTGTGATGTGGGTGCATGGCACATTACTGGTCATCAGGGTGTCACCCATAGGTGTGTTTGCTGTCAGGGCTGAGTTTGTGTGCAGACGCAGATGGGTCACAGTCAGGTTTCCCCTTGGCACTTGTTGTTTGCCCCTGTCATGTGATTTTCAGTTCGTGTTATCTTTCAGTGATTGTGACACGTTGTGTGTGTGACTGCTGGCACTCCTCAGGGTCCGGGCTGTGATGTTGGTTGTTGTCTATGTGTGTTCTTTGTGGGTGACCTTGGCTTCTTCATTGGTGTGTGACTGTGGCTGGGATCCCATTGGTTGGTGTGGTATCGCCGTCATGTCCATGTACAGCGTAGTGTGCAGTGTGTCAGACATTCAGGAGTCTTGTTGAGTGGCCATGTGTGATGTGTTTCTGCACCTTGGTTCCCACCCACCACCCTGGAATAGTCATGGGTGCATGTGCAATGTCACCAGTGCATGTGTACTTCACTGCTGCACATTGTTGGAGGTCGAGGGGTGTGGTCTTGAGTGTGTGCAGATGGGAGTTGTTGCCCAGCTAGACCCCTGCCTCCATGTTGGCCTTGGCTTACTGGCCATGCTGATTGATTTGTGCTTGTGTCGGTGTGATGGTAGTTTGTTGCTCAGGACACATGACTGTGGTTCACAGTGTGAACCACATTCAGCTTTGTCATCAGAGTGGGATTTTTATGCAGCCAAGGGTCACCACATTGTGGGGGCCCTGGGGGTGGTGCTGTGGTGTGTCTGTGTCTTGCTGTGTCAGTTGTTGTTCCTACGTGCCTGTGTGACATGTGTGTTTTGTGCTCCCTCTCATCTGACAATGCCTGCTTGCCCACATAGGGGATTTGGATCCATGAGTTACCTTAGTGTGGCAGTGTATGCACATCTGTATGATTGGTATTCAGCTCTCCTCATGTGTTGTGTGGTTACCTGGGGACACTGGCACCCCCCCTCACCTGCTGTGTATGATGACAGTGTTGGTCTGCCTGTTTGTGTTTGTGCATCTGCACCACTGCATTGGCATATCTTGGGTGTGCCATTGGCTGTATGTTGTTTGGGGTGTTTCCCCTGCTGTCCCTGGGACTCCTAGGTCATCGGTCAGCACAGTGATCATGGTTTGTGTGTCCCATTGCTGCCATGGTATGGTATCTGTTCACCTCACATCTGCTGTCTCCACAGGATATCTGCATTTGTGTGCCCATTGGTGCAAATATGTGGTTCTGCATTCTGATGGTCACTTCTGTCATTGTGTCATTGATGAATGTTGACGGTGTCAGCCCACATGGGTGTTGTTTGTCTGCACATGGCCAAAGGAATGTCTCATTTGCACTGCAGTATTTGGCTCACCCAATTTATGTTGCAATGGGACACATACACTACTTTGCCACAGATAAGTTTTTGGTTCTGTGACCAGGAATGATCCATGCAGTTTGGCAGTTGCAGCTCTTTCTTTGTCAACACTTACCTTTTGGTCACTGTGATGATGGGGGTGTAGACCCCATTGCCACAATGGTCAAAATGTGCTTCAGCTATGGACCCCACACTTCCCTTTTGGTCACTGTGATGATGGGGGTTTAGACCCCATTGCCACAATGGTCAAAATGTGCTTCAGCTATGGACCCCACACTTCCCTTTTGGTCACTGTGATGATGGGGGTTTAGACCCCATTGCCACAATGGTCAAAATGTGCTTCAGCTATGGACCCCACACTTGCCTTTTGGTCACTGTGATGATGGGGGTTTAGACCCCATTGCCACAATGGTCAAAATGTGCTTCAGCTATGGACCCCACACTTACCTTTTGGTCACTGTGATGATGGGGGTTTAGGCCCCATTGCCACAATGGTCATGGGCTGCTTAGCATTGTGGGTGCCACACACATATATGTGTGGCACATGTGCTAGGGGGTCACATTGTATGTTCAAAGTCATGTTCGGTGTTGTAGGCATTTGACACAGCCTACACACGCTTGTCATGGTGGTGGGGGGATGTCTTTATCTTGCATTCCCTAGGTTGTGGTGTGCTGGTTGTGTCATGCATTGTCCATCCTATGAGTGGGGGTGGTAGTAGTGGTAGGCATCCAGCCCCCCCTGGGTGAGGGTGGTAGTAGTGGTAGGCATCCTGCCCCCCTGGCTAAGGGTGGTAGTAGTGGTAGGCATCCAGCCCCCCTGGGTGAGGGTGGTAGTAGTGGTAGGCATCCAGCCCCCCTGGCTAAGGGTGGTAGTAGTGGTAGGCATCCAGCCCCCTGGCTAAGGGTGGTAGTAGTGGTAGGCATCCTGCCCCCTGGGTGAGGGTGGTAGTGGTGGTAGGCATCCTGCCCCCTGGGTGAGGGTGCTAGTCGTGGTAGGCATCCAGCCCCCTGGCTAAGGGTGGTAGTAGTGGTAGGCATCCAGCCCCCCTGGCTAAGGGTGGTAGTAGTGGTAGGCATCCTGCCCCCTGGGTGAGGGTGGTAGTGGTGGTAGGCATCCAGCCCCCCTGGGTGAGGGTGCTAGTCGTGGTAGGCATCCAGCCCCCCTGGCTAAGGGTGGTAGTAGTGGTAGGCATCCAGCCCCCTGGCTAAGGGTGGTAGTAGTGGTAGGCATCCTGCCCCCCTGGCTAAGGGTGGTAGTAGTGGTAGGCATCCAGCCCCCCTGGGTGAGGGTGGTAGTAGTGGTAGGCATCCAGCCCCCCTGGCTAAGGGTGGTAGTAGTGGTAGGCATCCAGCCCCCCTGGCTAAGGGTGGTAGTAGTGGTAGGCATCCTGCCCCCTGGGTGAGGGTGGTAGTGGTGGTAGGCATCCAGCCCCCCTGGGTGAGGGTGCTAGTCGTGGTAGGCATCCAGCCCCCCTGGCTAAGGGTGGTAGTAGTGGTAGGCATCCAGCCCCCCTGGCTAAGGGTGGTAGTAGTGGTAGGCATCCTGCCCCCTGGGTGAGGGTGGTAGTGGTGGTAGGCATCCAGCCCCCTGGGTGAGGGTGCTAGTCGTGGTAGGCATCCAGCCCCCTGGCTAAGGGTGGTAGTAGTGGTAGGCATCCAGCCCCCCTGGCTAAGGGTGGTAGTAGTGGTAGGCATCCAGCCCCCCTGGCTAAGGGTGGTAGTAGTGGTAGGCATCCTGCCCCCCTGGGTGAGGGTGGTAGTGGTGATAGGCATCCAGCCCCCCTGGGTGAGGGTGGTAGTAGTGGTAGGCATCCAGCCCCCCTGGCTAAGGGTGGTAGTAGTGGTAGGCATCCAGCCCCCCTGGCTAAGGGTGGTAGTAGTGGTAGGCATCCTGCCCCCTGGCTAAGGGTGGTAGTAGTGGTAGGCATCCAGCCCCCCTGGGTGAGGGTGGTAGTAGTGGTAGGCATCCAGCCCCCCTGGCTAAGGGTGGTAGTAGTGGTAGGCATCCAGCCCCCTGGCTAAGGGTGGTAGTAGTGGTAGGCATCCAGCCCCCCTGGGTGAGGGTGGTAGTAGTGGTAGGCATCCAGCCCCCTGGCTAAGGGTGGTAGTAGTGGTAGGCTTCCAGCCCCCTGGGTAGGGGTGGTGGTGCGCATTCAGGCCCCTGTGTGCATATGTGGCATTGGTGATGGGCATCCCGCCCCTATGGTGCTGCTGTTGCTGGTGTAAGTATATTCAGCATCCCCGTGTGTGTGTGTGATGTGTCGTGTACGTGTTGTATGTGTTTTGTGGTTGGTGTCTGGCTTACCTTCTGCGCCGTACGCGTCCGTGCCTGTTCCGGTAGTAAATGTAGAATATTGGTATGATCGGGACGAAGGGATTCATGGTTGGTTCGTGTCGTTCGTCCTTCTCGTTGCTTGGCGTCGTCCTCGTCGCTTCGCCTCGTCCTCGTCGGTGCCGTGTTCGTCTCGGAGCCGTGGATCGTGTTGTGGCGCGAATCGGAGCTTATGTGCGCCTCTCCCGGATGCTTTGACGTGCCGTGCGTAGCGACGGGTTCGGAGCGTACGGAAAGCGCATCGTACTTGTCCGGCCGGACGGGGCTGCATTTTCCTTCCGTGCGACTCGATTCGGCGTTTCCGGATTCGCCTCGGTCGGAGAACAGGACCTGGTTTGGGTGAGTACGGCTCGGCCGGATTTTTTGCTGTTGTGCGCATCGTACTTGCTCGTTCGGTGTACTGTACGGATCGGTCGGGAAACAGGCTTTCGCATGGCTTTTTTCCCGACCGAATGGTATTGGGTGCGCCTCCGACCGAGATCGGAATCGGCCCCATGGTGTTCCATCAATTGCAGTAATACCAGATGTCCTGAAACAAATTCAAAACGAATACGGGGCAGAACCTGCTCTGAATTTAGGTATGAAATTACTGAAAAACTTCGACCAGGTCTCAACAATAATATTATCTAATATTAAAAGGGAGGCAGCATCAGTGGCGATCCGCCAACGCTTAAGGGAATTTGATGTAACAGAACATCAACATGAACTACCCAGAATAATAGAACAATCTTATGCAGAATTAGGCAGAGATAGTTTGGGTGGAAAACCTTTGAAGCCAAAAATATCTGAAAGTCCTGAGAAGGACTCTATTAAACAAAATCCTATATCTTCTAAAAAGAAGTGGGAAACTAATAAACAAAATTCAAACGAGACACGTTCTCAATCTCGAGGTAGGTCTCCTCAAAAGGAGCCCTCTGAAAGGAGGTATAACCTCAGGAATAGGGATAATTTAAGAAAACCTGACAGGTATCAAGAGACTGATACACGTTCCTCTCGTACCTTTCAGATATCATCACAGACATCAGAAAGAAGAGGACGGTCAGAACACAGAGAAGAACGCATGAAATCCAAAGACGATAAACACGTTCAGAAAAATAAATCAAAACCTCAATTCACAAAAAGAAGGTAGCAGGTCTGAAGATCAGACATGCCGAGAATACTGAGAACACAGCTCAAGAACGGAGAATGGGCTCAGACAATGCTGGACAGTGCAGCAGAAGTAACAATAGCTCGCCAGAACCTGAAGGAACTTCTGGAGATAGTGGACTTGAATGAGTACATCACAGTAGAGACTGTAGACACCAGGGTTAGTACTCCACAAAAGTTATATGAAATAACACTCCGAATGGAGGGAGACATACCAAGAAAAGTGAAAATACTCTTTTGGGAGAAACTTTCAAGGGGTTACGATATACTTCTAGCAGAAAAGGACTGGCCACCAAACTTTGTCAGGGAGTGCCCACATGGCGAGGACATCATTATGCCTGCCTTCTCCAACTATATTCCAATTCACCTAAAATATACTTATGCCAGGAAATGGGCAGTTGCCCAGGCCCCAGCATTATACAAAAATCATATAGGATGGGATGAGGACTCACCTCACCACAAAATACATCTAAAAATCAACCTACTGCACAAAGGCAGTACCCAATAAAGCAAGAAGCTAAAAAACAGGTCAGGGAGATCTTAGATCAACTTGAATACCAAGGGGTGATTGAAACATGCACCTCCTCAATGAACAATCCTTTGTTTCCTGTATCCAAACCAGACAATACATATCGTCTAGTTTTGGATTACAGACACTTGAACACTTGTTCCAAAACATTTGCAGTGCAAAATGCACATAGTACAGCATTAATGAATAACATTGTGCGTAAAAAATATAAAACCACATTAGACATTTCAAATGGTTTCTTTTGTCAAAACATAGCACCTGAAAGCAGGTACTTAACAGCTTTCTCAATAATGGGGACCCAGCGTCAATTTTGTAGACTCCCACAAGGGTTCAAAAACAGCCCGGGGTTATTCTCAGCAAGAGTAACAGAGTTACTACAAATTTATGATAATGAGGCATTGTCATATGTCGATGACATCTATCTGACAGACGATGACCTAGATAGGCACTTGAACAGGGTGAGTACCATTATATTGGGCTTCGCCTCTGAAGGCTATAAATTCAACTTTAAAAAATCCAGAATTGCCCATCTCAATGTCCTTTTCCTAGGATATGAGCTTTCAAGTGAAGGCAAGAGCCTGGCAGCTAACTTTTAGAAAAGTGCGCGCTGCTCCAACCTCCAAAAACGCTGAAAAATTTACAATCCATCTTGGGTTTCCTAAATTTTGGAAGAACTTACATTCTAAATTACGCAGAAAGGGTTAAACCCCTCTACGAATTAATCAAACCTTTTTCAACAAAACATTGGACACAGGAACACACAGAAATCCTGCGTTCACTCCAAGCTAACATGTTAGCAAAAAATCACTTACAAACACGCGTAAATACACGCAATTTAGTGATCCAAATAATTTCGGGGCAATGCGGATTCACCTATTTAACATTTAATGAGGGTGAAAAAGTACCAATAGCATACAAATCACATTTGTATACACAAGCAAAAATGCGATTCACTTCAACAGAAAAAATACTGACAGGAGTTCAAACCGCTGTAGCAAAAGAAAGAGCTCTAGCCCAAGGGAAACGCATTATTGTCGTAACTCCAGTACCAGCCTTAGAGGCGGTTACAAAAGCGAGCATTCCAAATGCAAAAGCTTTACATCCTAGATGGATACAATGGGTTAATTCTCTTGCTGCAACAGATGTTGAATATGTTTTTGATCCTGATTTAAAAAAACAAGCGTTCCTGCAATATGAACATGAATGTCCTCTGCCCACTGAAATTCTGCCTCTAGATCAGTACGAATTTATAATTTATACTGACGGATCAGCACAACCCGCTACAGGGAGTAAGCAAGCTTACAGTGCAGCGTGCGCAATCGTTAAAGGTTGCATGCAAGATGGTAACTTCAGACCAATGGTCACTAAAACTCAATCTCTAGGAGATTGTACAGCTCAGCGAGCTGAACTACAAGCATTCAAACTAGCACTTGAAAATACAGATCGCGAATTCCCCACACTTATAGTGTGTGATTCTTTTTACTGTGTTCAGTCGTATAATGAATATATACAGAATTGGCTTGAAAACGGGTTCAAAGATCCAAAAGGTGGCACAATAAAGCATAAAACGCTTTGGGAACAAGTAGTTCAGTTAAGAAACGAACTACCAAAAGCTCACGTGATACACACGCTGAGTCATCAACGTGATGGCGTTCACGTTGTAGGGAATTCATTGGCTGATGAAGCCGCAAAGGGGGTTGTTCAGACGGCTTCCGCAGCTGCGATCACTCGTTCAAAAACGAGAATAGACAGTGAGATATTGTTGGCTGTCAATGCTTCAAGCAAAGGCAGTGGTGCAGCGTTACCAAAGAAATTTCCACTCAAGTACTCTTATGTAATTGATGCAAACAACGTTCCTTTTGCTCGAATCCCTGGAGTGGGGGATAGGGTAATTTCAAACATGGAACGTAAAGCAGCTTTGATTTATGAAGCACATCTGGGGGAGGGTCTGTCACATCAAGGGATCTCTAAAACAATATTAACATTAAAAGAGATGTACTGGTGGCCTGGAATGAATACACAGATTCACATCTTCATCGATGACTGCATGGACTGCAATAGACAGCGTGGTGCAGAACGCCATCAGACACCAGACTACGAAGTAGCCTGCCCAGTACAGACACCATTGTTAGACAGCATTAGACTATCTACGCGCAGCCGTCATTTATGACAAATGCAATCCACAAACACTAAGTCAAGGGTCCTATGGATATGGCCTCAGCGCTCGGCTGACGCTCGAACTGTTATAAAAGATTTGCGAGTCTTTATCGGCACATACGCAATTGGCACACTACATTCTGACCAGGGCCCTGCGTTTAGCTCTCGGGCTTACAAAGAAGCCATGGCCAGTTTGGGTGTAGCATTGCGGTACTCCTCTCCGTTTCATCCTGAGGGAAATTCTGTTGTGGAAAGGAAAAACCGGGACATAAAGCAGTCTATAACAGCTAGAGTATTAGGTTCAGGTGATGGGTGGGTCAAACATCTTTATGGGGTCCAACGCTCATTAAATAATTTGCCAAGAAGTTCTCTGGGGGGGACACTCCATATGAGGTCCTATTTGGGACAAGAATGTGGGTTCCTGATCTCGAATGTAAAGGCACAGTGGTGGAAAATAAACCCTTTGATATCAAAGATCGTTTGGCTGTTTTACAGGATCTAAATGAACTAAGATCGAAACAAAGCAACGTGTTCCTGAAGCCAACCACCACTGGGGAAACACCGGCAGTCCCAGCAAGGCCTGTCTGGATCCCAAAAGTTGGGGATCTAGTCAGAGAGAAGATTGCGGACAAGAAGGAATTTGGACCTTCTTACAGACAACCAGTAACTGTCCTAGCTGTCCACGGAACAAGAACAGTACTTCTGCCGCCCCTTGCTGGAAAAAATGGAGAAAAGATTTGTGTCAATCGACCTCATCAAACCACAGTATGTGGCCAATACTAAATAGTAGGCCTCGTGGACTCTGACCTAGTAGCAGACGCACTCCTCTCGCTACTATCCAAGAGGTTCAGACTGAAAGACTCATAACAATCGAGAATTCAGCAGTAACAGATGAAGGACTCAGCAATAACACTATTGAACTCATCTCTCTTGAAACTCAAGTAACAGTTCGTCCAGATACACCTGTCTACAAAAATGTAACACGTGATCAACTGGTTCCAGCGATTTTGATGAATCCTGATGCAATTCCAACAATTGACCGAACTGCTTCTGGCTACTTCATTAACTTTGATACGTTTTCTGAGGATCCAAGTGAGCCTGAAACGACGCCAGCCCTAAAAACTTTCAAACAACAAGTACAAGACCTTTTTCATTTCCTGAAAGAGACTTATCTGGTTTCACCATGGATTGAACTATGGATAATTTCTGGAATATTTTTCCTTCAGCTTTGGCTAGCTTTAGTAATGACTATCAGCGTGCTTATAAATGGCAGATACATCCATATGGACACTGAAAGTAAAAATGTGAACTTACTTTTAAAACCACACAAATCATCCCATCAGGAAGCAAGAGACTTGTCAGCAGTGAACATCACAGCCGTTCCTATACAGGATGGTAGAGTGTGGGACAAAATCGATTTCGATATATTCGGCCCAACGGAACTTTTGAACATTCCACATTTATTTAAAATTTCATTAAGTGATTTTATTACCTCCAGTACCTATTCTGATGATTGGGACTTTGAGACTGTTACTGACATGATGTCTGATCTGGAAAGGTCTGCTGCATTCTCTAACAATGAATACTTAGAGGGTTCATCAGACTACGAACAGCTTTATTGTTACAACCACTATGGTTTTCATTTCTTGCATAAATCTGCAACACCTAGAAATGTGTTTATGTTTAACCAATGGGAACATTGTCCTACACCGCCAAAGGGTAGTTCAAAAACGTTTGCAAATAAGTTTCCATATTTTTCAGGGTACAATACATCCGATCCAGAAACATTTTACTATAAAAATGTAAACAAAACAGGACAGAAAATTATGTTAACTAATACAAAACAGATTTATCCTGCAGCCTTTATTACCCAAATGTCTAGACAAGGATTTGACTTTTGGAAAGACACAATCGACACAAAATCTGTCTGGGGTTCTAAAGATTGGCAAGTACAGGGGATAGAAGCTTTGTTTAGAGCATGTATCATCCCACAGCAAATAATGTTTTTGAATGACACTGTGTAACAAATGTCTTGCCTTGGTTTAGCCAAGATCAAAGACATGAATACACCTTCTGTACCAACACCTGCAAGTAATAGCACTACACAGGGAGCGGTCACAGTAGACACAATACTACAAAACAACAGAACAGATCCTGATTGGAAAAAATGGTTACTCTGGCCCACAGACACAAACATCTGTCAAGAAAGATTCCTGAATAGAATACAGGGCTTTACTATCCATAGGCCAGACCCACATTATGTTCAACGACAACATCCGGGGGTAGTAACAACATACAGTGTAGGAAAATTGTGCCTCGACTGGTTACAAAAATCTACACTCGAGGATGTGAAACAACACTTATCTTTACTTAAAGAAGACGCAGACCTTAGGGATTTCTTGCTAGGACCAAGAAAACCGCGTCAAAAACGTTTCATAAATGACGGCATTTATGCTGCTTATAATGAAGTATGGAAGGTTTCACAGGCAGAGGCCGCAGAAAGATTACGTGAGCTTGATCGTATTAACTTAGAGAAATCTCTCACTGTGGTCGACAATGGGTTAACAACTTTGTCATCCAGAATTTATTCATTGGACAACATAGTATACTCTGCTATTGACATACTGGAACAAGATTTAGCCATGTTACAACAAGGCCAATCTCAGTTACATTCTATTATGTTATTAGGCTGGACGCTGCAATCTTTGCGCGCAGGCTATGTGCCTTGGCGTTTTATCAACACGTCGTCTCTGTTTGCAGAATACAATCTAACGGATAAACAGATCGAACTGGCACAAAGGGGAGCAAAGTATACAGTGCTGAGCATTGAAAAACTGGAAAAATTACCATTTACGGTAGCAGAAAAACCAGCTACAGAATGGCTTATCCATGGCAAAATAACTCTGCCTGTCACTACTTTTCATTTTCAGTATTGCCTCAAACAAATGCAAGCAGGCAAATATGAAAGGTTGGGTAAAGAATACATTAAGACATCCTGGGATTTACCTTACGAATACAGATGTTGGAGTGGGGATCGTGAAGTGTTTCTAAGCAGTACACACTGTGAAAATGCACTAAGCGGTTCACTCACATGTCAGGACATTTCTTTACACGGGGCTTGTAATGGTTCTGTGGCAAACTTGTCCTGCCACCAGCAGGGTACACCAGCTACTGTGATTAATCCAACGTTTGGCCAACTTTCTAACGGGAGTTACCTCATGTTGAATGATCAGAGTTGATGTGGCATGTTGCCAGGCATCCCATATCTGGTAACGGTCGACTCCAGGGTTACTTGTTGTATGCAAGTATTGTTCCCCCCAATAGACACTGTCAGGGAGTCGCATCTATGGCCTTCATTGAATGTTTCTTTTATACGTTTTGATACTTTAAGCAGAATGAAAGCCATGCTTTTGCAACAGACCGTGCCTTTGACCTCGGCCAAAGAAATCTATGATTTACAAATTGCAAGGACTTCGGCTGAGATACAGGCTTTAATTCGTACAAACTGCCCTATATATTTCGTAGAAATGATGGGACGTATCTTTAACATGTCTGATACGAGCGGGATTGTACATGTATTTAAGACCATCTGCTCAGGACTGTTAACACCTTTTCAGGCAGTCCTCGGAATCATTCCAAACTTCGCACATTCGGTGTTTGGTGGTGTGCCATTAATTCTAGCACTGGTTGCGGGAATCCTGTTTTTATTCCTACTACTACGCTATGGCAAGCCTATCAACCGGCGTCACTCCCAGCAATTTGGAGAAAGCTCTCCTAGAACGGAAGTGCTGTGAGCGCATAGTGCAACTTTTGGGCATACCTCGTCTACGGGAACTTAATACAACATGGTTTCTGTGATTTAGACCAATCTGGCAAGATTGCATCTTACCTGTTCTACGCTGCCTGCTTTGCGGTGAAGAATGCGTGCTAGACACCTGTCTAACACTCCCATCAGTCATGCCAACGGATATCGATACTCTACTGGACCCGATAACGGCCCATGCTCGGTGTTGTCCCCAGAGGCTACCAATCCTGATGACGGCATTCCTTGAGATCTCACAGACGCTTCCTGCTGCTGCTGAGGTACGAGATGGATCAACAGGCACACAGGTAACAACTGACGCGAACATTGCTGCTGCATCCTATGCTGATGGCGATGCTTCACATCTCTGTGCAGTTAACCTTCTGAACGAGGTGTTCCAACTGTCACCGACATCGGTAGACGATCTTTTGTCTACAGTAATAGATGATTTCATGTTTACACCCGACCCATACACTGACTCTGATTCGGCTCACAGTGTACCAGGGAAGCAATGAAATTTGGCCTCCATATTTTCAAAACAGAAAAAAACTTGGAACTCTTCCTAAAAATTGACTTTTTTTTTTTTCTCTCTATTTTTGAAAATACATGGCAATTCAATCTGCTCACAGTAGAGCTATTCATATAGAACGGACTTCTTTGAATACTTCCAGGGACACATTGTCACCTTATTTACCACAATTTCATTTAGTACCATGATATGCAATGGCTTTGATTTTTGAAAACTTGTCAACCATTTCGTCATATGTATATATTTCTGTTTATTCATTCATGTTGCATTTATTTCCAATATATGCTTAGAATGAAAAAATGCTTTAAAAATGTACAGTACCTATTGCATTACATGTTTAGCAACAGTTTCTTTTAAAAACTTATTTTAATATGCTTTTAGAAATGTTTTTAGCAACATGTGGTACTCAGTTTAATGTTTAGCATTTAGTACTATCGTTCATTCGAAAGTGGAGTGGGTGTTGTATTCCGCTTTAGGTGTCCGTATATAGGTTTTCCTGAAACATGTCCTTATATAGGCACAATTCACATTGCCCATATATAGGCATAAGATCCCAGTCCTTATTTAGGCATTAGCCATGCTATCCAAATACAGGCATGGTCACTTACATCCATCCACCCTAACGTCACAACGAGTTCTTAGAAACCAGACCCTTAAGCTCTTGGGCGTTCCCCTAGCACAGGATTATTGATTTCTCCAAGAACTCATTTATTATGCATGAACCGCTATACCTTAAGGGTTCATTCCTGACGTCTTCCTCTGCCCGACTTTACGTCAATGCTAACATTCCAAGGCACCTACCGGGTATAAATATACCTTCCCTTGCCCAAGCAAGTAGGAGGAGACCTCGACTTTAGAGGAGCCCGTGTCCCGGCCTGACGCACTGACAAGAGACGCTGTCATCCCTGCTCGCAGAGAATCCAGCTTCCAGTGTTCTGACTCCCTTCGCGGGGTGTTAGAGTTCGAGACCCGGAAGGAGATTCCCACCTCTCTCATTCTCAAGGTATGGAGCTGACTAGAACCTAGAGGGACTCTTGGCATACTAGACTTGGCATACTAGACGATAGCATACCATACTATAGAATACTTCACCTACTTCTTACCTTGCACTACACTTAGGTTAGGTACACTGGGGTAGAACTAGTTAGAGAAGCATCTTATGAGTACTCGCATTTTTTAGCTTATATTATTTATGTATATGAATATATGTGTCATAGCTAAAAGATAATGCTAGCACTATTATTTCTTTCTACTGCTTACACTGTACATTATATATCTCGCATACTGTCTTGTGATCATAACAGCTCATATCTCTTACACGAGAAACAAGACTGTTCAATAAATCCTTTTATTGAAACGCCCGTCTATTCTTTCTGTGTAACTCTGAAGAAACTAAGCATGCACGATTAGCTGAGTGAAACTGTTATCTATTGTTTCCACGATTCTGAGAGTGTTCCGATTCTAAAGGGAAACAAAGTTGTCATGTTTATGCGGTTGCCAGAAACTACTCCCTTCTTGTTTACAAGGAGTTTCTAGTGGCCTCTGAGTTAGCTGGCACAAAGTAATTAAGTTTAATATACTCGATAGGGACATACTGACCTCAGTCCTATGTCGAATCTATAGGGTATATTATTCCAATGCGCATAGGGTGAGACATAAAGTAGTGCATTGGAGAGAGTCAGAGGTTGTGTTTTCATTTTTTCTACTACAGTAGGAGTAAAGTAATAAATATATAGATACAAAAATACATAGAGATGGTATACATGTACAAGAAGATAATATATTAAGATTTAAACTTGTATTTTATAAACTCAAACTTTTAAGTGTTGCTGTACTTTAAGCTAATTTATTTGTGCATTTATTTATACCTTTTTTGTTTTATTTTATATTTCCTCAATATTCCAATAGTAAAGTATTTGTAGATAAAAATTATGATATTTACATATTGTGATAGGTAAATAAAACAGAGACCTTAAGCATCTATTTAAATAACTTATATGAAAACTATGCAGTAACCTATATGCATGTTAAACATAGATAACCTATATGCATAATATATATATTTAACCATAAGTAATATATCCATTTGTTAAGTAGACCTAATGATATTTATATATTTTAAAAACCATAATTATTATACATATGTGTACAAAGAAATACACATATCTAGATACATACATATAATCAAATTCTAAATGTTTATATACATAGGGATATGCTGTACATTCGTGTTTGAGTTTGGTGGAGCCAACTCTTGAGTAGTCTTCTGAAGATAAGATAGTTATCCGTGGATCTTAGATTTAGGGGTAATGAATTCCATAGTTTGGCTGCTTGAACAGAGAAATATATTTTTTTTTAAACAACTTTATTGGCATTTTGTATTATAACAGCAAGGCTTATAGACAGTATCAACACTGTATCATCATACTTCTCCCCCTCCCACAGTTCTCCCCATCTATTTTCATATTCCTTTTACAATAGCTTCCATTAGTATCATCGTTGTCGGTGTCATTGTCCTTGCTATTAGTTCCATGCCAACATAACCATACTAACTTCCCCCCGTTCGTGTCTTGGTTTCGAAAGTCGGTAATCGTGTCATATGGGGTTGTAATACTTTGTATATGGTGTGGGCTCCCTGTCATCTCCGCCCTTCATCCGTCACCACCCTCTCCGCTGTCACTTTCATTATTATTACCACTCTCTTCTACAGTCGGGGATTGTGGGTCTCTTGCGTCCGCTATCATGGCTGCCCATGCTCGGGCATCATCCTCAATCTTGTCATCTTTCCTGACCTGTTTCATACAAATTAATTCTGCTGTCATCTATTTACATATATCTTTCAGCCATGCCTCCATCTTCGGGGAGACTGAGCTTAGCCACAAGATTGCAATCCGCCTCTTTGCCACCAATGTTTGCATTGTCCAGCATTCCGTCCATCAATTGTTTCTTTTGCATTTGTCGCCCTAAGTGGGGAGGGTATGCCCAGACGTGGGTCCCGTGCTCACTACACCACTGGATTCAAGCTAGCCTGGCTGAAGAAGGGTGATGCCCTGAAACCGGTCCCAGGATGCTTGTTTCCGGTCCAGGGAGGACCTGGCTTGGCAGTTCGGGCTGGACTGTTCCCACAAGGAACAGGGTCAAGACTGATTTGCATATGGCTGGGTCCAAACTGGGGTGGTGTGGTGAGCAAAAGAATGATGGATTTAACCCAGATCTTTGTGACTGGGGGTGAATGTTTGCATTGTCCAGCATTCCGTCCATCAATTGTTTCTTTTGCATTTGTCACCCTAAGTGGGAAGGGTATGCCCAGACGTGGGTCCCGTGCTCACTACACCACTGGATTCAAGCTAGCCTGGCTGAAGAAGGGTGATGCCCTGAAACCGGTCCCAGGATGCTTGTTTCCGGTCCAGGGAGGACCTGGCTTGGCAGTTCGGGCTGGACTGTTCCCACAAGGAACAGGGTCAAGACTGATTTGCATATGGCTGGGTCCAAACTGGGGTGGTGTGGTGAGCAAAAGAATGATGGATTTAACCCAGATCTTTTTGACTGGGGGTGAATGTTTGCATTGTCCAGCATTCCGTCCATCAATTGTTTCTTTTGCATTTGTCGCCCTAAGTGGGAAGGGTATGCCCAGACGTGGGTCCCGTACTCACTACACCACTGGATTCAAGCTAGCCTGGCTGAAAAAGGGTGATGCCCTGAAACCGGTCCCAGGATGCTTGTTTCCGGTCCAGGGAGGACCTGGCTTGGCAGTTCGGGCTGGACTGTTCCCACAAGGAACAGGGTCAAGACTGATTTGCATATGGCTGGGTCCAAACTGGAGTGGTGTGGTGAGCAAAAGAATGATGGATTTAACCCAGATCTTTGTGACTGGGGGTGAATGTTTGCATTGTCCAGCATTCCGTCCATCAATTGTTTCTTTTGCATTTGTCGCCCTAAGTGGGAAGTGTATGCCCAGACGTGGGTCCCGTGCTCACTACACCACTGGATTCAAGCTAGCCTGGCTGAAGAAGGGTGATGCCCTGAAACCGGTCCCAGGATGCTTGTTTCCGCTCCAGGGAGGACCTGGCTTGGCAGTTCGGGCTGGACTGTTCCCACAAGGAACAGGGTCAAGACTGATTTGCATATGGCTGGGTCCAAACTGGGGTGGTGTGGTGAGCAAAAGAATGATGGATTTAACCCAGATCTTTGTGACTGGGGGTGAATGTTTGCATTGTCCAGCATTCCGTCCATCAATTGTTTCTTTGCATTTGTCGCCCTAAGTGGGAAGGGTATGCCCAGACATGGGTCCCGTGCTCACTACACCACTGGATTCAAGCTAGCCTGGCTGAAGAAGGGTGATGCCCTGAAACCGGTCCCAGGATGCTTGTTTCCGGTCCAGGGAGGACCTGGCTTGGCAGTTCGGGCTGGA
Source organism: Calotriton arnoldi (assembly GCA_963921515.1). Classification (NCBI taxonomy): domain Eukaryota; kingdom Metazoa; phylum Chordata; class Amphibia; order Caudata; family Salamandridae; genus Calotriton; species Calotriton arnoldi. The sequence continues at coordinate 3,605,564 of CAWUFW010000761.1, forward strand.
CTGTTCCCACAAGGAACAGGGTCAAGACTGATTTGCATATGGCTGGGTCCAAACTGGGGTGGTGTGGTGAGCAAAAGAATGATGGATTTAACCCAGATCTTTGTGACTGGGGGTGAATGTTTGCATTGTCCAGCATTCCGTCCATCAATTGTTTCTTTTGCATTTGTAGCACCAATCCTAAAAGCACAAATCTCCTACATTCTTTTTGGGATTTTGGCATGGGTAGCAGTCCCAAAATTACAGACCGTATTGTCTTGGGAATTGTCCACCCATTGGCTGTGTGTAGTCGGTCCAATATGCCCTCCCAGTATTGGTTGAGTGTTTGACATTCCCATATCATATGTGTGAATTGTGCTTCTACTTCACAGCATCTAGGGCATGTGTTTGTGCGACACGGGTATATTTTACTTAGAGTCAGCGGTGTTAGGTATACTTGGTGTATGGTCTTGTATTGTATTAGTTTAAATCTCGCATTGGAGCTCACCCTCCTTCCTCCTTCATGTATTTTTGACCACTCTCATTCTGATATGGGCTCATCTATCGCTGCCTCCCATCTTGTCTGTACCGGGAGGGGCCCCACAGGGAGGTCATCCCAGAGTGCTCTGTAGATGTGTAAAACCAGTTGGTGGCCCCCTGCCATATATAGCATTGCTTTTAGCACCGAGGTGCCGGGAGGCTCCTGAGGGAAGGAGGGCCATAGTTCGCGGGCCACCGCTGCAATCTTCCTGTATTGTAGGAATTGTCCAGTCCCCAGATCAAAGGAGCCCTCTGCCGCCTCTCGAGATATAAACTGTTCATTGCAGTAAAGGTATCCCATTGTGAGACTTCCCCCATCCACCCATTTCCGGGTGGATATAGAGTCTGCTATTCTCTTGAAGGGTTTCACTACCCACAGCGGCATATCTGGGGCATAAGGCGCATGTCGAATCACCTTCTTGACCGCTGTCTCCCAGACTGCAGCCACGTGCTGTATGATGTATGGGTTAGACTTAGGGACTCCCGCTCCAAGCATAAGGAGTTCCAGTTGGGAGGCCCCATCATATGTGCCTGCCAAGAGCCGCCTCTCCCAGTTATCGTGCTCATCTAACCAGTGGACTGCGTGTTGGAGTTGTGAGGCCATATAGTATAGCTCTAAGCGAGGCATCTCCATTCCTCCATCTGTCCATTTTCGTTGGAGTGTTTCTAGTCTTATTTGTTTTAATTTATTTCCCCATAAGAGCTCTACCAGGAGGCTGTCTAAAGTTAAAAAGTACCGTTTAGGGACTCCATATAAGGAGTATTGAAGGGCGGAAAGGCAGCGAGCCAGAATGATCATTTTTATGATTACTACCCACCCCATCAGGGACAGAGGTGACACTTTACAAAATCTTATGGAGTTACGGATACCCTCCACTACCCTCCCTATATTATTCTCCAGGTATGAAGGGGCTGTATGCGTCAACCGAACTCCTAGGTATTTTACACCATCAGATACCCATGGTAGTCCCACAGCCGGCAAGTCATCCATAGATTCATCTGCCATTCTCCCCATAGGGATCGGTTAGATTTTCCTGGGTTGATATGGAGTCCAGAGAGTGCCCCAAATTTCCCCATCTCCTTGGGAAGAACCGGCTGCGCTTTGCTTGGCTGGTGTAGATACACCAGTGTATCATCGGCGTATAGTGAGATCACATGGTTAGTATCCTCTAAGGGGATTCCCCACCCATCCATTTTCCCCCTCAGTGTCGCTGCCAAAGGCTCCTTTGCCATCACAAATAGGAGCGGGGACAAGAGGCAACCCTGTAGGTTGCCCCTCGTTAGTGTAAACTGTTCCGACACCATCCCGCAAAGCCATACCCGGGCTGTTGGATTTGTGTAGAGAAGTTGGACCCATTGAATGAACCCCTGCCCCACACCCATCTTCCGTAGGACCGACCAGACATGCTCCCATTCCACTGAATCGAATGCTTGCTTGATATCGAGCATTGCCAATGCACAGTCCTCGGTCATCAGGCATGGGCGTGCCATACGTGTGCCAGTCTTCGTAAGTTATGTGTTCCGCCTCAGTATAAACCTGTCCTGGTCGGGGTGTATGAGTTGGGGCACATACAGCCGCCAGTATCCCGCTCAGGAGCTTAGTGTCTAAATTTAGGAGTGAGATCGGTCTGTAGGAGCTTGGTAGTAGGAGGTTCTTGTCCTGCTTCAGTATCATAGTCACCACTGCCTCCTGCATGGATGCGGGCAGGGACCGTCTCTCCAGTGCCTCGTTATATACTGCTAATAGGCGGTTGGATAGTAGCGGGTCAAACCTTGAACAGAGAAATATGTACCACCTATGGATTTTTTCTTATATAGTGGGATTTTGAGGTGAGGTGCCAATCTGGAGCAGAGGTTCTTTTGATTAATGTATTTGGTGATTTTATTCCTGATGAGGAATGTATTGCTTTGTGGGTGATACAAAGCAGCTTGAAGGTGGATCTTCTGGCAACCGGTAACCAATATAGGGCCCCACAAGGCAGGGGAGATGTATGCTTGTGGCTTTATATTTAGGAGTAGTCTGACAGCAGAGTTCTGCATCCATTGTAGTCTTTTCATAGTTGATAAAGATGATCCGTGGTAGAGGCCATTGGCGTAATCCAGTTTTGACAGCACAAAAGTGATAGTAGCTTGGACCTTGTGTGGAAATCCCAGGTGGGGTAAGATGCGTCACAGAGTTTTCATAGTAATGAAGGTTGATCTTGCTAAGTTGTCCACTTGGCATTCATTAATAACTTGGATTACATGGTAATTCCAAGGTTTCTTACTTCCTTAGATACTTTAGGAGGTGGTCCCAGATCATCAGGCCAGGTGCAGAGGGGGGTCAGAATTTTTCCAATCACCACGTGAGTATTTTGGAAGCATTCAATTTGAGATGGCTCCATGTCATCCACTGATCAACGGCTCTGAGGCAACTGAAGATTTTGGGGTTTCCAATGTCTTTGGGGCTTTCCATTTTAAGGATTATTTGTGTCATCTGCATAGTTATAGCATGTGAGCTGAACATTTATTGATCATTGCCACAATGACTTCATGTAAATGTTGAAAAGCATGGGTGAGATAATAGAGCCTTGATGGACCCCTGCTTTTGTGAAGTACGGTTTGGATGAGAAAGGGGGAGCATAGATGACATTTGTTTAGTTTTGAAGGTAGGATGTGATCCAGTCGAGAGCAGTCCCATCTATGCCAGCTTCATTGAGTCTTTGTATTAGAGTGTCATGGTCAACTGTGTCGAAGGCAGCTGAGAGGTTGAAGAGAAGTAGTGCAGCAACCCCATTCCGATCGTCTAGGTTTTTAAGGTCATCCCAGATGGCGAAGAGGGCAGATTCTGTGCCTCTATCAAGGCGGAATCCTGTTTGCTAGTCTGAAAGTATGGAGTTATCGTCAATGAATTGTGACATTTGGGTGAATGCAGCTCTTTCAATCACTTTGTCCAGGAAAGGCCCATTTGTAATTGGTCTGTAGTTGTTGGGGTCATGCGGGTCCAGGTTTGTTTTCGTTAATAATGGGCTGCACATGTGTGAGGACTGCACGTGTGAGACTACCGCCGTGCGCAGTCCGGTAACTGCGCACAGATAGCCTGATGCAGAGGGGACTGTTCAAGGTTAGATGTTGACTTGGGGCTAGCCTCATAATATTAGTGGGCACTCATAAGTAAAGTCAGTATGGTTTACTGTTTTATCTGCAGTATCACTATATTATATACATAGGGGGAAATCTAACTTAGAGTGCAGTTTTGCTTCCCTTTGTCCTCCAAAGTCCAGCAAGGTATCAAATTGGGGTGAAACATGTGCACCACATTTTAATATGCAAGTCCCAAGCACATACATGTAAACCTTATGGGTCGTCTAGAATTTTCATATTTCTCTGGCTCAGCTCAGGATCAGACTCCAGGCCTTTTGTCACCGTGCTGGGCCAAGTTTATTATACTGCTCCTCAGCAGAGGGAATAAAAGCCTGCCCTCACAAAAGGAGCAATTAGCAATGCTTCACTCAGCTCCTACGGAGGAAGGAGAGGGGTAGAAAATCTGCATCCCTTAATTAGCTTGCAAACTATACCAGGAGTGGAAGCACCCTTACCTCTGAAGCAAAAACAGGAGGGAGCTCCCCTTTGAGATTTTGGTGGAAAAGTCCCTGGCAGTGATGTCAGCTAGGGGGCAGAGCTGAGGCCTACAGTGGAGAAGTGAACAGGGACCACTTGACATGCCATCTTGAATTGTCCCAGCATGGTGTGCAGTAGGGTTGGGACAGGGGTGGAGCAGTGATGTGGCCCTGGGATTGGCCAGGTGTGCAGGGTTTCTAGAACTTTCCACCCCCACTTAAAAGCTCTTGCACAAATGAGAGACAGAGAGTTGGACACTTGAATTGGATGGCTGCAACACCATGGACAACTGAAAGGACAAGCCCCAAGATGCCCTAATGAACTAAGGACTCTGCCCAAAGTTGACTCCAGGACCAGTGGGTCTCTGCAGGACCCATGAGGCTGGTTTCCTTACACCCTAAGAATCAGTTGGGGGAATAGCTGGACTGCTTTGCCCAAGCAAAAGGAAAGGAGCACCAGAGACCAAGAAAAAGAGACAGACTGGTGCAGGGAGCCAGTGGAACCAGCTCCCTGCAAAGTGTGTCACCTTAGAACATTGGAGGCCTTTGGAAAAGACTCACCTGGAGCCACCTGGAGCGCACCGTCAAGAGCAAGATGTCCCCATGATTGGTTGAATTGGCCTAACAGGGTCCAAGGTATCACAGGGAAAAAGATTTAACCAGTGACCCCACAGTTCAACAACAGAGCGCAAGGGGCTCCGCTGCAAGTTCTCAAAATTACCCTGGGGTGGGCCAGTGTCCGAGGATAGACACAGGATTCATTCATTTTTAATGAGCCCGGGAGGAAGCATGTGTCTGGCCCGCTCCCCAGAGCACTACGAGGCCTGAGGACCCGATCCCTGGGGCTGGCTTTACAAAAAGGGGCCCAGGCCCTCATCCATTGGCCCCTGCCAAGAAAGAAAGAGGAGGAGTGCTGTCTCGCCCCCTCCAAAGAAGAAGAGAGAGGCCTGGGACCCGATCTCCAGACCCCCAATGACAGAAGACAACGGGGGAGCATCGTCCCCACCCCTCCAATGGTGTTGGGCTCACCCCGTTCCTCATGCCTGAACCTGGAGGGAGCAGTTAGTCACAATGAAGCAGCACCATACCCGCATGGAGCAGGAAGGGAGAACCCAAGTTGCCGGCTCCAGCGCCAGCAGTGAAAGAAGTTGGATGGGCAGTGAGCCGGCCAAGGCACCCGGGGTGAGCTCCCTGCACTACCACAAAAGAAAGTGCATGTCGGGGTGACTTTTTGGGACCAGACACCCCCACTCAAAGAAAAAGCCCAAAAACTAAAAAGAAGTCGCAGGCACAACAAAAATGAAAAGCGGCCGGAGCTGCTCATCAATATTCAGCTCTCTGGGGAGGGAGCACCCCACAATGCCCTGGGGGGGCTTAATTTGTTTAAGGTTTTGCTACATGTGGTGGCCCCAGGATGGCAGGGGCACCACCAATGTTTCAAAGAAGGAGTGTGTGGGATATAGAAGTCATGGCAGTCCCCCCCAAGAAGTTGTAAAAGTGACCCTAAGCTTAGAGGCTCAAGGAAATTATGACCGCCCCCAGGCTTTCAGCCTAAGATTTAAGCACTTCTACTGGTGGACCATTTGTTTTACAGCCTGGGAGTGCAGCAAACTCTAGTGGTTGGTAATATAGCTGCATGTTTTGTGGCCTAAAGTAGTTAAAGAACGACATTCATATGTAATCTTGTTTAATGATGTTTTATTTAGTGAGATATTGCTGACAGTAATTTTTCATAAAGGTTGCAATGTTTTATTAATTATAATAATTGCAGAAGAAATTTGGTTATTGATATCAGTGATACCAGATGATTTGTTTTAACATGTGTTTTAACATGTGATTCTGGTTTTTGAACGTGAAACCTTTAAAAAGGCAAATAGGCCTGCTTTATTTAGAGTGGCACCCTCCTATATGATAATGTGCTATATGGTATGGGGGAGTACTGTGATTTGTGGGGTAATGACCTTTTAGGGGTCAAATGTAATGTCATCAAAGGTATTTACACCAATCTTATGTATATTTGTAAATTACTGCATAGTATTTGTATTTAGCAGTGTGTCTGTATTAAATGTACTTTTCTTTTCCAAAGATAAAGCACAGACTTGACAATCATTTATTGAATGTTATTATTGTGTGCCAGTGAATGATGATTAATAGCCCACACCACCTCCATTGAGTAGGCCTTCCACTGCTCTGCTACCCTGAGAGAGTCAACCGCTACAATGGGTTGCTTGGTTTCGAGTGAGAGGGTAATTGTGGACGTATTACTTGCACAGGCCTCACATCCTGCACAACTAATAGCCCAGTTTCCTTACAGCTACCCATATCCCCTAACCCTCAATCTGGAGAATGAAGGGAGGTGGGGAAAAAGTTGGGAGGGTACTACTAGCCCCTACTAACACACTGACTATCTTCCTTCCCATCTCTGCAACATATCGTACCATCGAAAGGAGAGGAAAGGTGTAGAGCTCGGAGCAATGATCACTTTTCCAAGCAATCCTTTACTATCTGGATTCTGATCCTCAGCATAGGACCCAGTAAAGATTCGAAATAACCACCCTTAGAATCATCAGTGTTTTCGGCTGTAGATAAAGGAGAGGACCAAAGACTAAGAATTGAGAATCCTCAGGAATTGGCAAGGTATCAATTTGGGCACCCTGACTCTCCCATCTATTAGACAGCCAGGATTTCTTGCCAGCTGGGAATTAAACTAACTAGGAGTTGACTTGAATGAAACCAGGAGTTAATTTGTGTGAGCCGACTGAGAGGGAACTTGAAATTATGAATGTGTTGAGTGAAAACTGGAAATGATGTGTGCTAATTAGGGACTGTCAATTTGGTGCGGGTGCTGGTGAGGCGGGTGATAAGGCATCACATTTCAGAAGGCTCCCTAGGGATCCCCAACCTGTTCTATGTTGAGAGTGTGTCTGGTAAGAGGAGGGACTTCAAGCAGTGATCTCTTTCCCCAGTGCCTTTTTTGGTCATTCTCACCTGGTGAGTGAAATATAGAGTGCAAGTGTCCACAGCCACCAATAACCATGCAAACCAACTCCTACCACCCCCTCCCATTGTCGCCACTAAGCCATGGGCTGATAGGTAGCAAGAGGATGTGAACTACCTGGTCTGTGCCCAATACTTTCACTTCCTACTCTCAATCCCAGCACTCAGATTTCTCGCTGATGTTTTGAGTGAAAGAGGAGGAAGTGTGTGTGGGAGAACATTTTCAGGTCTTTTACTTCTGCTTTCATCTTTTATTCCACTCCAGTGTCAAATCAGAACATCTGAATTATGAAAGTAAAGGTAGCGGAAGGGGAACAGAAAATAACTGCTCCTGTCTCCTGTCCCTATGCTCTCCTCTCTAATCGGTACCAGATGATTTAGTAGGGGCTAGGGAATACCCTAACAGATCATTCTACATGTCTCTGACATCACCTGCAACATCAGTCAATATAAACGAGCTAGGCTGGAAGTAAACAGTTCCGCTTTGCTCAGAAATTGACTCTGGCATTTTCATACATTGGGCATAAGGATTTTCCTGTTTCCTGGGAAATGCCAGTGATGTGTGCTAATAAGAACTTGGCAGCTGAGCACACTTACTGGGATCTAGCAATGATGTTTGGTTACTGATGACTGGTAAAAATGTGTGCTCACTGGGAACGAGTACTAAGGAAAGTACTAACTGGAAACTGTCAAGGACGTGTACTAACAGGGAACTGACGATGATATCTAGTTCCCAGGGACTGACAACGAGATGTGCTTACTGTGATTTGGTAATTATGAATAGATTTACCAGGAACCAGCAATAATGTGCACTAACTAAGGACTGCCAATGAGAGAGGGAGATCAAGATCACAAAAGAACCACAAAAGAGTGAGGTCAGGTACAGAGTGAAGCAGATGTGCATTTAGCAACTAAAAACATTGGGTATACCCAGTACTTAATTTGAGACGGTGGTTTCCGGTGCTCGGCACCGAAACTTAATTGTCAACACCGGCGCTTATAACAGTTTGCCACATGATGGTACTGTTTCTCTATTTTCGAGATGAGCACACCAACAGTTGTTTATTGATTCAATATACGTCAAAAGTGACTAATACTTGCTGCCCAAGCCATTCTTAAAGTTTTGAGGGTCTGGAATAGTCTGAGTTGTCACACTTGTATGAAGAGTGTGATGGTTAGTAGTTGTGTTGGTTCTGACATTTGCAGCCCAACAAGGGACAACGGATTGTGCAAGCTGCAGTGGCATCCTGACGAGGGCCCTGGCACTTTTTTTTTCTTCAAATTAACCACTGGGTATAGCAGTATATGTTGAAATGCTCATATGGTTGTGTGCTAGGGTGCATAACAGAAAATATATATTTTCTAAAGCGTTATGTAGAAAACAAAGAAAGGTGTTGGTACTCTTACCGAATGAATGGACCAGTGGGGACGAAGACCCCATATATTGCTACCTCTGGGTCTTCTTTTTGTGAATATGCAAGCCATGCATGCATCTTCAGGGTTTTGGACTGTGTAAGCATCTCAACGACGCCTCTTCCTAATGTTTCTTTTTGTGTTCACATGCACTATATTTGAGCCTGTGCAGGTGGGCGATTTCAGAAAAAGTCAGGCAGAAATGTTGATTTGGAGCTCTATTTTTCTGGAAATAGATATCAACTTGTGAGCCTTTAAGGAAATGTGGCTTGTTCCTGACAGCTATCCAAAAGACCATGCAATGATGACCATTTACAGATTGTATACAAAATGTTTCATAAGAAGGCCTTTCCCTTTGTCATTGAAGAAACATATGATTAGAAAAGTAAAACAGACATGTGTGAACTCCCTCTGAAGGTGGGTTTACATGGCATTCATGTGAGCATATAGTAGTTCTAGTCTCCACTGGCACACAATCATTGCCACCCAATACTTTGTACACTGCGTAAGAACATAGCTATCTACTCCTTTTCGGAACAGCCTAGCGACCACATGAAAACAGGACAAACCATGTAGGCCCTCAATATGAGTAGCAGAATTTCACTATAAATGATAACTTCGGGTGAAAATCCAGCACCAGCAATTTCAAGTGTATTTGGGCCCGAAATTATCAGATCTACAAACTCTGAATCTGATAATTCCATGTCCAGAGAGACCATACCACTCTTCGATGCTGCAGGCCCCGCCCGACCCTTGCAGTGCCTGGGAGGGAGTAGGCCAGTGCTTAATTTGAGCCGGTGGTTTCTGGTGCTTGGCACCGGCACTTGACTGTCAACACTGGGACTTATGAAGGACTGCCACATGGTGGCGTTGTATATCAAATTTAGATATGAGGACAAAAACATTTGTTTATTTGTTCAGTATACAGTAAAAATTACTAATACCTTCCGCCCAAGCCGTTCTAATAGCATTGGGGACATGGAGTAGTCTGAATTGTCACACTTGTAGGAGTGTGACAGTTAGTAGTTGTGTTGGTACTGCCATTGGCAGTGCTGGCAGGGGCAATAGGTGACGCAAGCTACAGTTGCCCACTGACGAGGGCCCTGGCTCTTATGTTTTTTTACAAATTAAGCACTGGAGAAGACAGTGCTACCCCAGGCAGCACAAGTTTTCCCTGATCACCTGCCCCCACCACCAGCCATCCCACTGACATCTATCTGCCTGCTCAGAGCAGAGGGAAAATTTTTGTCGTTTTCTCCCTGTCTCTGAAAAAAATAAATGTACAGTAGCGGTATGTCTGGGTCTATGCTGTTATTCAGCAGATTTCAGTGCTGGAATACCAGCCGGAATCAAGAATTCTGGACCTCTGGTAACCCCGCACCAAAATTCGCCAAACTCTCAGTGAAAGCCATTACATCTAACTCTGCTCTATAATAACAAATTCCTTTGCCTTGACTGCTTAGAAGGGGGATCAGCCAGTAAATACCCATGTTTAGACTTTTTGTTAAAGTTCTCTAAAAGCTGACAGTGCATAACGTTGGTGTGCAATATCCCAATATACTTTGGTCCCCCAAATAGCAGGTACTTCTCAACATCTTTAGGGTTCTCTCTAAATAGTAACTCATAAATATAATCCAACCATATTATAGCAGTACAAATATTGTGGCTATAACGATGTTGTGCATTACACTTCAAAAATAGAATTACGAGATTTTTTTTTTTTTACAATAGCATCAATGTTTAAAATATAGTTTACTAAAATATTGTTTTTATTATGACAATTTATTGTATTGTACGGTATTCTGCTATATTATAATATGTTGTATGTTTTTATTTCATTATTATGTTTATATTTCATCATGTTAATTTATTGTATTAAGACTTATGTTTTTTATTTCATTTTTTATGTTATTGTGATTTTTTAAATCACTTTTAAATAATAATATAGTAATGCATATTTTTGGGGGGTCCTTGGCTTTATTGGGGGATTGTTTGACTAATATTTTTTTAATTATATATAAATACATTTTAATTGATTAATTTGAATGTTCATGTGTTTTATATTTACATGTTTTTAAATGATCTATTTGATTGGAATTTCAAGTTGTGGAGATTGGAATTTCAAGTTGTGGAGTTTATTGGGGTTTGGGAGGAGAATGTTTTTTTTTTTTTTTAAATTATTAATTATTTAATTTTATTTGATTTCAAATTGTGAGTAAGTAATTTTTATTTGTATCAGTTAATTAAAACCATTACAAAAGAAATAAAAACAAAAAATAAAATAAAAGAGAACTTTATAAACAGCAAATAACCTCAATGTCATATATTGATATGAGTTAAGAATCATTTTGGCAGGTAGTAACTTGTCAAATGCATAATCAGTAACGCAGTTCTATCAATTAATTAAAACACTTATATCTCTAAAGTGACTGAGTGAATAGACAAAATGTTCGAATGAATCAGTTCTGTAGGTTGGATAGAGTTCATTTTGTACTCTCCTCTATTATAAAATACTATCCCTCATTTAAAATGTTAGCCAAAATTCAAAGACATCCAATAAAATACAGGTTTTTAACTTGAATATCTAGTACTTGTAATTAAAACTCGAAAGATGGATTAAAAATTCTAAAAACAACATAACATTCAAACATGTGGTGTGAAATTAATAGCTAAATAATGTTCTCTTCTTTAATTAAGTACATTGATACTCTCAATATCCACTAAAAACCGTCACTGTCCTCTTTTTCTGCTTACAGGGATTTATCATTCAGTTGCTTAATTGTCTGCTGCATATATTGCAGGTAACGAGCTGACAACTGCAGAAATTTCCCAGATTGGCAGGCGGCAACTGCGTCTTTAAATGTTTTCACATTTAATTACAGGAACACTGGCCGCAGCCAATACCTTCTAAGAGTCATTAGAGGAGCACAAACGTAGATAATATGTGATAATGACTCTGACTGAGCTCCACAGAGTCGCAAAGAGCATTCCTTTGTGCCTTTTGTACGCCCAAAACAATACTCTTTCAGTGGAATCATGCCACACCTTAGGCAGGAGCGTAGCTTGGTCAGTAAGGTTGGGGGGGGGGGAGTTGGTGGGGAGTGAGCTTCAGATTTTCAGACAACCAGGCTGGCATATAATGTTTAAATAAATTATACAACAAGTAGGGTGCATGAGAGGGGCCTAAAGAGCAGTGGAAAGGGAGAGGAATGTGTTTTAGTAGGGGTACTAAGAGAGAAAACATAATATTTTTTCAAAATAACCAATATTTTTGAGGTCTTTGAAAACAGAGAGGGAGTGTGTGTGCGTTTTATCAGTGTGTATGTAAAAAATCCTGGTGGAATCCGACTGACATCTCACAATACCCGACTGAAACCACCTGTACCCAACTATTTATCAGAAAATACATTTACTGGGGGGGGTGTAACACCCCAAACACCCCACCCCCCGAAACTATGCCCCTGACCTTAGGCACAGTAAATTTTGCTTCTTTGGCATTTTCCAGGGCAGATCCCAAAAATCCTGAGACTCCACTTTCGTTATATTGAGGGGGTGGGGGGGTCCTAATTGTACCATGGCTGAGACAGCTTCATTATCTATTAATATAGAAATTATTCTAGTTTGCTGTGATAAAGCTCTCGACATGAGTTTTGGCGACATGTCACTGTCCCAGATTTCTTCTGGTGCTAAAATGTTTACAGCAGATGTGAGATATTGATGCCAACTTCTGGTGATCGCTTCAACTTTGCTGCCAAATTAGATGTTTCATTGTACCAATATGGGCATTCCTTGCCTGTGCACAATAGGCTATAAAGCGAGATTTTGATATTAAACTTTGTCTAAGCAGATTAAGCTCCAGGCGCAGACATGCTAATGGTGCACAGATAGGCAGCGAGAATACTTGAGCGATAACGCCGGTTCTGGGCCCAATCTAGCCAAACCTCTAGTTGATCTTTGAAGATGAAGGCGCCATACATTAGAGTTGGCATTAATTTGGAGTTTATCAAATTATTTATTTGTTTACATGGTAAATAAAGTTTTAAATAATTTAATTCATTTTAATTTCAGATTATTTGCAGATGGGATGGGTAGTCGTTAAGTAAAATATATGGAAATCGATGCTACTTCGGTAAAGTACTAATCATGTGTTTTTAACTTTTTATCTACATGTATGACTATTTTAAATGCAGAAAAATATTTGTGTATATGTTTTTGTATACTATTATTTTATGCACTTTTTATGGATACTATTGTGTATTGGGGTTTGTGTGGGAATTGTTATTTGTAAGATGTACATCTCTTATTATTGTTAGTTGTTTTACATATTTTTTTAAAAAGTTAAATGTTTGATTTTTGTATATGTTGTATTATATTATTTTTTTTAGCATGTGAGGTATATTGGTTGAATGGATGGGTAGTGATTTTATTAAAACAAATACTTAAATTATAATAAAAAAAAAATCTTTTTATCATAAATTTAATTATTTAATTAATGTTCTGTTATATTTGTGTGTTATGTTGGCAGAGTTGAGGGATGCTGTTTATTTTAATTATTATTTATTTATTAAAATAATTTTTAAAAAATTAATTGTGTGCACTTTTGATACATTTGTTATTTTCAAGATGTAATTTATTTTCTTAATGTAATATATTTAGGTTTCTGAAATTCTTTATTTACATTTATAAATTAATGTAATGCCCATTTATTTTGTTGTGTGTTTTGTATTTGGACCCCCCCCGTATGCACTTTCACTAATGTTTATTGTACTAGTGTTAGACAAGTAAATCAGACACTCCCAATGTTCCTACTTTGCCTAATGTTTGGAGTTAGAAATAGTATATCTGTCCCCCACACCAACCCCCAGTGTTAGTTGGAAAGGAGTAAGAATTGCAAATCTAATCCTCCCAATTTATACAGTTTCCACAGTGGTTTTTAGGTCTCGCCTACATTGCAGCGCGCATGCGCTGCTTCGCCTTGGCGAGACCTATAGTCGTTGCTTTTGTGTCCCGCTTCTTTGGAAGCGGGGTTTGTGTCCGCCCTGTCGCCCTTAGGCCCCGCCCACCCGGACTGGAGATTTAGCTCGTGCACGCTCGTGCACGGCGTCTCTTCCAGACACGCGTGTTTATTTTTGCATCGCGCTTTCACTTAAGGTGAAAGCGCGATGCATATATAAACAAGCGGCAGACACGCGCGATGATGTGCACGCGCACGGTGTCTGTTGTGCACGGCGTCTCTTCCGTCTTGTTTACGATCCTCTGGCTCCAGTTTTCATTTCCTATCTCGGGGCTCTGGTTTCGGTTTCCTTTCTGCTGCTGCTCCTAGGTATGGGGAGACAGGGTTTGCCTCGAGGCCTTTGTCGTCTTTGCCGTCTTCGGAAACGAAACTGAACTGTCACGCAACAGTGTATATAATATCTGCAGGCGTTCGGCGCACTTGGTATTGTGGTCCTCGGCATGGGTAAGAAGAGACCTTCGGGGAGCTGTTCGCTGGCAGGCGGCGCTCTTCCAAATCTGCCCTCATCTCTGTGGTTCTATTCGGATGGGAAATGCCAGCCGAGCCGGTGTCCCCCGCAGTTCAAGGGTATTCGTCAGGTGAGCTGCAGCCTGCGCCATGTGGCTATGGTGCTGAGCGACGGCAGAGTGGCCCTGTGTGCCACAGAAGAGGCTGGAGGACTTCTAATTGGAAAACTGAGTGAGTGGCCGATGGCTAGCAGTATATGTATTTTTTATATGAAAGGAAAACTTGAAAATCTTCGGTTTGGGAGTTCTATTCACTTGGGCGATTATTGAACGTTGAATTCCCATAATATGAACAATCATGACATTTAAAACTGGAGATAATCACTTTTAACTCTTGAGCGTATTAGGTTTCTCATTTTCTATGCAAAGCTGTCAAAATAATTCAGAGCTGGATTGCCTGCCAAAACAAGGGTGAATGAAACCAACCACAAGGAACCCAATAGCATTTATGAAAAAAAGTCATAAATTCAGATGTCCAGAATGAAGCTTTGATAACCTATCTTTTCTGCTTTTTGGTGTCTAGTTATTATTTCAGCAAAAGCAAGCACTGTGTTGCACACTTAAGTAGGTGAGAGTTGGCCCTTGAAAAGGAAATGTAAGTCGACCCGATTCACAGAGCTCTTTGCCCCCAGTAAATTAGATTTGAGCTAAATTACAACATGTATGACAGCAGAGCATTTACAACAACAGCAACTAACCTTGTAGTCGTAAAACCATTTTCTCCTGAGCCTTTTTTCCCCATCAATCCCGTAAGGCCCCATGCAAGGGGTGGGGAATAGCCCTTTGAAAGTATGGTTAACCTCGAAGGTTTGTGAATACTCAATCACGTTAGTTTGTTGCCTTCCTTTGTCACTCTTTTCCATGCTGGAAATGGTCAGATTTACTCCCAGGAAAGCGATGGAGTAAATCCTTTTTTTTTTTTGGGTGGTGAGGGGAAATTAACCCACTCAAGCGTTATATGGGTGCAAAGGTAATGGTCCTCCATGTTAAAAAATCTATTCTTCATGTATAAAAAGCATTTTAAAAAGTTGTGCCTTTTCATGAAGGTTCTTGCATTTTATAATGTGCAACTGTTCCCTTCTTACAGTTGCGCACTGTCGAAAAAGCAATGACAATGCCGAAAACAATATTCAAAAACTTTTCTTGGAGCATACATGAAAAGTTCTAACTGGAGTTCCCTTCCAGGCATAATAAGGTACAGTTTCGTCAGTGTCAGAAATTTATAAAGTTTTACCAGGAAGTGAAATTCTCCAGGCGTAGTTCCATACATTTCTTGTTATTTGGACCCAATTAAGCTGTTCTGATGCATTTAATTATTTTATTTCCTGGTGCCTCGTTTGGCACCAAGTACCACTTGACGGCAGCTTCAGAGTGACTGTGAAGTAGTAAGGAGTGAACATAAGAGGAGAGATAAGGCGAATAGGAAGACGGAAATAGAAAATGGTCTGCATTGTCCATTCCTGTTGTCCTGAGTTAGTGTTTAGTTTCCTCCTCTGAGCGGTCCAAGAGTGCAAGATCGAACAATTTTGATATTTCTGTGATTTACAGTCCTGTCCGTTAACAGACATTCTCTAAAGGTCCCCTTTTCAAGAAAAGACAAGCATTTGCAATGCAATAGGTCTCGCAGTTACGCGAGTTTAAGCTATTGGCATTGTAATGATAATGCCTTTTATTTATGTTTTTAAAACGAAAACAAAAATAAAAGGCATTGTTATTTGCAATGTCAATAGCTCAAAATCGCATAAATGTGAGACCTATTGCATTGCAAATGCTTGTTAGACTGGATGTAGAATAATATATTTATGACCCCCCCCTCCACCGAAGTGTGCCCTTACCCAAATGTTAGTTAAGATGGAGTTAGAATCAGTGGCGTAGGAAGGGGGGTGCGGGGCGCCCCGGGTGTCATCACTGAGGGGAGTTACAAAATGGTAAAAATATGTGTTTTAAACACATATTTTTGCCATTTTGTCAAGCCGGGTGACAAGAAATTTTCCGCACCGGGTACCACCTGACCTTGCTACGCCACTGGTTAGAATAGTAAGCCTCCCTGTCAGACAGGACTTAGTTAAAAGAAAAAACGGTGCTAATATAGATTTTTAACCTTGGTCTTCTTTTCTTTTCTTCAAATATATGTAATTGTGCAGACGAGTGACTTGATAATTCCAATCGTACCAGTTTCAGTAGTTACTGGTTCCAATTGAATTTTACATTTTGCATAAATATCTCAGCTCCATTACGTTTCTCCCGTAAATTCCACCTGCTACAAGCTGGCAAATACCCCAAGTGAAATAGTGGGGAAAGCATACTGACTGAGCACGGTAAATGTAGAGTCTGCAGACATTGCACAAGTCAACGTGACGTTTTAAAGCGCAAGAGTGCCATCTTGTGGCTGAATTGTCTGTTTCGGGCTGCTTAAGTTGTTGCCGTGGCTCGGGGAGTAGATTGAGGCTTTGGGTAGCTCCTTTTACCCATTATTTGTTTTGGTTCCGCCATTACTCAATAGCATTGTCTTTAACTTTTTATATCAGAAGTACTTTCTCTTAAGGTCATGATATTATTACAGCATTAAAAACATCGGGAACAGTGATTTAAGTAAAGTAACATAGACACAACTAGTGCCTGCATTGTAAAACCTCAGCCTTTCACGAGGAGCTCCAGGCCTCTGTATTCCTTGCAGACAGCTCATTCTTGAACTGCGTAATTACATCATTATAGATTACCGCTTCCCTGCAGTCTGTTGAAGTACGATAACTATAATTGAAAGTCCAGGGCGTTGTACTGCCCGCCATTACAGAGTGGTATTTAAAAGCCGAACACCATTGCTGAATTACATGGGCAGAGCAGCCAAATTGTGGATTTTTTTCGCCCTGTGAGGAAGGGGCGTGGCCACGAAGGGCGGGGCTTAGTGCCGAGCACAACCCGAGACACTTCTAAATGTGCAGCCCCTCCTCCTAAGACAAGCCCCCATCCCTCCTCTATGCTCTCCAGAACAGTTCAATGACCGCTTCTTTTAAACTTTCATCACTGGCTAGGACGCGCTAAGCCCTATCCGTAAGGGAGTTAATATGGTCAGTCTCCACTCTCTTCAGCATTTCAGAAGATAAAGCCCTGGCCCAATAGTTCTGCTGCATAATTGATTGTGCAGCAGTTTTCATTGAGCTGAGTTTGCATCTTTTCTTCAGCGACCATCACTGAATGCAAGAAGGTATACTAGGTGGTGTTTTGGGGCCTGCCGCCTTTGCTGAATGAGTGCGCACCACAACTGTTCTCTTCTAAGACCCTCTTTACGAGTGGGATCTTTATTCCAATCGGAATAATACGTTTTTTCTTTCGCATGCAAGTTTTGGCTACAGAAAACAGCTGAAATCTTTGTGTGAATATCTGGGGGGAAACTATAAATTATTCGTGGAATCAAACCCAGAATTACAAATGCTCCTGGCAATTCCTAATTTCTTAGACGACCCTCAGGGTCCAACTTATTTTATATTTTATTTTTATCCAATTTTACTTTATTTTATTTTATGATTTTCTGAAATTTAGCCACTTCAGCAGTTACCAGTATCCTTGTATCAGTAACTCCTGGGGTGCTTAAAATCCAGGCCCATGTTCTGGGCCACTTCGAACGAGGGCCCAGATGGTAAGCTGCAGTATCACTGGATTATAAAGCTATATTGCCATGTGCCCTAACTAGGTCAAGTTCTTGCTCCAACATCACTGAATGTCAAGAGTGCAGTACAATATGCCATTACGAGGTGACATTTTGTAGCCTAGTTGCTAAATTACAGTGATAGTAGTACCTCTGGCTTGTTACCATTTGGCGATCTGCAGCGTGGCCTAATTTCTGGTTTGCTATACAATAAAATATTCCTTATTAGCATGGCTAAACATGTTATTGTTGCTGAAGCTTCACTGTTTACAGTGTTTCATTTATATATTTTTAAGTTGTCATTTGTACGTTAAAACCTAAAGAAGGAATGGAACTGTTTTGCTATTGTGTAGTGACTATTATGTATAGTTCTTTTTAGTACTGGCAGTGTCTGGCCTTTTTAGGTATCACACAGACAGCGCATGCGCTGTCTCTTTGAGACATTTTGCTTACTGTTAGTGGTCTTGGAGCCCTCCCATTACTTACCATTGGTGGGCTTCAAAGTCACTCTTAATTCCTTGCTTCCTGCCGGTCAATTCTACGTTCGGCACTTCCCTCTTCTTGCATGTGACCCTCCCCTAGAGCCTGAACCAAGTACTTGTGTCCTCACACTGCTCACACTTTTGGGACCTATTTTCTTCTTTTTGTTGCGCCATTCTACAGAGCGCATCTTTCCTAGCTGGCTCTGCCGTATGCTTTATGTTTTAGGCTGTCCAGCTTGACTTTGTCTCTCCCATGAGTATTCACTCTCTATAAACAGGCCTTTAACTCTTGTTTTTATCTTGTCTCATTTGCTGTGCATTCAAAGACAGATGTAAAATGTCAGGCTTTGTATTCCGAGGAAACTTAGGGGCATATTATCAACGGCCAGCGATAATTATCGCTGGCCGTGCTTAGCGATATGTTTCTTATCGCTGGCTATCTCCGGAAATTATCGCCCTGGTAGCGCGTTATTAACAACACGCTTCTCCAGGGCGATAAAAATTCCAGAGATAGCGAGGTTATCGCCGTTTTGCAGGGAACATCGCTGGTTTTCCAGCGATGTTCCCTGCAAAACGGCGATAACCTTGCTGATACGACCCTGTGGTCGTATCAGCACAATCCACCCCCTATGTTAGGGATGGCTAAGTCGGGATAATAGCAGACGTTAGATTTTGGCGAAAACTGCCGTTTTCGCCAAAATCTAACGTCTGCTATCATCCTGTGGGCTGCCTTGTAAATATCGCGATGTGCACATCGACGATATTTACAACGTAGCCCATCTGGGGTACGCTCAGTAACGTCCACCTTGCATCTCATTAGAGATGCAGGATGGGCGTTGGGGGAAAGGGCGATAGTGCAGGGATTCACGCGATAGCGTGACCTTGCTGATTAGGCGATAGAATTATCGCCGCTTTCCGTCCAAAAACAGACGCTAAAGCGGCGATAATTGACTATCGCCTGGTTGTTAATATGCCCCTTGGTGTTTACTTTTCTTGTGCGGAAATGAAAGTGAAAGAATTTATGTGACAATCCATCCTGCTCAGTACCCATGCGAGAGGACAGGCTGTAGGAAGTTATCTTTTCTAGCACACAACAAAAATAAATTGTGTTGATATTTCAGACTACATCAGAATGAGATTAGTAGAAATGAAGCAATTTCTTTTTGTAATTCTAAAGTGCAGTGGGGCAAATATTTTAATACAATCAAAACAAAACAAACAGTTGGGGATGACATTTCCACACATCATCATTTATGTGCAGTAAAACTGTTTGTCTGTGCAAATGTAATGGCCATTTTCCAATTGGAAATGTGTTGTCTGTAATGGCAGTGCTCTGTCACACCATGCATACTCCACACTACACCACTACACTTTACACTACTCCTCTCTACAACACTCTATACCACTTCACTCTACTACACTCTCTGCTCCACTCTATGCCCATCAACTCTATGCCATGCCACCCCACTCCATGACACTCCACTGTAAGACACTCTACGACACAGCTCGCCACTCCACACCCCTCCATCCTACAACCCTCCACTCCACACCATACCACTCCGCTCCACTCTAACCCACTCCATTTTATCCCACTCCACTCCAATCTATCTCAATCTACCCATTACACTCTAATATACCCCACTCTACTTCACTGCAATCTACCCCACTTCACTCTTCCATTCCAATCTACCATACTCTAATCCACCCAATCTACTCCACTCCAATGTACCCCAGTCCACCTTAATCTATCCCCACTTTACTCCACTCCAATCTAGCCAACTCTATTCCACTCCAATCTACCCCACTTTACTCCACTCCAATATACCCTACTCCACTCTACCCCAATCCCCCCACTCCACTCTATCCTACTCTGATCCACCCAATCTACCCCACTGCACTCTACCCTACTCCAATCCACCTAATCTACCCCACTCTACTTCACTCCAGTCTAGTCCACTCAACTCTACCCCAATCTACCATGCTCCACTCTACCCCAATCTACCCCACTCCACTCCAATGTAACCAACTCCACCCCAACCTACCAAACACCAGTATAGCCCAATCTACTCCACTACAATCTTCTCCACTCCACTTTACCCCACTCCACTCCAACCTACCCTACTCCACTCCAATCTACCCCACTTTAAACTACCCCACTTCAAACTACCCCACTCAAAACAACCCCAGTCTACCCCACTCCACTCTACCCTACTCCATTCAAATCTACCCTACTCTAATCCACCCAATCTACCCCCTCCAAGTACCCCACTCCACTCCAATCCACCCCTCCACTCCAACTTACCCCACTCCAATCTACCCTACTCTAATACACACAATATACCCCACAACAAGTATCCCACTCCACTCCAATCTGCCCCACTCCACCCCACTCACAAGAATGCACTAATACCCTGTTAATTAATAGGGTATTTCTGCATTCTTGTAAACAAGAAAAGATGTGTGACTGTAAAACAACCTTGCAGGATACCAAATGATAATACATAAACGCTAAATATAGGTGAGTAATTGCCATGCACAGTTTAAGAGAATGCTAACTCATAGTCCTTGATAACTGATTCTATAAGCAATTCATTCATTAATTCATTCATCCTTTCCTTGATTCATTTCTCATTCACATACTCACCCTTCCACAACCACATGCAACCCCGCCAATCATTAAATAAACACATTAATTTAGAATACAGCCAGACGTAGTGAATAAAAAAAAAAATGTTGATTATTTTGTACATCAATAAACACGCTTGTTTCCATTATCTTTGAGACTGCACATTCTAAGACTCGTCAGGGTTCTTAAATGTGGACATATGAAAGTGTCAACATTCACTTGTTAACAACAGTACCATTCAATAAATCAGCTGCTGCTAGACTGTATGCGGTCTTGGTCGCAACGTAAAGTGGCAGGACCAGTCATTAAGGCCCTATAAGCAGCCTTCTTATTGTACCACCACAAATGGCCACAAGAGGTCAGCAGTTTGCCATAAAATGCATTAAAAAGACCTTGCTGCTAGAAGAAAGGGAGCGCTCATGCTGCAGTAGGTTTGATTGTGGCTCTGAATGCACTACATCGTGCTAGGTGTGGACCAGCAGCCACAATTTGTGATGGCTGAAGCGACTGGAATGAGGTACATAGAGGTCTGAAGATTATCCTTGCCTCCGTTTTACACTACCAGCCTCCGTTTAGGGATAACATCGACAGTGTCCTTTGCATAGGAGAAGCGGAAACATCTCCTGCTACCAGCTCATTCAGCTCTTTCATAGACTTTGAAACTTCCTTCAAGAGGGAAATGTTAATTTAACGGACTTTGGCCACATTATATCTAAGAATAACAAAGGAACACCTTCTTTTTAACTTGTTGCTGCCATTTCGTTTAAGGGTAGTCAAAATCCGGCTCCAGTCGCTTGCATCACAGAGTTGTGACAGGTCTGACAGTTTGTGTTATTCATTTACTCTTGAAGCAGGAACAAAGCTGGTTTGCATAAAGTTGGTCCTTGACTATAGTGGCTCTGCAAAGGTAAAAACACCTCACTGGAATGCAGCCCATAGTAAGTGCCAGTGGCTGAGATTGCGTCAAGTATTACATTCACTTTATACTTACCTGACAGTGGAGACTCCATGATCATGAAAGTGCTTCTCCCAAGGTGAGGCTCACTGCGGATGTGCTGACCCCTGCGATGGCCCCAAATGTGAGAAACTCAACAGCATAATTTCTGGTAGTAGGGGTCTGCGTTTGCGCTTTCCTCTGTTAAAAGAAAGGTATTACATCCACCTTTTTTTGTCAGTAACAGGGCCTACCCAAAGTAATTACCAGTGGCTAACATGAATTCAAAAATTTCACCCATCTATCAATTGATTTTATCAGTAAGTCACACTAACTGCAATTGGAATGCCTATTGTGCAGTAGCTCAATAGAACTCAAGATATACAGCGCTGATGAGACCCAACAAGACTGGATTAGAGCTGGGGATGAGCTTTAAATAAACAGGCACATTTTCATCTTATTCTATAGAGAAGAGCTTTGTTAGAGGAAAGTCGCAATAGTTCACCTTGACAATTACACTGGAATTCTTAAGTAAAAACTGAAACACCCAAGTCATTGAATCTTTAAACATACACCTTACATCACAGTTAAGCTAGATCGGTAGCTGAATGCAAAGGATAACATCTTAAATCAGCTGATAATTGTGACTCAAAGTACAGCATCAAATATAACTATCCTTTTACAATTATGTACAATGCAGGCTTCGACAAAGACAGTTTTGCATAGTTCATAGAGTACTGTAAAAGAAGCAAATATAGTTTTCTTAAAGAAATGAAAGGTGATCGCACAAAGCATTGTAGGTATGGATATACAATGCAAAGGTATGTAGGTAGGCACTTAAAAATGAATTATGAGTAGGCATGCTTATAAGGAACCAGAGAAATAACTTCGCTCAAAGAATGTTCCTGCTTTGGAAGTTTTCTTTTAAAAAGCAGCTTCTAAAGTTTTAAATCTAGGCACCAGCTAAATTCTAAATTGGCTCTTGTTAGGATAGAAAGGTAATCTACATTGCTCTAGAGAGCATGCACCCCTGCTCTCTGTCTCCTCTGATAGCAAGCCTCTGAGAGTGTTTTGGAATTTTGGGTTACTGTGACATGGAATGCAGCGTATAGCTGGGCTCTGTGAGTACACCATGTGCACCTCCATTTACTGATTGTGGCTACCATTAACTCATCAGGTTGTAGAAGACTGACATAGGTGGCAGCAGCCAATTGCAGTGGTTAAACAGGATTTCCTACCTGTCACCTGCCAAGGGGGGGTTGTCTATAGGATTCTCTCGTGTTTGAATTGGTCTGGTGGTCTCCTGCAACCACATTGTTTGCTCCATCTATGTGGGACTTGGATGTGTATGTAAATTCACTCTACGTATGTGCGGTAGGATGTGTGTGGGGTGTCCATGCTGTGCATGGTTGTGGCAGCCAGGAATCATTTTGATTCCATGAAGCTTAGTGGCAAATAAGATGGAGGTCACCGAGAGCTGGCCAGATAGCAATGTGAAGTATTTCTTAGTTTCTTTGTAAAGTATCAGAATCTAGACTATGGAGGTTAGGAGACAGAAAGTCCCTTTGAAGTGTAAAGTAAACACTTGCCCCCTTTCTGCTCCATTTTCCCCCAGAAGTGCTACTAATATGTACTTGAGTGGTCACGAACTGAGCAATCGTCTCCCTATTTGTGTTTTTGTTTTAGGTCTCCCCTGTCAGGAAGCCCCCTACTCCAACCTACCTTCCTGCTGACAGTAAAGTACAAAGACTATAGCTTGACCAGATTAGGAAGTGTCATGACCCCGTCCTGCACCTCCAGCGTAGTGGTCTAGCGCATAGTGCTCATGTTTTTTACCACTGTGGCGCCTTATGGCATGCTATGATACCATGACTGATGTTCCCTAAAACCTGTGATTCCATTGTGCTTGAGCATTTGCAAGCTTTCCCCATAACCAGTGATTCCATTACGCGTGAGTACTTGCAGTCATCTCCCAGAACCAGTGAACCAATAGATTATTGGCACCTGCTGTTACTAGGGCCTTGGTGTGGTTTTCCATTGAATGCCTGTAAGCTTTACCCAGAATCCTGTAAGCCTCTGCCAAGCCTTGCTCCCACTGTTGCTGGGAACTTAGTGTTGTTTTCCATTATGGACAATCGAGCGAAAACGATACATTTGTTTCCTGTTATTTGGTTCTGATCATCAAATTGCACCTGCCCTGTTCTGTAAGGTCAAAGCAAGTGTACTAACATATGCTTTCTCCAAGTTTCGAGAACCTACCAGATGGCCATGTGCCACACATGATCTAGCTATATCCGTTGAGTCACCAAGAGGGTATATAAACCCCATCCAACCCTGAATCGTGGATGGCCTCGCTCCCTGTGGAACAAGCTTCACCCTTCCCACTCACTTGAAGAATCCTGCCTTAACCAAGAAGCGCTCCAGTCTCCTTCAAGTCCATATGAACCTGTGGTTCCTGTGGCTCCAGCTCCCTTGACGTCTTCCTCCTCTCTCCCTCCTGCACAGCTACTCCGGAACCAGAAGCGGCTCCTCCGCTATGGCAGAGGAGCGTCGCCCTACTGCTTTCTCGAAATGCGAGAAGCAAAAACATAAAATGGCGTGTGTGCCGAGCTGCACTGCTTAGAGAGCAGGGCAGGGGCGGAGTGGTTTGCCCACTCAAGTGCTCAATGACTGTTTGGTCGGCCCTCTCGGGCTGCCCAAACCAGTCATACGCACTGCTCTGTTCTCCATGCAGGCTGCATTGCACAGCCTGCATGGAGAACATGCCCACCCCTCCAGCCCCTGGCTGAGCGCCGTGTCACGGCACTCAGACCAATCACAACGCTCTGCTGGAGCATTGTAATTGGCTTAGGGGTGGGAGCCTGGTTGCCTGCTTCCTGTTCCGACCTTGAGTCAGAGGCAGGAGAGCAGAAAAGAAAAAGTGGGACCCGGCGGCAAGGTACGTTTTGTATATTCTTATTTATTTATTTATTATGCTGCCCGCGGCCGCACCCCCCATGCGCACACCCACCCCCCCACCCACGAGCTGTGCCGGCCACCCCTGTCTGGACCCCCCGCGACTCCCTGAGTCAAAGCCTCGAGATCTTCTTCGAACTTCAGTCAAGTGGAAGAACTAGGCTAAGTACTTGATATCAGGTTAGTGCGCAGTAATCCTCCTATGGTAGTAAGCAGGACTGGGTATCCACGTCTTCAAAGACTATAGACTTTTCCTCCATGCCCTCTCTGTGATTTACTCCACCGCTACTTGTGTGCTTATATTTCAGACTCTTCCTGCAACCTTGGTGCTAAAACTGTTAGTGTGCAAGGATTAAAAACTTGAGCTTCGTTTTTCTCTGATGAACAATAGCCCCAAGAGAAGGCATTTCAGAGTCTTTGATATGTGCATGAACCTTGTACCCCACCTTGTGTTCCGAGTGTATCCTTGAGAGTGCAAGTAACTGCAACCTTTGGTCCGAGTTTATCCTTGGGAGTGCAATTAACTCCAACCTGTGTTCCGAGTGTATCCTTGTTCGTGCAAGTAATTCCAACCTTTGTTCTGAGTTTATCCTTGGGAGTGCAAGTAACTCTAAACTGTGTTCCGAGTGTATCCTTGGGAGTGCTAGTAACTCCAATCTGTGTTCCGAGTTTATCCCTGGGAGTGACACACTCCAAGCTGTGGTTTTGGTTATTCTGCTCTATGCCGTGCTGCTGATGAAACCTGTAAGTGTATGTTACTGAAGTTAATGCATGTTCATTATATGCAGAGACCTGTTAGTATACTAATTGTAACTGCCTCCTCTTGTTATTTTCAGTGCATTGTGTCATCGCAAAACCAGAGGTTCTGATCCAGTGCGCATCTACCTCACAAATGCAGACGGTCTCAGAAGTGACAGACCTGGTTACGCAGTGTCGCACAGCCGCTGAGCATTTCCAATACCACAAGTCTTTATTTTCTTATTTTGTCTCAACCCCCCATGCCCCAGGGGCAGTGCGCGATCTAAGGAATTTGGTCCCTTGATCTTGTTCTGCTCTGAGAGGGATAGGAGGTCCAGCATCGGCTCCAGTGGCGTCTCTGCAGTTGGGACCAGGTGAGTGCATGACAGGATGCACTATATCAAAAAGGCTCAGCACAGTCAAGTTTTCCTTCAACCTCCACTTAGATCACCCCTTTGACCCAGGGTGATTTCTATGCGTTGTTTGGGTGGTCATTTGTGTTTGGGCCCAAACAAGATCCTGCAGAGAAGACCCATTTAACTATGATCAAAGCGAGTGGAATGCAACCTCCCTCTTCACCAGTGCTGGCACAGCCCATCATTTGGCACCCGTAGGTTTGCACTTGTTCGATAGATGTAGAGACAAGACACCTTGCTGTCTAGTCGTGGGCAGAGTCTGAAAAATCCCTTGCTGTGAGCCGTATAGGATGACATAATGCCAGGAATTTTACTACAATAGAGAGTGTAACACCTCAAACCAAATGGGACAGGTTTTTATTGACCTACACAAGAACTTACCAATGTAAACAGCCTAAGCCAGTGCCTGCTGCTCCCATCACATAGCCATTATTGCATTGACAACTGTGTACCATATTGTTTCCCTCAAATATTTGTTTTGCAGTACTGCATTGTGTGCTGAAAGTAAAGTACTTTTTCATTTAAGTAAACACACTGACTGGACAATGATTTATTGACTAGTATTGGGTTCTGAGTCTCTGCCATACACTACTGCCCTGAAGAAGCCTTGGACTTCTCGAGTTGACTACCCTGAGCATCAGGTGATAAAGAGGTGTAGTTGGTGCTCAGTTTTGGGCTCAATAATAAGGTTAACGCCACAGAACAGTGGAGATTATAGGCTCTCATTGTGACAATATTAGCCCAGTAGTTCCTGTTCATCGGGGGAGTCCTGAAAAAGTTCTCACAATTTGTATCTCTGTGGCTTGTTTCATCCTGCAAAATACATTCATTGGAGCTGTAACTTTGAGCATGTAATTGGTGGGATTTGCCATGTAGATGTATGGCCTTCTAGTTACACAGCGCATGATTCCACTTGGACACTGGTCATCTGAGAGTGTTTCAGCAAACACCACAGCTCCAGGCAGTTGTTTGGCCACCAAGTATTGTATATGCTGTAATATTATTCATCCTTTTAACCAGTGTCAAAGCATGCACAGTTACAATGGTAGACTTGTTGGATCAACTGATTTTCAAGCGACCTGCAGTAATGACCTAAGCTACTACATCCTTTCTGCTGACTTTTGAGAGTCCTCTAGTAATGACATGTGATACCACACCCGTTCTTATACTTCAGAAGGACCTCCAGTGACAGCCTGCCTGAGGTAGTAAAGACCTACTTGACTAAACCCTTTATGCTACCTTAAGAGGGAAATCTAATAATGACCTGTAGTACTATACCATAGTTACAATGACAGCATATGGAGGACAAATTAGATTAGAAAATCACTGTTTCAGGAGAATTGAAAGGAGGCAAGGTCATCAGATTAAAAACTATGGACCTGATTTAGAGTTTGGTATACAGGGTACTCCATCGGCTTACCATTGGCAGTGCCCCCATTGGCTCAATGAAAAGCTTACCCCAACAACATGACTGAATGCTGGCTGATGGAGTGTGGAAATCTGAAATAATTTCTGTTAGCATAGGCTCAAGCCATCTTGTTTGTGGCATCCATTTTGTTAGCTATGTAATTCTTCCGTCTTCACTGTTGCTTGCCCTCCTATTCTGCTTGTGTCATCAACTCTAGTTAACTCCTTCTGTATTGAGCTAAAAGCAATGTGCTGAGCAAAGGCCTGTAGCTGCTAGAATGCACCTGGCTAAAGATATAACTGTCAACTGTTTCTTGCTGATGTAAACAGTTCTGTTCCCCCCCCACTCTGCTGACTAAGTGATCACCCATCTGCCCATGTTTGTTGGTAGTTATTCCTGTGTATGCTTGTACCTTCTATTTGTAACTACATGCTTACTCTGCAACAAACTCTGTATATAAGCACCATGGTCTGTGACTTCAGTGTACTACCTCAGGCAGCACATGAGAGTGCTGTGTGGACGTAGTCCCACTCATGAGTGATAAATAAACTTGTTATTTTGAATTCCAGCTTCGGTGCCAATCTCTATTTTGTTGGTCTATGGATTCATGGACAAGAGAAGGGTGACCCCTGCACCGGTGTGCTCATTAAAAAGCACATTTCCATAGCTGGCGCCCGATACGTGGGGCCTCATCGAGGACGCGGCCGTCTGAAGGAGTGGTCTTGACGGAAGAGTGGAATATTACTGAGGAGACGTCCTGCATGAGGAGACCCTTGTCTTTGCAGCCAAAGTGACTTTTACGGTTTTTCGATTTGACCCTCCAGGTGGCGGCCGGTCCTGACTGAGGCATCCTTTGGCGTTATTTTTGCAGTGACCATTAGGTCGATCAAGAGATTGGCAGTTGGAGGTTGGAGACTTTTGTTTGGTAAGGTCGCTGGAGCGGCACTCTTGTTTGCTTGGCCAAGATTCTGGTTTTGTTTGTTTGATTTATTTTTTGCAGAAAATAAAGGTAGGTAATGTGGAGTTTTTTCTACTTTTGAACAATTTGGAAACAGTAATATTTTACAAAAACTTGGTAGCATGCCTGTTTCCAGCACACTCCGTAGGTTGGGTTGCTGTCTTGGTGATACCAAAATGGATTTAGAAAGAAGTCAGCCGGCTCCCTTAGAGGGAACACCTAATAGACATATGTATATTAAATACAGTATTTCTTCCATAATGTATAGTACACTGTGGAACAAATATACAAAGAAGGATCCTGATCTTCAATGGCCTGTGAATGGGTCATTTGACTTTAAAAATATTCAATATGTAGAACAGTGCTTGTTTAACAAAAAAAGTCGACAAGATATGTTTGATTGTGTACGAATGTGGGAGAAAGAAGTGAATGAAAGAACAAAGAGAGAAGCAGCTATAGCAGACAAAGAACAACAAAAAATGATATATCAAAAAGCGTTAGAATTAAAAAATAAGGAGATGACGGAAATAAAAGAAAAAGAAGAGAGGGAGCGTTGTTTAGAGGTAACTGGCCAGTACCCTATTAGGCGCCCCCTTTATCCCATGCTTAATAAACCTCAAGATGATTCTATCTTATTAGATCGACCTCCGCCCCGTATAAATTCCCCTCTGCCCCTGAGGAGGATCCTTCCGATGAAAAACATCATTCTTCCGACGATAAAGATATAGATAAGCAAGATGGGTGACAGACTCGCTCTACTTTAACTACTGATGAAAAAGCCACCATTAGATTCACTGTTCGTTCAGAAGCCCGTAAGAAAGCTCTTCCTTCAGATCTTGTAGCAATGGTTCAGCAGTGGAAAGATTTAGAACAGTTATATTTTGCAGAGAAGTTTGCTTGGGAAGTTATACTTAATTTTAGAGACCTTTCTAAAAACTTAAAGCCCACTGATATAAATTCTGATTATAAACAATTGAGTGATGGAACTTTTCTTTGTTCAAACATACCTGATTTAATTAGGCGAGTGGTTAAATTACGAGATGAAACATTTCGCTTAAAAGTGGAGAAAAAAGAAGCTAGTTAAACTAAAACTGTACAAGTAGCCCAAACCCCAGCACAGATAGTAGAAACTTCAGAGACAAATAATGGATCTAGTAGTGCTGAAGTTGGTATACGACCAATGCGTGAGCTGCGCCTTTGTATGTTCCTCCAAAGGGTACGGGAAAAGATGAAGATAAGACTTCAGATGATGCGAAAGGGTATTTTATTTATAATTGGGTTTATACCCCTTGGAGTAGAGCAGATGTTATGGCTCTTAAAGCCGCTTTGCCCGATCCGCGGAAAAATTCGGTCGCTTTCTATGAAGAAGTAGAAGGAGCCATTAGCTCCTGTACTATGACTCTGCCAGATATTGATATGTTTTTTGGACTTATTTTGCCCCCTGATATGTGGAGAACAATTCGGAAAATAGATGATAATGTAGCATATGGTGATACTTGGGTGCATTTAGAAGAAATAGATGCGGCTAGAGAGCCTGAGCGGAAACCACAACAGGAGATATTAGATCTTCCTAAAGCTATTGTGACTAAGTTGAAAACTCTTATACCCCCTAAGAAAATAGATTGGACTACGTTAGCGTCTTGTAAACAGAAAGCGGATGAGTCAGTTTCTGATTTATTTACATGATTTGAAGAGACATTCCATGACTTTAGTGGGCAGTCCTTGACAGATGACACGGGTAAGCATCTGTTCGTCAACAAATTTGTCGCTAACATGTTGCCAGAAATAGCTAGTCGCCTTAAGGCCAGCGAGAGTTCGTGGACTACGTCTTCCCCAGTCTCCCTTTTGACTATGGCCCAGTATTATGAGCGTCAGGAATTGGAAGCAAAGGGCAAAGAGGATAAGAAGGTTAAGGATTTAAAAACAAAAGTTATGTTGGCTCAAGTATATGGTCCACCATTCAGAGGTGGTGGTAGTGGTGGACGTGCAGTATATACACCTGGTGTACCCCCTTTCTCTCGATCAACTTTGTCTTCTGATCAGTGTGCTTATTGTAAAGAGATTGGACATTGGCGTTCTGAGTGCCCCCTTTTGCGAGGTCAGCAGTATCAACGGGGTAAGGAAGTATGAGAGGGAATTCCAGGAAATTCAGGAAATAGGGGAGGAATAGGAACCCGTCCCAGGTTTGAGGCAGTTGAACATGGACCAAATTATTCTAATACCTTTGATAGACGAAATCAATATCAAATGTCTGATTATTCGGCTGATGGTCTTGGGGATTCTGATTATGCATAGGAATGCCTAGGGTGGGGTAAGGAACCGGTTGATGTCCCAGTAGATCAGAAGGGTCCTTATGTTGATGCAAATGTCTTGGGTTCTACTGATCGGTTTTTGGTTGATACAGGAGCTACTCGTAGTGCTCTGTCTAAAAAATTGGTTCCTAGGGCTCCCCTGTCTGGCGCAATGATAACATCGATAGGATTCGATGGGACACCTACACCTAGCCCACTGTCACAGCCACTTGCATTTAGTCTTGATAAATTTACTGCAGCATGTCCATTTCTGCTTTCCCCTAACACGCCGGATAATATTGTGGGCATTGATATGCTTAAACATTTTCGTGCTACAATACGTTGTTCCCCAGAAAGTGTGCGTGTTATCTTAAATGATAACTATCCAATGGTTGAGAGGTCTTGTCTCATCAAACAAGATATTGCTTTGGCATCTTTACCTAGTACTTTGTGGGCTACATCAGATACCGATGTGGGACACATGGTTATTCCACCAGTGCATATTCAAGTGAAGGAAGGTGCTTCATTGCCTCGATTGCCCAAATATAAAATATCTCAGGAAGGTGAAGAAGCATTAACACACATTGTTCAGGATTTGATCAAGGTGGGGGTTGTGGAAGAAGTCCCTTATTACATTTGTAATAGTCCTATCCTTCCTATTTTGAAAAAAGACACTGATACTAAAATTTACAGATTTATTATTGATTTGTGACAGGTTAATAAAATCGTGGTGCCCCAATACCCGGTAGTCTCTGATATCACGACACTTCTCACCATGGTTCCTCCTACTGCCACTACATTTAGTGTAATTGATTTAAAGAATGCATTTTTCTCAATACCCATTCACCCTGACAGCCGTTATTTGTTTGGCTTCACTTTGAATAATAGATCATTCAGGTTCTGTAGAGCTCCACAAGGGTATACAGAGAGTCCTAGCATTTATAGTCAGGCGTTGAAAAGGCAGCTTGATTTTTTCCTGTACCGAAAAGGGTGGCTCTTATTCAATATGTCGACGACATCTTGTTGGCTGCTGATACCCCTGAACAGTGTAAAGAAGAAACACTGTCATTATTGTTATTTCTTGCCTCTCATCATCACAAAGTCTCTAGGAAGAAACTGCAATTTTGTAGACAGCAGGTTACCTATTTAGGTCACCTCCTGTCTAAGGAGGGATGTGCACTCACACCAGATCGCATTCAAACTATTTTAGACACTCCCATGCCCCGTACTCAGAAGGATGTCCGTGCACTGATTGGCCTTACTTCTTTTTGTAAAAGGCGAAAAAGAGGACAAGGGGGACCCTACTCACTAGGAACCAGGGTAAGTCATCTGTATCTGAAAACAACGGTTCTAGCGGGAATACAATAAATCTATACTGGTAATTAAAAATGCACAATCGCGATCAATTAGGGTTAAGGATGTCAGAAAAGAGAGCCTCGCAGACTTGGTGTTCATAATAATTCTTTTTATCCAAATTTTTATAATTCAAAAACAATACATACACCGACCGAGAAGAACCACAATAGTGATTATATGTCCCAAGCAAATGAAACCATCTAATACATTGTGAACAGACATGTGATATATACAGAACTTGGTTTCCACAATTATTGAAAAAGACAGCGACCACAACATGAATTGATAATAATTATAGCCTCTGTGTACAATAGTCAGAGCTATTTAAAATGGTTCGCTATCAATCGAGTCGACTTTTCGACCCTCTTGCAATGTGGGGTCTCCTCAGGACCAAGGGGTAAGGGACAATCTGATGGTAGTATTACAGCCGCGTGAGAGGCACATAAAGTGTGAGACACAAGTGAAATGAGAAAGAAGAAATTAATACTCACACGGGGACTCGGTCGAGCACCCCGTGTGAGAGACGAAGGGCTGTGAACTGGTATTAATCAATTGTGGCTCAGTCACAATAGTGGGCAGGATCAACACCACTTAATGTAGTGGTACCTGAGCAGGATCCTCCGCTGGATAGATAAAGTCGCGGGACCGGTAGTGCCGCAGCAGGAGAATAAGGCTTTTGAAATATGCCACATAGGATGAGAACTGCTCTGGTCGTCTGCCTGGTAACAATATCCAGCGGAGGATACCAGTTCACAGCCCATCAGATTGTCCCTTACCCAGTAATACCAACTGCACCTTTTGAGGTCCTGCAAATGGATTACATCCAGCTTGAGCGCTGTAACAACCTAAAGTATGTCTTAATAGTGGTTTGTGCCTTCAGTAAATGGGTGGAAGCATACGCTACGAAGGATAATACAGCTCTTACGACAGCAAAGGTGCTCCTAAAGGAGTTCTTTCCCCGATTCGGCATTTGCCGAGTTTTGTGGAGTGACAACGGACCCCATTTTATTGGGAAAGTTGTTGAGTATCTCATGAAAGGATTGGGAATTAAGCAGAAGTTTCATGCTGCTTTCCACCCACAATCAGCAGGATTAGTGGAATGTTACAACTCCTCTCTGAAATTAAAATCGGCTAAGATACAGGCTTCCTCATCTTTGAAATGGCCTGATGCACTGCCTTTGGCATTGCTATCCATTAGATCGATACCACATACACGATCTGGCCTCACACCGTATGAGGTGATTTTTGGAAGGCCAATGAATATTTGGGGGATTCCTAAGCCACGCCCTACACATGATGTACCTTATGTATTGATGAATGACTATTTGTCTCAGTTGATTGACAGTTTGTCTTCTATTTATCAATAGGTTCAGGAGACTCTTCCAGACAGGTCGCAAGGTGAGGGCCATTGTTTACGGCCTGGTGACTTTGTGGTCGTAAAGTCATTCCAGAGGACCAGCTCCCTAGCACCGAGGTGGCGAGGACCGGAGCAGGTACTACTGGCTACCAGGACTGCAGTTCGAGTGACGAACCGGAAAAACTGGGTCCATGCGACACACTGCAGAAAAGTGTTGCAAGACCTATTGAGCCCAGCTGTGTTGGCAGGTCACCGTGATATCCTGGTCACCGAGAAAGGACAAGCTGTGTCACCTGAAGGACCTGAGGAAGTCTTCCCGGACCACACGATTCCTGGTACATCCCAATATAATCTTCAACCCAGGAAGAAAGACATTTCATTGAGACTGTTTGAGCCACTGTCCTGGGTGGTTAAAGACTGACTTCAAAGGGGGATAGTCTTTTAGTGACTACTCGTCTCAACGTTAGTGAAGAAATCAACGCCTGCCCAGGACCTTAGGGCACCATCTGCTTTGTTGTTTGTCGACGAAATGAATATGTCTAAGGAGAAGAAACCAACTGCTGCAAGAGTTTGTAGCAAAAGAACAATAATTGCTACTGGATTTACTTTGACTATTGTTATTGTTGCTATAATAACATGGATTGTAGAGGAAGTAGCTCCTGTCCGAAATCTACTGACTACTACTACTCCTGTACCAATTGAACATCATTATTTTACTCTACCATATCATGAGAAAAAGCATAGAATGTCCTACCTCAATAACACTTTCATTCAAATGTTGCATCATACTCACAATGCCACGAACGTTACCAATTGCTGGGTATGTGGAATGATGCTAGCTCATCAGAAAAAGGGAGGAACGCCTTTTATTCCCTTGCCGTTTTCACATAATGGCTCCTGCAGAGCCTGGTTTGCATTGTTGTGGGCTTCTGAAGTTGCTAATATTACTTATGCTGATGTAGATGGACTAAACGCTCAGTTGAATAAAGTTTGTTACCCCGATGAGGAAGGAGATCCACAAGCTAAAGGAACTGTGTGGGAAATGGAGGAGTATCGCCGAGGAAATTCCTCCCTAACACTCGAGCAACTAAGGGGAATGGGCCTCCTGTTATTGCTGTTACTAGAGCTCGAGCGGATCTCTGTGTGAGCAGTATTGGCAGTATTCCTGTGGGAAAAAGTGACTGTACTTTAGTGTTGAACATTACTGGAATGAACAATAGCAGCTTTTTGTCCTCACACAACACCTATTTTATTTGCGGAAGTAAAGGTTATTACCATCTACCTATTGGTTGGTCGGGAAGCTGCTACGTGTCCTTTTTGCTTCCACCTGTGTTTTTGGCACCTGCATCCTACCATAAAGACTATAAACTGTATAATGACATTTCCAAGAACAGATTCAAAAGGACAATAAACAATGATGAGGTGGATCAAACTGATACTGCACTACAGCAGTATATTGACGTTAATTTGGGACTATTCTTCTTTGTTGGTGCGGCCTTAAACAGTAGAAAAATAAGGCGCTTGACACGTGTTGTAGAGGCTGTAACCAATCAGACAGCAATGGCGCTTGGAAACATCACACAAGAACTACAAATTGCGAGAATTGTGGCGCTCCAAAATAGGATGGTCCTTGATGTCATCCTGGCCGACCGTGGTGGAGCATGTCGCATCATCGGGAGTAGCTGCTGTGTCTATATCCCTGACCACGCCCCTTCTGTTTTTGACGCAATTTCCAAGTTGCACAAAATAGCCACTGAAATCCATCAGGATTCAGGAACTTGGACTTTGACTGGATGGCTATGGAACATGTTTACTGTATGGGGCTGGAAGCTATTGTCAGCCTTATGTATATTTCTTGCTATTCTTTTCACTTGTTGCCTATGTATTCAATGTGGCCCAATGCTTTGTTCCCTTTGTGTTTCTACTTGCACCTCGTGTATACCGACTAAACAAAATGTTAAGAATGTAAATGCCCAATTAGCAAGTGATCAAGAAATTAATGAATTAATGCAGATAGATGTACATGATATTTTCCGTAAACAGTTCTGTTCCCCCTCCCACTCTGCTGACTAAGTGATCACCCATCTGCCCATGTTTGTTGGTAGTTATTCCTGTGTTTGCTTGTACCTTCTATTTGTAACTGCATGCTTACTCTGTAACAAACTCTGTATATAAGCACCATGGTCTGTGACTTGAGAGTGCTGTGTGGACGGAGTCTCACCCATGAGTGATAAATAAACTTGTTATTTTGAATTCCAGCTTCAGTGCCAATCTCTATTTTGTTGGTCTATGGACCCGTGGACAAGGGAAGGGTGACCCCTGCACCGGTGTGCTCATTAAAAAGCACATTTCCCCAGGAGAAGGGACGTAGAACAAATGGTTCTGTTGGAGCAAATGCAACGTTTAAACATACAGTTGACTAGTAACTGTATCCATAAGGAAACAATCTCTTTAAAACACATATGACCATAAATGAAAGAACAACAACACACATGGGTCTAACAACAATTTGTTTGTTATATTCAAAATACTTTTTGCAATACTTCACATATTTTACTGACGGGGTTGCTTCATAAGTGCAAAAAGTGAAAAGAGCTTGTGCAGTACATAAAGTGAACACATTGTGACCCAACATACAAAAGAAACAAAATGAATCTAGCTTCACATGGTATATGCAACAGAGTATGAATAACTCTATAGATAACCTGCCTGTAATAATGTTGTTTATGAGTCTCATATGACAGAGAGGGCAGAAGTTTATACCCACTTTGCAATCTTCAGGACTGTTTTTCAGTACAGGTAAATTACCTTGATGGTCGACGTTTTGACCCTCTAAAGACGTGTTTAGTCTAAAACAACAGAGTGGGTCTTCTTCAGGACTGTTTTAGAAGCAACATGTGTATTTAAAATATATATTCAGACTGGGGTCTTGTGTGTGAACAAATGAATTGTGATTAAAAATAGCTTATTAAGACATGACTCACCTGGAGTCTCGTGGTTGTTTGACCCACGTCTTTTTTGATGAACAGGTACTTCCTAAAACGTTTCCAGGGAGAAATGTGTTTCATAATCATCAGCAATGGCTAGAAAGCCCATTCTGGGCAGAGAATCATCTATACTGAGTGATTTTTGAAAATGTCAAAAAAATACATTGACAAGTATATGTAACAAAGCAACAGATTGCTCGCCAATGAGCAGCCTCTGTTAGTGGACTTACTCATTTATTCTCTGTTCGAGCGGAGCCTACCAAAATTTTGTCAAAACAATCCAATATCTTCTTTAATCCATATAGGGTTAGGGGGAGAGAGTTACTATTGGGTCTTGTGCGAACCTAAAATAAGCTTAAAAAAAAGGACAGTCTAAGCCTCATCTCTCTTTCCCTATGTCCCTGGTCACTGGTAACCAACTATGCGCGTCATGGGGAAATACAAAAAAGTAGGCAACACTACAGGTGGTAATTCGTCTAGCCCATGAAACACCTGTTGATATAATGAACCCATTCATTAATCTCCCAGATCATGTACCCATGAAAGGGGACAAGAAAGGTCTCTCTTTGTCCCAACCACAGTTCCTAACACCTTCAACATCAAAATGAAGCTACATCAATTTGTTTTTAACAGTAAGGCTGAAATATTACTTCAATAAGACACCCCCAAGAAACAAAAGAAGAAACGGATGCTGGAGTTAGGAACCCCTCTACTTTTACACCACCTGCCCATTGATTGTTCCATAAAGTGTTAGCTTTCAAACATGTCGTCCTCTGTGATGTGCTGCAGCTCCTCAATAAATGGAATACATTAAATACAACATCAGTAAGGAAGAGTATAGGGGATTAGTCACTCAAAAGGAATACTGACATTGTGATCAAATGAGCTGAGAAGGGTTGGGCTATTGTGGTACCGCCGACAGTAAAGCCTGCATTGGGGACTACCTGTCACAGGAATCCTGCATCTCTCTGGAGGGGGCGGGGGCCAGAGCCCGTGCCATTTCCAACAAGCACCATATAGCGCACTGTAAGCCCTCGCGGCGTGGGAAGACGCCCACAGTAAAATCCACATTGGGGACTGTCATGTGGCTAGGTTAGTCCCGGGAAGAAACACTATCATTTTACACATACATGTTTCTTAAGTTGCCTTCTTTTCCACACGATGACTTTTGACACACATTTGCTTGCGTGACAGTGAAGGAATAGTTTCGCTGAAACAACAGTGCTTATAATTCCACTTCATAAATAAGCTATCACAACACCTTGAACATTTAGTACATGGCCAGAGCTGCTGACATTGGAACTGGGGAACCAGGTTCAAGTCTCAGAGTTGGATCAACATCCTGTGATTCTGGGCAAATCATTTAATCTCCCCGTGCCTACCAAAAATGAATGTGCCCTTGTGTTTTGTAGCTGGTGCTCATGTAAAGCGCTCCAATACCTTTGGATTGAGTTTGCGCTATATAAAACTGGGAAAAAAAGGCCTAGATGCACATTGTGCAAATGTTGTTGTTTGTTATTCGTCCATGAGGCGATAGGGCTATCACAAAGACAATAAACTATGCCTGGGCGTAAAACTCCGCTCCGCTCTCGGAGTTTGCGGAGTTTTGGCAACTCTGTGTTCCGCGTAGAATGCGGAGTTGCCGATAACTCCAATCTCTGCAACAGAGCTGAGTTTTTTTAGTGTTGGCGCGCCCAAAATGCGCTTTCGCGTGCGAGGAGCGACTTACCAAGTGCCCGCGATCGCCGACGAGATTTCTGAGCCATTCGCGAGTGCCACGAGATTTGCTAGGCGGCCGCATGGTCCCACGAGAGCTTGGAGTCGCCAACATGTCATTCTCACGCGCCAGCAGAGTTCCGGAAGGGGTTTTGTGACAAACGCGATCCCGAACATGCAGGATCTACTGCGACTGCAATCTGGAAAAGGTTCTCTCCCCGAGCAGCATCAAAACCTTCTCGAAATATTGATTTGGAGTAACAAAAACTCCTCAAATTGACATTTGGCTATAGTTTTTTATGTGAGTCCTTTTTCTTTTTTACTTTTTTTTTCAAGAGGAAGGAAGTGCCCTAGAGTCTCCAACTTCCTGTTCCTGTCCAGCAGGCTCCTCCCAGTGCTTTGTCCATCTCCTGGTCACTTTTCATTTGGAGTTGGGAGCTGGAAGGATCACTCTTTGTGCCTATCATTGGATTTGAGGACTTTGAATTTGAGATTTCACAAGTAAGTTGGAAATTTGGTGTTGTTTGTTTGATTGGGGCCAATCACCTAGATTTATTTGTACTTTTCATCGATTTTTGTATTGTGGTGGGTGGCCTGTAGTTTTAGTAGGGGCCTAGTTGTTTCTTTGTAAGTCATTTTTCTTCTTTTATAAAGAAACAAGTTGCACAGTTCACTACATTTTCTCCATGTTTAGAAATCAATTTGCAATATTGTTGATGTAATTCTCTATGTAGCCCAGTTGTCTGCCAATAGGCCTTTCAGCCAGTAGGCCCAGAGCTACTCATGGGTGCATGAAACAACAGTTTCTGTGGTGTCTGTTGAATTTAACGTTTTTAAACATCATTTAGTCTATGGATGGCATTGGATTGAAATACAAAATGTGTTTTTTATGGTATTTCACTTTTTTTAATGTGTGTTAATGCCTTTGTTGGATGTGTGTGGTTGTAACTTGCAAACCTTTTTAGCCCTGTGGATTTTCGTATTTGGCATTGTTGCATTAAAGATGTGTTGTTTAGCATGCCTCCTTTGCCTGGCCAGTGCGTGAGTATGTTTGTAATAGTAGGATACTATTTGCCTTGGTTGGTTCCCCATGTGGCCAGGGGCCATTTTGTAAATCTGTGTCCATAGGCCTGCAAGTGTTCATTGTTTTCCAGGCCTCCTTCCTGCTTGTTGTTGTGACCATGTGGCTGGTGGCCATTTTGTGGAGAGAGTCAGTGTTGTTTTGCCATAGGCCTGCATGTCTTCCCTTTGTTCCTCTTGGCTTATTGCTTCTTGCTGTGGCCTGGTCATGTGGCTGGCGGCCATTTTATGAAGGCAGCCAGTGTGCTTTTGCCATAGGCCTGCTTATCTTCCCTTTGTTCCCCTTGGCTTATTGCTTCTTGTTGTGGCCTGGCCATGTGGCTGGTGGCCAATTTGTGAAGGCAGCCAGTGTGCTTTTGCCATAGGCCTGCATGTGTCTTCCCTTTGTTCCCCTTGGCTTATTGCTTCTTGTTGTGGCCTGGCCATGTGGCTGGCAGCCATTTTGTGAAGGCAGACAGTGTGCTTTTGCCATAGGCCTGAATGTCTTCCCTTTGTAGGCTTATTGCTTCTTGTTGTGGCCTGACCATGTGGCTGGTGGCCATTTTGTGAAGGCAGCCAGTGTGCTTCTGCCATAGGCCTGCATGCCTTCTTTGTTGTGGCCATGTCTTCGTCTTGCTGGTTGTAGTTTTGCATGTAATTTTTTCTTCCATTCAGCAAAAAAAAATGTAGCACAGTTCACTACATTTTCTCCATATTTTTAATAAATTTGCAATATTGATATGAATTGATTCACTCACTTTGAGTATGTGGTCTAGTCTGCCAATGGGTTTTCCAGCCAATAGGCGCAGAGCTGCTCATGGGTGCATGAAACAACTGTTTCTGTGGTTTCTGTTGAATTTAAACATCATGTAGGCCATGGATGGCATTGGATTGAAATACAAAATGTGTTTTTTGAGGTATTTCAATTTTTTTATGTGTGTTAATGCCTTTGTTGGATGTGTGTGGTAACTTGCAAACATTATTAGCACTGTGGATTTTCGTTTTGGCATTCTTTCTTTAAAGATGTGTTGTTTAGCATGCCTCCTTTGTCTGGCCAGTGTGTGAGTGTGTTTGCATTGCAAAAGTAGGCCAGCAATACATTTGCATTGGTTCTCCATGTGGCGGGTCCATTTATTAAAGTCTGTGTCGTTAGGCTTGCTTGTGTTCATTGTTTTCCAAGCCTCCTGCTTGTTGTATATTCTTTTTCAGTTTCATAAGGAAGATGATTTAGCATCCATGAGCCCCCATGTCTGCTATGTGACATGCACAACAGTATTCATTGTCTAGGGATTGTGCCATTGTCATTTGACAGCTGCAGCTCCCTGAGTGCCTCACCCACGTGATGCACAATGCACATAAAGCAAACTGTTACATTTGTATTTTGTTGTTGTTCTTCTTCTTTCCTATCCTTCCTGAGTGTACTGTACAGTACACCATGAAAGCCTTTGTTGTTGTCAAAGTCTCACAAATGGTTACACTGTATTGTTAATTTTTTTAATAACTGAGGTAACACTAACAAATGTGACTACACACTAAATTATATTATATTTGCTAGCACTAGTAATTGAATTACAACAATGCTACATTTCACTGATGTTCTTCTTGCTTCTTTGCTTTTAGGTGCACAAGAGGAGGAGACAACATCACCCAGAAGGCCTGCGCACAACGTGACGTGTGACCACAGACATCTCTTCAACTTGTGAATCTAAGACAAGTGCCGCTGCGTGCTAACTAACAGCTTCAACATGGCCCCAAAGAAAGGTACCTGTACCAAGAAAGTCAAAGTTGCCAGTGAAAAGAAGAAGGCACTGCCACTTACCACCACCGGTATGTCCCCAAGACATTTTTGGGGAGACCGAAAATGCGCCTGGCCCGGGAGCAAGCTGAGAGCAGACCCCCCGCATCAGCAGACCCACCCCACCAACCTAGGCCCAAACCCATGTCTGTCTCAGAGGCAGCCAGTCTAATCATGGCAAAGCCGACGAGCAGTGACGTTGAAATTGACTTATCGTTATCGCAAAGTAGTACCCAATCAATACAAGAAACTCAGATTAGTGGACAACAACAGCCGCAACCGCCAATAGTAGTAGTTCCTTCCGAAATAGGGGCAGTTCAGGAGATTGAGCTTCCTGCTGAGGACGAAGAGCAACCACTCGTTCAGAAGATCCATTGTCTTCCAGATCCACAGCAAGAAAAAGGAGGGTTAGTCCATCACCTTCTTTTCCAAGCC
Organism: Calotriton arnoldi; assembly: GCA_963921515.1. NCBI lineage: Eukaryota > Metazoa > Chordata > Amphibia > Caudata > Salamandridae > Calotriton > Calotriton arnoldi. The sequence goes on from CAWUFW010000761.1 coordinate 3,646,768, forward strand.
CCCCTTCTGATGATCTAGTCTTTGATCCTGCCTCAGTCTGAGAGTGAGACACGCCACGAGACAAGGCAAGGGAAAAGGAAGGTTCCGGAAAATCTTATGGTTATGGAGGTAGATGTAGAAGAGGAGGATGATGATGAGCCAGTCATCATGGAGTTAGCCCCGCCCCAGTGGAGACTGACATTACCCCATCCCAAATTGCTGTGAGGGATGTGGCACCACAGATACCACCAACACAGATACCACCAACACCACCTCCAGCTGCCATATTTACAAAGTCCCTGCAGTGACCTACGTCCACCACAACCACCTCAGTAAAAGTAGGTACTGCAGAGAGTCAAACGTCACGCCCACCTACCAGTTTATCCGACATTTCAAGTGGCACCAGCACCGTCAGAAAGTTGACCTCCTCAGTTTGGGAATTCTTTTCGGTTAGCAAGAAGGTGAACATTGCTATATGCTCCATTTGTGGAGCAAGTGTTAGTCGGGGTAAGCTTGGTACAAACTATGGTACCGGAGGCCAAACAACCCATCTGAGAAAACACCACTTGATCCAGTGGGAGGCGCACCTTAGTGGCCAAAAAACTGCAAGTGTTGGTGGAGGGGGTGAAGATGCGATCATGGTGGAAGGTGAAGAAGAGTAAGACATTTTCTCCAGTACACAAAGCAGCCCTGTCCCCAGCAGTGCAGTGGTATCGCCTACATTATCATCAGCAACATCGCAATGGCACAAGAGTCAGGTCAAGACACCAAGGGGTCCAAGGGCTCCAAGGCAAGAGAGTACAATGACTGCCGGACTGTTGGACTTGGCCCTTTTTGCAGGGTCATCCCTGAAGTTTTTGCCTTCCTCCTATATTTTTTCTGACCTGTTGTTGTTGGTTTTATGACTCTGGGCACTTTACCACTGCTGATCAGTGCTAAAGTGCATATGCTCTCTGGTATAAATTGATGTATGGATTAGTGACTCCATGATTGGCTGGGTTGGTTTACTTGTCAGACCCTAGTACAGTGCACTGAGCGTGCCCAGGGCTTGTAAACCAGATGCTGCTGGTGGGCTTGCAGCACTGGTTGTGCCACCCACAGAAGCAGCCTGTAAAAGTGTGTCTCAGGTCTGCCATTGCAGAGCCTGTGTGCAGTCTGGTACTGCCATGTTGACTGGGCAAGTGCACCCACTTGCCAGTCCCTAAACCTTCCCTTTTCTTCATATCAGACACCCCTATGGTAGGCCCAAGGGCAGGGTGAATTGTAAGTATAAGGTAGGACATGCCCTGGTGTGTGTGGCATGTCCTAATAGTGAATTACAGCCATTTTCGTTTTTCACTATTGCAAGGCTACCTGTTCCCCATAGGCCAGAATGAGCAGTCTGATTATTACATCTTATAATCCTAACTGACCCAGGGAACATGGTAGAAAAACGAATTTAGTATGTCTGAACTCAGAATGATAAAATACATCTTTTAGTGAAGTTGGTTTTAACATTCTGTGTTTGAAAATACCACTTTTAGAAAGTAGGTATTTTCTTGCCTAACTATCCAAGCCTGCCTCTGCTAGGTTGTGTATTCCTTGTCTGGTTTGTGAGTGACAGGGGCTTGGGATTCCAGGAGACAGGGTGAGTCAGCACAGGGCTGAATAGAGAGATCTGCATGGAGATGGGTGGGAGGAGTTGCACCTGGGACCTGAATAGGGCTGTGCCTTCCCTCCACAATGCTGGCTTCACCTCCTGCGGTGTGTCTGATGTCCCTGGCCTACACTGTGAAAGGAAAGAAGGAGTCTTGTCAACAAAGTGCTCCAGGACTGACCAGAACAGGTTTGGACTAGGCAAAGGCCTCTCTGCCTTCAGAGAACAAAGGGAAAATGAGTATAAAAGAGGGGACCCAAACCCCAGAACTTTAGATCAGATCACTTTGGGAAACAAGCAGAAACCTTTGCTGAGGAGAGGAACCAGAGAAACTGAGGAGGAGACTATCCCTAAGCTGAGTGCAGTTTGGGGGATTGGCCTGCAGTGGTTGCCTGACTGCCAAAGAAAGGAGAAAGGAACTTTGTGTGTACTTTCATCAACTTGTAAAAGATCTCCAAGGGCTTGAGAAAAGAGCTTGCCTCCTGCTGAAGTCTCAGGGACAACAGACTTCACCAACCAGCTCCCCAAGAGTCTTTCTGTAAAGTGCCTGCTGCTGGGCTGGACTTCCTGAGGGACTGCGTGTCGCAAGGAGCTGGAAGCGCGACTCATGAAGAAGAAGCGTTGCCGCCGCAGGCGAAGCACCTCGCATCGCCGAAGAGGATCGACGTCGCATCAGACGCCGCCACATCAACGGAGAAGAGTGTCGCCGCCGCTGCCGCATCGTTGCCAAAGCGCCTCGCATCGCCGGAGAAGAGGACCGACGTCGCATCAGACGCCGCCGCATCACCGGGAAGTGTGTCGCAGGGCCTGTTGCAGCTCAGAAGAATCGTTGAGTCACCGCACGGCTGTTGCATCGTTGCCGAAGCACCTTGCATCGCCGGAGAAGAGGACTGACATCACATCAGATGCCGCCGCATTACCGGAAAGCGTGTCGCAGGGCCTGTCGCGGCTCAAAAGAATCGTTGAGTCGCCGTCGGGCGTGCACGCATCGTGTCGCATCAAGAAGAAGACGCCATCTTTGTTTCATTGCACCGGATCTTCATCGCATCACGGCGTTGCTGGTCGCATCGCCACGAAAGCGCAGTAAGAAACCGACGCATCACCTCCCCACGCCGAGATGAACCGACGCATCCCCTACGCATCAGTAGGGACCCGACGCATCACCGTTCTTGCGTGTAAGGAACCGACACATCACCTTCCCTGCAACACTTTCGTTGTATAGCGTTACGCATCCTAAGGTACATTGAACTCAAAGTGTCGCATTTACCATCTTAAGAGAACTGAGCTAATTCTACCATTTTTGAAGTACAGTATTGTGGATTTTTGTCGTTTGTGGTCTTGTGTTAAATCTATATAAAAGATACTTATTTTTAATATACAACTTGTGTGGTGTCCATCTGTAGTGTTGTCACTTGATTACTGTAAGGTGCTTTCTTTAATTCCTCTTTAATACAAATAAATTCCTTAGCACATACCGCACTCCAATCAAAAGTCACATTCTTGCTAGTCAAAGCTCTAAGTTTCTGTGTTTTATCGGCATAGCCTGGAATGAATTTACAATAATACTCAACCATGCCCAAGAAGGACAACAACTCTTCTTTGTTACCAGGTTCATTCAATTTCACAATAGTGTCTACAAGATCTTTTTTTGGATAAACACCTTGTCCCGTAATGCGATGACCAAGATAATTAACCTCTTCTACACAGAACTTACATTTCTCCAATTTAAGCATCAAACCAGCTTTTCTCAGCCTCTCTAAAACAGCATACACTCTTGAAAAATGCTCAGTTTTTGTGCTACCATAAATTAACAAATCGTCTTGATAACATTTTACACCAGTAAGACCTTTAAGCACATTAGTCATTATCCGCTGAAACACAGACGCTGCTGATACAAGTCCAAAAGGCATCCTTAAAAATGTAAATGTTCCCATGGGTGTCACAAACGCAGTCAGGTCTTGTGAAACTTTATCTAACTCAACCTGATGGTAGGCCGAAGCTAAATCTAGTGTAGTGAACAACTTAGCCCCGGCTAAGGTACCAATTATTTCATCAATATTGGGTAGGGGAAATCTATCAACAATTACTTCTTTATTTAGAGAGCGCAAATCAATGCAAAGATGAATTTCACCACTAGCCTTCTTCGCAACAACAATTGGAGCCAACCACTCCGTTGCTTCAACAGACTCAATGACCCCCACATCAACCAAATGCTCAATCTCCTTTTGCACACTGAGTTGTTCATTTAAAGGTATTCTTCTAACTTTGGCAACAACAGGAGTGGCACCCTCTTTAAGTTTTATATGATGCTTGTATCCTTTGAGACAACCTAGTTTGTCTTGAAAAACATCAGCAAACTGTTCACTAAGAACAGCTACCGAATCGTCAACTGGCTGAACTTGAACTTGCGGATCAGCATTGGGATTGAGAAGCACCCCAAGACGGCGTTGATGAGGCCATCCTAACAATGAATCTCCTCTCTTAGCAACATATATTTTCCCTTCAGTCATTCTACCACTCAATTCAGTACAAGTCATAAAGTAACCCAATAAGTTTATCGGAATGCCTCCATAACCAACAGGAGAAACATCTGTTTTTTTAAGAGAGATTTAATCACCAAAATGAATATCAAATACCTATTTGTTAATAATGGTGAGATGCGAACATGAATCAAATTTCATCTGGAGTTCAGCACCTCCAACTCTGACAATACGAGAGGGATGATTAGCTTTACCATCATTGATCTGATACATAATTTCTTTAACTTGTGGCTGTTCCGCTCTCTTAACTTTACTCTTACAATATTTTGCAAAATGACCTTTCTTTCCACAGGCATTACAAATAACCTGTAACGCAGGGCAAAATGAAGAATTAGCCCTATGACCTGAGCGGCCACATCTAAAACAGACAGACTTGTTGTCTTACGTGCTGGTTCCTACAGGAACACGAAGTGGTTTGGCATTTTCTACATCAACTGATGACTTATTTTTAACCTGACAGACCACCTCCTCAACATTAGAAGATGTTGCATTTGATTTGTTTTTTCCATTACTTAACTCATCTACACATTTCATCATATGTTCGACTCGTTTAGCAATTGCTAAAACCTCATCTAATGGAGGTTCATCTTTTAACCATAACTCTTCTCTAGTTTTATCATGTGCACACTTTAATACAAATTGATCTCTAATTCTTTCCTCTACTGCTCCACTAAATTTACAGCTGGCAGCCAGTTTCCTTAGACCGGTGACAAACTCTTCAATAGACTCGTCTTTCTTCTGTTCACGCAGACCAAAATAATATCTCTCCACAATAGTGCTGACATGTGGGAGATAATGTCGATCTAACTGTAAGATGCATATCTCATACTCATTTAATGTTCTCTGATCAGCTGCACTTAGTTCAGGTAAATTCTCAAGTACTTCCTGACCTTCTCCTCCCAGATAGTGAAGTAACAATGAATGCTTACGTTCCGCACTTAAGTTTGTTCCACACACTCTAGCATAATTTGCGAAAATCTTTATCCATTTTTGCCACTTAATGACCGGTTCACCAGGACTGCTCAAAAAAAAATGGTGGTGGAGTTACGTTCTGCATGACTATCAGGAAAATAAATAACTAATAATGACTTTCAAACATAAAATTAAAAATGAACAACAAAATAAAACAGTAAAGTTATTCACTTCTGAGTTCTTAAAATTATAATATTTTTTAAAATCTTGAAAGACTTGGTAAAATGAAGAAACGTTCTCAACGTGGAAAAACAAGGTGCGCTGATCACCGCCGTATATTATTAAAAAGTACACCAAAACAGCACGCATTAAAAAATAACTGGTGTGTGAATCACCGTCGATCAGCAACATGCAGATAAAATAAATTGGTGTGCTAATCACCGTTGATAGACAAAAAGTGCAGATAAAAATAATTGGTGTGCTAATCACAGTCAATCAGCACCCTTTTGAACTGGCACTCATTTAACAAGATGTGGATAAAAATAATTGGTGTGCTAATCACCGTCGATCAGCACCCTTTTAAACTGGCACTCATTTCATTCTTTTTAAAAAAAAATAAACAGATGCTCACTTTACTTGAATAAACGCAGGAAAAATTAATCTCTTGTATGTGACAACAACAGCAACTGAAGACTTGCACGACGAAAACGGTGATAGTAACTTTACGGAAATCACGTTAATTTTCCTTAAATGCGTCGTTTTCCCAATCCAAAATGGCGCTCGTGCGTGCCCAAGCACGTTTAAACAAAGAGTATTGTGATGCAGGCTGTGAAACGTCACACTTACTCTACTCAAACTGGAAGTGAGGCTTGGCAATGACACTGTGGAACGCAATGCTCGCTCTTCCACAGATGAAAATGAGGCTTGGGAACCTCATGCTGTATGTTGCACAGAGACAGTGAAATGCTCTTGCCCCTCCCGCAAAACTCCTCACCGGGCAGAAAACGATCCTTGAAACACCAGCCAACTCGTCCCTGAATAAATCAGTCGCTGGAGAAGTATCGCTCAACTTCTCATCCAAACCACAACTCAGCCGCTGGAGAAGCACTCCACACCAGCTTCTCACGAGGACGATTGCCAGAAGAGACAGCCTGATGTTGAGGTGAGAGGTATACAGTCCCACGCTCGTCGCCAAATTAATGTGGTGTCTACCACATTAAAATAAACACCATAAAATGGTTTTGTAGTCTCAGGTTGTATTTATTCACCTCACCCACCAACAGCTCAGCTCCAACTCACATAAAAGAACCTTCAACATAACTTGGTTCCGAATGGAACCCATGATGATGTCACAAGAGGTTACCCCTCAACATAACTTGGTTCCGAATGGAACCCATGATGATGTCACAAGAGGTTACCCCAAGAGTCTTTTGAAACGCTCACGCAAAAGGGCCTGGTACCACCCTCGTGATTCCCTACGTGAACCTAGGATCAAAACTGATACTATTGAACAAAGGATGATTTGTGTCACCACATTTTGTACCCGTAATAGCAACATTAAAAAAAGTAATTAATAATAATACACATTGGGATTTGATTTCTGATAAATTGGACACAAGGGAAAAACTACTGTTTGCTTTTAAGAAAGGTGAGAGTGTAAGAGATGATGTGATTACATCTCTGTTAAAGACACCTAATCCTCCTGCCCTGTTGGCCCAATGGAATCTACCCCCCATAATGGGTCATTTCAAGTGTGGAAGGTGGAAGGCATGTGACCTCACAATGGCGATAAAAGACTTCAGACACAATGGGCGTACTTACACTCTTAAGACCCACACCAATTGCAATAGCACTGATGTAATTTATGTAATACAATGTCTATGTGACCAAATGTATGTGGGACAAACATGACAGACACTAAAAGCAAGAATCCTACAGCACTGCAGTAGAGTAAGGTGCAAAGTATTAGGAGCTCCACTAGTAGAACATTTCACCACAGCAGGTCACCCAGCAGACAGTCTCAGATGGACAGTGGTAGAAAAAGTCACTGTTAATGCTTGAGAAGGCGATCTAATCAATGAGAGAGTGCAAATGGATACTTACTGGACACAGTTAATTAAGGTCTAAATTAATCTGAAGAGATTGCAAAACAAGTGGCCCTACTCAGCAATGGATGAACAGCACGTGGTACACTAGGTATAATGTAATGCCTTCTTGGCATAGTATGCTGCACACCTAGATTATTAGTGCAGGTTTCTCTCTGGCATTAATACATTTTATTGAGGACGTTTTTGCAGACCCCTCTGGAATTATATGTGAAGGAACATATGTATAAGCTTTTCGTATGTTACAAAATGGTGTCAAGAAGTTGTGTTCTGTGTATAATGTAAGCATGCCAGTATTATTTACCCCAGGACATAAGGCATATCCACTTGTTTATGAGCTATGCCATAGTTTTCCTTTGCGAAAAGGTTCTAAGCCTAATCAAGGATTGTTTCTGTGCTTAAACATTTTAATTGTATGGATTCATTACCACACGATCTAGAGCGTAATTTAGAATGACACATTATGCCGCAAATTTTTCTTTTGTGAAAAGGTTGATAACCCACATAAAAAGTTGTTTCTGTTTTTAAAATTCACAATGCACAAATTTTTCACCAAACGACTTTATGAATAGTCTTATTCATGTGTAATTTTTCAAAGCATGTGCAAAGCGAGCCCTCACAAATCTGAGTCAGGAAGGTAAAGTTGATTTGCGTGCTAAGAGTTTGTAATGTATAATGCCAACATTATGGGCATGGACAGTTGTGTAAGGAGTATGTCATACGTTTATTCTTATGCTAGTCGATATTAAGGTTTTTGAACGTAAAACTTATAATGCACTAATACAATGCCATATGACTGTGAGAAAAATTAGTTTATATCGTCCGCTCTTTCTGAGCTCGAGCTAAGTGCGCATATTTCGGTAATGTGTACCCAGTCCGGAGTCTACCACTACGATGCACACTATCCCTGTAAAAGAATCTCTGTTGCTATCCTGAAATCAAGGCCAGTGAAAGCGAGCCATCCTGGTGTCGGCCATCTTGAGAGGCCAAATGCATTACACCACAGAAGCGTGCACGCACACGTGGCGTGCCGCTTCTTCTTTATCTAGCAGAGCTTTGATGCCGCGCACATAGCGGGTTACCAGTGACCACAGACATAGGGAGGTAAGAGAGCAGGGCACAAGTCCTAAAAAAAGAAGTGGGGGGACTAACCTAGTTAGGCAGTATGCAAGTGACATCACTGCGCGTGACATCACGACGCGTGACTTCACGGCAAATGACATCACAGAGCATAACATTACAGCGCATAACATTACATGTGGCATCACAGGAATTGACTTCATAGGAAGTGGCATCACAAGCCACGACTTTAATATGTACATGTGATTTAAAGCGCTCTGACACTCTGCTTGGGATGAGTAGCGCTATACAAGAAAAAATAGTGGTACTTAAATGATTTCAACGCCTCCTCAGGGATAGTAAGTGCTATATAAATTACATTTACTTTGTGTAAATACTGGGAGAGACCAACAAATCTGACATTCTTACAGTGCATGCATATCTATCTAGTAAACAGAGCCTGAACAAAGTGAAAAGCTGCCTCTCATGTATGTGTGAAGTGCTAACCTTTGTTTCCCCTCCGCTGCATTTGCTTCTAGGTGTGAGGCTGCTGACTGCTCCCAGCCAAGAGACTCAACAAAAGGAGGCCTGATGACCCCTCAAATTCGGCCTTTGTTATGGGCCCAGCAGGAGTCTAAAATAAGAAAGCCCCGTCCCTGCCTGCACGTTGTTGCTTGTTGCAGATAGAAAGCAGACAACGTGCAGGTGCTGCTGAAAGTGTCCCGGTGTTTGGAAATTACACCGGGACGAGTTCAGCACATTATTTAGTGGGGCCCAACTTCTTGGCAGGGTGGACGGCGTTCACCCTGTGAAAATAGTGGGTGGACGCCGTCCACCCGCGTGTACACCCGACTCGTGCCCTGTAAGAGAGATAAGGCTTAGAAGGTCCTTTTGTTAAGTTTATTCTTGGTTCCATAAGACCTAATATTAACTCTCTCCCCCTACCCCTATACAGATTAAAGAAGAGATTTGATTGTTTTGATCACATTTTGGTAGGGACCGCTCGTACAGACAATAGGTGAGTGAGTATAGTAACAAATGCTACTGATTAGCGAGCAATCTGATGCTTTGTTACATATACTTGTTAATGTATTTTTTTATATTTTCAGAAATCACTCAGTATAGAGGATTCTCTGCCCAGAATGAGCTTTCTAGCCATGGTCTGATGACTATGAAACAAAGTTTTCCCTGGGAATTTTTTATGAAGTCCCTGTTGATCAAAAACACGTGGTTCAAGGAAGCACGAGACTCCAGATCAGTCATGCTTGAATAAGCCATTTTTAATCACAATACATTTGTGCACATCCATGAGACCTCAGCCTGAATATATATTTTCAACACACAGGTTGCTTCTAACACAGTCCTGAAATAATACCTACTCTGATGTTGTAGACTAAACACATCTTTAGAGGGTCGAAAGGTCGACATTCAAGCTAATTTATCTGTACTGAAAACCATTCCTGGAGACAGCAAAAAGGAAATAAACTTCTGCCCTCTCTGTCACATTAGACTCATAAAGGACAATATTACAGACAGGCCAACGTCAGTTATTCAAGCTCTGTTGCATATGCCTTGTGAAGCTGGATTCATTTTGTTTGCTTAGTATATTGAGTCACATTGTGTTCAGTTTATGCACTGCACAAGCAGTTTTCCCTTTTTGCACTTATGAAGCAATACTAGTCAGTAAAATATGTGAAGTATTGCAAACAATTTTTTGAATATAACAAACAAATTGCTGATAGACTCATTTGTGTTGTTTTTCTTTCATTTATGGTAATTTGTTTTTTTTTAAGTTTGAAAAGAAAGTTTTTATTGATAGAAATAAAGGTGTCAGTTCAGAGTTCATAACAATAAACTCCTGTCATTACAGTGCAATTTGCTACAATAAGGATAAACGAATCGGACTTATAAGTAGAAAAGAAAATATACATACATTAAAAGTAAATCGGTAAGAAAAATGGAATAGCAAATATTCTAGGAACGACTAAGGGAATCAAGGGGGTTTTGGAACTTCTTGTTGAAATGGTTGCATTTGAGTATACCTTTTTGCACATGTATCAAGATATATTGTGACAGGTGACCACAAATCTAGACGTTTTGCCGCCATATGTATGGGATAAACAAAGGAGGTGTCCAGCCTATGATTATGGCAAACAGCATACCACCATGCCTTATACGAAATTTTTGTGGAATCTTTCCAATTTACAGTAATTTGCTGAAATGCAGCCGCTATTAGTAAATCAATAATCTTAACATTAAGGGGTCGATTCTGATTCGGGCCGGAAAAAGCACCGACCGACTCGGATCCGGAAAAAATACCGACCGACACGTACCAGTGGCGCCCGACACGCCAAGTACGATGCAAGCCGCGATAAATCCGACCGACACGTCAGGAAACCAAGCCGACCGACCGAGCCGCTCGGAAAATAGCAATCCGGCCGGAAAAACACGCGAATCCAACCGACCGACACGCACCCGGAACAAATCCGACCGAATCGTACCCGCCAACTCCAACCTGCAAAGTACGATGCAAGGCGCGAAAAACACGACCGAGTCGGACGGAGGACAAGCCGTACGACCGACACGCATACAAAACCGAGCCGAAGCAACACAATACACCGCGACCGACGCGTACGCAGCATACAAAACTGCACAAACACAGCGTGAACGAAACGGAAAACACCGTACGAGACCAATGCAGGGTCCGACTCGGTCACAAGAACGTTTCCAACATACACAAACAGCACAAAGGAAAAATCAACCAAAAAAAGGCCAAACAAGCAATTACCAAGCCAATAAATACTGGGGGGTGGGGACAGAGAACAAAGACACACCAACAACTCCACCTATATAAAGGACACAAATCACTACCATGAGCCTTTGCAAATGCCATTCCACTGCCAGCACCCAAGAGAAAGCAACCACACACCCACAGCTCATCCCTCACACAAGCCACACACCAGCAGCACACCAACAAATACCTACCTCACATACACCCAGCACAACACACACCCACACACCCTCACCTGCACACCAACACACACATCACCCACCATCACCAACCATCACCATGCCCCCCAAGAAGAATCCCAAGTTTCTAGATTGTGAATTGGAAGTCCTGGTAGACGAGATCCTCAGGGTGGAGCCACAGCTGTTTGGCACATTGGTCCAACAGACCCCCATGTCGCAGAAAACCAAGATGTGGGAGAGGATCATCAACAGGGTGAACGCCCAATCACCATGTCGGCGCACAAAGACGGACATCCAGAACAGGTGGTATGACGTGCGCAGGAGGGTCCGGGAGCTGCTCAAGAAAGACTACCACCTGAGCCAATACACCGGCAGTGGCCCTCCTGCCAAGCCAGTATACCTCAGGCCCTGGGAGGAGAAGGTGCGGGCCATCCTTCCGCCAGTGAGCGTATATGGACTAGAGGACATCCCAGAGCCTGGTGAGTACACAACAAATGTACACAATAAACTGCCACAAAACACACACATCACTGTCAAGGGGAGAGTCAAACCATGCACTCATAGCAATTACACAGCAACTAGAACAGAATCATCCCAAAATGTGTATGTCAGTCAGATAAACACAACACATGCCATCAAAAAAGTCACATCCAACTGTGCCAACACATGTACAAACACAACCACAACTACAGCTAGGCAGTGGCACAAATAGAACTAACACACACATCCACACATGTAGCCACCACAACAACACCAACACACAGTGAAGACCACTCAAAGGAAGGAATTCTGTGTATGCTGGCCAAGTCAGTGTAGCCAATAGCATCATGGGAGTCGCAGTCACACATATTGCCCCCCCCCCAACTGTCCCATCAACACCACCATGAACCATGCGCACATCACAGGGAGTGGAGAAGGACTCACAAGATGGCTGACACTGGCTACTGCTGTGGGGAGCACAAGGGCATGCTGGGAACTGCACACCAACCAACAGCAGGACACCACTGTCAGCCATCTTGCCATTGCCCTCACACCCACACACACTGAACTCCCCACAAAAGCAAGTAAGTATGGGAATGCCGGGAAGTGGGGTGGAGGCAATAGTATGATGGGAGTCACAGTCACAGACATAGCTCACCCCCACAACTGTCCCATCAACACCACCCTGAACCATGCTCACATCACAGGGAGTGGAGAAGGACTCACAAGATGGCTGACACTGGCTTCTGCTGTGGGGAGCACAAGGCCCTGCTGCCAACTGTGCACCAACAAACAGCAGGACACCACTGACTGACATCCTGAGAGACAACTTACACTCCCTGCAATGCAAGCACGTTCCATGGTGGGATATCTGGCTGGCTGGCTGGGTGGGAAGGGAGACTTGCAGCACTGACCATAGTCACCAGCACCTCCCCTCACACCCCCCCCAACACAAACTCCACAGTACCCACCTGGTAGAATGCAATGCCCTCCATCCTAACACAAGATCCCACAAAGCACCACCACCCTGGGTTATGTTGTGTGAAGCACAGGGACACTCTTGGGACTCTTAGCCAAACAACTGCCAGGACAACACTCCCAGCCATCCTGTCAGCACAGCCAGCCCACCCCACAGGGAAGCAGAGTCAAAAGGAAGGAAGCATGGGCATGCTGGGAAGGGGGTGGAGGCAATAGCATGATGGGAGTCGTAGTCACAGACATTGCTCAGCCTCACAACTGGCCCATCAACACCACCCTGAACCATGCTCACATCACAGGGAGTGGAGAAGGACTCACAAGATGGCTGACACTGGCTACTGCTGTGGGGAGCACAAGGCCCTGCTGCCAACTGTGCACCAACAAACAGCAGGACACCACTGACTGACATCCTGAGAGACAACTTACACTCCCTGCAATGCAAGCACGTTCCATGGTGGGATATCCGGCTGGCTGGGTGGGAAGGGGGACTTGCAGCACTGACCATAGTCACCAGCACCTCCCCTCACACCCCCCCAACACAAACTCCACAGTACCCACCTGGTAGAATGCAATGCCCTCCATCCTAACACAAGATCCCACAAAGCACCACCACCCTGGGTTATGTTGTGTGAAGCACAGGGACACTCTTGGGACTCTTAGCCAAACAACTGCCAGGACAACACTCCCAGCCATCCTGTCAGCACAGCCAGCCCACCCCACAGGGAAGCAGAGTCAAAAGGAAGGAAGCATGGGCATGCTGGGAAGGGGGTGGAGGCAATAGCATGATGGGAGTGGTAGTCACAGACATAGCTCACCCCCACAACTGTCCCATCAACACCACCCTGAACCATGCTCACATCACAGGGAGTGGAGAAGGACTCACAAGATGGCTGACACTGGCTTCTGCTGTGGGGAGCACAAGGCCCTGCTGCCAACTGTGCACCAACAAACAGCAGGACACCACTGACTGACATCCTGAGAGACAACTTACACTCCCTGCAATGCAAGCACGTTCCATGGTGGGATATCTGGCTGGCTGGCTGGGTGGGAAGGGAGACTTGCAGCACTGACCATAGTCACCAGCACCTCCCCTCACACCCCCCCAACACAAACTCCACAGTACCCACCTGGTAGAATGCAATGCCCTCCATCCTAACACAAGATCCCACAAAGCACCACCACCCTGGGTTATGTTGTGTGAAGCACAGGGACACTCTTGGGACTCTTAGCCAAACAACTGCCAGGACAACACTCCCAGCCATCCTGTCAGCACAGCCAGCCCACCCCACAGGGAAGCAGAGTCAAAAGGAAGGAAGCATGGGCATGCTGGGAAGGGGGTGGAGGCAATAGCATGATGGGAGTCGTAGTCACAGACATTGCTCAGCCTCACAACTGGCCCATCAACACCACCCTGAACCATGCTCACATCACAGGGAGTGGAGAAGGACTCACAAGATGGCTGACACTGGCTACTGCTGTGGGGAGCACAAGGCCCTGCTGCCAACTGTGCACCAACAAACAGCAGGACACCACTGACTGACATCCTGAGAGACAACTTACACTCCCTGCAATGCAAGCACGTTCCATGGTGGGATATCCGGCTGGCTGGGTGGGAAGGGGGACTTGCAGCACTGACCATAGTCACCAGCACCTCCCCTCACACCCCCCCAACACAAACTCCACAGTACCCACCTGGTAGAATGCAATGCCCTCCATCCTAACACAAGATCCCACAAAGCACCACCACCCTGGGTTATGTTGTGTGAAGCACAGGGACACTCTTGGGACTCTTAGCCAAACAACTGCCAGGACAACACTCCCAGCCATCCTGTCAGCACAGCCAGCCCACCCCACAGGGAAGCAGAGTCAAAAGGAAGGAAGCATGGGCATGCTGGGAAGGGGGTGGAGGCAATAGCATGATGGGAGTGGTAGTCACAGACATTGCTCAGCCTCACAACTGGCCCATCAACACCACCCTGAACCATGCTCACATCACAGGGAGTGGAGAAGGACTCACAAAATGGCTGACACTGGCTACTGCTGTGGGGAGCACAAGGCCCTGCTGGGAACTGTGCACCAACAAACAGCAGGACACCACTGACTGACATCCTGAGAGACAACTTACACTCCCTGCAATGCAAGCACGTTCCATGGTGGGATATCCGGCTGGCTGGGTGGGAAGGGGGACTTGCAGCACTGACCATAGTCACCAGCACCTCCCCTCACACCCCCCCCCAACACAAACTCCACAGTACCCACCTGGTAGAATGCAATGCCCTCCATCCTAACACAAGATCCCACAAAGCACCACCACCCTGGGTTATGTTGTGTGAAGCACAGGGACACTCTTGGGACTCTTAGCCAAACAACTGCCAGGACAACACTCCCAGCCATCCTGTCAGCACAGCCAGCCCACCCCACAGGGAAGCAGAGTCAAAAGGAAGGAAGCATGGGCATGCTGGGAAGGGGGTGGAGGCAATAGCATGATGGGAGTGGTAGTCACAGACATTGCTCAGCCTCACAACTGTCCCATCAACACCACCCTGAACCATGCTCACATCACAGGGAGTGGAGAAGGACTCACAAGATGGCTGACACTGGCTACTGCTGTGGGGAGCACAAGGCCCTGCTGCCAACTGTGCACCAACAAACAGCAGGACACCTCTGACTGACATCCTGAGAGACAACTTACACTCCCTGCAATGCAAGCACGTTCCATGGTGGGATAACTGACTGGGTGGGTGGGTGGGTGGGAAGGAGGTCTGGCTGTCAACCAAACACAATCAATGCAGACCATGTTCACACCCCAGAGAATACATAGAAATGCCCAAATAATGCAGGACAATGTGCCACACCAATATCAACCCCTGACTGTGACGACTTAGGACAATACAATGTACAGGCCCGCACCCCGAGGCACAGTCACAACTGTCAGGTGTGTCAACCACTGATGCCTGCAGAAACATGACATACATTGTTTGTGTCTCCCAAAAACAGGTGATGATAGGGACACAGCAGCAGACGCTGAGGAGTCCCAGTCCCAGGCTCAAGAGGATGCCGAGCTCACTGGCGTCGTACAGCCTCTGTCCTCCTCGGACGATGAAGAACAACCTGGCACATCCGGTGCAAGTCAACATGCTGCACCAGCAGGACCACCAGCTGCAGCACCAGCAGGTCCACCAGCTGCACCCCCTGCACCCACCCCTCCAACGACTGTCACCACGAATACCATCCCTGCCGACATGGACAGAATAAGGAACAACACCAGCGCAGTGACCCTGGACCAACCTGGGGCCATGGACACCACCACCACCACCAACCCCCGAGGTGGACC